>CM057452.1:628792500-631192500 GCA_016271365.2 Neoceratodus forsteri | reverse complement strand
GGAAAGTTTAAATATGCTATGCTGTGTGGTGGGGGGGAAGGTGCACTGGTACTTCTGAATTGTTTGGGGCTTCACTAGTGCTTCTTTCAAGGGGCTAATGAATAACACTCTGAGAGTAAGCAACTGATAATCTCAGTGAACACTGGAGCAACTGACTTCACACAGCCCACTAGGAGATGTGTCAGGCTCGGGTCCAGTTCACAACACATGGGCCACAGCTTTGAAATCACCTCATTAACCTCTTCCACCCCCACTGGCATAAACTTACTCCAAACAGGAGGACAGCTCCTATTGATAACCATGTCCCCACTGCAGGGCACAGCAACCCCTTTGTGGTGATCCCTGATCTGACGGAGGACATCCTATTAGAGAAGAACAGAGAAAACTCTTTGTACCTGGTGGCTGGCACTGCTATAACTGGATAAAGACAGGCAGGATGAAGTAGCCTGTCCAATGTACAGATTAATGGAGCTGGTCTGTTCCTCTCTGTAGCAATCTCCCTGGACAGGAAACTCTGCCTTCTTATGAGATACTGCCCTTTGGTACTCACCATGGTGAGTCCTCAAAGCCTGTCTGTTCTAAGCAGTCATGGATCTCCACCAACACTACTCCAACCTCTGACCCCTGCTCTTCATCTCTGAGCTCTCCATCAGACCATGGGGATCTCAAGCAAGAAGATATGGGCTGTACACAGACTGGTGCAACAGAGTCAGGAGCCGAGGTGATGTCTCTATTATAAGCCACCACCACTGCTCCCACACCTGTCCCACAAGCAGCCATCACACCCCGATAGGTCCAACATTGCCTGAAGTTCTACTGGGGACAATCTCTTTAAAGAGTGGTATCAGATGATCTCCACAAGGGTGGACTACGGGGGGGGGGGGGCAAAATCAGAATTTTATCATGCGTTGATCCAACCACATGACAACATCAATACCAAAGTTATCTGCTTTAAGCCCCAGTGAGAATACCAAATTCAGGGTGTGCCCATGTCTGTGGGTTGCAGTAGTAACAACGTGTGCTTGGCCCTGAGAATCCATTGTCTGGAGGACATTTTGCCCAGACTGCAAGAGTTCATCATTGATTCATACATTAAAATCACCAAGAGCTAACCATCTGGGCAATTTCAAAATTCTGTCAGTGATGAAGTCTTCCACTTCCTGCATGTACTCTCTGTCATGTCCCAGAGTCCAGTACACCAGAAGGGTTCTGCAACCTGCACCTGGATCCCCCCATACAGCCAAACATTTAAATGATGAGGTAGAATCCACTGGGTGTGCCAAAAAGCTCAGGTTGAATTTAAAACAGATGGACGCACTCTCACCCCTGTTATCCTTTCTCGAGCAATGAATCACAGAGAGCCTAGCCAGCTCAGATGCCCCCAAAATTGGTTCAGCATCATCACTCCACCAGTCTTCTGCAATACAAGCCAGATCAACCAAGGAGATCAAGTCTGCTATAATTGCAGTCTGGTTCCTCACTGAACTAGTGTTCCAGAGCACTGCTTGAAGGGGACAAGCAGAGGCTGCTGGCCTAACAGCTACCTGCCTACTTGGACTTGTAGCAGCCCTGGGTATGGGAACCAAACACATTTGGCCTCTACCTATGTCCCATTTCATCCCAGGGTGCATCCTGGTCCTCACCATCCTGATACCTCTCTTGCCATTAGCATTCCTCATACCCTGCCACCTAACAGTCGCTTCTTAAAGATGCCCACCTTCCTGCAGTGCTAAGGGAAGGTCATCAAAGGGACAGAGGTCCAGCATCTGGGAAGGGGAGTAGCTAAGCCTGAGTGGTCCATCATCCAAAAATATATCTGCACTGGCTGACCACACACCACAGTATAATACCCACATTTCTGTGCAATTCTAATTAAACCCACCACCCATTCCCTCACTCACCCTAAGCCCTGTGCACACAATCAAGTAATCATACCAGTCTAAAAGAATTGAATCTGTTTCCTGCCACACACACACACACACACACACACACACACACACACACACACACACATCTTACCAAATAATACAAAACAGAATTAATTAGCAACCAGTCCAACATTCACACACCTAACCTACTCACTCACACTATCCAAACCCACCTTAAACCACTCAGATTCAACTATTTCAACAATTATAAGCATTTGGTTAAGGAAATCCCAAGCTAATTGAAATATATCAACAAAATTAAATTATAATAATAGTGTCCAGTTTAAGGTGCCACTTCGCATTGATGAGTACACAGTTCAGTTGAAAGTCATAACTAACAACCCACCTGAGCCCCAGAAAGCAAACGGAGCTACAAGGCGATGGAGGGAGGCCAGCAATCTAATAGGGGGTTGGCTACTAACCATAGGAAAACACAGTCGCTCCAGTGGCTGCCTACATGAGTGGCTCCAGCTGGAGTGGCCGAAGACTCTTGTGAGAGACTGAGAAGGAAGATTTAGGTGAGGCATTTTATATTTTTGACTTTATTATTCTGTTTCCAGTTTTGTTAAATTTTATAAAAATGATTACAGTAATTAAGCTATTACAGAGAAAACTTGCTGCCCCACCATGTGGATTACCTCAGCAGTGAACCAGTAAGTTGTTGTATTTATTGCCTACAACTTCAGTGTACCCTTAGAGAGCCAGAAATAACTAATGGTTTTGTGAAGCTTGTGCACTCCTGCTAAGAAAGATTTGCTGTGGGTCTTAACAAAGCACAACTGTTTAAAACATATGGGGCACCACTGGTAGGGAAAGGCTCTTGTGAATATTTGAAGCCCTTAAGGCACAGCTGTTGTTACATAATGGGTAATGCTCTGGGAAATCACAAAAGCTGCTTAGGATAAAAAACAGGTAGGTTCAGTTAAATAGTGCTCTCCTGTAATTCTTTATTTTGATGGGATATAATTGTTTACACGTTGCCTTAAATTTCTAAACAACAAATGCTGCTAACTTATTTAATTTGTGTATTGGGACTTGGGATATTTTCTAAAGCCCATAAAAATGACTTATATAATGAACAAGAAATGCAAGGTAACCTATTTAGAGTGTGGAATGCTATTTCAAATTAGACTGTACTACATCATAAGCTTCATCAAAGGAATACTTTTACTCAGGTCTGGGCATGTTAGTAACATACTCTAATTAGCATTAGTGTCCAAAATATGATCCAAAAGCAAATGATTTGATACATTTTAATGGACCAACATAGATGTAACAACGAGAACAAAGTGCTCTAGCTTTCGGACCAACCAGTTCTCCAGATTAAAGACAAACTAAGATTGTTTTAGGGCTCCAAGAAGTTTCAATGCCTGCATTATAGACAATAATTTACCAGTAAAGTTGTCTTAAAAACATCAGTGCACACTGTATGATGTGTTAAACCTAGCTGGACCTGTCACCCAGCTGTACTGTCAAGCTAGATATAAGGCCCAAGAAATTTCAAAAACCTCTAGTGTAGTGACAGGACTGTATAAATGATAATTTAAATATAAATTGATAATATTAGTGTCAAACAAAAAACTCTCAAGAGGTTTTTGAAATTTCTTAGTTTGTCTTTAATCTGGGTGGGGATTGCCTTTCAGTAATCACATCCTTATACAAACTGTGACACTCATAGCTTGATTTAAGAGTCATCTGCTTCAGCAGTGTTATCTTATGTCAATTAAATTTATATGCAGTAGGATTCTTTGTATGTGTGTTCCATCAAGCACCTTTGACCCGGGGACCCTCCTGGCTGAAGACAGTATGGTCCTGTTAAACTTCTCTGACATCATCGTCTATATTTTTTAAATCAGTATTTTAAACCAATGGGGAATTTTTCTGTTTTTTTCTGCATGATCTAGCTGTTATAAGTATTGCATTTTCTAAACAACTGCTATTAGCTTCTGAAGAAGGACTGGTTGGTTCGAAAGCTAGAGCACTTTGTTCTTGTTGTTACATCTTTGTTGGTCCATTAAAAGGTATCAAATTATTTGCTTCTGGATCTATTCTTGCAAGTACCAATACGGCAACTACTAAATCTAGTGTCCAAAATATGTACACAGCCAGAGTAGCAAACAATGATTCTTCCAAGGCCCCTCTTACAATTGTTTTGTTACTGTCCAGAGATATAGAATTAAATCCTGGACCAGAACCTAGAAATAAACAGATCACAATTGCACATGAAAATGCCAGAAGCTTGATGCAGAAATTGTATTTATTTAAAATGTTAGTGGAGGAGGAAGACAGGGGATCATTGGCTTGACTGAAACATGACTGTCAAAGAATATATTACACAAAGAAATAACAGTAGCAAACTATAATAATTTTAGATTGGATTGGAAAATGGGGGGCTGCTCTAAAAGAAGGAAGGATAGTGAAGCATTGAGCATATTTTTGCAAGTACAATTGAGGAAACAGATTGTCTCATGATAAGATTAGATCTGTCAAAGTTAAATGGAGTTGTATATTCACCACCAAAGGTGAAGACCAAAAGTTTTGATTTATTGGCACATACTTTGATGAACATTATGGGAGGACAGGAGCTGATTCCTGTTGGGGACTGCAACACTGTGTTGGGGGGACAGACTGGTTAGGAGTTTGTTCCCCCCTTGCCTAAACCAGCTGATTAGCTCCTCAACCAGAAAATGTTCCCAAACAAGTAATGTACTGGATCTGATATGTGTTTCAATTAAAGAGCTTGTGGACTGAATACTATGTTTGGTCTAGTTATGATAAGTAAACAGTTATAACTCTCATAATTTTCAATGTTGCAAGCCATTTTGGCTTCTGAGGAATCAAGCTGAATTTGTTTTTAATTTTTCAGATTGAAGCTGCCTCATGAAATGTGTGGCACCATCATTTGCCATCTAGACTGGAAGTGACAGAGTAGGGGAAGTCAGTCTGTTTCATAATTTATTTATTTATTTATTTAACCGTTTCACCAGGAAGGTGTACTGAGCAAGCTACTGCTCAATTCCAGATGCGTCCTGGGGGAGGGGAGGTACAAACACAGTTGAAGAAACAAGTGCAGTATGTTACATAATACATAGGATGGGATAGTCAAAGCGGTCGTGCATGGCACAACTGAGACGCACCTGTGCAAGTGTGGAAATGTGCCAAAGAGCGATATTCAGCGGGAGTCAATGCACCACGCAAATCGCAGTGCACTTATGCACAACCCTAATGAACATATAAATAAGTGGCGCAGTGCAATATTCAACAGCAAGCAAAGGGTGCAACCGCGAGCAACAGGGACATGTGCAGGGCAAACATGAGCCCATAAAAAGAGGGAGCAAGCAAGGGATGGAGGCATGCACCACAGGGGAGCAGGAGAAAAGGGGGAGTGAGTGGGCAGGCAGGACAACAAGAGGGGTGCAAGACAGAGACAGAGGCAGTTGGGAAGTGCAACAGAGTGTGGGACTGGGCGTGTGACACTGAATGAGCATGCGTGTGTGTGTGTGTGTGTGTGTGTGTGTGTGAGAGAGGTACGGGGGCAACCACAGCAGCATGAGTCTGCAACAGCGGGCTGAGGAGTGGCAGTGAAAGTGCCGGGATGGGTGGGAGGTGGAGGCCACAGCCAACAGGCCGCCAGCTGGGAACCCCGAACACGGGTGCACACCCAGCGCAGGGGCACACGCAGCAGCACACAGCTGGAGGGAGCCTGGGGAGACAGCCACCCAGGGGGGAAGGACAGCTCAGGTCATGGCCAGTGCCATCTTCCAGATGGAGGCTGTAATGAGGGGTGTGAGGAGGTAGGAGGCAGAGTGGCGTGGCCATGGAAGGGCCCGTCGGCGGTATGCCCATAACAGGTGCTACCGTTCCCGCACCACCTTTGAACAGTACAGTGACCAAGAGATCGTGGGCCAGTACCACCTGAACAGGGCAATCCTGAGGCAGCTCTGTGAGCTGAGCAGTGGTGAGATGCAGGCAGCCACAAGACAGAGCCATGCCCTGTTGGTGGAGACCAAGGTCATGGAAGTCATGTGCCTGCTCACCACAGGTGCCTTCCAGAGACCAGCAGGGGACACCACAGGCATAACCTAGTTGGCCTCATCATGGCTCCTCACACAATTTCTCAATGCACTGCTGTCACATGCTGCGGAATACATCCATTTCCCCAGCACACAGGCAGAGAGTACAGCAAACATGCAGGAGTTCCACAGGGTGGCACATATGCTTGGCGTGCTAGGGGCCATCGACTGCACCCACGTAGGCACCTGAACACCACCTGGGCAGGAGGGGGTAGCTTACATCAACAGGAAGGGCTACCCCAGCATCAACTGCCAGGTGGTGTGCTATGCCAGGGGGCACATAAGCAATTTCTGTGCCACACACCCTGGTGGAGTACACGATGCCTTCATCTGTCACCAGTCAGCACTGTGCCACAGGTTCAAGAGTGGGGGCATCCCCACTGGCCATCTAGTAGGTGAGTATGCAGTTGGAATGGGCAGCCTGGCACAGCAGGGTAGGGTGTGGGGGATGCTAGGCCAGAGGCATCAGAGTGTGTGGCTGGGAAGGCAGGGGGGTGCAGCTACACAGACCACCATGTTAACCACTTATGTCAACACACAGGTGACAGTGGATACCCACTCAGGCCCTGACTGCGCACCCCATATCAAGCGCCCATTGACTCCAGCACAGGAGCAATACAATGAGGCACACGCCAGCACACAGAACATCATTGAGCATGTGTTCAGGCTGCTGAAGGCCCTGTCCCATTGCCTGGACAGGTCTGGCGGTGCCCTACAGTACAGCCCCTCAAAAACCTGCAGCCTATTCCTGGCCTGCTGTATGCTACACAACATGGCCACTGACCATGGGATAGCTGTCGAGGTTGAAGAGGGGAACAGCAGTGGGGACGATGCGGACACCGGACCAGGTGGTGGTGGGCAGCCACCCTCCTGGTGAAGGGAACCCTGGCTGAACAGGATGGCCCAGCAACACTGGGACACTATTGCAGAGGAGCACTACAATGCATGCAGGTAGGTGAACATGACCACACACATGTCCCAGGGACCATGGTACAGAAGTCAGGCATGCAAGGCAGGGCCCCATTACAGACATGGCTGGTGGGTAGCGTGGATGGGCATGGGACTGGACCCCATGAAAGCACCCTGTACAGCACCATAAACCCCACCCACTCACCCCCACACACACACCCCCGCACACACAGCCACATGCACATGGGCACCCACATGCGCACACCCAGAGGCCACCAACAGACATGTGTCAGATGCTGAACACCGGTGCACAATAGCGGCCAGTGTTGTATTGGCATCATCACGCACATGCCACAGTGGCCAGCAGTCGGGTGGGTGTGCACAAGGCCTGTTTGTGGCACCGACCTTGGATGACATGTCCCTGGAATGCACACGTACACGCCACACCGATATGTACACAGGGCAGCGTCAGACAGCGGACAGGGAGGATGGCAGCTCAGGATCACCGCACTGTCGAACAGCCACCAAGGATATGTGGACAGCCCCACTAAGACAGCCCAGCAGACACAGGCTGTGCGACAGCCACAGTGGGTGTCTCTGATGTTCCCCCAGATGTGTCACCGTGGAAACGCAACTGGTTCCTAGCAGGGGTCTGCAGGCTCCTGACCATGCCCACTGCAGACATGCCTGAAATGCCCACAGCAGATCTCAGCTTCGACACTGATGGGGTCACATGATGCCATGAACGAGGGGTGGATAAGGCACTCCATGGGGTCTGTGGCAGACAGCCATGCACCAGGGTGGCCAGTGGTGCTAGGCCGGCCTTGACCACAGTGGTAAGCCGATCCAGGGCTGCGGTCATGTCCTCCTGCATATGTGTGGTCTTGGTCAGAAGCTGCTCAAAGTACCTGTCATGCCTCTCTGGGGATTGGCACAGCTCTATGCGGAGTGCATGCAGCCCTGTCACAACCAGCACCTGTTGCTCCACGGAGGCCCATAGCAGATGGGTGTGCTAGGTCAAGGGGTCGGTGCCCTGGGGGGCATGGGCATTGTGCTGACCCATGGGTGGTGCTTGACATGGCAGCACAGTCCCCCAAGCTGGTGGGGGCTGCACAGTGGGGCCCTCTTGGGGCTGATCAGTCTGCAGTGCACCGTTGGCTGCCACTGCACCCGGCCACCCATTGACCTCATCCTACTGCCACTGCTGCTCCTCCAGCCACTATGCATGGATCAGCGCCAGTGTGGCTGCACCACCACTGCCACCCCCTTCAGACCACGCCGTAACAATGGTGCCCACAGCATTGCCGGGCATGGTGGCCGGTGGGTGGTCATCCGCCTCCAGGGCACCATCTGTCCTGCCGTGGTGGGTGTGTGGTATGGGTACCTCCCCCTTAATGGCAACACCACTATACAGAATACTAGCCACATTGTTGTCATCAGTCCCAGACCCCGCCCCAATCTATGTCTCGGCATAGTGGACGCCATGGCTGGCATCCTGCTGAAACACAGCCAGGGCCTCATCCGCGACCACGCCACAGGCATCTGGATGGACAGTGGGGTTGGGCTGACCACAGTCCAGACCCCAGACACCAGTGGAGGTGGATGGATGGTCCTCCAGGCCCAGGACCACCCCCATGGTGGACACCCCCACCCCTGCCACTGCATGCAGTCACTCTGGAGCTAAAAGGGAACACAGTCACAATAGTGGTGCTGGCACACACCCATGCCCCCTTCCCCAGGCACTGCCTTACTCACCATGCAGTAATGGGCTGCCCCCATCTAGAACCCACCACTGGACACCCTCTCAACAGCACTGCGCCACATGGACGCCACCACCAACTCCTCCCATGGTGACAGCTGTGGCACGTCAGGCTGTTCACCACCCATGGCAGCACGTGCAGCCCGGATGGCAGCCACCTTCTCCTTGATCCTCCTCCGGTCGATGCCTACCTTCTTCTTGCACTCCTGTGCTGTCCTTTGATGGCTGCCCTGCTGGTTCACAGCCCTGGCCACACCCTCCCATGCTGTTGCTCAGGCCTGTGTGGTGCCTGTTGAGCCACTCAGGAGAGGCTCCTGGTCCAGGTAGGCATCAAATAGGGCATCATTCTCTGCCCTCGTGAAGTTGGGCCTGTGCTTCCATGCAGGCCCATGCTCCTCAACCTCCTTATGTTCTGTCATGCTTAGTCCTGTGGGTATGAACATGTGGTCAGTGATGACTGTAACCCACACTGCCCTCCCATCCCACTGTCCCGATTGGCCTATGGCCTGGTGGCTTACCTCTGAAGGATGCAATACCGGTCTAGTGACTGTGCAGTCCAGTGGCACATTTATAGCGCATGCAAATGAGGGGATGCGAAAATGAAATGAGATGCAAATGTCTCTGATGTGCTGCCAATACGCTGAATAGTTAATCTGCATATGCCAGCTGAATATTGCAAAATTGCGTATGGAGTATTGCTGTTGTGCATGCACAAGCCATGGCGCAACAGTATGACATGCGCAGTAGGACTGGCAGTGCACATGTGCACAGTGCCGTCACATACATCAGTCGCACATCCTACGCACACTGTGCCATATGTGGTACACTATTGGGCATGTGGTGCTCATGTGCTATATGCCCTATGGTGCCCATGCACGATTGGCCTATAGCCCGTGAGGCCCACATGCCCCTATTGCACACTATGCATGGTGTGGTCAATCATGCTGTCGTGCAGAGTGCGTGTGCCGACTCTTGACCCCACAAGTGTTCTTTGACCCTCCAGGTGCCCTGCGGCACATGCCAGTGCTGCACCAGCTCTATCGTGCAGCACTGTGGATGCACAAATGGGTATTACAGCTTAACCCCAAATGGGTTGTGCACCAACATCACATGTGGATCGTGCACTATTGGGTGCAATTTTGGTTGTGCAACTGCTGGAACGACCATGCCACACTGCAGTACTGCTAGGGCTCCCAATTAGTCCCAAGTAGAATTAGTTAATCTTCTGGCCCTTGTGGAGCCACATGTGGACAGTCTGTATGGCCAGGTGCCCCTGGATTGGCCATGTGCGGAGGTGTGGCAGGAGGTGGCTAAGGGACTTGAGGAGGCCACTGGGGTGCAGTGCAGTGGTGAGCAGTGCCGCCACCACTACGGTGACCTGCAGAGGAGGCACCCTGAGTGGCTATGGTCACTACTGGCACACGTCCGGAGGTGTGCCATGCCACATCCAGATAAGTGCATTGTGCCCATCTCTGTGCCATTCCAGTGTTCAGTGGGGGCAGCAGGGTGTCAGACCATGCTGCAGGGGGGGCTGTGGATGAGCATTCTGTTGGCAGTGTCAGTGCACCATGTGTGTGCTGTGCCACCGCACTGTCACTACGTGGAGCCAGGGGGCTTGCTGTGATGTGGGGGGGGGGGCTTGTGGTGTTGCAGGTACTGATGTGTCATTCTCAATGTCCCCCGACTAGGCCCTGAAGATAGATGATGTGCATGGCTGGCTGGTGCTGCAGGTGGGTAAGGGCAGGCTGATGCAGGGGCATGAGCATGGGATGCAGGCCGCAGGGGTGTTGCAGCCAGACAGGTGCAGGGTGCACCACAGCAATCAGGTAGGCACTCTTTCAGGGTATGATGTTATGCAGGGTGGAGGTGGGCCACTGCCCCCTGTACACATGGCCATTGCAGCTCTGCCCCACCGGCAGTGTCCATTGCACCATGCTGTGGCTATCGCACATGCGTGTAGCTGATGCAGATGGGCTGTGGGTGCACCCAGATTCCAGCTGTGCCACTACCATCCCGCCGCTTAACCCTGTCGCCTGGCTGCCATAGTTGTGGTGTGTGGCACATGGGTAGTGTTGGTGTGCAGTGCTCTCCATGGCTGTGGATAGTTGGGTTGGTGGCTCGTGTGGGCACACATGCTGCGGGAGGCTGCATGCCACCTCAGGGGCACATGTCACCACTGTCCGCTGTGCACGGTGGGTGGGCTACAGTCATATGGACTTGCACTCATACAATGTCCCTTCCTTTGTCCTAGGTGTCCATTGCCCTGATGTCCACACCAGGCTCCTGAGGAGGATCTTGCAAGTCTCCACTGCCATGCTTTGGGTGGCATGTCTGATTCAGTGGGCCCTGTGCAGGCCACAGCAACGATGTCAGCGTCAGGCACCAGTGGCGCGTGGAAAGTACCTGCACCAGTCCAAGACCCCACCCAGATCTATATCTCATTGGCTTACACCCGCTTCCCTTCTCTGTTCCCCCTTTTCCCTCCCTTGTACCCTTGTACAGCCATTACTCCTCTCCCTCTGCCTCCCTTCCCTGGCCTCCCAGTTTGTTTGTTGTGTCCCCATTTCTTGCTCCCTGTACCTGTTGTTCCTTTTACTGTATATAGTTGTATTCTGACTGGTTTTAATACATATTTTTATGGTTAGCCATCTGTGTCTGTGTCTGCTTTGCAGCTGGCATGTGGAGCCATGCTACAGTGGAGTGCATGGTGGCCAAATGGTACGTCTGGGGTTGACTGGGGATTGTGCCTGGTGGTCTCTGCCCAATGGCTGGTGGCTGTGCCCTGGGGTGGCCGTGTGCTCTCTGTTCATGTTGTGTGGTGTGTGCATTGTGTGCTGTTGGCATGTGTGTTGCCAGCTGTGGTCCAGGTGGCATGTCCCGTGCCTTCCTGTGGGTGTTGCCAGTGGCTGTTTGCCAGTGTTCATTGGTGCCACCATACTTCCATGAACCACTGTGGTGTGCATGGTCAGGGGCCTGTTGCCCTGTGCCTGCCATGCCTCCCTCCTGGCATCCTCTGCACCCTGGTGGTGGTCTATCCCACCTTGGTGGCATGCTCCTTGCTGTGCCTGTTATCCTGTGCCCTGGTGCATGTGCCTCTGCCCCTTGCGCAGCCGTGGTTGTGCCATGGTACATGTTGGTTTGCTCCCTGGCACCACTCTGGTTGCACTGTGGTGCATGTGGGTCGGCTCCCTGGCACAGCCCAGGTTGCACTATGGTGCATCTCTGCGAAATTCAGCCGTGTTGTGCTGGCGATTGCCGTCATGAGCAGGCTTTGAATATCACATTCAGTGCACCATGGCACAGTGTGCTTGCTCTTCATGGCTGTGCACCTGCCTCTGGCACATTTCTGAATATCCCACCCTTAGAGTATAGTACCTAGTAGGGATAGATGCAGCACCTTGGGTACCTGATACACAGATACAATAGCATGAGAGAACAATTGATACTTCTCAAGCAGGTACTGTTTTAAATACAAAGCATTAAAATATTAGGATAGGCAGCAATCATTAAATATACAAATAAGAGCGCGATCAGGCTTCCCTTCACTGTGGGCTGTTATTAGGCTTGAACACATGAACAGGTAGGGGAGAAGTGAGCTAGGAGAATGGAGTTAAAGTGCGGAGGGGAAGAGAAGTGATGAATGTTTGTGGGGAGAGAGTTCCATAACTTAGGCATCCAGTAACTAAAGGCTGCTTGGCCCACAGTAGTGGATCTATGTGGGATAAATAGGATCCATGGGCCATTGCTTCTGAGTGAATATGCTTGGGTGCTTGTGTCAGCAATGGCAGAGATGAGGTGGGGGGGGTAGTGACTGGGACCAGTACTTGGCTGATACTTTGGAGCAGTGGGCCTGCTTGTGGTTATCTACAGATGTAAGGTTCATTGATTGGTGAGGGCACAGTGATGGGTGGAGTAAGGGGCAGTTCAGGACAAAGCGGCAGAAGGAGTGGTAGAGGAGATCCAGTCTGGCTAGGATAGGTAGCTGTCAGTGTCAAGTCTGACAGGATTTGTATTTTTTTTAATGAGTGAGTAATCATGATGTCTGTTCTTCAAAACAAGATTTGATATTAATAACGGTGATATTTTGCACATTTAAAACTTAATTTTCCTGCAGTTTACAGTACGTTTTGAAATCATGGCTCCTGTTTAAGCTAATGTGGTGTGAGACTGATTCTCACCATCACTTGCTAGTTAAGAGTATGCTGATGTTATTTTTTAATTCTTTTAAGCCCTACTGAACCTCCTTCCCTTCTCTGCAGCAGACATGCTGCTGCTAGCACCTTACCTCATGAGCAGAAAGGAGAAAGAGGCTCAATCAAGAAAGAATGCCACTTTGATTTTCTTCTCAATGGAGGTATGAAACATGGGAGAGACAAAAGCAATGTTGCAAGGTATTGATTGAGTGCACTACCCATTTGTTTCTGCAGCTCAGGAGTTGTATATAGAAAATTAAAAACAAATGCTGCAAAAACATGAGAGTAGGAGTGTGGGCTAGGAGGGATTTAGAAAAGAACCTTGAGAGGCAGGTAGAACAAAAGAGGTACCTCAAAATTCAGCAGTAGTGTACTGACTGATTGTGGGAATGCCTAGAATCAGTACTATAAGAGAAAGGCCAAAGATTGCTCTGTGGATGTAGTGTTTTCCTTGAGATGCAGTTGGACTCAAAAAGTTTTGTATCTCAAGGGGTACAATAAGTGTATACAGTAGTGGGTGTTGATCATAGAATCACAGAATCATAGAAATCCGGCTGCAAAAAAGGACCCCAATGAGCCTTCAAGTCTGCCTCTTCCTCCCCCCTACTCATCTCCTTTTTCACAGGCCCTTCCCTTCCCCCACATACCAACCCCATATATCTGTTCCATGCCCTCTTCAATACCTCCACCCTTTCAGCCCCCACCATCTCCTCTGGTAGTTTGGTCCAGGCTTCCACCACCCTCTCCATGAAGAATCGCCCCCTCACATTGCCTCTATATCTTCCCCATGCCAGTATTAGACTATGCCCTCTAGTTTTAGCCCCCTCCTTCCTTTTAAATAAGCTCCCCTCCTCCCCCTTATTGATCTCCTTCATGTACTTAAAAGTTTAAATTTTGTGTCCCCCTCTCCCTTCTGGTCTCCAATGGGTACAGATCCAATTTCCTATACCTCTGTTCATACAGCTTTCCCTGATGAACTGTATTTCCTTTTCTACACAGTACTAGGGCAATTGATCTTCAAAGCACTACTGCTGTATTTTGACATCCTGCTTTTGCCCTGCTCACCTCTCAAGTTTCTATTCTAAAGTCCTCCAAGCCCATGCTACTACTCCATGTTTCTTTTCTTTTCCAGGAATTTGTGGTAATTTTATTTATACAACTGTCAAGCTACAGAAACACTTTAACAGTATGCTCAATCAATGCTTTGCATTCTAGCTTTTACCCCACCCCCATTGTTTCATACTTCAGACCAAGATGAAAACTGAAGCAGCATTCCTTTTTGTCTGAGCCTCTGTCCATTCAGCTCACGAGGGAATGCATAAGTGGCAGGACTGCTACAGATACAGAGAGGGGAAAGAGGTAGGGCAGCACTCAGAATTTTGAGGGGAATATGGAAATGTGTACAATACGTGAGTACTACTGTGAAGCAGAGTGTCAGTTCAAATAAAACAGTGTGATTCTTTAGCTCTTTATATACAAATAATAAATCATGACCTAAATAATAAATCATGAAGTTCTTAGCTTAAATTTGAGTGATCATAATCCAGTCATGTGTGCAATTAAAATAATGCATCTGTAACTTTAAGACAGTCTTACAGGTCAATGGTGTGTTTTAAAAATGTTCATACACATACCTTTCTTGTCTCCATTAGCGACCAGAAATGAGAACAACTTGAGTTATTCCAGAAATAGATTTGGGGGGTTGCAATAAGCCTGCACCAATAAAGAGAATATGATTAAATGAAAAATCACAATCACTAGATTTTGGAAAAGGTAAAGAAAGCAATAAGGACAATGGACCTGGGAGTTGGAGGGCTGGCCAGGGGAAGAAGGATCAAGCATCCCCGGGACTGGTCTCCTTCTCCAGGGGAAAGGGGGGAAGAGTGTCTGGTGCTTCATTGGTCCCTATTGGAGGCTGGGGGTGCTGTGTGGCCAATGCCAGCATGTTGGGGGGCAGGGCAGATGCTAGTCATCATTGCACATCCCTGCTGCTGGGCAGCAGCAAAGAAAAACAAAATCACCAACCACTGGCATGACGCCCCTGCCCTACGACCATCGTCAACTGCCTTACATGTCTGTCAGGGGGGGTCTTCTCCTGTGGCCCAACCTGGGACAAACCAGACCTAGCCTACAGTTACCATTGGGGAGGGAAGCCCCCCTGGTGGCCCTGCCAAGGGGGGGTAAGCCTGGGCTAGGGGAGGATGTGGTCAGGCATGAGCAGACCATTGAAGGGAGGATAAGGGGTCAAGATTCACAAAAAAAAAGAGAGCAATAAGGGCTAAGGATCAAATGTGGAAGAAAGCATGTAAATCAACTAGTGGGCACAAGTGGGAAAAAAATAATAGAAATCATTGTAAGAAATTGTTTAAGAGGTGAAAGGCTAGATACCTTAAAACTAAAATACAGCACACAGAAATATCTGGCCCTGTACAGGAAATTGCTAAAAAGTTTTGAGGGACATAATACATCTGGTACTACTGATCATGCCACCAATACAGATGGATAGTAGTGTGCAAAAAAACAACTTCCACAGGCAGACATTATGCAAAAGTGTGACTTTCGCTTCCATGAAAATTCAGACATCCATTTCCAAACTTTCACGGAAATTCCACCTGCCCTGCACCCTACTCTAAGTGTCTAATGCCCCCACACTGGGCGTTGATCGATGCCTGATTGCCAAATTAATTCCTGGTGGCTAGCAGTCCCTCCTTCCACCCAATCACCTGCCCATGTCCAGTAGTAGTAGTAGTTAGAGATGTAGCCCCCCATCCCTCTCCCCATATAGTAAAAAATATTTTTTTCCATTAATCCTTGGTGGTATGGTAAACCCCTCCCTCTGTCCCTGATCCCCTGTATGTAGTTTTTATTTATTTATTTTTTACTTATTCCCTGTGGTCTAGTGATTTGTGTCCTCCCACCTGGCAGGTAGTGTCCCACCCGTCCACCCCATCCAAAGGCGCAGATGACCAGCATAGCCCTCTGCTCCCCTTCACAGCCAGCAGCTCACTGAAATGTCAATGAATGAGTGTGTGCTGTACAAGCATGCGGTCACGCATTGATGTCTTAGTGGGCTGCTGGCCGTGGAGGAAAGCGGAGGGTGTGCCAGTCACCCACTCCATTTCAGGATGCAGGAGCAGGTGGGACATTATCTGCTGGAGTGGGGGCCCACTAGACCACCAGGGAATAAGTTAAAAAAATACATACTGAGGGATCAGGAATGGGGGGGGGGGTAACCAGACCACCAGGGATTCAGGAAAAATATGTTTTACTCTATGGGGGATAGGGATGGGGAGTTACATCTTTGACTACTACTACTACTGGACACTGGTGGGTGATTAGGTGGGAGGAGGGACCACTAGCCACTAGGGTTGTTTTTATTAAAATACACATCAGGAAGGTGGGTGATCGGTTGGGGGAAGGGAATGCTAGCCACTGGGGGGGTTAAACACTTCAGGTGGGGTGGAACAGGGAGAAATTTTGCCACAAACATTCAGAAGTTTTCTGATCTTCCACAGGTGGAAACTCAGAAATGTCAAACTTCCAAAAACCTCAACAGATGGAACACTTCAGAACATTTCAGAAACTGCCAATTCAATAAATAATTTATTTTGTACATTACCTGATATAAAATTGCCAAATATAAATCATGATAAAAATATAAATTAAAATTTACCAAATAAGGAAGTAATTTTGGAAAGTAGGCCAACTATTTTCTTAGAACTATTCACAATAAAGAGGTTTTAAAATAGATAAAGTTAAAATTAAACAAATCACCAATTTGGATAGTGTAGAAGGCAAATTCTTAAAAATGGCAGCTGAATACATATACCCATGTCCAATTATGTACACTTGTTATAGACGTCTAATGGAGGATAAGTTCCCTACAACATGGAGCATGCCAAAGTCATCCCAGTTTAAAAAGTGATAAGACTAAATGATCCCTCCCTCACTCTGCAGCTTAATAGTCCTGCTGTCAATCATTTTGAAGTTGTTCAAGAGACCCATATGTAGCTAACAGACACAATATCTAGAAAATATAATTTGATGACAACTTACCATTCAGGATACAGGGAGGGAGGGTGGGAAGGTCCACATACACCACTGTTGTGGACTTTGTGGGACACATTGCCATAACATGAGATGCTGGAAAATCTGTGGGAACAGAGTATGTGGATCTCTTAAAGACCATTCATATGTTTGAACATAAAATCTTATTAAACTTCAAAATATAGGTGTGAACAATGAGTCAAATTGATAGTTTGAATCCTATTTGGCAAATCATACATAGTCAGCATGTATAAATAATGTGTTGTCTGAGGTAGGATATCTGTCCTGGGGAGTGCAACAAGGCTGGATATTAAGCACTCTCATGTTCCTGATCTACGTTAATGACCTCCTCAACAATAAAACAGTATGCTGTTCAAACTGTACTAATAGAAAAGGCAAACAACCATGTTCATTGATTGAATGATTGGTTTGTTTGTTTCACCAGGAAATTGAGCAAAGCTCATTATACAGACAGAACATTTTACAAATGGATTTTTTGATCCTACAGACTTGGTTCATAAAGGCTAAAATAGTTCTTAGCAAAAGGAAAACACAATCTATATGCTATAATAAGAATTCAACAAAAGAAAAATATTACACATAAGAACCTTGGATGGGGTGGAATTAACAAAAAAAAAACAACAACATTAAAGCGTATAAGTATCTGGGGCTAGAACTAGATGACCAACTGACATTTGAAACTCTCATTTAAACTATAGTTAAGAAAGCAAATATTTGACTTTGAGCCCTGAGCTTGAATACTTATGTGATTCCAAAGCAGTCTAGACTCACTTTGGCAGTGCAAACATTGTTACTGTTACTACAGTATAGGAGTGTGGTATATGAATTTGTGAATACCTTTCTATTTAAAAAAAATGGGATGTTACCCACAGCAGACCAGGGAGGTTTGTATTAAGATGTCCATACAATAGCCATCACAGTGAGATGATTGCACAGCTAAAATCTGAATGATTACAATTGCACAGTGAAAAACTAGGAGCATAACTGTATTTAAAATGTTTAATGGAATTATTCCAGGATGCAATAACAAGTTCATATTGCCTCCATTGTATACATATAAAATGAAAGCTGTAAAGAATAGAAGATTAAGAGGCTGGGTTCAAATGATACAGAGTAAGTTGATTCCTGAAACTGGAAGATGTTTCATCAGAAGATTCATGTTTTGAAACATGCAATAGGGAATACAGTATGTGGAAAATTGTAATTGCACTTGGCAAATTGATGAAAATTTTAACGACTAATAAGTTTTTGTTATGGAAAATCAGATTTCATTTGTACAGTAAAATGTTCTTTTCCATTGCATTTACAAGTTAATTCTAACTTCATTAGTTAATTTACGGAATACTGGGTTGTGTTTGTACCAACATACTGTATAGTTGAAATGATAAATTTGGCCTGTCTGGTGACTGTTAAAATTGAAAGTCAATAATAAAAATTGTAAATCTAGCATAACCTATGGAACATACTGTCCATATGCACAATAAAATACTGTGAATTTTGTATATATAATTCATGTTATGTTTTTCTTTTGTGAAACATATGCATTTTTGTATGTAACTAATATTACATCTGGAAATTTAACTATGTATACAGGACAACTACAAAAATAGGGCATTTGGTCCTAAAGTTTTTATCCTGTCAAAATAAATTAATACTACTACTACATATGCTTCCAACCTTTGAATGGATTTATTGTTCTAGTTTTCCTGGATGTAGCAAGCTCATTCACAGCTTGTTACTCTAACCTCTAGGCTATACTGCAGCACCACATTTGTGTGATAAATGTCCTTACTTTTCAAGAAATCTGTTAAATAACTTTATTTACTCATGGCCTTCAAAACCCTAAGCAAAGGTATAAGTAAGTCCAAACATACTGTACCTTTCCTAGGACCCTTTCTGGTTTGTGAAAAGCCAGAAGGACCTTTTTGCAGAGGGGGGACACAGCAGTTCTTCTGAGGACTGTTATGTATCAAAATCACTTGCTTCCGTGGGCTATTGGACCATTTGGGCCCACAAAGTGCAAATCAAGTGCTAAGCACATTTTCTGGCATGGAATGTATTTGATACATTTAAAATATAATTTTTTAGATGGTATCTGGCTGACATCAGTTAAAACTATGTAGAATGTGTGCAGCTGGCGGTAATCAGAAGTAGGACTGCTCAGAAATTCCATTTTAAAAACAGATAGTTATAATAAGAGATATTTTATAGCTCACTGAGATTTTATGATCTTGGTCCTCAAACATCTGGTATGCTAAAACAGACCTTGGATGTCAAATCAGATGTAAGATATTGGAGTATCCAACATCTGACACCTTGAAATCTTAAATATCCCCCTCCTTAAAATAAAATAATTGATGCCTGCCACCTCCATCAAGTTGTACTTCCCCTCACTCTTCAACAATATATAACAAGTCTTCCTCATCACTGGATCACAGCAAAAAATCCCATCTCAGCACACCCACAAGCCCCCAGCACTCTCCTCCATGCCTTCTTGTATTAAAATAATAGTAGAAATGTAGCAATTGACACAGGCCCTGTCTCTGGAGCTTGTGGCGCCCCAGTCAAAATTCTATATCTCCCCACCCTGCACAATATAATCAAGCCACACTCTGCTAATAAGAGCACCCACCACCCAAAACATCCGGTAGCCCCCACATCCCTCCTTCCCCTTCTCCTTATAAAAAAATAGAAGTATTGTAATTGACCAGTATTTATTCTTAAAAACCTTCATTTATCCCTCATATTTCTTTTCATAGTAGCATCCCATATGAACACTTTTCAAAGTGCAAGCAAGGTAGCAAAACCACCCTACTGTAAATCGTAAACATTTTCATATTTTGAGTAGATTTTGCAAAATTAAGAACATTTTTAAAAATGCATGCAAAGTAGGAAAACCTTCCTACTGCAAATCCTAAAAATATTTGTATTTTGAGTAGATTTTGTAAAATTATGAACATTTTTCAAAGTGCACGCAAAGTAGGAAAACCATCCTACTGCAAATTTAAAAAGATATTCATATTTTGAGTAAATTTTGTAAATTATGAACACTCCTCAAACTGCACACAAAGCAGGAACACCATCCTTCTGCAAATCTTAAAAAGTATTCACATTTTGAGTACATTTAGTAAAAACAATTCATAAAGTATTACTTTGTGATTTTTTTATTTACTAATAAGTAATTACCAAATATTTTTTTAAACAGCAAACTACCTAGTGAATCTCATAGTGCCCCCTCTTACAAACACTTAACTCTTATTTTTCAGACTGTAAAATGTTACATTAGCTTAGTCATTTGATTTCCATATACAACATCATCCTCAATATTCTAAAACACAAAATGCTAACGGCTTTAACTCAGGCTCAGTAGCTCCACAAGTCAAAATATTCTCAAGACAGTAAAAATTAAAAACATCCTGCACTCACCACCATCATGTATCCATTTGTATATATATCTTTTTTTGATGATGTCACTCCACATGTTGGACCCCTTTTTATGATGTCACCTTTCTGTATATAAGGAAGTGGATTTCTTTTAACTAACATGTCTTTTGATAATGGAATTGCTATTTCTGAAACACGTCAAGATGTGTTTTTGGCACCTCTAATAACATTTTTGCATGCCTATGAACTAAGTGGGAAGCATTATACATAGTGGTGGTGAGAGGATTTTTGAATTTTTACTTCATTGATTCTATCCCTGCACCCCAACTTGGTGCACACTCACACTCTATGTTTTGGATGTATATCTTCTCAAGTTGTGGCATGGGTTACAGTGAAATATCTGGCCATGTAAAACCCACCTACCATACTAGCTCAGTCTCTTTACTCATGGACAGTGCTACTTACTGAGGTAGCTTTTTGGCTTTTGCATTATGACCCTCCCCTTTTGGACACTGGATTCTTCATGAGGGACTGCGGAAGTTCTTCAGACTGAACTATGCTATTTAGAACAGCTCTTCAAGCAGCATTCAACAAATTCATGCAACAGGGAGCTGGAGATCTACCAGGATGTCACTAGAGAGAATGCCTGCTCTAGTATTTACACAAACTGATACAGGAATAGAAACATACTCATTTTCATGTGTGAACAGCTTACTAACTGAAGCAGTTAGAGCTAACCCATTCTGAGCTGACTCTACAGTTCCCAATGACTCCAGCAATGCCAAGGTATGTTCCTTGTTTGAAGCTTTTAACATTTTAGAGAAAACACTAATCAAAGCATGAAAAATCTATTGAAACATAATTAATTTAGATGCTTATTTGAAAGTAAATCATATCCTGAGAGGACTTAGAATGTTAAAGAACTCCTCATCTGCTGTGGAAGTCAAGTCGTTCATGAACAAATGGAGGGAAATATTAAATGAAGCCTCAAGAAGACTTATAAAATTAATTATTGACTATGGCAATGAAGTAAGCAAGACTCTAAGACAAGACATCAAGGAACAGGAGAAAGCTGTTTTAAAATTTAAAGATCAGACTGACTTCGATACCTGTAACAAGAAACTGAAAGACACTATTGTGAAGTTAGACTTTGAGCTAAAAGCTAAGAAATTGACAAAATTTAAGAGAAACATTGGGGACTACCAATCAGGCCAAGTATATAACTGGAAAAAGAGCAACAAATGTAAGGGAATACTTAGGACTGAAAGGCGAGTTTCCTTCAACCATAGCACAGACTGCAGTGGCTCAGAATCAGGGGGATCTATGGATGGACTCTTAGAACAAATCCAATCATCACCAGAAGCTCCAATATTAAGGAGGAGGAGCTAGCACAGTTATATGTATCAAGGTTTTCAAGTAACTTACAGAGGAGCCGGGGCAGGGCAAGAACAGGAGGAGACAGAGGAGGAATATATGGAGGGGGAAGGGAACGAGGGGGAGAATGGCAAAAACAACAGCAGCAGCAACAGAATTATCCACAACAGCAACCCCCGTCCCCAGAATCAGCAACAGCTTTTCTAACAGAAACCCCAACCACCACAGCGTTAATTTCAACAACAATATCCAGCATAGGAGCAATATTACCCACCAGGCAGTATCAGAGACACCAATGAAGGTAACTGAACTCTTAGACAGACCCCTAAAAGAAGTAGAGAAATTACTGTTGAACAAGGGGTTATCTTTTGCACCAACCAGTATCATTAACACATTTGAGACTTTTCTGGACCTTCACAAATGTTGTTGCAATTTAAGTCTTAAATCTTTTTTTGGTAGGAAGAATAGTCAGCACTGTTCTGATGTGGACTCAGGTCCCTGTATTAATGACAGCAGCCTTAGTGGTGATACAGTATGAATGACACAGAACAAATGCACAAGTGTTTTAAAGGGATATCTACATTTTATCCCTCACATTCAGCAGCCATTTTAACATTTCAGGAAGTATGTGAAAAAGATCTTGAACAGTTATTTGATAATTTACTGCAGATTTACTATAGCAATGTTACGAATGATGAAAACTAACATTAGAGAATCTGAAAAATGATAAAAATATAGTGATTAAGCCCGCAGATAAGGGCGGGGCATTCGTGATACAGAATACATTTGACTATGTGAAAGAGGTCGACAGACAGCTGAATCATAGTGAATTTTACAAAAAACTTGATTAGGGACCCTACACATTTGCTCAAATTTTGCATTGATGAATACATATCACAAGCATTTCAGAAAGGATGAATTGACTCAAATGTTACAGACATTTTGACAGTAGCTCATCCTAGCAGAGCCACAATCTACACCCTTCCCAAAGTTCACAAAAGCTTCACAACCCCCCCCAGCAGACCCATAGTAAGTGATATGGGGTCTTTGGCAGAATCCTTGTCCCATTATACAGATGTCTTTCTCAGACCATTCATGGAGGCATTAGGATCATGCTTTTAGGACATTGGAGACATCATTCAGACACTGAGAGAGGATGAAGCAGAGAGGGACTCCTACCTCATCACCACTTCTACTTTTATCTCCGCAGGTGTGGAGCCCCTCTACACTAACATACCTCAAGAAGAAGCACTTGATATTCTGGCTTTTTTTTCTAAACACATATGAGGAACAGGTTGAACCACCCATTGAGTTTCTGATGAAACTGTCAGAATTTGTGCTTAAATTCAATGTATTCAAGTTCTTGTGGGAATGCTATTTGCAACAGAAAGGGATGGATATGGGGGCAACCTTTTCCCCCAGCCTAGCAAATTTATATATGGGGAAGTGGGAAAATGAGATAATCAGAGATCCCAACACTACTCCATAATTCTCCCACATAAGATTTATACCGATGCTTTATTGATGATATTTTGATCATCTGGACTGGAACATTAGAAGAATTAGATAATTTTGTACAATATTTGGACAACAACAATTCAAACTTACACTTTACATTTTTATTTATTTAGTTTTTGTTAACTGGGTAGGTGCACTAGCCATAACATGACTATTTTCAGGCACAACCCAGGAGAGTACAACAAAAAGAGAACAGTTGAACAACAGCAACATGGGTACAATAATACAAATAGAGGAACAGTACAGCAGTGCTACAAAAATGCAATGGGTAGAAACAACAAAAAATAATGGCAAGCATTATACAGATAATGGCAGTAAGATATATAATAAGTGCAGAAACCACAGACCCAACCTGTGGAGAGAAAGGGTTAATAAGACTGTACGGTTATATAGAGAGAAATGTGAAGAATGTTTAAACATAACACGAAAGACTGACAGAAGGAAGGTCAGGGTGGTAATTGGCAAAACAACTGGATGGTCAGCAACAAGGTTTGAGAAAGAAGAGAGCTAGTAGTCAAGAAGTTATTTACAAGGAGCAGGAAAAATATGGTGAGGGGAAGAGGAGATAGTCTTGGAGCTGGATTAGAGCAGGGGTGACATTACTGGTAAGTCTCAGGAGCTTCAGGCTGGGTCAAAGCATGTACAAGCATCAGCTAAGGATAGATAATGACGATATTCACTTTTAAATCCAAAGTGAGACTGAGACAGCTGGAGGTTGAGTGGAAGAGCATCCCATAGCCTGGGAGCAGAAAATTGGAAGGCCCCTGTGCCTTTAGTCATCCGACATCTTGGAACATAGAGCAAGGATTTGTCAGCTGATCGCAGGCTATTGGGGGATGGTTAAGGGACCAGCAATGCCGCAAACTGGGATGAGTTTTTTTCCCAGATGATTGAGTCCATTAGTGATCCAAGGTAGTATTGTCTACTGACAGAGGGTGAGAGCCAATTCAGATCCTTATAAAGAAGGCAGTGATGTTTGAGTCGAGGCAACGAAGAGGCAAATCGGCATATATTGCTATAAGTTACATCCCATTTTAGTAGGGAGGTTTTATGGGCAGAGGTAAGAACAGAGGCACCATAAGTAAGGGTTGGGAGCAGAATACCTCAGGCAATTGCTAATTTGGCCGAGGGTGTAAGCATGTAGCTCGTTTTGCAAGCTACTCCCAGTTTCGAGTTTACAGCTTTTCACGAGGACTGAATGTAAAGATTAAAATCCAGGGACTGGTACAGCAGGATCCCAAGGTACTTGAAGGAAGTAACATTTTCAAGTGGAAATCCTCCTGGGTGAATTACCTCCTGCAAACTAGAACAGGCCGTGATCTTCGGTGCGGAACCTAGGAGCATGGCTTTCATTTTCTTTTCATTTAGTGCAAGCTTGCGGTCTAGTAGCCAGTCTAAGATCTTATTAAAGTCTGAAGCTAGTGATGCGTTTATGCAGGCAATACTAGAAGAACTAGTATAGATGATCAGGTCATCAGCGTAGAGAATAGCTGAGCAGGATTCCAGGACCTCAGCTGCATTGTTGATAAAATATAAGATTAATATAATGTATGGGGAACCCTTATTATTAACTGAAATCAAACAGATTACAACCTTGCTATGCCATTGATATAACATCACTCTGTTGTTAACCCTTCTTGAGTATGTCATAGCAATAGTATAAAAAAATGGAATGCTCACAACAATGAACGTTCTGTAAAGTAGTTCAGTAAAGTAAAGTGATTCAATCTTGGTAGCTCATACACTATAAAATATAATGTTTGGTCTTTGGTTAGCAACTGTGCTGAAAACACTTCTGGAGGTTGCCATGGTATCTGAAAACCTCTCGAACTGCGCTCTCGAGGTTTACAATGATGTCATGACTACCTCTTGAAGTGTTTACAGTGTGGTTATTAACCAAAGACCATACATTATCCTCTATTTTCTTAACCTTTGTATCATAAAGGATGTCTCAAGTGGTATTCTTACTAACATCTATAGGAAGACATGACAGAAATACATTACTTATGTCCTCCAGCTTTCACCCACACCACGTGATATAAAATACTCTAAAGGACAATTACTGCACTTACCAAGGAACTGCAGCACTTCAACAGACTTTGACACAGCAGTAGCTGATCATATCACTAGATTTTCAGAAAGGGGATATAATACTGAACTTCTACATAACACTTTGCAGGAAATCAGGAACATGGATGAGAACCAGACTTTTGGTAGCAGACATCATAGAGAACCAGATTCCAGTAGGCTGAATTTTGTGACCACATACTCTATACATGGCAACAGAGTTTCACAGATACTGAAAACAAATGGGAATATTTTAAAAGATGGCAATAGCCTACAAGATTATCATATAACCTTTCTCCCAGGATGTTTTACAGAAAAGCTGTAACCCTCGGAGACCAGCTGATCCATCGCAGTCAAGAGAAACAGATCTCTACTATATGGCTGACTAACAGATATGTCGAGTAGGTTGCATTAAGTGTCACAAATGCACCCATTGCAATGCAGTATCAGAGGCCAACACTTTTCCAGCCCACATGTAAATAAAACATTTGACATTAGATTATTAGTGACATGCGAAACAACAGGGGTTATATACATGGCTATGTGTACATATGGTGCTTTTGTACTGGTAAAACCAAGAGGCAATTTAAATCCAGGATGAGGAACACTGCAAGACTATAAGGAATAAGGACATTACCTATGCTACTGCTTTCCATGTTCTACAGGATGGCAATGAAGATGCACACAAATTCTCTTTCAGAGCCGTTGAAAAAGTGTGCCACAAACCAAGGGGTGGAGACTTTGACAACTTCATTCTCCAAATGGAGGGTTTTTGGATCTACACCCTTAAAGCATGCAGACACTCCAGTTTAAATGACAGATCTGATGTTAAACCATATTTGAAGAAGGTATTTATATCATTAGTATAAAATGACTTACAGTATTTCTGCAGTTTGAGAATCTGATAGTTTACATATTGTTCTGATATTTATTATTTCTAATAATAGTGTGCAACTGTATCTTATAAATTGTACCTATGCAAGTTACAACAAACATAAACACTTTATTCACCTTACTTCTTTCTTGTTGACTGACTGACTGTTTCAGGTTACACTACCTCCATTAGAGGGAACCATTAGGCACTGCACACAAAGCCTTGAATGCAGTACATGAACCTGAAATCTATATCTTTTTCTGTTTCTTAGTCTGGTTATACAGTCCCTCTGTATTTCTAAGTATTTTTTTAACCTTTTTATATACTGTAGCTATGAATGTTGTTGTGCTGTGTTTATATATATATATATATATATATATATATATATGTATATATTTTCTTTATGCGTCACTCCACATGGTGGACCCCTTTTGATGATGTCACTTTTCTGTACATAAGGAAGTGGGTATCTTTTACCTAACATGTCAGTTGATAAAGGAATTGTTATTTCCAAAATGCATCAGGACCTGAATTTGGCACCTCTAATAAAGTTTTTGCATACCGATGAACTAAGTGAGCAGCATCGTGCAGGATTTTTTGAATTTTTACTTCATTGACTTTATCCCTGTACCCCAACCTGGTGCACACTTATACTCTATGTTTTGGATGTGTATCCTCAAGACACCTGGCACTGCTCATGCTACTCTTCATTCTCTCTCTCTCTCTCTCTCTCTCTCGCTTGAGCTCTCTCCCTCCCTCCCTCTCATATTCTTTGGTAACTGGTTTCATGTAGTGTGCCAAAAAGTCCTGTACATGAAATGAAGCATACAGGCTAATGGATGACCAAGATTAATTAGAACACAATGTGTTTTAATTTTTTCCTCAGAATCTCAGATTATTTTTTTGTCATTTTTATGTTTGCTTGTGTGCATGTGGAAGAAACTTGTTGTGGCAGCTTAGGAGAGAAGTGGGTTGTGGAGGTGCTGCACTGTGGCAGCCAATGTAGCCACCGCATTTGCGGGATTGGCCTCCTTTATTCAATGTGGTGAATGCTGCTGCTGACAATAGTTCAGCAAGCATGCCACCAACTTGAAAGAAATTGGCTGCTGCAATGAGGGAGTGGTCCGACATTGCAGGGTGGTGCCTCACCTGGTGTAACATTTTAAGGAAAGATGGCAGCAGCTGTCGCCATCTACTTACAGTCCCCATACAAGCTGATGTGGGTACCCAATCCCCTTGTTGGCATGCCCCCCACCCCTCTCCCCAGTTCATTTGTACATTAGATAAAACTACTTACAGAAAACTAGCGACAGAAAAGCTCAGGACCGTACAGTTTGTACAGGAGCTCCAAGTAGCTAGTGTGATCATGAAGCGACCCTAAAGCAGCAGCAGTAGGCAGGCCACACTAAAGTCCCCGAGGAGACACCTGATGATGCCAGTCTTGGTCACTGACTGACTCACAAAATAATACATGCAGCATGGCACAGTGTGGTAGGAGAATACATCTACAGAGTTTCCGAACTTGTACCATTCTGGAGAACATCTGTTGGAGATGAGCTGCTAAGAATTGGAGAGCAGCACTGAGAAGCACTATGACTGGACGATGGCACGGCTGAACCCTGGACCCAGACAGCATAACCCAAACTGGGTGGGCTGACGAGGTGGTCAGAAGCAGCTGGACTAGGGGTTACAAGGGCACAACTCCAGTGCCTTATTATTGTTAACTCTGCACATGTGTATCTATCTGTTAGCAGCTGGCAGGCTGTTTGTCCCTTCTTAACCCATCCATCCTCTCACTGCACTGGGCTTCCCTGGTATTGCCACTTCCTCCCCAGCTGGGACCAGACGTGCACAGCACTGGGGGATGCGTTCAGTCCCGGACACCAGTGGAAGATTCTTTAATGACTCTTCAATGTCTTTATAAGCGACATTGCAGAAGGACTGGAAGGAAAAGTATGTCTCTTTGCAGATGACACTAAGATCTGCAACAGAGTTGATGCACAGGGTGGGGTGGAAAGGATGAGAAGGGACTTGGCAAGGTTAGAGGAATGGTCAAATGTATGGCAGCTTAGATTCAATACTAAGAAGTGCAAGGTAATGCACCTGGGAAACAAAACCCAGGGAAGAGTACACAATGGGGGTGAGATACTAACAACAACAAAATGGAAAGGGACCTCGGGTAGTCATATCAGATGACCTAAAGGTGGCAAGCAATGTGAGAAGGCAGCAAGGAGGGTTGGGGAATACTGGGATGCATAGGGAGAGGCATCACCAGTAGAAAACAGGAAGTTATTATCCCTTTGTACAGACAGCTGGTGAGACCCCATCTGAGTACTGTGCAGTTCTGGAGACCCAACCTGCAAAGACATAGACAGGATGGAAACTGTCCAGAGGAGGGCACTAAAATGGTGCAGGGTCTGCACCGGAGGACATATGAAGAGAGACTTAGGAGCTTAATATGTATAGCCTGAGGAAAGGAGGAGAGGGGGACATGATAGAAACTTTCAAGTACCTCAAGGGAATCAACAAAGTCCAAGAGGGTAGCATCTTTCAAAAAAAGAGGTGTGCAAGAACAAGAGGGCACAATTTGAAGATAGAGGGGCATCTCAGAGGTAATTTAAGGAAGTATTTTTTCACAGAGAGGGTTGTGGATGCATGGAATGGCCTTCCAGAGGAGGTTGTGGAGTCAAAATCAGTGGTGGAATTCAAGCATGCATGGGATAGTCATAAGGCAATTCTGGGGGGTGGGGGTAGGAAGAAGTAGGCTGCTGGTTAACTAGGATCTGCAGCTTATCCAGTAGGTAGGGAAATGGGCAGACTGGGTGGGCCAAGCGGTCCTTATCTGCCGGCAAATTTTATGTTTCTATGTAAGATTCTTGAACAGAGAACAGGAGACATCTGCTGAATGAAAGCATCGTCAGCTGTTATATAAGAACTGTATCATAGGAGTACCTGCCTTTTTGCAGTATTATAGAGGGATATCCCATTATCAGCCCCCCATTGCTGGACAATGGCTGAGACTTTTTTGGGCTCTACTTTTGTGCAACTGCTGTTGATATTTTTTTCTCCGGGCAGTAGCTTGCAGCAGCAGCTTGCTCCTGGACAGCAACAACGAGCTGTACTCCAGCTTCATCTACCGCTGACTAAAGAGCCACAAGAAGCGAGAGGTGCAGAAGGAGCTCCAAATTTGTAGGGAACTGGCAACAGTTTTGGGGGTGAAAGTTCTTTAAATTTGATGGACTGCATCTGACTAAGGAGGGAGTCAGCACATTGGGGCAGAAGTTTGATGTCTTTGCAGAATATTTAAACTAGCAAATGGGGAAGGGGTGCAGCAACCCATACGTCGAATGGGAAGAACACCCCTTCCCCTCAGCTGGTGGTCAAACAGGAGTTCAGCATGTTTGCAGTTCATTTGCATCACCAGGTAAGGAAAAAGCTCTAGCTCCCCGTATGACACACTGGAGAAATGCCAGACCTCACCCAACAACTAACACATCAAAATCTGGCCAATGGAAAATCATGTACACAAATGCTCACAGTCTGGGAAACAAGATCCCAGACCTGCAAGCAATAATGACAGTGGCAAAACTGGACATTGTAGCAATTAGCGAGACATGGTTTACCAGTAACCACACTTGGGAGACTTCAGTACCTGGCTATGTGCTGTTCAGAAGAGACCAAGGTGCAAAAAGAGGGGGGGGGTGGAGTTGCCCTGTATGTCAATGAAAATATCAAAGCTACAGAAATTCAGAATACAAATAATGACCCAGAAGAACTGTGGGTCACCCTGGAAACAGGAAAGAGGACAGCCATAAGAACTGGTTTTGTCTACAGGCATCCAGACCAGGGGGAGGACATAGACACAGTACTGTTAGAAGAGATACAAAACACAACAGCTAAAGGGGAGGTTCTGATAATGGGAGACTTCAACATGCCAGATACAGATTGGTCAGTACCAGCAGGAACATCTGCCAGAACTAGACACATGGTGGATTTCCTACAGGGGGAGGGCCTCAACCAACTGGTACAATGACCCACAAGAGACAAGGCTATCCTGAATATTGTACTGACTAACAGGGAAAGGATCACAGATATCCAGGTAGAAGGTCACCTGGGAGCTAGATACCATCACATGGTATGGTTCAGTTTGGCCACTACAACTAAATCATCCCATTCCTAGGCAAAAATATTGGACTTCAGAGGAGCTGACTTTGATAAGATGGCCAACAGAGTTAAGCAAGCCCTGGCAAAAAGAAATACAGATGAGGGGGTACAGGCAAAGTGGGCAAGCATTAAGGATGCAATACTTGAAGCAACATCCCATTGTGTTAGAGAGAAAAAGGAAGTGCAAAAGAAGAAGGAAACCCCTTTGGTTCTCAAAAACAGTAGCAGAAAAGGTCAGAGCGAAAAGGCTGGTCTTCAGGAAATATAAAGGAACACAGTGGAATGAAGACAGCGAGGCATACCGAACTTCCCTAAGAGAAGCAGGGAAAGCAGTAAGTCAGACAAATGACCAAACCGAGGAACACTAGCACAAACAGTAGAAGAAGGTGACAAGATTTTCTATAGATACATTAGTGAAAGGAGAAAGTCCAGAGGGGGTATTGCTAACATCAAAGGAGATAAGGGGGCGTGTGAGCAGGATGAACATGTAAAAGCATCTATCCTAAATAGATACTTCTGCTCAGTATTTACTGAAGAGAAGGTAGGGCAGGGCCCACTGCTCAGCAGCATGGACACAGGGGGGATGGAGGCAAGCACTAGTCCCTTCACAAAAGAAAGGGTCCTACATGAGCTCAATAAGCTCAGGGTGGACAAGGCAATGGGACCTGATGGCTTACATCCCAGGGTACTAAAGGAGCTAAGGGTGGAACTAGCAGAGCCATTATCAGAACTGTTTAGTGAGTCTCTGAGCACAGGAGAGGTTCCAGAAGACTGGAGAAGGGCTTATGTGATCCTGCTCCACAAGAGTGGTAGCAGGGAGGAGGCAGGGAACTACAGACCAGTCAATCTTACCTCAGTAGTAGGCAAGATTATGGAGGCACTCCTTAAGGAAAGGATAGCGCAACACCTGTAATCCACAGGAGCACAGGATCCAAGACAGCATGGGTTTACAAAAGGAAGGTCCTGTCAAACTAGTCTCATAGATTTCTTTGACTGGGTAACCAGAGTAGTGGACCAAGGGGGAGCAGTTCATGTCGCCTACCTTGACTTCAACAAAGCTTTCGATACTGTTCCACATAGAAGATTGATTAATAAGCTGTGTAGGCTCTGGGTTGGTCAGAAGTTGGTCAACTGAGTGGCAAACTGGTTGACGGGCAGAAAACAGAGAGTGGTGGTAAATGGCATACAGTCAGAAGAGATGCAAATCACAAGTGGGGTACCTCAGGGATCAGTCCTGGGGCCAGTCCTCTTCAATATCTTCATCAGTGACATTGCAGAGGGACTGGAGGGTAAGCTTTGTCTGTTTGCAGATGACACCAAGATCTGCAACAGAGTAGATGATCCAGATGGGGTGGGCAGAATGAGAAGAGATCTGGATAAAGTAGCAAAATGGTCAGAAGAGTTGCAACTGTGGTTTAATCCAAAGAAGTGCAAGATCATGCACATAGAGAAGAGAAACCCTGAAGCCACCTATAGGCTGGGAGAGGAGTTGCCGGGCATCAAAAGGGAAGAAAGAGTCTTGGGCATCATCGTCACTGATGACCTGAAATCATCCAAGCAGATCACTAAAGCAGTAGGTAAGGCTAGGGGGATGTTAGGGTGCATTAGTAAGGGTATCACAAGTTGGAAGAGGAAGGTAATAATCCCTCTTTACAAGACACTGGTTAGACCCTATCTGGAGTACTGCATGCAGTACTGGAGCCCACACCTTCACAAGGACATTAACCAAATTGAGGCAGTCCAGAGAAGGGCAACCAAAATGGTGCAGGGACTGCATCAGGAAACATATGAGGACAGGTTAACAGAGCTCAATATTTATACCCTAGAGCAAAGGAGGGAGAGAGGTAATATGATCAAAACATTCAAACACCTTAAGTGCATTAACAAGGTGAAAGAGTCTAAAATGTTTCAATATAAGAAAAATAGCAGAACAAGAGGACACAGCATGAGATTTGAGGGAGGCCGATTAAGGGGTACTGTGAGGAAGTTCTTTTTCACAGAAAGGGTGGTGGATGCATGGAATGGCCTACCTCAGGAAGTGATGGATATAAATACAGTGCAGGGCTTCAAGCAGGCATGAGATAGGCATAAGGGAGTAATACAGATGAGTATGAATAGATAGGCCATTGACCAAGCAAAGGCAAATGGCACATTTATAAGGTAGAAAAAGAATTGGGCACTGGATGGGCTTTGAGGTCCTTATCTGCCGACAACCTCTATGTTTCTATGTTTTTATACTGGGGCTGCCTCACCAACCCCACATCCTGCCCAGCAAGTACAACTCGGACCCTCTCTTCATGCTGGATCTATACAATTTTATGGCATCAGGGCAGTGGAACCACGAGGAGAAAGAGGAGGATGAACATTTCCACATGCATTCATCAGCAACATGGCCACTATGCCAAACCCACCGCTAGCCAGCATGCAGGATAGCGGACATGGTCGTGAGCTTTGTGAACTTGGGTGAGTGATGATCCCACCTATTTGTGTTATACTATTAGGCTGGTATCTGCACTTTGAATATATAATCTTTAACTGGAGGTAGTAGCGTAGTACTACTACTCCATCACAGCATCACGGCCAAGAGCACAGGGATTGCTGTTTTTGTATATTTATTTACCCGGGATAGACAGCCCAGCTGAGATACAGTAGCTCATTCGCAGTGGTGTTCTGATTGTACCCGTCCTTTCAGCAAAGCGGACCGAAGTACTGAGAGGTTCTCAAACCTGTGCACTTCATTAGCTACTAGATCAAACTGCTTAATAAGGTGACAAGGTGCCCACCATACATTTCAGCAGTTCCTTATTATGAGGGACCTCCCCCCTTTGAAGTGCTCCTTCCAACATTAAACTGGTCCTGCCAACATAGAGGAGAGGCTGCCTAAACTCGGACTTTAAGCAGTATATTTTTTAACTCAAACTTTAAGCAGGCATATTTTAACAACCTGTGATGCTGAAGTAAAATTAAAATTTCAATGTATAAAAGCAGTGGTTTCCACGGTGTTCTGAGCTAGTATCTCCATGTTTCAGCCTGTGTTCCTCATTATGAGGGTCAGTGTCCAACATTGTCCCACATGCTCAGTGTCTGTGTCCCTCCATTTAGTGATTAAAGGTTGAGAGGTATACTTGCCTACTCTACCTCTCTCCTGGTGTTGGCACAATACCACTAGTTTCTGTTTACAGAAAATGCAGAGTGAAATGTTTTGCCCATATCACAATATAAAACCTCTTCACCTATCTGTCAGCACTTAAATTTGCTGTGAAACAGCACACTGACAATTTGGAACAGATCCCCCAGTGGTAGCAGCTGCTCAAAAATAATAAAAACATCAGGACCCACCCTAAAGAGCCTTTCTGTTAAGTAAGTGTGGTATTTGCACCTAGTAGATTGTTAAATTTATTAAATAATTCAATTAATTTGAAAAAACTGCAACTTGCTGGTTGCAGTTTTCACATACAATTCATAAGTTTATCATATTCTAACATTAGACTTGAGGACTGAGCCCAGTATGCAGTCCTTCCTAAGAGACAGCCAGCCCCAAATCCAAAACACATTGTTAATAAATAACTCCAGTGCAGGATATACTTATGCCTTCATGGGACACAGAATACAGGAGATTTAGATGTGAAATGCAGAGCATTGAGATGTGTGCACACATGCAGCCACTGTATACCACTGTAATTTGTATGCTGGGATGGTACTGGTGTTGAAGTAAATTGCACCTTGTCCTCTATCAGTGATGCCTAGAGTCAAGTTTGACTTTGAGACTTGATAACTTGCCAATATAGTATGAGTGTGTGTCGGACAGACTCTCCCACTCTTGTGTCTGACATCCAACATGTAGTACTTGCTATGCCCCTCATAAATTACCATACGTGGCAATTGTACCTTATGAAGTTTTAGAATGCTGCCATTTATCGCAGACTAATAATATAGCCTTACTTAAAGGCACACCAGGAATGTTGAGCCTAGGACATGCTGAAGCACTATAAATAAAGCATTTTTTGTTTGATATTGATATTTAATTTAAATAATGCACTATATGTGGTCCAGATTGACAGTGTTTTCCTCCACTTTTTTGGCTGGTGCCCTTCAGGGAGTACTGAGAAATTGTTCATTTCAACTGGCAGTGCACCTCCCTTTTTAAATATATTAATATTTAGAAACCGTTCTGTTTGTATTTCACATATCATCTGCATTCATCTTTGCACTTGCTCTGTATTAATAAGCACATTTGCATGAGCCCATCTTGAACTTCAGACTGCCCCGTTTCTTTACATCTGAACTTATAAACCTCTGCTATGACATGCAGAACTTTTTCTTTAAAACAATTAGGATGTCAAGAAATGGAGGATTGTGATTTTGGATGTAGATTAGAAGCAGGAGTGGAAGAAGCCTAAAGGAGTAAGAACCTGATATATTTTAAATATCCTTATTAAAAAAATCAATCAAATGTATTTTGCAGGACAGTCTATGGACAACAGCTATCTATTTTCATAAACATCCAGTTATCAATAAAATAATAAAATGAGATAGAAATACACTGACACAATATTAATCTATACAACGTGTAACATCATTCAACGTTATAAACTATACAACAGTTAATAAACCTAAAAACAAACTTACAACTAAAAACAACTACTTGGTACAGTTGCAGCTTTGTTGATTAAACAAATGACTCTGAAGCAATGACTTAAATTAATGGGATGATTTGCAACCCAAAGCACAGGGTGGAAGGCCACTGCTCTCCCTGGCCATTTGATAATCTAAGAACAAAGGGGGGGGATACATACCAAATAATCAGAATCGGAGAAATGATTTTGGGGTGCTTCCAGTGTCTTGAATTTGCTCTGTTCTGGGAGTACAACTCTCAAGATTCCTGATCACCATAAAAACCTCTTGATGCAGACAGAGGCTTTTTGTATAGCTAACCATAGCTTATCATCTGTATGCTTTTTTCTTTTACTATATTTTCATCCTCATGATTAAACACAGAGGTATGTTTGTGTGCGTTCTGTGTGTTGTGTGTGTGTGTGTGTGTGTTTTCTGTGTGTATGAGAGTGCTTTAAATGACAGCCTGCAACACTGGTTCCATGAAAACAAGCTGATTATAAACAGGAGAACACAGACACCATGGTTTTCATATTCAGACAAGAAATTCACAAAGCCCCCTTCCCCCAAATATCTAAACTCATGAAGATGGAAGCCTTGCTAGTGTGCCTCACAATAAATTCTGCAGTATGATCCTGATCTGCATCTCAGTTTCAAATTCATGTTGAACACATAGTATATCTAGGGTGCCTCTTTCAAGTGGCAAAGGCGTATCTTGTCAAGCAAAGGCTCATACCTTTCCTTGACTAAAGAGCAAGGTCTAAGATGTGACTCCATGTGCAAATACTGTAACTCAGTCGCTTTGTCATAAATTGCCCCATCCCCATGCATCACTGTTCTATGTCTGCACAGCTGTCTTCTTTTTTATATAAGAACTACCAAAAATGGCTCTTCTTTGAGCCAGATACAGTATAGGCTGAGTAGCACCATTGTTATCTGTGTAATTAAATAACCGTATCTTTCAACCAAGCTTACCAACTAAGGTCCTGGCTGAGTCATCACTGGATACAAATCCACACCTGTAAAATAAAATCTAGCAAAACAGCTTTCTGCTCCAGGCTTCCCCACTTTTCGAACCTCCCCCCCCCCCATTACTGGTACCAGCAGTTTAAAAGGATTAAAACATATACTCTGTTCAGTGAATTTCTGCTCATCTTCTGTGGTCAGTCCTCTGTCTCATTTGCTCATGCATTCTGTATGCTTCATTATGATTCTCTGTAATTCCAATGCAACTAGTATTAGTTTTAAAAGCACCTTAGCTGTTTCTAATGCAGTTTCTAGTATCTGTTGTAAATAGCCTTTACATGCCTGATTGTATGGTACAGTATAAAAGATCTGTAATTGTCACAACTTTGAACTGCTGCACCTGCTAGTCTGTTTCTCAGCCCCACTCTGAGTCACAGCTAGAACATTTGCTGGAACAATCAAGGATTTGCATTTCCTGAATTCATTAAACATTTCAGTAGAGTGGGGTAAGCTGGGAAGGGCAGGAGAAGGAAACATAGAAAGGTGAACAGATAAAGATATAGGGCTGGATTCACTAAATGAAATGGGACTATCTACCACTCTACAACTCCAGCTGTAGACCGAAGTTGCAGCTCTGGAGACTGGTATTCACAGTCTCCCTGCAGCTGGAGAGATGCTATGCCTAGTCCCACCGGCTGTAACATTTTTCCACAGCTGTAGGGGAAAAAAACACCTGCAAGCTGCCATAAATCACAGAGCCAGTTGTAAACTGGCTCCACCTTTGTGATAAGCAGCTGCAGAAAAAAACAGCGGCTCCACAAGTAGCAATCTACTTGTGCTGGATTTTTCTTGTAGCTACAGGATTTTTGGGGGCCTTTTTGAATCTGGTTCCTGGAGTCCATCCAATCTGCTCTGGAACCCTACCTTGAAACTTCTGCCCTTTTATACCAAAATTTCTTCCCTTTAATAAGCCCTTCTTCAGTCTGATAGACAATAAATGTTAAATTTTTAAATGTTTACATTAATTCTTATTTGAACATCTGACTTTTTAGTTTGCTTTACCTGCTGTTTTTGAGTACAGTAGAGGCCTTTGTGATGTCATCAGACATTGTGCAAGCTGTTTGGGACCTGTTTAAAGTACAGATAAATAAGCAAAATGAAGAAAAATAATTTATACATTTATGAATGCAGATGATGCTACCAGCATTAAGATAAATTATATCTTAATTAAGAATATGCCAAAGACAAAAAAAAATAAATAATAGTTTACTTATAAGGTTTGACTTTCACCTACATTGTATAAGCAAAATTACCCCAACATTTAAATATAGGGACATTACATATTGTTTTACTGCAGATATTTTTATATACTTTTATGTCCTCTGGAGCCACTTGTTGTGGGATAAGAGTAGTTTCATGTGCGTTCTGCTCTGGCAAGAACAGCAAAGTGAAGCTGGGCTGTTCTGGCTGAATCAGAATGCAAATGAAACCACTCTTACCCCACAACAAGTGGCAATGGGGGACATATCAAAATATTAGAGATCGAGGGAGCACCTGGTGATATTTAAAAAGAAATGTCCGGAAATGTGCCCATTTCCAGGGCATCTGTGTATGAGACACTCTTTAATAGAATAAGAGTGTCTCATGCACAGGGGAAGGGAGTGCTCTGATTGGTCAGGAGTTCTCCCTCAATCTATAACATTAGTAATGACCTTTGCTGATAGATTTCTTTTGTCCACTTTACTTATCCCTGCTGTGAATTCAGAACCCCTACTTATGACATGATAACCAGGTGCCAATGAAATGGTTCTAATTTGACAAGTAGAGATTTCATGGTTAAAGGGCAGGAAAATAGTAGGAATACTTAAGGTTGAGGGGAAAAGAACCTGTGTTTATGCAAACATCTTTAGCAATAAAGACAGGAATAGCCTGAAATTCTTCCTTTGGGAATGTTTTTAGGATTCTAATTCTATTGATTATGTCATTTGTTTGTCATCCCTACTCACAAAGTGTGGCTAAGTCCTAGAAGGTGCAGAGCTTAGGATTTCAGTCTTTGGACGAATGGCCTTAGGTTTGATGATAATTGTTGTGTTCTACTCTGTTGGTGCATGGCGTGGCATCTGCACCCAGATCTTGCACACTTAAGTACAATGGCTATGCCCTAAGCAGAGGGAGGAAGCAGAGATGGAGAGGGCACAAGAATTAAATAATTCATTGAAGGTAGAGGTGGCCTCAGCAGGGTCAGAGATGGCAGAGCTCACTAGTTTAAGGACTGTTGATATTAACCATGGTGAGGTATCAAAACAGAATGGGTTACCTTCCAGAGTTCAGACAGGCAGTGTTTTTTTTGGGGGTGCTGGAAGCAAACTATTTGCTTTGACTTTCCCGATGAACAGGTATTTTAGTGTTGCATTTACCTCAATGAGTCCTCTAGGGAATCAAATATCTTGTGTTGGCAACAAAGAAACTCTTACATTTTAAAGCAGCTATGAGCTTTGCAGCACTCAGAGGGAGATAAGAACATAAGAATTTCCTGGCAGAAGGAGACTGTGCAGTCCATCTAGTCTGCCTGAGATGACCTCCCCCATTTTCTGCTCTTGTTGAGGTGACTACATTGACTATTCAATGTCTGTCTGAATTCTCTAACAGTCTTAGCCGAGATGGGAGCCTTTATACAATAGTTATTTTCATTTTTGACTCTGCAGCACCCTGACTTCAGCTATGACATCTGGCAGACATGTGCCTCCAGGCATGGGTGTAGGAACGTAGGCCATGTATGCCATGGCTTGTATGTTGATTTTGGAGAGGGAGACATTCTGGGCCCTGCCTGCCAACTGTGGTTGCTCCCTCTGCCTCATTTCCATCCTGACGTAATAAGATCACTGTCGACTGTTTGAATTAACTGTAATGTTAAATGCAGGAAACTAAAGTGCTGCTGTAAATTTTGTATTGTAGTATGCACTTTTTTATTTAGTACAGTCTAGTGTGTATCACTGAGGTGAGCCAGTGAAGAGGAGCCGAAGAGTGTTCTGGCATACAATTTTTATGATTGCTTGCATGCATGTGCATGAAACATTATGTGAAAGCTTAGGAGAGAAGCTGGGTTTTGTAGGTGCAGCACTGTGGTGGCCAATGCCCCCACTGCATTTTGAGGCTTGACCCTCTTTCTCCAATGCAGTGGCATGCTGCTGCTGACATGAGTTCAGCAAGCATGCCACCAACTTGAAATGAATTTGCCACTCCAATGAGGGAGTGACCCATCATTGCAGGGCGCTGCCTTGCCTAGTGTAATGTTTTGATTAACATGGCAGTGGCTGCCGCCGTCCACCTCAGATTCCCCATGATAGCAGACGTGGGTGCCCAATTCCCCTGTTGGCATGCTCCCTTCCCAGTTCATTTGCCAATGGAGAGCCCACTCCTCATCGGCATAATGCCCCCCATACATTTTTTTCCCAGGGGGGTGCCCAATCCCCCTCGGCATCATGTCTCCCCCCTTAACACAGATCCTTTCTTCTTTGCCGATGGGGGCCCAATCCCCATTGGCTCCAGTCTTCTCCCTAAACACAGGTGGCATGCTGAAGCCCACCACAGCATGCTCAAATCTACCTGCAAAAAAACAAAAACGCTATGGTTTTAATTTTTTACCTGAAAAGTAGAAACAGTCCCTCATTGTGCCAGGGCCCCCTTCCCCAACCTGCACCCAACCTATGTGCACCCCACATCCCCGCACCCCCTTCACCCCATACTTACCTCCAGAGCCCTGTGCAATGATCTCCGGTGGACCAGGAACAAGTCAGCACTTTTAAAAGTTGACTTCTAACTGAAGAAATGCCGGTAAGCAGTATTGTGGCATAAATGTTTTTTTTTTCAACTTAGGTAGATATCTCTACCATTTTTATGAATTTTGACACCAAATGTTCAACATGGGGTTCTTGGTTCCCCACCTCATGATTTTAGTCACTGTCATGTCATTATTCAGTCCCAAAAGGTGATTTGGTGTCACTGCGCAGAATCACCTTTTGGGACTAAGTAATGAAATAACAGTGTTACTGTTAATGAGGTGGGCTCTCAAAAAGCCTATGTTGCAAATTTGGTGAAAAAATTCCAAAAAATGATAGCCAGATCGGTGGCACTGAGGGCTAAGGCACTGAGCACCTTCCCTTGTGGCATGCTGATGACCTGAGTTTGGGAACAAGCCTGGGCCATCGGAAGTCGGCAACAGGGGGGAGGGTGGAGCTGGATGGAGCTGCTGGCAGGCAGTTCTCCTCTCTGGGGAGGTATAGTAGCATCCTTTGGCTTATGGCTGCCTCCTGGTGGAGGCTGGGGCAGCACAGGCTCAGAGGGTGCCAAGGCATTAGGAAAATGGGTGGGGAAAGGGGTCATGACCGTGGCTGTAAGGTACAAGCGTGCCTCCATGTGCATGCGCTACTACTCCTTGGGCCCTGGGGAGAAAAAACAGAGGAGAAAATGCTGGTGACAGGATGATGTCCAAGTACTCGCAGGAGCCACTCCTGGACCAGGCATAAGGTAAGCTCTGTAATTCTGGGTGATGGGGCTTGGGGGTCAGCTGGATGGTGGGCTGTCCAGAGGTGTAGAAAGTATGATATGATAAAAAAAAAATTCCAAAAAATGACTGTATTACGAGCATGCATTGTGCAGTTTCTACGCACGCTCCTAACTCTGAGAATTTTTATTTTTTTCACTCCAGATTTCCAGCATTGCCATTTTTTCATACCTCATTATGGACAGTATAGCTGTCATTTTACACATCCTGACTGAAATGTGGTTTCACACATGTGGTGCACAATTGCGCAGTGGCTGTGGAAAATTAGCATTTTGGGCAGATTAACAAAATCACAGTGACACTGTTCATGAGCAGAGGTCCCAAAATGTCCATGTTGAAAATTTGGTGACAACATTTCACAAAATGACTGTATTACAAGCATGCATTGCGCAGTTTCCATGATGCTCGTAACTTCAAGACTTTTTAATATTTTCACTCCAGATTTCCAACATTGACAGTTTTTCACACATCCTTATGAACAGGACAACTGTAATTTTTCACATCCTGCCTGAACTGTGTTTTCACACATCTGGCACAGAATGGCGTGGTCACTGAAGTAAATCAACATTTGAGACAGATTAACAAAATCACAGTGCCACTGCTCATGAGCAGAGATACCAAATGCTTTCATGATGTGGGGGTCACAAAAAGGCCATTTTGAAAATTTCTAGTGCAAATACCAACAAACGCCCAGTGCAGTGCAGTTTCTAACCATAACATCCCACACTGTACAGACTGACAGGTGTCAGGGGTGTGCCTTTGGACTACTGGCTGAAATGCTCATGCCATTCCACCCCAATCCTGCAGCCAGTGACAGGCATTGAGGTGTGCCTTGGACTCTTTGGCCCCAGAGTTCACCCCATTCTCATATTCTGCACCCATTTCAGCATATGTCCTTATGGAATGGGGTGACTGTAAAGCTGAACACCCCAAGGCACACCTCAACACTTGTCAGTTTCTGCAGGATAGCGTGAGGTGAAATGGCGTGATCATTATATGTGATGACCCAAAGGCACACCCCAGTGCCTCTCCATCTCTGCAGGATGGCGGTGGGGTTCGCGGGAAGTTCAATACTTCACTGCCATTCCCATTCTGCATCTGTCTAACTCCTGTGCTTCTAAAGATAATACTAGCAAGCAAACATTAGGCATTGACAAATGCTTGTTATTTCTAGGTATCATTCTGGTTCCAAAATAAAATGTCTTACTGCTCAGCAGTTTGTTCCTCACTAACCTGGCTTGCATGGCAATATCCTCAGCTGGGTTAGCTGTACCTCATTCTAAATGGAGCCAGGAAGCATAATCTATCACATGCTATAAGTAGCCTCTCCCCCTTGGATCTGCATTAAAAAAAAATGGTGAGTAGTTAAGTGCTCAGAGCTCATCACCACAGCTCCATTCTGAGCCCACTCAGGGTCAACCAAAAATATTCATTGCACATATGCAAGGCACACAAATAAAAGCAAGGACACAGTAAGGAGGAAACAATTTCCTTTTAATTCATAAGATGTCTAGAGAATTATACACTATACAAAACAATGTATGGGTGCTCATACATAACAAGGCTGTTTTCATTGTGGGAGTGAGATGACAGCATGGGCCTCTTGAGCTTTGCTCTCGATGTTCATATGCTCCTCGGACTGCCTGGTCTGACTTGGGCTGACAGCAAAAGGGGATTTCATGAAGATCATTCAGTCTTTGGGGACGACCTGCTGTGGTTTGGACCCGGTCCCAACACGCCTCCTTGTGGGGTGTGTTGAGACCATCTGCCCAGTCCTTGCTGAGATAGTCTGGTGTTCGTTAGAAGTCAGAGTGTTTCTGGATTCCCTGAAGGAGGCAGTAGTGGTATTCCTTCTTAAGAAACCATATCTCAACCCAGACTGTCTTGCCAACTACAGACCCATATCCAACCTTCCCTTTTGTGGGTAAGGTTATAGAGAAGGTGGTCATGCTGCAGCTAGAGGATCATTTGACCATCCACGACATCTACGATCCTCTCCAGTCCGGTTTCAGGAAACGGCATAGTACCGAGACAGCCCTTGTTTGGGTTCTCTATGATCTCCTAGTAGCAAGAGATCAGAGGAGCCATTCTATTTTGGTTCTTCTTGATCTTTTGGTGACATTTGACACTGTGGACCATGGAGTGCTGATCGGGCCTGTGGTCAATGTGTGGACTGTCTGGTACAGTCCTCAGATGGTTCCATTCTTTCCTCACTGGCAGGTTTCAGACAGTTGTCTGTGGGGTTTACTCCTCTGACAAGGTCTCCCTGCCATGTGGGGTTCAACAGGGCTCTGTACTGTGCCACATGTCGTTCACAGTGTATGCTGCCACTAGGGGACATTGTAAGGCAGTATGGGCGAGTTTTCACCGTTATGCAGATGATACTCAGCTCTACCTATCTTTTGTGCCCGAGCAGGAGGGAGCTGTCTCGTGTTTTAATTCTGCCTTTCTGAGACTGAGGATTGGATGAGTGCCAGCTGGCTGAGGTTGAATACGGATAAGACTGAGGTGTTGGTGGTGGACCCGGGCCGTTGGGTAGAGGGACCATCAGAGGGGTGAGCCTCGGGACTTTCGCTCAGTGGTAGCCAGCTGATGACCTCTGAACAGGTGCGGGAGCTGGGAGTGATTCTTGATGATGGACTTACGCTTAAACATCAGGTGTCATCCGTTGTCAAGACTGCCTTTTATCATCTAAGGAATGTAGCCCGGATCAAGCACCTAGTGCCGCCCAAAGACCTATCATCTTTGGTTCACACCTTTGTAACCTCTTGCCTTGATTACTGTAATGCCCTGTACCTAGGGCTATTAGGGGTTGATATCTGCCACTTGCAGCTGGTGCAGAACGTGGCAGCTAGGCTGTTGACTGGGCTGCCTCATAGCTGTCATGTCACACCGGTGCTGTACGATCTGCACTGGCTGTCTATTCAGTGGCGGATCACCCTTAAGGTCAGTTTACTGACCTATAAGGCCCTACACAGACAGAGACCGAGTTATCTGCAAGATCTTCTTCATCCCTATTGCCCCTCCCGTCCGCTTTGCTCCACCGACAAGGGATTGCTAGAGATTCCCAGAGTTTGTTTAAAGTCATCTGGGGCTCATGCATTTGAATTTGCGCCACCATCCCTGTGGAATTCTCTACCTCATTTGATTAGACAATGCCTGTTGGTGGAGAGCTTTAAATCTGCATTAAAAACTCATTTATTTTCTTTGGTGTTTTCTGATATTATTTGATATGCTGCAGATGTTTTCATATGTGTAGTTGTTTTATTTATTTATTTTCTTTTATGGTTATGTACTAGCACTATGGTTTTGGAATAGCGCTATTTTATAAATAAAAATGATGATGATGATGATGCTGTCATCTCATCCCCTTGATGGGAACACAGCCTTGTTGTGCATGGGCACCCATATACTATTCAATATGGTGTATAGTGGATTGCAGTTGTGGATGGAAATCCATCCCTAGAATATTCTTGTTGTGCTGCTGTAGCTATGTCATTTTGTTGCTGTGCTACACTAGCTATGTAGCTACTGCAGCACAAGATAGAACATCTTCACATGAACACACTTGATGAAGTGGCTGAGCCAGTGAGTTAGAACATTTTCTAGGAGGAAGCTAGCAATCCGCACTGCTGTTTTTTTTTCAAAATCTGAAGACAGCAAGCATTCATGTAATGGGGGGGGGCAACCTGTTTAACTTCAATTGCAGGAAGATGTGGGTTTTGAACACATTGGGACTTAGGCTGAGTACCTTGACAATGATCAGTGCCAATGGACGAGTAAGGTATGCCTCCCTCTCCATTTCCTAGTCCTCCCTCCTGTGCTGCGCTGCTTAAGTGGGCTCAGTCTAATGTCTGTTGCCCATACAATATCAAATATTGTGTATGGGCAACCATACACAGACAAACCTGTATGTTAATCTCAAGGTTTCCATAGTAACCAGGAGACCTCTTGAGCTTTGGGTTCCTCGTTGGTATGGGAACCTCTAGATTAATACACAGGCTTGTTGTATATGGTTGCCCATACACAATCATCTACATGTTGTGAGGAGATCTGAAAGCTCTCAGGTTGGTGATAGTTACTCAAATGTTTTATCTCACCAGTGTTGTTGTTTTAACATAGTAGTTCATCCAAAATAAAACAGCTGGTGAGAGAGATTGTAACATTTCACTGAAAATATCAAAAAATTAAGTTGCAGAATTTTAGCATATATTATTTAGATTTGTGTGGTATGTGTGGTTTATAAATCAAGCAATAAATAAAAGAACTGGAGCTGAAAGAGCCATTTTTTTTGTCGCAAATAAAGATACAATAATTCAAATGGGCACTGTAATTGACACAATTATATAGCAACAGCTCTGCCATGTGGGAGGCCTAAGTTTTCAGCCCAGAGACTGACAGGACAGAAGGTGTCATTCCGGTGAAGTTATGAATGGCTGAGAGAGGAGAGGTGTGCACCATCTGGAATTTGCCCAAGTCTTGCTGATCAACAACCATGTGGCAGTGGTATGCACTTTGAAGGCTGCCATTCATCTGCTCTCCAAACTGGAGGATATGAGGCAGTTGTGACAACCACAATACTGGGATGGGGAAACAATCGGAACAAAGAGAAATGGGCTTTTAGCCCACAGTTAAATAGCATTTGACATAAATGGGATCCAAGACCTTAAAGGGACACTGTCAACCAAAGCAATTGTTGAAATGTGCGTTTTCAAACAGAAACATTGAAACATCAAATTTGTTGGCAGAAAAGGCTCTCTTGGCTCACCTAGTCTGCCTCCTAGTTCCCTACCCACTACAGTATGCCACTGAAGATCCTACTCGGTCTCTGGCCTTTTCCCCCACCAGCCCCATTACTAAGGTCCCCTTCTGCCTAGCCCATATCTGCATGAATCCTACTACTGGTTTGGTGAACACCATCTCTGTTGGTAGTCTTTTCCAAACATCCACCACCCTTTCTGTGAAGAAGTACTACCTCTCATCCACTCTGTGTCCCTCGAGCGACATTTCATATCCTCTTGTCCTGAGCTTCTTTGGGCCCAGGCTGCCATGCCAACTACAGACCAATCTCTAACCTTCCCTTTGTGGGGAAGGTGATTGAGAAAGTAGTGGCCATACAACTGGAGAACCATTTGACCATCCATGACATTTATGAATCACTCCAGTCTGGTTTTCGGAAGAGGCATAGTACCGAGACTGCGCTGGTTCGGGTGCTCAATGATCTCTTGATGACAGGAGATCGAAAGAGCCGTTCCATCTTGGTCCTTCTCAATCTCTCTTCAGTGTTTGACACTGTGGACTATGAGGTACTTCTCAAACGCCTGAGGTTCATCTGCAGCCAGTCTAATACAGTCCTCGGGTGGTTAAGATCTTTCCTCATTGGCAGAACTCAGAGGGTGGTGTCGGGGATTAATTCCTCCATCCCAGTCTCTCTGTCATGTGGGGTTCCTCAGGGTTCTGTGTTGTCCCCCACATTGTTCGCAGTGTACATGCTGCCCTTCAGAGACATTGTAAGAAGGTATGGGCTGAGGTTTCACTGCTATGCCAATGATTCCCAGCTTTACCTATCTTTTGCACCCAACCAGGATAGAGCTCTCTCGGCATTTAATAACTGCCTCACTGAAATCCAGAATTGGATGAATTCGAGCTGGCTGAGGTTGAACTCAGAGAAGGCGGAGGTGATGATTGTGGACCCAGGTCCCCAGATAGAGGGGATGGAAGCTGGCTTCCCTTCAGGACTTTTTGTGGGTGATTCTCAGGTCCCTACCTCTGAACTGGTGTGGAACCTGGGGGTGATTTTTGACAACGGTCTGACACTGTGATCGCAGGTGTTGGCAGTCATCAAATCATTCTTTTACCATCTGAGGAACATCTCCAGAATTAAGCGCCTAGTTCCGTCTGGTGATCTGCCTACACTCGTCCATGCCTTTGTGACCTCGCACCTTGACTATTGCAACTCCCTGTATCTAGGGCTACCAGGGGTTGATATATGCTGCTTGCAGCTTGTGCAGAACACTGCATCCCAGTTATTGATGGGTACTCTTCATACCAGTCAGATTTCTCTGGTGCTGTGCAAACTGCAATGGCTGCCAATACAGAGGTGGATCACCTTTAAATACGGTCTTCTGACTTGTAAAGCCTTACACGGACTGTGTCTGGAATACCTGAAAAAGCTCCTGGTACCTTACTGCCCTAGGTGATTGCTCCGCTTGGCAGATGAGGGGTTGCTGGAGATTGCGAGGGTTTCTTTAAAATCTTTGGGGGCTTGTGCTTTTATGTACTTGGCCCCAGGCCTTTGAAATTCTCTACCCCATCCGCTTTGGGAGTGCGCATCCATGGAGGAATTTAAACAGGCCTTAAAGACCCATTTGTGGTTGTTGGCATAACCCTGATGATGATATTTTATTGTATTTTATGAACTCAGTATTTATTGTATTTGGGTTTATTTTATTGTTTTTATGGGAAGTTTGCTGTTAAGGCACATTGGTTTTAGAAAGGCATGGTAAAAATAAAGAATATTATAGTATTATTATTATTATTATTATTTTTATCATCTATGTAAAATGCCACCCTCCTGTACCTTATTAATACCTTTGAGGTATTTGAATGTTTCTATTATGTCTCCCCATTCCCTCCTCTGCTCTAGATAGTACATATTTAATTCCTTTAGTCTTTCCTCATAGGGTTTCTGATGCATAAGATGTACCATTTTGGTTACCTTCCCTCTGTGCTGCCGCCACCTAATCAATGTCCTTCTGGAGATAGGGCCTCCGGAACTGGACACAGTACTCCAGGTAGGCCCTCATCCTCATTATTGGTCTGTACAGGGGCAATACTTCCTCCCTCTTTCTGCTGCTGATACCCCCCCCATGTGTCCTAGCATTCTGATAGCCTTTCCCACTGCCTTATCACACTGCTTTACTACCTTCAGGTCATCAGATATGATGACCTCCAAGTTTCTTTCCTGTTTTGATTTTGTCACCCCTCTCCCCACCAAGTGGTATGTTACCCTTGGGTTCCTGTGCCCCATTGTGCAGAATTTTGCACTTGTTGGCATTGAAGCACAGTTGCCATACCCTGGACCAGTCTTCCAGCTTTTTCAAGTCCTCTCTCATCCCCCCCACAGGTGTATCCACTCTGTTGCAGATTTTTGTGTCATCTGCAAACAGGCATACCTTCCCCTTCCAGTCCCTCAGCAATGTCACCCATAAAGACATTGAAGAGGACTGGTCGCAGAAATTACTCCTGTGGCACCCCACTGGTTATCCTGCCTTCTTCTGAGTGAACCCTGTTTACCATAAACCTCTGACTCCTGTTACTCAGCCAATTTTGTACCCATTTTACTACCTTTGGACCCACTCTCAGGTTGCCCAGCTTGTTTACCAGTCTTCTGTGTAGAACTGTGTTGAAGGCCTTAGTGAAATCCAGGTGGCCCACATCCACTGCTCCTCCCTGATCCACTACCCTGGTCACCCAGTCAAAGAACTCAGTCAGGTTTGTTTGGCAAGCTCTCACCCTGTGAACCCATGCTGCCTTAGATCCTGGGGTTGATACTAACCCTTTCACAGAAGAAAGGGTTCTGAAGGAACTCTTAAAACTGAAGGTGGACAAAGCAATGGGACCTGATGGGATTCATACCAGAATTCTAAAAGAACTAAGGGCAGAACTAGTTACACCACTGACTACCCTCTTTAATAGATCATGGGAGGATGGGGTGGTACCTGAAGACTGGAGGAGGGCAGATGTGATTCCACTTCACAAAGGTGGGAGCAGGACAGAAGCAGGAAGCTAAAGATCTGTTAGTTTAACCTCAGTGATTGGGAAAATGATGGAATCACTTCTGAAGGAAAGAATTGTTGATTACCTAGAGGCCAGAGGAGCGCAGGACCCAAGGCAGCATGGATTCACAGCTTGGAAGGTCATGCCAGATGAATCTAATAGATTTCTTTGACTGGGTGACCAAAGTAGTAGTTCAGGGAGGGGTTGTAGACATGGCCTACCTAGACTTTAGCAAGGCATTTGACACAGTCCCACACAAAAGATTAATATACAGATTGGCCAGCTTGGGAGTGAGTCCCAAGTTGTTAGCCTGGGTAAAAAATTGGCTGGAGAACAGGAAACAGAGGGTAATGGTAAACAGAGTCCACTGTGAAGAAGGGGGGTTACTAGTGGGGTACCGCAGGGTTCAGTACTAGGACTGGTCCTCTTTAATGTCTTTTTAAGTGACATTGCAGAGGGACTAGAAGGAAAACTATGTCTCTTTGCAGACAACACAAAGATCTGCAGCAGAGTTGATACACAGGGTGGGGTGTAAAGGATGAGAAGGGACTTGGCAATGTTGGAGGAATGGTCAAATGTATGGCAGCTTAGATTCAATGATAAGAAGTACAAAGTAATGCACTTGGGAAACAAAAACCCAGGGGAAGAGTACACAATGGGGGGGCGGTGAGATACTAACAACAACAAAAATGGAAAGGGACCTGGGGGTAATCATATCAGATGACCTAAAGGTAAGCAAGCAATGTGAGAAGGCAGTGAGTAGGGCTGGTGGGATACTGGGATGCATAGGGAGAGGCATCACCAGTAGAAAACAGGAAGTTGTTATCCCTCTGTACAGACAGCTGGTGAGACCCCATCTGGAGTACTGCTTGCAGTTCTGGAGACCCAATCTCCACAAAGACATCAACAGGATGGAGGCTGTCAAGAGGAGGGCAACTAAAATGGTGCAGGGTCTGCACCAGAAGACATATTAAGAGAGACTTAAGGATCTTAATATGTATAGCCTTGAGGAGAGGTGGGAGAAGGGGAGACATGATAGAAGCTTTCAAATACCTTAAGGGAATCAACAAAGTCCAAGAGGGTAGCATCTTTCAGAAAAGGATGTGTGCAAGAACAAGGGGGCACAATTTGAAGCTGGGGGGGGCAGCTCAGAGGTAATGTGAGGAAGTATTTTTTTTCATGGAGAGGGTTGTGGATGCATGGAACAGCCTTTCTGAGGAGGTTGTGGAGTCAAAAACAGTGGTGGAATTCAAGAATGCATGGGACAGACATAAGGCAATTCTAGGGGGTGGATGTTGGGAGAAGCAGGCTGTTGGTTAGCTGGGATCTGCAGCTTAGCCATTAAGTAGGGAAATGGGCAGACTGTGTGGGCCAAGCGGTCCTTATCTATCATCAAATTCTATGTTTCTATGCAAGCCATTGGTCACAAGGTATTCTACAATCCTTTCTTTTAGAGTGGTAGTGGTTCCATAACTTTGCCCACCACTGAAGTCATATTTGCAGGTCTACAGTCTCCTGCCTCTTTCCTATTCCTACTTTTGTGAAGCGAGACCCCATCTGCCCTCCTCCAGTCTCCAGAAACTTCCCCTGTATCTGATGATAGATTTAATAGGGCCATCAGAGTTGCAGCTAGTTCCTACCTGGGTTCTCTCAGTATCCTGGGGTGAACCCTGTCCGGCGCCACTGCCTTGTCTTCCTTTGGTTGCACCAGTTTGTTTGAGTACTCTCTCCTTGGTAAAATGGCTAGTCTCCATCTCACTTCACCACCTTTTTCCCCTATTTTTGACCCATCACCATCTCCTTCCTTTGTAAATATGGAACAAAAATACTTGTTCAATATGTCTGCTTTCTTGTGGTCATCTTCCACACACACTCCTCTCCTTCTCCTTTTAGTCTTACTATCCCTGCCTTGTGCATCCTCTTTTTGTTTACGAACCTAAAGAATGTTTAATGCCCCCCTTTAATACTGACTTGGCAATAGTCTCCTCCATTCATGCCTCAGCACACCTCACTGCTTTTACTGCTTCCCTTTGTTTCTCCTGATAGATCTCCCTGTCCTCCTTCTTCTGTGATGCCTTGTACCATTGGAATGCTACCTTCTTTGCCCTTACTTTCTCTGCTACCTCTTTCGAGAACCATAGCAGTCCCTTTTTTTTGCTTGCTCTTTGTAACCTGCCTGACACAAAGGCTAGTTGCCTTCTCAATGGTCTTCCTTAATATTTCTCACTGCTCCTCCACTCCCCCAGCCCCACCGTTTTCCCTATCCCTGCTAGGGATTCTCTGAGGCACTTTCACATTTTCTTGAACTCAGACTTCCTGAAGTCCAGGAATCTCATGTTAGTGTGGTTTGCTTCTTGCCCTGTTCTTATATCAAACCATGCCATGTGATGATCACTTGTTCCAATATGGCTCCCCACTGTGACTTTAGAACACTGTCCCTATTTGACAATACCAGGTCCAGTATTGACCCCCCTCACCACCACTAGTTGGTTCTCTAACTAGTTGCCTGAGGAAACCCCCCTGCAGAGAGTGTAGGATTTTCCTACTTCTACCTGTTGCTGCAGCCGGGAGGCTTCAATCCACATCTGGTAAATTGAAGTTCATTACCAGCAGTACCTCCCCTATGTTAGCCATCCCTTTTATTTCTTCCATCATATCCTCATCTACCTCCTCCCCCTGTGCTGGAGGTCTGTAGATCACTCCTGTTCAAATACTGGCCCTCATCCTTGTTTCCAGGGTGAACCACAGTACCTCTGCCTCTCTCAGGTGCCCTTGTATTTCTGTGGCTTTAATGTTTTCTCCTCACATAAAGAGCCACCCCTCACCCTTTTTTCCTATGCTGTCCCACCTGAAAAGAGCATACCCTTGGAAGGCTACATCCCTGTCTTTGTTATCATTGCACCAGGTCTCCATTACTGTGACTATTATCCAGGTCTGCTTCTGACATGGTTGCCTCTAGGTCTGCAAACTTGTTGCCCAGACATCGAGAATTTGCACACATGGCTCTCTAGGTTTTCTCGCCACCCCCACAGTCCCCCTGCCTGCTCCCTTATGCCCAAATGGAAGCACCCCTTGGGCTATCTTACAGAGGCCCTCACCTGTTATTATTATACATCCTGTCTCTAGTGTGGGCTGACAGGAGTATGTGAATCTCGGGAGTGGGTAGCCGGATCAAAAACATCAGATCCACTCCCCTCCCATCACACTTGACTATCCTGCTGCCCAGGGGGTGAGACCACACTTTGTGTTCCATATGTTCTCTAAAAATGGGGCCTGTTAACTGGCCCTACATTTCCATGTAAGGCACGGCCCACGGGGCCTACTCACCCTAACCCCCAAAGCTCTAGTTCTCTTATCGGCCCTGCTGCTCCTAGCAGGCGATATTGAACCTAACCCTGGCCATCAGGTCGCCAACATTACCCTAGGCTCCCCCTATGACTTGAACTGGGCATCTTCCAAGGGCTTAAAAATAGCCCACATGAACGTCTGTAGCCTCCAACCAAAAATACAGGAGGTTCAGGGTTGGCTGTCTCTCTACAAACTAGATATTCTGGCTGTGTTCGAAACATGGCGACACACCTTGTCACATGAGTTGGCAGTGTCTGGTTACACTTCCTTCTGAAAGATCTGGAGGACAAAAGAGGTGGTGGGGTACTCTATACACCAGAGACTCCCTAGATGTGCCCTCAGCTCTCCTCCCTTGCTTGGAACACTCTGGTGGAGAGTCTAGTCTTTGTTAGGATAACCCTTGGCCACACAAAGTGCCTAATGATCGGCTGCCTCTACCACCCTCCTAAGGTGGCCCTCCAAGCCCTTGAAACCCTTACCAAGGCCCTTGCTGATGAAGTCTCCTCAGAACTCCTGATCCTGGGGGACTTCAATCTCAATTGGGCCCAGGACACAGAGCAGCCCCTCAGGGCCCCACTCCTGGTTGCTAATCTGGAACAAATTATCTCCAAAAAGGCCAGGGCAAATGACAAGACTGGGAACCACACCACTCTTGACTGGGTGCTGGTGTCTCACTCATCCAACATACTGATTTCTGGCATCATGGCAGATGCACTAAGTGACCACTCACCTATCTTCTGTATTTGGAAAAATAGATCCCCCGGTCCCTCCTAGGATACTCACCACCAGAGACTACTCCAAATTCTCTGAGGATACCTTCAATGAGTACCTTGGCAACCTTGACTGGAGCCCTATACGTCACTTCCCAACACTAGATGAAACCCTGGAGTACTTCCAGAACTCCTTCAGCTCCGCAGCTAACCTGTTCACCCCTTTTAGGAAACTCTTGGCCAAAGGCATCTGCCACAGATGGATCACCCCAGAGCTCAAATCTATGATGGTGAGCCGGGACAAGGCATGGAAGTGTTACAAAAATTCTGCCTTGTCTGCTGACCTTGTGTCCTATAAAAAACTAAGGAACAAGTGCAAACGCACCACTAAGTTGGCAAAAAGGGAGTATGTCAAGCATCTCCAGCAAACTAACCTAGCTGACCCTCGGTCATTCGGGTCCCACATCAACAACCTGATAAAGGGCAATGGTAAACCTTCCCTCTGACCCTATTGAAATCAATGGCCTTATGACTAATGACTGTCATGATATCGCCTCTGCCTTTAATGGACACTTCACTAACCTCGATTGCTACAAGTCCAGTCTCCCCCCCCCCCGTGCCTGGAGGCATCTTGCCCCTCATGGCTGCTCTTTCACCTGAGGTTAGTTAAAGCCAAGGAGGTGCTCCCCCTCCTAAAGACAATTAAAGCCAAAGGCCCTGGAGGACTCAATGGCATCTGTCCTAGGCTACTAAAGGCAGCAGCACCTGCCATTGCACTACCTAGCACATGGTTAATCAACAGATCCCTGCTTGAAGGAGCCATACCCAATACCTGGAAACAGGCCTTTGTGGGCCCTGTCCACAAGAGGGGTCCTAGGGAACCCATTAGTAACTACAGGCCAATCTTGCTGCTCTGTGCTCTGGCCTAGATACAGGAAAGGCTAGTCTACTGCCAACTCCGCGACTACCTTGAGACTAACCAGATGTTAGTCTCCATGCAACATAGCTTAAGGCAGAACCACAGCACTGCTACAGCCCTCATAAAATTCTTGGTTGATGTCCTAGGTGCTATGGACAAAGTATTCCCCACAAGAGCTGTTTTTATCAATCTGTTCAAGGTCTTTGACCTTGTAGACCACAAACTCCTGCTTTCCATGCTGGCCACAATCAGCCTAGACTAGTAATCCCTAACCTGGTTCAACAGCTACCTGTACGGTCATTCACAGTGGGTCAGGTGGAAGAGTGTGACCTCTGATCCACTCCCCCTAAGGGAGGGGGTGCCACAGGGTTCCACACTAGGCCCGCTCCTCTTTTCACCATTTGTCAAGGACCTAAGTACCCACTGCGGGGGCAGCTCAGTCATTCAATATTGCTTTCAATATGCCCCATTTTCCATTAGCAGATTATATAGATCTGCCATTAGAGGGATCTTGTTCTTTCATTTAAGAAAGTCTACCCCCTTAAAGTCACAGTAGCATTACTTGTTATATACCTTCCATGTACTGCCTCTCTACTAAATCCAGTTTTTCCTCACTTGGTTCCTCTCTTGTCCAATGGCATCACAAGGTGTGAAACATAGAACTGTAACATAGAAACATAGAATTTGATGGCAGATAATGACCACTTGGCCCACCCAGTCTGCCCATTTCCCTACCTAATGGATAAGCTGCAGATCCTAGTTAACCAAAAGCCTACTTCTTCCTATCCCAACCCATAGAATTGCCTTATGACTGTCCCATGCATTCTTGAAATCCACCACTGTTTTTGACTCCACAACCTCCTCAAGAAGGCTACTACATGCATCCACAACCCTCTCCATGAAAAAAATACTTCCTCACATTACCTCTGAGCCATCCCCCCTCAATCTTCAAATTGTGTCCCCTTGTTCTTGCACACTTCTTTTTCTGAAAGATTCTACCCTCTTGGACTTTGTTGATTCCCTTGAGGTACTTGAAAGTTTCTATCATGTCTCCCCTTTCCCTCCTTTCCTAGAGGCTATTCATATTAAGCTCCTTAAGTCTCTCTTCATATGTCTTCTGGTGCAGACCCTACACCATTTTAGTTGCCCTCCTCTGGACTGCCTCCATCCTGTCTATGTCTTTGTGGAGACTGGGTCTTCAGAACTGCATGCAGTACTCCAGATGGGGTCTCACAAGCTGTCTGTACAGAGGAATAACAACTTCCTGTTTTCTACTGGTGATGCCTCTCCCTATGCAGCCCAGTATCCTTCCTAGCCCTCCTTACTGCCCTCTCACATTGCTTGCTCACCTTTAGGTCATCTGATATGACTATCTCCAGGGCTCTTTCCATTTTTGTTGTTATTAGTATCTCACCCCCCATTGTGTACTCTTCCCCCTTGGTTTTTATTTCCCAGGTGCATTACTTTGCACTTCTTAGCATTGAATCTAAGCTGCCATACATTTGACCATTCCTCCAGCCTTGCAAAGTCCTTTCTCATCCTTTCCACCCCACCTTGTGTGTCAACTCTGTTGCAGATCTTTGTGTCGTCTGCAAAGAGACATACTTTTCCTTTCAATCCCTCTGCAATTTCGCTTATAAAGACATTAAAGAGGACCAGTCCTAGTACTGAACCCTGTGGTAGCCCACTAGTAACCCCCCTTTCTTCAGAGTGGATTCCATTTACTATTACCCTCTGTATACTATTCTCCATCCAATTCTTTACCCAGGCTAACATCTTGGGACCCACCCCCAGGCTGCCCAACCTGTATATTAATCTTGTGTGTGGGACTGTGTCAAATGCCTTGCTAAAGTCTAGGTAGGCCATGTCCACAGCCCCTCCTTGATCTATTACTTTGGTCACCCAGTCAAAGAAATCTATTAGATTTATCTGACATGACCTTCCCGCTGTGAATCCATGCTGCTTTGGGTCCTGTGCCCCTCTGGCCTCCAGGTACTCAACAATTCTTTCCTTCAGAAGTGATTCCATCATTTTCCCAATCACTGCGGTTAAACTAACAAGTCTGTAGTTTCCTGCTTCTGCCCTGCTCCCACTTTTGTGAAGTGGAATAACATTTGCCATACTCCAGTCTTCAGGTACTACCCCATCTTCCCATGATTTGTTAAAAAGGGTAGTCAGTGGTGTCACCATTTCTACCCTTAGTTCTTTTAGAATTCTGGAATGAATCACATCAGGCCCCATTGCTTTGTCCACCTTCAGTTTTAAGAGTTCTTTCAGAATCTTTCTTCTGTGAATGGGCTGGTATCAACCTCCATATCTAGAGTGTTTCTATTGTTTGGTTTCAGTACTTCCCCCTCTTCATTTGTGAATACTGAGTAAAAATATTTGTTTAGTATCTCTGCATTTTCAGTCACCCTCTGTTCACCCCCCTTCCCTTTATTAAGCCTCACTATCCCTTCCTTGGTCTTTCTTCGCTCCCTGATATACCTAGAAAAGGTTTTATCTCCCATCTTAACTGAGTTGGTTACCTTTTCCTCAGTTTGGCCCATTGCTGTTCTGACTGCCTTCTCTGCTTCCTTTTGCTATAATTGATACAATTATCTGTCCTGCTCCTTCTGTGATTCCTTGCACTTCCTGAATGCTTTCTTTTTCTCCCTAACCTTCCCTGCCACCTCCTTTGAGAACCATAGAGGTTTCTTACATCGTTTTGTTTTATTTGCTTCACACAAAGGCGTGTTGCCTCTGTGATGGCAGATTTGATTATTCCCAATTGTTCTTCCACCCCTCCTTCCTGCCCATTTGCTAGTGCATTCCTTAGGCACTCACCCATTATGGCAAAGTCAGCCCTCCTGAAGTCCAGTAACTTTGCCTTTGTATGGCTTGACTGTAGTGCTGTGTTTATCACAAACCAAACTGTTCGACGGTCACTAGTTCCCAGATGGCTACCCACTCCTAAATCTGTGATCCTCTCGCCGTCTCCATTTGAGAGTACCAGGTCTAAAATTGCTCCCTGTCAAGTGGGTTCCAACACTAGTTGTCTAAGGCATGCACCTGTAGGGTATCTAGAATGATCCCACTCTTAGAAGTGGCTGCTGCAAATGCACTTCCAGTTAACATCTGGCATATTCAGATCCCCCATCAGCAATATCTCCCCTTTTTCTGCCATTCTAAGGATACTTTCTATCATTTCCTTGTCCATGTCCTCCCCCTGAGATGGGGTCTGTATACAACCCCTGTGCAGAGTGTGGTGCCATTACCTGTCTCCAAATTGACCCACAGTGATTCCTCTCCTCCCTGTTTACCCTTTTGTTCTGTTGTTTTGATTTCTTCCCTTATGTAGAGAGCTACTCCTCTTCTTTTACCCTCCCTGTCCCTCCTGTAGATAGTGTATCCTGGTATGCTTATGTCCCAGTCATGGTTCTGTGTGTACCATGTTTCTGTGACTGCCATGATATCCAGATGTTCATCCTCCATCAAGGCCACTAATTCAAGAAGCTTGTTACCCAGACTATGGGCATTAGTACTCATTGTTCTCTATTTTTTGATGGCTTTACCTCTTGTAGCACCATCCCTGTCCTTATTGACTTTGCTTTCTTCATTCATCCCTGTCCTGCTCCTTACTGACCTTTCTACCTTGGTCTTTACCTCATTCAGTACCCTGTTTTGTAGGGGGAGGCTGGGAATTCCCTGCTGCTTATCAGTGCTCCCCTTTGACTAGTTTAAAAGCTTGCCAATGAAGCATTTAAACCAACCGACCAAAAGACTTGCTCCCTTCCTGGACAGATGTAGACCATCCTGCCAGTATAGGCTGGTATCCCTCCAGGTGGAACCCCAGTCTCCAATGAAGCCAAACCCCTGTGCTCTGCACCATTTTTTCAACCATCCATTGAATCACATGGTGTGAAGTACCCTCGCCTCACCCATGCCATAGACAGGCAGCACCTCTGAGAAGGATACTGTGTGTGCTACTTGCCTTAGGCCCCTCCTCAACTCCACAAAGTCCTCCTGCACTGCTCTAATCTCATTTTGAGGCAAGTCATTCATCCCTAGGTGGACAATGACATCCAGCTCACTTTCCTGTGTAGCTGTTCTCATGATCCTAAGGATGTGCTTCCTGTCCTTCCAAGCCATGGCGCCAGGCAGGCACCTTACTTCAGTTTTCCCTGCTCCCCCCAGTTCTATCCCCCTAATGACTGTGTCCCCCACCAGGAGCTGCTTCCTTTCCCTGTGGTATCCTCTGCCTCCTTCCTGTGGGGTTCCCTTGCTACAGTTGTCCGTAACCTCCTTAGTCTCCTCTGTGGTTGCATCCATAGGGGAACTATGCTCCATCAGAATGGTGTATGGATTGTGGAGTGGTACAACTGACTGGGTGTGTCTCTGTTCCACCACCCTCACCCTCCCTGAGTCCACTGTTGTCCAACTGCTGTGCTTTCTTCACAATCTCTGAGGTAGTGGTGGTGGCTCTGGTGCTCCCTGGGTGGGGGAGGTTCCCTTACTACTGACCAGTGTGGCCTGAAGAAGGGCAATCTCCTCCCTCAGGGCAGAGAGTTTCCTGCAAATAGGGCAGCATCTCAGCCTCCAGAAAGACTCCCAGAAAATTGCTGCCCCACAGCCAGTACATTGCACTACTCCCCACATGTCTATCTACCTTCATTTTTATCCTGTATGCATTTTTTTCAGTGATTGTTTTGTTATATATATATTATATATATATTATGATGTGTATGCTTATATTGTCAGTGCAGTGTGGTAGAAAGGATATGACAGTGGTATGCACCTTGTTCTCTTGAGGAAATGATGTCAGAACCCCTGGTATAAAGGAAATGGTATCGGGGTGATTGGGGTGAGGGGGAAGGGGGGTTTGGACCCAAACTGTGCCCTCATGAAACAATTAGCTAAAAGCTCTGACCCACCACTATGAAGAGTATTGATCTTCCTGTCAGCAAGATGACCTACACAACAATTTAACAGAGAAAATACCTTGCTAATCAAACAGAGAAAAAAACAAACAGCTGAGTCAGACACAGGTAAACCTCCTCAGCCCCAATACAACATGGTGATTTGTGCTCTGAAAGCAATCAGCCCCAAAACAAGTCAGCTGTGCACAAGGACAGACACAGTAAACAGCATTTCAATCCCTCTGGGTTTAAACTCCCAATCTCCAAAGCAGTATTGCAAGCCTCGTCACTGAAAAGAATAATAACAATTCTAATATGTAAAGTAAGGTACACCACCCTCTGCTGTGAGCAAGACTGTCATTCCTGATACTTCTAAGTTCAGTTTTTTACCTTTCAGTTAGATATAGCCGCCACCTGAAGAGTATTAGCTTTTCTGATGAATCTGCTACAAACCAAAGTACAATAACAATTGTAAAATGTAAATTAAAGTACACTTCCCTCTGCTGTGAGCAAGACTGTCTTTCTTGCAGATTCTAAGTTCAGTATCTCAGCCTTCAGCCCGAGGTAGCTTCCACCTGAAGAATATTTGCTTTTCTGGTGCTTTTATGCACACTTTGGGTCCCACTCTCATTTGGATGGCATCCCACATCTCATACCCCTGTTCTCGCTACCGCACAGCTTCCTCTTATCACATTTGGCATGGTCACCAGTGTTAATGTAACATACTACACCCCTTTCTTCCCATAGAAGCTGCACCACAGCAGGCTGCACATGAAACATGGAAGTTGTCTGTCCTCTATTGACCCCACTGTTCTTGTACTACTTAAAAGTCTCTCTGTTCCTATGGGCCATGTTAAAGTACATCAAAAGAGGAAATCTCATCCCATTACACTCTATTTACTAAGACAACTCCTGAAATGCCTCATTCTTCTACTTCTCCTTATCTCTGGGAGTGTACATCCTAATCCAGACTCTCCTTCATATGGAGTCAGTGGCAACAAAAAACAGGGTAGCCTTGTCCTGGCCAGTATGAACATCTGCAGTCTGTTAAAAAAATGTGATGCCCTCACTGCTTGGGTTGTAGAACATGATCCCAACATCCTGTCAGTCGTCAAAACATGGCTGTCATTATCTACTCCTGACTCGGCCATCATCCTACCAAGCTACTCACTTTTTAGACAGGACAGACTATCTAGAAGAGAATGTGGCTGTGCCATATACCTAAAAGAGTCACTGTTGGCCTATCCACTTTCCCTCCCTGAACCAGCTATGGTTATTCAGATCTTTGCTGTTAAGGTTATGCTCGGTGTACTCAACAAGGTCCTCAACATTGGCTTAGTTTATATTCCCCCAGACCTTGCCAAACAGGGCTTAAAACCCCTAATGAACTGCATCATGAGTCTAAAACAAAACACAGAAACCATCCTGTTAGGTGACTTTAATGTCAACTGGCTCTTGTCAAATGCCAGAAGGAAAATGGATGAGTTAACAGGCCTAAACTTTACTCAGTTAATAACAACTCCAACCAGGATAAACTATAAGACTGGGACTAGCGCACTCTTGGACTGGGTCCTAATGAATCATTCAACACACATCTCCCATTCTAAAGTATTGCCTAACACTATCAGTGATTACTCTCCTACCAAGTGTTATTGGTATAACAAATTTATCAAGCCCCCTGCCAGAACCATCACAAAGTGCTCTTCCGCGGTCACCTGCAGCCAATAAAGTCTCTCCTCTGACAACAAGACTGGTCTTACATTGAAACTGCATGACTTCCAGTGATGTCATGGCAGCGTTAACAGCCTGAGAGCTGAGCTCTCCTCCTGTTAGAACTGCAAAAACCTCCTAAATCATAGAAAAACAGCAATAAAACCCAGAAAATGCTGCCTGGAGGTGCCAAACATGATAAAGAAGACAAGGGTCTCATAAAAGTAGCAGCTAAAAAGATAGATGGTGCTGGATTGCTGGAGAACCAAAGCAGCAATCCAGCAGGAGCCCCTCGTTTACAAGCCAGCATGGCTCAGGATATGATACGGAAGGTGAAACAGAGATCTTGTCGTGCTCCCACTTTGAACAACTGTTGCAAGAGATTCAGGACTCCTGGTCCGATAAAAAAAAGGGAGTTCTCAAAATTAAATGAGAAGCTGAGCAAAATGGAGCAGCGTATAGAGGGGGCAGAGGAGATAATCGCACAGATAGAGATGGCTGGTGATACCCTGGTGCAGGCAGTGGGTTCCCTCGTTCAACACACAGTCGTCCTACAAGCGAAATGTACTGACCTAGAGGCAAGATCAAGGAGAGATAATCTCCACTTGTATGGAATGGCTGAGGGTGGGGAGATTCAACCAATGGCACTATTTATCGAAGATCTACTAAGAGATGTTTTGGAGCTGCCGGGGGACTACCAGATAAGGGTGGAGCAGGCACACAGATCCCTGATACCAAAACCAATGGAGCCATCTGCTAGACCCCAATCCATCATAATAAAATTTGCAAGTTTTCATGTGAAGGAGGATATACTGAAAAGGGCCTGGCAAAAGAAAGAACTTAAGTACTTAGACTCTCAACTCTCATTAGATCAAGACTATCCCCCAGAAATCCAACAGGCCAGACAACGATGGGTACCTTATTTTAAGCTGTGCAGAGAGCTTCAACTCCACTTTCAAACACCCTTCCCAGCGAAATTCAGAGTTTTCTGGGTGGAAGGCCCGAAAGTATACAATACAGTGGAGGAGTTAAATAAGGTTCTGAGGGAAAAAGGAATCCAGATAACTCACCAATAGCAGAAGCACACCAAATGAAAGCAGATGGAACCAATTGACTGGCATTTGGTTGTGGGAGGGAAGAAGAAGGCTGGAACATCTCTGGAAGCAGCACGGTCACTACTGGAGATATTGGTCAGAAGGATACTACAAAACAAGGGGAATCCTGACTGGAGTAATCAACCAGCAGTTTCTGTGGGCTGAAAAAATAAGTATGGAAAAGATTTTGTTTTTTGTGTCTATTGAGCTCCCTGCTCTGCAGAGAAATTACATCTGGGAGCGCTATGAGATACAAGGGGTTAGAGGGAGCTGAGCTGTTTGTGAGGCCTATATGGAAATCAGGAATAACAGGTGGGTCTCTGAAAATAAATAAAGGACGATGGACTTGAGACTGAACTGTTTAAACATACCTGATCATTTCTGTATGCTTATTTGGGCCCTACATTATATATTATTATGGGGCTCCTCCCCTGCTGGGTTTTTTGATAAGCCGAGGTTTCCAAATGATTACAAGGCTCCTAGGCTATAGCAAATAAGGACCTACTGAGGTCAGAGGTTGAAAGCTGGGCCTACTAAAGATTCCAGATTTGATACATTCGAGAGACCCTTGTTGTGACCAGACAATGGGTTAACTGGAAACGCAGTTTGGGGGGGGAAGAAAGAGTGCTCTTAGTATTGAGATTTTTTGGCAGAAGAATACTGCCGTGATGTTTACTTTAACCACAAACAGGGGCCTAGGCAGTTATACAAGACCCCGGAGGAGGCTATATTCATTTGGGGCATTTTACTTCCTCCTCATCTCCCTTCCCCAGTGGAAAGTCTGGGAAAGGGAGAAAAGAGATCTGCATTATCAGATTTCCTACCTTGGAAGCCTAATGAAGTTTGTAAAATAGTTTTTCATAATGCCCTGTTGACAATGGTTATTTGTTTTTTTAAGGGTCTCACAGAAAGTGAATACGTTCTGGGTCTGCTACTGTTGGTCGGAGGGGGGAGGCAGTAAAGAAACTGGTTCTGAAGGTGATACGAAAGTATAACAATGGATAGAGATAGGAAATTTTGCTCTTATAATGTCCATGGGTTGTCCAGCCCAGTAAAGCTGGCAAAAGTGCTCAGCTATCTGAGGAAGAAAGCTGTAGACTTTATATTTTTACAAGAGACTCATTTGTCTCCACAGAAACATGTGAAGCTGGGTTCGATGGGATTTGGTTGTAGTGCCACAGCCTCTTACAAGAACGGACATGGAAGGGGGGTGGCAATTTTGATCCCTAAGAGTACTCCTTATCTAAAGACGGGTGAGGTGGCGGACAAAGAGGGAAGATATGTACTCATGAGGGGCACCCTCCAGGGTAATCCACTGACCCTTGCCTCAGTGTATTTTCCCTCTGGCTCACAGACAGCAACATATCTAAACTTCTTGACCATCCTACAGGAGTGGGCACAGGGAGGGAACTTAAATTTAATTTTCAATCCAGCATTGAATTCTACCACACAAACACAAAAAAAGATCAAGGCATAGCCAAAAAAGTGAAAAGGTTGGTAACCGAACTGGGGTACGTGGATATTTGGCGCCATCTAGAGGGTGAAAAGAAGATATACAGTTTTTATTCAAAAGTATACCAAGTATATGCAAGACTGGATTATTTTATGGTTCCCAAAGAAATGGTTGGTCAGGTCAGGGAGGTCTCAGTGGGGGAATTCTTGCTCTCGGATCACGCCCCAATTTTCATGTCATTTTCATTTGGGAAGTTTAGAAGGTCCACCTTTTGGAGGTTGAACTTGTCATTGTTGCAAGACAAGAAGGTGGTGGAATCTATCACTTGAACACTGGAACAAACACTGGTGGAAAATGATCTTCCAGGGACCTGCCCAGCTGTGTTATGGGACACTATAAAGGCAGTCATATGGGGGGATTTTATAAAATGGTCAAGCAGAAGGAAAAGGGAAAGAGAGGCTAAGAAGACTGAGCTAGTATCACAAATAGCACAGTGTGAGGCCCAGCAAAAAATTAAACTAGACAGAGATAGGACCAAACTATTAAAACAGCTTAAGGCTAAATTAATGAACATCCTTGACTATGCGGTCGAGCAGAATTTACTGTTCCTTAAACAGAAATATTACGAAGGAGGGCCTAGGTCCTTGAGATTGCTGCAGCTAGACTGAGAGTTCAGAGGAGTAAGGCCACTATACAGGCAATACAGCACCCCCTGGATAATCGACTGGTTAAGGAAACTGATTCCATAGCAGAATCTTTTAGGGCTTATTATTCCATTCTATATAAGCAAGGCTCTCAACCATCAAGTGCTTGGATCAAAGAATTACTAGGGAAGTTAGATCTCCCCTCGGTTTCTGAGGAGCAGGCGACTTGGTTGAGTAGACGGATCGAGGATGGGGAGGTGCTTAAGGCTATTAGGAACCTCAAATCCCTCAAATGTCCAGGGACTGATGGCCTACCTGGGGAGATCTATAAACAATTTGGTGGCAAGGTTTTCCAGTTGCTGGGGAAACTATTTCAGTTTCTACAGGGAGAAGAGAGTGAGATACCCCTCTCCTGGTCCCAGAAAATAATCTCAGTGATACCCAAACAGGGGAAAGACCCTGTACTGTGCTCCTCCTACCGTCCCATTTCAATTTTAAATATTGACTACAAACTATTGACCACAATCTTGACCAAGAGACCATTGGTACCCCAAATAATTGTCCTAGAACAAACAGGTTTTATTCCGGGCCAACAGGCTCAGGATAATTTGAGGAAAACATCCCTTCTTATTGACCATATAGTTAGTTCAAAAAAATCTGCTCTACTGGTCAGCATTGATGCAGAAAAAGCCTTTGATAAGGTGTCCTGGAGGTTTCTGGAGGAGGTCCTTGCCTGTTTTGGGTTGGGAGGAGCTTTTCAGACCCTGATAGCCAAAATCTACAAATCTCCTATAGCATACATAAGAGTGAATGGTCACCATACTAGGGGGTTTGGTTTGGAGACAGGGACTAGGCAGGGCTGCCCCCTGTCTCCCCTCCTCTTTGCCCTCTACACTGAACCCCTGGCTCAGAGCATTAGGAAAGATGAGGGGATCAGGGGGGTAGACATGTCGGGCCGCCAGCATAGGATATCTCTTTATGCAGATGATATCCTGCTTTATCTGGAAGACCCAGACATTTCCCTCAGAAGGGTAATGGACAGGTTGGCACAGTTTTCTGAAATGGCAGGTTACTCATTGAACACTGCTAAAATGGAGGTCTTGAAGTTTAGATATGCCCCCACCCAGGAAATTAAGGAAGCCTATCCTATGAGATGGGACCTCACACAAATGGAATACTTGGGGATCATTATTAGCAGCTCCCCTGCACAACTAAAAAACTTGAACTTTTCTCCCACGTTACAGCAGTTAAAAAATGACTTCAAAAGATGGAGTTTACTGTCCCTTTCACTTCACAGTAGGGTGATGGCTGTAAAGATGACCGTCTTGCCAAGATTTTTGTATCTGTTTCAACGCATCACTTGCTTGGTGACCAGAAAAGACCTGTAAACATGGCAGAAAATGTTAATGAATGTTATTTGGGTGAATAGACGACCTAGAGTAAGGTAACATACTTTGTTTTTACCAAAGGAGGGGGGGACTAGGGGTTCCGTGGCTTGAGGGCTATTAGGAGGCCACACATCTGAGAATAGCTCTGCTTTGGGGACACACCTCATATAAAGCTATATGGAAGGAGATAGAGTTGGCTGCACATCACTCCCCCCCTCTTGCCTGCAATACTGTTCCATCCTGCGGACCTCATAACAGCACGAGAGGGGATATGCTCCACAACTCAGACAATGTGGGAGGGGTGGAAAACGGGTACCGGGAGGGAAAGGAAATATGGGGGTCATTGGAGATACGGATGGTGGGCGATAGATCCTACATTTGACCCAGCACAATGGGACATTTGGTTCTTAGAAAGAGCCAGAAGAGGATTACAGACACCATGGCAGTTGTTAGAGGGAGGGGGATTATTATCTTTTGAGGTAGCACAGAGAGTTTTTGATCTCTCCCCCAGAGATAGAATGCATTATTGCCAAATAATTAGCTTCATTATTAAAAAACATAAGCTGGAATGCAGAACAGGTTTTAGGGGGATTGTGGAACAGACCTTTGAGGATATTTGGAAAGCTGAACATCCTGCAGGGGTTATCTTTCAATTATATAAGAGGGGTATTAAACATATTAAAGTAAACACGAGTTATATTAAAATGGCTTGGGAACAAGAAAAGGGTTTATCTATCCCCGAGGGAGCTTTGGAAAAGACTTGAGGCAACATCTGGAGGGTCTCCTCTTCCCCCTCCAGGAAGGAGTTCCTGTGGAAAGTAAGGGTTAGATACTTCAGGGTACCGGTGGTGGTCTCTAGACAACACAGGGGGTCCTCCCCAGAATGTTGGAGGAAGTGCGGAGTGGACAGAGCCACCCACGAACACAACTTTTGGTCCTGCTCCACTATTACTCAATTTTTGTCAATGCTGACCACCTCATATAAGCAGATCTTCCAGATCCAAGAACAACTGGGTCCACAGAGTTTACTGCTTGGAGAACTTCCAGAAGAAATTAAAGGGAGAGATGCCATATATTTATGGCAAATTTTAATAGTAGCAGCTTTAAAATCTATAACTAGGAGGTGGTTGCAGCCTCTTCTCCCAACAAAGGAAGATTGGTTAGAAGTGGTGGAGCAAATTCAAAGAATGGAGGAATTAACATTTAAGATCCAGAGGAGAACTGCAGTTTATGTGAATTGCTGGACCCGTTGGATTATCTGGGTAGGGTAGGCCATAGTTGTCGTTTCATTGAGAACAAACAGGTCTTTTCTTTTTAAGGCTAGGTCCCCCTCCCCCTTTTGCTTTAATCCCAGATGACTTAGATAAGTTGGGGGGGTGGGCTCTCACGGGGTCGGGCAAAGCTGAGTGGTCCGGGCTGTAGGGATCACCTGAGTCTCCCAATAAGTATTATGGTAGTTATATAAAATATCCTAGGCTAATATCTGGGTTGGATTTCCTGTGGGAATACCAGAACTTAACCCCCATAAGTAAGAGTCATAACAATTAAGTGAGTCATGTAGAAGTGTGAGACCCTTGTATGTATGTATATGTATGTTTTGTTTGTTATATCTATCCTTCTGAAGTTTTAGCTACTTGCCTATCAAGGGGAACAGGTATTGTTATAAAATACTGTATGGATATGTATGTTAAATCTCAGGTGGCTGAAATTAAGAGGATACATACTGTTATTTGAAGAACAGCATATTGATGTAGTAAGCATTTTAAGCTGTAAAGTAATATGTAAGAAATAAAACAATAAATGAAGTATAAAAAAAAAGAAACCACACCTGATATTGACTCAGCTCTACAATACTTCATTGAATGGTTCAATGAAGCCTGAGACATCCACGCCACTTGTAGGACACTTAGGATCAGGGGACTTGATAATCCCTGAATCTCTTTTAATCTGGCTCAAATGAAAGATCGTGACCACCTCAGGCATAGGGCCAGGACCTCTGGCAGTCAACCTGACAAACAGGCTTATAAGATGACCAGGAATGCATGTACTAAGGCTATCCATGAACAAAAAGCACGTTACTATAAGGACATCCTTGCCAGGACCTGGACAGATGGGAAAATATACTGAGAAAACCTCTCAGAAATCAATGGGAAAGCATCCACGCAGGCTCCAACTATGTTAAATGTTGATGGGTCTAGCACCCATGACCCCGTGTTAATTGGCAACACATTTATTTCATCCTTCACAGACTTTAGTAAAACTCTGTCCCCAAATTTCTTTGAACCATCCAGCACAGCTCCTATGTCCACCAAATCAGAAGAGGCCTTGACCCACCCATGTTTCTGCTTCAAAGCTATCTCATAAAGCGAGACCAAGACATACCTATGTAAAGTTCTAGGAGGAACTAAGACAAGCAGTGATTCCCTTGACCTAAAACTTCTTACACTAACTCTAGTTGAAGTCGTATCCTCCCTCACCAAGCTTCTCAATTGCTCCCTCATACTTTCACAATTCCCCCAGATCTGGAAATCCACTCTGGTTACACCAATTTTTAAGAGTGGGGACAGATTACTACCTGAGAATTATAGGCCAATATCTATTCTTCCCCCTTTCTCCAAAGCACTTGAAAGGATTGTTGCTAACCAGTTTGTGAAGTACCTGGAAAAATACAATCTACAATGTATCCAACAACATGGTTTTCAGAAAGGGCACAGCACATCTATGGCCCTACTGGAATTCACAGGTTTCATTCACCATACTCTTGATTAGGGTCAACTTGTTGGTGCAACCTTTATTGACCTGTCTAAATCATTTAACACAGTCAATCACCATTTGCTGACACATCAATTTGCTGGGCTTGGTATATCTTCGGAAGTCCTAAAGTGGTTCACCAGCTATCTAGAAAACCGCACACAACAGATGAGAATAGGGTCTGCCCTTTCTGCTAAACTGCCTGTCTGCTCTGGGGTACCTCAAGGATCGATATTGGGACCCCTTCTATTTAGCACCTTCCTCAATAATCATCCTGTTCCAAACCAGTACTCCTCTACTCAGATGATGCGGTCATTTTCTCAAAGACTGCTGATCCTACCCTTCTTCAGGCCCAACTTCAGAAAATTTTTACTGAAGCTGTGTCCTGGTTCATCTCTCACAAATTGGTGCTGAATTGCAAAAAAAAAAAGGTCATGCTCTTCCATGGTACCCACAGCAAGCACAAAGCAAAACAATTGGTGATTAAAAACAGTGCTGATGTTGTCCATGATCAGACTCAATCATTTAAATACCAATGAGTTACTCTGGATAGTACTCTCTCCTACTCCAACCATGTTGAAAATGTTGCCAAGGCAGTTAACATTCACCTAGACCTTCTACACAGGCATAAACACTGCCTTATTACTGAAGCCCTCAGATTGGCTATCCAAAGTTCAATTGAGTCTATTATTGACTATGGTTTGCTCATTTATGGTTCTGCCACAGGCAAAACCCTACATCCGCTCACCACAGCTCTGAATAAGGCATGACGTCTATTAACTGGTGCAGCATATCGTACTCACACTTCACTTGTGACCTTTATGAACAAGCAAACTGGCTTCAACTCCAGGCTCGCACTGAATATCAAGTATGCCTTCTGGCTAAGAAGGCAGATCTTGGTCTCCTACAACCAGGTTCCCTTTAGCGTTTCAGTCCCCTCTGGGCCACTCATAGCACATGAAGTTCTGTGAGCCAAACTTCTACTGTCCCTCACTGTTGAACCTTGCTCCAACAGTGATCCATTGCAGTTAGAGCTGCTAATTTATTTAATTCCATTCCTCCTAGGATTGCGATGACTGCAACCCTGGGACCATTTAAGCAGAAGCTGCATCAATTCCTAGTTTCCAGAGCATCTTGTGACTGCTATACCTAATCTCTGCTGACAGCTAAATGCACTGGGGCCTCCCTCTTTACCATTTGCTCCTGTATAGCCCTATCCTGTTACTGCACTATTCCACTCACAGCACATCCTCCCTTATCCCTTTCCCATTCCGGCCCTTTTTTCATCCTATCTCATCCCCCCTTCCTTTACCACTCCACTACCACTTCCCCTCTCTCCTCTGTTTCCTCACCTTGTTCTCTCCCTCTACCCCTCTGCCCCCAGTGGGTCTTTCCTGCATAAGCTTAATTGTGGAATCTCCCTGCTTGCTCTTATTTTGCTCCTTCCACCCCCCAATTCACCCCTTGTACTTTTCTCCTTGTAATCCCTTTCACCTCTCTTCAGACAAGGCCACTGCTGCACTTGACACAATATTTATCTTGTCATATTGTTCTTTTGTTTATGTAATTACTTTCCTCATGTTGCACTACTTACTGAAACCATTGTAATTTGCTATTCTTGTGACTTCATGTGGAACCTCTATAAAAGATCCCTTGGCTCAAAGGTCTTTCCAATTTGTTAAATAAATAAATAAAATAAAGATGATGCTGTAATCTACAGGTCTCCACACAATCCAGCTGATCTGGAACCCCAGCTTCAAGCTGACTTTACCAAGCTGGAAGCCTGGCTTACTGAGAACAAGCTGGTATTAAACACCAGCAAAACCATGGCAATGGTATTTTGACATAGAACCCCTCGGCCCTGACAGGAGTGCCTTACTCCATCTGACCTCCCTCTCCAGCAGCCACATTGAGGTGGTGAGTTCCCTCAAATACCAGGGGTTAACTCTGGATCAGGGGTTTACCCTCAAGTCTCAGACAGACCAGGTAACCAAAATGGTACACCGCAAACTTGGCCTACTATACCGCCTGAATGACCAGCTCATCCCCGAGTCCAGAATAACCATTGCCAATGGCTTCTTCTTTCCTACACTGACCTTTGCCACCACTATTCTTCAGGAGATGGCTAAACAGGAGATGAGCAGGCTGCAAGTTCTCTACAATAAGTTAGCCCCAATTTGCTCCTAAGCTGCAGTCCACCAGACAGCCTGGCCAGTCTCCTGATCCCTAAGCACTCAGTGAGAACTCTGTGCACATCTGGGCAAAACCTCCTAGATGAACCTAGGGTTCGGACCATGGCCAGCCAAAAATCCTTTGCCACTTCTGCCCCTGTCCTGTGGAACAAATACCTCCCCACCTTCAGGAAGCTCCCTCCCTCGGAACATTCCGGGCAGGACTCTGTGCCCACTTACTTAAAGTCAATGCCTGCTCCTGTCACTGAGTGCAAAATCCCAGACTCAAAGGTTGGGCCCTAGCTGGCCTAAGCTCAACATGGTTGTATTATGTATTACCTGCTCTTCTGATTTGCTCCATTGTTACCCTTGTATATTCCTCTACTTGTCTTCTCCTGTAACTAACCTGGCACAATGTCAGCACTGTTGTATTATGTATTTAATTTCTCTCCTGTATTGCTGCACTGTGACCTTGGTATACTCCTGTACTTGTATCCTTCTGTAACTAATTCTGGGTCGCCCCTGAAAAATGGACCTTCGGGGCTTAGTGGGCCTACCCGGTTATCAAAATTGAATATACAAATAAATAAACAAATCTTGCCCATTTGCCCTTCCCTATTTTTTTCCTCCCTTTCCTTGCCTCTTCTTCCTTGATGTCTACTTATGTTTGTTCTTTTTGGGAGTTCTAATCCTTGGAATTCCCACTGCTGACCCTGTAAGCATGTGGGAGTGGACAGTCTAGGTCTTCCTGCCTCAGTCTGCCCCCCCCCACACACCTCAGCTAGTTTAAATGCTTAGCAATGTAGCATTTATACTGCTCACTGAGGATCACAGTTCACCTCCTGTATGAATGCAGGCCACCATCTCTGTATAGGCCTCTATCACTCCAGGTGGAGCCCCAGTCCCCAATGAATCCAAATTCCTCTTCTCCACACCATTTCTTCAACCATGTGTTGAAGTCCCTGGTGCAGAGCTTCCTGTCATCCTCCTTGTCATGGACAGGTAGCACCTGCAAGAAAGTAATAGATTGTGCTAATTGTCTTAGACCCCTTCCCAATGTCCTGAACTACTCTTGAACTGTTTCTGGCTCCTTCTTGGCCAGGTCATTTGTCCCCAAATGGACAGTGACATCCTGATCTCCTTCCCTCCCTCCTTGCATCCCCAGAGATCCCTAGACTCCTCCTTCTATCCAATCAAGCTGTGGCACCGGGAAGGCACCTTACCTCCCTCTCCTCATCCCTACCTGTTCCAAACTGAATCGCTCTCACTACTGAGTCCCCTGCCTGGATTCACTTCCCCCTTTTCTTGGGTTCTTTACTACCCCCCTTTGTGTCTCCACCATGGAGGACCTCCACACCCATCCCAGTCACTACATTGGGTGCCTCTATGGGACAATCCCTCCTGGCCAATGTGGTAAATGAGTTACATAGTGGTATGGGGCATGGGATGTGCTTTCACTTGACCACCCTAACCCTCCCCAAGCCTACTATTTCCCAACCATTCCTCTTTCCTGGCACCCTCTGTGGCAGTGAAGGTGGACAAGGTGGTCCCTGGGTGGGGGAGTAGGTCCTCCTAACCCAAGTCACCTCAGTCTTGAGTCTGGCAACCTCCTTCACTGCACACCTCCCAGCATAACTTCCACTTTTTCTTAGACTTAACCCACTATCCCCTAATATTTTCTATGATCATTTTAATATGATACAACAAGGAATTACAGTGTCCCTTTAAACCTTATGCCAGAGGTCAATGAATATGGTATATGATCAATAATTCATAGTGAAAGCCAACATTTAAATTGAGTACATATCACTATCTTAGGTATACCTTCCCAGTGCACCTTGTAGATATAGATATAAACAATATACTCATAAAATGGTTTGCTATTGGTTCAGAAATATACAGTACAGATACTTCAAGAGGGATTATGTACAGTCAATTTCAAACTACCACCAACACTACAGCTCTTATTTAAAACCTCACCAAAATAGAAAGGTCTTTTGCAGACACATCCATAATTGATAGAATAGCAAGTGACTAATTTGATTGTTGTTTGCCTACCTCACCCCCTACATAGCTGTTTGAATAAATGCTAGTAGACTTGGGCTGGTTGTCTTTTTTAATTCCTTCTACTTCTGAGTTGTGCTTTTTTTGCCTCAACATTCAGTTTCAATAATTAATTTAGAGTTGTAGTCCCAGCAGGGTCTCTTCATGTAGCTGGAGAGCTCAGCAGATGCTATCAGCTGAGGTATTTAAAAATGTCAGGAAAAGATGCCCTCAGACCACAAATGCAATGTGTGTCTCCATGGAATGGACAGGGAACTAACAGCACCTGGGTCTACTTTAAAGGTCAACCAGGCTGGAAAACCTCATTTGGTATTTACTACTGTACAATTTGAAAATGCCTTTAATTTATTTTAAAGTTTACACAGTCACATACAATAGTATAATAAATGAAGTCTGGATGGGGCACTAGGTTGCTTTGGTATGCTCCCTGCACCATAAGAAGGGGCCAAAAATTATGCCATACAAATACATTCTGTTGTAATAGGGATCCCTTACTCATCATAATACACATGGTACCCTTTGGTTCCACTGGTAAAGAGAAATCTATGATGACTTACCTTAAAGTCCTGTATTATCTTCAGCTCCACTTTCTCTGCTTGTCAGCTGTTTCATATGTTTGCCACCCTGGGATAAGATGTGTCTCCTAATGCTACCTCCAAATTTAACACCTCTTGGCTTCAGGTCATGTCCTGTGTAGCTCATGAGATTAAACAACTCTGCATGTTCACTCTTTTAGACATCCTTGAATATGCAGATGACTGAGATTGTATCCCTCTTATCCTCCTTTTCTCCAAGGGATACATGTTAAAGTTCTTCAGCCTCTACTCATGGCTTTTGTTCTCCACACAACTGGTCATTTTGGTGGCCCTCTGTTCCAATCTCTTACCTGTCTCAGTGCCATTTCATACTGGGAAGCCCAGAACTACATACAGCACCCTAGCAAAATGTACTATAAAAAGAAGTCTAGACTATCTCAATTGTAGTAAGCAATGTCACAATATACTAATCAAGAAGCTTTTATGTCAAAGCCAACAGTTACTAGATAACTACAAACCTGACCACATCCCCATACAGACAGACAGCGACAGTTTGCCTTGGTCACTGGTTGATGATATGTGACAGAAACACAACAAATCAAATGGTATTAAAATCTTTAGATTGACCTGTATACATACATGGACATAAGGAACCAGATGGCCATTTCAGAATATATGACTATAAAAATAATCCTAAACATGTTCCTTTGAACTGTTGTAAATATACCATATGACAAAAATGCTTACTTTTATTTATTTATTTGGAATTCAGATTAACACCTTTGAGCCATAGACTCTTTTACAAAGGTTCCATGCCAAGAGTTAATAAAAAGAAGATAAACGCAACATTGGAATAAGTTTCGCAGTACAGGATAACTTAAACACAATTATAAACGATTCTCAGAAATGCTGCAATCTGATTGGCTGTTAGGATTCCAACAGCCTTACATTAATCCATGTTACACTGTCATGTACAGCCTGCTCACAATGGCACATGGATTCTTCCTGTCAGAATTCCATCCTCTAGCACGGCTAAATGACTGGAATGCTGCATTCTGATTTTGAACCAGAATTCTTAAACTGTTTGTGGAAGAACTATTTTATTAAAAGTCTCCCTCTAAATGAGGAAAACATTCAAAAAATATTCTTTTAGCACTCTTCTTTTGGAACATTTTTTTTATAATAGCAATAAGGCACTCCCAGGAGTTAGATTAACAGTCAGTTAATCACCCCCTTTGGGCAATATGGCACTCAGCTGTGCCTCGTGCCACATTACACCCCTAGTGGGTGATTAACAGACTGTTAATCTAACCCCTAGTCATGCCATTTGCTTAAGAAACAGTTCAGCCAGACATAGTAACTAGGTTAGAATACTATAAAGACCTGGCGTATCTTAACATATAGTGGCAGTACATATACACAGTTAAACAGAAAAATTATCAAGCAGCATAATTTAAGCCTTGTCATCCCAGTGGAAAGATTCAAAAAGTAGCAGGGATAGAAAATACAACTGATATAGGCAAATGAGAGAGGGGGTGTGTATGTGTAGGGAGGAAAGTAAGGGAGTAGGGGGAATGGGAGGTCAGAAAGCAGAGAGGAGAAGGAAGGGGGAAGAGAAGGTTAGGGGTATGTGGAAAGATAGAACAATGGGACAAGGTGGAGGTAATAAAGAATAATAAAAGGTGTGGGGGGCTAAAGTGTGTGTGTGAATGCAGAGAAACAGAAAAAATGGAGAAGATGGAGACAGGAGTGTCAGCACGGTGTACTTAGGTGATACAGTCACACGACTTTAAATACTTGATTTTTAACATATGTTTTCTAATTTACATATAGTACATACAGCAGTGTGCAATTCAAGGAAAGGCAACTGATATACGTAACAATACAATTTCACAGTCATTCAGTAAGGATAAATGTTACACATTCCCTCATTGTCACCACTAGACAGGGGCTTCTACAATATTTTAGTTTAGCTCAGTTTATTAAAACATGATTGAAACCAAAACCCCCCAAAAGGAGAGGCTGACTTTAGATACATTCAAAGAACACCATACACGAGATGGAAGACTAGGTTTGCTGGCCATGGCATCTAGCTTGACCTGAGCTCTTTTCTTCTAGGTTGCTTAAAAAGACAGAACAAAGAACCTTACCAGAGCAAGGATAAGGATTAAGGCTTCTTTTGGCTAGGCAGATTTACTGTGTGTTGTTATTTTTATTTTGTACTTACAGGGATTGTTACTGTTTGTTGCTAACATTTTATTGCTTTACTTTCTCTGATTCAAGTTGTTGTTGCTGGGTATACCGTCTGCTGCATTATTATAGGGTGTGCCTACATGTGTTTGTTTACAGATTACTGCTGTAATCTTCTGATTCAAATTGTCTTTTGCAAGGTATATCTTCTGTTACTGCTTTATTTTTCTCTGTAGCAAAATGTTTCTTACAGGGTAGATCTTCTGTGAAATTATTACAGATGGTGCTTACATTTTTGTGACTTTGTATCATTAGGCAAAGCAAAATTACTGTTTGTCACTATTTTATTTTATTTTGTTTTTTGCTAAAAGTTTTGTTTGTGTCACAGGTGTTGCAGTCTCCTCCTCACATTAATGGAGCTAATTGGTTTCCTCCCACAGCTCTTCCAGGGGATTATGTGTGTATCTGGGGGTGGAGCTGACAAACTGTCAGGAACTTCCAACAGAGGGAATGGTTAAAAGGCTAGGTTAGTTGGTATCTTGGAGGTGAAAGACTAGGTTTGCTGGCCAAGGCACCTAGCTTCACATAAGCTCTTTTCTTCTAGTGAAATTATTACAGGTGGTGCTTTACAGGTTTTACAGTTTTATCTGTCATTAGGATAAGCTTTCAGGGCTACTGCATTTGTTGCTGGCTAATTGTTTCTGCTCTTACCTCCTTGTTTCTTTCATCCATAGTTGTTCTTTTTCATCAGGGGAAGGGGCAGAAGTTTGATGTCTTTGCAGAATATTTAAACTAGCAAATGGGGAGAGGGGTGCAGCACCCCATATATTGAATGGGAAGAACACCCCACCCCCCTCAGCTAATGGTCAAACAGGAGTTCAACATGTTTGTAGTTCATTTGCATCACCCGGTAAAGAAAAAGGTCCAGCTCCCCATACAATGCACAGGGGAAACACCGGAACTCGCCCAACAATTAACACACAGAAATTTGGCCAATGGAAAATCATGCACACAAATGCTCACAGTATGGGAAACAAGATCCCAGACCTGCAGGCAATAATGACAGAGGCTAAACTGGACATAGTAGCCATTAGCGAGACATGGTTAACTAGTAACCACACTTGGGAGACTTCAGTACCTTGCTATGTACTGTTCAGAAGAGACCTAGGTACAAAAAGGGGGGCATGGAATGGTCCTTTATGTCAATGAAAATATCAAAGTTACAGAAATTCAGAATACACATGAGGAGCCAGAGGAACTGTGGGTCACCCTGGAAACAGGAAATGGGACAGTCATACAATCTGGGGTTGTGTACAGGCCTCCAGACCGGGGGGAGGACATAGACACATTACTGTTAGAAGATATACAAAACATGACAGCTAAAGGTGAGGTTCTGATAATGGGAGACTTCAACATGCCTGATACAGATTGGTCAATGCCAGCAGGGACATCTGCCAGATCTAGACACGTGGTGGATTCCCTGCAGGGGCAGGGCCTCAAACAACTAGTACAACAACCCACAAGAGACAGGGCTATCCTAGATCTAGTACTGATTAAAAGGGAACGGATCACAGATCTCCAGGTAGAAGGTCACCTGGGTGCCAGTGACCATCACATGATATGGTTTAATTTGGCCACTAGAACAAAGTCATCCTATTCCAAGGCAAAAATATGGGACTTCAGAGGAGCTGACTTTGATAAGATGGCCAACAGAGTTAAGCTAGCCCTGGCAAAAAGAAATACAGCTGAGGGTGTGCAGGCAAAGTGGGCAAGCATTAAAGATGCAATACTTGAAGCAACATCCAATTGTGTTAGTGAGAAAAGGAAGTGCAAAAGAAGAAGGAAGCCACTTTGGTTCTCAAACACAGTAGCAGAAAAGGTCAGAGCCAAGAGGCTGGCCTTCAGGAAATATATGGCATACCAAACTTCCCTATGGGAAGCAGGAAAGGAAGTAAGACAAGCAAAGGCCCAAACCAAGGAAACACTAGCATGAACAGTAAAAGAAGGTGACAAGACTTTCAATAGATACATTAGTGAAAGGAGAAATTCCAGAGGGTGTATTGCTAAGATCAAAGGGGATAAGGGGGCATCTGAGGAGGATGACCATGTAAAAGCATCTATCCTAAATAGATACTTCTGCTCAGAATTTACTGAAGAGAAGGTAGGGCAGGGCCCACAGCTCAGCACCATGGACAAAAGGGGGACGGAGGCAAGCACTAGTCCCTTCACAAAAGAAAGGGTCCTACAAGAACTCAATAAGCTCAGGGTGGACAAGGCAATGGGACCTGATGGCATACATCCCAGGGTACTAAAGGAACTAAGGGTGGAACTAGCAGATCCACTAGCAGAACTGTTTAGTGAGTCTCTGAGCACAGGAGAGGTCCCAGAAGACTGGAGAAGGGCTCATGTGATCCCGCTCCACAAGAGTGGTAGCAGGGAGGAGGCAGGGAACTATAGGCCAGACATTCCTAACTCAGTAGTGGGCAGGATTATGGAGACACCTTTTAAGGAAAGGATAGTGCAACACCTGGAATCCATAGGAGCACAGGATCCAAGACAGCATGGGTTTACAAAAGGAAGGTCTTGTCAAACTAATCTCATGGATTTCTTTGACTGGGTAACCAGAGTGGTGGACCAAGGGGGAGCAGTTGATGTTGTTTACCTTGACTTCAGCAAAGCTTTTGATACAGTTCCACAGAAGATTGATTAATAAGCTGGGTAGGCTCAGGGTGGGTCAGATGTTGGTCAAATGGGTGACAAACCGGTTGACGGGCAGAAAGAGAGTTGTGGTAAACGGTATACAGTCAGAGGAGATGCAAGTCACAAGTGGGGTACCTCAGGGATCAGTTCTGGGGCTAGTCCTCTTCAATATCTTCATTAGTGACATTGAAGATAGACTGGAGGGAAAGGTTTGTCTGTTTGCAGATGACACCAAGATCTGCAACAGAGTAGATGATCCAGATGGGGTGGGCAGAATGAGACGAGATCTGGATAAACTAACAAAATGGTCAGAAAAGTGGCAACTGGGGTTTAATGCAAAGAAGTGCAAGATCATGCACATAGGGAAGAGAAACCCTGAAGCCACCTATAGGCTGGGAGGGGAGTTGCTTGCAGTCACAAGGGAAGAAAGAGACTTGGGCTTCATCATCACAGATGACCTGAAATCATCCAAGCAGACCACTAAAGCAGTAGGTAAGGCTAGAGGGATGTTGCAGTGTATTAGTAGGGGTATTACGAGTCAGAAGAGGGAGGTAATAATCCCTCTTTACAAGACACTGGTTAGACCCCATCTGGAGTACTGCATGCAGTACTGGAGGCCACACCTTCACAAGGTCATTAACCAAACTGAGACAGTCCAGAGAAGGGAAACCAAAATGGTGCAGGGACTGCATCAGAAAACATATGAGGAGAGATTAACTGAGCTCAATATGTATACCTTAGAGCAAAGGAGGGAGAGAGGTGATATGATTGAAATATTAAAACACCTTAAGGGCATTAACAAGGTGAAAGAGTCTAACATGTCTCAATATAAGAAATGTAGCAGGACAAGAGGACACAGCATGAGATTAGAGGGAGGCCAATTAAGATGTAATGTGAGGAAGTTCTTTTTCACAGAAAGGGTGGTGGATGCATGGAATGGCCTACCTCAGGAAGTGGTGGAGATGAATACAGTACAGGGCTTCAAACAGGCATGGGATAGGCATAAGGGAGTAATACAGATGAGTATGAGTAGATAGGCCATTGACAGAGCAAAGACCAATGGCACATTCATAAGGTAGAAAAAGAAATGGGCAGACTGGATGGGCCTTGTGGTCCTTATCTGCCATCAACTTCTATGTTTCTGTGTTTCTGTACAAAATAAAATTCACAAGCCAGAAATTATCATAACACATGTCTACACTAATGCAAAACTTAAGACTGCTCTAACCTCATAAATACTGTAGGTATATTAATGTAAACACACTTTACTGTACATTATTTGATCACTTTTGAACAAACCAGCACATGGATCCCGTTATAGCCAATTACTTGGAAAATATCTATAATAAAGCTATGAGCCATATACATGCAACCTGACAACTCTGGCACTGCTTAGGCAGTCCATTTAGATTGCTTAATATAAGGCTTTCTGCTAAGCTTCCTGGGTGAAAAAATGTAGTTAAACTTTAAGACACTTGATAAATTGAAAACTTGATAGGAACAACTATGCCTAAATTCTGGTGCCTGCTTCCATATGCTTCCGGACACTAGAGGATCTGCGCCTGTGAATAAGGCTGCTGCAGTCTCCCAGATCTGTTTGGCTGAGATCTGCAGCCACCATTTTGTAGGTGAACCGTGTCATCCATGCAGGCTGCCCTGCACAACGGCAGCAGTGACTGCTATGATCATTTAACTCAGCCTCCTACACTATGATGGTGCAGAAGGAGATCAGTGTTTTAATTGCTCATCCTTCACCAAAGAAGTGCACAGTTCCATGTCTGGATGTACAAAATCACACATACTGTCAGATACCATAAAATCTAGTAAAAAACTTAAGTGGATAGGGTATTTAAGGCATGGTACTTTCAAGAACTAGAGAACAAGTTAGAAAAAGAAATGGTACTATATATGAACTTTTACAGAAGCAACATACAACATAACATTACCCCCTTTATATGAACAAATGTGAGCCTGCTAAGGTCTGGTAGTGTGTCCATTTTCACAGAGGCATAGTTCACCATAGTGTGCCCACTGGAAGGTCATCATAAGAAGTATAGGCAGATGTAACATGGACATTGAAATACAAATTAAGGGAGCATCTCAGTTTCAGTTTTAACAATACTTACTCCCCAGACACTCAGTCAATTTTAGTCCTAGGATAATCACCTTTTCTTATTCATCCTCCTCCTTCAACACATTGCCCTCCTGCTCTGTTAGTTTTTGTTTCAGCTTTTCTGCAAAGGTGCCCACTGCAAAACATTTTATTGTCAATAGTAAATGGCAGGAGAGCTGGAAATAAGAGCCTATACTGAATGGCCACTTCTCTGAACTTGGTGGTTATGCCTTCAAAAGCTTTTCTGTCGAATTAGATTACATAAATGTAATCTGGAAAAAAGAGTTTTTTTGACTCATCAATATGAGAAGACTGTTCCCCAGGCTTTCTGAGGATGTGGTCTTTCTCCCTCGTTGATCCAGTAATCATAATAATGGTGTAAAGCCCTTCAATGTGCACTCAGGCTCGTCTTAGGTTTATCCAATAGGCCTTAACACTGTGTGATGCATGGCTGAGCACAAGTGCCTCTGGGAGTCACTGTTCCAGAAAAATGGCTGTGACATCACCTTCTGAAACCTTTTGTGACCCCAGAATATACACTTGAGACCCAGACATTATTAGCTAACTGTTCCATTCATGTTCTGAACAGGCACTGATCTTCAATAGAAGAAGTTACAGCCATCATTGCTTTTCCTGCTGTTGCAGCAGAGTCAGTTACTGCACCAGCCATACCTTCAAGCTTGTTTCAACCACCAATAATCTCTTCATGTCAGAGTATATCTTTTTCTATGTTCAGGAGTTTGATTGTGTTAGAGCAGTAATTGCTCAATGTAGTGTCCCTAACATGGTCACAGAAACATCATACACAGAGAACCATGACTGGGATTTCAACATACCAGGTTACACAGTCTATAGGAGGGACAGGGAGGGTAGAAGAGGAGGAGGAGTCTCTCTCTGTAAGGGAAGGGATCAAAGCAATGGAACTAAAGGGTAAGCAGGGAGGAGAGGAGGCAATGTGGGTCACCCTGGAGACAGAAAATGTCATCACAATCTGCACGGGTGTTGTATACAGACCCCCATCTCATGGGGAGGAAATGGACAAGAAAATGATAGAAGGTATCCTTAGGATGGCAGAAAAAGGGGAGCTATTGTTGATGGGGGATCTGAATATACCAGGTGTTAACTGAAGCACTTTTGTTGCAGCCACATCCGAGAGGACAGTCATTCTCAATGCCCTACTGGGGCCATGTCTCAGACAGCTAGTGTTGGAACCCACTCGGAAGGGAGTAATCTTAGACCTAGTACTCTCAATTGGGGATGGAGAGATGATCTCAAATTTAGAAGTGGGTAGCCATCTGGGAACAAGTGACCACCAAACAGTGTGGTTCATGATAAACACAGCTGTAGAGTCAAGCCATACAAAAGTGAGGGTACTGGACTTTCGAAGGGCTGACTTTGTCAAAATGGGAGAGTGTCTCAGAAAAGCAAAAGCAAATGGGCAGGATGGAGGAGTGGAGGAACAATGGGGAAAGATCAAAATTGCCATCGCAGAGGCAACAAGCCTTTGTGTGAATCAATTAAACAAATTGAAACAAAGGAAAAAAACACTATGGTTCTCAAAAGAGGTGGTGGGGAAGGTTAAGGAGAAAACATTCACTAAATATAAGGAAACACAGAAGAAGCATGACAGAGATCTGTACCAGTTAAAGCAGAAGGATGCAGGGAAGGTAGTCAGAATACCAAAGTCCCAAACTGAGGAAAAGATAGCCAACTCAGTTAATTAGGGGGATAACACCTTTTATAGGTACATTAGGGAGTGAAGAAAGACCAAGGTAGGGATAGTGAGGATTAATAAAGGGGAGGGGGATGGGCAGAGGGTGACAGTGAAAAAGCAAGATACTGAACAAATACTTCTGCTCAGTATTCATAAAAGAAGAGGAGTGGGAGGTACCTAGTCCAATCAATAGAAGCACTCTAGATAGGGGGATCAATACCAGTCCATTCACAGATGAAAGGGTTCTGAAAGAACTCCTAAAACTGAAGGTGACCAAAGCAATGAGTCCTGATGGGATTCACCCCAGAATTCTAAAAGAACTGAGGGGAGAACTAGTGACACCACTGACTACCCTTTTTAACAAATCATGGGAGGATGGTGGGGTACCTAAGGACTGGAAGTGGGTTGATATGATTCCTCTTCACAGAAGTGGGAGCAAAGCAGAGGCAGGAAACTGTAGACCTGTTAGCTTGACCTCAGTGGTAGAGAAAATGAAGGAATCACTTCTGAAAGAAATAATTTTTGAGTACCTAGAGGCCAGCAGGGCACAGGACCCAGGGCAGCATGGATTCACAGCAGGAAGATCATGTCAGATGAATCTAATAGATTTCTTTGACTGGGTGACCAAAGTAGTAGACCAGGGAGGTGCTGTGGACATGGCCTTCCTAGACTTTACCAAAGCATTTCACACAGGCTCACAAAAGAGATTAATAAACAAATTAGCCATACTGTGAGTGGATCCCAGGGTGGTAGCCTGGGTAAAAAACTGGCTGGACAACAGGACACAGATGGTAACAGTAAACAGAGTACAGTCTGAACAAGGGGGGTGGTTACTAGCGGGGTACCGCAGGGTTCAGTACTGGGTCTGGTCCTTTTTAATGTCATTATAAGTGACACTGTGGAGGGTCTATAAGGAAAAGTATGCCTCTTTGCAGATGACACAAAGATCTGCAACAGGGTTGATACACAAGGGGGGGGGTGTAAAAGATGAGAAGGGACTTGGCAAGGTTCGAGGAATGGTCAAATGTATGGCAGCTTAGATCCAGTGCAAAGAAATGCAAAGTAATTCACCTGGGAAACAAAAACCCAGGGGAAGAGTACACAATGGGGGTTGAGATACTAACAACAACAGAAATGGAAAGGGACCTGGAGGTAGTCATATCAGATGACTTAAAGGTAAGCAAGCAATGTGAAAAGGTAGTAAGGAGGGCTGGGGTGATACTGGGATGTACAGAAAGAGGCATCACCAGCAGAAAACAGGAAGTTGTTATCCCTCTTTACAGACAGTTGGTGAGACACAATCTGGAGTACTGTGTGCAGTTCTGGAGACCCCATCTCTGCAAGGACATAGACAGGATGGAGGCAGTCCAGAGGAGGACAACTAAAATGGTGCAGGGTCTGCACCCGAAGACATATGAACAGAGACTAAAGGAGCATAATATGTATACTCTCAGGGAAAAGAGGGAGAGGGGGTACATTATAGAAACTTTCAAGTACCTCAAGGGAATCAACAAAGTTCAGGAGGTTAGCACATTTCAGAAAAAGAGATGTGGAAAAACAAGGGGGCACAATTTGGAGATAGAGGGGGGATGGCTCAGGGGCAATGTGAGGAAGTATTTTTTTTCATGGAGAGGGTGGTGGACACATGGAATGGCCTTCCTGAGGAGGTCGTGGGGTCAAAAACAGTGAGGTAATTAAAGAATGCATGGGACGGACATAAGGCAATTCTGGTTGGGGGGTAGGAAGAAGTAGGCTGTTGGTTAACTAGGATCTGCAGCTTACCCAATAGGTAGGGTAAATGGGCAGACTAGGTGGGCCAAGTGATCCTTATCTGCCTTCAAAGTCTATGTTTCTATGTTTCTATGGTCAGCTGGTTAGCATGAGGTGGGAGCTGCATTGGCTGCTGGTCTGCATTCTTTGATAGCCCTGGATTATTTCTTCTGTTTTTTGCCATTCTAGGTCATCACAATTTGCACTAAAATTGCACCAGATATTCAGCAATAGCTTATCTAGAAGTCCAACCAGTTTCCATCAATGAACTATATGAACCTTAAGGTATTTTAAATGGTTTTATGTCCAGTTACTCAGGGGCTCCACAAAAAAGCAGCGCTCCTGCTGGACTGCTAGGCTCTTTCCTCCGAAAGGCTTATTATAATTTTGCTGACTTACAAGCATGCAGTAGAATCAGGTTGTGCTGTATATGAGCTGGGGTGCTGTGTCAGAGATGTCAGCTCTCAACACAGATGAAACATAATGGATATTGTGTTCCCACAAAAGCACCAAGACAAAATCTGAAGTTTGACTTACTTTATTGAAGTTTATAATGGCTAAATGGCCTAGCAAGTTCTCTAGCTCTTTGAGCCTCACAAGCTCTTTGTCAAGGGGTGGGGCTTCAGCTCTATTTTTTCATTCAAATGAAAGCAGATTAAAGGGAGATGATCAAATATTTTAAAGCATTCAGTTAAAATATATTAAATCCAACAAATATTTTCTGTTTGTCTCTAATTATTTAAGTTGTGCAGAATTCTCAAATTCTGTTTCTGGCAGAATTCCATTTAATTTGTGAAATTCTATCACTTATGTGAAATTCCATGGGAGTGGAATTCCAAATTTCCAAAAGCAGTGTTTAAATCATGGATGAGTAAAAATTGTGCCTGGATTTCCTGCCAGAATTCTGCATTCCCCACAGCTCTACTAATTACATGTACTGTATTGTGCACTATTTAATATATACAGTACTATATACCCAAAGCCCTATAAAAGAACAGTTCATGTGAATAAATAAATGAATAATGCATGACAGGGTGTGAGTCATGCTGGGATAATGTCATGCCTTGGGTGATTGGGCATGTCCAACATCTGAGAAGTGACATTATCCTAGCACGACACACACCCTGGAGTGCATTATTCCTATTATACAATGGCTTGTTTTTATAAACAATACAAAAAAATTAAAAATAAAGAAAATAAAACATTTCTGTAGGTGGTTTTGCACAGGGGCAGCATACTTCTTTAAGAAAAAGTCCCTGTTTCGCATGTGCCCACTAGATGGTACTGTTCTGTGGTGTAGTGACCTTCATGCACTGTGACTGTGCTGTTTGTAATTAAGTTGTCGCCCCTGCCCCCCTCCAAGCTGCCCTTCTGTGTAGTTTTCTCACAAATGCCCCTCCTTTGGATGAGGAAAACTTGCTGATTAAGGTAGATTCAGATTTAGAGGGACCCAAATCAGGATCACAATCTGCAAGACAGTTCAGTAGCATGGGAGAGACTTCCAGTTCTCGGGGCTGTTGGATGAGTTTCTTGCTTTGTGCTGTTAGTTCAGTTTTGAGGAAAGTGCAAAAGTATTTATTTTACTTATTATTTACTTTTTAACCTGGCCATAAGTAAATGTGGCCATTTCTTTGGTGAGCCGAGTGGTATGTGGAACGAGTTTGGGTAGGCTCTTTCAAAGCGGTCACAGAACAGCTGAGGGAGGTGATCGAAATGCTGTTTCAAGGTATGGCTTTATTTTAATTAATTTTGCATTATTAGCAGGGCAGGGATGGAGGATGTGTGCCAGTTGATATAGAGAAAATAATCTTTTCATCTCAGCTTTTTTCCTATGACCCAACTGGCATCAGTGAACTGTGCTACCAGCAGTTACAGTTTCTGCAGTTCACTGAAGACACTGGGTCTGGGAAGAAAACCAAAGAAATTCCTATGCTTGATTTTATACTTGGGGGACTAGGAGGTACAGTAAATTAACTTTGCACTTCAATCAATTTTATCAATCTGTGAAAAGTCATTACTGAGACGTATAATCACAATAGGGCCTATTCACTAATGTGCACCACATATCCAGGCATGCTGCTCTGCACCCTTGGGAGATCTGCATGGGGACTACATTCACAAACACTGGCCCCTACCTGTGTGCCCACCCCTCCAGCACATAGGTCTGTAGGGGGCTGGTGGGTGTGGAGTATTGGAACCAGGCAGGCAGCCAACCGGCTGCCCGGGCAGAGTCCCACAGTGGATCCCTTGCATGCTTGGTGTGCCATGATGTCGGCCAGCTCATAGAGTGCTGACCATGATATCAGGGGGAGTTCCCCAGCTGACCACCTCCAAACTCCTGGTGTGCCCCAATGGCAGGGGTTCCCTGTTGGGGGGCTGATGCCCCTTGCCGTGTCTGCCACAGATCATGGCTGCTACCTGAGGGGGGGTAAATGGCACCATTGGTTTACAGCTTTCCTACAATGGTGTAGCCAGCAGCCCCCCCATGCACAGCACTCTGCACCTTAGTGAATATGTGAATTGCTGGCACGCACCCCTGCAGCACTCCAAGGCCTACCCCTGTGCAGACCTCTGCAATAGGCCAGGGGATCAGGTGCATGGGGGGGCATATGTGCATTGTGAATGCATGCAGGGGCCAGGCAGGTGCTGAGTGGGCTACATGCTGGAGGTACGTGTTGCATTACCCACTCCACACCTTTGTGAATAGGCCCCAATGTTCTTATCTGGCTGTTTGAACTGAGCAGTGGGGCACAGTGAAAGGGGCTGATGAGTGGACAGCCCTTACAGAAATATAGGTGTGCTGTGTGCATGCAGAATGCATGCCACATGCTTAGTTGTGCAATGTTAAAATGTAGCTCATATACACAAAGTGATCCTAAGCAAACCAGGTCTAAAAATCAAATCAAGTTTGTATGCTGCAAGCTTGATATGTGTGCAGCAGGTAAGCTGGTGTGAACATCTTCTAAAAATTACATCAGGTTCGCGTGTTGCACACTTGACATGAGTGTGGCAGTTAAACTGGTGTGAACATCATTTAAACATCACATCAGGTTCACATGCTGCACACTTGCCATGTGTGCAGCAGCTAAGCTGATACAAATCTCATCTAAAAAACACATCAGTTTCTATTTCTTGTACTGCTGCTAGCAACTGGAGTCATTATAATATATTTTTATTTGTATTCCCATAAAATATAGGTACACTAATTAATTCTGATCCTTTTGCAAGTTGATTAATGGCTTTTGATTTTTGTCATTAAATTGCCATTCATTTGTAAAGTATTGTTTGCTTACTGCATTAAATGCTTAAGATATAGCCAGTCAATATCCCCCATTCCTGATGTATGAAGAGGGGCCTCTGTGTTGTGAAGCCTATCCTTTTTGTTTTGGACCATGCAAATCCCTTATGCATATTTAGTGCTATAAATGTGTTCCTCCATGACTGTTTCATCTCACTTACTTTCCCTTTCTCATTCTGTATTGAGCATGTACACTATGGCCATGCTTAGCACTCATTGTGCTGAGTAGGGTCTTGGAAGCATGCAATATACCTCACATTTTGTCACTGAAATGAAGGACATGGATGCTCAAAATGAGGGACAATGAGGGACACTAACCCACATGATGATCAGGACACATCATGAAACATTGAGATACAGTACCTCAGAGCACAGTGGAAACCATTGCATTAGCACCTGAGAATACATTTCTTCCATTAAGCAGCAGTGCCATTTAGGTAGGGCAGAGGCAGTTGTCCCACCTCCCCCACCCCGGTATTTGTGCCTAGGTTGTTCTTATGGTGTGGCAATAATGGCATTAAATTTGGATTTCATCTTTTGCACAATAAGTGCCCACCTGGCCTGTGTGTACTCATGCTGCAGGTACTCTCCAGACTCGACTGTGTCTGTATTGTGTTGTCCATTCTCTCCACCTATTAGCGGTGGCAAAATCACATGTGATGTGGATGAGCTCCAGCCAAGAAAGAGCGCATGAGTTTTGAATGTGGGACACTGCCTTTCCCACCGCGGAGTAAATAGACTGCACATTACAGCTTGGAGGAGTCTATGAGATAGCACTGTTGTGGCAGCATATTTTTGTTGGTCTACTCTTAGTGAGTCTCCATCTCCCCTGGTGGCTGAAGGGGCAGAGGATCAGCTAGAAGCCAACTCAAGACTAGGCTACCTATTTACTCTACTAGGCTCGCCATGCAAAAAAAAAAAAAAACAGACCCCAAAGGCAGCAAGCTAGGCTTAGCAGAAGTGGTGACAGCAGTGTGTGGGTGGCCTTCATAGGCCTTGATCAGTGCAGTGAGGCAGCAGCAACCAAGCAACCCAAGTTGGATGGGTTTGGTTGGTGAGGTGACTTGGTTGCCGACCACGTTGCAGATCTGCAATGATCGGTCCTAGAATCCAGCTTCTGGTGGAAAGAGAGAGAGAGGGAGAGAGGGGGAACAGACTGGAAACTGAGCTGGTGGCACACTGTGCCATGGTGCAGGTTCTGGCCACATGGCAAGGTGAGTAAAAGTAAATAATTTTTTTTAGAGGGGAATTGGGAAAGGAGGAAGGACTGAAATATTGATGTGTTTTTCATGTTTCTTCCCCTTTGGGTGGCTTCATAATTCATTGGGGATGGGTATAAAATGGAATGGAGTCAGGGAGAAAAATCAGGACAATGTTCTTTTTTTTTGGGGGGGGGGGCAAAACTTCAGCCAGGAAAAAAAATTGGTTAGTAATTGGGTGGGTTTATGCCCAAATTTGATGCACTGCTCCAGGATATATACAGATGAATCTTATACATTTGAATTTTTCCTGATTTGCATATTACTTTTCAGTCAAAACAAATAAGTTGTACCTTTTAGAGATGTTACAGACATTCTAGAGCTGTCCCTTGCATTCACAGACAGTTGAGCAGTATGGTATGTACAGACTATTTGAGCCCCACTACAGTCAGACATGCCCCCCCCCAGTGAAGCTGATCTCCACATCCCCATGCTCAGGCACATTATGACAAAGGACAAAGGAGATGACAGGGGTGTGCACCATTGAAATGAATGGGGGTATTTTTTAATTACTATTTTATACATTACTGATGGGGAGTTGGAGATTAATGAAGGCCACCGCTCGACTAACAAGGGCCTTTGTTAGTAGAACAGTGGCCTTCATTATTCTCCAACTCACCATCGTAATGTATAAAATAGTAACTAAAAATAACTCCATTCATTTCAAGGGGGTATGCCCCAGCACTCTGACCTATGGACATCATCTTTTAAAGACTCCTGCCTCTGGCTCCCTAGTACTCAATTAAGAGACTTTTCACTTATATCTATACTTGCTGGGTTATCTGTTGCAGCATGGCCATACCCGCTACAATGTGTGTGAATGGGGGGGAGGAATGGCCATGTGAGTGTGTGACAAGTTATTGCTACTTTTGGGTTTGCACCTTAAAGTCTGTTTGTGTTGCAGCATTAAAAACTATGGAGAGAAAATAGGAGTACAGGCCAGACAGAAGTAATCAAGTGGTTTTGTGGGTGGGAAAAAACATGTGTTTTCATTGGTATGTGTGCTACAGTTCAACTGTAAGAGAAGAAAAAGAAAACTGAAAAGCATAAAAGTGGCTACACGCATGCCACATGCATACAGCTGTAGTCATATACAATATGTACTGAAGTACAAGTGAGCCATATGTGTGCAAACAGTATGGCTTAGTGGTTAAAGGCACTGAACTGCAAGCCAGGAGACTTGGAGGTATGAAGACCTGGGTTTGAATCGCATCAACCCCCACTTGTGTATGGTGTAATCCTGAGTAAGTCACTTAGCCTTTACATGTGCAGTTATCGGAGACCACTTGCTTTTTGCATGCATGACACATGCATGCAGTCTTTCTCAATTTAACATAAAAATCATGGTTTACACACTTGCTTGCTGAACACATGCCATATGCATGCATTCAGTTCCAATTTAACATTTAAATCATACTTGCAGCATGCATATCACCTGGGTAGTTTTATGTGTGCAGCAAAAAAACATTTCATATCATTATTTCTGTAAGGCAGTGAAGGTGATCACACTAATGGCTTCAGTTTCTGATTTCTTTCAGATTTTATGCGGTCCTTTGTGTGCTGGGACTAGATCCAAGATGTTATGCTGGGAAAATATCATAGGTCCAGTCCCACACTGACCAATCACAGGCCAGCATTCTTTCTTGCCATTGCATAATATGACATTTTTAACATAATGGAAAAATGGAGTTTACTTGCTGTAATCTTCAATGAAGTAAGTCAACCTTCATTTTTGCCCTGAATGCAATAGCTAGTATTTGGTAAATAATCTTTATGAACAGCCTGAGCACTCTTTTGCTGGCACTTATGAACAGTAAGTCCAGAATGCTTTTACCACAGATTCACCAGGCTAGACTGGAAATAACTATTTGTATGAATTGTGTACCAGTGGTATGAATTTGCCACAATTATGCCCAGTGTAAGAATTCCCTTTTCAAAAACAGTTTGATGACAGATAGTGCTTTCCTGGCAGAACTGTAAGACATGGGCAACCAGCTGAGTGGTGAATTGGAATGTTTTTGAGGTGGAACTCTTATCTGTAGATTTGAAGGAAGGTGAGCTATCACAAAGAAATTCAGGAAAAAATGAAGGAAGGAAGGAAGAAAGACTGACCAATAAAGTTCTTCTTCTACCAAATCAATGTGAATATCCTGTCACCACTTTGTCTTCAAGGTACACATTGAGTTTAAGGAGCAGGTACCCCATAGTTGTAATCAGTGATGGTGCAGTGTTGTGGTGCAAACAGAGAGACACCCATTGTATCACAACCAAAAGCACTTTGCAGAAAACTCAGACTTAGCCAACAGTAGGAGTTTCCCCTGGCAACTAAGTTGCAACACAAATATGTCTGCTAAATGGTGGAACTGGCTTGCAGCAACCACAGTATATGTAAATTGCACAGCATCAATTGCATGACACGATGCCATGCCCAGAGCCCCCGGGTAAACAATGCTACTGATGTAAGTGTACTCAACCCACCCCCCCCATTTCCTTTAACCTTTGTCTTACTTCTGGGTGTCCAGTACTGGTGTAAGCATGCACCCCTGGTAATCAAGTGGTGCCTACAAATGAAACTACATGGGGACATTCTGAAAAATCAAGTTAGTGAAAGAGCACTAACAGGTTAGAGATGCCCTAACTAAATGTGCTCTGTGAAAGCCTTATCTTCAGTGTGGGCACATACCTCTCTGTGGCCAGGTGAGGGTTGTGCTTTGTACCAAGAACACCAATCAGGGCCTTCATTATGGCTACAACAAAGTGGCTGTATTAGAACAAGTTTATGGCACTCACACAGTGCTCCAAATGTGTTCAAATATAGTATGTTTGGGTTATTGCAGTAATTCATGCTCAGCTAAGGGCCTTTGCAAGGAGCAAATCCAGACTTTTGAATATTGGGCCAAATTTATTATTATTCTTTAGTTTGTATTTACAGCAACTTCAGCCAGGATGCAACACAGTAATGCTGCAGTATAATACTAACCAAATGCTGCAGTATACTGCAGGGAACAGTGTCATTCAGCAATTAAGCCCTGTTTTCATCTAATATTTTGTGACATGCCATTTACTGCAAGTCACTGTGTTGCATCATGGCTGACTCTGTATAGGCAGAGAGAACATGAATAAGGGATTTGTGGTAGAATGTTATATTTGTGCTTGCAGCTTGATTTCCTCCAAGTTAATGAATATGTACTGAAAGTTATATACTTTATAGAAGCTTATTATTATAGGGGTTTCATGAATGCTGCAATCTGGTTGGTTATCAGCATTCTGTGAGCCCTACATTAATCTCCATATTAATATACCTGTAGAGCCTAATTACTTGTGCATTAATTTGCCTTGGACTAGTTTTTTTTATAAATTCCTTTGTTAGAACTCAGGACTGCCATCATGTTCACGCATAGACGTGGTAGCCAGTATTTCTGGGAACCAGAAATAAACAAAAATAGTAAACTAATCCATAACTGTCTCAAAGGCATTCATCTATTTTATTTCTGACTCTGTTTTTTTTTTTTATTATTTCTTTTTAAATGTACCACTAGACTACTGGACACACAGCATCAGTAATCATCTGCTGTGACACTGGATGAGTTCAAAACTGGCAGTGAAGTTGTGTAAACAAGAAAAAAAGCAAACACACAAAAAAATCAAACTACCTCTGATGTCATGGAGAATACAAGAAAGCAAAAATTAATTAAACAAAGCAGCAAATGTAACACCTTTCCCAGCTGATATTCAATAAAATGCCAAACTGTTTCTAACGTTATGCACCACTCCCTGACCTGCAGTTTGCCCGTGGTGGGCATTGAACATATTTAAATAGTCTGCATCATTCCAGGACCAGAACTTGATCGGTTCCTGCCTCCTTAAATCCTCACCAACAACTGCTTGCTTCTGCTTTATTTTAATTTAAACTTTATTGAAGTAATCCATCTTCAGAACTTTGATTCTTTGTTTGGCTGGGGGTGAAGCAGTTCTCCCATGAAATCATTCATTGTATTTCTGCCATAAGCCACTTATTCTTTTACTCAGACCCCATTGCTCCTGCTTGATAATCAATTGTGTTAATACCTTAAATACACTAAAAAGTTCAGTCTACTTTACCATATAGCCATTTTTATGGATCCTTTTATTATCCTGCAGCTTTTTCCAGCCATGTTTTTTTTTTCTGACCCACAATGAGATTAGTAACATCGGGAACATCTTCCATGTGTCTCTGCAGCTCCAATCTCTTGAAGGGGATGTATGGGAGCTGCAGCCTATTGCCGAGTTTCTTGGTGACATCAGACTGTGTCACGAGTCCGTACTTCCGTGTCAGCGGCCAGCTGCTTGTACTCTTGAGAGATCCTCTTAGCATTGTCCCTGCATGCAGTCACTTTCTAGCATTTTCTTTTTTTTGGTTTTTGTTGGTGGCCACTTCTCCAATATGGGACCGACTGAAAGCACTTAACATTACATTTTCGGCCATGGAGCAATAGGTAAGTGTAGAGCATGACGGTCATTTCATTGCCCTTTTTGAAAATATACGCAAGCATTTGTCCTGTTGCTTGATCCAAATCAGAAAACTGCATACATGACATTGTTTAGCCACAAGTAAGTGTCCCAACTACACTACAATTCCTAGCCAGCCACTGCTCCCACTTATCCATGTGAATACAATTCCTTTGAGCCACAGGTACACATAAAGAAGATTTTTCTCACACATGTAAATTGTATTGTGTTGACTGCTAATATTTTGTTTCTTTTACACAGCTAGTCAACCCCTGTTAAGACCCAGTTGTTTATTAAACATTATTATAAGAGGCTCAAACTTGCAAAATATTTTGTACATCTATGTAGCCCATACTGATCCAGAACACACATCTTATGCAATTTAGCATGGTGGAGGGACTATTTTGTTAACTTCATACAAAAATAAGAAAAACAAATATTTAAAAAATTATTCAAACTACATTAACTTGTAACCCAATTACTGTATAATAATAGCAAAAAGGTACTCTCAGGAGTTATGTTAATGTTCAAGTTAATCACCCCCTGGGGAAATATGGCACTTTGCAGCACCTCATGCCACATTACGCTCCCAGGGGGTGATTAACTAGAATATTAACATAACCCCAGGTCGTAGCTTACTGCTTAATTATCACAATCTGTTTATTTTAGCTGTATTTGCTATTTTGTTCTTTAAGCGAAAATAAATGTTTGCTAATGGTTGCTAATGATGAATAATTATGTATTGTTACTCATTGTATGGATTTTTTGAAAATTCATTGTGCACTTACAATATATCTATCTTGTTTTCTTCACTATGTATGTATTGTTACAATTTGACACAGAGACTTTGTAAACGAGCTCTTAGCTCAAAGGTGTTTGCAATCCTAGCCTAATAAATAAATAAATGGGTCTTGAAAAATAGGGCAAGGCATCAGCTTTAGGCATGTGGTGCTCTTCAGTAAAAAAACATTTCATAATCTTATGTCAAAACACAAAATACAGCAGGACATTCACGTAATGTACTCAAAATGAAGAGCAAGTGCCCAAGATTAGTGGTGATACAAGGATTCTATAGCAAAGCGGGGCTAAAACTGAACTTTCATTCCAATTTATTGGTGACACTGTACCACAGAAAGTGAGTATGCAGGAGCAGTATGAAGTAAAGATAGTATAGGAAGAAACTGAATTCCAGGCCAAGGAAAAAATTGAACCCAAAGAAAGGGATTGGAGTGACTGATAGAACTGGGACAAAGATTTTTCAAGTTAGAGAGGATGAAATGCCAGTGGCACCACCACTGCAAGCACCAAGCCAGAGGGGAAAGGATCTTTATAGCAGACATTGACAGTGGACATTGACAGAGTGTAACCCCACATGATTTTTGTCATAAACAGATGCACTTTCTGAAAATAGCAACACAACTGCCCTGACACAAGTGGGAACATTGAAGAGCAAGCACCTCATGAACTTGCAGCCACACCCATCTATTTTGAACCCCCCCAAATGTATTTATTTTAATCTAGGCACTTCATCCCATGCCTGAGTTGGGGATCCGTAATGGGCTGTGGTGCCACTCCATAAGGTAGGGGACAGGGAGGAACATGGAAATCACAGGCCTGTCAGGCTGGTTGAGAGGGAGCTAGCAGAGGGTGGTGGTGGTAAATGAGGTCAAATTGGGGGAAAGGGAGGTCACCAGTGGGGTACCTTAGGGATAATTCCTGTGACAAATTATTTTCAATATGTTTATCAGTGACATAGGAGAAGGAATACAGGGCAGGATATGTCTCCTCACAGAGACACTAAGCTTTGTGGCATGGTAGACAGTGAGGAAGGGTTAAGGGAGTTGCTGAAGAACCTTCAAATGTTAGAGAGGTGGTACAAGGTTCAGTTGTTGAAATTCAATGCCAAAACTTGCAAGGTGATGCACACAGGTAACAAGAACCTCAGGAAGAAAAACTTGATTGGAGGGGTTAATTTGGTCAATACTTTGGGGGAAAGATCCTGTGGGTAATCATAAGTGACTCTGAAACAATCTGACCAATGTAACAAGCCTACAGGGAAACCAAAATGTCAGAGTGTATTGGAAGGGGTTTAGATAGCTGGAGGAAAAAGATAATACTACAGTAACTCTCTACAGATAATTGGTGAGATTGTATGTGGAGTACAATCTTGTTGACCAATCAGTCCCCAGTCAGTTGTAAATAGCAGTTCCACACATCCTTGGTTGACAAGTGAGGTGGTATATTGTTTTAACTTCAGTGAAAAAGCTGGGGCAGAGAAGATTCATATTTTAAGATTTTTGGTTATAGTGGACACCACTTATAGTAGACAAAATCTGCCTACATGAATGTGTCCATTATAAGAGTATTCCACTGTACTATGCCCAGTTCTGTAGTCCTCTGCTGAGGAAAGACAGACAATGGCTGGAGACACTGCAGCATTGAGTAACCAAAATAATTCAGTGCCAGCAAGGCGGATGCTAAGCAGATACAAAAGAGCCCTAGCAGTGGAAGGTGCAGGGGGAGATGTGGAAAAACAGTGGTCAAGATTCAGGATAGTCATAAAAGAAGTAACAAGTCACTATGTCAAAATGCATAGCAAGAGTAAAAGAAATAAAAGTCCACTATGGTGATTGAAGCAAAAAAGTAAGGGAAAAGAAAACGGACTTCGGAAGATACAAGGAAACACAAAAGGATGAGGACAGAGAAAAAGATCTGGACAAACAGAGAGAATCTGGGAAAATAATTAGAAGGGCTAAATCACTGACAGATGAAGGTATAGCCCAGGCTATTAAGAAAGGTGACAAGACCTTCTCCAGATACATTAGCAAGAGGGAAAAGACCAGAAATGGAATTGTTAGGCTGAAGAAGGAAGGAGGAGAAAGGATGGTGGATGACCTAGAAAAGGCTGAGATAATGAACAAGTACTTCTGATCAGTATTCACCAAGGAAAGGGAGGGTGAGGGACCAAGACTCATTAAGAGGGGTATTCAAGGGAGGGAGGTAGATAGATACCAGCCCATACACAGTGGAAAGAGTCCTAAAAGAATTTGGGAAAATAAAAGCAGTTAAGACAATGGGGCCAGATGGGATCCACCCCAGAGTACTAAAGGAACTCAGGGAAGTGCTAGTGGAACCACTGCCTACCCTTTTCAACACATCACTAGAGACAGGTGAGGTACCAGAGGACTGGAGATGGGCAGATGTAGTCCCTCTCCACAACAGTGGAAGGAGAGAGGAGGCAGGCAATTACAGGCCTGTAAGCCTGATCTCAGTAGTGGGGAAACTAATGGAGTCCTTACTTAAGGAGAGGATTGTGAAGTTTCTGGAGGATAGCAGGGCACAGGATCCAAGGCAGCAAAGATTCTCAGTGGGAAGGTCCAGTCAGACAAATCTTATAGATTTCTTTGACTGGGTAACCAGGGTGGTAGATCAGGGAGGGGTGGTGGATGTGGCCAACCTGGATTTTAGCAAGGCCTTCGACACCTGCCCACACAGGAGATTGCTAAACAAATTAGGGAGCCTGGGAGTGGGTCCTACAGTGGTAAAGTGTGTTGGGAACTGGCTGAGGGACAGAACTCAGAGGGTGGTGGTAAATGGCATGAAATCTGAGGAGAGAAAGGTGACCAGCAGGGTGCCACAGGGGTTGGTGTTGGGGCCAGTCCTATTCAATGTCTTCACTAGCAACAATGCAGAGCATCTAGAGGGAAAGGTGTGCCTCTTTGCAGATGACACCAAGATCTGCAACAGAGTGGACACACCATAGGGGGTGGAAAAAATAAGAAAGGACCTAAGCCTATTAGAGAAGTGGTCAGGTGTCTGGCAGTTGAGTATCAATGCTAAAAAGTGCAAGATCATGCACCTGGGTCACAGGAGTACAAGGGAGGAGTACAAGATGGGTGGGGAAATTCTGACCACCACAAGTCAGGAAAAAGACTCTGGGGTTATCACATCTGATGACCTGAAGGTGACCAAACAGTGTGAAAATTTGGTGGGGAGAGCAAACAGAATGTTGGGGTGCATAGGGAGAGGCATTGCAAACAGGAGGAAAGAGATGCTAATGCCACTGTACAGATCACTGTTGAGGCCTCAGTTGGAGTATTGTGTCCAGTTCTGGAGACCACATCTCTGGAAGGACATTGACAAAATAGAGGAAGACCAGAGAAGGGCAACAAAGATGGTACATGGACTGCAACAGAAGCCCTATGAGGAAAGACTTAAGGACCTTAATATCTATTTACTGGATGAAAGAAGGGAATGGGGAGATATGTTAGAAACTTTCAAGTACCTTGGGGGAATAAACAGGGTACAGGTGGAAAGCATATTTCAGAGAAAACTCTGCACAATAACAAGGGGGCATGATATGAAGCTGAAGATTCGAAGGCTCAGGGGTAATGTTAGGAAGTACTTTTTCACTGAAAGTGTGTTGGAGCCATGGAACGACCTTCCAGCAGAAGTTATAGGGGCCAAAACAATACAGGGGTTCAAGAGTGCATGGGATAGACATAATGGTACCCTGGAGATGTATCAAGCAGGAGAGCCGCAGATCAAATAGGATCTTGGCCTACAGCAGTGAGTAGGGAAATGGGCAGACTAGGTGGGCCGAATGGTCCTTATCTGCTGAAAGATTATATATTTCTATGTTTCTGTGTAGAGCACTGAACATGTACTCTGCGGAGGCAAAATGGAAAAGGAGGGCATGACAGAGACCTTCAGGTTCCTGAAAGAAATATACAAGGGAAACTGCGAGTAACTATTTTGCAGCTTCCTTGACAGGTCTTGAAATGTTCATGTTTGCCATGCATGCATGCATGCTCAGTGAACATTTGGTTAGGAGAGTGGCAATGAAGGGGTGTGACACTATCAGACCAATGCAGAGTGGTCTGCAAGGAGCTCATCAGTGTCACACCAATCATCAGCTAGGTTGGTCATGACAGTGTTCTGGCTTGCTGGACAGAAACTTTGTGTAGTTTAAAGGGACAGCTGACCCAATCATAGGTCAGCTCTTTCCTTTGATCTATGTAAGTGCTGCCAACAAGCACAGCTGATCGGTCATGATCATCCTTCTGAAGTTGAATTACACTGCAAAAAAAAAAAAAATCCAGTGATGTCTGTTGCTGCTGCTGCCATTACTGTTCCCCCACCTGACCCTTCCACTCAGCACCGACCACCCCACACCCCCTCCCCACAAATATAACACTGACGTTGGGGGGTGTCGAGTCCCCAGTGTCCCTATCTGAAATAAAGAAACTGCCCCTCGTAGTTTTATTGTTTTAATATACCCTGCAAAAAGGAAAACTATCAATTGATGTCTATTGCTACAACCACTGTTATTGTTCCCCTACCCAACCCTCCCACTCAGCACCCCCCAACCCCTACAAACATAACACTGACACTGGGGGGGCCCTATCCCCAGTATCACCACCTGAAATAAAGAAAACCTTCCCTAGTAGTTTTTTTCTATACACTGTAAAATAGAAAACTGTCCATTGATGTCTGCTGCTCCCGGCACCGCCACCACTACTGTCCCCCCACCTAAACCTCCCACTTAGTACCTACCACCCCACAACCCCCACAAACATAACACTAACACCTGGGGTGCCCAATCCCTCAGTATTTCCACCTGAAATAAAGAAACTGTCCCTAGTAGTTATTTTTTCTGCAATATACCCTGTAAAAAAGGAAAATGTCCATCAATGTCTGTTACTGCCACCACCTTTAGTCCTCCCACCCAACCCTACCACTCAGTGCCCCACACCCCACCCCAAGCCCTTACATACCCAACGAGGCATCCAATGCCATAATCATCTCTGGACCACAGATGTGTCTTCACTCTTCAACACCAGACTGCAAACTGATTAAATCAGGTATGCGGTTCAATGTATTTTAATGGGGTTTTGAACATAGTGGCATAACTTTGTCATTTCTGAATATTTGTGCCCAAGAATTTCAGCATCCCTTTTGTGGGACCCAACCTCATGAACAATGGCAGTGAAATAAGGTAAATCTGCCCTGAAAGATGATTTTTTGGTCTCTGCACAAAATCAACTTTCATGTAGTAGTTGAAGATTTTCTCCACCCTTGTTCTTGAGGTGGGGTCATAAGAAGGCTTCATTAAAAATTTGGGGTAAAAATAATAAAAATCAACAACGTTATGAGCCTACATTAAAATTTACAAATGTAGGCTCATAAGTTTTCTAATTTTCAATATTTTGACTCCACATTTTCAACCTAGCCATTTCTTCACAGTACCTCATGAATGTGACAACTGTCATTTTTTATATCCTGGCCAAAATGTGTTTTCGTACTTGTGACACAAAATCACCTTTTGTGCAGGATTTGAACATTTTCTCCACCCTTGATCATGAGGTGGGCTCATATGAAAGCTATGTGTGGTCATAAGAAATCTGTGTTGAAAGTTTGGGGTTAAAATATGAGAAAACAACACAGTTATGAGTCTACATTGCAATTTTTCGACACACACTCGTAACTGTGCAATTTTCAGTATTTTGACTAGAGCTGTGCGAAATTGGAAAATTTCACCCAGCAAAATATTGCGTGTAATTAGCACATTTTGTGAAATATTTCAGTGGGCAAAATGTGAACTTTCACCCCTGAGCTGGCGACATTTCGCTTGCAGGTGAAATTTCACACCCGCAGGTGAAATTTCACCACCCACAGCGAAATATTATGACCACTTGGCCAGTGGCCACTGGCCAAAGTACTCCCTGGTGTCCAGTGGTCCACCCACTGGCTGATCACTGGCCAAAATTGCTTCAAATAAGCACCACCCAAAAGTTACCCTGCCCCCCATTTGTTTTATTTAAAATAAAAAATAAAATTCACCCTCCACTCCCTGGTGTCTAGTTGTCCCCCACCCCTGGCTGATTACTGGCCATAATTACATTACATAAGCACCCCAAGTTACTCTGCCCTCTATTTATTAAATAAAAAAAATTCACCCTCATCTCCCTGGTGTCTAGTGGAACCCTCACTCCCCACCCCATCATTAGATAGCAGCATCCATCCTGCCCCCCCAGTATCCCAATCGGGCCAACAGCACAGCCCTCCACTCACCTCCATGGCCAGTGGCTCGACTGAGCACACTGAGCACTTGGATGAATGAGCACATATACTGCGCTCATTCATTCAAGTGCACAGTGGTGCTCAGTTGGGCCGCCTGCCATGGAGGTGAGTGGAGGGCTGTGCAGGTGGCCCGATTGGGGTGCTGGGGGGAGGAGCTGGTTGGGTGCTGCTATCTAATGATGGGTTGTGGGGGTTGGGGGTCCACTAGACACCAGGGAGATGAGGGTGATTTTTTTTTTTAAATAAAACAAATGGGGGCAGGGTAACTTGTGGGAATGGTGGGTTCAATTTGTCGACTTGTGGTACTTGGGTCACTGGTGTTGTGAGAGGTAGCAGCACTGCTACACCAATGGGCTGGCTATCAAACCAGTTTTTAACACATGGAAAAAATGAGTAGTCTTAATAAAGAAGTTTCTTCAGAGAGAAAAAAAAATGTTTCTTGTTCTGCTTGAGCTTCCATTGTTCACCAATGGTGTTTCTAATAGAATGTGTTCAATTGTGATGCATTCATATTTTGAATTATAACATCAGTAAAGGCTATGGAGGGGTTCTGCTACAGTGTGTACTGTAAATTACCGAATGTCTCCCCAAAACACTCAGAAGTATTTACCTCTACCAACCCACACTGCCAATTTAAGTATTAAATAAAATATATATTTTTTTCTATAGGCTTGTTGTGTTGCTATTTATTCTCTTTCACTTCTCCCAGCAGTTCTTTTCTGCAGCATACTGATTTGTTTTGACACTTCAGTAACAGTAAAATTTTTTTCCCCTGAAGGCCCCATACTAAAAACACATTCATTGGTTAGCGGATTGCCTAGGTATAGTACTGTGTAGGCAGTTTCACTTTTAGACTAAATTGCTTCAATGTATCAATATCCCAATCTGGACTTTTAAATAAAAGTCACCTTGTTATGTGATCTGAAAGGAGAGGATCCTTTTCCTTAATAACCAGCATTTTCCAGTGTTGACTTTCAGGATGCCCATAACTACCTCGTATCCCAAAGTATTTAGTTCAGACTTGCATCAAGGCTAATTGCAGACCTTGGCTTGGAAACACACTCCTCAAATCCAAAAGTATCCTATTTAACCACTATGCCATCTAGTTGGCATCTGTATTAGTAACACAGAACAATCATTTTTGATGAGATGGGACTGATAAATAAAACCTACTTATTAGTCTAAATGCAGGAATCAACAATTTGGTGTTGAGATTAAAGAACATTTCTAAATAAACTTCGGTACTTAGGAGTTAACTGACGTCCATCACAGAATGTTAAAGCTGTCATCATGCTTTTCTTACTGTATGCCAGCCTTCAAATTAAGATGAATGCCTTTTGGCATTGACTGCTATACCTTTAAAAATACCATCAAATTCCTAACATCATGCACTAAATCATTATTATGCTGCTGTTAGCACCCCTTTAAAACTGCAACACTGTCCTGGTTCCAGAGTCTATCAGTCATAAGTGGCCCTTAAAATTTAAAGGCAGTGGCTGTGGAAGTGAATTCTTAAAACATTAGCGATGACTCAATGCCTAGAGATCCGTTATGACAATGGAACATGTCAGTATACTTTTTTTTTCACAATTATGAGCCACGGAATCATCCTCCTGAATGTTTAGACTAACATAATGTCTGGTATTTGTATCACGTGCAACATCATGTCTAGTGCACTAGCAGATGATGGAGATAGACACAAACCCTGCAGCAGTTTAATTTAAAAATATAACAGTATTACATATTATGTTCTATGCTTTTCACTGGTACTGTACATTTTTTAATTTACATAGTCATATCTGCTGTGCTGACATGATTTGCATCAAGGCTTGTTTGCAAAGACGTTTTAACCTCAATGGGACTACCTCACTAAATGAAAGTAAATTTATTCAACTTAAAACCTGATAAAGCTCCAAATATCTATGTTGCATTACACCTAAAGAGTGGATAGGTTAAAATAAGTGTTTAGTCAGGGGACTTGACTTGCCTGCTCCCCTAGGTATACACTACTGTCAAAACTACAAAGAGGACAGCGTGCATGTAAACTCACCTCATGTCATTAACTGTAGCATGGAGGAAATTCTGTGCAATGGATTTTTTGGCTCTATATTATAGTCATGGAAAAAAAGCATAATACAGTGGCTGGCAGCCGTGGGCAAAATTTTGCTGCAATTTCGCATAACATTTCACCCAGCGAAATTGCCGATTTCACACCAATTTCACAGGTGAAATTTAATTCTGCTGCATCTCTAATTTGGACCCTAGCTTTTCAACATAGCCGTTTTTCACACCATCTCATGAAGGTGATAGCTGTCATTTCTCAAATCCTACCCAAAATATGTTTTAACACTTGTGGTACAAAATGAGGTTTAAGCCATTATTTTGTAAGTTCCAGTATTTTGCATCCAATTATGCTTCATCTGGGAACTTTTAATATAAAATAATCATTATTAATACTTTCAATGTCATGCAGTTTTTTATACTGACATTTCTTTTTTTAGCACATATTGGTTATACCGTTATATACAGTCTTTAATATACACGTTGTTATTCACAGTTGAACTCCTAAAGTTATGCCATTTTGTATAAACAATTATTCAACTCAATTCATTGTTGTTCAGTGTCAGCCTACTGTATTGAATTTGTATTTAAAATATCACTACCTGTCCTTTTAGCTGGGCCTTGCGGCTTCTGTGTCTGCCAATGTAGCCGCCATTCTCAGTTTCATGTCAATTTTCCTGTACAGGTGGATAAACGTGTTTAAATTTAAACATTGTTGAATAATTGTTTATATAAAATGCCATAACCTTAGGAGTTAGACTGTGAATAACAACAGGTGTATTAAAGACTTTATGTAAATGTATAACCAATATGTGCTAAAACAGAAATGTCAGTATAACAAGCATTTGTCAATGCTGAATGTTGTCCCACTGGCATTGGCTTTGGTAGTGCAGTGCGGAAACACATTTTGTGCAAGATGTGAAAAATGACAGCTGTACTGTTCATAAGGAGGTGTAAAAAATGGCATTGTTGAAAATGTGGCATGTAAATATTGCAAATTTGTGAAGTTACAAGGGTGCGTTGGAAATGCGCAATGCATGCTTGTAACACAGTCATTTTATGGACTTTCAGCACCAAATTTTCAACATAGAAATTTTAGCACCTCTGTTCATGTACAGTGTGACTGTAATGTCCTCAAACTATCCCAAAAAGTGATTTTACACAGCGACCATGCTATTCTGTGCATGACGTGCGAAAACACATTTCGGGCAGGATATGTAAAATGACAGTTGTACTGTTCATCAAGAGGTGTGGAAAACTGCCAATGGTGAAAATCCAGAGTGAAAGTATTACAAATGCACGTTACAAGTGTGCATGCAAACTGCACAACACATGCTCGTAGCACAGTTATTTTATGGAATATCATCACCAGATTTTCAACATAGGCATTTTAGGACCTCTGCTTATGAAGAGTGTCACTGTCATTTTCATAATCTGCCCTGAAAACTGATTTCCCACAGTGACCGCGCTATTGTGCACTGGAAGTGCGGAAACACATTTTGGCCATGATGTGAAAAATGACAGCTGTACTGTTGTCAAGGAGGTGTAGAAAAATGACAATGTTGAAAATTTGGCATGAAAATATTGTGAAGTCGCGAAGTTACGAGTGTGCATAGCAACTGCGCAATGCAAGCTCGTAAAACAGCCATTTTTGGGATTTCTTCCACCAGATTTGCAACATAGGCTTTTTGAGAGCCCACCTCATGAACACTGCCAATGTCCTTGCATTAATCAGTCCCGAAAGGTGATTCTGCGCAGCAACTGTGAAATCACCTTTTGGGACTGATTAACATCATAACAGTGACAGAATTCATGAGGAGGGTTCCCAAAAGCCCCATGTTGAAAATTTGGTGCACAAATTCCAAAAAATTCCCGAGATATGCATCAAAGTTGAAAAAAACCCTATTTATTCCATTATACATCTTACCAGCATTTCCTCAGTTTGCTTTTGGCTTTGAAGAGTGCAGACGTGTTCTCAGTCCACCGAAGATCGTCGCACTGGGCTCCAGAGGTAAGTATGAGGTGAGGGGTGTGTGTAGGGAGGCAGGGTGCACAGTGGGTGGGTGCAGGTGGTAGGGAGACTATGAGGGACCATTTTCTGTTTACAGTTGTTAAAAAAAACATCGAGGACATTTTTTTTTACAGGTGTTTTTTTTGGGGGGTACAGGGGATTGGGCACCTCTGTCAGCACATAGAGAGTGGGGGACAGATGCCGACAGGATTGGGCACCCCATCGGCAAACAATGAAAGTGGGGGCACATGAGCTGAGGGGATTGGGCACCCTCGCAAACAAAAAGAGAGAGAGGACACATTATGCCAATGGAGTGGGGTCCCCTATTGGCACATACAAGAGGGGTAGGGAAGGAAAGGAAGGATTGGGCACCCCAAAGTTACAGTTTAGGGGCTGCCACTGTGCCAATTACGTTTGATGCTGGGCAGCACACAGGAAGGTCCTACCTGTGAGGAGCTTTGCTCGCATTGCAGCTGACCTTTCCTTAGATGTGCTCGCCCGGGTGGTGTGGTGCCGACATGCAGGCTGATTGGGGAATGAGGGACGCACCTACTGGTGCTTGCCTTGCATTCGCCCAAGGCCACGCCTCCAAATTTCCACTACATCAAGATGTTGGCTGCGCAAGCGCGCCAATATAAAAATTGCAAAAAATTCAAAGTATTAATAATAATTATTTTATATTGCTAGTTCCCCTGATGAAGCATAATTGATGTGAAACTTTGTGGCCCATCTAGTCTGCCCTTTCCCTCTTTCTAATGCTTAAGGTACCCTAGATGCTATGACAAGTCCCTCCCCTCCTTTTGCCCTAGCTTGATAATTCCCATGTATCTAGCCCATGCATTTTTGAATCCCTGAACCGTAGCCACCCCCACCACTTTCTGGGAGAGACTGTTTCATCTCTCCACCACCCTTTCAGTTAAGTAAAATTTCCTTATGTTCCCCCTCAGGTTCCCCCTTTTAGTCTCATGCTGTGCCCCCTTGTTCTGCTATTTCCCTTCATGTGAAATATGCTTCCCTCTGGTACCTTGTTGATCCCCTTCAGATACTTGAAGGTCTCTATCATGCACCCCCCTCCTCCAGGGGAGTACATATAGAGAGCTCTGAGTCTATCCTCATATGACCTGTGCTGCATCCCGGACACCATTTTTGTCACCCTCCTCTGTACCATCTCCATCCTGTCTATGTCTTTTTGGAGATGGGGCCTCCAGAATGGAACACAGTACTCCAGATGAGGCCTTAATAGGGAGTTATACAATGGTACCACCAATTCCCTCATTCTATTTGTTATATCCCTTCCTATGCACCCTCATATTCTGTTAGCCTTTCTGATTGCTTTGTAGCACTGTTTAGCCACTTTAAGGTTGTCTTCTATGAATACCCCTCGATCCATCTCCTCTTTGGTGGCCTGCAGTGTTACCCTGTCTAGTTCATACTCAACCCTAGGATTCCTTCTCCCCAGGTGCATAACCCTGCATTTTTTTGCATTGAAGCTCAACTGCCATTCCTTGGACCAGTTTTCTAGCCTCTTCAGATCTCTCCTCACTTTTTCTTTTTTTTTTATTTATAGTTTTTAAGGTTTTTTTTAACCCTGTTTTTGCCCGCCTCTGGTCTCTGGCACACATTCATGCATGTGGAGGCATGTATACTCTACGCTTTGAAATGCCCTCCCTACATTCCTCCCCCACCTGCCTATGCTGCCACTAGACCTCCACCCAGTGGCTGCAGAACTAGAGGGGGGAAACCACAACCTCCCTGGAGGAAGGGAGCGGCCGTTAGACTGCTCAATCCTGTTCCCTTCCTCCTCCCCCTGTGCTGTCTCCCTAACAACCCGAGGTTGTTCCTGAGCCTGAGTCTTTGGCATGACACAAGGTAAGGCAGACCGCCTCAGCCCTCTGTGCCACTGGGCCAACCTTCTCCATTTTTTCCATACCTTCTTGTGTATATATACCCTGTTACATAACTTTGTATCTTCTCTGAACAGGCTAATTCTCCCTTCTAGACCCTCTGCAATATTACTTATGAAGACATTGATGAACACTGGTTCCAACACTGATCCCTGGGGTACTCCATTTGTTACCAGTCCCTCCTGTGGGCTAACCCCATGTAACACCACTTTTCTGTTCTATTCCTCAATCAGTGTCTAACCCATGTGACAACCTCTGTCTCCACCCCCAGATTTGCCAGCTTGTGAATTAGTCTCCTGTGTGGGACTATGCTGAAGGCCTTCCTGAAGTCCAAATAGGCCACATCTACCACTCTGCTCTGGTCTATTTCCTTCATCATTCATTCAAAGAAATCAATCAGGTTAGTCTGGCATGACTTCACTGTGTGAATCCATGTTTCCTTGGGTCCAGCAGCCCTCTTGTCTCTAAGTAGTCCACCAGCCTTTCCTTAAGCAGGGTTTCCATCATTTCACCTACTATTGAGGTCAAACTGACAGGGTGGTAGTTTTCTGCCTCCTTCTTGCTACCACTTTTGTGCAGGGGTATCACTTGTGCCCTCCTCCACTCCTCTGGAACCACACCTGTTTCTAATGATCCACTGAACAGCTTAGCCAGAGGTTTAACCAGTTTCTCCCTGAGCTCCTTTAGGATCCTGGGGTGTATCCCATCCGGCCCCATAGCTTTATCCACCCTAAAGCCATTCTAGTGCTCTTTTTACTCTCTGAAAAAGGTATATTGTCCACCCCTTCTCACTGTTTGCCCTACTTCATTGATGGGGGACCATCCCCATTGCCTTCTTCTGTGAATACAGAGCAGAAGTATTTGTTGAGGACTATCACCTTGTCAGTGTTTTTCTCCACTAACCTGCCTCCCTCTTCCCTAAGTCTCACAATCCAACCCATCTTCCTCCTTTTGCTAATATACCTAAAGAATGACTTCCCTCCTTCCTTCACCAATTTAGCTAGCTTTTCCTCAGTTTTGGCCTTTGCTGCCCTTCCTGCCTTGTTTGCTTCCCTTCATTTTTCCAAGTATTCTTACCTGTGCTCCTTGCTTTGTGTTACCTTGTACCTCAAAAATGCCATCTTTTTTCCTCTTACTAGCTCTGCTACTCCCCTCAAGAACCACAGTGATTTTCTCTTTCTTTTGCTCTTGCTGCAGGGCCTGGCACAATGGTTTGCTACTAGGTGCAGGGCTTCCCTTATCTTATCTAACTGTTCCACCACTCCCCTCATGTGATCATATCCCTGCACAGCCTTCCTGAATTCGTCCTTCATCTTAGCAAAGTCTGTCCTCCTGAAATCCAGATTTCTAGTCCTTGAGCGGCTAGCTTCCTGCGACATCCTTACGGTGAACCCCACAGCTCGATGGTCACTCATCTCTAGGTCCTCCCCCACTGTGACTTACTTTATCCTGTCCCAATTTCTTAGGAAAAGATCCAGAATTGCATTCTCCCTTGTAGGCTCCCTCACTAGTTGTGTGAGACCCGACCATTGCAGGGATTGCAGGAATCCCTTACTCTTGGCTCTAGGCAAGTTGAAGTCACCCATCAGCAGCAATTCACCCTTTGTTGCCATGTTCTCTATAGTTCCCAGCAGTTCTCTGTCTATATCCTCTGCCTGCCCTGAGGGCCTATATATCACTCCCATTCTAAGTACTGTTCCCCTTCCCACCTCCAGGGTTACCCACAGTGCCTCTGCTTTCCCCCTTGTCTTATGGGACTGTCACTTTTATCCCTTCCCTGACATACAATGTCATCCCTCCCCCTTCCTGCCTTCCCTGTACCACCCATGTAGCGTGTACCCTGGAATGGCTAGCTCCAAGACACATTTGCTATTGCACTATGTCTCTGTGACTGCCATGATAACCAGGTCCTTGGATGCCATTAATATCACAAGTTCTGGGATTTTGTTACCCAGGCTGTGGGCATTGGTGCACATAGCCTTCCAATCAAGCACCCCTCCACTATAATCCCAGTACCATCCATCCTTTTCTGTGTCTGCCCTCCTGTATTTTACTTGAGGTCCCTCCTTTTTTACCTATGGCCACTTCTTGCTCATGGCCATGCCTGTTTCCTTTAGTCCAATGTCAGGGGGTTCCCTTCCATTCACCGACCCCCTTACCTTTGTATCTTTCTGCTGCATCCTCATTCAGATCTTCTTCTCTGTGCTGGAGATCTCCCAGATTAAACCCTCCAAGAAGACCTCCAACTTCTGCCTTAGCACTCTCGCTCCTTCTCTGGTGAGATGCAGACCATCATGCTTGAATAACTTCCTGTCCCAGAAGGTCCCCCAGTCTGCAATGTAGTGCATCCCATTGTCTGCACATCAACTCTGGAGCCACTGGTTTAATCCCCCAATCTCTTCATTCCTGATCTTGTCCTCACTTCTGCTCTTCCTCCAAACTGACAACACCTTCAAGAAGGCCAGATGTGTTGTGTGCTCCTTTAGGGTCTCCTCCAGGGTCTTCATGTCTGCCTTGGCTTCTTCCATAGTCCTATTTGCTATGTCATTTGTCCCAAGGTGGACAATGATCCCCATAAAATCCTGATCTCTTCTTACCAACCATCCTATTCTGTCCTTAGCTCTCATTGCAGATGCTCCTAGCATGCATTTCACTGTGGTTTCAGCTTCATTCACACTGATGGTCTGTGCCTCCACTTCTCCCATGACCAGAATCATCCTGTTGCTCTGTGTATTCTTCCTCTCATTCCTTTTACCTCTTCATGCTTTCTTGTATCAGGTTTCTCCTGCCTGATGCTTCCTTCTTCCTCACCTGGTTTCTGTCCCCCAGTAAGGGGGGGGGTTCAATGATTATGGATGTGGATGGCATGTGGCTGGCAGTGCCCTGCTTCACCCTCTGATCACCCTTCATCCTCCAAGAACTGTGGGCCTTTGGGGGAGTGGGTGGGTAAGGGTGGTGGTGGTGGGCATCCCCAATCCAGTCTCCTCTGCAGCCTCGTGATCTCTCCTCTTGCCCGCCATAGCTCCCTCCTTAGTTCAACAACTCTCCTACAGAAGGGGCACCCCAGTCTCCAGAGTGACTGCCTCGCTACCAGTCCTCTGCAGCTCTGTCAGATCTGGATGTCCATGTCTATTTTCCTCCCAACCTGTAGGTGTCACTGTTTCTTTCTCACTTCACTGCATCTTCTCTGTACTCTCTCTCCTTGATCTCACTGGTGTCTTCCATTGGTACATTCTTCTTCTGAATATAGTGTATTTTGGCTCCCCGGCTATTCCAAGGAAGAGTGGAACATTCTGCGCTCCACTTTGTGCATTTTTGAATATCTGGCCCCTGGAGTCAAAATGTGGGAGCTCACTTTTAAATAGATATTGCCTTTCAGCTGCCCTCTCCTGAGTAATTACAATCTAACAATGTGTCAAAGCAGCACACCACTGAAAATGAGATATTGTGTCTCATTTGCTCTCTCCTGGGTGAATGTATAGTAAAAATGTGTACAAGCATGACCCAAAACAACAGCAATACCAGCAGCGAACATATGGCATTGACAAATGCTTGTTTAATTTTTGTTTATAATTCTTTCAAAATGGAAAAGAAAATTAGGGGTTCTTTCCAATAATTCTCTCCAGTAGAAATGTTCTCCTTTTATTTAGCCATGCACAACACAGTACTGAGCAGTGTCTCATGGCCTTAATGCCAGTTCAACAGGTCCCCTGGTTACTGTTTTCTGTGTGACAAAATATAATACTGTAGTGGTTAATACTTCTATAGCAGTTATTCATCAATACAGTTAACACTTCTGTAGCAGTTGTTCATCACCACTATGCTGCCATAAATCCCCTAAGAAACAGTGTGTCTATCACAGCACCCTGTGTAAATATAAACTGTTTCACCACATTATCTTTTGCCTTAAGAAATCTACAAAATGCTAACCCCATCCTGCTATTATTATCTAATTTTTATATATAATATATAAATTAAACATGGGAACAAAACATTATTAATTTATCCATCTATTTAAAAAATGTTTCTAAGAAAGACATACTGAGCTGATAACACCTCATTTCCAAATGTGTCCTGGGGTAAATAGTGAGACTTCAGAAAATGTCCAGCAGACAAATAGCATATACAAATTACCAACATTTTAGAAATGCCTCTTAGTATCATATCCACACTTTAGTACCTTAAAACAAAAGTGACTCTGTGGTGCCAAAGGACACCATCCCATTTAATCAAAACTAGCAGCTCAGTAAGAATCTGTATTGTAAATATTAACCTGGTAAGTGAGCTTGCAAAAACTATTTTGAATTCTCATTTACTGAATTAAATCAGTCTCCAAATGCTTTCTCACTTACCACTCCAGATCCAGGAAGTCTCACAGTCCTCCAGCAGACTCTCACAGTAGGGTACAGCAACCAAGGCTGTGTGCGTGCTCAGTTTAAATACTGCAATGCAGAAGAGGGTGGGGACCTCAGCAATTTATATAATTTCTGTAGGTACCACTCCCTCCATTGTGGGGGATAATCTCGGAGGCACTCCACAGTCATGACATCATGGGTTGTGTACACCTGATAGGTTGCTTGATGCACATGTGACTTGAAGAAAGTCCATCCCCCACCTGAGAGGGGGGTCTGCTCTCCTATGGTCAGTTCTTATGTGCATCAAAACAGGTTGCAACACACCCTAGAGCTCCAGTGTGTTACTTGTAAAGAACAAATGTTTATTATAAAGAACAACTTCATTACTAAGGTAAGAAGCCACCTGACTAAGCCATTTATTAATATCCTACAACAAAGATCAAACAAGACCACAAGAGTATGTTTCTGCAGATATGCAACTATTTAAAATGGTAAAACTGGCAGTCTTAGCGATGTTAATACTGCAGCTTCTACTAGCGTCGGTTGTCTAGGAAAATGTTAGCTGAAAAATTGCCAGCACAGTATTCAAATTATGAACATTATCACATTGTGCAAGTATAGAAATTATTAGCTACCTGAACACCCCTGTTAGCTGTGCCAGGAACTAAAATAATGTCTGACCCACATAATTGAACATAGAATCTATGCAATGATTTACAGGAGGTAATATAATAAATAATCAACCTGGTTCCCCTGACTGCGGTTCCTGAGTTGTATTAATCACCAGCAATAATCTGGTAACCCTGATAGCCTCATTAACTTGTAAAAGGTACTCTCAAACTCATCCAGAAAAGTTTTCTTGCACTGAAAAAAATGCTTAAAATGCCTGAGCTAGATTCAGACATTACTGGAATTCAGTGGCATTAAATCAAAGCACCCGGAGTCACTTTGTGCTATTTTCTACCCAAAAACAGTCCCACAGAGAAAAGGAAGCTCTATGGACCAAAATGGAGCCACCCAAATGTTATTTTATGGCCCCAGTTTCTCACACAACTCCTAATAGCATGACCACTCCTCCTACTTCTTCCTAGTTTACAAATCTCCTGATAGATGAGAGCTGCAAGCTGACTGGCTCTCAGCTCTCGCAAGATTTCGGCCACCATCTTAGATGAGAATAAACAAACAAGATTTGACTAAATCCAACATATCTTGTAATGAAGAATGGAGCTAGCAATTGCTACAGCTTCTCAAAGCAAAGTCCACTAACATTTAACACTGACCATGAGAGAGAACTGAAAAAACATGTTTTATAGAACAACAAAAAAATGCTTCTGCCCCAAACTGTGTCTTATTACACAAGCAGCAATGCAGATGATCCCTCACTCAGCTTACCACAGCCAAGGCAAGGATTAGTTAAAGCATCCTGCCCCCCTTAAGGCACATGCCTACATTATCCAAGAGATAACCAAGGCATACAAGAAGGGCCAAAAATGATACACAGCACTGTACTATATTGGGTCAACATACAAGAAGATGTGATTAAAATACCTATTTTGGGGAAATAGTGAACTTTAATAGTCATTTCTTTCACTAATATTCAGTTGTGTTTTCTCTCTTAAAGGAACAGTCAATATTAATTAAGGAGGTGCTACTATGTACTGTGTGAGGCAAAAGTAATGCATACCAATGTGAATGCATGACTTGGCCCTATTAATTTAATAAAAAAGGGCTTGAAAAATATAATTTATTACATTTTTGAAATTTAAAGGACGCTAAATTTAAAGGATGCTAACAGAGCCATGTATTGTCTGACATCTGTCACAGATGACCAAACAGATTCCATAGCCACAGTTACTTGGAAACCCCTACCAGAGATCCCAGGAGCTCAGTACATCAGGGGCTACTACATAATTAAAAGCACTCATTCCTTATTTAGGCATATACTCTGAGTTCCCTTACATGCTGCTCAGAACAAGCATACCACCTTACTAAGAACCCTGATGACCTGGAGTCCTGCCAACAGCTCCAGAGTCTATACATTGTTAAATGAGCAAGTTGCCACCTTAGAATGTCTGGAGTACCCGGCCAGCATCCCAGACTTCTAAAATACTAAGTAATGTGCCACAGTTCCCCATTACAAGCATAGTAGCACCTGAAGTGCTCACTCCAGACATCACTACACAACAGTCTCTGAAGCATTTTCTCAGTCCCCCTGTGCCTCACCTCAAAATAACATGTTCTCTAGACTTTTTTTATGTCTTTTAAACTTGCCACCTTCTTCTATCAACAATTTACATAATTTCTGCAGGTACCGCTCCCTCCAATACTGCAGGAGTTCAACAAGTCTGTTGGCGGCTGCAGTGCTTCCTTAGCATAGTGGTCTGGGACACTACTGTATAGCAGAACAAGAACATGGAACATTTTACAAGCTGGGGAGTCCCCCCCACACTTCCTGGGACTAATGCCCATGTTAATTTTCATTTTTTTTGACAGGAGATTGCTTCCTACATTTGATTTAAGTAGACTTGTAATAGTTTTTCATAAAACAATGGTGATGCAGAGGCTGGGTCAGAATGAACCCTAGGTATAAAAGAAAGTTAGTTAGAAACGAAAATGTATTCATACATACTGTACCCTGTATTCTGCAAAAAGAATGTAGAAAAATCAACCTTTGCCTATTAGGATAGGATATTTGGGGGGCATACAAATGCATTCTTTAACCTATAGATGTAAAAGTAAAAGTACCAACATCCAAATCAGTGTAGCATTATTATTCATAGCAGGCCCTATGCACAACCCAGGCGTGGGTATGTGTGAAAGTCTTGTGTTTGATCTATGCTGCCCCACACCCAAGGACAAGTCAACACCAGCCAGTATTCACCACTGCCAGGTGCTTATCTGTGACCTTGCCCCAAGAGGTCAGTGGCATGGAAGATGAGCACAGCAGCACGGGAAAACATCCAATGGAATGCCCATCCTGGGTCCCAGAATGGATTATGAAACAAACAAAAGGAGGGCTCGTGCTCTCCAGAGCACATGCTGGGTGCAGTTCAGGGGTGGCTCACTCTGAGTGGTCAAATGGACAATCAAGGAAACAGAACTGCACTCCAAGCCAGCACTAAATGCAAATAACATTTTTATTCAGCAAAACTGCCAAAATAACAAACAGAAAGGCAACTCCAATCCAGTCACCTCGGCACTTTAATCACTTTGATCTTCATCAGGAGGCTGAGTACTAGTTATAACTGGGTTGCTTTAATATCAAACAAGTATGATGTCATTAATCAGCTGCTATGTGTAACATTAAAGAAAAAACATATTTCAAAATTAAACAAAATATATAAATCATTAAAGCAACTTTTTATGCAATAGATGCTGCTAAATATTTGACATATTTGTGCATCTTGTTGATGTCTATTCATGCTTAAAAAACAATTTTACTTGATTCACACTATTGTGATTTAATTGGCTATGTATGTCGAATTTAATTTAACATGGCATATATCAATTGAAAATGAAAATTTCATAGTGCATAACTTGAAACAAAATATTTAACCTAAGATATGCCATGAAATAAAGATAACAATAAGGCAAATATTTTAAAGAAGAAAGAAGTAAGACGTGATGACAGCAGCAGTGAAGAAACAAATGGAAGTAGAAATTGAATGGGGGACGGGGTGGGGTAAGCAAAGAAACAAGAATTAACATAATGGATGACAAAACAGGGTCATGAGTATAATTCTAGGGTGCTTACTTTTGTACCCCAGAACAAAAGGTAGATTATATGCTCTCCAACACACCATTTGATCCTGTAAAAAAGAAAGAGAGAAAAATTGAATAGAAAGAAATTATCAAAGAGCCAAGGTGACTGGATTGGAGTTGCCCTCCTGTTTGTTATTGTGGCAGTTTTGCTGAATAAACGTGCTATTTGCATCTATTCTTGGCTTGGAGGTCTGTTCTGTTTCCCGGAATGGATTCCCTGGTGCACTCATGCAGGGGATCCTGGGATGATGCATACCTTGAAAGGGCATTAACAATGAGCATTTGCTTGAGTGGCTGCCCCAGACCTCTCAGGCAGCTCAGTGGGCTGGAGTAGCTCTGTGCAGGGGGATCCAGTGCAACTGTGCTCCACCGGTAACCTTTGGGGGAGTGCATAAATATTTATAATAGGTTCCCTCCTTGCACAGCAGTTTCCACCCCAGCCCAGTGCGTCGTGCCATTGTGAATGCATGCATTGTGGACATGCCCCCTGGCATACCCCCAGACTGCCCATGGCACATACTGTAGCAGCTCAGGCCACTGAGGGATCTGGGGTGTAAGGCATGGTGAATGCTGCTGGGGCAGCACAGATTACCACTGTACTTCACTCGGACATAAAAATGCCTATGTGGACTTCTGGTGATGTCACAGATCAGCCCTGCAGCTAGAATCTGAGCTCCTTCATACACCTGGCAAATAAACCTCCTCATTATACTACAAATATCAGTAAAAAACATGAACATGACAGGAGGAGTCCAGCAGAAGGAATGATCCACCCTGTCCTGGTCAAAAAACAAACTTTCAGGCTTTCGAGGAGTGCTGAAACCAGTAGGCACCCATCTCCAATTAGCCTGGCTGAACACAGCTATGAAACAGAGGAAGAAGCTCATCAACTCTCTTGGGATCATTTAGAAACTTTACTCAAGAAAATCATAGAAAGGTGAGCTGAAACTAAACAAGAATTAAAACAACTCAACCAGAAGTTGACCTGAGTAGAGTGAAGAATGGAAACCATGGAGGAACGCATTGCTGCAATAGAGGAGGAGACACATCAATAAGGCCATGCTGTAGAAGCCTTAATGCAGCCATCCACAACCTTATTGGAGAACTACATCAACCTGGAAGGATGGTCTCGGTGTGACAATTTGCATATTTATGGATTTCAAGAAAAAGCCAAAATGGGGAGGATGACAAATTTTATTGCATGCCTTCTTAAGGATATTTTGGAGCGTCCCCCTGCTTACAAACTTGGCATTGAGAGAGAGCACTGGGCATTGCTACCGAAACCTGTAGATCCCAAAACCAGACCGGGATCAATTGTTTTAAAATTTAACAGCTTTAAAGTAAAGGAGGACATTCTTTGCCAAGACTGACAAAAAAAGGAGGTGAAATACCTGCGCTCCCAACTTTATTTTGATCGTGATTATCCTTCGGAGGTCCAGCAGCAGCACATTGGATACAGTGATATAATCAAAGTACTGTGAGACAAGCAAATATGATTCCACACACCATACCCTGCCAAAATGTGGACTTTTTGGAGTGAAGGTTCTACTCTCTACCAGACAACTAAAGCTGTGAGATCTGCCCTGGTGGAAAAAGGTTTGCTCACACCAAACTCTTCCATGAAATCAAAACAGCCCCATATGACCCCATCAACAGAGTGGCAACTTGCAGGAAAACAGAAGCAAAGAGGAGCTGGGCGGCTAACGTTTTCTGCCCCACTTCAGAGTCTAGAAAAGGTTTTGCAAAAGCTACAAAATCAGCAACAGACTGATCAGATGGAATTAGCAGCCTGATTAGCCTGATTCAATCACTGAGCATATTTGCACCCCCTCTTCACTGTACTGTAATTAGAGATGCAGCAAATTTAAAATTCACCAGCAAAATGGCAGCGAAGTGGCGACTTTGCATTAGCCTAATGCTACACGAAGTGGCCATTGGAAAGTGCTCACTTCACCTTGTCATTATGACTTCACGTTGCCATTCCACCTTAACGGCAAGTAAGGAGAAGTGACAACTATATAGGCAGCCTCCCACACATCACATGGCTTACAGTACTGTAAGTCACATGCTTTAGCCAGGCAAGAGGGAAGTGAGTCATAAAAGCAGTTAGTTTCACTTTCTCCTTTGCAGTGGTAGAAAGAGGAAGCATTTTGTGTCTAGAGGAGAGTTTGGAGTTGTATTGTTCCTATCTCGTGAGAATTGCCTAAAAACCCCCAGCTTTTTTAAAAGCTAAATCTTTAGTTTTTTTTGTAATGTGTTTTTTCAGTTCTTTTTTGCTACTGATTTGTTTGTTTTATAAGTTTTGTCTTGTGTGTGTGTGTGTGACTGTGTGTGTGCTTGTGTGTGAGACTGTGAGTGTGTGTGAAGCAGTCTTTGTTTGCATGAGGTATCGGTTAGAGAGGGAATTAGTGGGTTGTGCACGATGGATCTGGGAGGAGAGTCTGTGGCCTGTGGGCATGGGCAGAGGGAAGTACACATGTGTAGGGGTGGTAAGGTGTCATTGGACAGCTCCTGACTGTTTGGTGTTGCCTCTCCCCCTCTGGAAGCAGCAGCACCATCAGTGCCACAGGCAGCACATCCATCAAGTCTGCCACCACCAGTAGCAGCTGCAGGGGCTCCAGCAACACCCCCTCCACAGCTGCAGGTGGAGCCCCAGGTGCATGACGGTGCTGCCGGCAGTACATCTGCCCCTCCTGTGCCTGGTCCTCCTGCAGCTTTCCAGTCTGGCAGTTTTATAACTGTGTTAGGTGGGGACAGCACCATTGTGGTTTGTTGTTTATGTGGTGTGCAGGTGTGCTGTGGCCCCTGGGGACACATTTGGGGACCAGTGGTCAGCACACACATATGACAAACCACCACAAGGAGGAGTGGCAGGCTGCCACTGAACAGACTAGGCCTCCACCTGCTGGCCCTTCTGTGGCAGTGGAAGATGGTGCTGGGGCTGTTGTACCTCACCGCTGCAGCAGGAGGAGTGCAACAGTAGCAGCTGCTCCACCACCACTGGCACCACAGCCACCAAAACCACCCTCACCACCACCATCACTACCTGGCTTTTCCCCCACAGTGGACCCTGCCACAATGTCTGCAATGCAGGTAGACATTGCACTGGTGTGGGTGGCCCTTGAAGAAAGCAATGAGAGGGTGGGTGCTGTGCAGCAGCAGGTGGAGCTGATCCAGCAACAGCAGCTACAGATAGTGTAAATGCTGCACCTGCTGCTGGAATACCATAGAATCCCCCATTAACTTATTTTTTCTGGACACCCCCACTGCTGTAGTATTTTGTGATTTGTTTTATGTTTAATAATAGACAGTCATGCATGGTCCTATAATCCAGTGCCTCAGTAATGTTTACTTTCTGTTGTGGAGTTGTTAAGCTGGTGCGAGCAGTGCAAGTATGATGTGCTAAATCGCATGTGTGCAGTCACTGTTGTTTTGTGTGTGTGTGTGTGTGACATCAGACATTGAGCAGCTTCTTGCAAACATTTATTTCTGACTTGTTGTAGTGTTTATGGTAGAAAGAATAGTGAACAGAATAATGTATATTTTATTGTCACTATCATCATCAGCAGAGTAAGAGATACAATACTTTTCCAGTGGTGTCTGGCCAGAGTGCACCTTAGTCACATACTGTACACATGATTTTTAGGAGAGCATGTGCTTTTTGTGCTACGATCTCTACTAAGTCATGTGTGCATTGTGAGTGACTGAGGTGCACAGTGGCCCGATATCTCTGAAAAAAATATCATATCACTTACTCTGCTGGTGCTGATGGTACAAATAAAATATATATCATGTATTCTTTGTTATCTTTGTTCTTGAGATACTGCAAAAAGTCACATCATATATATGTTTGCACGAAGCTAGACAATGTATGCACACACAGGAAAGAATACTGATGACACACATGCAGTTTAGCACAACATACTTGCACTGCTTAGTCATGCTTTTTGTGAAATATTTTAAATCATGAGTCCTGACACAAAGGAAACATTACTGAGGCTCCATAAGTATTTCATTTGTGAAATAGACATTAAAGAGATTCTCCAAGTTACAGCATTGAACCCGATATTTGGGCACCTTACTTCCAGGGGAATTTTTCTTGCTCCACATGTCCTTAATTAGTGCAATACTTTTCTGGCAAAAACACCCATAATTTCATTAAAGTGGGTCACGGAGGACTTCCCGTTCTGAAGAGCCACCCAAGTTCTGCCTGCCATGCTCAGCAATGTTATGACGTGATACCAGGAAGAGCGAGGGGGCATGTTCCATTATACTGAATGTCCGGCAGCTTTCTGAATGTTTCTTTATATTATAATGGTCAGTCTGTGGTGAAACGTGGGCTTGTTTCCACTAACAAGAGCCTTTTTCAGCATTTTTATGAATGTTAGCAAACTAACATTTGTAGGAGAGAAGTTTGTTCAACGATCCCTGAAGCAGTCTATCAGAAAATGTTTTGTTGTGACAAAGACTAAAACAGCAGGTGGGAGAAGATGTGCAAATGATCCCAATCACCTAAATTGGTGCTAACTGTGATGTTTCTTCCTTGTCAACATACTTTCATTCAGACTAGTTTCCATTCAAACAACTGATGATTTTGGATGGCCCTGCTGATTATAAACTTGAATAAGCTAGTTGGTAACAGTGATCTTGTGCTTAGCAATTTACAACCTAGATGCTCACATGCAAAGAATACAAAAAAAAACTAACTAAAGTTTAAAAACAAGCTTATAAAACACATAAAATGTATTTGAACATTTATCTTTACCTATACAAAATCATTGGAGCCCAAGTAAAACTCAAGCAAATTACATGGTACCCTGACTATTGTATGATGTAGTAAACATGCATTGGTATTTTTTTTATATATATTCTTTGTAAACCAGGTAAGGCCCACTAGACAGAACTGCCTGTTTCCAGGGGTAACCCAGGAGCACTGAGGAGGTTAAGTGACTTGCTTGGAGTCAAACAGTATGCAAGTGAAGGCTGTGGAAATCAAACCCTTATCCAAGTCTTCTAGATGTACCCAGTTCAATCACTGTTTGTTAATCTAAACACTAGGCTATACTGCAAGCCATAATAACACATAGAAACATAGAAACATAGAAGTTGATGGCAGATAAGGACTGCAAGGCCCATCCAGTCTGCCCATTTCCTTTTCTACCTTATAAATGTGCCATCGGCCTTTGCTCTGTCAGTGGCCTATCTATTCATACTCATTTGTATTGCTCCCTTATGCCTATCCCATGCCTGTTTGAAGCCCTGCACTGTATGCATAGCCACCACTTCTTGTGGTAAGCCATTCCAAGCATCCACCACCCTTTCTGTGAAAAAGAATTTGCTCACATTCACCCTTAATCGGCCATCCTCTAATCTCATGCTGTGTCCTCATGTCCTGCTATTTTTCTTATATTTAAACATGTCAAACTCTTTCACCTTGTTAATGCCCTTAAGGTGTTTGAATGCCTCGATCATATCACCTCTCTCCCTCCTTTGCTCAAGGGTATACATATTGAGCTCTGTTAATCTGTCCTCATATGTCTTCTGATGCAGTCCCTGCACCATTTTGGTTGCCCTTCTCTGGACTGCCTCAATTTGGTTAATGTCCTTGTGAAGGTGTGGCCTCCAATACTGCATGCAGTACTCCAGATGGGACCTAACTAGTGTCTTGTAAAGAGGATTTACACCTCCCTCTTACAACTTGTGATACCCCTGCTAATACACCCTAACACTCCCCTAGCCTTACCTACTGCTTTAGAGGTCTGCTTGGATGATTTCAGGTCATCAGTGATGATGATGCCCAAGTCTCTTTCTTCCTTTGTGACTGCAAGCAACTCCCCTTCCAGCCTATAGGTGGCTTCATGGTTTCTCTTCCCTATGTGCATGATTTTGCACTTCTTTGCATTAAATCCTAGTCGCCACTCTTCTGACCATTTTGCTAGTTTATCCAGATCTCTTCTCATTCTGCCCGCCTCATCTGGATCATCTACTCTGTTGCAGATCTTGGTGTCATCTGCAAACAGACAAGCCTTACCCTCTAGTCCATCTGCAAGGTCACTAATGAAGATGTTGAAGAGGACTGGCCCCAGGACTGATCCCTGAGGTACCCCACTTGTGACTTGCATCTCTTCTGACTGTATACCATTTACCACCACTCTCTGTTTTCTGCCCGTCAACCAGTTTTCCACCCAGTTGACCAACTTCTGACCTACCCCAAGCCTACCCAGCTTATTTATCAATCTTCTATGTGGAACAGTGTCAAAAGCTTTGCTGAAGTCAAGGTAGGTGACATCAACTGCTCCCCCTTGGTCCACCACTCTGGTTACCCAGTCAAAGAAATCTATGAGATTAGTTTGACAGGACCTTCCTTTTGTAAACCTATGTTGTCTTGGATCCTGTGCCCCTATGGATTCCAGGTGTTGCACTATCCTTTCCTTAAGGAGTGCCTCCATAATCTTGCCCACTACTGCGGTAAGACTGACTGGTCTGTAGTTCCTTGCCTCCTCCCTGCTACCACTCTTGTGGAGCGGGATCACATAAGCCCTTCTCCAGTCTTCTGGGACCTCTCCTGTGCTCAGAGACTCACTGAACAGTTCTGCTAATGGCTCTGCTAGTTCCACCTTTAGCTCCTTAAGTACCCTGGGATGTATGCCATCAGGTCCCATTGCCTTATCCAGCCTGAGCTTAGCAAGCTCTTGTAGGACCCTTTCTTTTGTGAAGGGAGTAGTGCTCACCTCCCTCCCCCCTGTGTCCATGATGCTGGGCTGTGGGCCCTGCCCTACCTTCTCTTCAGTAAATACTGAGCAAAAGTATCTATTTAGGATAGATGCCTTTACAGGGTCCTCCTCCTCACATGCTCCCTTTCTCCATTAAGCTTAGCAATACCCTCTGGACTTTCTCCTTTCACTAATGTATCTATAGAAAGTCTTGTCACCTTATTTTACTGTTTGTGCTAGTTTTTCCTCAGTTTGGGACTTTGCCTGCCTTACTGCCTTCCCTGCTTCCCTTAGGGCAGTTTGGTATGCCTCCCTATCTTCATCCTGCTGTGTTCCCTTATATTTCCTGAAGGCCAGCCTTTTGGATCTGACCTTTTCTGCTACTGTATTTGAGAAAAAAAGTGGTTTCCTTCTTCTTTTGCACTTCCTTTTCTGTCTAACACAATGAGATGTTGCTTCAAGTATTGCATCCTAATGCTTGCCCACTTTGCTTGCCCCCTCACCTGTGTTTCTTTTTGCCAGGGCTAGCTTAACTCTGTTGGCCATCTTATCAAAGTCAGCTCCTCTGAAGTCCCATATTTTTGCCTTGGAATGGGATGATTTAGATGTAGTAGCCAAATTGAACCATACCATGTGATGGTCACTGGCCCCCAGGTGACCTTCTACCTGGAGATCTGTGATCCTTCCCTGTTAGTCAGTACTAGATCTAGGATAGCCCTGTCTCTTGTGGGTTGCTGTACCAGTTGTTTGAGGCCCTTCCCCTGCAGGGAATCCACTATGTGTCTAGTTCTGGCAGATGTTCCTGCTGGTATTGACCAATCTGTATCCGGCATGTTGAAGTCTCCCATTATCAGAACCTCCCCTTTAGCTGTCATGTTTTGTATATCTTCTAACAGTAATGTGTCTATGTCCTCCCCCTGGTCTGGGGGCCTGTAGACAACCCCAGTTCGTATGGCTGTCCCATTTCCTGTTTCCAGGGTGACCCACAGTTCTTCTGGCTCCTTATGTGTATTCTGAATTTCTGTAGCTTTGATATTTTTCTTTGACATACAGGGCCACTCCTCCCCCCAATTTTGCACCTCTTTCTCTTCTGAATAATACATAGCCAGGTACTGAAGTCTCAAAGTGTGGTTACTGGTAAACCACATCTCATTAATTGCTACTATGTCCAGTTACCCTCTGACATTATTGCCTGCAGGTCTGGGATCTTATTTCCCAGGCTGTGAGCATTTGTGTACATGATTTTCCATTGGCCAGATTTTGGTGTGTTAGTTGTTGGGTGAGGTTTGGCATTACCCCTGTGCGTCTTATGGGGAGGCAAACCTTTTTTTCTTTCCTGGTGATGCAAATGAACTGCAAACATGCTGAATCACTGTTTGACCACTAGCTGAGGGGGGAAGGGTGTTCTTCCCATTCGACGTATGGGCTGCTGCACCCCTCTCCCCATTTGCTAGTTTAAATATTTTGCAAAGACGTCAAACTTCTGCCCCAATGCACTGACTCCTCCTTAGTCAGATGCAGTCCATCAAATTTAAAGAACTTTCGCTCCCAGAACTGTTGCCAGTTCCTACAAATCTGTGTCCTTTTTCCTGGCACCAGCCCTTGAGCCACGTGTTTAGCTCCCCTATTTCCCCTTCTCTGACCTTCCATCCATCTTCTCCCCTCTCCCAGACTGGCAGGATCTCAGAGAAGGAGATGCCGGACGAAATGGATGATAGTTTGCCACCCAGCCTGGTCAGGTGTTCCTTGGTCTCCACAACTGACCGGCTGGCGAGATCATTAGTCCCTATGTGTACTAGGACATCACTGTTTTCTCCTGCTTTGTGAACAATTTTAGCAATGCGGTCAGTGTCTCTCCATGCTGAAGTATCTGGGAGACATCTGACCATTACCCCTGGCTGGAGAGGGGTATCAACTCCCCGAATCATGGAGTCTCCTATGATCAGAAGTTTTTTTTGGATTTCCTTTTTGATTTTTTTGTTTTGGTTCCTGATTTGGGTGAGTTTTGTTGTGCTAGCTCCTGTGCTGCAGTGTCCTGCTCTGCAGTATCTTCTGCCTCTTTGTTTGATTTCAGAGATAGAGGCAGATACCTGTTTGTAGTGTTTATATGGTTTTTGGAGGTAATATGTTGTAGAGCAGAGAGAGATGGGGCACCCGATTTGCCCCTCCTAACCACCTGCCAACCTCCTGGACCAACTACCCTCTCCAGTCAAGGTTTTTCTGTTGGATGCTGGGGAAATGGCGGGTGGTTCTTATAAATTATTTCCTCTTGAATATGAAATTTGAGGCGTGCAATCTCTGCCTATGCTGCCCGGAGCTGAGCCCTAAGATCTCCAAAGGCCCAGCATGTAGGACAGTGTCCTAAATCCTGTAAGACTGTCCTTCTGAAAATTGTTTCACAGTACCTGCAGTTAATGATATCCATTCCAGATAAGTTGCTGGGTTTATAACCTAGTCAGAGTAATTAGAAGGAAAAAAAAAGGAAAAAAAATGCAAGTAATGGTTTGATTGTGTTTTGTTTTTGTTTAACTTGTTATAACAAGTTAAATTACCAGTGCCCTGTAAATGAGCTCACCTTGTGGAGGCCCCACTGATCCACCCCTTCCTGCTCTGCCACTGGAAATGTCACAACTGTCGTACCCTATAAAAGGAGTGTAGTGTGGGGTGGTTGGGGATGGGGTTGGTGTTTGGGCCCTTCCCCTGCCGAAAAAGAAGAACCACGGACAAAAGAACAAGGAGGTAAGAGCAAAAACAATCAGTCAACGACAAATGCAGTAACCCTGAAAGCTTATCCTAATGTTAGATAAAACTGTAAAACCTGTAAAGCACCACCTGTAATAATTTCAGAGAAGATATATGCTGTAAGAAACACTTTGCTACAGAGAAAAATAAAACAATGAAATGTTAGCAACAAACAGTAGCAATCCCTGTGAGTAAAAAATAAAAACAACACCACACAGTAAATCTGCTTAGGCAAAATAAGTCTTAATCCTTTTCCCTTGCTCTGGTAAGTTTCTCTACTCTGCCTTTCAAGCAGTCTTAGAAGGAAAGAGCTCAGGTGAAGCTAGGTGCCTTGGCCAGCAAACCAAGTCTTCTACCTCCAAGATATCAACTAACCTGACCTTTTAAGCCTTCTTTCTGTTGGAAATTACTGACAGTTTGCCAGCTCCACCCCACATACACACCTAATCCTTTGGAAGAGCTGTGGGAGGAAGCAATTAGCTCCTTCAATGTGAGAAGGAGACTGAAACACCTCTGAGACAACAAACTTTTCAACAAACAAAAAAAAAAAAACAAGAATAAAATAAAACACAGTGTCAAACAGTAATTTTGCTTAGCCCAATGATAAAGTCACAAAAATGTAAGCTCCACCTGTAATAATTTCAGAGAAGATATACCCTGTAAGAAACACTTTGCTACAGAGAAAAATAAAGCAGTAACAGAAGATATACCTTGCAAAAGACAATTTGAATCAGAAGATTACATCAGTAATCTGTTAGCACACACCTGTAGGCACACCTTGTAATAATGCAGAAGAAGGTATACCAGCAACAACCATTTGAGTAAGAGAAAAATAAAGCAATGAAATGTTAGCAACAAACAGTAGCAATCCCTGTGAGTAAAAAATAAAAATAACACCACACAGTAAATCTGCTTAGCCAAAATAAGTCTTAATCCTTTTCCCTTGCTCTGGTAAGTTTCTCTACTCTGCCTTTCAAGCAGTCTTAGAAGGAAAGAGCTCAGGTGAAGCTAGGTGCCTTGGCCAGCAAACCAAGTCTTCTACTCCCACATATAATGTTCTAATATATGATTTCAATAATAGTGCACAGTACCTACAGTGCAAATTATGAACATTAAACACTTTACAACAGTTTACTAAAACAGAATTATTTGCCACTCCATCTGCTTATTTTTTCTTACACCAAAGTTGGTGAATACTTGACAGAGCACTGTAAACAGCTTTTGATTAGGCTTCATTATTCTACATCCAGAAACAGATACAATTTGTTTATTCTGGATTTATTTAATATTGATTTTCTGTGGCTCACTAAATAGAATCTATTTAGCACTGCACGAGGAATATGTTTTTACATTTTGTAAGAGAGGCAACACATCCACTTAGGAGTCATGTTAGGAACATAAGTTTTTCTTCATATTTAAAATGTATTCAAGTGTCAGTGTATTCATTTAGTAGTTTATGCTGACTAATATATGCTGCAGAAAACAGTAAAGGATTTATTGTGAAGCACTCAGGGTCTATAGTACAACTCTCGCAATTTCCCAGCAAGTTTTGCAAAAAATCTCTGCAATTTCAGGTTATTTTTCCCACAATTTTCCAGTGGCTCTGCCCATGTGTGCTGGTACTTGTATTTTTTTTTTGGTATCATCCAGTGTAATTTAAATAGTAAAAGACTTTGAGGCACATACAAAATGAAAACTGTGGTTTAGGAAGGAAAGCAGTCTTCAACTAATGTAGACATTGGTGGGATGCATAGGTGGTTAAACTGAATGGCTGATTACAATAAAGCAGTGTGGGTAGTTTCTTTACTGATTCCATATGCAGCAAAGCAGAAAGAATGCGAAGCACAGCAGCATTCTTTTTAAGATGATGAAATCTCGGCCAGCCCACTGGCACTGTGGTAGTGCTACTGCTTGCAATGCCAGCGACCCAGGGTTGGAAGTGGTCTTGGGTTGCTGGAGGTCTGGCCAGGGGAGTAGGATCAAGCACCTGGGGGATGCTCTCCTCCTCTGTGGAGGGTGGGCTGTAGATCCCACTGCTTTACTGCCACCTGGGGGACTACTGGTGGTGTTGCAACTGGGCTGCAGAGCGATTGGGAGGGGAGGATGCTAGCCAGGATCTGGAGCAGTGGTATGTCTCAATGTGTCCTACCTCCTTGGATCCCCTCGAGTGCTAGTGCCCTCAGGGGTAGAGACCAGAAAACCAGCAACAATCATCCCACATTGGCTACCGGTAGAATGGACCCAGTTGCACCAGACTTTATAACCTGGCTCCATGAGGGACCCACTGGGCTGCACGACACACACTAAGGAACTGTGGAAGGGTGGCCTGGGGTCTCGTCCCTTCTCACCTGGGAGGATATAACCTAGCAAGGATGGGGGCAGGCCCACAGGAGCTCCTGAGCATTACCTGGGGTGGTGCTAGGGGAATACCCAGCCTCGGGATCTCTGAAAAGTGGAGACTGATGCTGTGAGAAGGGGGCATAGAAAGAGAAAATAAAACAAATAGAAAAAGATGCCAAAATCTTATGGATTCTGTGCAGTGAAATGCGATTTCCGTGAGGCACCGGTACAAGAATTCAAAATCTGCAAACCAAGGAGGATTCCATGATTTTTACTGGTGTTCCTGGTAAAAACGGAAAACCAGGGTCCTTGTTGATATTCCTCCTGGTGCACCATCGGTCTAATTATGCTGCTGAGGTTTGCTGACCTTGGTACGTGACTTCTGTGCCCCATGAACCAAGCGCACCAGTTGCCCACTGTCATTTTTTCCTGTTCAGGCCCTCCCTCCAGTACTGAGGCAATTCCAAGTTTGTATCGTGGGTCCAACATTGTTCCTATGGCAAAGTTATCACTACACTGAATGCTCAAAATGTGATGCTTCTGGTCGAATACTTTAGCATGTGTTTTAGCAACATACTGCTAGTACTGTCTCCGGCAACATCAAGGCCATGCTGTACATTCACCAATGTCTGCCTCAGCACCCGCAGCAGTGTAATTGATTGGCTAATGAAGGGAGACTCACCACTCACTGCCTGTGTGGCATGTTCAAAAGGCCACAAAATTGTTATTACAGAGTTCATGAGGCACTACTGTTCAGTTGTCATAGACATGGAACTGTCACGGCTAGTGTGCATCACAAGACATTCTGAGATGGCTTTGTATTGTTTATATAACCTCTCTGCCATGTATAAAGTGGAGTTCCACTGGGTGACAACTTCCAGCTTCAAGCGGTGCTGAGGAAGGCTGTTTCGCATCTGCAACTGCCGAAGTTGGTCACGGGCCTTTGTAGATCGTGAAAAGTGAGAACAGATACGGCGTGCAACTGTCAGCATTTCCTTTACATCAGGGTGCTGCAGAAACTCCTGCACCACAAGATTTAAACAATGGGCCATGCATGGAACATGAAAAAAGGCCACCTTCCGTGATGTATTTCACCACATTTGACCCATTGTCACTTGCTATGAACCCAGCTCTCAGGGACAGGGGGTTCAGCCACTTGTCAATTTCAGTCAGTACCACGTCCAACATGTTTTTGCCAGTGTTTAAACAGGTCACATTGTGCATAGCAATTGTTGCATGCTGTCGGATTCCTGGAAGATTGCTACTACAACACTCCACCTTACTACACTGATTATTCACACTACCAACATCACAAACAACCCCTGGAACCTACGCCCAATGTGCAGTTATTGACAAATATGAACTCCCCACTGTTTTGCCAATTGTCCATATATATCCATACTTAAATGGATGAATGGAGAGGAGGAATGTTGAAGGGCATGTCTTACTGAGTCCGACACAGTATGGTACAACTCAGGGACAGCACAGGTCGAAAAGTATGTCCTGGATGGGACTTTCCATTTTGGACAGGCACATGCAGCAAACTACCGGAACCCATAATTCTCTACAAAGGAGAAGGGCAAAAGATCAATGGCCAGCATTTCAGCTACAGCAGAATTAAGTTCATGTGACAATGTATGATTGGGTGGGTACTTCAGCTTATGCACAAAAACACTCTGTAACGTGGGCTGACTTAAACGTTTTACATGGGGTGGGATGTCAAATGGTTCTGCTCTGCCAATGGCAGGGGTGGAGTGTGGACGTTTGATGAAGACTGTTGCATGGGTAATGATGACAAACCCACAAATACAGTAATTTTGCCACATTTACCAACTGGGGTTGATGTACCACTTGCACTAGACATACTGCATTCACCACCACCACCAAAACTGCTACTCTTACCAGCACTGGATGACATTTCAAAATCATTATGCTCCTCCACCTCATCATACCTGTAGTAATCCTCTGCTCTTATTTCATCACTACTGCACACATTTAATTTCCTACTGGATTTGACAGTCATGGAAGGGGATAACGTGCTCGTTATGGTTGATGACAAGGGTGAATGCCCCACTGTGGTATTAGCTGCCATCATGTGCTGGGTCCACAGTGCCATGTGACTATTCTTAAGATGAGTATGCTGTCCTCCTGTGCCCAGATGGCTCCCCTTTTACCTCGACTCACACGCATATGACAAACCTGGCAGATTGCAACTGACACATCATTTGCATCTTGCACAAAAAAATCCCAAACAAGGGATTGTGATGCTCTACTTTTAACATGTCCCTGATGCTGCTTATTGGACTCTGTTCTTTTAAGTCATGAAGTGGGGGGTGTGCAACGTAATTTTTCGGGCAGGACACACTTGGACTGCAACTGACCACCACGACTACTTATCATTATTACTGGATCATCATCATCATCATCATCATCATCATCAACTGAAACTGGTAAATCACAAGTTTTATGAGGGGGGAGATTAATGCAACAGACCCAGACACAGCCACCTTGAATTTCTTTTTCTCCAGTTCCCAACTGGGCCAATTACATCATCATCATATTCATCAGCCTCACCCACATCCACATCTTCTGCTTGGATGCTGGCATGTGGACTGCATGTTGCAACCACAGCAACATCATCATCATCAGATTCATCATCATCATCAACGCCATCATCACCTGATATTTTTTCACCACACTATGACTCACTGCATGGAAAATGTGTGACCTGAACTGCAGAGGAAGAAATGTCACATTGTATGCTATCATCGACATGATTATCAGAATCCTCATGTTCAGTTACTGGGATGTGACTTGCAAGTATGACATCATCTTCACTGCCACTCACTTGCACTGCTTCACACTCCACTATATTTCTGGACACAGTACACTGGTCAGACGTGAAACTTGAGGCAGCAATACTTATAGTACCACCAGCAACTGCATTAACACCACTAGCTGGGACAACATCATTTCCTCCAACTAGGAGTGAAACTACTGATTGGGCTGTAAAAAACATTGCAGGAGAAATACCTTTACTCACATCAGCAATGCACTTCTGTGTCTGTGTACTACCATGCCCATAGACAATCTTACCACTGGCAGCAGTGCCATGGCGAGAACCAGCTTTGCTTGCACATCTCTGTGGGCATTTTGGGGGATCAACAACAATATTCTAAACAAATTTAGATTTTGGAATGTTCACTCTGCATTGGGGGACGCTGGATGTGAAGCCAAAAAAACAACTGGCTTCAGCAACAGATACAGATGCAAATTTACAAGTGAAAACAACACCTTAACTAACCAGTGGTGCTGAAGTCATGAACAATCCAATCTGGAAAACAATTCTTTGCCAGTGGGGCACTGACTGCAGATTGTTATGGCAGTGCAAGCAGCAAAACAAAGAAAAGATACCACAATGGCAGTACAAAATCACTCAGCTGCAATGGATAGCAGGTTCACACTGCTGCACCTGCAATTACACTGTGACACAATAAAGGTGTATTATTTGAGGTCACGCACTCACACACACACACACACACACAATTTGTCTACAAGTAATGTGTAGCAAATTGAAAAGTTCAGTAATATACATGTATTGTAAACAACCTGAAATTCTGAACTGCTGCACCAGATCCACACAACACACACTCAGCAAGAAAATGTCAACAATTGCTGACAATATTACTGTGTGTACATTAGCACAGTCAGTTATATAACAAAAATATAACCAAAAAACAAAGAACTCCATATTTCTCCAACTTAAATCTACCTACACCACAGATACGCCCCTCCCCCAAATCACACTTTCACTGTCTCTTACTATACAGACTCAGTGTTGTACATTAACATTCAAAATCCACACACAAAAACACTCGCTAATATGAGCACAGGAGGGTTTCCTACAATTGATGAACTAAAGTTTGAGCAAAAAAAAATTACTCAAAAAGGCTTTTTTAACAGTTATTAGAAGGTTTGAATCACAGACACCTCTCAAAGCAACACTATCTCCTACCAGTGCACCCCTGCACATTGACACCCCAATGTCGAAACTCAAAAAAAGACCATTATGGCGACAGTCTCTGTAATGGTCCTTTTTTTTTGTGTTTCACTTTCCGCCAGTGTTCCGCCCCCCTGAACCAACTCCAACCTGGAGATGATAATCCTAACGTCTTGGGGGTGTAGGGGGTGCAGCCCCTCACAGAAAATACTCACTGCATGGGCGGCACAATACCGACATCAGTATTGTGCCGTCACTGTGAGGGAGGTTGGCATTTTCACTGTCGACCTCCCTTGATGCTTCCGTCTCCTACAGCTTCCTACAAACACTGCCCCATACTGAGGCTGTGCAAATCAATATAGAGGCCATGTGACCTGAAATCCCATGGATCACTGCAAAATTCACCTTCGGAGCTTAAAAACAAGGCGAAGTGAGGTGAAGTGCATTGTTTTCAATGCACCTCACCTTTAAAATTGGTGGAGTAGTGTTCTGCGAAGGCGGAGTAATGTAAAGTCATTGTTTTCAATGGACTTCATGTTACCCATTATAACGCAAATTACTCCGCTCCGCATTGTGGAGTACTCCACGAATTCGCCTTGGCTCCGCAAATCACTTCGAAGACCGAATTGAGGCCACTTCACCCACCACTAACTGTAACTTCAGCCGAGTGACCCTGGCGCTGCTACCTGATACCTGCTGGTGGCTGGACCTCTGCATCCAACCCGCCACCCCCGACCAAGGAAAGCAGCCACAAGCCCAAACCTGGCTCTCCTCTTCAGCTGAGTGGCCCTGGCGCTGCTACCTGCTGGTGGCCAGACCTCTGCATTCAGCCCACAACCCCCTGACCAAGGAAAGCAGGTACGTTTGGTCAGCTCCTAGTTCGGAGCTGTCAGGCTTCAATCCCCGTAATTGGACTGGCTCCTGGGGACTGTGGCTGCTTCCCGATTGGATGCTGTAGATCCCCATTGAGAGAGAAAGCACCCAAGGCACCTTTTTCAAAATACAGCTCGGCCACTGCCTTGCTGTACTGCTCTCTGGACAGTTTTTTCTGCTGAATTTACTGCTCATGTGGAAATATTTTTTTCTCTCCTCTTGGAATTTTCTGCTGTTTAGCCTGCTGTATTAGCTAGGCTTGACTTCTATATAGCTTATGGCTTGTATGGCTCAATATTTTTACTTCTTAAACATTTTACCTTTAAACTATAGCACTGTATATGTTGTAATTGCCTAGTAGAGTATAGCAGAGTTGCAGTGAACTTTAATTGACTGCTTAATGTCTATATAGCTTACTGCTTGCATTACTGAATTTTTTCTGCTAATTGCACAATATTCTAGAATAGCTAGAACTGACAATTGCCTGCTGTTTTTTCTGCCACACTCTTCCCATCACAGTTCCTCTCATTCATCCTCGGACTGCCTTCTTTGTTTCCCTCTTTCTGTTGCTTTTTCCCTTTTGTATTTCTTTCTCTCTATTTCAATGTTTCTCTGTTATGTACTGGACCCCGATTCCCTCTCTTGACACCCCCATGAACCAGCACATTCTGTAAATATTGGCTGGCATTTTGGGCCATCTTCTCTACCCATTCCAGACTACCCTGAGTCCTGTCCACCACACGCCTCCTTCCCAGCTCTCCCTGGTCTCATTCGAGGGCTCCCCCCAACCTCCTGAATCAGTCTTTTGTTTTGCTAAATTCCCACCTGGCACCTTTGACCAGACTTCTCTGCAGGAACCTTTTCTCTCCCACTATTTGCACCTATTTCTGCCCTGAGCACTAAATTGCCCAGGGCCCTCCCACCAACCTACTTGACCTTTGTCTTTGACTTTTTAACTAACAGCCCACCTTTTTTTCTGCTCTAATTTAGCCACAAGCTCAAACCAGGCTCTCCACTTCAGCCGAGTGGCCCTGGCACTGCTACCTGCTGGTGATTGGACCTCTGCATCCAGCCTATCACCCCCTGACCAAGGAAAGCAGGTTCATTTGGTCAGCTCCTAGCTCAGAGCTGTCAGGCTTCGATCCCCGTAATTGGACTGGCTCCTGGGGACTGTGGCTGCTTCCCGATTGGATACTGCAGATCCCCATTGAGAAAGAAAGCACCCAATGCACCTTTTTCAAAACATAGTTCGGCCACTGCTTTGCTGTACTGCTCTCTGGACAGTTTTTTCGCCCACCCCACCCTCTTCCCTCCTTTATTAAGTACACTTCCTAGTGATCTCCACCCCCTGAGGCCTCATACTAGTCAATTACAGCAACTCCTTAAAGGGGCACTCCTTTCTGTAACTTCTTAAAGGGGTGATCCTCTCTCATACTCAAACAACATATCATCCCCAATGTATCCGGGATCAAGTGCATTGACACTATGGTCCTCCTCCTATTTCCCACACCAACCCCACCTCACTTAGGACCATCACCCTCTACCCACAGTATCCCCCTCTTATCTACAACACCTCTACCTGAACCCCCCGATGCTTGACCACCCCCCCTCTGTAGTCCCCCACACTTCCAGCCCTGCTACCTCTTACCTCCCACTCATACCTTGGTCTCTTCTCCTCAATATCTTTCCCACCCTTCATACTCTACCTACCCCTTGCATCCCAGCACCCAGCCCCGTGTCTAGTCGCAAGGAGAGATGCCACAATCACTACTATGCTTAGGTGTGCCTAATCACTCTCCTGTTGCTTCTGTCAGGTAACATTCATCCAAACCCTGGCACCGTGCCCAACCTTATGAACAAGCCTGTCCAGGCTCAAGGACTCTGCATAGCATCTATGAATATTTGCAGCCTCCTTAAGAAGGCTGCTGAATTCCTGTTCTGGGTTACTCAGCACCAACCGGACATTGTCACACTAGTCAAAACCTGGTTATCCAAATCCATCCCTGACTCTTTCGTCTCCCTCCCTCCCTGGTTACACCCTTTTCAGGGAAGATCAGGTGGGTAAGCATGCAGGAGGTTGTTCTGTCTACATGCATACTCCCTCCTTTGACATTCACTTCCACCAAAGAACCTTGATAACAGGGAGCAAGGTCTCATGCTAAAAATCTCCCCCAACCCTGATAAGGGCCCATTCTTTCTCACTGTTACCTTTATTTCCCCCAGAAAGCAAGACTTCGCCATTCGGCACTTGCTGACTACCTCTCTTGCCTACTGCTCAAAATGGCCCAGATTATTGTTGGTGACCTGAATATCAACTGGCTCTCTGCCACAACCTCACAAACCAGAGATATCTTTGCCGCCCTTGACATGCCTCAGCTTGTCACCACCCCAAGTAGATTCAACTCTACTCCTGGCTCCAGCACCCTCCTGGATATCACCATTACCAACCGCCCAAAGAGGTTGCTCAATATCAGTGTACTTTCCAACTCACTTAGTGACCACTTCCTGGTCAATTCTCTTGGTCTGCTGCCAACAGCAAACCTGCACCACAAACCACCCAGCGATGTCGCCTACTACCAGGTGGCCTGCGTCACCTTAAACTGTACCTCTCACAACTGGATTGGTCGCCTATCAGGCTTGTACCATCCATAGATGAGGCATTGGATTTTTTTTCACTCGCACTTTTAACGCTACCTGTGCCCTCTATGCCCCCTTTGCTAGAAATTGCACCAAAAAGCAAAGCACCCCCTGGGTTACCCTCTCCTTCCTTCACAAACTTAAAATGAGAAAAACCTATGGCACATTGCCTTGGAATCTGGCAAGCCAGCTGATAGGCAAGTGTACAACGCCGATAGCAATAAGTGTACTTGGGCCATTTGACAGGCCAAAGCCCAGTACTACCAATTCACTCTTGTCTCCTCCTGGGGGTTGGCTAGAAACTTTTGGGATAATGTAAAGGAGCTGAATGGGAAATCCTGCTCCCCACCCCCTCTCAACTCTCCTTTAATGGAACTGTCTGCTCTGACCCCCCTTGGCATTGCAGACTGCCTAAACCACACTTTCTCAGACTTGAGTTCAGTCCTGCCAAATAACTTCTTTGACCCCATCCCAGTAGTACTCCTGCCCACTCTGCCCACTCTCCAGAGACCTCCTTTCTATCTATGTACCATCTCCCCAGTGGAGGCTAGAACCGTTCTGCAAAAAGCCATTACGAGTAACAACCCCGGCACCAACCTACTGGACATTAGGCTACTTCATCTGACATTGGATGCTATCCTGGTCCCACTTACTGAGCTGATCAACTGCTCTCTGTACCTGGGACAGTTGTCCAGCACATGGAAAATAGCCATCATCTCTCCCATCCTAAAGAGCGGTGATCAAGCAAACCTAGGTAACTATCAACCTATCTCCATCCTCCCCCCACTCTTTAAGGCCCTTGAAAAAGTAGTTACCAACCAGCTTGCCGAATACCTAGCCATGCACAAGATCCTGTGCCCTGAACAGCATGGCTTTAATGCAGGTCACAGCACCACAACCACTCTACTTGAATTCTCCAACTTCCTGCACTCTGCTCTTGATGCCGGAAGTCCAGCCGGTGCCATGTTCATTGACCTCTCCAAGACCTTTGACACGGTTTGCCATCCCCTCCTGCTTGACTCCATCAGATGCCTTGGTTTCTCCCCCAGCCCCCTTGCATGATTCACCAGCTACCTCTCTGCTAGAACTAAGTGTGTAAAAATCAATAGCACCCTATCGGACACATGACCTGACCACTCTGGGGTTCCCCAGGACTCCATTTTAGGCCCTTTCCTCTTCAGTCTCTACCTCAGCTCCCTCCCCTCAGCCTGCCCAAGTAAGATCCTCCTATACGTGGATGACACTGTGCTCTTTGCCTCTGACCCCAACCCCAACACACTCCAGGCCACCCTCCAACAAGCTTTTGATAGAGCTGAGCATTGGTTCACATCACGAAGGCTAGTGCTGAACCTAAAAAAGACCAAAGCTATGCTCTTCTCACATCACCAAAGGAAAGCCGATGGTGCCCCTCTCGTGATACTGCCTAGCACACTAAACCCCTTTGAGCAGGTTTCCTCCTACAAGTATCTGGGCATTACCTTTGATTCAGCACTCTCCTTCCATTCTCATGTCAATGCCCTTTTTGCTGCCACCAATGTCAGGATTGGACTGTTATACTGCCATAGGGACTTCCTACCACAAGAGGCCCTTAGATTGGCAACACTTCCTCTGTCCTGTTGCTAATCGACTATGAGCTGCCCATCTATGCTGCAGCAGACAATACTGCTCTTGCAAGAATCCACCTCTCTATAAATGAGGTCTGCAGGCTAATGCTGGGAGCCCCTAGGTGCACCCATACATGCCTGCTGTACTCCACCACCAACTTGATTAACTTTGAAAAAAGACTCCACTTCCAAACCTGCCTTCTTGTAAAAAAGACCCTGCTAGGGCTCTCTCCCCCTGGGGTCACCACCTCCATGCCGCATGCCTCCACCTCAGTCTCCACCCACAGCACTGTAAAAACCTCCCTTATTGTCCCCAGGGTAAGGACCTTTATGGCCCAGAGATCATTTTGCTATCAGGCTTCCTCCTTGTTCAGTTCCCTCCCAGCCAACATTGCTGACTCCACTAAGCTTGGTCCTTTCAAGGTCTCCCTCAGAAGCTATCTGACAAGTGCTCACTGGTGCAGCTGCACATAATCCCCCACCTGCCCCTTACCCTCTCCCCTAGGCTGGGTCTGCCCTGTCTATTTTTGCTGTATATGCCTGGGGTTTCAGGCAACATCTGCTGACTAATGTAATAAAATATCTCTGGCTGCTACCTGATGTGGTACTTGTGTACCTATATTATGGCTACTGTGATCTACCTATTACCAAGGCTATACCACCAGTGAATGCCTGTAACACTGGTTGCTTTTTTAATCCAAGCATTATGTACTGTACTGTTTTGCTTGCTGTGATGTACTGCCCTCTTGACAAGGTGCCATTGTAAATAAGTCTTTGACTCAAAGGTCTGTAAACCAATGATCTAATAAATAAATAAATAATGATGTGAGTGCTCTTTCCTGTTCCCTGCATGCCGGTATTCCTTTAACATATGGATATACTATATTAAATAAGTAATGGGACTGAACCTCTTCTGCTTGGTGTTTTGCATCTACAGATATTGATCCCACACCCCACACCCATTTTGCACACTGAGCATTTGGACAATATTTCAGTTCCATAAGCCTGTAATTATACCAATTGAGCAGTATCACTTCTCTTATTGTGGAAGTTATACAGACTGGTGCAAACAAACAGGAAGGACCCTGTGATAGCGGGACATAATATTTGAACCAGATGTTGCATATTAATTATTCGATCGTATGGGAGTGCATCCACTTGAGTGTGGCTGGTGGATTCCTTACTGGTTATCAATAAGATTTGGGGGTTGATCAGTGAAATCAGAGCACTCTTCCCTGTATATCTTCTAAATGGGATGTGCTCGGTATCCCCCATGTTTTTTTCATGGGATTCACTCACTCCCTGGAGGCTCTTTCAGTCTAACTGATATAATTAAATAAATTTTAAAACATATGTCCAGGAAACTGATAGACTGGGAGCCAATGAGTGGATCCCGGGATGGCCCTCTGTATGTTTTGGGGGGCCGGGGACAGGAGGAGGAGCTGATTTTCTTAGACATGTTTTCATGATGTTTATCTTTGGTGAACATTTACATTTATTCCTTATACTGTTTTTTACTTTGCAGTATTGCCATGGTGGAAAGGAAAGCTACTTTTATTTGACACTTGCACTTGTTTATAAAGCCAAGTGATGGCCTGGAAATATGCCCCTTTTTAGGGCTGCAATCTAGTTTATTCCACCTATGGCTCTGGAGCAGGGCCTCTTGCTTAGAGGCATACCCACCCCCTTTAACCCACCCTGCTACCTACCATCAGACACCAAAAGGGTGAGACATAGAAGTCTGATTGTACAGACCTCCTACCTTGGAAGCATTAATACACATAAGTTTCTAGCTGCCCTGTTGGCATATATCCTTTATTACAATTATAGAAGTTTACATGTTAAGATCACCTTTTTTCAGGTGTCTATATTGTTGGGACAGGCCTTGAGGCTGTTCAATATTTACTGGGGTAGAGTTTCAGTTGCTTTGGACTTTTTCTTTTTAGATAATGGCTAGCCCTGGTATAGTGATAATTTCATATAATGTCCGTGTGCTCACTAACCCTATAAAAAAGATCGGAGTATTTAGTTTCCTTAGAAAATCTGGATCTGACTTTCTTTTGCTTCAAGAGATGCATTCATCCCCCTGTGGAGCATGAGAAACTTTTGAAATTTTGTTATAGTATCATGCTTGCCTCCTTTTATGAATCTGGCCAACGTAGAGACACAGTGATTTTAATTCCTAAAAGGGTGGCCTTTGATATAGTAGATACTTTCATAGATGGAGAGGGCCACTATGTTTTGCTTAAGGGATATTTCAATGGAGCTATGATTACTCTAGCCTTGATATATGCCACACCAGGCTTGGAATACTCATTGTATCCCAGTCTTTTTCTAAATATTGCAGCATGAGTGGAAAGAACTTTAATTATGGGAGGAGATCTCATCTTAGTATTTAATCCTCACTTAGACTCCACCTTGCACACTCTCAGGAAAGACCAAAAGGTTGCCCAACAAGTTTGGAAGCTTTTAGGGGAATTATGTGATTTAGATGCATGGCACTACCTGCATGGCAGGGCAAAAGACTGCACCTATTATTCTCCCTCCCACCAAGTCTATTCTAGAATAGACTATTTCCTTACCCCAAAGAATTAAAGGGGCCCTTACAGAATTATTGGATAGGGTATATGACTCAATCAGATGATGTGCATCTCTACTTGAAGTTGAAACTAAATCTAGGCCAAAACAGAAAGTCCACCTTTTGGAGATTGGGCATCTCCCTAATTCAGGATAAAGGAGTTCAAGCGGCCCTAACAGAATGCGTTCAGTAGGCACTGGAGGAGAACGACACCCCTGATCTCCCTCCAACTCTGCTGCGTGATACCATTAAAGCAATAATACATGGTAAGCTAAAAGATATTTCTTCATGCAGAAAGAAATACAGGGAGGAGCATAAACTACTGTTACAAACCCAAATAGCTGAATTAGAATCCCAACAAAAAAAAAATATAATAAACAGAGAGGAATACAATTAAAGGACCTGCTAGCAATTTTAGATTATTAAGTGGAGCAAAAATTCTGATATTTACTGCAGCGATACTATGAGGGAGGCCTGAGGGCGCAGAAGCTTCTTGCAAGTAGACTATGTCAATTATGTTCTAAAGCCACCATAGCCAAAGTTATATATCCTACCACAAAAAAAAACACATTGTATGATGCCAGACATAGTGGAGGTGTTCAGGGCCTACTATATAGATCTCTATAAGGTGGACCCCCCCCATACCAGCTCAGATAACTAGCTTTCTAAACCAGTTACATTTGCCTAAAACCTTTGACCTGCATAATCAGACCCTTACAACCCTTATTTTCAATTTAGAGATTGTCACAATGATTAAAAGATTCAAAACTGGTAAATGTCTGGGTATGGATGGGTTCCCCAGCAAATTTTATAAACAATTTACAGATTTGGTTTCCCCCTCTTGCTTCTTGGGGCATATACTTTTGTCATGGGAGACGATGGTGTTTTGTCCCCCTCCTTGTCTCAGGTAATTGTTTCTATGGTTCCAAAGCCAGCCACAGACCAATCTTTCTGTGCTTCATACAGACCTATATCTGTTCTGAACACAGATGATAAAATCCTTACCAGTCTTATCACTCATAGATTGGAACATATTATTCTAAACCTAATACAAATAGATCAAATAGGTTTTGTTGTAGGTCAGCAAGCACAGGATAACATAAGAAAAGCCATACATATTATAGACCATCTTATGCTCACCAAGCCACCAGCCCTTCTGATGAGCTTGGACGCAGAGGAGGCTTTTGATAAAGTGTCTTGGACCTTCCTGTGTGGGGTCCTGGCTGCCTTTGCTTTCACTGACCAATTTATTGGCTTTATTTCAAAATTATATGCTTCCCTCATGGGATATTTCCAAGCCAACGGTCCTGTTTCCAGCATATTTGAACTTCAGAGAGGAACATGTCTGGGATGCCCACTGTCCCCCCCTTTAATTTGCTATATATCACCTGCACAAAGTATAAAACTAAAACAAAATGTTAAGACCAGTTAGGCAGTATAGCATAGAGGTTAGAGGAACAAGCTGTGAATAAGCTTGGTACATCCAGCAAATCAGACCTGGGTTTGATTCTCAAACCTCCACTTGCATACTGTGTGACTCTGAGCAACTCACTTAACTGACCAGTGCTCCCAGATTGCCCCTGAAAACAGGCACTTGTGCCTAGTAGGCCTTACCTGGTTACCAAAGACCAAAATAAAAAAATAAATAAAAGAGAATCACACTGGGAGAAACTGAACACAAACTGGCCCTATACGTGGATGATGTCCTTTATTTGGGGGGCTTGGTTGCTTCCCTCCCAGAAGTATTCAAAGAAATCCAACGCTTTACTAAATTATCAGGGTAGTCATTAAATACAAATAAGATGGAGGTTTTAGTTTTCTCATATACGGTCCTGAACTCCCTCCAAGAGCAGTTCCCCATGAAATGGGATCTTAAGTCCATTAAGTACCTGGAGGTCCGCTTGGGGTTGAATACTTCTATGTTATTTGGAAATAATTATTGGCCCTTCTCTCATCACTTAAATCTGACTATAAGCATTGGTTGCTTCTACCCTTATCACTATATGGTAGGATATGAACTATAAAACTGAATGTATTGCCTCATTTTTTTTATATCTTTTCCAATGTGTCCCCATGCCTTATATCCCAGAACAACTTTCTTACCTGGCAAAAGCAAATACTTTTCTTTGTTTGGCATAGAAAGAGGTCAAAAATTACTCAGTGCACCCTTTACCTACTGAAGGCCAAGGGTGGTTTGGCCCTTCCAATGTTAATAGGATATTGGACTGAAGCCCAGTTGAAACTAACATTATTGTGGGCAACTCCTAGGTATGTTGCCCACTGGAAACAGATTGAGTTGGCACAGGAGATGTATCCTCCTCTTTCTGCTCTGTTATTTATCCCCAAACAACTACAGATACTCCCAAAACCCAAAATCCACTGTCTTAAGTATTCACACAGTATCTGAGGGATGGAAACGGGGTATAAGTAAAGGAGGAATGTCCGAATCCCTAGGGAGGTATAAATGGTGGATTTTGGAGGACTCTTTCCTACCCTGTAAGTATGACCCCTGGTTTAAACAGCAGGCCCAGAAAGGCCTTCACTCTCCATGGCAACTCATTCAAAAGGACACTGGTATTCTATTCGATAGTGCAGCCTAAAGATATGGTTGTCAGACTAAAGACACATCTCATTACTACCAGCTTAGAGATTAAATTAATAAACTACTTCAAGCTAATCAGATTCAAATTGGTGAATGCCATTTTCCCATTGTCTTTGAAGCCATTTGGGGTTCCTCCCTTGGAAAAAGGTCAATAACTATGCTATAAGCCACTTATATAGTGGATCATGACTACACCACTAATCAAATCTCGGAAAAACGGGAGAAGGAACTTAATTTTACTTTAGAACCTGGGAGTTGGTCGAAGGTTTCGGCCACAACCGACATGGTGCATGTTTGCCTAGAAACTCTGAGTTAGATATTTTGTGGTCCCACTTGTCCAGGCTAAATGGGACTTCTCTGTTATGGCCACCTGTTGGCAGAAGTGTGGAGAGAAGCTAGCTACACAATCACATGTTTTTTGGGTTTGCCCATCCTTTTGTGACTACTGGGGCTCAATTAAGCATCACTTAACTTCCTTATTTGATATCGCAACATCTCTAAATTCTGAACATTTAATACTAGGTTCCCTCCCTGATCCTTCAATGGCCAGGAAGTTAGATATCTTTGGTCCATCTTAGTGGTAGCGGCAATAAAAGCTATCATGAAGAGAAGGCTTCAGGTGCACCCTCTTGATTATAGAACGGGTGATCATAGTAAATCACATTCAGAACATGGAAAGGCTCAACTTGCAGTGCAACACAAGCTGGCACTCTATACAAATAGGTGGATGAGGTGGGAATTGTGTCAGAATGAACTCCAAACCCTAACGGATTAAATTTCTTTATTGCTACAGTATTATTAATTCCTAAATGAATGTAACACAAGATACTCTGCTCTAAGTACTTATTTCGTTCTTTATTTACTTATTATTATTACTACTTTTACCCCAGTGCTTCTTACACAATATTAAGTGTTGGCAATTTTTTTTTCTTAAATCTAAATGGACTGTTAAGATAATGCTAATCAGCCAGGTGACCTTCTCTGCTTTTATTTGTTTTTCCTTTTCTTTAATGTTTTACAATGTTTGATATATTCTGTACCTTCATTTACATTTCAAGTTTCATTCATCATATACATGATTTTTGCTATTTTATTAACAACTTGTCCTTTTTATGTTTGCTTGCGCATGCGCAAGAAACATTATGTGGCAGCTTAGGAGAAAAGTGGGTTGTGGAGGTGCGGCACTGTGGCGGCCAATGCCACCACTGCATTTCTGGGCTTGCGACTGTGTAACCAATGTAGCCCCACTGTCCTGCTGACACTAGTTCTCCAGAAGTGCCACCAACTTTGAAATGATTTGGCCACCACAATCAGGGGGTGCCTCATCATTGCAACATCAGGCATTCATCTCTCTGTTGGGTCTGAATAGTGCAGATGGCAAGCTAATGGTGCAATGGCCGGCGGCCCCTGATTGTTGCAGCCGCCTGTGTGCTACTTCATTTTCTTAAACACGGTGCAATGCTCTCTCAACCTAGTTACTTTTATTTTTCTGTAATTAAAATTGTGTCAAACTCCTCTTGTTATGTCCCCGGCAGTCCTGACTCTCTGTCTCACACTGCACTCCTCCATCTCCCTCCTGGCTCACACCATGTATTCACACTCTTCTTTTCCTCTCCGCAGCCCGCAGCTGCCTGCCACTGACCCGACAAGACTCCCAGTTACCTCAGTGTGCAGCAGGGCCTGTAACCCAACCACAGTACTGTGCCCTGGCATGTCTGCTGCATGCTCACTCACTCCCTAGAGTCCTCTCACTGTTCAAGCTCTGCTCCGAAGTGCAATCTACTTCTCTGACCACACCGAGCGTTCTCCCTCCCAGTCCCTTCTTTTCTGCTGTATGAAAGCAATGGGTCAGTGGACTAAGGGACATAGCCCATATTCAAAACAACTGATCCAAGACTCTGTCCTGGTTGCACCGTTCCTGCCTCTCCTTCTGTCTCTGCCACCCAACCACAAGACTAGCTTATGGCCTGGCATAATTTGCTTGGTTGTTGGCGTCCATACTTTGATGTTTGGCTCTTGAGCTCTGTGTGAGGTGGGGTGGGTTTCTACAGAAAAGCCCTGTCATTTGGCTCCTGAGCTCCATGTAAGGAATGGAGCAGGATGGGGTGTGTTTCTACAGAGGAGCCTGAGCGCTGCTTTTGCAGGCATTCATGTCTTGCTGTTTGGCTCCTGAGCTCCGTGTGAAGAATGGAGCAGGATGGGGGTGGGTTTCTACAGAGCAGCCCTGCTGTTTGGCTCCTGAACTCCAAGAATATGGGCTTGTGTATGGTAGGTACCATCGATAGGTAATATATTTATTTGGTGCTCTTTTCATAAATCAGAGCACCTTACCTCTTGTAGGCACGGACATAAAACACGTAAAACATATAAAAAAACATGAATATGACAAATAGCAATAAATATACAGGTATAGCGTTGGATGTTCAGTCAATTGCTGCATGATTTGGCCACACTTTTATACCTGCATCAACACTGTTAAACTACAGAAAATGTAGCCAATCTTTTTTGTCACAAGTGCCGTGAGTTGCTCACCTAATTAATGCAGGCAACAAAATATGTAACACGTGCATACTTTTTTTGGCCATAAATAGAGCACAGTTTGTAAGTGCATCAGCATGTTTGAAATCACCTGTGGGCATTCCAGCCCATTTACAAGGATGCAATTGTGGCAATACAACTGCTGCAAGTACTGCATCCAGACCTTTAAAAATCTAGGCCATAACATTAAACACAATTTATGCAGCTTGCATTGTCAGAGTGCAATTTTTTATTAAATCAGACCAGGGAAGGCAGCACAGGTCTCATCATGGCTCAGCTGGTAGCACATACGCTTCTGGGCCAGGAGATGGTGGGTTCTATTCCCAAACTGTGATTGGACTCATACCATAAATGCTGGCAACTGATTGCAGTACTGAGCTAATGTTGTACAGTCAGTGTGTTCCTTCCTTCAGATGAGGCATTTAATACAGGTCCCTTTTAACCTTCTATGGTGCTGTTTTGTGAGTGTCCAGGTGGAAGAAAAAAAAAAGACACTTTTCAAAAGACTAGAGAATTTTCCCTCATATCCATCCCAACATTCCACTTTCCATAAAATCAGTTCATGTGATTGTGCAAGTCTGTGTGTGGGTGCTGACGCACCAAATGGCTGCCACTGGCTCCATAATAAACTGCTTAGATTTATTTTTCTCAAACTAAAATTGTGTCACACTCCTCCTGTCTTGCCCAGGGTGGTCCCAATGCTCTCCCAGACTGCACTCCTCCATCTCCCTCCCTGCCCACACCATGTGGTTGCACTCTTCTCTTCCTCTCCTCTGTTTGCAGCTGCTTCCCACTGACCTGTCCAGATTATCAGTTACCTCAGTGTGCAGCAGGGCCTGTAACCCAACTGAGCCCTGGCATGTCCTCTCCACGGTCACTCACTCTTTAGAGTCCTCTCACTCATCAAGCCCCACTCCGAAGTGCAATCTACCTTTCCGACCCCACCAAGTGTTCTCTCTCTCAGTCCATTCTCTGCTGCTGTGTCAAACCAACTAGCCAGTGGACTAAGAGACATAGCCAATTTGAAAAACAACCAATGCCCAGACTCTGTCCTGGTTGCACCGTTCCTGCCTCCCCTTCTTTTTCTGCCACCCCATCGCAAGACTAGCTTATGGCCATGCACAATTTACTTGGTTGCTGCTGAGAAGCAGAGAGATGTTACAGAATGCTGAGGCAGGGAATGAAGCACAAAAAACTTGAAACCTTGTTGAAGATCACACAGAAAGTGATACTGGTGGGATTCCAACTTGGATTACCACGTTCACAGTTCTGCACTTTAATCAGCAGGCTACACAGCTTTTCAGTAATGGGGTCACATGGCCTTGCATGTGAAAGGCTTTTGGACTGAATCCGTGACACATCAAGGAACTCCAGGTATACTATATCTCTTCTCTGTTGGTTACAGTGACATAATGTATGATACTTATAAACCATAGAATATGTTGAAAGACAGGCAGATTTGGTCCTAATGTAAGTTTCTTATTCCTAGTCTTGGTGGGACTGTGGGCAGTACTATGAGATGAACTACATTCTCTTTAAAACACGGGTAATCTTTGGAAGTGGTATTTGAATAAAGTAAAAATGTTGCTTCTAGTGATTTACAGTTGTTTTGACACAGGCAATGAATTATGCTAGTGTTAGTGTGGATTTTTTTTTTTTTACATTTTTCACGATGACAGCATGTTCTTGCTCTATGGCAATGTGTCTTCCAGTACTATGGTAAATGTCGGCTTCAGCAGACAGCACAGGTCTGCCCTCTCTACTATATAATTGAACTCTATGGTGGGGGAGGGATGTGTCTGTCCATCTGCCTGCCAGCTGAGCTGTACCTGCATAACCTCTGATCTGCCTATGTGACCAGCCTGTTAGAACTTGGTGCCAATCATCATTTTGTAGCAGCAGAAGTTTGGAAGTTAGTCAGTTGGGGCCTGGAACAGTTCATGACCATGGTGCCATCGCCAAGCAAATTCACTCTTCATTCGGGAACTGGGTCCAGTAACTATAGTGTCTGGGTGTCAGACCAGAGACCTGTACAATCGTGGCTTCAGTCATGGTCCGTGTTACAACTGGAGCAAGGGAAATTCCAATTGCATCATGACAAGGCACACTTGTGGAGATGGAACACCCATTGGAGACAGGACCTCAAGAAAGGTTTGCAAATTTTTCTGTTGTGGGAGTCCTTTACTGTTTAATATTTATGTGTCAGCTGGGGGGGAACAGAGTGAGGCAGAGGGAAGAAACCGGGAACCTACGAGAAGGGGCATGGAAGGGAAAGCAGGAGAATCATCAAGGCCCACCTCAAGAAGCTGCAAAATGTTAAGTCTATACCGGAAGCTGCAGTGTTCGGACCAGGTGTTGTTGATTTGGATGGCATTAGTGGACTGTTGTGCTGTCATTGGATTGCTTTCTGGTTTTTCAAGGGGTGGCTGTGATCTAGTCCATGCTTGCTGTGTCAGTTTAGAGGGTTTGCTTACATTAAGGTTTTTTCATTCCATACAAGGGTGTTAGCGGGTCGGATAGTGTGACACAGCTGCACACTACTGTGTTGAAGAGAAGAGAAGTGCAGGCAGCAGGATCATTTATAAGCCTATAATTCCTTAATAAAAAGTATGCCACTGAAGCTTAAGTGATCTTACCGGTCTTTCTTGTGCTGTGTCTTGCCAGACGTGCTGTTTCCCAGTGTTCTCTTTTCCCCGCAGGAAGAAAGCCAAAGGTGGGGCAGGACAGTGGATTGAAGGAGATGCCCTTTGGGAAGGTCTAAAACTGGGAAGCAGCCATGACCACAATGTATACAGAGATGGTTTCTTCTGCTCGATGACCTGGTAAAAAGTGTTCAAATTGGGGAGCTTTGAGAGGTGTTGAGCAGTAGTATCGAATGTTTACAGAAGGGAAAGTATCCTTTATTTTGTGTACCCCCTAAAGTGTGTGTTTGTTTTGTGTTTTCATAATTAAATATTTCTATTTTTTGTGACCTGACTCTAAATCAAGTATCAAATGTTGTGATTTAGTGTGACAGTATTTTGCATAGTATTTTTAGAGGTAAACCAGAAGCTATATAATTTTACAAGGACTGTATGTAATTTGTATTTCGCTTCTTTGGGTAAATTTTGCTCTCTGATTGGTTCTTGAGATCACATGCTTTAAGTGCTCAAATAGTTGACTTGGCATTCTGGAGACTGAGAATGACAATTTCCGCTGAAGGTGAATGTGGAGGAGTAGCCGAGGAGTGAATATGAAGAGAGCTGTCAAAATGTACTTGTATTTTACTTCTCCTATCATTTTGCCACCTTGCATGTAGTGTAGTATTTTGGCCTCAATTTCTGTTAAGAGAACCCAATGCACAGTTTGGGAATAAAATCACACTCAGGCATGCAAAGCTGCATTATGCCTGTAATGATCTGTATAACACCAAGCTTGATAGTGTAAGTTTCAAGTTTTATATTTAAATTTATATTTAATTTTAGCATATACAGTATACAGTATACATTTTATATTGATTGTATTAGTTGTGGGATGCTATTAGCCTTTTAGTGACTCTATACTATCCTGGGTACTTAAATACTTGGATGGTATTATTTTAAGTGACTGTTTTTTTTGTTTGTTTTTTTGCTCTAGTTTTTCATTTATGTTGTTTCTTTTTATGAAGGTATCCAGGAACTGGTTTGACTTGGTTTCATTACCAGACGGGAAAAGTCAACCGTGGAACTTTTTTGGGTATAGCAGCTTTTGTCGAGAAGCCATTGCTATTTGAAGATATTTGAAGTTATGAGATTTGTTATTACAAACATAAGACTGCTTTCAGCATCTGGCCTTCTCTAAAGAGGAATAATTAAAACAAGAGACTTAAATAAACTTAAATAAAACCTCCCAATTGAGCTGAGCAAGACGTCTGTGCTATATAATACAACCTATTCTGTAGAATACTCTCTCCTGGACTGGAATAATGGGGGAAGGAAGAGGGGGAGGTACATAAAACAAACAGTAGTAACACTCTGGATACAGAAGTTGATACCAGCCCATTTACAGAAGAAAGGGTTCTGAAAGAACTCTTAAAAGTGAAGGTGGACAAAGCAATGGGGCCTGATGGGATTCATCCCAGAATTCTAAAAGAACTAAGGGTAGAACTAGTGACACCACTGACTACCCTCTTTAACAAATCATGGGAGGATGGGGTGGTACCCGAGGACTGGAGGAGGGCAGATGTGATTCCCCTTCACAAAAGTGGGAACAAGGCAGAAGCAGGAAACTATAGACCTATTAGTTTAACCTCAGTGATAGGGAAAATGATGGAATCACTTCTAAAGGAAAGAATTGTCAAGTATCTAGAGGCCAGAGGGGCACAGGACCCTAAGCAGCATGGATTCACAGTGGGAAGGTCATGCCAGATGAATCTGATAGATTTCTTTGACTGGGTGACCAAAGTAGTAGATCAGGGAGGGGCTGTGGACATGGCCTACCTAGACTTTAGCAAGGCATTTGACACAGTCCCACACAAAAGATTAATATACAAGTTAGCCAGCCTGGGAGTGGGTCCCAAGATGACAGCCTGGGTAAAATTGGCTGGAGAATAGGACACAGAGAGTAATAGTAAATGGAGTCCACTCAGAAGAAAGGAGGTTACTAGCGGGGTACGCAGGGTTCAGATAGGACCAGTCCCTTCAATGTTTTTATAAGTGACATTGCAGAAGGACTGGAAGGAAAAAATGTCTCTTTGCAGATGAAACTAAGATCTGCAACAGAGTTGATTCACAGGGTGGGGTGGAAAGGATGAGAAGGGACTTGGCAAGGTTAGAGGAATGGTCAAATGTATGGCAGCTTAGATTCAATGCTAAGAAGTGCAAGGTAATGCACCTGGGAAACAAAAACCCAGAGGAAGAGTACACAATGGGGGGTGAGACACTAACAACAACAAAAATGGAAAGGGACCTGGGGTAGTCATATCAGATGACCTAAAGGTGGGCAAGCAATGTGAGAAGGCAGCAAGGAGGGCTGGGGGATACTGGGATGCATAGGGAGAGGCATCACCAGTAGAAAACAGGAAGTTATTATCCCTCTGTACAGACAGCTGGTGAGACCCCATCTGGAGTACTGTGTGCAGTTCTGGAGACCCAATCTCCGCAAAGACATAGACAGGATGGAAGCTGTCAGAGGAGCAGCTAAAATGGTGCAGGGTCTGGAGGACAAATGAAAGAGACTTAAGGAGCTTAATATGTATAGCCTCAAGGAAGGAGGGAGGGGAGACATGATAAAACTTTCAAGTACCTCAAGGGACTCAACAAAGTCCAAGAGGGTAGCATCTTTCAAAAAAAGGGTGTGCAAGAACAAGAGGGCACAATTTGAAGATAGAGGGGCGCTCCGAGGTAATTAAGGAAGTATTTTTTCACAGAGAGGGTTGTGGATGCATGGAATGGCCTTCCGGAGGAGGTTGTGGAGTCAAAATCAGTGGTGGAATTCAAGCATGCATGGGATAGTCATAAGGCAATTCTGGGGGGTGGGGGTAGGAAGAAGTAGACTGCTGGTTAACTAGGATCTTCAGCTTATCCAGTAGGTAGGGAAATGGGCAGACTGGGTGGGCCAAGCGGTCCTTATCTGCCGTCAAATTCTATGTTTCTATGTTTCTATGTAATGCTTCATTTTACAGATCAATGTCAATTTTTGGTGCCTACTATTGTATGCAACAAGATTTTGTAATAATAATTGCACATTTTATATATCTGTTACATTGTTATTATTTTTGCTAAGGTAGGATGTGTTTTAGCTGGTTCAGATCTGGAGTTTTGCTTATTATTAAAGCTAAGAAATATTATAGTGTACTGTGTGAAACAACTAGCAATTTAAAGAAATGGTACAAACTCGATGACAAATCCTGGAGGAAGTACAGGTTAATGCACAGAGAAATGAAACGCAGGGTATTGGAGAGTCAGATCCTTTGCTATACTATCAGAATGGATTTACCCAGCAAATCATTTTAGAGGGAGAAATGACTGATCCATCTGCTAGTCCAGTGATTGTTAAATTGAAATCCAGAAAATGGACAAAAAAATCCTCTAAAAAGGTAAATAAGAAAGGTGTGTTGGGGTTGACAAAAGGAAAAAAAGTAAACAAAAATTATGGACCACTTTCAGAAAAATAACTTGGATAAAGATGTTCTGGGCTTAATAGGAACTGACCAAATTGCTCCATTAGTAAAAAAGGGAGAAATTATATTGGAAGTTACCACTTTAAAAGAAGATTCTGAGCAAATATTCTCAACTAAGTCTTTCGGGCCTTACTTCTACCCCCCCCCCACACATTTTTAAAACTTCTTTAAATATGGAGACCAATAGTGAGCAAATCCCACTTTTTGTAGAGATTTCTCCAGATATGGTGAAGAATAGTAATATTGGCCAAATAAAACAGGTATCCAGCTTAGAGTCAGCATCTATGAAAAGGTTAAAACTTAAAGTTGGGAGAAATTACTCTAATTCTGTATTATATTATGAAAGTCCATCTCCAAATAGGGAATTTTCACCAGAGGATAATAGAGTTTGCTCTTTAAAGGGCAGACCAGGTTGTCCTGGTGCACCCCTTCCCTTTCCATTAGGATGGTTGTGCTCAGAAGGGGAGGGGGGAGGAAGAGGAGGGGACAGGGGATAGAACAATGGCCAGGCAACAGGAAGGGGATGGGCAAGTGGAGGTACATAATGGACAGCACAGAGGGGGTTCAGCCACTTTTGCTGGAGTTTTGATTTACATCAGAGCTGCAGCACTTCAGATTGTCAAACTAGGATATTAATTCAGAGTGAGGTTTTTGCACTACAGACAAGAAGGTAAGGAAAAAAAAGAGAAAGGATAAAAGAGTAAAGAGCATATATATAGAAAATATATAATAAAGTGATACACTAGAAAATGGTACTGTATGAGGATGCATTTAGAGAAAGAATTGTGAGAACAACAACTGGATACTAAGATTTCTTGTTCAGAATGGATAGTAGTATATAACTTTTGCACCGGCAGGTTCTAGCATTGGCTGCCTGGAGAGAGTAGCACTTTTGGTATTCAAATGAGTCGTGGAGTGAAGAAGAAGAGGGTATATATGGCAAGGGACACGCCGTGGATGAGGGGTAGAAAAAGGGAGGTCTTGCGTGATGGCAGAAAGAAGGTTTTCCCTAGCCAGGGCGAGCGCCGTATGGCCTGGAGGACTACTCGCCTGGAGAATGCAGTCCTTCCCCATTTGCCATGGTTGGGAGGTTTAAGAGTAAATCATAGGCAGAAGTAAGGCAAGGAGGGTGTTGTGTGGGGTGAGGAAGCAGAGGGACAAGCAAGTGAAGCACCTGCGAGTGACGACCATGTGGTATGATGTCAGATGCCACGGGTGCATTGCCAAGAGAAGCAGCATTGTCTGAAGTGCATGGCTCAGCAGTTGGGTGCCCCTCTCAGGCATTTTTAAAATTGATTTGAGCTGGTTTTGGGAGATAATCACAGGGGGAAGTACAATTTGAGGCGTAGAAACACTGTGAGCATTGCCGAGAGAAGCAGCATTGGTCAAAAGTGCATGGGACAGTAGTTGGGGTGCCCCTCTGGGCATGTTTAAATTTTGTTTTGCACTGTGTTGGGAGAGAAATGCAGGGGAAAATGCAAATTAGGGCGTAGAGGCTCCGGAGCATTGCCGAGAGAAGTAGAGCTGGTATAAAGTGCATGGCGCAGTAGTTGGGTGGTCCTCTGGGCATTCTTAAGGATTGTTTATGAGCTGTTTTGGAGAGAATCACAAGGGGTAGTACAGTAGGGCTTAAGAGGCACTACAGCACACTAGGAGAGCTTCAGGGGTGGTGGCCACATGCCGTCAGACACCATGAGGGCGCAGTGCAGTGACAGATAGTGCTTCTCTAAGTGCATGGCACAGCAGTGGTGTCCCCTCGGAGTTGCTCCATTTGATTAAAAAAATATATAGAAGCTGAATACAGGGAGGCAAGGAGGCATAGGAGGAAGGCAGAGTGTGCCCGTGAGTGGTGACCACTGGCAGGGCATCAGACACTGTGGGTGCGACATGCGAGGGACAGCGTGGCTGGGCTGAAGGCCCATTGGGGAGGGACAGCAGATCCACACAAAAGTGGTGATACTGGGGCCCATCAAGAGAAAGGGTGTCCAGGGGAGGCCCAGTGACCACGTAGGGATCAACAAGGCAGGAGGAGTGGGTTGGGGGAACTAGAACAGAACAGGCTTTGAGGCCTGCAACCAGAGGCGTGCGAGAGCACGTGGGGGGAACATTTACAGGCCAGGAGGCCACAACAGGAAGCAAAAAGGGGGCAGCTCAGCCAAAAAGGAGCAGAGGCTGGCTGGGAAGGGGTGTAGGAAGAAAGGCTAGGCCCGACAAGCCAGGGGCATGGCGGTAGAGGCCCTGAGGGGGGCATAACAGCAAGGAGATGATCATTTAAGCTAGGAGGCTACGTGGCACACCCCAGGAAGGGTGTATGTAGGGAGGATATGACTAGGCTGGGAAGGCTACGGGAGGTGGTGCATGATGCGATTAGTGGCCATATGACTAAGAGGCCAGGCAGGCGGGCACATGAAGAGAGGTGTTGTTGGTGAGCAAAAAAAAAAAGCACAGTTTTTAGTGCGGGAAGGCACATCTTGTGGGTAGACAATGGGCTTTGGGGAAACAGGCCTGGCCTTGTGAGAGACTACTAAAGGAAAAGACTTTTAATAACAGAATTTTTCTTGTCATTTTCTTCAGTTATATTTTACAGGAGCAAGAAGCAAGGAACATGGCACCAAAGAAGAGCAGGCCTTTGAAAGAGGATGCCTACAGGGCAATAGTGGAGCTGGCAGAGAAAGCTAACAGAATGTGGGAGCTAGTGGAGGGAGAGGAGCTTGGGAGATGCGGGGAGAAAAGGAAAGCAGGGAAGGGAAAGGTGCAGAGGAAAACGGGTGGCTGAGCCATGCAGCCCAACCAGGGTGCAGACACTGATAGAGGGACCTAACAGGGCTGCTAGCCCAGTATCTCTGTAGCCCATTGACCCAGCACCATCAGTACCTCACCAGGCCCAGGTTGTGGTTCCCATAGTGGAGCCCAGACTGGATCCCCAGTGCACAGTAGTTCCTCCACAGGCGATTTGAGGGCAGCCACCCTTCAAAAATAGAGACCATACGGGAAAACCAGGAGAACAGCAGGCAGAAAGGAACGGATAAGGCTACAGGTAACTCACCCGGCTCCGTAGGTGACAGCATTAAAGAGTATATAAGCCAAATTGTTTCGGCACTCTGGACAGGGGGTTTGGGGCAAATGGAGTCAGCACTGGCCGAGATCAGGGAAGAAAAAGTGGCGTCGAAAGAGAAAGAAGGGGGAAGGAACAAGGGAGATAGGGGCTCCTGGGATGAGAGTGGGGGAACATGTCCCACTGGCCACAAAGGAAAAATTACGGAAAGGTGAATATGTGGATATTTTCACTTTAGTAAGCTGGAAAGTGGCAGTGAAATATGAGAAACAGAGAATATAGGTAAGAGTGAAATGACAGAGCGGTAGTTTTGTTAGGCAAGAAGGAGGAGGACAGATTCACAAAAGGGAAGACTTGGGAAGGGTGGTTTGTAGGTTTTTCCACATTCTCAGCCATAGTATTGGAGAAGAGGCCTGATTTGGGCATCCCACTCATCACATATTCATTGATAATAAGGAAGGCGAAAGCAAAAGGGGGAGTGGAGTGGATATACTATGATGAATTCTTTCGGCAGAGAATGGCGACCTATGGGGACATAAGATGGGACACGAAACAGCTAGACCTGTGGACAGATTACATAACTGATCAGTCCACGCCAGAGGGAAAGCCTGGGAAAAAAGGTGCCATGCCACAGAGATGTTGCTGGGCTTACAATAGGGCCTTTTGCTCCTGGCCACAATGCCATTTCCAGCATGCATGTTCAGAATGTGGGGGATCACATCTAGCAAGCAGATGCAGGATGACATGGGGCCAGGGGGTGCAGGGACCGAGGGGGCAAGGGGCAGGTCAACAGCTTTTTCGTGAAGGGCAGGGGTATAAAGGGCAGGCATGGAATAGAGGGGGGAGGGGCAGGGGACAGGCAAATAGAGGTTTCCAGAATTGCTGAACAGCAAAGGCAGACATCAATCAGAGGGGAAGAACTGGATGGAGAAAAAGGAAAGGAGACAAGGGAGCATTTAGAAGCTAGAACCCCATCAGGATAGAAGCATGGAGTGAATGGTTAGACAAATACCCAGATAGGAAAGCAGCAAAGATGGTTAAGAAAGGTTTTGGTTCAGGTTTTTCATTGCAGTGTGAGGGTCCAAGACAAGCAGGAGAGGTGAGTAACCTGGCTTCAGTAATAGGGAGGGAAGAATTATTAAGGCACAAAATAGAGAAAGAAAAGGCAGCAGAAAGAATAGAGGGACCATATGAAAACCCCCCACTGTGGGATATGAGGATTTCGCCATTGGGATTGGTTCCCAAAAAACAGGAAGGGGAATACAGGGTGATTCATCACCTATCCTTTCCAGAAGGTGATTCAGTGAACGACTTTATCAGTGAGGAATATAGTAAAGTGACATATTCACCCTGGAAGTCGCAGTTTGGATAATCCGGGCAACTGCGGATGCATGGATGGCAAAGACGGACATAGAGTCCGCTTTCAGACTACTGCCGGTTAGGAGGGAGGACTGGGACCTGTTGGGTTTTAAAATCGGGGACAATACTATTTTGACAAAGCCATGCCCATGGGTTGCTCTTAGCGTGTGCGACATTCGAAGCATTCAGCACATGTTTGCAGTGGATATTTCAAGAAAAAACTGGTTATAAAGCAGTGACTCACTATTTGGATGATTTCCTTTTGATAGGCAGTGGGAGAAGAGAGACAGAAAAAATGTTAGCCAGCTTCCAGGAGTTGTGTAAAGAACTAGGGGTTCCATTGGCACCTGAAAAAACAGAAGGGCCCAGTAAGGTTTTAGAATTTCTGGATATCGAGATAGATGCTCTGGGGGAAATATTTCAGCTGCCAGACAAGAAAGTGAAAAAACTGAAGGAACTGATTCCGATACATACCAGTAGGAGAAGAGTACAGCTAAAACAGGTGCAGCAAGTGTTGGGTCATCTGAACTTCGCATGCAGGGCTATTGGACCAGGGAGGGCTTTCACCAAAAGACTAGCAAGGGTTACAGCCAGAGTGGCTAGACCACACCATTGGATAGACATGACAAAGGGAGCCAAGGAGGATTTTAAAGTATGGGAGGAGTTCCTCAAGGATTATAATGGCTGCTCCTTCTGGCAGGAGGAATGGGTGTATAACACAGACCTTGATCTTTACACAGATGCAGCCGGGGTCCTAGGCATGGGGGGCTATCTGAGGGGCAGATGGTTCGCAGAACCATGGCCAACAGACTGGGTGAGGGACAGCAAGGTAAAAGACATAACATTGCTAGAGATTACGCCCATCTGGGCATGCACCTTGATGTGTGGGGGGAGGTATTACAGGATCAGAATGTGATATTTTGGTGTGACAATAAAGCAGTGGTAGAGGTCCTAAACAACAGGGGGGCCAGGTCAGAAACAGTCATGCAAGTGTTGCGACTCCTGGTGCTAAGGGCATTGCATTTGAACATGTCATTCAGAGTGAAACACATAGAAGGGGTACACAATACTCTGGCTGACAGCCTTTCCCGTCTGCAGCCGGATCATTTCTGGAGGCTGGCACCTGCACCAGAGGAGCAAAAAATGCCCATACCAACGAACATATGGGACATTGGCAAGAAAGAGCAGAAATGTTTTTCCACAGCTCATGGGCACCACAGACTCTGAGGGCTACAATGGGGCCTGGCAGGTGTTTCAAACATTCAGGGCAACACACCGCATGGAGGTAAGTAGGCCATTCACAAAGGAGCAAATGGGGAAGTTCACCATAGAGCAATGGCAAAAAAGGCACAGCACACACCACAATGGGGGTTTACTTCGCAGGGATTAGTGTTATTTGCAGTCTGAAAGGATGGAAGGACCTGACAAAATCAATGTTCATTAGAAGAATGATGCAGGGATGGGATGGGGTAGGTTAAAACAAGGGATGGTGGATAATAGAAGACCAATAGGGGAACAGTGGCTGGTGAAATTAAAGGGTGTATTACTGGCCATAAGCAAATCAAAAGCAGAGGCCCAGCTATTTCACACTTTTTCTGTGGTAATATTTGGGGGGGCCATGAGAGCGAGTGAAGTGGTAGGCCATGGCAAGCAGGACAAGGAAGGGGGATTAGAATGGGAAGATATCAGCTGGGGATTGAAGGAGATACTGATCAGGATTAAGAGGTCAAAGATGGATCAAAAGGGGCAGGGTTGCATGGTAACACTAAAGAAACAGAGAGTGCAGTGTGCCCAGTACAGGCTTTGTGGGCTTTCACCGCAGAGCATGGGAATAGGACAGGGAGATTATTTTGGCATGGTGACGGGAGTAGGGTCACAAGTTATCAAGTCACAGCATTGCTCAAGAAAGGCATGCAATTCCTGGGGGAGGATCCGGTTAATTATTCCTCCCACTCATTGCAGATAGGGGCTGCCTCACAGTGGGCAGCAGCATGCGAGACTGTGAATATTATTTTGGAAAAGGGGTGCTGGTTGTCTGCCAGTTATAAGAGATACATTTGAACACTGCAGAGTGGAGACTAACGTATCACCTATGTTTTGTTACAGATATGGAACCACGGGGGGGGGCAGGGAGAGGTGATATCATGGTAAGAAAATAAGACCATATAAAAGATATTTATTTTGTTTAAACCCTATAACAAAAGGGAGGAGCACGGAAGTCTGGATCTGCAGCCACTCATATTTTTGGGGCAGGAAGGAGAGCTGAGAAAAAGGCTGGGGGAAAGCAGCTTTACCAAGATGTGAAGAAATGTAGATTGGTTTGAGGTGGCATCCGGGGGATGAGATGGGCACAACTGCTCCCCACATTGAAAGAGCTGAAGGAGCGGTGACCCATTCCAGACTTAATTATTATACATTTAGGGGGTAATGACCTTGGAGGCAAGCCATGGGTGGACACATACATGCAAATAAAAAGGGACCTTGAGACAATACAGCAGTGGTGGCCTAGGGTAAGCCTTGTCTGGTCGGATATGATACCAAGGAGGGTTTGGAGAAATGAGCACAGGCATAGAGCTGTGGATAGGGCCAGGAGAAAGATGAACAGAAGGGTAGGAACACTGGTAAGGAAAATGGGAAGACAGGTAATATTGCGGGGTGTGGAAGAGTGGGTAGAAGATTTCTACAGGTCAGATGGCATGCACCTGTCAGATCTAGCCACAGACATGTTTAATACGGAAATGATGGGTTTTATAGAAGCATGGAGGAGGCATGCAAAAAATGGAAGATAAAAAACAAAAAGGGGGGAGAGAAGAGGAAGACGGGAACGGAGGTTTCCCTGAGGTTTGAGAGAACAGGACCCTAAGTGAGGGAAAGCCAGTCATCAATGCTGGAGACTGGCTAATGAGAAAATGGGGAGGAGGAGAAAGAAATAAGACCAAAGAGGAAGAAGATGAAGGAGAAAGTGGTCTCGGTTTCACCGTTACCTAACAGAAAAGGAGAAGAAGGCACAGGTTTTCACCTGGGGGGAGAAAAAGAGGAAGAAAGAGGGATGATCAGAGATTGATATATGGATGAAAATAAATGAAATTGTGAGAGATATAATAATAAAAGATGATGAAATGGAACATGGAATTATGATATATAAATAAATTAATTGCCACTCTGAGCACAACAACAAACAATGGTCTCTGTCTCTTTGTGAGGGAAAAGGGGGGAATCCGGGACAATGAGCCTAAAATGAGATCAGCAGCAGTGATAAATAAACAAGGGAAAGATAGCAAAGCTAGTAAAGTTAGTAAAACTACTGAAGGGTCTTCCAGAAAAATTGAAGAAATAATCTTGGAAATGCATAATATTATTAATGGACTAGAGAAGTTAGAACATTTAGATACAAAACAGTATAGTGAGAGTAATGAAGCCAGTTCAATAGAGATTACAGAGACTGAAGGAGAAACTAGTAGGGTAAATGTCACAGGGCATACCTTGCAAAATTATCCTTTTTGTTTAAGTGAGGATTTGAAAAGTAATGCACAACTCACATGTTGCACACTTGTTTCTGATGGATCAGATATTAAATTTGGAGGAGTTGCTTGAAACTTTTAAACAAAATATAGTTATAAATAGTGGTAGATTGGATGATATTTTATATAAAATATCTGTCCTGGCTCCAGAAAGTAAATCTCCCTCATTTCAACTGGAGGAGGTTTCTCAAGATAACCAGGTTAGTCAGGATATGACAGAAGTTCCCCTGCCCAGACTCTCTTTTAGACCTGATTTTTATGCAATAACTATTCCTGACATTCCAAAAAAGAGAATTGTAAATAAGAACAGGAAAAGAAATAGAAACAGATATAGAAATAAAAGGATGAGAAAAACTCTAACTGGGAATAATTTAAGGAATAGTCCTTCTCCGGTAGGTGAGGGAATAACTGGTGAGGAAATAATTGGTGAATCTAATCTAACTTTGGGAATTCTAAGTCAGGAAGAAATTTCTATGTCTAAAAGTGATAATATTATCCAGTCAAGGGAAATTGGAGTGGGTGAGGAAAGATGAATGTGTGAGCTACTGGATATAAGTGTCACAGTTGATAATAATGTTAAAGTATTGAAATCTGAATGGGAAAAAAAGAACTGTGTGGAAATGAAGGAAATTTCAGTACAAACTACTTCTAATAATGATTTGGACTTGGAACAAGATGCTACGGTAGTAGATGTTAATAACTGTGCTATAATGACCTTATATAGTTTGGATTTACATTTATTTCCCACTATGAAAATGGTTAAGAACATGATTATGAACCTTTTTAGGGAAGTTTTGAATATGAAAATTAGGGAAAATTATATTGTAAGAACTATAACTGACAAATATCTTGATGGTACAGACTGTATATTTGTTGTGCAGAACCAAGATTGGCAAATCATCTGTGGCTTAATAACAGTAAATTGGGACCATTTGGTAATAACTTGATTTAATTAACAGAGATTCACTGAATATCTATAGGAATAAGATTGTGAAAGAAAAAAAATCTATTTGAGCATCTTTGGTATCAAAGAAGTAAGTCAAGAATCTGCTGGTAAACTTAAGCAATTATTGTATAATATGTTGTTGCATGTTCTACAAATACCAGAAGGTTCTTTTGAGACTGAGTCTGCCCATAGGAAAATGAGTATAAATGGAAGTGGACAGATTGATATATGCCTGGTTGGTTCTGAAATATCAGACCATATTTATAGAAGCCTCCCAGTTTTAGACAAAATAGGTATTTATATTATTCAAAGTGAGGAATTATATGATAAGGGTACCTGTGGTATCAAACAGGTCCCAAGTAGAAATGAAAGTTACCGATCTAACATTATATCTTTTTGGCTTAAAAAAAACTTGGAATGAAAATCATTATAAAGTCAAACATGTAATTATGGACATTCTGGGCCAATTTGTGGTCATCCCCATCTTAAGAGATTTAATTGAGATCAAAAGATTAACAAAAGACTCTTATTGTGACCAAATTGGAATCTCTCTCTGAAATCAAGAGAGGTATATAATGCGATTTTAAACAATCTGGATAAGTTTGATAAAATGAGTCTTTATATAATACAGAAAGAAGTTCTTAGGAACAATGATTTGATAGTTACAGCTCCAATAGTAGGGGAGAAACAAGGAGGCCCTAAGGCTAAAAGAACACTTGAAGGGAATCAGTCTAATTTAATTAAGGGAGGTGATGAAATAGAAACCCAGATAATCTATAACATTGAGGTAGACAATAGGTTTGCAAAATTGACTGATTTGAGTGCCTGACTGGAAGGTCCTGAACACTTTAAAGATTAATTAGTGGACGATGCTGCATTTAAAATAATATCATGGAATATTGCGGGGTTACCTTATAAAATAGTTGATTTGGGTTGGAAACAGTTTATTAATATCCATCATATTCTATATCTATGGGAAACTTTGTTAACAAATGAGATGGAAGATTGTTTGAATGTTTATACAAACTATCATTTACCAGTAAAGAAATTAGGTAAAACTGGTAGGGCATCGGATGGTCTCCTCACCTCCTTTAAAGTTATGGAAGGTCTAAATGCTGTACTAATAAATGAATGCTCTATAGCCCAAGCTTTTATAGTTGAGAACAATAAGGAGGTTTTCTTCCTGATAAATGTTTATATTCCACCTATAAACTCAAGATACTTCAGTGAATCTCTGTGGTATGAACTGGATATATGTTACAGGAAGTTCAAAATGTAAGACCTGATCTGTATATATTATTATGTGGTGATCTGAATGCCAGAATTGCCAATTATGATGGCTTTGCAGATGACAAAATGTAAAATTGGCTACTTTTGACAGCAGCAGAGTATGAACATATATCCTTGGATAAAGAATTTAATAATATGGGTAAAAAATGTATAGAGATTTTGACTAATCAAAATCTGGCCCCGGTAAATGGAAGAATAAAACCAGAAAACCAGCAACCTTAACACATTATGGGCCAAGATGCCCTGGCAGTTATTGACTATATTTTTTGGAGTGGCAATAGGACCTATTGGTCTTACTGTATGATTTTTGAAAGAAGTGACAGTGACTATTTCCCTATAGTTATAGCCTGTAGTAAAGGAGTTCATGAACTGACAATAGAAGATCATCTTATGAACATTGAAGGCAGGAATTTTAAAACAATTCGAGGGGAATCCAACATAGAACAGTTAGTTGTTAAAGCACTGCAGGATTTAACTGTGCTGGACAGAAATGTTATATTATCAGATGTGAAGAACTACATAAATAATTTTTTCTCTATTGTTCGGGGACTCCTATTTAAACATGTGTTAGGGAGAAAAGTAGTTAAGGACAATAATAGCTGCTATGGCCATGAATGCTTGATGGCAAAAAAATAACTTACTAGTTTAGTGAGAAAATTGAAAGCTTCTAACTGTCCAATTAATACTAGGAACTTAAATAAAGTAAGAGAGGATTATAAAAAAGTACTTAAGAAGAAATGCCACACCTTTAAACTAAAACAATGGCATAAAATGCTATATATAATACATAAAAAAGATCAACAATCTTTTTGGCTTATGGTAGCAAAGGGCACTGACAATAGTAAACATGATTTGGATATATATATTACAGAAAACATATGGATTGAACATTATTATACATTGTTTTTTTATGTGAACCATACTGAAGTTAGTTCTCCATGGGAATCAATTCTATAAAGAGCTTATTTTCAGAGGATAACCCCAAAGGAAGTCTATATTGCAATAACAACTTTAAAGAGGGGCAAAGTTCCAGGCCCTGATTCAATTCCAGTGGAGACATTTTTATGCTTAACCATGTTTTGGAGGGATGTTTTAGTTATATATTTTAATTAATGTGTTTATTCAAAGGGTATACCGATAGAATGAAAGGCTGCAATTATAATACCCATATATAAAAAGGTTGATAGAAAAGAGCCGGTAATGTATCATCCAACCTCATTGTTTGATATGGTGGGTAAGATTTTTGCAAAAATTATTGGTAATCAGTTAAATGAGGAAGTAATTAGACTAGAAGGGCTCTCTGAACTTCAGTCAGGATTTAGAAGGGGTTACATGACAACAGATAATACCTTTGTATTAATGCATTTGTATGAAAAATATGTGAGGTTGAGAAAACAAAAGATTTATATGGCCTTTGTAGATTTTAGTCAAGCTTTTGAATCAATTTATAGAAAGAAATTATGGCAACTAATGTTTGAGTGGGGAATTAACCCCATATTGATTAGTATTATAAAAGAACTTTACTCCCAGTCTTGGGTTCAAGTTAGATGGGGGGAAAATGGCCAAACATCTAAATCATTGTTAACAAATAAAGGAGTGAGACAAGGTTGTATACTGGTACCATTGTTAGTTAACATCTACTTGAATACATTTTATTACAACTTAGTGTAGAAAATATGGACTCCCCAAAGATAAGAGTTTTCCTATGCCCTGCTCTTGCTTACGCGGACAATTTAGTATTAATAGCATTATCAAATAAAGGTCTGTAGAGTAAATTAGGGACACTCCTTTTACTAGAAAAAGATTATGGGTTGAAAATGAATGAACAGAAAACACAAGTAATGGTTTCTGGAGAGTATAGAATTAAACGAGATTGGAGAATTAATGGGAAAAAGCTAAAAATTGTTCAACAGTATTATTATTTAGGCATGACTATTTCCTCTAATGGAAAGCAACAAAAACATATTCAAAAACTTAAGTTAAAACTAAAACAAACTGCAGGAGCCCTACAAAGATTCAATTACAAATATGGGGGAAATACTATATTACTTCTAGTAAGAACAATAAAAGCAAAATACGTTCCACAATTGACCTACCAGACTGAAATTTGGAGCCTGGATAAAAAATAATCAACAAAAGTGCCAGTAAATAAATTGTATAAAAATGCAATCGGTGTTGGTGCATCAGCACTAAATGTGCTAATGAGAGAGGAACTTGGAATGGTTTCATCAAATGCATTAATACCAATTAGGAAATTGATTTACTGGATTAAATTAACAAGAATGGATAGAGAACAGTTACCTGCCTTATGTTTTATGGAGAAAATGGACTGGAGAAAAAAGATGATGTCATAGATCAGATTGGCTAAAGGATATAAAAAAATTATTGGAAAATTATGATTTGAACATATTGAATAACTTATATTGTAAAGTGATCCAAATTAGTACCCAATATTTTGGGAACAGAGTGGTAAATGCACATAAAGAATATGATCTCCGGAAGGCATTAAAAATAAAGATTTTACCTTGGTTAATAACACAAAATCTAATACATGAGTATAGGTACTATTTAGATGTTATAATGGATCAAGTGAAAATAAATTGGTATACCAGATATCGTATGTGCCTTTATAATGGTAATAGTATGACAGCTCGTTTTTCAAAGAAGATAAAGAGGAGGCTAGATTTTGTGAATGTTTATGTCCGGAAATGGAGGATTTAAATCATGTAATATTTAATTGTTCATGGTATAATAAACAAAGAACTTATTGGCTTCGGCCAATTTGGAATTACATACAATTAACGGATAAGGAGATCCTGTTGAATATCATGTTTACTACACAGGATGATTATATTATAAATCAAGTAGCTTCCTATTTAAAGAACATTGCATTGATAATAATGAAATACTGTAAGAGATAGTCTTGGTTAGCTGATGCCTACCCTTGTGGATATAATATACATGCCAAGGTAATGATTCTATGCACTTTAAATACATTTGATTTTTAAATTAATTTTATATTTACGTTTTGTAATAGGGATTTCCCCTTTGATGGTAATGTGTATTTGATTATATGTGGAAGTTTTATGTATGCAGGTAATTTTTACATATTGTAAAGGGCTTTGACCAAACAAATAAAGTATTTATCTATCTACATTAAGGTTGTATCGAGGGTTACCTGTATGCCTTGTTTGTTTAATTCAGTGAAACTACATAGTTTGGGCACACTGGAATGGTAATCAGAGGTGAGGGGGACCATTAGATGCCAGGGATCTTTTAACAACATAGTTCGGGAAATCTGGCTAAATGGAGATCAGAGATGTGGGGCTATTCATTTTGATATATAGTTTGACAGTATCTGAATGGAGATTGAAGGCCAGTAAACACCAGACTTCATTAATGAATAGGGATATGCAAGATTATACAATGGGGTATGAAAATCCTGTAACCTCATTGGTCAAAACACATCACATGACTGTGATAAATCCTCCAGTATACCCACTGTAAAAGTTTATATCACTATAAAAACAAAAAAAAAACAAGTTGAACATTGTATAATAACTAAATACCATGACAGGGAGTGGGCATATTGGTGCATTTACCACTTCTGGTATGGTTAAGTCATATGGCAGTGCCTCATGCCCGAACCACACCAGGCATGGTAAATCCACCAATATACACACTCACTGTCATGGTATATTGTTTAAATAACATAGGCAATTATTCTGAGATCAGCACGCAGTTCTGTGCACTCTGATAAGGGGAAGGCAGGGTTTTGGAAACACTGATTGGTGCTTTGATTTCTGGCTGTTTAGTAGTCTCAAACAATCCTCTATATATACTGCTGTGCCCTGCTTGAAGGAAGGGAGCAATCATTTGCATGGGTGCAGCAGTACATATGCACTTACATACTTTTGAGTTAGTTGAATTCTAGCATGGTATGCCACTACTTCCATGTTGCTATGCCATGCTGCAGGTCAGAAGAGAAAAGAGATATCTTAACAGTGCTCACCACCCTTCAACTGCCTTCATGGAGTCTTGGGGGCCTTTGAGGGAGAGGGCTGTCTTTGGCACTCCAGCGCACACTCTACTCTAGTGCAGCATCTGTATCTGCCAGACTTGCAGCTAGCTCTGCAGCGAGTGTTGCCAGTCTCCTTCATGCTGGGTAGCAGTTGATTCGCATAGGTTCACTAATGAAGATTATCACCTCACAACCTCTACAGTTTACTAGCTACCCCCCCCACACACACACACACAGTCAGAAAAGGCAGTGGCATGCACACTTCTTTCCTTTTGTATTTTTTCTCTGGAGAGGAGATGGTCTTCGGGCTGGAAGCACATTACAGGTAAAGAAGGGTGCCTGGCTGTGTAGGGGAGGCTGAGTAAGGGGGCTGGAAGGGTGGTCCAGCTGCAGGGACACTGGTCAGCCAGAGTCAGAGCCAGGATGTGTTGTACAGTGACTAGGAAAGTTGTTGATGGCAATGGGGAGGCTGGTTCAGGGGCTGGAAGAATGGGCAGCTCGGGGAGAGTACTGCTGGTTTGGGTGCTGTGGACAGTCCAGGTGCGGGAAGGATGGTTGGCTAGGGAGAAGAGGCTGGTGGAGGGAGGCCCAGGCTGTCATAGCCCTTTTAAGACATCGGAGGGTCCCACAGCCTTCTAAAGCATATTGGTAAAATTTTTACTTAATGAGACTGCTGAACTGGCAACATTTGCATAAACTACTTTCGGTCTGGCTAGGCCAGCTGCCAGTTTTCAACAAGTCCCCAACAAAAAAAACAGCAGATGGATTTTTAGACCAGCATGACTTGCAATACTGGAAATTGTTACAATCAACCCATGCTGACCATCACTTGTCTCACTCCATGAGTGTACACTTTTCATTATTGTAGGTTTTCTCAGATTCATTGTAGGACAGCTCCTGTTTAACAACAAGAAATAATAATTTTAACAGTAGACCTCCAAATCAGCAAGTAGCTCATTGGTAATGTTAGAAAGTACTATTTCACTGAAAGGGTGGTGGAGTCGTGGAACAGCCTTCCAGCAGAAGTGGTGGGTGAGAAAACAATATGGGGGTTCAAGAATGCATGGAATAGACATAAGGGAAACCCTGGAGATGTGCAGAGCAGGAGAGCTGCAGATCAAATGGGATCTAGGGCTGCAGCAGTGAGTAGGGAAACGGGCAGACTAAGTGGGCCTTTTGTTCCTTATTTGCCAACAGATTCTATGTTTCTATGTTTCTGTTGGATGGAGGCATAGGGCCAGCTTTGAAATGAGAAAGGTACAATAAAAATGCTTGGAATGCCTGTGTACCCAGTCCCAAATATCTGATGCTCCTCTCTAAGTGGGATCTCATTAATCCCTATTGGTTTTTGTCCTTTTAAAGAAAATAGAACTAATTTTACAGATCACTCTATCCATAAAGCACAAGGAAGTAGGATTGTTAGTTGCATGGAACCAAAGATTCTGGGTTCAGAGGAACATACAGGTTGCACTAGTTGGATGCTCCCATGCAGTGTGTGTGTGTGTGTGTGTGTGTGTGTGTGTGTATGTGTGTGTGTTCTACTAGCCGTGTCTAGATTTGAATGCTTTTGGTGTCTTCAGGAGTGGAGGTTCAGGATGGAGCTGCTTACCAACAAAATGTTGACCTCCTTTGTAAGGGTGTTACCAAGGGCTACCTGCTACTTCTAAGGGTGAGTGAGAAAAAAGCAAGTGAATATTAAAACTGTTGTCTAGATGGTGCCAGTAACCTGGTTGAACTGAGTCAGACAGTGGGAGGACTGGGCCTGCCAGGAAGGGAGGAGAGAGAACAAATAACAGAAAAGTGGTGAGTTATGTGGAGCCCAGGAGGATCATTGCCTTTCCAGGGGCAGGAGAAGAAGACTGACACAGGGTCTGCAGCACCAGTCCAGGAACTCACTACAATAAGGTGCAGCCAGCACCTGTGACCACACCATACTCCAGCACTTTTCACAAAAGTACAATAAAAATTGATCTGACTCCTCATCTAATCAATAGTCTTTCTGTGAATAAAAAAAAAAGTGCTTTTCATGTAAGCAATAACCCACTCCAGGATATGGGGTTACTGGGGATTAATCAAGATCCTGGGTGCATTGTAAAGTATGCGGCTGCAGGCCAAGTGTCCTCACAGCACCCGGGGTGTTGATTAATTAAGGAATAATCACCGATCGGGTGTGGGTTGTGTCAGGATTTATCCAGAGCTGGAGTGGTTCAGTCACGAGGGTGCAGCCTGAGTAACCAACCATGCTAATTGTGGGTAAATCCTGGCCCAACCCACACCCAAACGGTGATTATTATGATTCCACAATTCATAAATATGAAAGCAACACAAAAAAAGTGAAGGAAAATATTTGTTCCATTGTTTATATAACTATTTTAATAGTATGTACTCCTCCACACGCAAAATAGTTTGTTGATACTGGGCAGAACCCTTCTCATGCCCCTGAAGCCAGCCTGCAGCAAAGTGAGTGAGCTGAACCTCATATAAACTGAAAATATAGAGGTTGACTCTCAGTTGTCTTCCACTTAAAACTGTAGGTTAAAGCAGATAGTTTTTACTGACAGCTTGTGATTTTGCGAAACCAGGCAGTTAGCAGGAAAAAAAATGGTGGCTTTGCAAGTTCTATTGGAACACTTGCTCTCTACGGAATGATTTTACCAACATGCAGTCGGCTAGCACTTCATGTGGTGGTTAGTCAAAAATTACCCCACGGCATAAAGTGTCACCCGACCAATCAGAAAGCTTACATTTCAGAACCCGTTGTATAATTTCCAATAACCCCATACCCTGGAGTGGGTGATCACACTTATAACATGGTTTATGTTCAAAATAAAGAAAAACAACATAAATAGGTTTTCACCCTGGTTAAAATCTAAAAAGAGACTGTATCCTGCCACCTGGAAAAATAGTCCACAACAAATGATCCATATGTCAGTGCTTTTGTGCAGATTCAAATGTCAGAAATGCAGTACTGACAGGATTTCTGACATTTCTTGTGCATAAAATACTGTCCAACTCTTGCAACGCCCTCAACTGTGCGCCCCCCAAGACACATGCACTTTGGAGAAACAGACACATAAATTGCTCAAAATGACAGATGGTGCCTGTGTGCGTGTGTGTGTGTGTGCCTGACACTCACTGTACTGAGATGGAGAGATGGGCTCCTCGGTATTGTCTGCCATGAAGCAGAACCTTCTGCAATGCACTCTCTTATCTCGGGCCCACAACGGAGGAAGAATGCACAGCCTGTCAGCCACTGCTGTACAGCACTTCAACACATGGACAGAGGATTGTAGCTCTCTCCCATATCTAATAGTCTCCTGCATCTCTCCAGCCCACTGTCAGTACTCCCACTCCATCGGCACAACACTGCATTAAGCAACAGGTTTACCCTCTCGCTGTATCCCATGCCTATGTGTTTCAACCAGCACCTTTATCACCAGTTTCGGGAAGGGATGCTCGGTGGCATTGTGAGGAACAGTCCAGGGATAATTCACAGGCAAACACACCATGTGCATGCATGTGAGAGGCCACAGCAGAATGCACTGAGGAATCATGGTCAGCTACTGCCAGGAAAAACAAGACTTTTGGCAACAGGCAGACCACTTCACTTGCCCCCTTTCTGTCTTCCACGTGCCTCACTTGTTCGCTCTCTGTCTCTCTCACTCCCACCTCAGTGTCATGCAGTAACAGTTTGATCAAAGGTCCTTCACAACTGTGTCTTCTGCCACAAGGTACAGACACACACTGAGATCGTGAACAATGGCTCCAAATCGGAAAGAGAGAGAGACACTCTCGCAATTCTGCAATCTGTGTCTCGATCAGGCCATGAAATTCGTAAGAACAAATACATGCCCACTGAAGCATGTAAGCAGTAAAAGTACATGCCCACAAAACTTTTTACATGCCACCCCCTTTTTCACATAATTTGACTCTAGACAGCCTTTTTCATGTTTGCTTGAGCGCATGCGCAAGAAACATTATGTGGCAGCTTAGGAGAGAGGCGGGTTGTGGAGGCACGGCACTGTGGTGGCCAATGCATCAACTGCATTTGAGGGCTTGCCACTGTGAAACCATTGCAGCCCCACTGTTCTGCTGACACTAGGTCTCCAGAACTGCCATCAACTTGAAACAATTTGGCCGCCGCAATCAGAGGGCATCTTGTCATTGAAGTGTGAGGAATTCATCTCTCTGTTGGGTCTGAACAGTGCAGATGGCAAGCTGACGGTGCAATGGTGGGTGGCCCCTGATTGTTGCAGCTGCCCATGTGCTACTTCATTTTCCTAAACACAGTACGATGGTCTCTCAACCTAGTTTACTGAAATAAGGGACACACATCCCAAAACAGAGATATGCACTCAGAACACTGTGAAAACCATTGCATTTACACGTACAAATGTCTTTTTGATTTAGCATCTTGGAATGTTATGAATTTTAGTTTAAAGTCTGAATTTAGAGCACACGCTCTGTGTGGGCAGCACTTTTCTATGAGGGAAGAGGAACAAAGAAATTTTGAGGAGTAAAGTGAGGGATGTCCCTCAAAATTGGGGACAACTGAAATGAATGGTTATGCTTATCAGGCTAAGGGGTATTTTCCGTCAGACTCTCAGTCCCTTGGCCTAGCCTGGCAGAAGCACAAAGCACAGCTTCCATCTTCAAGCCCTAGATGACAGCTGTGGGGTGGAGTGCAGGAAGATCATCCAAACAGTCATGGAGGATGTGAGAGAGTCAGCTGCAGCAGATGATGACAACATCCGCTGGGCTTAGGGCAAGCTCCGGGCCCCCCAACTGTCTATCCGTCCGTCATCCAGGGCCTGTCAGCATCTTGCTATCACATCTGCACCCTCTCCCACCACTGAGTGAGGGAGAGATTGACGTTGCCATGGCACCGTTTACCGGGGAGGCGAGCGAGACTAAAGAGGTCTGCATCGTTGGTTCCAAATCCGTCGACAATTACAGGAAAGAGTTAAAAAACAAAAAAAAACCAAGATGGGCTGGTTACGGTAGGGATGGGAACCCAGGTTGACTTGTAAATTGTAAATTTTGCAGTTCCCATGTAAGAAGTGGGGAAGGAGTTTATTTTTGTTTTTTTTTTCTTCCAGAGGACCATGTTGAATTTTATAATTATCAACCGTCCAGCTTCACTTGGGATTAATGGCATGACATTCTAAATTGGGCATTCAGTTGCAAAAAATAACATTTTGTCGGGGTGTGCAGGCTAATATTTGAAAGGGCACTTACAGTTTATACAGTAAGCAGGAGGAGATAAAAGGTCAAGTGTGAAATACATGGTAGGGGGACGTTCAGACCCTATGGTTCCTGCATCCAGGCGGCTTTTCTCCAGGCAGGGAGGAAATTTTGTCGGTATTCTGGTAATTTTATAAAAACAAGTCAGGGTGGATGGAAAAAATATAGGGTGGTGGCCCACCATGCTATAATAAATAGGAAACACTGGGTTTTTGCCAGTTGCGACAAAAACGTCTTGGTTCAGGGGAGCCTGAAATGTTGGAGGGTCAGTGGGGGGGGGGAGGATTGAGTATCCCCACAGGATGTTCTGTTCCTCAGGGAGGACTTGCAGTCTCCACTGCATGTGCCACCTGGGTGACAACAGGTGGTAGTGCAGAGTTGGTGCACAGAAAGGGCACAGCGTCAGCTAGCTGTCATTTGTGCTAATGCACATTTGAGTGTGTGTCCTTGAGATACCCCCAGACACTGTAGAATGAAGCTGGCCCATGTTGCAGTCTTTGCATTGCCAACAGAAGCACCCACCACTGACTGTGCTTTTAACTCTGACAGCAGAGCAGTATTAACTTACATGGCGCCCATAGGCTGGAAACTTCAGGTGCCCTCCCCTGACGAAACATGGCTCAGTTCAGGGTATGGCAACAACACAGTAACAGAAGAACAATAAAACAATTAGATTACTCATTTTTGTTGTACTTTCTTTTTATTGTCAGTTTAACTAAAAGTAACAACAGACAACATCACAAGACGGAACAGGGTTGGTGGGTGGTCTGTCATATACCATGAGTACAGATGGCACTCCTCCTTTAATAATGTAATAATCATCCCTGCCTAAATGATTTACACCACATGTTTACCACCCAATCCTTAAATCACCCTTCTACAAACCTAGTTATATTTAAACATATCCTGTCACCTTTTGTCTGTCCCTTTACTCCCTATTAGAAAAGGAACTTGCAGCACTCCACATGAGCATTTATGACATGTATGCTTAAATGATGCCATAAAAAATAACTATTTCTTCATTACTTAATACAAATCAGTGTCTATGATAACCTGCTCTTATTGCTTGTCCATCCACATGGTGCTGAATCCCCAATCAGCTCATTTCATGGTTATGTTTGATAAATTTTAGACAGCAGCTGCTGCATTTGGGAAAACTCCAGAAAATATGATAAATCGACCCCTTTCACTTTGTATTTCATAGATTTTCTATAGATTTCTCCTCTACATTACTTATTACTGAAGACCTGAAGACTTCTTATATAGAACAGCAGTTCAGAAGCCGGCTGCCAATTATTCCCTTTCCTCCACAAGAACACTTTGTTGTATGCTGTCAATTCCCCTTGGTCCTGAACCTGCTTTATTTAGCATGATGTCAGATAGCAAAGCATAGTTAAAGGTGACCTGCACAGGTCATTTATATAGTGAAGCCTTGTAAAGTAACTTACTTTTCCTGGCAGGGGATCAATAGAATAATCTGCACTACTTTTTTCAGAGTTTCTGCAAATGTGGAAACAGGTCCCCAAGAAGCCCCATTTTTTTTAGTTGTTTAACCAGGAGTAGCACACTAAGCTGAAAGCTTTTTTACAGGAGCAACCTGGGGGCACAGGGAAGTTAAGTGACTTGCTCAGGGTCACACAGTATGCAAGTGGAAACTGTGGGATTCAAACCCATGTCTGATCTGTTGGATGTCACCAAATTTGCAGCTCAGAGCCTTAAACCACTGTGCTATACTGCTCCAAATGCTCCATTGAGTAGCACATGAGGATTCTGGGTAGACTACCTCTTTAACAACATGGATGCCACTCTGCTACTGTATTAGAATGTGGGTACCCAGTGTTATGTACATGTTTTTTTATTGAATCTGTGGGTACTTTGGTGTTTACAATTATGTAGACAATTTCTATCCTCAACTAACTGTTAGTGGACTTGAAGACTTGGTTTGCTGGCCAAGGCACCTAGCTTCACATGAGCTCTTTCCTTCTAAGACTGCTTGAAAGGACAGAGTAGAGAACCTTACCAGAGCAAGGGAAAAGGATTACGACTTATTTTGGCTAAGCAGATTTACTGTGTGTTGTTTTTATTTTGTACTCACAGGGATTGCTACTGTTTGTTGCTAACATTTCATTGCTTTATTTTTCTCTGATTCAAATTGTTGTTGCTGGTATACCTTCTTCTGCATTATTACAAGGTGAGCCTACAGGTGTGTGCTAATGGATTACTGCTGTAATCTTATGATTCAAATTGTCTTTTGCAAGGTATAACTTCTGTTACTGCTTTATTTTTCTCTGTAGCAAAGTGTTTCTCACAGGGTATATCTTCTCTGAAATTATTACATGTGGTGCTTACATTTTTGTGACTTTTTTATCATTGGGCTAAGCAAAATTACTGTTTGACACTGTTTTATTTTATTCTTTTTTTGTTGAAAAGGTTTGTTGTCTCAGAGGTGTTTCAGTCTCCTTCTCACATTGAAGGAGCTACTTGCTTTCCTCCCACAGCTCTTCCAGAGGATTAGGTGTATATCTGGGGGGTGGATCTGGCAAACTGTCTGTAATTTCCAACAGAAAGAAGGGTTAAAAGTCAGGTTAGTTGATATCTTGGAGGTAGAAGACTTGGTTTGCTGGACAAGGCACCTAGCTTCACCTGAGCTCTTTCCTTCTAAGATTGCTTGAAAGGACAAAGCAGAGAACCTTACCAGAGCAAGGAAAAGGATTAAGACTTCTTTTGGCTAAGCAGATTTATTGTGCATTGTTTTTATTTTGTATTCACAGGGATTGCTACTGTTTGTTGCTAATATTTCATTGCTTTATTTTTCTCTGATTCAAATTGTTGTTGTTGGTATACCTTCTTCTGCATTATTACAAGGTGTGCCTACGGTATGTGCTAACAGATTACTGCTGTAATCTTCTGATTCAAATTGTCTTTTGCAAGGTATATCTTCTGTTACTGCTTTATTTTTCTTCTGTAGCAAAGTGTTTCTTACAGGGTATATCTTCTCTGAAATTATTACAGGTTGTGCTTTACAGGTTTTATAGTTTTATCTAACATTAGGATAAGCTTTCAGGGTTATTGCATTTGTTGTTGACTGATTGTTTCTGCTCTTACCTCCTTGTTCTTTTGTCCATGGTTGTTCTTTTTCAGCAGGGGAAGGGCCCAGCCACCCACCCCATTCCCAACCACCCCACACTACACTCCTTTTATAGGGTACCACAGTTGTGACATTTTCTGTGGCAAAGCAGGAAGGGGTGGATCAGTGGAGCATCCACAAGGTGAGCTCATTTACAGGGTCACTAGTAATTTAACTTGTTATAACAAGTTATACGAAAACAAAACACAAAATCAAACCATTACTTGCATTTTCTTCCTTCTAATTACTCTGACCAGGTTATAAACCCAGCAACTTATCTGGAATGGATATCATTAACTGCAGGTACTGTGGAAGACTTTTCAGAAGGACAGTCTTACAGGATATTGGACACTGTCCTACATGCTGGGACATTAGAGATCTTATGGCTCAGCTCCGGGCAGCATGGGCAGAGATTGTGCACCTCAAATTTCATATTCAAGAGGAAATACATTATAAGAACCACCCGCCATTTCCTCAACATCCAACAGAAGAACCTTGACTGCAGAGGGTAGTTGGTCCAGGAGGTTGGCAGGTGGTTAGAAGGGGCAAATTGAGTGCCCCATCACTCTGTGCTCTCCAACATATTACCTCCAAAAATCATATAAATACTGCAAACAGATATCTGCCTCTATCTCTGAAATCAAGCAAAGGGGCAGAGGACATTGCAGAGCAGGACACTGCAGCACAGAAGCTAGCACAACAAAATTTGCCAAATCAGGAACCAAAACAAAAAAAGCAAAAAGGAATTCCAAAAAACTTCTGATCATAGGAGACTCCATGATTTGGGGAGTTGATACCCATCTCCAGCAAGGGGTAATGGTCAGATGTCTCCCAGGTACATCAGCGTGGAGAGACACTGATCGCATTGCTAAAATCGTTCACAAAGCAGGAGAAAACATTGACGTCCTGGTACACATAGGGACTAATGATCTTGCCAGCCGGTCAGTTGTGTAGACCAAGGAACACCTGGCCAGGCTGGGTGACAAACTAGCATCCATTTCATCTGGCCTCTCATTCTCTGAGATCCTGCCAGTCTGGGATAGGGGGGCAGATGGACGGAAGGTTAGAGAAGGGGAGATAGGGGAGCTAAACATGTGGCTCAAGGGCTGGTGTCAGGAAAAAGGACACAGATTTGTAGGGAACTGGCAACAGTTCTGGGAGAAAATGTTCTTTAAATCTGATGGACTGCATCTGACTAAGGAGGGAGTCAGTGCATTGGGGCAGAAGTTTGATGTATTTGCAGAATATTTAAATTAGCAAATGGAAAGAGGGGTGCAGCACCCCATACTTAGAATGGGAAGAACACCCACCCCCCCTCAGCTAGTGGTCAAACAGGGATTCAGCATGTTTGCAGTTCATTTGCATCACCAGGTAAGAAAAAAGGTCCGTCACCCCATACAATACACAGGGGAAATGCCAAACCTCACCCAACAACTAACACACCAAAAAATGGTCAATGGAAAATCATGTACACAAATGTTCACAGCCTGGGAAATAAGATCCCAGACCTGTAGGCAATAATGTCAGAGGCTAAACGAGACACAGTAGCAATTAATGAGACGTGGTTTACCAGTAACCACACATGGGAGACTTCAGTAACTGGCTATGTACTGTTCAGAAGAGACTGAGGTGCAAAAAGGGGGGTGGAGTGGCCCTGTATGTCAATGAAAATATCAAAGTTACAGAAATTCAGAATACACATAAGGAGCCAGAAGAACTGTGGGTCACCCTGGAAACAGAAAATGGGACAGCCATAAGAACTGGGGTTGTCTACAGGCCCCAGACCAGGGGAGGACATAGACACATTACTGTTAGAAGATATACAAAACATGACAGCTAAAGGGAGGTTCTGATAATGGGAGACTCAACAAGCCGGATACAGATTGGTCAATTCCAGCAGGAACATCTGCCAGAACTAGACACATGGTTGATTCCCTGCAGGGGGAGGGTCTCAAACAACTGGTACAACAGCCCACAAGAGACAGGGCTATCCTAGATCTAGTACTGACTAACAGGGAAGGGATCACAGATCTCCAGGTAGAAGGTCACCTGGGGGCCAGTGACCATCTCATGGTATGGTTCAATTTGGCCACTACATCTAAATCATTCCATTCCAAGGCAAAATTATGGGACTTCAGAGGAGCTGACTTTGATAAGATAGCCAACAGAGTTAAGCTAGCCCTGGCAAAAAGAAACACAGGTGAAGGGGTACAGGCAAAGTGGGCAAGCATTAAGGATGCAATACTTGAAGCAACATCCTATTGTGTTAGACAGAAAAGAAAGTGCAAAAGAAGAAGGAAACCACTTTGGTTCTCAAATACAGTAGCAGAAAAGGTCAGAACCAAAAGGCTGGCCTTCAGTAAATACAAGGGAACACAGCAGGATGAAGATAGGGAGGCATACCAAACTGCCCTAAGGGAAGCAGGAAAGGAAGTAAGGCAGGCAAAGTCCCAAACTGAGGAAACACTAGCATGAACAGTAAAAGAAGGTGACAAGACTTTCTATAGATACATTAGTGAAAGGAGAAAGTACAGAGGGGGTATTGCTAAACTCAAAGAAGAAAAGGGGGCATGTGAGGTGGAGAACCCTGTAAAAGCATCTATCCTAAATAGATACATACTTTTGCTCAGTATTTCTGAAGAGAAGGTAGGGCAGGGCCCACAGCTCAGCACCATGGACACAGGGGGGTTGGAGGTGAGTACTACTCCCTTCACAAAAGAAAGGGTCCTACAAGAGCTCGCTAAGGTCAGGGTTGACAAGGCAATGGGACCTGATGGCATACATCCCAGGGTACTTAAGGAGCTAAGGGTGGAACTAGCAGAGTCATTAGCAGAACTGTTTAGTGAGTCTCTGAGTGCAGGAGAGGTCTTAGAAGCCTGAGAAGGGCTCATGTGATCCCACTCCACAAGAGTAGTAGCAGGGAGGAGGCAGGGAACTACAGACCAGTCCGTCTTACCTCAGTAGTGGGCAAGATTATGGAGGCACTCCTTAAGGAAAGGATAGTGCAACACCTGGAATTCATAGGGGCACAGGATCCAAGACAGCATGGGTTTACAAAAGGAAGGTCCTGTCAAACTAATCTAATAGATTTCTTTGACTATGTAACCAGAGTGTTGGCTCAAGGGGGAGCAGTTGATGTCGCCTACCTTGATGTCAGCAAAACTTTTGACACTGTTCCACATAGAAGATTGATAAATAAGCTGGGTAGGCTCGCGGTGGGTCAGAAGTTGTTCATCTGGGTGGCAAACTGGTTGACAGGCAGAAAACAGAGAGTGGTGGTAAATGGTATACAGTCAAAAGAGATGCAAGTCACAAGTAGGGTACCTCAGGGATCAGACCTGGGGCCAGTCCTCTTCAATATCTTCATAAGTGACATTGCAGATGGACTAGAGGGTAAGGCTTGTCTGTTTGCAGATGACACCAAGATCTGCAACAGACTAGATGATCCAGATGGGGTGGGCAGAATGAGAAGAGATCTGGATAAACTAGCAAAATGGTCAGAAGGGTGGCAACTGGTATTTAATGCAAAGAAGGGCAAGATCATGCACATAGGGAAGAGAAACCCTGAAGCCACCTATAGACTGGGAAGGGAGAAACTGGCAGTCACAAAGGAAGAAAGAGAATTGGGCATCATCATCACCGATGACCTAAAATGATCCAAGCAGACCTCTGAAACAGTAGGGAAGGCTAGGGGGATGTTAGGTTGTATTTGTAGGGGTATCACAAGTCGTAAGAGGAGGTAATAATCCCTCTTTACAAGACACTGGTTAGGCCCCATCTGCAGTACTGCATGCAGTACTGGAGGCCACACCTTCACAAGGACATTAACCAAATTGAGGCAGTCCAGAGAAGGGCAACCAAAATGGTGCAGGGACTGCATCAGAAGACATATGAGGACAGATTAATGGAGCTCAATATGTATACCCTTGAGCAAAGGAGGGAGAGAGGTGATATGATCGAGACATTCAAACATCTTAAGGGCATTAACAAGGTGAAAGAGTCTAACATGTTTAAATATAAGAAAAATTGCAGGACAAGAGGAAACTGCATGAGATTAGAGGAAGGCCAATTAAGGGGGAATGTGAGGAAATTCTTTTTCACAGAAAAGGTGGTGGATGCATGGAACAGCCTACCTCAGGAAGTGGTGGCTATGAATACAGTGCAGGGCTTCAAACAGGCATAGGATAGGCATAAGGGAGCAATACAGATGAGTATGAATAGATAGGCAACTGACAGAGCAAAGGACAATGGCACATTTATAAGGTAGAAAAAGAAATGGGCAGACTGGATGGGCCTTGCGGTCCTTGTCTGCCGTCAACTTCTATGTTTCTATGTTAGTAAAATATACTCCATGGAGTTGGAAGGAGGGACAATTGTAGCAACTGGGAGCAGTTAAACTTATTTGGAACAACAGAACCGTAGAGCATACTTTAGGACTCATCATACCTGCACAAGTGAGAGAGGCTTAACCTAGGGAACAGGAGACCGGGAGCAACGCTGCAATTCTACCTTCATGGAGCATAATAAGCCGAAGGGAAAGGAATGTGGGTGAAAGTTACATTTTTGAGATTCTGTAAGGCATAAGCTGTGGGGTATATTGTATTGTTGTTCTCAGGGGTAATTCAGTAAGGTTGCGGTTATGAAGTAAACCGAGTTGATTGTTTTTCACTGGGGGCTGTGCAGGCAAATAATCCCACCCTCCCTCCCTCACCAACCCCTGCCACCCTCAGTCTGCTGCCTTTATAGGCAGCCTTGAGGTACTACTTCCTGTCTAGAAGTAGACGCAGGTGAAACATCAGACAGAAGTAGAAGGGAGGGGTAGTACTACAGTTTAAGTTCAGTTGGACATTTGGTGGCATGCCAGCTCCACAAGTTATTAGACAATTCCTCGTTAACTGTACTCACCAGTCTCACCATGGGTCTGGACTGTCTGGCATGCATCCCCGTCCTTCTCCATTGTCACCACCACACACTGACCGGTGAGTCTGACCTGAAAAAGCAAGTGCGATAAAACTATAACTGTCGGTAGTCCGACGATGAGCAGACTAGCAGCAGAGGGGGCACCTGGGCAGTGAGCACAGGTCTACTTGTTGGGTGATTCGGTTGTCAGTGGCAGGCACTCAGAGTCACTGGCTGGCTGGCTTCTTGAGTCAGTTGAGTTGAGTCGCTGGGCTGGCTGGTAGGGTGGCCAGTGGCCTACTGGTGGCCAATGCAGGTGCGGGGCGAGTGCCAAACTACCGATGATTGCTGTCACTCCAATTGACTTTTCTCAGGCTGCAGAGTGCAAACTAGTCTGTTAGACAGTGCTGTGGCACTGGCATGCACCGTGCCTTTTTTCAAACTGTGCCCATGTGCAGACTAGTGGTCTTGTCTCATGGATCCCGAGCCAAGCCGGAGAAGATTTAAAAATCAAAACAATGAATGCGCGGCACGTGCTGTGAGTTGACTGTCCACTGATTGGACTATTGTCTGTCCTCTGTTCTGTCTGGGGGTGCTGGGTGAGAGAGTGAGACAGAAGTTCAGGGGAAGGTGTTGGCCGAGACAGACAATGGTGGGGGACCTTAGTCAAAAAAAATGTTCTCTTCTTTTTTTTTTTTTTTTTATTTCTCAGGTGCCCCCCTAACAGCTGGTGCCCCTAGGCTGCAGCCTACTTAGCCTAATGATAAAAATGGCACTGTGTGACAGAAGGGTCATGCAAGCGTCCTTGCCTTCTGGGAAAGCCAGAAAGGGTTAGGTGATGGAACTAAGACCCAGAGAAGCAGGTGACAGGGCTGGTTATGGTGTTGGGTTGAGGATGTGCTGACTAGGGTGATGGGGAGGGAAAAAAACAGTAAATAAAAAACAATTGGTGGACATACAAGCTGCTAGAGATTGAAACAAAATTGATAAGACACAGCCCTTAACACTCAACATATGGTGCCTTCTTTACAGAGACTGGATGGTAGTTGTACTTCGGGGATGATGAGTCAATGTGCATTTAGGATTCAACCATCTAGGGTAATAACATTAAAACATATGGTGCCCACCTTATGTTTCTTTAAAAATGTGCTATGCATTGTGGTAATTTGCTCTGCCTTTTTAAAGGACAGTGCTACACATTTTAATGCTGAGAAGTACTGAAGAGAGACTGAATGGTAGTGGTACATTGGTGATAATGAGCTGCTCTGTTTCTAGGATCCAGCCACCTAAGTAGATACATTATCAATGTTGTGCTTTATTTGTCCAGGACAGCCCTGCAAAGATACATCTCATTTATCATAGTATCCTGCTTTTGCCAAGTTTTGTAACTTGGAATACTGGAAAGCTAATTTAGAAACATAGAATCTGTCATCAGAAAAAGGCCAGTTGGCCCATCATGTCTGACTTGCTCAGGGTCCCACAGTGAGTAAATGGCTGTAGTGGGATTTGAGCCTGGGATCTTTTTGTGTCATAGAACTGTGCTGTTACCACTGATACTGTACACTAGGTCTCCTTTCTGGTAAGGTAGCCTGGTGCTCTCCCTAGCAGTTGCTGATATATACTCTTGTTTGACATCCAATCACATCCAGGTCAGTGTCCAGGATATTGAGGTATACCAATGTTTGCAAGCAGTTTTTCTTTACCATTTAGTTGTAAAACTAAAGCATGATAGGGGCCTTTAAGAAGTAACACTTTTTTTAACTGTCTTATTGATATTGTTTAACACAAAATTAGATGCATACATTTCTAAATGCTGTATAGGGACATTTTCAACCCCCATAGGCCTCAAAGTGTCACTAGTTAAAACAATATCTGGTCAGATCCACCACGGCTGCATAATGAAGTTAGTGAAGTTGTGCAGAATTGTTAAGGAGGTATGAAGAAACAAAACAATGATTTGTAAGTAGTAAGATTTGTTTTAGTTTCTGTTCTAAGGAATGCATATACATTATTAGGAACATATATGGAGGTGTACATTTTAATGGAAGGAATAGGAAGTTTAAAAAAGAACCCAAGATCAAATGCCACCATTGTATGTGTTATTCCAGATGATATTAGCCAGACAGCCACATTTTAAAGAAAACACAATTGCACTTATCCCAATAGTGCAGAGCATCAAGGGAAACATATGCAAATCCCCATGATGGTACAGAAGGTGGTAGTACATGAAAAAGTAATGGCTGGCATATGTTCAGCCTTGGGATTATTTACACAGTATTTATTTGTTTATTTATTTTTTAAGAGAAACAGGGTTTTTGTCCATGAGGTGATGTAAGTTAAATTTAAGCAATGTGTTGATGTCAGGAAGTCAGGTGTAATGATGATGGACTGTTAGAGAAAATGTGATATTAACTTTCAGAGGGGGTCGCTTTTGATAAGGGCAAGGTAGTTATGCTTGTGATAATGGGAATATTAGTAAAGTATGAGGTCTATGCAGAAGTGGAGTACAAATATGCACAGTTTCATAAGTATGTGCTCAGAGTGCAGGCGAATGTGATATGCAGGTTTGTTTTAGAAATAGGTAAAAATAGCGATACATGCAATTAAAAGAAAGATAGATAATTACATACAGTAGCAGCCATAAACACTGCCAGCTATTTCCTGAAATTTCTGTGATATTTCAAGAGAAATCTCCTGCTTTCTCCATTTCCACAGTAGGGGCAGCAGAGAGAAACTCTTCACAAATTTCGTGAAATATCTGGAAATAGCTGTCAATGTCTATGGCTACTACTGTAGACATATATATATATAGAGAGAGAGACACACACACAGACAGACAGGCAGAATAGGAATGGCAGTGAAGTATTGAAGTGAAGCCAACCCCAACCCCACCCTGCAGACATGGACAGGCACTGGGCTGTGCCTTTGGGTCACTGCCCATAATGCTCATGCCATTTCACCTTACCCTACCCTGCAGACACAGACAAGAGTCGAGGTGAGCCTTAGGGATTTCAGACTTTACACTCACCCCATTCCATAATGAAATATGCTGAAATGGATACAATATAAGAGAATGGAGTGAACTTTGGGGCTGAAGAGTCAAAGGCACACCTCGATACCTGTCACTGGCTGCAGGTTGGGAATAGGGGTGGAATGGCATGAGCATTATTGTTGACAATCCCAAGTCACACCCCTGATGCCTATAAGTCCCTACAGTGCAGGGTGTTATGGTCAGAAACCCCAATGCCCTGGGCATTTCTTGGTATTTTCACTTCAAGTTTTCAGCATGGGCTTTTTGTGACCCCACCACAGGAACAGTGACACTATCAGTTCATTAGCCAAAAGGAGATTTTGCACAGTGACTGCGCCATTTGGCACCACAGGTGCAAAAACACATTTTGAACAGGATGTAAAAATTGACAGCTGTACATTTCTTGCTTCAGTAACTGCTCAGAACATCTGTTGCTTGACCTGCTTATTGACATTTTATATCTGCTATACAATGTACTGCTTCTATGCCTGGGGAGGTACCTTTCCTAGATTGCAAGAACAGCCTCAGAGGAACACACACACACACACACACACACACACACACACACACACACACACACACACACACAGCAACACAGCTGAGAAATGATTAGATTGTCTACAAGCACTGTTTTCCATGCAAGACACAAGCAATTGAATCAAAAGCACACACACACACACACACACTCACCAGGACACACCAGAACACAGCAGCAAAATTATTAGATTTGTCTACAAGCACTATCCTCTTTGCAAGTTGGACCACGGAAGGTGTGAGGTGGAGGGATTAAGGCTGGGAATCAGTTATGGTCCATGACATAACCACATGGTCAGAATATTAAATATTTTAAAATAAACATAAATGCAAAAGTAACCATTTCAAGAAAAAAATGCAAACTGTGACACTTAACAGTTGTAGGTAAGTTAGCACATCTGGACTTATTTGCTGCATATGCATCTCAATTGCTAAGGGGTCCTGACCATGTTCACCAATCCTCAAGCCAAGCTAGCTACAGTATGTCTAGCAATAACATGGATGGAAAAAAGTATGCCATAATTTCAACAAGAAGTTAGCATTTTAGAAAGACAGTGCTGTAGACTGAGAAGCAGCTTGTGTAGGTGCATTCATCATGTTAGCCAAGATATGTTCTGGTTGCATTCCATAAGGCTAACCAGTGGGAGAAGTAGTGAAAGGGACAAAAATCTAAAACAGAACCATTTAACCCATTTATGATTTAAAGTTGCATGACAGAAATGTGTCTTTCAGAACTGGACACTATATTCCAAATGAGGCCTCGCCAGTGATCTACACAGTGGCATCACCACCTCCTTCCTTCTTCTGGTAATACCTCTCCCTATGCACCACAGCATTCCACTGGCTCGCCTCACAGCTTTAGTACATTATTTAGCCACCTTTAGGTCATCCAATATGATTACCCCAAAATCCCTTTCCATTTTGATGACCATCAGCCACCCCCTGTAATCATTCACTGGGTTCCTGCAACCCTTCCTTGTTCAGCAGACAGGTGTTCCCAGGGCAGAGGGAACTTGCATCCAGGAACAGGGAGGAGATACCTCATTATTTTTACTTTTCCTAGGTTGTAAGAACAGCCTCAGAGGAACACACACAGACACACACACACAGCAGAACACAGCTGCTAAAAGATTAGATTGTCTGCAAGCACTGTTGTCGATTCAAGACTCAAGCAATTGAATCAAAAGCACACACACACACACACACACACCAGAACAAAGAGGCAAAATGATTAGCTTTGTCTACAAGCACTATCATCTATGCAAGTCAGGGCAAGGGGGGGGGTTAAGGCTGGAGATTAGTTATGGTCCATGATTTAACCACATGGTCAGAATATTAAATATTTTAAAATAAACAAATTCAAAAGTAACCATTTCAAGAAGAACATGCTGACTATGACACTTAACAGTTGTTGGGAAAGTTAGTGCATCTGGACTTATTTGCTGCATATGTTTCTCAGTTGCTAAGGGGTCCTGACTATGTTAACCCTTCCTCAAGCCAAGCTAGCTACAATATGTCTAACAATAACATGAATGGAAAGATTATGAATATGAAAACGTATTAATTATGCTGTACATACCCTAAGACAAAGTGTGTCTCTTTTGGTTGCCATGATGTCTGTGGTTAATTTGAAAACAAATGACAATGTAACAAGACACTAGCCTCCACCTGGAGCTATTAAACAATAGAGCAAACTGCTTTCTGGGAAGACTGCCTGGGACAAGATGCAATAAAAAAAACCTCAATAGCAGGTTCCAGGGAGTATAAAACCACCAGGAATGTTATAAAAAACTCCCCCTTCCCAGTCATTCACAGGTGTCAATCAAATGAATTTGTTAACCATGCTCGTTCATCTTCTTGCTTCCCTCATAGTAAAACATAAAACTACATTTGTGTTATTTTAAATGAGTGATACATGGCATGTCCAGGGGGATGGCAGCTCTGACAGTTGTTGCAACATGATAGATCCACCTCATGCCTCTCCCATGAAAATGAAAGTATAGTGCATGCAACAGACCTTAGGAACATCACATTTTTTAATGTCAGTTCTGATCTGTTCAGTCTTACTTTTCTCCTGGCTCAGTTTATAATATCAGTGAAAAGAAAAGCACACATATATAATAAAAAATTATCTAACTTAAAAGGAAAAATACACTTTATCATCAAAGGACTTTGCCAAGTACTGTGCCCATAATTAAAATAATTTGAACCCCTTCCCCCCAAAAAATGTGCCCTCACATGAAACTGCATGTTTAACTGTAAAGACAATTAAAAAATGTATTTCTAAGTGCATTACTAACACCAATGCTTTCAAAGCTTTGAAACTACTAAAAAGACAAACTATATATAAACTATAGATAGATAGATAGATAGATAGATAGATAGATAGATAGATAGATAGATAGATATTGAATATGGTAAACAAATATTGTTAATCCCAAAAGCTGAACTTAATGTTTTTAGTATATAAATGTTTAAGAAAAACCTGTGGCTCTTTCAACTTGAATTAGAATGCTGTGTCTATTGTTTTCCTTGGGAGCTGTAGTTTCACTCCTTAATTACTCTTTCCTTCTGAGGCCCCAGGTGGCTCTGCTAATCATTTGTTCCAAGGGTTTTTAAGTCAATTTGAAGGCATTAAGGTATCTTCTGTTCTTCTAGTCCTTAATAAAATGCAGAGGTTTCACAACTCAATCACTCCACCAACTTGTTCTGTTGCTTCGTCCAAGTCCCAAACTAGTGTGCCTTGTTCCAGCATGATAGATTCACCTCATGCCCCTCCCACATGAATTAAAAAAAAGATGGGGTGGATCTTTAGGAGCTTCTCAGGTTGAGGTGGGGGTGAATCTTACTCCCCCCAAAAAACTGATGTTGCCTCCCACTACTCAGGTTCCAATTCTTGTACTGCCCATTTAAGAAAGAAAATAGTACCCTGCAACCATTGACTAACATGAAAGCACATTTATTTGAGGTGGAAAACATTTCTTGGAGGAGGGAAAGGTGGAGGAGACTATTTACACCTTCAGTCAGTTCATGGACAGAAAACATGATTTCACTCATTTTCTACTTGCAAAATGTCTGCAGGCTCCACCTACTGCAGCTGTAAAAATGTGTGTTATGATTCTTCACATTCTGTTGAGACTGCTGATGTAGCTGGTAGTTTGACTCTGGTGTGTTATCTTTTAAACAGTGAAAAATAGACTGCCCATCATATTTGTGTTACCACACAAAAACATTGCTACTTACATTCCTTGCTCAACCTGCATTGCATCTTTCTTTGACTTTGGTACACCCCCAACACAGACTAGCCACTAATTATGCAGTGGGAGTAGGCGACACTATTACACCATGAGTGGCTGCACTGTTTGGGGCTGTTTTTAACATCCAGGAAGTATGCAATAAGAGTATATCAAGGATGTGGAATAAAATGAAGTTGGATGTAACAGTATCAAAGTAGCATGCATTTCATTTCTGCTAATGTCTGCTAATCAATGATGCAGATAAAATAACCAACAGCAACATCAATGAATTTTAGAGAAGGTAATCATGAAACAAAAGAAGGTTGACAGTATCCCTTTAAATAAATACAAAATCATTGGTTTTCTGATTTTGTCTCCAAACCACACACACAGCATACACTGTAAAGGCTCAAACCACATGCAAAGCATTATGAGTATGCACATCCTTGTGTGGGGGCTGGCTGACAAGGCTTCAGCAAAATATGCAGGCTTTTGCATCTTTATCAGTATACAAGGAGAGTCAGAGGTAGCGCACCAGAGAAGCTGATTGGTAATAGAGCAGCATGTGATAATTTTTGTAATCTTTATGGATCCTTTACAGGTTCTGTTTCCCGTGTTTCTTTCTGGTTTGCTACCTCAGAATGTACTAAATATCTGAAATGAGTATTTGCTGCCAGGTTAGGACCTGCACCACTCTAAAGAGTCCCTAGGGGATAAAATATGTCTGCATTTTTTAGGTTTGCTTGCACACATGTGCAAGAAACATTATGTGGCAGCTTAGAAGAGAAGCAGGTTGTGGAGGTACAGCACTGTGACGGCCGCTGCCGCCACTGCATTTGTGGGCTTGCTGCTGTGTAACCAATGCAGCCCTCCTGTCCTGCTGACACCAGTTCTCCAGAAGTGCCACCAACTTGAAATGATTTTGCCGCTGCAATCAGGGGGTGCCTCGCCATTGCAGTGTCAGGCATTCATCTCTGTGTTGGGTCTGAATAGTGCAGGCAGCAAGCTGATGGTGTGATGGCTGGTGGCCCCTGATTGTTGCAGCTGCCTGTGTGCTACTTCATTTTCCTAAACATGGTGCAATGGTCTTCTAGTTATGACTGTGCAATGCTGTGGGTGGGGTCACTGTTTAGGAAACATTACTTCCTATATAAGTGAGAGTGTCAGTCTGACCTCCCACTGTTTATAAACAGCTACAGCATCAGCTTGTCTCTCAGGCACAGACCTGATGATGACCCTTCAATATTTATTTATTTTTAGTGAGTTATTCTATGCTCCGCTGTTATCCCCCCCACCCCCACCGGAGTCTTTATTTTTTGGTGGTATTAGTTATCGTGTGGCAGATATTAACCCAATCTGAAAATGTCACCGATTTTGGTAAGGGAGGATGGGGGGGTGGTTTTCTAGGGACAAATTAGACCTCCCCAGAGATGGGGTTTGAGCAGAGGGGAAGAGTAAGGAATAGAAAGGAAATGCGCAGTCCAGGGAAGCCAACTCACAGAACTTAAAAGAAAGTCTTCATCGAGTTCCATGGTGGCACCAATCAAGGCTGCCCAGTACCACTAACTCTAGTGTCTCACCATCTTGTGGGTGTCAACACCCGGAACCGGGCTCCTTGACATCCACACCTGTTTGGCAGAGCCCTTAGTTTTTTTAGGTTGTATTCTTTTGTAATAATTTCAAAATAAAAACAGTACTTGCTTTGTGGCTTTTCTTGTAGACCAGATTCTTTTCTATTCATTGACACTGGTTTTGTGGACAGATACGCTGTTTGGTGTGTATATAAAAATGTTTTAAATCATCCATGGTGGGGCTGGTTTAATCTTTTTTGAATTGCAGTGGAACTACTGGCAGTAGGGATGCTTATAGTCTGGAGCAACTGGTTGTAATGGGGGTTTCTGTGCTGGTTGTAGGGGTGTTTACGGGGCACAGAGGCTGCTGTGGGAAGTGCAGAGACATACTGGCAAGCAGGATGGGTGGGTAGAACACCTGAAATCTGTTTATGGCATCAACTTATCTCTTGGGCATAGAGTTGATAATAACCCTTCAGTGTTTATTTATTCTTGATCAGTTATTCTATGCTCCGCTGTTATGCCCCCCTCCCGAGTCTTTATTTCTTGGTGGTAATAGTTATCGTGTTACAGATATTAACCCAATATGAAAATGTGTTGGTTGTTAGGTGTCCAATGGACCTAAAACCTGCTGAGTCATCCAGAGGCCTAACCAGCCACCGCAGACCTGGTGGTGGTACTCTGGGCAGTAAGTTACACATCAGCAGTGGAAACATCAAGCAAGGGGGTGTAGTAGGCAGCAGATCATGGTCGGATCAGTACCACTGTGATTTCTCATTAGACACTGTATTTTGTTTCTGTCCACTCCTTATCACTGATTTTGGTAAGGGAGGATGGGGGAAGGGGTGGTTTTCCTGGGAAAAAGGAGACCTCCCCAGAGATGGGGTTTGAGCAGAGAGGACGAGTAAGGAATAGCAAGGAAATGCACAGTAAAGGGTAGGCAGACTCACAGAACTTAAAAGAAAGTCTTTGTCGAGTTCTGTGGCAGCATCGATCAAGGCCGCCCAGTGCCACTAACTTTAACATCCCTCCATCTTGTGGGTGTCAACACCTGGAACCAGGCTCCTTGACATCCACACCTGTTTGGCAGAGCCCTTAGTTTTTTTAGATTGTATTCTTTTGTAATAATTTCAAATAAAAACAGTACTCATTGTCACAAACGCACTCAGCAGATCAGGCCCTCTGCTTCCACAGTGCCAACCTCTAAGAGCAGTAATGTGAACAGGTAACAAACAGGGTAACCCTCCTGTCTGCTTTTGGGTCCAAATCACCTTTAGTCTCAAGTTCTAGGGGGGAATCAAACTGTGAACCTTATGCTAGCATACCTAATGCACAGGCGCAGATGATCTTCTCTTTGGGGGGATGCAAGATATCTTTCACCTAAGGGCACCTAACCAGGTATCCAAAATGAACCCTTAAAACTCTGTAAAAGACCTTAGGTATATTCTTACCTTTTCCCAGTTTGGTAACACCATCAAGCCCTTCAGAACAGCTGTCAACTTAACCACGTATACATCACATGCAAAAAGAACTTTGAAGACACACCCAGGTAGTCTTTCAAATAATGATTTTACTGAATGATGATAAAAATATGTAAAATGTAAACACAGAACACTATATCACAAAGCATACAATCACTTACAAGAAAACAAAGAAAACTACAGACAAACTCCTACCAACATACAGTTAGATACTTTTCTATCTAATGTATTACCTCTAAGTGCTTATCAGAGAGTTGTGTGTTTCTCTCTCCCAAGATGGAATATATCAAACAGCTCAGACACAGTATAATTTAAACTCTATCTCCCCACACCCCTTTTCTATGAGTTATCTAGCTCCTCCTTTTAGAATATTAAAAAAATACAAACATGATGTCCTGTCAGAAGGTATTTTAAATAAGGTGACATCAGCAAAAACTAATTTCCCAAATTATAAGTCTGTGATTTCCCAGTTCCTTCTCTCAAGGCATTTCAAAAGGGTTTTATAGCGTTTTAACACCAGTTGATATCAAATGCTCTTCCTCTTAACACATCATAAAAGTTTATGATTTTCATCCTCTGGCAGACTCATAAAGTCCCATTTCATTTCCACTTCAAAGAAACAACAGGTCATAAAAAGACCATAAAATGCAATGTCTCCATTATGTTAATAACCTTACAGAGATCTCCTGGTTTAATATATATCCTGTCATTTCCACTGAAACCTGGAAGGGGGGGGGCACCCAGGGAAGCACTGTGACAATCGCAACAATCAGAACCAGCAGGCCAAGCATCACACTCGCTTTGCGAATTTTCTTGTAGACCGGATTCCTTTCTATTCATCGATACTGGTTTTGTGAACAGACGTGGAGTTGGTGTGTATATAAAAAATGTTTTAAATCATCCATGGTGGGGTGGGTTTAATCTGTTTGGGATTGCAGTGGAGCTACTGACAGCAGGGATGCTTATAGTCTGGAGCAACTGGTTGTAATGGGGGTTTCTGTGCTGGTTGTAGGGGTGTTTACTAGGCACAGAGGCTGCTGTGGGGACTGCAGAGGCATACTGTCAAGTGGAATGGGTGGGCAGAACTCCTGAAATATGCTTCCTCAATGATCCTCATCATTGTACCCTGTGACCCATACACATTTACTGTATTTTCATGCAGGCTCGGACTCGATTATAAGGTATTTGATTGCTGTTTAACTAGTTGCAATAGTTGCAAGCCTGCATGTAAATAACAGCATCCGGTGTATAAGGATCAAGCCTGAAACCGATTGAAGTGCACTGATTCAAGGATCTATTTTGTTTATGTTTGCTTGAGCACCAGGTAGTAGAGCATTGCAGAGGTGTGGCAGTGTTGTGGCCAATGCAGCGGACAATGGACATGTTCCTCAGCCACCAATTAATGCTGAAGCTGCCAATGACGGCAATTTCAGAGCAGCTGCACTTAAAATAAATCTGCCACTGCAATCAAGGGCAGTTTCATCATTGCAGTGGCAGTCCCCCCTCCCCCCAACCAGGCACACAGCAGGACAACATATTTAAATGTTAGCTGCCCCCCACTGCTGCTGTCCACCCTGCACCCTCCATTCCCTGTCCCCTGATGAACAGGGTCCTGAATCCTCATGTCAGCATGTAATCCCTTGCCCCTCATTAATGTGGCACAGTGGGAGCCCACCCCAGTGTGCCAAAAAATACTTCTTTGATGTTTCTGACACCGGGATGCCCACTCCCGGTGTTGGATGCACCCCCCCATGCCCCTACATTCTCAGCCGACCTCAGGGTGCCAAATCCTCAGGTCGGCATTGATCCCCCTCCACTACTCTGGCACACTGGGAGCCCTGCCCAGTGTGCCAAAAACTGTTTTTCTAATATTTCACCTACAAAAAGAAAACAGTCCCACAATGTCTTTTTTTTAAACATTAAACAAAAAAAAAGTCCCTCGTCATTCCTGCCAGCTCCCTCCCCCAACCTGCACACTCCCTCTGCACACCCCACCTCCCCACACCCCCCTCACCCTTACTTCCATACTTACCTCTGGAGATCAGGAGCAATGATCTTCTGTAGACCAGGAACATGTCTGCACTGTTCAAAGACCAACCAGGGAAATTAAGAAATGACAGTAAGCTTTATAATGGTAGTCAATAGTGGGTTTTCAGCTTGGGTTTATATCTCAGCAAATTTTTGGAGTTTTGGTCCCAACTTTTCAACATGGGGTTCTTAGGAAACCACCTCATGAACACACTGGCACTGTCTTTTTGTTTCTCCTTCCTGAAAGGTGTTTTTGCTGTTCCTGTGCTGAATCACCTTTTGGGGCCAATTAACGAAATGACAGTGGCACTGTTCATGAGGTAGGGTCCCAAAACACTCAAAAGAATGACTGCATTATGAGTGTCCATTGCACAGTTTCTACATATACTTGTAACTTCATCAATTCTTAATATTTTCACTCCAAATTTCCAACATTGCCATTTTTCACACCCCCTTATGAACAGTATAGCTGTCATTTTTTGCATCCTTCCCAAAATGTGTTTCTGCACCTGTGGTGCAGAATGGCATGGTTGCTGTGTGAAATAGGCTCTTGGGACAGATTAATGAAATAACAGTGCCATTGTTTATGAGGGGAGGTCCCAAAAAGGCCATGTTGAAAATCTGGTGAAAACTTTCCCAAAAATGACTGCATTGCGAGCGTGGGTTGCAAAGTTTCTACGCACACTTGTAACTTTGCCACTTTTTCATATTTTCACTCCAGATTTTCAACATTGCCATTTTTTCACACCTCCCTATGAACAGTACAGCTGTCATTTTTCACAGCCTGCATGAAATGTGTTTTCACACATGTGGCACTGAATTGCCCACCTGCTAAGCAAAATCACCTTTTGGAATTGAGTAACAGAATGATACTGCCACGGTTCATGAGGTGGGGTCTCAAAAAGCCCATGTTGAAAATCTGGAGTGAAAATACCAACAAACACCCTGGGCATTAGGGTTTCCAACCATAAAGCTCACCCTGTACAGACTGACAGGTGTCAGGGTCTGACTTTGGGTTGTTGACTGTAATGCTCATGCTATTCCACCCCTACCCAGCAGCCACTGACAGATATCGAGGTGTGCCTTGGGGTCTTCAGCCTTTACTTTTACCCCATTCTCCTATACTGCACCCATCTCAGCTTATTTCCTTATGGAATGGGATGGGATGGGCGTAAGGGCCGAAGACCTCAAGACACACTGCGGCACCTATCGGTGCCTGCAGGGTGGGATGAGGTGGAATGACATGAGTGTTATGGCCGATGACCCAAAGGTACACCCCCAATGCCTGTCAGTCTCTGCAGGGTTGGGGTTGGCGTTACTTCAGTATTTCACTGCCATTCCTGTTATGCATCTCTCTAACTCCTGCACCACCACTGCCAATACCAGCATGCAAACATTTGGCTTTGACAAATGCTTGTTTTATTAACCTGGTTGTCAGCTGCATTGTACTTTATCATAGTTGATATACTTGTATATAGATATGTATTCACTGGCTTTGCTTGTTGAAAATTGATTTGAATTTCAATAAAGAGGTATAAAAAAAAAGAAATGTTTATGTGCTGCCCTTACAGGGTGCATAGGCATCCATGCATAGGGCCCAGCATGACTATACTGCACATACAATACTCAGGCTAGTGGAGAAACTGAAAAAAGGAACTTCTTTTTATTTAAAGCAGTAGTGCTTCTATGAGTTAGTTCATGAAATCATTCATGGTTAAATACATTGATTGTAATTGTATTGTCTGTACCTTTTTAGCTCGTGAATGGTGGTAGATGCTGAGTCACTTGATGTAATGCCACAGAGTGTAGCACAGCACAGACTGCCATCAGGATCACCATCTTGCAGCCGTCCCTCCTGACATGTTATCACCGCATGCTAAATCCCATCTCTGAAGATTCAGCCAATCGGGCAGCATGCAAGGATATGGGGAGCTCCGTTACATGCTGGTGACTGAAAGTTGTGCGAACAAGCTGCGCATTCACCCTCAGGCTGTCTTTTATTTTGAATAAGCGCTGGGAATAGAATTAATATAATAATGGCTACTAGTTCTAGTTCTAGTGACTCTTCTATGACAGGGTGATTATCTATATTTAAATAGTTAATGAAATCAAAGTGTCACCATAGTTTTTGTATGACAGTGCACAAGATATGTATAGCCAGCTGTTCTGTTTGTGTGTATAAACGTGCACTCAAAGCCTGACTCGAGTGAATTAATTTTTAATATTTTTTTTAAGTAAATATGTTTACCATGGAGTTTTACTGAAACATCCGATGTAAGCATGAAGCGATTCACTGTGAATGGTCATGTAGAAAATCTATGTGTGTTGTGTGTGGGGGGCCAGAGAAAGTCATGATAAAAGCACCGCACTGTGATTTTTGAGTTTGCAATATTTGTATTAATATCTCAAACCATCCCTGTGCCTGAAGGAAACAACTAGAAGCATATCCCAAACAGGACTACTCACCTTTGTCATGCTACATGTACATATTGTCACATTAGGGCGGTAGCTCCTGTTATAATTTCCCCTCTTTTTGGACTTGTTGATTTTAACTTTATATTTCTAAAAATGCCATCATGTCACATACTGTACTGTACATAAGCTGTAGTTGTCTTCAATGTGTCTTGTGCAGTCCACATTTTTGTTACATCCCCTTATATATTTATTGCTGCATTCACAGCTGTAGCATGAATGCTGTCACCTACAACCAGTTTTTCACTGCAACATACTCTTCAAAGTGTACTGTAGCACCTGTTTCCATTCATGTGTTCTGTATTTATTTCCCATCTCTCCTTATTTTAGGTTATTGTACCATTACCCCATGTTAGGTTATGTCTTATGTTGGGATTCTTCCACATTATAGTCTGATAAATGTCAGCAGAACCCACCACATATGGCAGTTGCTGTTGGTAATTGATGAATTTTTATTTTTTAAGAAATATAAAATGTCTCTTACATTTTTTTTATTGACTTACTGGGAAAAAAATAACCAACCCCACACTCCCCCACATATGTACACCTGGAAATGGGTGAGATAGTGAAGAGTGGACAGTGTGTGATGAGTACTCTGGGAGGGGGTTGGTGCCATCTGACAGACATGCTTGAAATAAAAAAAAAAAAATAACTTGAATAGTAAAGAATAAGACTGTCAGAGGAGCTGCCTACACCTATCTTAATGTAGTCATAGAAACATAGTGATTGTCAGCAGATAAGGGCCACTAAGCCCACCCAGACTGCATGTGGGCCCTATGCATTGAATGTGGCCACCAGCCCAATGCAATCAATGGCTTTTCATCACTCCCTCCCCTCTCAAGGTTCCCATGTGCCTGACTCAAGCCATGCTTAAACCCCTCCACTGTGCTTCCCCTTCACTACCTCCTGAGGCAGACTGATCCAAGCATCAACTTCCCTTTTTGTGTAGGAAAACTTCCTCCCATTACCTCTTAATCTACCCCCTCCAATTTCATATCATACTCCCATGTTCTAGTACTTTTTCTACATTGGAAAAGGTCCCTTACTTGCAGTTTGTTTATGCCCTTGAGGTACTTGAAAGTTTCAATCATGTCACGCCTCTCTCTCTCTCCCCCCTCTCCTCCAGTGAGTACATATATTTTAGTCTCTTCTCATATGTTTTGTGGTGCAAGCCCTGCACCATCTTTGTTGTCCTTCTCTGGATAGTCTCCACCTTGTTTATGCCCTTGTGCAGGTGTTTCCTCCAGAAGTGTATGCAGTACTCCAGGTGAGGCCTTACCAATGTTTTATACAATGGCATCACCACCTCCCACCTCCTGCTAGTGATATCCCTGTCTATGCACCCCAGCATGCCACTAGCCCTTCCCTGTCACCGTTGCACACTGCTTAAATATGTTAAGCTCATCAGAGATGATAACCTATGGGTCCCTTTCCTCTTTGGTGGCAGTCAGTTCCTTCTCTTCACCCCAACCTGTAATTATCCCTGGAGTTCCCTGTACCCAGATGCAGTATTTTGCACTTCTTTGCATTTAACATCAGTTGTCATGTCTTTGACCATATTTCAAGCTTCTCCAGGTCCTTATTCATTTTTTGTACCCTTCTGGAGTATCCACTCTGTTGCATATCATCTTGGTGTCATCTGCGAACAGTCAACCTTTCCTTCCAGCACCTCTGAAATGTCAGTAATGATGACATTGAATAGGAATAGTCCTAGTATTGTACCCTGCTGGTCACCCTCTTCTCCCCAAATTGTATCCCATTTACTACCACCCTCTTTATCCTGTCTAGTAGCCAGTTCCTAACAGAGTTCACCACTTTATCTCCCATGCCCAAACTACCCAACTTGTTAACCAATCTTTTATGTGGAACTATGTAAAAGGCTTTGCTGAAATCGAAGTATGCAACGTCTATTGCCCTTCACTGATTTACTTCTCTAGTCACCCAATCAATCAAATCTGTCAGATTTGCTTGACATGACCTTTCTGCTGTGAATCCCTGTTGCCTCAGATACTGGGCAGCCCTGGATTACTAGTGCACAACTATCCTTTCTTCCAGCAGTGTTTCCATGATCTTTCCCACCACTGAGTTGAGGCTGAGCGACCTGTGCTGTAGTTCATCGCCTCTTCCCTATTGATGCTTTTGTGCCGTGGGACTACATGTGCCTTCCTCCAGTCCTCTGGAACCATGCCTGTGTTGACTGACTCTGTAAACAGGTCCACCAGATGTTCTGGTAGTTCCCTTCACAGGTCCTTTAATATCCTCAGGTGGAGATTGTCTGGCCCCATGGCTTTATCCACCTACAGCTGTGAATAGACTGGTGTCCACTTCTCCCCTCCATTGTCTCTGCTACCCACCTGTTGTCCTTCACCTTCTCCCTCCTTAGTGAATATTGAGCAGAACTATTTGTTCAGCATTTCTGCCTTGTCCAGATCCCTAGCCTTACACTCTTCATTCTACCCTTTGAGCCTCATACTCCCCCCCTTATTTATCTTCTTTCACTGATGTACCTATAAAATGCCTTGTCCCCTTTTTCCACGACTGTGCTATACCCTCCTCTGTCTGCACCTTTGTTCTCATAACAACCTTCTCTGCTTCCCTTAGACATTCACAGTACACCTTCCTGTCCTCCTCCCTGTGGGTCCTCTTATATTTCCTGAAACTCAGTCTTTTAGCCCTGGCTTTGTCCCACATCTCTTTCTTGAGAACCATAGTGGTTTCCTTCTTCTTTTCCATATGGCCACTATCCAAATGCGTTGGTTTGTTATCTCAATTATGGCTCCTTTCAGTTTCACCCATAGTTCCTCCACCTCTCTCTATTACCTCTCCCTTCCCCAGGACTGCTTGTATACATCTACCCATTACAGTGAAATCCACCCTGCTGAAATCTAATACTGTTGCCCTTGTGTTGCTTAATTTAGTCCTTGTTTCAATGCAGAACCATACAATGTGGTGGTCCCTGGACCCCAGTTTTCCTTCCACCTGTATTTCTTCAACTCTGTTCCCATTGGTCCATACCAGGTCCTAAATTTACTTGTCTCTAGTTGGCTCATGCACCAGCTGCCTGAGTCAAACCCTGTGCAGTGATTCTAGGACGGCTTGATCTCTGGATGAATCAGCTACCTGGGTGGTCCAATCCACTTCCAGCATAGTGAAATCTCCCAGTAGCAGGATTTTGCCTTTAGCTGCCATGTCGTGTATGTCCTCCACTAGTTCTCTGTCAACTTCCTCCCTATGTGTCAGAGGTATATAGATCATCCCTGTGCATATTGCTGTTCCATTCCCTGTCTCCAGGATGACCCACATTGCCTCTGTCCCCCCTGTCTTCTCTGTACATTTGTAGCCATTATACATCTCTAATGTGCAGTACCCCCCAAATCTTTTTAACCTCTCTGTCCCTCCTGTACAGTGTATAACCTGGTACATTGACTTCCCATGATTTTCAGAGCACCATATTTCTGTTATTGCTGTTGTGTCAATGTCTGCATCTGCCCTTTAGGCATCCTGGCCTGGAACCTTATTTTCTAGGTAACAGGCATTTGTGAATAAGACTTACCATGATTTACAGTCTGCCCTCCCTCTGCTCTTGTTCGCCCTATCCAGCGCCTTCTCCCCACCCTGGTTTCCTTTCCTATGTGCTATCACCCCCCCCATATCACTTGTTATACACTCTTCCCCCATCTACCCCTTCATTGCCTGCTTCAGCTTTTCCTGTAGTCAACTTATGTTCCTGCATGTTCCCATTGGGGGGTTCCTATGCCTCCTGACCCTCCTACCTCCTCCCTTCTCTTGACTAGATTAAATGCTCACTGCTGAAGCATTTATAATTCTCACTAAGGACCGAGGTCCCCTTCCCAGACAGATGCAGTTCTTCCTCCTTTCATAAGCTTGCATCTGCTTAAGTCGGACCCCAATCCCCTATAAATCCAAAGTTTATCAGGTGCTTCTTAGGTGCATTCTGATAGAAATGGTAGAAACCTACAGAAGAAACACAAGCAGTGGACACTAAGTGGGTCATCAGTCCCACAAAGTATGTATAGTATGAGTGTTTTGAACTTGGTTGGTTCCATGGATTTGGGTGAGGTTGGTCAGAGAACATGTCTCTCAGCCTGTACTGACTTAGAATACCAATTCTACACTGTCAGGATGTGCAAGATATTTTAAGATTATTGTTGTGAAGTTGTACAATCATAAAATCTTAGAATTCTGACAGCATGAAAGGTCCACTCTCGCAATTCGAGTCTGTCCTTCCACTACTCGTCAAGTTTGTAGTTTGATACACCCTTCCCTTCACTTTCCAACCCTTTATATATACTCCATACCCTCTTCAATCCATCTACACTTTCAACTCACACCAGTTCCTTCAGTAGTTTATTCCAGGCCTCCACCATCCTCTCCTTGAAGTAATGCTTCCTCACATTACCTGTAAATCTTCCTAATTTGAATCTGAGATTATGCAGTCTTATTTTAGGCACCACATTACTTCTGAATGTGCACCTCTCCCTATCCTTATTAATCCCGTTGACATACTTAATGGTTTCTATTATACCCCCCACATTCTGTTCTAGTCACCACTGGGTACAGATTCAATTTCCTCCACCTCTCTTGATATGGCTTCCCATGTAAACCATGCACCATCTTGGTTTTCCTTTTGTGCCACATCTATTGCCCATCTATGTCCTTGCAAATGTGTTGTCTCCAGAATTGTATCCCATACTTCAAGTGATTCCTCGCTATATCTTTATGAAGAGACATTAGCACCTCCCTCCTTCTGCTAGCTATGCCCCTCCCCATACAGGTCAGCATTCTATTTGCCTTGCCTACAGATTTACTTGCATTTGTTATGTACCATAAGGTTCCTTGATATTATAACCCCATAACTCTCTCATGCTCATTTTGCTTAATGTCCTCATCCACTATACTGTAAGTGACTTGCCTTTTTTTATGCCATGTACATCATTGCACACTTCTTTAACATTGAATGTCTGCTGCAAAGTTTCCGATTAACTTTACAGAATCTTCAGGTCTTCCCTCATGCCCCTCCCACCATTGGTGTGTCCACCCTATTGCATGTTTTTTGTATAACTGCAATAAGCTTCCCCTTCCCTCCAGCCCTCCTGCTATATTGTTGATGATATATATATATATATATATATATATATATATATACACATATGTACTTAAAACTTAGTGAACCCAGTAGTGATCACCAGGTAACCCCAACTGTCACATCCTTCTCTCTGGAAGGTACCCCATTTACCACTGCCCTCTTGCTTCTATCCTTCAACTAGAGTACCACTCACCTATTTTTTTTTCTGCCCCAGATTTTTGGTTCACCACCTCTCCCTGATCAACCACCATTGTCCCCCCAAGTAAAAAACTCTATTAGGCTCGTGTGACATGACCACCACCTTGTGAAGCCATGTTGCTTAATTTCTTGCAGTCTACTGTCCTCCAGGTAGTTTACCACCATTTTCTTTATCATGTCCTCCATCACCTTACCTTCCATTGAGGTGAGGCTGACTGGGGGTAAACTCACCATCTCCTCCTTGCTGCCACTCTTATGCAGTGGCTCCACATTGACCTTCCTCCAGTTGCTTAGCACACACCCCATATCCAGGGACAAGTTAAATAGCCTCGTTATAGATTCAGCCATCTCTTCCCTCATTACCCTGAGTACACTCGGGTGCATGCCATCTGGTTCCATTGCATTGTCCACTCTTAAACTGCTTTGTTCCTGTCTTACACTTCTATCCACCCTTTTGGTCTGTCTCACATTTTTCTCCTCAGTGTTAGCTTTAGCCCTCCTCATCTTCTACTCTGCTACCCTCAACTTCTCCCTGTAAGCATCTGTTTCCTCCTCCCTATGTGTCTTCTTATAAGTTTTGAATGCTCATTTACATTCCTTAATTGCCAATGTTACCTGTGTATTAAACCTTAGTGGTCTACTTTTATTTTCTTACCTTCTTGATGGAAGGTTGACTTGCTTTCAGTAAATTATCTGGGATGTTATCTGTCCGTTCCTATATTCGTTTAGGTTCTGTGACATCCTAACTTAGGTAATTAATCTGCAGTGCTTTCAGGACCTGTCACCTAGAGGCTGAACTTCCTTTCCTTCATTTCCTTCTTTTGATATTTTCAAATATCTCCTCTTTGTGTGCACTCTTCCACCTCCCCATGTTATGTGTTCCTCCTTCCTTCCACTCCTTGCTATATGTGTTCTCACCCCTTCCTCCTATCTCCAGACATCTTCTGTCACTGTGTGGTGGTGTTTCATTGACCGTCTACTTTCTTTGTGTCTTGTGACCTTCATGCTCACTTCCCCCTCCATCCATGGCTTGATTTACTATATCAGTAATTTCAGGTTATCATTTAATAATATCTGTAGGCCTATATTCAAAAGTAGTGAGCATTTTCTTGACTATGTTAGCTTCTACCACCAGAGCCACCTGTAGCTATAAATAGCTATTTCACATTAGATAACTGAAGTTTATAACCACAGCTTTATACTATTAAATGAAAGTGCAGCAGTGATTCATCATCGTTAGTCAGTGGTCATGAAAGTACCTTTCAGTCGTATAGTTTATCAGTTGCACCTGTGTCCCCCTCATAACATGGTAGTACTGCAAGACAAAGAGGAAGAAGATGTTGAACTTCTCAGTCTGTACCTTGTGGACATGGATGTTTAAAAGGGAGGTCAGCTAGTGGAGTACAGTTCTGTGGTAGACAGTACATGACTAGCCTCAGTGTTCCAGGATACACTGTGATGGATCCTTCTGAGCAGGCAGCCAAAGTCAATGTAATAACTAATTTTTTGGGGGGAGTGTCTTAACAATAGGTTATAATATCAATTTTTATAATACAGCATTTGGATTTACCTCAGGTCTTGTTCCAAAATATTTTCAAAATTACCATAAATAATTTTTAAATTCAAATGTGTTATTATCCCTATCTTCCCAGTTCTAGATAATGATTAAAATGTTTCTGACACACTTAGAAATATGAAAAGTAAACTTTATTAACAGCTATATACAATAATTATAAGCATCCCTAATTTGCATAAATATTAAGCATAATAAAATTGTAAACATAAACAACAAAGGTTTCAGAAAAATCAAATAAAACACAAAGGAATAAAACAAATAAACAAAGTAAATATTTCAACAGAAAAGCAACACAGCAAATGAATAAGCAATATTCAACACAATAAATGGTGTGTAGCTACATACTATGCTTTCAGCATGCTTTATATTTAAAATTACCCTTTTTGTATAAGGACTTGCAAACTCATTACATTAGTGTCTTGGATTATTTATGTTCAAAACTTATTTCAATACTTGATGGCAGGCAAAAATGTTAGTCTTTTATTTAAATTCAGGCTTAACTTACAGTACATAACCAATATTTTATCATTAAAAATATGTTTATTATGTTACCCCCTCAGATAAGCCAAATTAAAATATTAAAGTTGAAAAAATTAAAATAATTCTTACATTTCTGGTTATCTGTAGGCTTGGTCTTCTTTCCTTTTAACTTTCAAAATCTTGGTGAGAAATTATTCTTCTGGATGATGAAGGTCCTTCAGTGGTTTGGCTGTAGTACTTTATCTTTTCTCCCCCATGAACCTGGGACTGTAGACTCTTCTGGCATCATCATCAAAAGTCACTTATCAGAATTTTGTGGGAACATCAAGTAGTTAAGTACTGAATTCAAGGCACAATGGTAAGCTTCTTCCCAACCACAGTTGTTTGCAGAAAATGTTTCCTTGTTGATGGCAAAGTTCTTGGTAACAGGATTTGTGACTTTTTCTGTTTTATTTCATTTCCATTTAAACCTCAAGACACTGGACTCATGTATTGTGAAGCAGCACTGAACTTGCCTTTGCTGATGAATTTCACAGTTAGTCTCTTGTCCAGGTTTTAGCAGGAATTTTAAAACATTACTTTGGTCAGGATGTCCACTGTTTAACTATATTCTTTGCTCCATTCAATATTGGAAAAAGACCTTTTTTGTAACAAGCAATTACTGAAGCTGGATCTCACTGCAATTTTGTGTCAGCTCCCAGGCTTGTCTTCAGCTCCCTTGGTGGACACATCAATAGGTTAACCACATGCTGGTCTCAGACAGGCATGACTTCAGGCTTTTGGCCTTGTAAGTCTTAAAAACAACAACATTACTTAGTCCCATTGACAGGTTCTTTCACATCAAAGAATCAAGCAGTTCTGCCATAGGCCTGGCCAAATTCTCATATATATTTTCAGGTTGAGTGACATCATCTCCAGATTCTGATTGGTTCTTGCAGATGATGTATGGTTGACTTTTAACTCCACCCTAAAGACGTCCCACTTGCTTCAGGTCCGCTTTTATAAATTAAATTATTTTTCCTCCATAACTTTTTCATGCAAAATAATATAACTTGTAAACCAACATTTTTGATCTTCTCTTATTGAATGGAGTATTTTAACAAATTTCTTATGTTTCTAGGATCTGTATTTCCTACACTAGGTTAATAAGAGTAATAACATAAAAAAATATTTTAGCAAAGTTTCTCAAAACAAAGTGATAGTCTTGTTCTAAATATTCTAGGCTTCAGAATAATATAAGATTTGTCCATAAAGCTTTTCAGGAAAGTCTATAAAACATCAGATTTCTTTTACAAGTACATGGATTATTTTTTCTCCAGCTTAATGAGATGTGACATAATGCCACTCACAGTTCACTGAAAAGCTTCCAAGCAGAGCGACAGCTTTCTGTCTTTAAACTCTTACTTAAGAGATGCATATTCAGAAAGTTCATGGGGTCAGCTTTCTTTTAAGACTAAGCAGGTTTGTTTATCTCTGACAGTCTGGATGCCGCAATGTTTTTTAAATAGCAAAGACCACAAGGCAACTGCATCTGCCAAACTTAGATAAACAGGTAGTTGTAATTTTTTTAAATCAAGAGATACACACTAAGCTGAACCTTGTTTACAGGCATGACCTGGGAGCACGAGGAAGTTAAGTTACTTGCTCAGGGTCAAAAAGTATGCAAGTGGGGGCTCTGCGATTCAAACCCAGGTCTCCAGGTTTGTAGCTCAGACCCTTAAACCACTGCTCTATACTGCCTCTATTTGTGGAAAATTTTAGATCATCATCATGTTGCATTTTTGAGTTATAGAGAAAAGTCTTTTAATTTCCATGCAAGTCTAAATGATTTTCAAACAAAGTATCTCAAGCATAGCATGGCTGTACCAGATACTAGTTGGCACATACACATGTCCTTACATCATGGTCAAATCCATAGCAACCACTTACTCTGTCCCCAGCTCTAAGGAGTGAAGCTTCTTCCTTATCTCTGGTTGCCAAGGGTATTATAACCATTGACTCTTCAAAAATGTAGGTAGGCCTCTTTCTCTGGACCAACACTGCAGAGTGTCCTTCTAATATCATAGCTTAAGTTTAATGCATCATCTCCTTTCTAGCATTCACTTCAACAGCTTTTTTTTTCTTGTGGCTCATGTAATCAAGGATGATGACTAGATATTTATAGTATTGCCTCCCTTATAATTAAGCCCCTATAAAGAATATAAAATGGCAATTAAAATAATTATTAGTAATACTATGATACAAATTATAATACAATATTTTAATAACAGTTTTGTTCCTACAGAATTACACAGATATATCCATATAACTTTTATCTATGTAGTTAACATAACAGTAATGTTTACTAATGCTTCACATCCATTATTGAAATTTGTAAAGTTCCAGCAGATATTTACCACTAGGCCCATATAGTCTTCAAATAAGTCTTTGATTGTTGTTTCTGTCCTTACATTTTTAGTGGCTTTCTATCTTACATCCCACCACTAGCATTTCCATATGTCTGCAAAAGGCAAGTTTAAGTCCCTCCACTGTGCCCGTTCCAACATCCAACCTTTTTGGAATATATGATGCGTCCACCACAGACTTCGTGAGGAAACTGTATCACAAATTTCCACTTGCCTTGCCATCCTGAAATGTCATGTCAAGCTTCCTCATTGTAGTGCTCCTCCTGTATTGTACATGCCATCCCTTTGCATCATATGTATGCATCAGTTTTTTCTATCACATTGATGTAATCCCTTTTTTCCCACCGTCCAATACATATTGATGCCCTTTTAATCTCTCCATATGTTTTTGAATGGAAGCCATGTACTACTTTTGGATGGCATTCCATGATAATAGTGACTGCAGATGAGTGACTGTCAAAAGGGTGACTCATTTGCAGTGCTGCACATGTGAGTTACCCTGTAAGGGTAGTGACAGAATGGGACAGCGAGGGTAGGGATTGGCTAGGGAAGGTTATGACAGTGACTGGAAGGGGAGAGATAGGGAGCAGAGTTTGTGTGGGGTAGTGTGGTCTGCTGTCACTGAGCTAGCCATGTGGTGTGGTGGTGAGGGTGGCTAGCTTTGGTGCAAAAGGTGACAGGTTCGGGGCTGGGGACTGAGGAAATATTTTGCTACTGCCATAATTGTTTTTTTTCAGACTGTCTCCCCCTCCCTGACATGCACCCTCCTGGAGTTGGTTATATAAAATCAGGGGTGTGCAGGGGGCTTGGGGTGTTGTGGGCACAGCTCCCCCATTAATGCTTGTTTCTGTTGTGTGGGTTTATGTTACCAGTAAGTGCACATCACCAGTTTGTTTTTCAGTGGTGTACACTCCCCATAATGGTGATCCCTGTTTTGCGATCATCGTTATGACAAAGAATTTTGGACACCCTTCTCTGGACCACCTTTGATGTGGCTATGATATCACGAAGGTGGTGATTCCAGAATTGTATTAAGTACTTAAAGCAGCAGCATGGGATAAAACAAATCTGATATGTTATAACAATTTCTTCCCTGTGCTCTGTTTAGTATTTACCTGGTAATCTTTCTCATCAGCACTGTACTATCACCCTGTTATTTAGATCACCCGTCTTTCAGATGAAACGTTAAACTGAGGTCCCATCTGCCTGGATTAGTGGTAGTTTAGGTGGATGTTAAAGATCCCATGGCACTTATCGAAAAGAGTAGGGGAAGGTTTTTCTTAATAAACAGAATAGTAAATCAGTAAATAGTAATACAACTCTGGAACAAAAAAAAACACAAATAAGAAAACATAGCAAATAACATATCAGCAGTAATCAATAACCCAACATAAAGAAAATAATTCAACCTATATTGTCTTTTAGAAAAGGAACTGCTTTCCACCTCATAAGCCATACATTGTTGGGCAAATATTTGCATTCAGAATCACATTGTAACAACAAATCATGTTCAATATGTTGAAGAACATCAAGTGGTGAGTGATTTAACTGTCTCAGTATAAGGTGACATCTAACTTGCCATAAATAAAACTTAAACATGGCAAACAGAAGCCGTAATACACCAGCATCCAACAAAGTACAATGAAGTAAGAAACTCCCCACTACTTCTACATATGTAACAGCCCACCGAAGAGGCTGGTTCCAACGAGCAGAAAGGGTCGACCAGAATTCTTGTACAAATGGACAGGAAATAAAAAAATGGGACATTGATTCCTCCTGATTTATACAAGCATCCCTTGGACAAGTCCTTTCAGTTACCATCTTATGCTTTAAAGTCCCTCTAACACTGAGTCGTCCATGAGAACAAAGCCATAAGACATCCCACAATCTAGAAGGAATCAGTTTATCAACCAAACTTTTAAGGAGATTATCAACATAACAATGTGGAATATCCTTAAAAGCAGGGACTATGGAATGAGTCGTAGATTGCAGGACACCATAAATAGATTTGTGAGGTTTGCAAACCACTTGAGCAAGAAGTAACTTCATAGAAACATAGAAACATAGAAGTTGACGGCAGATAAGGACTGCAAGGCCCATCCAGTCTGCCTATTTCTTTTTCTACCTTATAAATGTGCCATCGGTCTTTGCTCTGTCAGTGGCCTTTCTATTCATACTCATCTGTATTGCTCCCTTATGCCTATCCAATGCCTGCTTGAAGCCATGCACTGTATTCATAGGCACCACTTCCTGAGGTAGGCCATTCCATGCATCCACCACCCTTTCTGTGAAAAAGAATTTCCTCACATTCCCCCTTAATCGGCCTCCCTCTAGTCTCATGCTGTGTCCTCTTGTCCTACCATTTTTCTTATATTTAAACATGTTAGACTTTTTCACCTTTTTAATGCCCTTAAGGTGTTTGAATGATTCAATCATATCACCTCTCTCCCTCCTTTGCTCAAGGGTATAGAATTTGAGCTCTGTTAATCTGTCTTCATATGTCTTCTGATGCAGTCCCTGCACCATTTTGGTTGCCCTTCTCTGGACTGCCTCAATTTGGTTAATGTCTTTGTGAAGGTGTGGCCTCCAGTACTGCACACAGTACTCCAGATGGGACCTAACAAGTGTCTTGTAAAGAGGGATTATTGCCTCCCTCTTACGACTTGTGATACCTCTACTTATACACACTAACATCCCCCTAGCCTTACCTACTGCTTTAGAGGTCTACTTGGATGATTTCAGGTCATCGGTGATGATGATGCCCAAGTCTCTTTCTTCCTTTGTGACTGCCAGTTACTCCCCTCCCAGCCTATAGGTGGATTCAGGGTTTCTCTTCCCAATGTGCATAATCTTGCACTTCTTTGCATTAAATCCCAGTTGCCACACTTCTGACCATTTTGCTAGTTTATTCGGATCTCTTCTCATTCTGCCTACCCCATCTGGATTATCCACTCTGATGCAGATCTTGGTGTCATCTGCAAACAGACAAGCCTTACCCTCTAGTCCATCTGCAATGTCACTAATGAAGATATTGAAGAGAACTGGCCCCAGGACTGATCCCTGAGGTACCCTACTTGTGACTTGCATCTCTTCTAACTCTATACCATTTACCACCACTCTCTGTTTTCTGCCCATCAACTAGTTTGCCACCCAGTTGACCAACTTCTGACCCATAGAAACATAGAATTTGACAGCAGATAAGGACCGCTTGGCCCACCCAGTCTGCCTATTTCCCTACCTAATGGATAAGCTGCAGATCCTAGTTAACCAGCAGCCTACTTCTTCCTACCCCACCCCCCTAGAATTGCCTTATGACTGTCCCATGCATGCTTGAATTCCACCACTGTTTTTGACTCCACAACCTCCTCAGAAGGCCGTTCCATGCATCCACAACCTCTCTGTGAAAAAATACCTTAAATTACCTCTGAGCTGCCCCCCATCTTCAAATTGTGCCCCCTTGTTCTTGCACACCTCTTTTTTTGAAAGATGTTAGCCTCTTGGACTTTGTTGATTCCTTGAGGTACTTGAAAGTTTCTATCATGTCCCCCTCTCCCTCCTTTCCTCGAGGCTATACATATTAAGCTCCTTAAGTCTCTCTTCATATGTCTTCTGGTGCAGACCCTGCACCATTTTAATTGCCCTCTCTGGACAGCTTCCATCCTGTCTATGTCTTTGCAGAAATTGGGTCTCCAGAACTGCATGCAGTACTCCAGATGGGGTCTCACCAGCTGTCTGTACAGAGGATAATAACTTCCTGTTTTCTACTGGTGATGCCTCTCCTATGCATCCCAGTATCCCCCAGCCCTCCTTGCTGCCCTCTCATTGCTTGCCCACCTTTAGGTCATCTGATATGACTACCCCAGGTCCCTTTCCATTTTTGTTGTTGTTAGTATCTCACCCCCATTGTGTACTCTTCCCTGGGTTTTGTTTCCCAGGTGCATTACCTTGCACTTCTTAGCATTGAATCTAAGCTGCCATACATTTGACCATTCCTCTAACCTTGCCAAGTCCCTTCTCAGCCTTTCCACCCCACCTTGTGCATCAACTCTGTTGCAGATCTTTGTGTCATCTGCAAAGAGTTATACTTTTTCTTCCAGTCTCTCTGTAATGTCGATTATAAAGACATTGAAGAGGACCGGTCCTAATACTGAACCCTGCGGTACCCCACTAGTAACCCCCCTTTCTTCAGAGTGGACTCCATTTACTACTACTCTCTGTGTCCTATTCTCCAGCCAATTCTTTACCCAGGTTGTCATCTTGGGACCCACTCCCAGGGTGGCTAACTTGTATATTAATCTTTTGTGTGGGACTGTATCAAATGCCTTGCTAAATTCTAGGTAGGCCATGTCCACAGCCCCTCCCTGATCTACTACTTTGGTCAACCAATCAAAGAAATCTATCAGATTTGTCTGGCATGACCTTCCCGCTGTGAATCCATGCTGCCTTGGGTCCTGTGCCCCTCTGGCCTCAAGATACTCGACAATTCTTTCCTTCAGAAGTGATTCCATCATTTTCCCTACCACTGAGGTTAAACTAACAGGTCTGTAGTTTCCTGCTTCTGCCTTGCTCCCACTTTTGTGAAGAGGAATCACATCTGCCCTCCTCCAGTCCTCGGGTACCACCCCATCCTCCCATGATTTGTTAAAGAGGGTAGTCAATGGTGTCACTAGTTCTACCCTTAGTTCTTTAGAATTCTGGGATGAATCCCATCAGGCCCCACTGCATTGTCCACCTTCAGTTTTAAGACTTCTTCAGAACCCTTTCTTCTGTAAATGGGCTGGTATCAACTTCTGTATCCAGAGTGTTTCTACTGTTTGTTTTAGGTACTCTCCCTTCTTCTTCGTAAATACTGAGCAAAACATTTGTTTAGTATCTCTGCCTTTCACAGTCACCCTCTGCCCACCCTCCCTCCCTTTATTAAGCCTCACTATCCCTTCCTTGGTCTTCCTTCACTCCCTGATGTACCTATAAAAGGTTTTATCCCCTGTCTTAACTGAGTTGGCTATCTTTTCCTCGGTTTGGGCCTTTGCTGTTCTGACTGCCTTCCCAGCTTCCTTTTGCTTTAACTGATACAGTTCTCTGTCCTGCTCCTTCTGTGATTCCTTGTACTTCCTGAAAGCTTTCTTTTTCTCTTGAACCTTCACTGCCACTTCCTTTGAGAACCATAGTGGTTTCTTACATCGTTTCATTTTGTTTATTTGCTTCACACAAAGGCTTGTTACCTCTGTGATGGCAGTTTTTATTATTCCCCATTGTTCTTCCACCCCTCCTTCCTACCTATTTGCTAGTGCATTCTGTTGGCACTCACCCATTTTGGCAAAGTCAGCCCTTCTAAAGTCCAATACTTTTGCCTTTGTATGGCTTGACTCTATTGCTGTGTTTATTGTGAACCATACTGTTCGATGGTCGCTAGTTCCCAGATGGCTACCCACTTCACATCTGTGATCCTCTTCATCTCCATTTGAGAGAACCAGGTCTAAGATTGCTCCTCTCGAGTGGGCTCCATCACTAGTTGTCTAAGGAATGCCCCCTGTAGGGCATCTAGAATAACCCCACTCTTCGAAGTGGCTTCTGCAACTGCACTCCAGTTAACATCTGGCATATTCAGATCACCCATCAGCAATATCTCCCCTTTTTCTACCATTCTAAGTATACTTTCTATCATTTCCTTGTCCATTTCCTCCCCCTGAGAAGGGGGTCTGTATACAACCCCTGTGTGGATTGGGGTGCCATTGCTGGTCTCCAAATTTACCCACAGTGCTTCTTCTCCTCCTTCCTGTTTTCCCTTTTGTTCTGTTGCTTTGATTCCTTCCCTTATGTAAAGAGCTACTCCTCCTCCTCCTATTTTACCCTCCCTGTCCCTCCTGTAGATAGTGTATCCTGGTATGTTTATGTCCCAGTCATGGTTTTGTGTGTACCATGTTTCTGTGACTGCCATGATATCCAGATGTTCCTCCTCCATCAAGGCCACTATTTCACGAAGCTTGTTACTCAGACTATGGGCATTGGTATTCATTGCTCTCCATTTTTGATGGCTTTACCTTCTGTTGCAGCATCCCCCACTGACCTTTCTACCTCAGTCTTTTTCTCATTTAGTACCCTGTTTTGTAGGGAGAGGCTGGGATTTTCCTGCTGCTTATCAGTGCCTCCCCCCTTGACTAGTTTAAAAGCTTGCCAATGAAGCATTTAAACCGATTGATCAAAAGACTTGTTCCCTTTCTGGACAGATGCAGACCCACCCCGAGCCTACCCAGCTTATTTATCAATCTTCTATGTGGAACAGTGCCAACAGCTTTACTGAAGTCAAGGTAGGTGACATTAGCTGCTCCCCCTTGGTCCACCACTCTGGTTACATAGTCAAAGAAATCTATGAGATTAGTTTGACAGGACCTTCCTTTTGTAAACCCATGCTGTCTTGTATCCTGCGCCCCTAAGGATTCCAGGTGTTGCACCATCCTTTCCTTAAGGAGTGCCTCCACAATCTTGCCCACTACTGAGGTAAGACTGACTGATCTGTAGTTCTCTGTGTCCTCCCTGGTACCACTCTTGTGGTGCGGGATCATATGAGCCCTTCTCCAGTCTTCTGGGACCTCTCCTGTGCTCAGAGACTCACTAAACAGTTCTGCTAATGGCTCTGCTAGTTCCACCCTTAGCCTCTTAAGTACCCTGGGATGTATGCCACCAGGTTCCATTGCCTTGTCCACCCTGAGCTTAGCAAGCTTTTGTAGGACCCTTTCTTTTGTGAAGGGAGTAGTGCTCACCTCCCTCCCCCCTGTGTCCATGGTGCTGAGCTGTGGGCCCTGCCCTACCTTCTCTTCAGTAAATACTGAGCAAAAGTATCTATTTAGGATAGATGCTTTTACAGGGTCCTCCTCCTCACATGTTCCCTTTTCTCCTTTGAGCTTAGCGATACCCCTCTGGACTTTCTCCTTTCACTAATGTATCTATAGAAAGTCTTGTCACTTCTTTAACTGTTCATGCTAGTGTTTCCTCAGTTTGGGACTTTGCCTGCCTTACTGCCTTCCTTGCTTCCCTTAGGGCAGTTTGGTATGCCTTCCTATCTTCATCCCACTGTGTTCCCTTATATTTCCTGTAGGCCAGCCTTTTGGCTCTGACCTTTTCTGCTACTGTATTTGAGAACCAAAGTGGTTTTCCTTTTCTTTTGCACTTCCTTTTCTGTCTAACACAATGGGATGTTGCTTCAAGTATTGCATCCTTAATAATTACCCACTTTGCCTGTACCCCCTCCCCTGTGTTTCTTTTTGCCAGGGCTAGCTTAACTCTGTTGGCCATCTTATCAAAGTCAGCTCCTCTGAAGTCCCATATTTTTGCCTTGAAATGGGCTGATTTAGATGTAGTGGCCAAATTGAACCATACCATGTGATTGTCACTGTCCCCCAGGTGACCTTCTACCTGGAGATCTGTAATCCCTTCCCTGTTAGTCAGTACTAGATCTAGGATAGCCTTGTCTCTTGTGGGTAGCTGTACCAGTTGTTTGAGGCCCTACCCCTGCAGGGAATCCACCATGTGTTTAGTTCTGGCAGATGTTCCTGCTGGGATTGACCAATCTGCATCTGGCATATTGAAGTCTCCCATTATCAGAACCTCCCCTTTAGCTGTCATGTTTTGTATATCTTCTAACAGTAATGTGTCTATGCCCCCCCAGTCTGGGGGCCTGTAGACAACCCCAGTTCTTATGGCTGTCCCATTTCCTGTTTCCAGGGTGACCCACAGTTCTTCTGGCTCCTTATGTGTATTCTGAATTTCTGTAGCTTTGATATTTTCATTGACATACAGGGCCACTCCACATCCCCCCTTTTTGCACCTCGGTCTCTTCTGAACAGTACATAGCCAGGTACTGAAGTCTCCCAAGTGTGGTTACTGGTAAACCATGTCTCACTAATTGCTACTATATCCAGTTTAGCCTCTGACATTATTGCTTGCAGGTCTGAGATCTTATTTCCCAGGCTGTGAGCATTTGTGTACATGATTTTCCATTGGCCAGGTTTCGGTGTGTTAGTTGTTGGGTGAGGTTTGGCATTTCTCCTGTGCATCGTAAGGGGAGATGGACCTTTTTTCTTATCTGGTGATGCAAATGAACTGCAAACATGCTGAATCCCTGTTTGACCACTAGCTGAGGGGGGATGGGTGTTCTTCCCATTCGACATATGGGGTGCTGCACCCCTCTCCCCATTTGCTAGTTTAAATATTCTGCAAAGACATCAAACTTCTGCCCCAATGCACTGAGTCCCTCCTTAATCAGATGCAGTCCATCAAATTTAAAGAACTTTCGCTCCCAGAACTGTTGCCAGTTCCCTACAAATCTGTGTCCTTTTTCCTGGCACCAGCCCTTGAGCCACATGTTTAGCTCACCTATCTCCCCTTCTCTGACCTTCCGTCCATCTGTCCCCCTCTCCCAGACTGGCAGGATCTCAGGGAAGGAGATGTTGGACAAAATGGATGATAGTTTATCACCCAGCCTGGTCAGGTGTTCCTTGATCTCCACAACTGACCGGCTGGCAAGATAATTAGTCCCTATATGTACCAGGACATTAATGTTTTCTCCTGCTTTGTGAACAATTTTAGCAATGCGGTCAGCGTCTCTCCATGCCAACCGCATAACTTCCATCTATTAAGCTTTGTTATCACAGGTCTGATATAAACCGGATAGTTGGAAGTGTGTATATTTTTCTGGCACAATCTAGGCCAATCTGAAGATAAGCGAGGTAACCAATTATATGCATAAATCACCCATAATACAGTTTGGGGATGACTAAGGTATCAAATTCCAATGGAAAAAAATACTGCAGTAAAAAGTGACTGAATTCACATAATTCAAACCACCCTGTGCAAGTGGAAGATACAACTTATCTCTTTTAATGGGATTTAGATGACTCTCCCATATCATTTTGAAAAAAAAAGACCTAATAAAATGGCTTCCAGAACAGAAGGAATGGGGTATACAGCGCTGAGGTATAAAAAATTAGAGAGAAGCAAAGTTTTGGTAATTACAACTTTTTTCTTTTTAGTTTGTTGCCATGATTTCCATAATTTAATTCTGGACTGCACCACAGCAATTTTAGGAGACCAATTAAGTAACGCATTATCACCTTTACCAAAATCAATGCCTAAGATTCATACCAGGCCCAGTAAAACAGGAATTCCTTGTAAATCCATAACCTCAGGAATCCCAGTATGCAGTGGATATAAAAAACTCTTAACCTTATTAAGGGAAGAACCCGCAACAACTGAAAAATTAGAAAAATGGTGCAACACCTTATCACCAGATGACATATCAGCAACAAAAACACAAACATCATCCACATAAGCCAAAATCTTGGCCTCAAGGGTACTATGAGGGGAAACAATACCAAAAATCTATACATCTTGGGCAATAGTACATAAAAGTGGGTCCAAACTAAAAACAGAAAGCAAAGGGCTTAGAGGGCAGCCCTGTCTCACCCCCCATGAATAGGGATACATGAACCCAAGTAACCATTCACCAAGGGCAAGACATAAGCATGACTATAAAGTAAATTGATCCAGGCTATAAAGCATTCAGGAACACCATAGGTTTTTAAAACCTGAAATAAATAACAATGTGGCACTTGGTCAAAAGTCCTTTCCTGATCCAGGGACATAAGAAAACCCTTTATAACATCAGCTTTACCAAGTTCAATTAGTTCCCTAAGCAAGAGGAGGTTAGTATATATGGATCTACCTGGAACTGAACAGGACTGGTGCAGAGAAATCAAGTTAGGAGCTATGGACAGTAATCTAGTATTCATTACCTTCATTAATATTTTAAAATCTGTATTAAGGAGACTTAGAGGTCTCCAATTTGAAAGTACTTTCCAACTGCCTTTCTTATATAACAAAATCTGAATCGAAGTACTGAAATGAAAATCAAGGGTTTGTTGTTGCAAGGCCCAATTAAACACTATGTTAGTATTTCACGAATCAAAGGACTACAGGATTTATAAAATTCTGCAGGCAAACCATCAATACCAGATGCCGTGTTGTTTCGAAAATGAGAAATTTCCCTCTTAACTTCATCCATACTGATAGGAGCAGTTAAAGCCCGTAGCAGTACATCTGAACAAGGGGCAATATGGAGAGAGGAAAGAAAATTCCCAGCACCAGAGCTATCCACTGATGATGCAGTATATAAATCCAAAAAATGTGAGGAGACCAGCTGCAATATATCCTGGAATGCAGTGTAACTGTTACCATCAGTACTCACAACTTCCATTATAAGGCAATCCTTTGAACACCTATGAATACAATCCAACACATCACCTAAACCAGATTTATTAGCAGAACAGATCATATGTTCATGCAACAGGGAGGTAGCTCTAGTATATTGTAAAGCTGCCATTTCCTTTTTAACATTCTGTACCCGTGTCATCAAAGATAAACTCTGTGAGTGTATAGCAGAATATGAAGTTTCCAACTGCATTTGTAAAGACAAATATCTTTTATATTTAGTCACTGCAGCATATTTAGATGCTCTTTTTGCCAAGGGAAGAGATTTCAGACTTAGTGAGAAGCCACCAACCCAATAAGTACTCAGAAAATCCAGATAGTGACATACGAGCCTTCAACAAATCTTGTACTTGGGCCAGAAACCTGGTATCAAGTAATAGTAAAGAATTTAGTTTCTAATATCCCAGCCCTAGTTTAGTATGAGGGCCTGCCCCAATGTGGCAGTTGCCACCATGTGGTCCAAAGTCTCCACTGGAACTGTTCGGGCCATAATTACTCATAGTGCTGCAGTGACAAAAAGAAAATCAATCCTAGTGGATAAAGAGCCTTTAAAAAATGTATGTCCACCACTAGGACAACAAACTCTATAAACATCCTGTAGATAGATAACCCTGAACAATAATGTGATTGAGACAATGTGTATTGCAGAAATCCTTGTCAGTCAGTGCCCCCCTGTCGGATTTATGCACTACACAATTAAAGTCACTACCCCATATGAGAAAGCGAGACGTGAACAAAAAGGTCTGCACTACACGAAAGAGGTCCACTTGACCCTTCTTTGTAACTGCATAAATCACAATTAACCTCCAAGTTGTATTTAAATAAACAAAATCCAGTATTAAGGCCTGTCCCATAACTAGCTCAACCAGCTTTATGACATGAAATCTATCACCCCGAAACAACACCCCAACACCACTACAGGTTTTCAATCCTAAAGAAAAAAAAGAGGGACCCCATCACCAAAGCTTATTGGCTATATTAACCAAAGAAAGGGTATTGAGATGGGTATCTTGAATAAGGCAAATATCACATGCCAAATCACATAAAAATTGGAAAGTAAGTAGGCGCCTACGTGCATTTTTAACACTGTTTACATTTAGGGTGGCAACAGTGAGGTGAAATGCCATGGCCATGAAAGAGGACTAGAAAAAGGAAAAAGGAGAAAAAGAAACAAACATCAGGTAACCCTACCCGATCTAGTACTTCTGCAGGGTCGTACCCCCGGCCATAAGGGCCAACTATCAAGGGGCAAATCCTTCGATTTATCACTCTCAGAATCAGAGGACACTACAGGTTGTGAGGAGGTATCAGAATCAGCTTCCATATCTGAAGACTGAGTGTGGTGGGACAGGACCTCAAATTTATTATGCAAGGGAGCAGAGCCACCAGGAGAAGATGCTTTAGTCAATTTGGCTCTACATTTAGTTTGTTTTTGAGCCTGCTTTTTCGCCTGAACACTAGGCTTGGGAGGAGGCATTATAATATTATCCAGATCCATTTCAGGGACAAGTATAGGTACAGCAGGGACCTGGGCTACAACAGGAGGACGAGGGAGTATAGAGAAGGGTCCTGAACAACCAGCCAAGGCATGTCCTGTAAAGGAGGCTCGGGGGAAGACCCAGTCAATAAAGCAACATCCTGGGGAGCAGGGACAGTAACATCATGGAAAAAAGGGGGACCAGAAACTACCAGTACTGGTGAGATAAGGGATTTCGCAGCATCAATATCCTTTTTCTGAGCATTTATAAGGATCAAATCCTAGTCCAGGCAATCCTCACGGTTGTGGGAAGCCCAAGGACAGGATCCAAAACCATGCCCCAACTCCTCACACAGGTTACACTTGAGCTCAGAAGTACAAACTGTACTAGCATGGCCAAAGGATAGACAAAGGGAACACCGTAGTCTATCACAGTCTGCACTGAGATGAGAAGGGGAGCCACATTTAAAGCAGGTACGAGGTTGCCCCATATAGAAGCAATAACCCCATTCTCTACCTAAAAACAGACTATTCGGCAAGTGTATTGGACCAACATTGGCATGCCTAAGCCTCACTTTATAACGCCAACCCCCAGTCCACAAATGTTCGGAGTCAAAGATAGGCTGAGATAACCCCAATACATCACAGCATTGTTTCAACCAATATGTAATATCACAAGCCGCCACATTCTCATTTCGAAACAAAATAGTAACATTTTTAATAGAAGGTCTGGTGAGTGGGATAGCCTGAAATGGAAGCCTCAACTCAGAGTATTTGAGGGTGTCATTCTTAGTCCAAAAAAGGTCTAATCCCTGAGGGGTTTTAAAACTAATATCATATAAGGAGGAACCAGATACATGAATTAGTGCAAAAATCTCATTAGTGAAATAAACCAACAATCCTTTCAAAAGAGACTTTCCCACATAGAGACAGTCAGGAACAATGTCAAGACCCCCAATATACTGAAGTCGACCACATTCTGATGCTGAAGAGAAGGAGGGGGTTCCTAAATGCATCACATTTACTAAATTCCTCTCAAGTAGATTTAACCTTTTCCCCAGGGCCAGGAGAAGGGTCAGGGAGCAGGACATCCATGTCCATGTGATCACCACAAGCAGGGCCCCAAGTGCTAGGGCCTTCATCACCCGAAGAGGAGGGAGGCAAGGAAGGAATTGTAATAAGCAGTGCAGTGTCCAATTCAGGATGTTGAACATCCTCTGCAAGTAAATCCAAATCCAAGTCAACAGGAGGAAGTATAGGCAAATCCACAAAGGGAGATTGCAGCCCGCCACTACCAGGTATCGGACTATGGGTAGGGTCAGGTATCCAATGCCCAGAATTACCTGGTTTCCTGCCTGCATTGCACAGGGAGGCCTCCAAAGAGCTAGGTAGGGGCTGGTACAGGGCAGTAGTGCAGGAGGAGGCTAAACAGGCGAAACAATTGATGCATTAGAAGGTGTGAGACAAGGACAAGAAAGCATAGTACTCACAGTAGTGCAAGGTGAAACAGCCACCAAGACAAACAGCGGAGAAGCCACAGCAAAATCCAGTGCAGGAGGAGTCACAAACTCTGACACAGTGTGGTGCAATGCTAGCATGTCTGGTGCAACAGGAGACATCCACTGACTCGGCACCACCGATAAGCCTGAAGGTACCGCAGCTGTAGAAAATGCTGGTTGCACCACTACACATTCTAACCCAGGTGCCAGAGTCCATGACCCAGGAGAGGAAGACTCAGTAGGGCTAATGGCATCAATCACTGCCATTACCTGATTCTGATGTGTAGCAAGTAGGGATTTCAACCAGAGTTCATCAGCAGGCAAAAAGTCAGATGATGCAGAGGAAGACAGGACAGGTAAATACTCTTCAGGTACTGCAGGATCCACAGACATAGCATTCACACTTTCAGACATTCTCAGCAAAGTTAACTCCAAAGCTGGACCTGTAAGAGCGGAGCTCTGCTCTCCTGCAGGTACACCAGCAGAGTGACTGATTCCCACGGACGAATCCATGGTCTAACAGTGCCCCCACAAAGAGTAGGGGAGTTTACTGAAGAAAAGAAATCATACAAAAACCTAACACAAAAATCTAGAGGAATACAAAAAGGACAACATTACAGCCAGAAGAAAAAAAAATTAAGTACTTATATACAAAACAAAGAGAAATAAGCATAACTCAAATACATAACATTGTATGCTGGAAGCTTTTTTTTCCCAACCCTACTATAATTAGAATATAAATCATGATACCTAACACCCACCATTTTTAAGTAACAGGTACATCAGAATCTATTATCCCTGGCATATTTCTCCAAACTGCACATAAAGTTCTGGAATGTAAGATCCTAGAATCCTCATTATATTGTAAATTTAAATTCCTTGTGATTTTACCAAGAAGCTCTTCATGAGATAAAAAGTTCTGTTGTAATGAGAATAAACATCTACTGTTCCAAATATACCATTTAACAACCAATAATATTCTATGTAAAGTGTCAGTATGCCAATGATCCTCCCCTATATATTTACTCCACATCAAAGCATCCATAGTAATAAACTGAAACCATGAAGCATTCCAAACAGTTGCCAATAGAGGCCAAAAAGATGTAATATAAACGCAGGTCAAAAAAAGATGTTCTGCTGTGTCCAGTTGTTGAATACATCCTGGTCTAACACATAAACGTTCAGTTAGTTGTTTATGTTTTTGATTTGCTTTAACGTTGATCCTATCATGACAGCTCAGCCAATGAAAGTCTTTAAATTTATCAGGAATCCTAGGAGTGTTTAACAAACTCAATACACCCTCTCTGTATGGAAGGGGACATCAAGAAAAAGCTTCTAATTCTGTAAATTGAGTCTGCATAACCCAGTTATATAACCCTTTCCATTGTTTGGAGACCAAAAGATGGCTTGTAAGTTTCCAATGTTTAAGATAAACAAAAGTTTCCCTGATATAAGGTGGGATATTTAAGGATCTATGCAAAATCCTCAATTCCCCTCAGTCCCATTGTTGAAACCATAGGCCACAATTCTGTTTGAACACAGGCACCCAAGTTTTATCAAAAAAAATTAATAAAGGCCTAAAGTTTGCATATGGAAAAATGCTATAGAAAAATAAAATCGGATTCAACATCCCTAACCCTCCCTGATTTATTGGCAAGTATACAATATTCGTTTTTAACGGATTTAACCTACTACCCCATATGGCTTGGAAAAAAAGTCTGTATATTGCTTTTACTAGTTGTCTAGGTGGAGGAAAGACATAACTAATACAAAAAAATACTGGAATAATGAATGTTTTAATTAGATGTACTCTTTTCCATTTGTTTAATTTCCACTTATTCCATTTAGCCACTAAGGTTTTTCCCTGAATAAAACCAGGTTCCCAATTCAAAAAACACATATCCCCCTGGTCATAAATAATCCCCAGAATTTTCAAATGAGTAGCTGAAAAATTAATATCAGCTACTGCTAAAACAGGAGGAACAACTGATCCAAGCTGTGTACCGATACATTTGTCTAAATTTAAACTGGTACCCGAGTTTGAGTTATAACTTATACATATATCTAAAGCTCCCTGAATGGAAACTTTGTCTGCCACTAAAATACAGAGATCATCTGCATAGGCCAAAGCTTTGAAATGTAAGGGGGTTGAAGGCACAGTAATAGGCCTTAAAAGTACTGAATTATTAAGGAGCTGAAGTAAAGGATTAATGCAAAAAGCATATAGCAGAGGGCTGAGTGGGCACCCTGACGCACCCCTCTCCTTACTGTCAAAATAGGTCCCTTCCAACCCCTAACCAAAGGAGTAACTATAGCTGTTTTATATAAGCATTGAACCCAATTAATAAATTGCAGTGGCAAACAATATTTTTTTTTAAACTGCCCATAGGAAGGTGTGGCTAACTGAGTCAAAGGCTTGTCTTTGATCCAGTGATAGTACTAAGCCATCTGCTGTATGCCTAAAACTATGCTCAAAAATTTCCCTTAACAAGATTAAATGATCTGTGATATTCCCAACGGGTATGGCACATGCCTGTGCTGGGGATAGAATATGTGTTGCTACTAATAACAAGAGGTTATTTAGAATTTTAGCTAAAAAAATTAAAGTCTGTATTAAGTAAGGAAATTGGTCTCCAGTGATCTATGTATTGTCTATCTCCTTTTTGTTTAAAAATGTGTATCAGAATACCCACTGTCATGCGTAGAGAAGGGGATCTAGATGAAAGAATTGCCATAAAGGCTGCAGCTAGTTCTGTCAAGATATGTGGTCCTATAAATTTATACAATTCTCCAGATAATCCATCTCCACCTGGTGCTTTATTATTCCCATAGGCCATAATTGCTCTCTCTACCTCTTGCGGCAGAATATCAGCAATTAAAAGTATTAATAATTGGTCAGTGGGCTTAACCATAGAAACTAAATCAAGATAAGTTTCCAAAGTGTCGAGGTAAACTTGTGGGAGAGTAAAGGATTGAGTCATATAATGTGTTACAATATTAAGAATCTGTCCAGTATCAGTACATAATCTACCATCCTTATCAAATAAACTATCCATAATTCTGTTTAAGTTACTAGCTGCATGTCCCTCATAAGGGCAAATATAGCCCTTTTTACCCTGAGTACAATGTAACTGCTGATATTGCAGATGTTGTTCTTGTAGTAAATGATACTTTACCATTTGCTGTTTAATATTTCAAATTTGCACCGTAAAATCATGGTTTACGGTAGATGTTAAAGATAAAAATTTTCGGAGTTGTAACCTATTGTTAACATAAGTCCCATATTCCTTATCCTGGGTTACCTTACTGTATGATTTAAAAAAAAACTGTCAAATCCCGCACAGTGTCTTCCCACCAAATACTAGGGTCTGTGTACATATCAAAAACAGATTTCCTGGCTTGAATAAAATATACCAAATCTTGACGGATATTCTCTTTAGCCAAAAGTAAAGCATTTAATTTCCAATAACCCGGCCCAGTAGGAGGTGTATGTGAGCCATCCAATAATAAAAATAATATTTTATGATCTGAAAATTCTGCTAGTAAAGTTTTTGCTTTAGCAATTTGTAATAGGGGAGAAACAAAAAAATAGTCAATTCTTGTGGCTGAGGTACTTCTATAAAAGGTAGGGTCAGCTTTCCCAACTATTTCAAAGTAAGCATCCCTCAAATTTGCATTCTGTATCATAGAAGAAAGACAGGTCATGTCGCAAAACACTTTGTTAGTAACAGTATGCTTACCCCTATCCCTTACTTTTAATCCACAATTAAAGTCACACTCTAGAACAATGTGGTGAGCAGAATATAGATAGGGCTGAATAGCCTGGAACAGCTCAATTCTTACCACCTTTGTTTAACCAGCGTAAATATTAATGAACCAGAACAGTACGTTATGCTGCTTGATATCCAGTATTAAGGTCCGACCTGGAATCAAATCAATTAATTTAATAACATGTACTTCTATATTTTTAAATAAAATGGCTATCCTAGAACAGGTTTCTTCTCCCAAGGACCAGAAAGAAGGACCTGAATGAAGTTGATGGCCTGTTTCAATTCAGATGTGGCGTGTAACCTAGTATCTTGTAGGAAAATAACACCAGCTGAAAGAGATCTTAAATGTGAAAACACGGCTTGCTTTTTCTGTAAACTCTTGATACTATTAATATTAATAGAGCAAACAGATAAAGGAGGCATTATATTCATAAAGAAGTAAGTGAAAAAACCTTGAGCATGATTCTATTCATAGGGGCTTTTTAGAGGAAGCTCTTGTGGTTCTAACATGCTTAGTTTTCCCTGTTCTTTTTCCAGAGGGAGGGGGTACTGTGTCAAGGGAAGGTTCTTCCAGTTCAGAACCCTGATCCAGTATTGAGGAAATAATGGAAGACCTTCAGATTCATTCCCAGAGATTTCCCCTTCAATAGACAGAGAGGCAAATCCATTTTTAACAGGGATTTCAGATGTTTTGGGCATTTTAGCAGCCTGTTGTACCCAGTGCTGACGACGTCTGGAGGTTTTAACCTGAGCATGTGAGGGTTGTTGTGAAGTATCTGCAGTATGATCTGGGTGAGTTGACACATCCACAATAATAGTAACTTCTGTCCTTGTAGATACAGTAGCCTCCTTCTGGGGAACCACGGAAATGGTGTGTATAGCAAAATTCCCTGGTGTAGGCATAACAGACTGTTGTGCTGAACCTCCAGGAACAGGAGAAGTAGCTGCAGTTTGATCAGGAGGCATATCTTGGGGCCTAGAGGCCGAACGCTGAGCCTGGGCACGTTGTGCGAGGGCTATGGACACTCTCTGCTCATCCCAATCAGCTTGTTCTCCCTGGTTGTGGGCCACTGAGGGACAAGAATGATAAGTGTGACCCTTTTCCTCACATAAATTGCAATGCTGGTAATTTCTGCATATTGCCGCACTGTGACGTAACTCATTACAGGTAGCACATTTTAGTCGATGACACATACTGCTTAGGTGATCTGTGGCTCCACATCGATAACAGGCTTTGGGCTGACCTGTGTAGAATGAAACCCCTCTATCTTTCCCCAGGAAAAAGCTATTGGGTAAATTAACTAACCCAGTATCAGAAGTGTTCAGAACAACTTGTATTTTCCACCACCCATTCCAGATATGATCCTCATCAAAAATGGGTTCTGGATTACCCTGTACTGTACACCTTTGTTTAAATCAATAGATAAGATCCGTGACACTCACCCCCTCATTCCTAAATAACACAGTGATCATACAATGCACATGTTTAGTTAAGGGAACTACCTCGAAAGGGACCCATAACGCAGAGGTTTTTAAAAGTTGATACTGATACCAGAACTCCTGCAGACCACTGCCTTGTTTAAAGCTCACGTCAGACAGGTTCTCTTGAGACATGTATTAAAGCATAAATTTCAGCAGGGGTAAAGAACATGGAACCCATGAGCAGGTTCCTAGCAACATGTTTACGATCTGGAAAAGCATCTAAACCCTCTTTATAAATTAACCTACTAGCATTATGACGTTTAGCAGGGAAAACAGGAGCTCTAAATAAGGACACAAAGGATTTGGTAGAATTAGACTGTCCTTCTGAAATATGTTCAGCATATCCCACAGAAGGAGGAAGTTCAGGAGCAACAGAGGAATCAAGCCCACAAAGTTTAATTTCACCACCTTGCAAAATATGTAGCACCGGGTTCTGCATGAGTTCTAAGCCTTCTGGCACTTGTAAAGGAGAGACGAAGTCCATTTCCGATCCCCAGTCATTAGATCTGTTAGTTTCCAAGGGAAGACAGTCTTGTCTAGCAAAGGTGGATTTTTCACTGGGAGACACAGTAATGGGACAAGGACCCGAAACCCAAGTGCCTGAATCAGATTTCTCCCAACTGGCAGCCTGCAAAGTGCGATCTACAGACCACTGTTTTTTATCAACAGTGATTTCTTGCCGTTTTGATGTAGGAACCTCAGCGCTTTGTTCTAGAACAGGGAACACTATACCTGAAGTTACTAGTCCTGCCAAGGTTCCCTGCAGAGTCATTAAAGAAATTGCCTTAGAAGACAAACAAGGGCGCGTGCCCTGTACCTGCTGAGAAGGAGTGAGAGCCTGTGGAAGCATCCTGCTCAGGTGATTCCCCTCCATCCACAACAGCTGCTGTCTTCTGCAGAGGAGTCATCTGTAGGGTTGCCACGTCAGTAGTTGAGGCAGCTCGTTGCACAATTTGCATTACATTCTGCTCACAGAAAGAGCACTGATCTGCGGCCGCAATTGTTGGAAATGGGCTTCTTCATCGCGTAGCTGTTGAGCAAAAGCAGCAGAATCTTGGGAAGACACATCTTGCAGCTTCTCAGTCGAAACAACATCCTTATCTGATGGTAGATCACTAGTCTCAGCCCTTGTCTCAGAGGTAGAAACAAAATGTACCAGATCCATATCCACACTAGGAGCATCAAAAAAATCTTCAGAGTTCATAGCCTAAGACTTTAGAGCAGCAGCCTGCTCTGCAGCTACAGGTACATCCATCTCCTCCTCCAGCTTAACACAAAAAACCAACGCACTAGCCAGCAGTCCCCCTACTGGCCAAGAGTAGGGTAATTCCCCCAGTGCGCTGGCCAAATTTCCCTCATTCACTAAAAATACCACCAACAGCTTAATCTTGTTCAAGGTCAGTTGGCATTCATCTGTATCCCCTTCCCCCGGGTCGTGTCTGAAAATAGGCAGGATATGTCTAGTGCACTTACCCGGTCAACAAAAACTAACTAAATAAATATATAAATAAATTTACTCTGTTTTCCTGTGTTTTTGTTTACATTTCTTCTAGCTGCCATGTTGAGCTGGAACCCTCTGCTACCTGCTGCACATGTGCAGGATCCACAGTACTACATGGGGACAGTTGGAATGTATAGTACATGGTTCCAGTGAAGTAAACAAAATACATGATCCAACATGAAGGGGGAAATTCGGCTGAAAATCAGGCAGAAGCCATATTTACTCTGGTGACACAACACTAGACGGTAAACACTTCCTGATTATGTAGTAGTGTTGCATTAAGCTGAATTCTCAGTAGTGCTTAACATAGTGTCATCACCTCATAATTCCTTGTGTTATCAGTCCGTCTGCCTATTCTGTACAATATGCTACTGGATATCTCTGCAGCCTGTATACTACTGTTACTCCCAATCAACTCTGGTTCACTGTTGTAATGCCCAAACTCCCCCCCACACACACACAATCCATGACTTACTTGGTGGTGAAAATTGGCAATCGCCCCCCCCCCACCCAAAGGTCTATGCACGTGTCCCACATCCAATGATCAATTTTAGTACTTCTTTCAATTTAACTTCAGTTGTGACATATTGGATCCATTTTTTATGATGTCCACTGTTGTGCCTCCAGCCATTCTGTAATGTGACTTATGAAGGTATTAAACATGACTTGCTAAGGGCCTGATCCCTGAGGTACCACACTGGTCATCCCACTCTCCCTGGATATAATCCTATTTACCACCAACATCATCCTGAAGTCCATTAACAAGTACCTACTCTGGTCTATTGCCAGTGTTACTGACCCATGATACACTTGTTAATCAATGTTACATAATTGACTATCAATTAACTCCCCCCCCCAAAAAAAAAATCAGCTTCTTCTGACACATATTACTTACTGTGCCTACATGTTGTTTTGGAACCTGCTATTGGTGGCATTTCAAGTTCCTACTCTAATAAAATGGCCTCCAAGTATGGGACTTTCTTTCAGAAGTAGTAGTAATTTAAGCAATTAGACATGGTCATGGATTATGCTAATAATTTTTTAATCACACTGTAGTGGTGCATGTTGTCACGAGGCATAGCTGGTATCCAATGATAATAGCGACTGCAAAATAACGAACGTCAAAATAGCGACTGTCACAATAGTGAATGACACATAATAGTGACTCATAATTATAGTGTTCTGAATATGTAATTCTTTCTAAAATCAATGAGTGGCATGGTGTTAGAATATTTAAGATGGGGGGTGCAGGAGGCGTAGCCCCCCCCCCTTATACATCAAGTCATCATACCAAGAACAACTGTTGAAAGAACAGGTAGTAGTAGCTGTTATGGGCTTTGGCAGTCAGTATTTTGACGTTCGCTATTTTGTATTCACTATTATCACATGGAACTGGCATGGCTGAGTACCAGAATCCCCTAGAGGTTGATTAACTGACTAGTAACATAACTCCTGTGTGGGCCTTATTGCTATTATAATAAAAACTGTGTGAAACATGGACTACTTTTTATTTAACATACTTGTTAATCTGTACATGTCTGTTCAGAAGAGAATAATGCAATGTTTACAGAATGTTTTCAGTACATCAGTCAGCCATTGGGCCATACCCTTATAAACAGAGAAATAGATATGCACCATACGGCCCACCTGGTCTGCCCATTTCCCTACTCAGTGCTGCTGGCCCAGATCATATTTGATCTTTGGCTTTCAATCTCTGTACATCTCCATGGAAGCCTTATGTCTATACCATACACTGTTGAACCCCTGTATTGTTTTCGCTCACACAACTTCTGTCAGTAGAATGCTCTGTGGCAGCACCACACATTCAGTGAAGAAGTACTTTCTAACATTACCCCTGAACCTTCCATCCTTCAGCCTCACATTATCATCCCTTCTGCCTGAGCAGTGTTTTATCTGAAATATCCTTTGCACGTGTACCCTGTTTATTCCCCAATGGAATTTTACAGTTTCTAACTTATATTCCCTCTCCCTTCTTTCATTCAGTGGATGAATACAAAGGTTGTATAGTATTTCCTCATAGTGATTATAGTGCAGTCCATGTACCATCTTTGTTTACTTACTCTGGATGGCATCTATTTTGCCCACTGTCCTTGTGGATATGTGGTCTCCATAACTGGACACAGTACTCCAGTTGAGGCCTTACCAGTGACCTGTACAATGGAATTACCACATTTTACCTACTTCTTGTTATGCCCCTTTTTGTGCAGAACAACATTGCATTTGCTTCACCAACCACCTGTTCACACTGTTTGGTCATCTTCAGGTAGTCAGATATGATAACCCCAAAAACTCTCTCCTGACTTTGTGTGTCGATAACTGCATAACCCATCCTGTACACCTACTTTGGATTACAATGCCACAGGTGCATGACCTTGAACTTTTTAGTATTGAAACTCAACTGCCAGACACCCAATCAATCCTGTAATAGGGTTATGTCCTTTCTCATTTTTGTTGCCATCCCCTATGGTGTGTACATATATTTGTTGATCTTGGTGCCTACTGTGAAGAGTCACACCTTTCCCTTCTGTCAATATGCAATGATGCTAATAATGACATTTAGTAGGACTGACTCCAGCACCAATCCCTGAGGCACACCATTGGTCACCTCCATCTCTGAGATTTCATGCCATTTACTACCCTCCTCTGAGCCATGTCCTTTAGCCAGTTCTCAACCCTCTTTACCACTTTTGGATCCCCTCCCATGCTCCCCAACTTATTTAGCAATCTCCTATGCTGGGCGATGATGAATGCCTTGCTGAAATCCAGGTAGGCCTCATGTACTTCTCCTCCCTGATTGAAGACCCTTTTTACCCAGTCAATGAAGTATATAAGATTCATCTGACTGGACCTTCCCACTGATAATACATGCTGCCTTGTATCCTGTGTCACATTCACCTCCAGAAACTTCCCAGGGCTCTTCTTGGATTCTGTGGATATGTATTTCATGTTGGCATTATGTAAAGACAAAGTAGTGGGCACTTATACAACAGTTATTCACTGGAACTGATGTTTACTGAATTATAAGAAAGTATATACAATTCACTTTTACTTATGAAAGATGATAGCGGATGTAGAGTTATTCACAATATCAAATGTTTAATCTATTTTACACCAAATCATGTGTCTAGGATGGGTAGAGAATGTTTGGAGGAACTTCTGATACTTCTTGTACAGAGCCATCCGAGGAGGGGGGTATTTGACCTTCTAAATGATTCATCTGAACCTCTAACAGCATTTGCCAACTCATTACCTTGGTGTGCCTATGGACAATGTCAGGAAATGCCAACAGCAGTAAAAAGAGTGTGCTATGGTAATATCCATAAAGACTGCGTCAGCCTGACATGCATGATAGAGCTATTATGTTTGAATGTTTCAATTTTATATGTTGCTGCTAGGTACTGGGACAATGTTTTTGGACTAATAAGATATATGCTTGATGATTTTAATACTGAGATGTGCTATACTGCCCACAGGCTGTTTATTCTGTTGCATCATGGCAGACTTGGTTCAGGAAACAGAAAAGTGATCCCTTCCTGTTGCATGTGGCAGATCAGGGACACATTCCCTGACCCCTTTGTAGTTTATGTAGGATTCCTTCCACACAGTCTTGCATGATGTGCAGTTAAATCACAATATGAATTACCTGATCTCTGTTAGTATGTTCTTATGAAAATGTTAACTATATATGAAGGGGCTGTTACTTCCAGTTTTCCTCCAGTCCAAACTGTTAAAAAAGTAATTGAATGGAAAATTCAATAAATCTGATATGTTATACTAAGCGACTATTAAAGTCGCAATGACATCAGTAAGGGTAATATTTTGTAGCTATATAATTTGTTTAGTATAATGATATTAAAGTTATCCTATGCAAATGGACAACCCATACTGTAATACTATAAATTTCATGGGCCAATTCATTGACTACAAACTGATCATGTGATGTTCAACTACTTACAATGATATGATCTGAGCCATTTGTTTAGTTGTCACAGTATTTTCACCATGTTATCAGTATTTTGATAGTTACATGAGTAGTTGTAACATAAAAGGATGTTTTATAATATGATGTTACGTTACCTGTTTATTCACTTTATACGTTGTTTTCTTTTGCTGGAATTTGATCCATATGGTTCCTGTTCAATATCTACAATGGCAGATGTTTGTAAAGTACAATTAATTCATGAAGAAATTGGTTTTCTTTTTTTTAATATGATTAATTTATGAAACATTTCAGATATTTAAAACATTCAAATAACACATTAGGGGCCAGATAGTCAAATCTTTGGCCCTGGGCTAAATTAGCACTGCCCGGCGGGCAAACTGTGCCCAGAGCAAAAACATAGCTATATTCAAAATAAATAGCCCGGTGCAAAGCAAGCTAAATATAGCGAAGGCTGAAGCCGGGCAAACAGGCCCAGGAGTGCAGGGCAAACATTTCCCAGGATAAAGACAGCACTGAATATAGCAGAGAAGACAGCACTGAAAATAGCAATCAGACAGAGGGCAGTGCAAACACCCACAGAAACAAAGTGTCAGAGGTGTAAGCAGCCATCCAGGAACACAGGAAAGCAAAACAGCCCAGCCAGACACAACTGCAGTACTAGTGAAGGAATGGAATAACCTGGAACCACAAGTGAAACCAGAACACCACAGAACACTATCAAATCCCAAGTCCACCCCAAAAAGACACAGGACACAGGAATGTGAAGCATAATAAACTATAATTTATAATAAAGTATAATGCAAAACGTGAACATCTAAGGCACAAAGGCAATACAAACATATATTAAGCAAAAATAACCAAAACAGAGCAGAAAACTGTTCATAAAAATGGGGTGCAAGCAAAACATCATGAAAGGGAAAAGGTCCAGCGTAACAAAGGGGCCAAAAACAATGGGGAAAAAACAGTTACATCGCAAACAGGCAAAACTTAAACATAGCAACAGAACAATGGGGTAAGAATGTGGATGGGAGAGGGCTGTGGAAATAGAAAGCAATGGAGGGGAACAGGATGGCAGATACAGGGCTAGGGACAGTGGGCCAGGGACAGGAAGCAGGCTAGTGGAAAAGGAAGCAGGGTTTAGGTGCGGGCAGGTGCTGGCAGACGTTCTTCCAGGATGGCTGCAACCCGCCGTGTCTCAGCAATCATAACTGCCTGTTGCTCAATCAGGGTATGCTGTTGCCGCACCAGCCTCCACAACAGCTCTTGTGTGCCTTCATCCTCTTCCGGACGGGTGGCCCACAGTGACGACCACTGGGGACCTACAGGAGAAAGGGTGACCACATCAGGGCATGACAATGACACAAAGGCACCATGTACCACCACACGGTGGACAGCATGCCCCAACAACCATGCCCATGTGCTAGTATGTAACAAACCACAACACACACTAACATGTGCTTGCAGGACAAGGCAGTACGTAACAGGCAGCATGCAACACCCCAATGTACATGGACATGCAAGGATGTATGCTGAGAAACCCAACAAAGTGGAGGCCAGCCAGCACAGCAGCCTGCAGACTGTAACAGTGCAAACAGACAGCCACCCCCAGAGATGTGAACGACAAGTGGACACTGAATGATATGCACATGGGATGACACATGGTGGGACATGCTGCCCACGGTCACACAGCTATGTTACACAATACAGATGACACCAACTGGAGAAGGTGCCACAGCCCCAACCACGTGTGTAACCACACATGCCTGTCATATACACCCCAACAGTGGCCCACTATCACTGCTGCCCTCCACAAGAACTGTAGACACCCAGCCAAACTGCCACCCACGATGCCATAACACAGCAGCTGTACAAATGATGACAGGAAACCCTGAACAGGTGGGTGACTGACATAAGTGTGCAACAGTGGCAAGTGACACAGATAGAGACTTGACATGGACCACAGAGACCCAATGACCACAGAGGACAACGACACTGGCATCAGAACAGTAGGGACTACAGGACAGGTAACCAAGCAGTACACAATCAGGGGAAGTGCCAATGCCCAGCCACACCACTTGCCGCAACAGAAGGGTGAGGGGCCCACAATGGTGTAGAGAATGGCACAGTGCCATGACACCACCCATAGTGGCAGCACCATGAAGGCGCACATGCAAGAAGACACACACATGTGAAACACAGACACTGGGCATGGTCCACCAGTGGCACTGCAGCGGTAAGCCAAAGTCATGCACAGGACAGTGTCACCCTGGTGGTCAAGGCATGGTGAGGCACACACACACCTGTGGGAGCAGCATCTGCCATAAGGGCTGACAACCAGCACACCATGCTACCACAGAACAACTCCAGCAGCACAACTGCATAACATGTGCACAAACACCATGCACTACAGGGACAGAGGGACAGCACCCTCTTGGGGACAATGGCCCCCACATCAGAGCATGAGCCCACAGGCAGGGCTGTAGCCAGGGAGGCCACAACTGCACACCATGTGGACACACTGACACCCCCTCTACACTGTTAGGGTGGGCTATCCCACCCCGAAGTGTAGCCTGAAAACATACCAACGTACACCATGACTGTGTCAGTTGCCACCAGTGGTCTTCAAGATACAATTCATGAAAGCCAAGACACCCACATACAAGGCCACAACCTGTACAGTTGTAATGGCCATGGGATACACAGACAGTCATAGTGACCAGTCCCCCTAGCGTACACCACAATGAATGAAACACAGAAAGGTACAACATTGCCATTGTTAGGTGTCAGACATTAAGCAAGCAGTTCAATGCCCATTGGCCAACTCCCCACCAGAAATCAAACTGCCCACCATTGAGTGCTTGGAGGATGCCTGCCAACACACATGCCACAACAGGCACACATGCAATGTACAGCCACACAGACCCGTGTGGCACCACATTCCCAAAGGACCCCTCCCACACAGCCCCATGCATGTCCACCACGGAGGTCAGACAGGGACACACTATAACATACCTGTGTCTACGCCACCATGACAGTACACTGCCAGGGAAATGCTTGCACCACATGACACAGTATCCCCCTGCACGCCATGGTGTGCATAGCCCTGGAATGTACTCACAACATGTCCTGCACAGATACTGACATGTTATACGTGGTACTGTAAATGACACATGCCATGAGAGGTGGAGTACACTGTTGCCATGGCAGACAGGCCAACATCAGCAGCAGCAACAGGTGGCACGACAGGCCAACTCCAGTAATCCCCACCCCAGGCATGACGACTGGCCCACAGCCATGCAGAGACACGCATCATCCCTCCACAATGGTGGGAATAACAGCAACGGATGCACATGGCAGTACAAGGCTGCTATCAGTACACACAGCAAGCCATGTCTCAGGCCTCGCAACAGCAGGCAAGGCAATGGAGAAAGGGGACAACAGAAATGCACAGCCATCCCACATGTGGCCTGGATTACCTAGCCAACTGGCCACGATACCCGACACAGCACTGTAGTGCAGGGGTGTAGCCAGACATTCACATGTTGTACACACAATCCCCAACAGCCACACTGCCCTTACAAATGCTGTACTCAGCAACTCCAAATGGTACACCCCTTCCAAAAGGGTATGATGTCTGTCAGATGATTCCCCTACTCTCTAATGAGGTTATACATGTATCAGTCTCCTACACAACAGCATTTCAAACAGGGCCACACCCCAGAGGCCTACAGTGACCCAAAATGTCTGGTGTACCTAGGAACAGTTGACAGACATGCACTACACCAAAGTGTACACAAATGTGTACAGTGTGTATGCCTGGATACACACTTGCTCAACTGCCTGCCCTATAATGTCAGACACATAGTGGACAAGCATAACATCACACAGTACTCACGCAAAACACCCCTGTCACCGTCACTGCTCTCCGCTGTGCGCTGTACCATCGGAGGCACCCTGTGCCTGTCGGTTGATGGCCCCTGTCCGGCCTGTGTTACGTCCCTTCTGCCTGTGGTGTGTCCTCGTTGCTCTGCAGTGAGAAAAGGATACAGCAGCATTACTACAATATCAGCCACCACGGTACACTAAAGACCACCCTGTACCCCAGTGGTGTAGCACAACACACGCAACAGTGGCACACGGGTGCAGTGCACCACCAAAGCCATGCCAAGCATGACACTGGTCAGTGCACACCATCTACCCCTGTCCCACACAGTACACACTGAATGGATTGGTGGACTCCCCATGAGCAACATGTGTAGCTCAGCAACACACATGCACATAAGCACACCACGGAACACACCACCCCACCACCCATGCCAGCAGTGGCGCTACAGTCATCACTTACCTGGCACAGGCACAGTCCCCTCGCGAACCATGGCCCTGCAGCGTTCAAGCAGTGGTCGCTGCCTGCACCTGATGTCAACGTAACGATAGCGGCACTTTTTACCATCACGTGGAATACCTGTGATGGCACTTAGTCGACGGGCAATGGAAGCCTAGACCTGCGTACGGGGCAAGTCGCCCTCCCGCACAGGTCCAAATAGGCGGCGATGGTGCCTCTCCATCAACTGCACCAGGTTGGCCATCTCAGCCTCATCCCAACGCCTGTCACGGCCCACCACTGCCCTTTGCCTACGTCTCACAGACATTGGTGCTGTGGAAGGGGGCAAATAACCACGTTAAACAGTTAAAGAACGACTGTGCATACACCCTGACACCCCCTAGAACTGAAGTCTAGCACCGTGCTGACGTATGCCATAGTGCCACACTAACAGGAAGTGTTTGCAATGCACATGCGTGACCCTTACCATGACCCTGGGCCGATATACAGCGCATGTGTGTAGCGCCATGCTAAAGCTGGTTAGCGCAGTGCCAGACCGCGCTATGACAGGGTGATAGCGCGGACAAGGGGAGCCATGAGCATGCGTACTGCACATAGTGCGGAGCTGACCCTCAAATAGCTCTGCGCTGGGGCTATTCAGAGCCATATTCAATGGCTGTATGCAAATGAGGGTACTTGTGTATGCATGGGGCAAACCGTGTGATTAGCATATCATTATGTGCTCATTTACATGACTAACAGGCAGGATTGCCTGGCTGGGCTATAAAAGGACAAGCAGTGCACCACCAGTGTTGTGTTGTGGAACTGCGGCGGGAATACAGCAGTGTACAACATGGAAAGAGATATGCAACAGGGGGGTGGGCAGCGAGAGCCAGGTATGTATCAAGGGTGTAGACAGGCATACTCAGTGTACACATTTGTGTCCAGTTTTGTTGAGTGCCTGTCACAAACCATAGGACACTCTGTTAATATTATCATTCTAATCTGTAGTATTTGGGTTAGTGTTGGCCACTGAGGAGTGTCTGATGCATGTATGACCTCTTTAGAGAGTAGAGGAATCATCTGACAACAATCTGACTTGTTTGGAAGGGGGTGCCATTTGGAAAGGATGTGTACATTTTGTAATGGGGGGGTAACGGTTGGAGACTGTGTACAAAATGGAAATTTCTGGCTACACTCCTGGTATGTATGACCACTGTGAGACCACAAAGATCCACTGCATTGTGCACATACCCCCTGCAGTTAACTGTGCCATGTGCCAATGCATGCACATTGTGTCTGCCAGACAGGTGCACTGGTGCTGTACCATGACAGTGCACCGTCTTGTCTCCCTGGATGTGTTGTGTGATGGCCTTTGCCCCCCCAGGGCATACACAGTGTACCAGCAATGTGCGCTCCCATGTGGCATGGTGTCCTGACATTGCTAGCGCACTTGTCCTCGCATACTCGGTGATGCTCAAATGGGCCTCAATACAGTCATGGGGGTTCATGGCAGACACAAGCCACAACAGTGCACATGTGTGTACACCACTCGCAATCCAGACACAGGACAGACAGTGGCAATGTGGGCAATGTGCACCGTACAGGCACTTGCAGTGATCTGATATGTCCATGTGGCCTGTAGCACTGTAGGGGATGATATCGTGATGTCCACTGTGTGATGCACTGCAGCACTGACACAGCCACTGAGACCTGTCCCCTCTTGATTATCTCTCTGTGGTAGGGAAAGTGATGGAGTCACTTCTGAAGGAAAGAATAGTTGAGTACCTAGAGGTCAGTGGAGCACAGGATCCAAGGCAGCATGGATTCACAGCGGGAAGGTCATGTCAGACGAATCTAATAGATTTCTTTGACTGGGTGACCAAAGTAGTAGACCAGGGAGGGGCTGTGGACATGGCCTACCTAGACTTTAGCAAGGCATTTGACATAGTCTCACACAAAAGATTGATAGTCAAATTAACCAGCCTGGGAGTGGGTCCCAGGGTGGTAGCCTGGGTAAAACATTGGCTGGACAACAGGACACAGAAGGTAATTGTAAATGGAGTCCACTCTGAAGAAAGGGCAGTTACCAGTGGGTACCGTGAGGGTTCAGATTAGGTCCAGTCCTTTTTAATGTCTTCATCAGTGACATTGCAGAGGGACTGGAAGGAAAAGTATGCCTTTTTGCAGATGACACAAAGATCTGCAACAGGGTTGATACACAAGGAGGCGTGGAAAGGATGAAAAGGGACTTGGCAAGGTTGGAGGAATGGTCAGACGTATGGCAGCTAGGATTCAACTCAAAAAAGTGCAAAATAATGCACCTGGGAAACAAGAACCCAGGGGAAGAATACACAATGGGTGGGGAGGTAGTAACAACAACAAAACAGGAAAGGGACCTGGGGGTAATCATATCAGATGACCTTAAGGTTAGCAAGCAATGTGAGAAGGCAGTAGGAAGGGCCGGGGGTATACTGGGATGTATAGGGAGAGGCATCAGCAGCAGAAAACAGGAAGTTGTCATCCTCTGTACAGACAGTTGGTGAGACCCATCTGAATACTGTGTCCAGTTCTGGAGACCCCATCTCCAAGGACATAGACAGGATAGAGGCAGTCCAGAGGAGGGCAACTAAAATGGTGCAGGGTCTGCAAGAGAAGCCATATGAGGAGAGACTAAAGGAGCTTAATATGTATACCCTTGAGGAAAGAAGGAGAGGGGGGACATGATAGAAACTTTCAAGTACCTCAAGGGAATCAACAAAGTCCAAGAGGGTAGCATCTTTCAGAAAAAGAGACTTGCAAGAACAAGGGGACACAATTTAAAGATAGAAGAAGGGTGGTTCAGGGGCAATGTGAGGAAGTATTATTTCACAGAGAGGGTAGTGGATGCATGGAACAGCCTTCCTGAGGAAGTTGTGGGGTCTAAAACTGTGGGAGAATTCAAGAATGCATGGGACAGACATAAGGCAATTCTTGTGGGGGGCAGGAAGATATAGGCTGTTTGTTAACTAGGATCTGTGGCCTATCCTGTAGGTAGGGAAATGGGCAGACTAGATGGGCCTAGTGGTCCTTATCTGCCGTCAAAGTCTATGTTTCTATGTTTCTATAGCTGTGCAGGCCCGACAGGAGTGCATCCGTGCACATAAATTCTCCCAAGATGAGCTGAACACCCTTGCACATGAGGTGAAAGAAAGAGAACACGTGTTACGCACACACAGGGCCACCGATGCTGTTGTGCGGCAGGCTTGGGAGGAGGTGACTGCTGCTATGAATGTGGTTGGGGGCCGTTGGAGATCAATTGAGGCAGTCCAGAAACACTGGAATGACCTCCTGCGGCGTGCAAAGGAGGAGGAGGCACACCGCAACAGAGACAGGACCAGGACTGGTGGTGGTCCGCCGGAACACCAGCAGCGTGTGGAGGAGCCACACATGGTGGTGGTGGCATTGACACTGCAGATGGTGGCAGTGACAGGTGTGCCAGGTGGTGGTTGCGAGACGACCCTCGCACTTCCAAGGCCAGGTCTGTATTCACATGTGTAACCCCTGTATGTGGTGCAGGCAAGGGTGTACAGTCCTGCTGTTGGTGTCCTGCACAGAGTGCACTGTATCCTGCCGAAATGATGCCTGGCATGGCCAAGGTCACTGTGGGGTGGGTGGGTGCATGTTGTCACAGGCTTGTGTGAGGTGGGTACCTGTCCTGAGGGCTGCATGGTGTGGTGGTGGTGGTAGTGGTGGTGGTGTTTTGCCACAGTGTCCATGGATGGGTGACTGACCCTGTCCCTATTCTCTCCACAGTGCTCTCGGACAGGCCTGCACCACCACAGCATGATCCACGGATGTCCAGCCAGGTTCCCGGGGTCGCAGAGGAGTTTGATGATGAACGGCCATCAACATCTGGACTGTGTCAATCTCAGGGCCGCATGGACCCAATGCATGTTGGGCATACCCGTGGACAGGGCGTGCAACTGCCTGGGGAGGGGGGTCACACCTCACTAGGGGTGTTAGTGCACAGTGGGCACCTGGATGTTGCACCAACTGAGAGTGATGGGGTGGAGAGGTACTGCTGGTCACTGTCACCAGTGCGGATGACAGTGATGTCTCCGGATATTCACAGCAGCTGGCCATTCCTGTGCCAGGGGCTGCAGGGGTGGGGCTTGCTGAAGGCCATGGAACAGGTCAGAGTGGTTCCGTAGGTGTCAGCAGCGTGGCTGTGGCTGAACACACGGTGGTGGGTGGTGTGGGTGGTGTTGCAGGACAGCAGGGCGTGCATTGTTGGACACATGCTGGGGTTACAGTCCATATGGTGCCACAGACCACTGCCACTTGTAGTCAGCAGCCAGATGTAGCAGTTGGTGCATTGCCACAGGCACCACTGCCAGCTGCTGCTGGGGGTCCTGTGCCTCTGGTACACGAAGGCCATGGTGCCCGGCCACTCCTGCAGGCTGCTGTCACCTCACAGCAGGAGGCCTGTCTGGACCTGCATGCCATGCGGCATGAGCTGCGACATGAGCTGGGTCAGATATGGGAGGCAATAACAGTGGGCTTTGCACGTGCTGAGCAGCAGGCAGAGGACAGGTTGGGCCGCCTGGTGGGTACCATAGACCATGGCTTCTCTGGGTTGACTGCTGCAGTGGTGGCAATTGGTAATGTCATGTGTGGTGTGCCTGTTGGTTGCCAGCATGGGTTGGCTGGCCGTGGTGCAGATGGCAGAGGGGCACACAGGCAGGCACACCGTGGGTGCAGGGCTGCCACTGATACCAGCTCACTCCATCACGCACTCGCCTGCAACCCAGCCCAGCGCCCGTGGCCCGTCCATCCACCCTGTCTGCCTCCACCAACCCCGGGGGTACAGGAGGTCAACCATGCCTGCCTCACCTTCCACTTCAGCTGTGTCCTCTGCACAGAGCACCCCAGGGTCCATAACCCCTGGTACGGGTGCATGCCACATGCGTGGGTGTCATTGCCGGTGATGCCCACAGGCTGTCTGCTGTACTCTGCATGCATCCCCCTCATGCATGAGCAGATGCGCACACACACACACACACACACACACACACTCCCACCAACACAGTTGCCCCCCTTACCCTCACGACACACATCACACCTCCCCACCATGATTACACCGTTTGTGTGTATCCCCCCCCACATATGTGCTGCACAATCACGGACTCACACCACATGCACACACTATTTGTGTATTACACTGGGTTTGTTTGCTGATGTGATTGTTGTTTTCATTGTTATCTTAGTCTGTGCACATTAAATTGCTAATCACTTGTACTCTTTCAGGTTGTTGTGCAGTCTGTACTTACCCTCTTGTCTGTTGCAGTGTCCTGATGATGTTGTCCCGGTGCTGTATGGCCCTGCGTGCCATGCGAGGGTCCCTCCTCTCGAGTTGCTCCACTATCCCCCTGACCACTGGCTCTGGCTCACTGTCAGACTATCCCTCAGGTTCAGGTGCCTGTATCCCACGGTTCATTGCCATGTTGTGCAGCATACAACAGGCTAGGAAGATACGGCATACCTTCTGAGGTGTATATTGTAGGGCACCACCTGATGTGTCCAGGCATCTGAATCACATCTTCAGGATGCCAAACACCCTCTCTATGATGTTCCTTGTTTTGGCATGTGCCTCGTTGTACAGCTCCTCAGCCACTGTGGCCGGTCGGAGTACTGGTGTGAGCAGCCAGGGTCGCAGGGGATAGGCACTGTCCCCTGTCAAAACATATATACCTGTTAGTGCTGTACTGCGGTCTGTCAGCTGCTGTCCTCCACCTATCTGTGGCCCTCCCACACCCCTTTCCTGGCCTGCAATGCCTGCCCCATCCATGCTGTTGTGTGTTTGCCTTGTCTGCTACAACTCACTGACTAGTTGCCCACTGGGTATCCTGCCCTCCTCAAAGGCCTGGCACAGCTGAGACTGGTGCCAGATGAAGGCGTCGTGGGCACTGCCGGGGTACTGTGCATAGACATTGCTGATGCGCCCCGCCGCATCGCACACCACCTGGCAGTTGATGGAGTGGTACCCCTTCCTGTTGATGTACACGTTGCTGCCATCACCAGGTGGTGCACGGATGGGGACATGGGTGCAGTCAATGGCACCCAGTACAGTTGGTAGGTGCGCAACTCAATGGAACTGCTGCATTGTTTCTCTGTGCTCTGCTGCCGTACTGGGGAATACTATGAATTCCCCAGCATGTGGCAGGAGAGCCTCTAGGAACTGGGTCAGGAGGTGTGAGGTGGCAGACTGCGTTACCCCAATGGTGTCCCCCGTTGGTCGTTGGAACTTCCCTGTGGCAAGGAAGCACATCGCTGCTGCCACGTTCTCCTCCACTGTCATGGCATGACTGCGTCTGGTGTTTGGCTGCAGCTGCTCATGCAGGAGTTCACAGAGCTGCCTCAACATTCCCCTGTTCATCGGGTACTGGCCAATGATGTGGTCATCAGACAGGGTCTCGAAGGAGACCCTGGGCCGGTACAGCCTGTTTGCAGCATACCGTCTCCTTGGCCTGCGTTGTGGCCCATGTTGTGCCTGCTCCCTCTCCTCCTCCTCCTCCACTACAGCTGCCATCAATGGCAGGATCACTGCTACTGGCACTGCACACATTCCCACTTCCTGTGCTGGTCCCTCCTCCTCTGTGTTTTCCCATGTGTTTAGACCAGCCTTTTATAGGCTGTAACTAGCGCCATGCTAGGGGCCGCGCTATGTATCCTAGCGTGGCGTTGGACCTTTGAATGTCCCCTTGCGCATCTCTCTAGGCTCCCCGCTCCTCCTTTTGCCCCTTGCATACATTACTGGTTTGCCCTGCGCTAATGCTGTTAGCGTTCGCTAACTGGTCCTTTGAATATGGCGGGTCCGCGCTATTCCGGCGCTATTGCCACGTTAATGGTTTACGTGCCGTGCTGTGGTTTGAATATCTGGCCCTAAATGTTTAATCATTTTTTTTGACATTAAAGACTTTCAGCAGAGTTTTGTTTGCCAGTCTGCTGCTTTCTGTGTAGAGAGATATCAAAATTATGATTACTTTATTGAAGGCATAAAATTATCAACAACATTATCTCTTACTCAGTTTTTTAACTTATAGTTTCACTCTTATTTTGTGAGGGAAGGTAACACTGTAAATGAACATATCAAATAAGAAGAATAGCAACTCTTACCAGCCAAAAAAGGAATGTCCCTACTTGCAACGCACTCTATTAGCTGATTGGGTGCATGCTCTACCTTTAATATTCTGCATTCTCGGTGGAGGTTCTAATAGAAAAATTTGTAATTGTAACGATATTAATGTGACTTCATTAAGAATGTAGAACGTTCTGCTTATGGGAGAATGCAACATGCCTGACATTGACTGGTCTGTACTTAATGTGGCCTCAACCAGGACCCATGACACAATGAACTCAGTGCAATGGGTATTGCCATCAGCCAGCTGATAAGGGTGTCCACCAGTGACAGGAAAATCCAGGATCTGGTCCAAACATACAGAGATAGAATAACAGATCTCCAAGTGGAGGAATACCTTGGGTTCCAGTGACCACCATATGGTAGATGTCAAACTCAACACTGGTATACATGCTTGCCATATAAAGGCAACATTCTTAAAGTAGCAAAGCCAGTTAAAAATATGGAGAAGACTTTGAACAGGTACCTTAGTGAGTGAAGAATATGCTGGTTGAACAAACTTAATCTCAAGGGGGAAGAGGGAGCAAATATGTTGATTGAGACAAGGTGTCAAATCTGAGCAAATATTTTTTCTCACTCTTTAAGATGTAGTAAATGGATAGTTACCACATTTAGAAAGGATAAGCACAGTGGTGGTGGAGGAGGTGGACACCTGTTCTTTTAATGATGAGAGGGTATTAAAAGAGCTTACAAGAGTAAGAGAGGAAAAAGATACTGGTCTACGTGACATGCATCCCAGTATCCTGAAATAATTAATGATGGAATTGGCAGCCCCACTGCCAAGCATGTGCACTGAGTCCCTAAGCACAGACGTAGTCTTTGAGGACTGGCAATGGTCACAAATGTGAACCCTTCACAGGAGCACCAGAAAAGAGGAGGCAGGGAACAACAGGCCAGTAAGTATCACGTCAGGAGTTGCATGATCAGATATTGTTTCACAGCTGTAAGACCCTGTCAAAGGTATTTTATTTATTTCTTTGCCTGGGTGACAGTGGTAGTGTTTCAAGGGTGAGTGGTGGATGTCTTCTACCTAGATTTTAGGACAGCCTTTGATACTGATCCACAGAGACTGTTGGTCAACAAGCTGAGTAGTCTTGGGTTTGGGCCCACAAGGTGGTGAACTTGATTATTAACCTGCTCATAGACTGATGGTAGAAGTAAATGGAACCCTGTCTGAGGTAATGGAGAACTCCAGCAGAGTAACACAGGATTAAGTGTTGGGAACAGTCCTCTACAATGTCATTATCAGTAAAGATGGAAAGATTGTCTGAGGTTTTGCACCTGTAATTCAAAGGTAACAATTGTAAGAACATTCACAACTGTAGTAGCAATAATTGATGAAATTACAAGAGGGATGGGTAAAAGGCTTTGAGAAACCAAGGATGAAACAGATCTGGAGTTCATTATCATAGATGACCTGAAAGCCACCAAGCAGGCATCCAAGGCAGTGAGGAAGGGCAGTGGGATGAATAGAAGCTGCACCTTTACAAAGACAAAGTCAGGATGGAGAATATGCCAAGGAGAGCACCTCATATGAAGTGCAGTGTTACAGTGTAAGACATATGAAGATACAGGGTATGTCAGATTACCTAAATATGCACACACTGGCACAGAGGAGGGAACAGTGTGTCATGATTGACATGTTCCAACACCTTAAGAGAATAAATAAGGTGGGAGAAGAATAACATCTTCCTGTATAAAATAAGTTCTAGAACAAGGGTTGAAGACATTACATTACGGGGGGCTGCATTGGGGTAGTGGGAGAAAGTACTTTTTTACTGACACAGTGGTGGATGCATGGAATGACCTGCCACAATGGATAGTAGGAGCAAGCACTGGTATGGGGTTAAAGCATGCATGGAACATGAATAAGGGGGCCAAAGAGATGCAAAGGCATTGAGAATGGATGTGCCTAGCTGTCTTTTCCTGCTGACTACTTACATGTTCCTATAACTTGTTAAAATTGTGAGGGTGTTTACAATTATCATCCTCCAGTTATGAGCTGAGGTGGTATCTCCTAATATGACAAATACATTTTTTAAATTTTTCAACAATACATTCATTACTCACTAACAGTTAATATGAGTATAACAATTATTTTCTTCACTGTGATTTAAAGCTGGAATGGACCACCTTCACTGGCACCACTGTTGGTTTGATTGTCTTTAGGTTGAAACTGTCAGAATTACTGTATGCTTCTTAAGTAAAGGAATGGTGTCGTCACTTCTTCTTAGGATGACGTCTTTGATTATATCATGCACGTATGCGTAATCCTTGCATTCCTTCAGTGAAACAGCTGACCATTGCCATCATCTCTGGGAATAATGGTGAGTGTACCTGTCAAAAGAGGGATACATTTGTTATTATGAACCTGTAATTATGTCAGTGGTTGAATTGCAGGTACATTGGTCTTTACTTCTATAATTACACAGTTTACAGTTAAGCAGTAAGGTACAACCAGGGGTTATGTTACTATTACAGTTTTAGGTAATCACACACTGGTGGTATAATGTGGCATGAGGAGCAGCTGAGTGTATATTGTCCAAAGATGTGACTAACTTGAACATTAACATTAATCCTGGGATTACTTTATTGCTATTACTTCCCCACTCAGTACCTGTCAAATGTACCCAAGGGAACTTACCAGTATAAACCGCAACACAGCCAGACCACAGTGTGAGACAGGAGTCTGTGACATCCATTAAGCTGTGTGCATGCCCGTCTCAGAAAAAAAATACAGCAATCTGGTTTCAGGAATGACATCAGATTTCCAAACTGTCTCCTTGTTTTAAAAAATAAAACTTGTGGAGGAGTTATATGGGCTGATCATCTTACAAACAAATGGCAACGACTGAATATTTTTACTTATCAATTCATTGCCACTAATCTTTATAGTAAAGGAGGTGATGCTAAAAGGAAATCTGCTGAAAATAAATCTGCATGATATATTTTTAAACAAAATGCATCTCTCCATTGACGGCTGGAATGAAGACCATTCAGTGGTGCGGGAGGCTCTGGCAGTAGCCTATATTCTATTCATTCTGTCTTCTACATCACCTGCTTGGTAAAAGAAAACCTGTAACAGGATTAGGAGTAGCAAACTTTCGACATCTGAAGTAGTGATTACTTACATAATATCTCCTGTGACCGTCCTTCTGTAATCCCTATTCAGGTGCTTATTGTAGTCTATGGATGCCATCTTGTTTCTTATTTTATATGCTTTGTATCTTAACATAACAAAAAAAAGGACACTTTGACTTACTTAAATTTCCAGTGACTCTTCTACTGTTCATCTACAACACTGAATTACTATAACTATAAATAAGCATGTTAATCAACTGTCATTCATATGTTCACAGGTGGATTATGAGTCTAGAGGTCAGATGACCTTTAGTGACTCGTCACTAGTTACTGATATTGTCTGCATTTTAATATTCCCATATGTTGATCTAAACTATGCTTGAATGATGTCATACTGCTACAGGAAACAACTTCCTCTGGCAACGCATTCTAAGCAGTAACCATTCGCTGACTAAACCATTTGCCTCGTCATTTACATCGAACATATAAATGAACTACTCAAGGAAACAGAAGTCCTTGTTGCATATCAATATTTTCTTATGCTGTCAATAAGGGTAGCAACACACAATGCACATTGTCAATGAAATGTGAACAGTAATATGAACAACGTTGTGCTGTATCCATTCCAGATCACAGCCAAAAGTGACTGAGATGTTTCTTATTATACAATAGGATTCATGAATTCTTTAATGTGAATGGCTGACTGGAACCTTTTACACTTGGTAAATCCTGTGATATACTAACAGGAAAAGGTGCCAGCCACCAGTCAACTGCATCAGACTTCCCCCATGAAAGCACTCCAAATATCACAAACACCAGCATTATGTGATGTGAAGTATTGCTTCAGAGGGTATATGGTGATGCAGGCACCGAGCGAATCCTGGATACTCTCGCTAATGAAGGAGTGTGTGAAAAGAAATTAAATTCATTGCCCATACTGAAATAGCTTTGGGAATTGCAGAAAGTGATACCCATTTGTAATTGAGCACTATCAGTGTAGGAATTTGCATTTGAATATGTAAGGGGAGAATCTAGGCATGCGCAGTAGCATGGGCACTACAGCACATGCCCAAATTCTCAGCTTACATTTCCAAACATAAATTCCAACACTGTTGGTGTTCAGTTAGAAATGGACATCACTTTGTGCAATTCACAAAACTATTTCAGAATGGAAAATGCATTTAACAACTTTTACACATTCTAGTCATACTTCATTTGCTTCTCTGTGTTCCTCCTGTTTTCTTTAAGCAATGCAGCTCAGTCTGACCATTTCCTAGCCCTAGCATAAGTCCAGATTCTGCCCGGGGCTAATACTAGTAAATGGATTTGGCACACAAGCTGTCTGCCTCTCTCTCTCTCTCTCTCTCTCTCTCTCTCTAGCTTTCTGTCCCCTTCACACCTCATTCTGCAATTGCTTCTCTCAGTCACAAAACATCTCCATAATGCCTCTCAGATATGTCACTTTAAAAAAACATATCATAAAGTAATATTTCTGGCTGTCAACATATGTTTCCATTGGCAAGGGGGATATTCTCAATATTCACCCTAACAAGAAGTAAATATATGTTCTGATGTGAGAATAAATGCATGAAAACAAATGAAACTGCAAAAAACAAACTGTTCTTTCCCTCATTCATTGTTACAAAAAAAATATATGTACACATTGTATAATCACAATAAACCATAACAGCATGACGATTATGCTGGGATTTCACTACATCTGACCTTGAATGACCACTCGGCATGCGGATTCATGACCAAACCACGCCAGCCATGAGTAAACCTGAGCATAACCCACACCCTCTTGTGGTTTATTGCTTACATATGTTGATGCATAGGGGATCACATTGACTCAAGTTTGCAGTCACATATGTCAACAAGGTGTGCAGCACATTGACATGTAATCAGGGAAATGACCATTGTCAATAGGTAATATTTTAACATATACTGTACTTACAAGTAAGAGAATCTCTCTGAGGCATATATAAGTATATGATTGTGGAAGTTTTCAAGTTCACTTGTGGATCTGAAAACATAAAAGGATGGATCATTAAGTATGCTTATAAGAAAGAATTCACTACAGATAAGTGACATGATGCATAAAGATGATGTTGGATGGGAAACTGTGAGCTACAGCAATGTTTTCAAGATTAAATGCTGCCATGACAACCATGTATAACTCGATATTGAAACTCAAGATGTATACAGTGGACATACAGCCTTGATATGTGAACAGCAGTGTTGTGTGTTACTGCTGCTCATTCTCTGATATCAACAGTACATAAATAGCTAGACACATCTACAAATGTTGTGACGTGCTGTTGAGATTTGCCACTGCCCCCTCCGCCCATGTTCTGGGAAAACTTTATACTGTATCCTGGTCCTCATTCACTATGTTTTCATTCAGTCAGTAGAAAACTGTATGAGTTAGAACTAACTTGTCAAAATCAACCTTTTCATGTTGTAAATGATCCATATGTATTGAGCATCATAGCACATTATAATTATTATAGTATACCTTGCGCGTGTGAAGAATGTGAGTTTCCCTTTCAGCCATGGATCATAGATGACTGAATGTGATGCCTGATGTGGTGAAGACTGTGGTTCAAGCTATTCCGTCCCTTCCAGCCTCTCAGTTGGTTCATGACTGCATCCACCATCATCACCTGGGTACACAATGTCCCATGTATTTTGGTCCATGGTGTGATGCAGAACATCTCTCCACACAGACTTAATGACTGAGAGGAGAACATGTCATCATTACATGTTACAATGCTTCTCTTCAATAACAATAAAACCCAATACAATACCAGTCAGTCAGTCCTGTATTACACTTAATTAAGCAATAAGGTAGGAAAAGGGGTTAGATTAACAGTGTTAATCATCCGCTATGAATGCAATGTGGCATGAGGTGCAGCTGAATGCCATATTGCCTCTAAGGGGTGATTAACTGACTGTTATCCTAAGACCTGGGAGTGCCTTACTGCTGTTGAAAAAAAGTGTTCCCAAAGAAAAAGTGTTAAAAGTATACCTAATGAATGTTTCACTCACTTAGAGGGAGATTTTTAGTGAACTAGTTCTTCAACTAGCAGGTTCAAATTCAGAATGCATCATTCCCATCATTCAGCAGGGCTGGAAGACAGACTGCTGGCAGGAAGAATCCATGTGACATGTTGATCAGGCTGTACATGACTCTGTAACACTGATCACTGTAAGGATGTTGATCAGATTGCAGCATTTCTTAAACCCTTTTTATAATTGCCCATAATATATATATATATATGTTTCTAGATTTCTTCATTCTGATTTGTGGATAGTTATCAGACTATCTTAAATCAATCCCTGTTACACAGATTCGTACTGCCGGATTTCAATGGTACATGAGTAGTTCCTGTCAATATTCCATACCTTAGGTATTACGCATGACTGCACAAATATGTTCCCGGTTAGACAGAAACATAGACTCTGATGGCAGATAAGGACCACTTGGCCCACCTAGTCTGCCCATTTCAATACCTGATGGATAAGCAGCAGATCCTAGTTAACCAACAGCCAACTTCCTCCTACCCCCCACTAGAATTGCCTTATGCCTATCCCATGCATTATTGAATTCCCCCACTGTTTTTGACTCTACAACCTCCTCAGAAAGGCTGTTCCATGCATCTACAACCCTCTCTCTCAAGAAATACTTCCTCACATTACCTCTGAGTCATCCCCCCTCTATCTTCAAATTGTGCCCCCTTGTTCTTGCACATCTCTTTTTCTGAAAGATGCTACCCTCTTGGACTTTGTTGATTCCCTTGAGGTATTTGAAAGTTTCTATCATGTCCCCCTTCTCCCTCCTTTCCTTGAGGCTATATATCTTAAGCTCCTTTGGTCTTTCTTTATATGTCTTCTGGTGCAGACCCTGCACCATTTTAGTTGCCCTACTCTGGACAGTCTCCACTCTGTCAATGTCTTTGCAGAGATGGGGTGTCCAGAACTGTACACAGTACTCCAGATGTGGTCTTACCAACTGTCTGTACAGAGGGCCAACGACTTCTTGTTTTCTAGTGGTGATGCCTCTCCCTATGCATCCCAGTAACCCCCAGCCCTCCTTACTGCCTTCTCACATTCCTGACCCACATTTATGTCATTGGGTATGACTACCCCCTGTTCCCATTCCATTTTTGTTGTTGTCAGTATCTCAACCCCCATTGTGTACTCTTTCCTTTGGTTTTTGTTTCCCAGGTGCATTACTTTGCACTTCTTTGCATTGAATCTAAGCTGCCATATATTTAACCATTCCTCCAGCCTTGCTAAGTCCCTTTTCATCCTTTCCACCCCACCTTGCATATCAACCCTGTTGCAGATCTTTGTGTCATCTGCAAAGAGACATAGTTTTCCTTCCAATCCCTCTGCAATGTCACTTATAAAGACATTAAAAAGGGCCGTCCCCCAGTACTGAACCCTGTGGTACCCCATTAGTAACCCTCCTTTCTTCATTATGGACTCCATTTACTATTACCTTCTGTGTCCTGTTATCCAGCCAGTGTTTTACCCAGGCTACCACCCTGGGACCCACTCAAGGCTGGCTAATTTGTTTATTAATCTTTTGTATGGGACTGTGTCAAATGCCTTGCTAAAGTCTAGGTAGGCCATGTCCACAGCCCTTCCCTGGTCTACTACTTTGGTCACCCAGCCAAATAAATCAATTATATTTGTCTGACATGACCTTCCTGCTGTGAATCCATGCTGCCTTGGGTCCTGTGTTCCACTGGCCTCTAGGTACTCAACAATTATTTCCTTCAGAAGTGATTCCATCATTTTCCCTACCACTGAAGTCAAACTGACAGGTCTGTAGTTTCCTGCCTCTGTCTTGCTCCCACGTTTGTGAAGGGGAATCACATCTGCCCTCCTCCAGTCCTCCAGTACCACACCATCCTCCCATAATTTATTGATCTAAAAATTCACAAAATAAACTTGTAACAAGTTTCTGTTAAAAATGTTGTACCATAGCTGTAAGTTAATGGCTCTGCCACATTTCACAGCTCACCTTTCATTGGTTAATAACAGACTTTTAACCTAACCCCTTGTATTGACTGACTTTTTCAGTCCATGGGTGTAGGCAGACATAGTCCAAGCACTCCATGGTGTGCAATTTTATTTAAGGGGGTAGCAAATAGGCGCTGAACTGCTTCCTTTTTCCATGAAAACTAACAAAGAAAATACTGAACCTTTCTGTAATTTTATTCATAGGAGTTAAAAGTAGAAGGACTGGTCACTAATACTCTCTTTGCATCCCAAGGACAATACAACTTTACAGGCTTTGGGCTGGTATGTGGGTGTCTTAGGGAACAATGCATGGCATTTGTATTTAACCATCCATGGCAACAACCACTGTCATGAGATACAAAAGTTGTATTTATTGTGCCAAATGAGGCAATAAACATGGTCCTGGTGTACATTTGTATATTGTCTGGCTACACCTGGGGGGGGAGGTAGCTCACCCTAGCAAGGGGGGTAACAGTGAGTCCACTTGGTGTGCAGATCTGAAATCCCTGGCTATGCCCCGTTTCAGTCACATAAACAGTCTGGATGCCTCCGTATTGTCATTACTTTAACTTTAATACTGAGGGAAAGGCAAGGCAATTTTATTTATAAGGCACCCATTCCTGGAGGCTCAGGGTGGCTAACAATCACAAATACACAAAACAAAGATTAAAATACAATAAAACTAAAACAATAAAATTTAGTCAGTTAGGAGAACCTTTCTCTTTTTACAGTAAGCTTCTGATTGCTGGGAAAACTATTGTTTCGGACCCAAATCAGCAGGCTTCAAAACCCTAGCAGAAGAGGAGAGTCTTCAGTCTCAGCTTGAACACACCAATCAAGGGAACCTCCTGGACTGCAGGTGGAAGTAAGTTCCACAGGGTCGGCCCTGCGATGCTGAATGTGTGATTGCCCTATGTCTGGAGCCTAACCCTGGGAAAATACAGTAGGCCCCTCAAAGAGGAACGGAGGGAGTGAGCAGAGCTCACCAGTGTCAGGAGATCTAACAGGTAGCCAGAACCCAGTCTGTATAGGGACTTATAGGTGAGCAAGCTCACCTTGAAAACAACCCTCCATCTAACAGGCAGCCAGTGCAGAGCACGCAGGACCAGGGTTACATGTCTGGAACCTGGGTGGCTGATCAGCAACCAGGTCACCATATTCTGCACTAGCTGCAGTCTGCAGAGGTTCCCTTCAATGACCCTGAAGTATAACAAGTTGCAGTAGTCAAGCCTGGAGGTCACAATGGCATGTACTACTGTCGGCAAATCTTAGGGTGAAATGAGGGGCTTAATACTGGCAATGTTCCACAAGTGGTAGAAACCACTTTTAACAACAGATGATACCTGACCTTCAAAAGTCAGTCTGCTGTCCAGGATCACGCCTCAATTTCGCACCTTCGGGGAAGCCATCAATTGAATGGACTACAGGACCAAGCATGTGTCCGCCCCCAGTGGCAACCCATCATGTCTGAGACCTGACTTGATCACCAATACCTTAGTCTTATGCAAGTTAAGTCTCAGCCAGCTGGAAGTCATCCAGTCATTGATTTTAGCCAGACAGTTTTTAAGCACATTGACAGCTCAGGGTGTTCTGGGTGTAAAAGACAACTATAACTGGGTGTCATCTGCATAGCAGTGAAACTCCACACTGTATTGTCAAATGATCTCACACAGGGGCAGCATGTACACTGTGAATGACATTGGTGACAAGATAGAACCCTGTGGTACTCCACAAGAAAGAGGCATTGGAAGGAGGAAAAATTCCCCCTCACTACCCGCTGCACCCTATTCAAGAGATAGGACTCAAACCACCTAATGACAGTTATGGTGAATCCACCAAACTCACTGAGCTGATCAAGAAGCATGATGTGGTCCACAGTGTCAAATGCTGAGGAGAGACTGAGAAGCACAAGAACTGACCTGTCTCCTCTACCTCTAGCCCTAAGCAGATCATTATGCATTCTAACTAGAGCTGTTTCTGTGCTGTGTTTGGCCCAAAACCCTGACTGAAATGGCTCATAGATGTCTGGGGACTCCAGGTGATCCTCAAGCTGTTGAGCCACTAATGTCTTAACAACCTTGCTCAGAAATGGCAGGTTGGAGATCGGACGGTAATTCTCCAGGAAGTCTTTGTTGAGGGAAGATTTCTTAAGGAGGGGTCTCACCAGTGCTTCTTTCAAAGCCACCAGGAACAACCCCTCCACCATTGAGCACCTGGCAATCCTGGTGAACACCGGGCCAACAGCCTTGGAACATCCCATTAAGAAATGCATCAGGCTGGGTCCAGTTCACAATAAGTGTGCTTCATCTCTAAGATAACCTTAGTCACGTCAGACACCTCCACTGGCCTTAACTACTCCTAAACAGAGGAACTGCCTCTGAACCTCTAGGCCCCACCACTGTGAAGCTGTTGCCTCCCTGATGGGATCCCTGACCAGATAGTTGACACTCTGTCAGAGAAAAACACAGCAAACTCTTCACACAAGGTGGATGAAAAAATCTTTTTGGGATGTAGACAGGCAGGAAGGAGAAGCCTGTCCTCAGCCCAAAAAAGTTGAGAAGGTCTATTCTTCCCTGCAGCAATCTCTCTGGACAGAAATTCTGCCTTCTTATGGGAGATTGCCTCCTGGTACTCACCATAGTTGGCACTCAGGTCCAACCTGTCAACCTCCAGCCAGGTCTTCCGCCAACAATGCTCCAACTTCCAACCCTTGATCTTCATCAACTTGAGATCCCCATCAAACCAAGGGTATCTCAAGTGAGAGGATCTGGGTCATATATGGACTGGAGCATTGACATACAGAGCTTTGGAAACCACCCTGTTATAGGTGGCCACCACCTCTCTGGTGCCAATCGCACATGCTGCCTGAACTCCAGATAGGTCAGCCTATGCCAGTAGTCCCTCTGGCTGCAAGCCCCTTGAAGGGCAATAGCTGACCATCTCCATAGGGAAAAGACTTTCAGAGGAGGGCTCAAATGTGAATCCCATGGTGCAGTGATTGCACCAAGAGACCCAATCAGTCTTGAGGTCGTTAATCCCAAGATCCAGCTGGAACACCAGACTGAGTGTGTGGCGGTGCTGATGGGTTGCAGAAGCAACAACTTGTGTCAGGCCCAGTGAAGACCTCAACTGGAGGAGGTCATAACCAAAACATGAGGATTTGTCATCGATCCATACATTGAAGTCCCCAGGATTAAACACCTGGGTGACTCCAACACCTGGTCAATGATGAAGTCCACCACCTCCTGCAGGAATTCTCCTCCTGACCCAAGAAGGTGGTAAATGAGGAGAAATATGCAACCTATACCCGAACCCCCACATATGGCGACACACTCAAAGGATTGGGTGTTACCAGCTGGGTGCCCCGTGAAGCACAGGTTGGCTCTAAATATGATGGCCACTCCCCACCCCTGTGATCCTTCCTCAGGCAGTGAACTGTGGAGCACCAGGAGGTGACAGAGGCCTCTAAAACTGGGTCAGCATCATTACCTAACCGGGTCTCCATGATGCAAGCAAGGTCAACAGAGGAAATCAAGTCCACAAAAATGGCGGTCTTGTTCCTAATCAACTGGGCATTGAATAGCACTGCCTGAAGAGGATTAGAAGAAGCATCCAGTCCTCTAGCTACCTGCCCACTCGGTATGGTGGGAACCCTGGGTACGGAGACCAAACATGTCTGGCATCTCCCTAGGCTCTGTTTAAACCCATGGTGCCTCCTGTCTTGGGCAACCTCAATGCTGCTCACCACCCCCTCCTCAGCTGCCCTCTGCCATCACTGAACCAACTGCCTCCTTGTAATCCCAACCTCCCTGCAGCTTTTAGCTGCAGTGGAAGAAACTGGGAGGTTGGTAAAGGGCAGCAGTCACAAAGCAGAGAAACAATGTCAAACATTGATCACCATATTGACTGGTACTACATATGTCTAACAAAAATATGTACATATACCTGTCAGTTCTAATATAATCAGTAAGAACTCTCTACATATACAGGGTAAGCTACTTTTAGTAATATAAGTAATATTAGTCTAAGCATTTTAAGTGAGAACTTAGATTACTACCTTTTCAGGTTGCTTTTGGACACAAGCTTCGAGTAAGATATCATACCATAACCTTACCTATAGTCGTTCTGGCTTCCCTTCACAGTTCACACAACTGAACCAAAAGTGATTAACAATGTCATGTATCCACAGCTTAAGAGACTGGTTAACCTTAATTGCTGTCATCTATTTACACAGGATATACTAAAGTTAGTCAGTATCTTACTGCACTGCGTACAAACTGGAAAAGAATATACCATATAGACCATTGAGAGGATATATTTTTATCATAAACCAAGTATACATGGAGTACAACACATTTTAGGTTAAACAATGCTGATGTTATAGTTCGTTTTTGCAAAATTTATTTCCCTCCACCATCATCTATTTTCAACTTTGCACCTATCTAATGCTTTACATAGTATGCAATACTCAAGCAAGATAAACCTACACAAACTCATAACACCCCAACCAGATCGAGCTGTCCTTCTTACTTTCTCAAGATTTCCATTGTCCTGAGGAACAGAAGGGTGAACAGGGTAAAAGAGTAGCATTTTTAGGCATTACATTAAAGGTAAAACCTTTGTATTCATAACTATTGGCATGATTACCATGTCATTCCACTTTTGGAAATCAAGCACTGATTAATTGTTGCCATGCATGTATAACATGATAGGCTAATTTCCTTACACAACCACTTGTTCACCGCTTTACTCCCATGCCACAAATCCAGTTGATGACAGATGTCTGGGTGCTTCTTTCCTATCCATGTTGCAATATAGACCACACAGTTTATGAAGTAAAAGTATTTCCACCTATGTTTCTTACTTTTTCTTTTGATTTACAGTGTTATTATCGTACTTCAACTTTCTATTTTACACAACTATTTTGCCAATATATTCAGTCACATTAATATTAATCTAATATGCCATACACTACTTTGACTAACCATCACCTCCACATCATGGTTCCAGACAAACTGTGGCTTCCATGTTACTTAATGAATTACTAGTTGAAATATTTACATAGTCATCAATGAAATTACTTGGACGTGAGCATCTGCTGCCACTTCAGAAACTTTCAATCCACTACTGAGTAATATCTGGAGACTTCTTTCAAAACCAAGTACTTCCAGATTTGTTGACTTACCCTTCGCTTCCCTTACATCTACAATTTGCACATCTATGATCTGTTTGGAATTATTTTCCATAAAGGTATGCTGTAGGTCTGCAGTCTGGCACAGTGTCCAGGGCTGTCATTTCACCCATCACCAAGTAATACGACCAGTTCCTTGAAGTGCGATAAGTTGTCCTGTTTCATGTGCAGCCAGTATTCTCTGACAGTGGGACTACCGTAGTTGTGTTGGATGGCATAAAAAGTGGATTTAACAACTGACATGTTAAAAAATTTCAACAACAATGATATTTTTGCATAGTTATTTCCAGACAGAATAATTGAAGTAGCGAGCATAAAGTTCCTAGTCAGTATTCAATGAAACAGTGGTTGCGACCACCACTTTCTTAAATGCCCACCACTGCACACCGCTGTCACTTGCAAGGCCATGCCTACCATCTTATACTGTAATGTCACTGTGTTTTTGCATTGGATTCGATTACATCTTGAAAAAGCAATCCTACACAGACTGATAACATAGTCTATGTATGCAATACATGACTTGCTATCTGAAATGTTTAAGTTCTAGTTGTGTTGGATGGCATAGAAAGCAGATTTGTTAACAATAGGCACGTTCAAAAATGTCATCAACAGCAATATTTTCACATAGTTATTTCCAGATAGAATAATTGAAGTAGCAAGCATAAAGTTCCCAGCCAATATTCAATGAAACAGTGGTTGCAGCCATCACTTTCTTAAATGCCCACCACTGCACAATGCTGTCTCTTGCAAGGCCATGTCTACCATCTTGTACTGTAGTGTCACTGCGTTTTTACATCAGATATGATTACATCTTGAAAAAGCAATCCTACACAGACTGATAACACAGTCTATGTATGCAATGCATGACTTGGTGTCTGAAATGTTTAAGTTCTGTGATGATCCTTCATCATTTTCAGCTTCGCAACTGGTGTAATTTTCTTCATCCGAATCAGTAATGTCAATATTCAAAAATACATCATCGATTAATGTGTCATCTGAATCACTTTTTTCAAAGCTGTTCAACAAAGCACAAGTGGATTTGATGAGAAACCATATTCAATTAAGGTTGACATATCACACAAGTAGCTATTTATATCACATATACAGTAAGTAGATCTTTGAAAATGTCAGTGGTGTTTTTCCCTTTATTTATTCCACTATATATATAATACAAATTATTTATTAACACCAACATCACTCAAAAGTAAATACAGTACAATTCATGTCATCAACTGGTCAACGTTCAAAACATACCTTTCATACCATTCCAAAAAGCAAAACAAAACCAAAAAAAGGGAACAACTACCAGTTGCTCCTAAATTGTGTATAACATCACTGTCCCTTACATAAAGTAAAGTTGCAGATGTTACTAATCTCAATGTGAATGCTTTAACATACTAAAAGAACCAGAAACTGACAATTAGTAAAGTAAAAGGCAGTTCAAATTACCTATCACTGCATGGTATGTATGTCACATCGGTCTCATCAATGTATTGTATACTTTCTTCGTCAGACTCAGAATCATCATCAGTGGTGCTGAAACCTTACCAGTAGAGAATCAAAAAATCAAGTAATAATGGATATGTGAGGTTGCATAACAATCTATTTTGTAATGTAAGTAAAGGAAATGAGCACTGTCTTACGCATAGTCATCATAATTCATGATCATTTTATTGATTTATTTTGGTGTGGAAACCAAGTGTCGCAGCAGCGTTGGGAATGGTGATACTGGCGAGCTACAGCTGCTTGAAAATGTCGAAGACATTGTAGCAGGTCCTACTAAAATGAATAATACAAATTAATCTACAGGATTCATTAGCAGTTATGAGCTCTACCATAAAAAGAAGTATAACCAAGAAAACAAATGTGACATTAATGATTAACTGGATGTATACATGGGAGTAATAGATTGTGATTCACTGAAACTGTCTCTATATTGTGACCTGAAATAAGAAAATTAAGTCTTACTTATTTCATTTATAAAGCATTATAATTTGTTAGTGACCATGTAGTTTTGATCAAAATTAACAGTATTTTGGGGTTACATCTTAAGATTTCTACTTAACTCTAATTTACACATCATTTTCCATTATTGCAGAACAAATATTCCTGTTTTATATTTTAGTAAACATTTTCAACTAACTTGCCACTAAACCAACTACTACATATGATGATGTGCCACTGTGCTAGCAAACACAAGACACATCTTGTAGAACAATTAAAATACATCCAGGTGAAAAAAATAACATGTACTTTAGCACTGGTATTACCCATGTAATGTAACCTTAGAAAATAACAAAGTGATGCCCACCTTTAATGCCATCTGTCAGTAATTAGGAATTATTACTTATAAAAGATGTTTGATCTGTACACTCTAAAAAGTAAGAGTTTCTTCAGAGCACTGTAATGTCCCTCAAGGTTCTTCAACTCAAACGGTGGAATGTAATGGTTCTGTGTGGAACCTGAAAGTTTCCTGCATGGAAAACAAGCTGAACGGGTTCCCTGGGGAACTTCTACATACAATTTTTCATATCTCCCATGACATCCACCACTGTGCTACTGAAATGGATATCTGCTTTTCAGGATCATGGTTAAAATCCACACTGTAAAAGGATTCTGCTAGTTTTACATTATTTTGACCATAAAAAAACTTTGTTCCATCCACCAATGTCAAATTACTGTTTGTTTTCACCCTTACAACTCTATTAAGAAAATGTGACAGAGACAAGGTCTGATAATTCAACATGAACACTTAATATGACAGACAAATAGTGTAGTTGCCATATTGTTCATAGTAGAAACAGATACAGAAGCAAATGATTTGATACCTTTTATTGGACCAACATAGATGTTACAACAAAAGAACAAGGTGCTCTAGTTTTTGAACCCACCAAGTTAAAAAAAAAAATCTAAAGCTTCTGAAAAAGGACTTGGTCGGTACAAAAGTTAGAGCACTTTGTTATTTTGTTGTAACATCTATGTTGGTCCAATAAAAGATATCAGATCACTTAATATGACACATACTGTCCCATAGTGAATAAAAGGGTAAATTTTCAGTTGTTTTATTCTCAAAGTCCCTTCACATCTCAGTATGTATACCAGTCATCAATTCATTTTCCATTTTTTATCTTCCCTTCATTTGTTTGCTCCCCAGATCCCTTCAAATACCTTTCAAATTACCCATTTTTTTACCAGTTTATTCTGAACCATTAATTTTGCATTTTTAGTCATTCATTGTCAGGATTGTTCCCAATATCCCTTCAACTACCATTGAAATTACCCATGTTGAAGCAGTTAATTATTTATAACCTTCATTTTACATTTTTTCATCTATTCAGTTTTTCTGTTAATGCTTTTTTTTGCATTTACTGTATGTATTAACCATTAGTGATAAAAACAAAATCCAGGGTGTGACAGAGAATAGCTGAGGGGTCGAAGCAAGGGGGTGTCTGGGGGATAGCATTCCTCCATTCTATGTAGGGGAAATCATAAAACAAAAGAGATAATTTAGGCTGAGTAGGAGAAGGAGGGAGAGGCAAGGATGGAGGGAGGGGGGAGGAAGAGGATAAAGATTAGGCCAACACAAAAAAACAATGTTTTTGTTCAGTTTTCACATTGGAGAAGGAGGCCCCATTGTCAGACTGTGTAATCAATCTGACAGAAGAGGGTGGAGAGGGGACCAATGATGATCGTATACCAAAGAAAGGGTACTAGAGGTTCTTAGAACATTAAAAATCGAAAACTCTATGAGCCATATATTAGGTTTGCCCAGGCACAAATCTGAGATTGCCCATTTTGCCATGCAAACCGTGATGTGCGTTGTAGTCCTATTTTGAAAAGCTTGGTTAGCATTGGCAAACTTTGGAAAAGGTACAATTCAAATGAAGGGGCATGGACCTGAATATTAGAGCAGTCTGATATTCAGAGTATTTGTGCCATACAAGGGTGTTTTGCATTGCCCCCTTTTTGTGGCACAAACAACGATGACTTAGACCATGACTTACTCTAGTGCTACCCTAGCGGTTGGTGGAGGAAGTGTGATGGCCCCACCCCGCACCGATCATGATCAAAGACACCAGTATCCCAGGCATCAAGTGGTCCTCCCCACCCCACACCCATGCCCAGTGGTTGGACACCTGTTTCATGGTGTCCTATGGTCCATCACCCCCACCTGATCACCTGCCCAAACATACCAACAAATTGTCATCAGTGTCCAGTAGTTCCTCCCCTCACACAATGCTCTGCCTGAGTAAGACAAAACTATTGCCCTTGGTATAGTGGTCCCTCTCCCCTGTCCAGTCAATGTCCCAGGTTTGACAAGCCCCTACCGATTGTCATCGTACCACTGACTCATGGGATGCCAGGAGCCAAGTACCCCCCCAACACAGCCCTGACCCAGTTTATGTTAACTGATCCCCTGCTCCCTCACAGCCCATCCCTCATTAACATAGAAACATAGACTTGACAGCAGATAAGGAGGGATGGAAGAACAATGGGAAATAATCAAAACTGCCATCACAGAGGCAACAAGCCTTTGTGTGCAGCAAATAAACAAAACAAATCAATGTAAAAAAATCACTGTGGTTCTCAAAGGAGGTGGCAGGGAATGTTAGGGAGAAAAAGATAGCGTTCAGAAAGGACAAGGAATCACAGAAGAAGCAGGACAGAGAACTGTATCAGTTAAAGCAGAAGGAAGCAGGGAAGGCAGTCAGAACAGCAAAGGCCCAAACTGAGGAAAAGATAGCCACCTCAGTTAAGAAGGGGGATAAAACCTTTTATAGGTACACCAGGGAGCGAAGGAAGACCAAGGAAGGGATAGTGAGGCTTAATAAAGGGGAGAGGGTGGGCAGAAGGTAACTGTGAAAAGGCAGAGATACTAAACAAATATTTTTGCTCAGTATTCACAAATGAAGAGGGGAAGGTATCTAAACCAAACAACAGAAACACTCTGGGTAGTTGGGTTGATACCAATGCATTAACAAAAGAAAGGGTTCTGAAGGAACTCTTAAAACTGAAGGTGGACAAAGCAATGGGGCCTGATAGGATTCATCCCAGAATTCTAAAAGAACTAAGGGTAGAACTAGTGACACCACTGACTTTAACAAATCATGGGAGGATGGGGTGGTACCTGAGGACTGGAGAGGGCAGATATTATTCCACTTCACAAAAGTGGGAGCAGGGCAGAGGCAGAAAACTACAGATCTGTTAGTTTGACCTCAGTGATAGGGAAAATGATGATATCACTTTTGAAGGAAAGAATTGTTGAGTACCTAGAGGCCAGCAGGGCACATGACCCAAGGCAGCATGGATTCTCAGTGGGAAGGTCATGTCAGACGAACTTAAAATAAATGGCTACACCCCCACCTGGCAATCCATCCTCGGGCAGTGTATCACCGATAACCTGGCCAGAACAGTTGACTCCAAAACAGGGCCAGAGTTACCATCCAGCCAGGTCTCAGTGATGCAAGCCAGGTCAGATGACCCCACAAGATCCGCAATTATTGCGGTCTTGTTTTTAATGGACCTGGCATTGCTTAACACTGCCTGAGTAGGATGGGTTATTGAGGCCAGCCGTGTCATCTGCCACCCAAAGTGGAGCCCTTGGGTATGGGACCAGACAAGGAGGCCCCCAATCTGGAACCCATTTCACCCCAGGTTGTCTTCTGGACTCCACTACCTAAATTTGCCCAGCCAAATCCACTCTCCCTCCAGGCCTAGTGCCCCACCCCTACATCTCCTTTGCACTATCCTCAAAGACCGACACTGCCTCAATGTGCAGTGTGGGGCAATTAAAGGGATGGAGACTTCGGAGCTCAAAAGGAGAGCAGCTCTTAGCCAGGAGAGCTTTCTGCCAACACATGTCTGCCCATCAATAACACAATTAAACACAAAACAACAAACAAATACATATCCTCCATTAAGAACCAACATAAAATACAATAAAATAATCCAACTACCCCTGCACAAAAAATAAATCCTTTAATGTTGAAAATATAATCCAAATCCTTAATCCTCTGTAATTAATTTCCAGCAGTAAAATTAAGCACACCAGGGCTTCCAAGTATGAGTCTGGGATGGATGGGTCTCTCACCCCCAACCACCCAATAGACCAGTGTCAAAATTGTAGCACTCCCACTGCAGAAGAATATCAGAGATAAAAGTGCAATATTAAAAACTGAGGCACTCTTATCACCTCCCAGTGCACTTTCAGTCCTTTCACCACTTGAGCCATGGCACCAACCACAGGGATCCAGAACACGTCAATGTCAATAACAAAGAAAAGTCCTTACAAGACCATGACGATCAAAGACCTTCTCTTCCTCAATCTTTACCACAGGAATATGCTGCCCCCAGAGATTATCCCCCTGAGCAAAACATCCAGAATAGGGTACAAAGATAAGCGCACACTGGCTCTCACCACATGAAGTCACCAGCTCTCAAGGCTATGCAGCCCTCCGGCAAACAAACCTCAAAGCCCCTCCACAAGATGCCAGCCACGAGCAGCCAACCCCAAGTAAACAAATGCAGTCTGCTTGATCAGATGGAAAGTCCAATGTAACTGCAATCAGGGTCTATACAAAGTTCATGTGGCAGGGGCCAACCCCACACAGGCCACCCCAGGAGTAGAGCCCCCAATGTCTAGTGCCTGTCAGCACTCTCACTCTGGGCACTACTTAGCAGCCCACAGGGATACTACACCCTCCAGTGAAGAACTCTGCCATTGCCCCCCCAGAAGAAAGCCAAAACCAGGCCACCAGCTAGCCTTACCACAATTTCACTGCTCTGGATCTGTTGTAGGAACTCTTCAAATATTCTCAAACAAGTAACAGCTCCCAAAATCTTCAGTACAATTCAAATCAGTTTTATTTATAGCTTCAAAATATGACTGGCCATCTTCTACTACAACATTTCACCCAATGAATATGGGCTTTATTAAGAAGAGTGACCTGTATCAACAGATAAACTTTTCATTTTAAATTTAGTTTTAAAATGCTATCTTAGGCCACCAGCTCAGTAATTATTTTCAATACAATAATATATATATATGTGTATATATATATATATATATATATATATATATATATATATATATATATATATATAGTAACGGTAGTGCTACCATAGTTAGGGTTGAGGAGCCATTTCTATGTTAAACCCCAAAACTTTGCACTTTAATAACTTTGCAAACGTTTGACGGATTTGGCTGAAATTTGGAAAGCATGATTGAGAATCATAGGCCTTGGCATCTGCCAAGTTTTGTACCAGTCAGATACACAACTGCAGAGTTATTAAGCGTGATTTGCGCACGTGTTTACAGTTTTTCTGGAATTCTATGGTCGAGCGTACAGGTCACATGGTTTGCGTGACCAGTCTGAAATCTTCAGGGAATGTGTGGCCGGGTCCCCGATGTGCCTTTCAAAGATTTGGTGAAAAAATATTAAACGGTTCAAAAGTTATTCAAAAAACAATTTCCCATTATAAGTCAATGGGAAAAGTTAACAAAAAGTTCAACACTTTCACAAATGCATTTTACTTTCCAAATGGGCCTGTTACTTTCGCAAATTGGCCATTTTGTTTTCAGTTGGTGATCAGAAAAATGCTTGGCATTTAAATTTGGGACCCTCTAGCAACCTAATTCTTTTTGTATTCACCTAGTCGGACCCTGAGGATGCTAGCCATGTCTTTATTTTGGGGTAAAACACCCCAGAAATATGTATTTCAAATTTCTGGAAAAAGTACTTTCACAAAGTACTTTCGTGCTCATGAAAGTGTCGCAAATCTTTGTGAAAGCTTTCACAAATTGCGACAGTAGTTTTCTAGTCTGTGGGAAAATGACAGCAATACTTTGGCACTGCAGTGCAAAAGAACGGTTAGGAGTTTTGGGCTGAAATTTGGAGGGAATACAGCCGACATCCCACAGATGTGCATTTCAGTGTTGTATTGAAAAAATATTACACGGCAGCAAAGTTACGGCACTATAAAGTTGACAGTTTTTCCCATAGAATAACATTACGGCACCCGACGCATTACAGGAATCCTTTGGCACCCTGCTGCAAAATAACGGTTTGATCTTTTTTCCTGAAATTTGGATGGAAGACAGCCAACAGCCCACAGATGTGCCTTTCTGTGGTTTGGTGAAAAAATATTACAGGAGGCAAAGTTATGGCACTCGAACTTCTCTTTTTTCCCATAGGATAACATTACAGTGCTTGGCACATTTCAGGGCCGTATCACTCGGAAGCGGTGTGAGATACGGACTTTTCGTCGGAAAAATACTTAGCCCCTAATGGGGCTAAGTACAAAACTAGCCAGGACAGTCATAAATCATACGACTTTTAAATTTGTTTTCTACATCGTACGGTTCCTGAGATATAACCTATTTAGTATTCCAAGCCCTCATTTTCTGCTCCGATACCCATTATTATGCATACATTCTTTGTACTCACTGTCTTTCTCTATTCAGCTTTTGGGGAAAACCAGCCTGTGTGCTTACATTACTGTTACCGTTGCCCTTTCCGCTTGCGGTTCCATGCCATTTCACTTACCGTTGACGTCTACACCACCATGTGCATTATCCTTTGCGTTTTCATTTGCGCTTGTGTTTCTGTTATTTTTTGCGATTTGTGTCTACAGTACTGTTTCTCTTTCTGTTTCACTTTGCATCACCATGCCCATTGACATTTCCGTTTGCAGGCACCATGTTACTATGTGACAACACATCACATGGCAGACCGTTCCCGTCTACGCCACCGTGTGTGTTACCCCTTCTGTTCTCATTCGCGCTTGCATTACCATGTGCGCCACTGTTAGCGCTTCTGTTTGCATTGCTGTTTCTGTTACTATGCCACAAGACATCATGTGGCAGAAGCGCGGGGCCCTCCCGGCGCTGTATTACATTCATTATTTCTCATTATCATTCTCAAAAAGAAGGGAAATTAGAGGCAAAAATCTCCGTTTAATGCATTAGTTAGGGTTGTTCCACAGCGACAAAAGTGAGGAAATTCGCTGTTAGGGTTGAAAACCCTAACTCCGAATTCACCCCAGCACCACACACACACAGACACACACACACATATGCAAGTATGGGGGAGGACCAAGTCAACACAACCAATGACAGACATCCAGCAGCAGGTGACAGAAATAACAAACAATTGTCTAAATGTACTACGAGACATCCCCACCCACCTGACCAGGTACTGCATGCTCAGTGGAGATCAACAGCAAAACTGAGGCCATGTACATCAAATGTACACACCCCTGATTGCAGCTGCATACAACGTACCACACTTAGTAGTTGCATGGCCTTACCTACCAATGCTCCACACCAGACCACACCACATGTGGTGGGCCACCTGAGCAACAGAGTTGAGCAAAACCAAAGAGTTGTACAGGTATAATATCTCTGATTATAACAAGGGTTTGAGAAATGCAGCTTTCTAATTGACTGTAAACATTGTAACAGTCTCATGTTTAGTTTTTATTAAGATACATGTAGAGCCTAACCATATGATGAACATGGTTTAATGTTGTTTTAAAAACAGTTTTATTATGATAGCAATAAGCCACTCCAGGTATTATGTTAATGGTCAGTTTATCACTGTCTAGTGACATGTGGCACTTCGGCTATGCCTCATTCAACATTAAACCCCTACAGGGTGATTAACAGACCATTTAACATAACTGTTGGTCATGCCTTATTGCTAATTGTCTTTATGGTAGATACTCTCCCTCTGCCTGAGCACTGCAGCAGCTTTGCAACACAGTGTCCCACCCAGGTACGCCATACACTGTCTAGTTACTGGAGAATGGCTGTGAATATGAACTCATGAAGATGAACAGTGTAACTAGATCATTACAGTCATTGAAACCTTAGTGTGATTATAACTGACAGAGTCAGTGATCGAGAATAACCCCTGCTGTCCTAGTACACTTACCCCATTGTGAGTTAAATTAGTACTAAAAGACATTCTGTTTATATCTACACCATACCTACTTGATTCCTGTTGTACCACAATTAACATAGTTATCACTTTGATAGCATCAGTGACAGAAGTGTGGCAAACCCAAATACTAGGCATACAGCCTGAGTATGAAACAACTGTTAAAAAAATTACACTGTGTCCATAAGTGGCATAGATCACTCATTGCAACAATAGTAAATGTATCACTATTTGAATAAGTTAGTCATCACAGATGCAATTAGATTGTCTTTATCAGGTACAACATACTCAGTAAGTGCCTACAGGAAAATCTATCCTATAGACATCTCCGATACAGGTATGTCATTGTTGGCTCAGTAGTGGTATGATATTTAGAAGTTGCTTGGCCTGATCCAAGCAATTACACTGTTTCTTACAAAGAATACTTACTGCATCTTTAGTATTGAAACACACTGAAGGTCTATGTATGTACATCAGCAGTACACCTTCATCAGTAAGAATGCATCTGATACTGGCAGTATGAATTTCACAGCGTTGAACAGGCAATGCTTTTCCTTATGTTTACATCAGCCTCTCTCTATCTTGAGTAAACTGTTGCAGTAAATGTACTACTATGTAAATCACATACTAAATGTAACACTACTTTTATCTTGAGCATGCTAGTGTCTTGTAGTTAATTTATGTACTTCTCTTAATTAATGTATACTCACTAGTGTTAAAACCTTTCTACAACTGTCATCATGCACCTTCAGCATTTATATTGACTAACGGCACAGTACCAGTTGTGGTGTGGTGTGGGGCATCGGTAGGTAAGGCCATGCAACTACTAAGTGTGGTACATTGTGTGCAGCTGCAATCAGGGATGTGTACGTTTGGTGTACATGGCCTCAGTTTTGCTGTTGATCTCCACTGAGCATGCAGTACCTGGTCAGGTGGGTATGGATGTCTCGTAGTACATTTAGACAATTGTTTGTTATTTCTGTCACCTGCTGCTGGATGCCTGTCATTGGTTGTGTTAACTTGGTCCTCCCCCATACTTGCATGTGTGTGTGTGTGTGTGTGTGTGTGTGTGTCTGTGTGTGTGTGGTGCTGGGGGGGGTGAATTCGGAGTTAGGGTTTTCAACCCTAACAGCGAATATCCTCTCTTTTGTCGCTGTGGAACAACCCTAACTAATGCATTAAACAGAGTTTTTGCCTCTAATATATATATATATATATATATATATATATATAGCTATATAGATATATAGATATATATATATATATATATATATATATATACTACACATATATATTAGATATATGTATATAGATTTTAACTTTCTCAGTTATCTCCATTTTCTAGCTTTGCATGCTCTGCCTCCAGAAATGTCAGTTCAACCAAAGTAAAGCTATGTCATTACAGCCATGCTGATGGGCACCTATTCCCTTCCCTTCCCTTTATACTGCTAACCATGAGAATCACTGGTACAGACCTGCACCCCTCAGTGATGTGAATATGTACTTTCAACAAATCAAGGGAACAATGATGGGGTATACTGTGACCCCATCTTATGTGAACATTTATATGCATATGTTTGAAAAAACATTTCATTTCTGACCCAGCAGTAAATCAGTATTTTAGTCTACAGGAGATTTATGGATGATTTACTGTATTTGTGGACTGAAGTTTATTGAAGCTAGAGGATTTTCACTGTTAGTTGATCAAATGTAGCGTGGACCTTAAATTCGCTTTGGATTATATCAATAGATTTCATATCTTGATTTGGAAATTTACAAAGAGCCTGGACTATTACACACTAGACTGTTAAAATAAATACAATGTAATATGACCTTACATTATATTAGCCATCATCAGAAAATGTTGAAAGAAAACATTCCTTTGGGCCAATTTCTAAGGGCCACAAGAAATTGTTCTTGTAATAATGGGTACTCAAGAGAGAAAATGACTATGGAAAATAAACAGTGTGCAAGGCGATATCCAATAAACATAATAAGGGCAGCAAGAGCAGAAGCATAGTCACAACAAGAAGATTCTGTTACATAGTGTTAGACAGAAGGACAATATGAGTGATATACACTTTTCACCACACCAGTATTTGGTAAAATCAAAAATGCACTTCATAAATATTGGATAATTTTGAAAGCTAATGCAACTGGACAAATGGCATATGTTAATCCACCATAAGCAGTGGCAAAAAAGTATCAATCTTTCAAGGACATGTTAATCCATACTGAACATATTATTCTTTTAGTCAGAGATAAAGAATCTGACTTTGGCCTAGCACCCATGGGTAATTTTCCCTGTGGGTGCTGTGCACAGTGTTCTAATACTTTTAAGGTAAACAGCCTTTCAAATAGATTCAGAAATGAACAAATCGTTATTAGGCAGAGAATATCGTTCGTCTGCTCATGTAATTTATCTTTTCAAATGTTCTTGTGACAAGTCTTACGTTAGAAAGATGTTCTACATGCTCAAACAATGGATATGTAAACACAAGTTAGCAATCAGAACCCATGATGAAAAAGGAGATGCGGATAGTGAAAAAACTTTAAAAAATTGCTGATTTTTGCATTTTATTTCTCATTGTGCTGTACTCAGATGTTCTGGAATTTTTGTCCAAAACTTTCAGGGTAGGAAGAGGTTGTCCCACAGATGTGCCTTTTGCTGGTTTGGTGAAAATAAATATTAATCTGCTCCAAAATTATTACATTTTAAAATGTTAGTTTCTGAGCATGCTCAGTACAGTGTTTTGGATAGCTTCATAAAATGAAAAAAGAATTTGGCCCTCAACAAAAAGGATCCTTTTTTCATTTGGGGCCTATCATTTTTCATAAGGAAAAATCTTTTTTCTTTTGCTGACATCTTATTTTCTATTTTTTCAGAAAAAGAAATGTGAAAACCCACACAAATGATACTTTGTTCACAGACCAACACATGTACCTTGCTTCTTGGGACTCTGTTAGGTGGATTCTGCAGTTATTTGTTTGAAAAATGACCATGCAATGTGTTTCCTTTATCTTTTTAAATACTTTTGGTGACTCAGCAAAGCTTTTTAATTAGTCCTTTTGATCCCTTCTCATGAAAAAAGGATTTTGGACTTAGTTTTTTTCCAGCTTTTTTCATTTGTCCTTGTTTATTCAAATGAAAAAGGATCCCTTGTCATGAAAAAGGATTTTGGACTTAGTTTTTTTGGCAATTATGTTTTTATGAAAATGGATCCTTTTCTTTTGACCCTTAAAGGACAAAAGAAAAAAGTTAGAAGAAAACTAAGTCCAAAATCCTTTTTCGTAACAAAAGATCTTTTCTTGTTTGATATTTTCATTCAAACAAAAAGGATCATATGTCATGGAAAATGATTTAAGACTTAGGGCCAGATATTCAAAACTTTGCCTTGGGGTAAATTAGCACTGCCTGGCATGCTCAAATTGCCATGATCAAATAGCCTGCTATATTCAAAAGGAAAAGTCCGGTGCTAAACCTACTGAATATAGTATGCTAAGGAAGTCGGCCACAATGAGCTGGGAGTGCAGTGCAAAAATAGCCCAGGAATAAGACAGCACTGAACATAACAAATAAGACAGCACTGAATATAGCACCCAGCCAGGCAGTGCAAACACCCACAGGAACATAGTGCAGAAGGGAGCCTGCTATGTCCTGGAACACATGCAAAGAAGCACAGCCCTGGAAGTGATCCTAAGAGCAGATAGCAGTGCAGAACCCAGAATATGACACACACTCAGCCATGTGAATGCCCAGAAGCCCCCAGGAACCATGACTGAAAACCAAAGAACAGTACACACCCGTGGAAAAACCCAAGCACCCAAAAATGACACAGGACACAGTAAATTCAAGAAAATGTAATGTATTATGTAACAAAGACAAAGTAAAGGCAACAAGAATAACAGAATAGAAACAACAGCAATAAACACAACACACAGCACTTAAATGAACACAAAATCAACCACTACTACTACTACTACTAATACTACAACTGCTACCACTACTACTACTACTACAACTACTAATACTAATACTACTATTGCTATGACTACCACTACTACTGCTACTAATGTGACTACAACTACAACAAACACTACTACCACTAAGTCTACTACTACGAAAACTACCACTACTATAACCACAACTACTACCTAGCGAACTAGTATGAAACATATGTACAAACAGTAGTAACAAAATGGCAATGACAATAGAGGGAACAGGGAAGTGGACAAAAAAATTAAAGGAACAAAAGGCAGGTATACACCAGCAGTCCAGAGGGGAGGGTAGGGGAGGTGTAAGGCAAGCAAAGAAGGGAACAGTCCTATGACTGAGTGCTGGATGGGTCCGGCAGTCATGCCTCCAGGATAGCAGCCACCCTCCTGGTTTCTGAGATCAGCATCACCTGCTGCTCTATCAGCATCCACTGCTGCAACCCAACTCTACGCAGGAGGTTGTCACTCTCCTCCGACTCCTCTGGCAGTGTTGCCCACAATGAGGAATGCTGTTGACCTACAGGAGTAAGGGGGAGCATGTGAGGATGGGATACCCCAGGTGGCAACCCAGGGATGGACAGCATGTTCTGACAGTCATGCCCATGTGTCAATATGGAACACAATGGAATGCACACCTGACAGGTGCCTGCAGGATGGGGCTGGATAACACAGGCAGCAACCAACAACCCAATGGACACAGATATGTGTGGAAGGCCACTAACATCACCATGGCATAGTGGACACCACACAGTCCAGCATCACACACAGTGAGACAGTGCTGCCAGACAGCAAGGCCCTGAGATGTCAATGACAGTAGGCCACATCATGACAAGCACATGGGATGACACACGTTGGGACATGATGCCCATTGGAACAGAATTATGTATCACAATGCAGAGCACAACCACAAGTGAAATGGCACAGCAACAACATGGTTCAATGGTATGCAGGCTGTACGATAGCACAGCAAGGCATGTGGTGGTGCCACCACCTACTGCAGCAGCATGCACATGTCAGGCATGCATGGCCACACCCATGATGCACACCTCCAGAGGCCATGGTCCACCAGTGGCAGGACAGCAGTGGGCCAAACACACGCCCTGTACAGTGCTGCACATGCAGCCATGGTATGGCAGGTATCACACATCCCATCCATGGGCACAACAACAGCCACAGGAGTGGTACAAATACACACCATGAAACCACAGTCCACCATCCCATGCACTCCCCAAGCATGACTGGTGTACATACACCAGGCACTGCAGGGACAGTGGAATGGCAGCTGGGTGGGGAACAGTGAACCCCCACCATGACTGAAGGCAACAGGCAGACATGATGGCCGGAGTGCCACATGCCAGAACAAGACTAGGGCACCAGACCATGCCAATGTAGGCACAGTGTCCATCCACCAGCCAGCCTGTGCCAAGGACCTGCATGCCAGACCAGCAGCCATACTCCACAGCATACACACCAGCAGGGTGAGGCTGTCTAGACGCCACCTCACCAAACCCCTGTACCGTACAATGTGCACAACAATGGCATGCACCTAGAAAAAGCTGTGCAGTACCTCAGCGCCCCTAGACATAGCACTGATACACACACATACCATGTGAAAGGCAGAGCAGGCAAGCTAGGCCATAAATGGGAATGGCAACACTGGCTGGGCATGGCAGCACTGGCCCGTAAAGCTAATAGGCCTCACACAGCACCCCCCCATGCAGCCACACTGTACAGCAGCTGCCCACCTAGACACTGGCCATAGCCCGCCACACTGATGTGCTACACAGTACCACGGTGCACATGCAATGGTAGCATGCACATGGCTGTGCACTTAGTGGGCTGGGCACTGGCAGCCCATGGAAAGACCCACACATGCCACAGGCATTGCAGTATGTAGACAAGCAGTGTACTCACGCAATAGGCCTCGGTCATCATTGACACTCTCTTCTGCTTGCTGTGGCATGAGTGGCACCCTCAGCCTGCTCCTGTTGGTTGCCCAGGATCTCTCCTGGCCTGCAGTCCCTGAGCTGGTCTGCTCAATAAGCTCTGCTGTGGAAACAGGGTACAGCAGTGTTACTACAGTGTGAGCCCCAATGGCACTACGCAGCAGTTATCATGGTACACAGAGTATCCCCCATCCCCCCCCAGTTACTGGTAGGCATGGCACAGCACATGCACATGGACCCTACCGCTTCAGCAGACACACTGTGCCACCCATGGCATACCCTTCCCTGGACAGGTGATGCCACTATAGCCCATGTCATGGGCACTGTACACACAGGGCATGTCACACCCACAGCAGTGAAGGTGGCCCATGTACCTAGGTGCCAATCCTCCCAAATCCACTGGAATCAGCTGCACGGCACAGCTGCAAGCAGTCCCCCTGACAGCAGTGCCAACCACAGCAGACCAGGCCGTGGGTCATGTGTGATGGGGGTGCAAAGCAAATGTGCATGGCAATGGCAAGGGACACACCAACAGGCACCACATAGCATCTAGCACTGCAGAACCACTGGAAGTGGTATGGCCACCGTGCCCTCCCCCGCCTGACACATTGCTGCACAATGCCACCAAAGGTACCCATGGCAGCAGGCAGTCCTCAAGAGCCCCCTGGGCAGGTACAAATAAGGAGACACATGCACAGAGCCAGGCACACCCCCTTAATACAGGCACACCTGGAGGTGCACACACACACACACACACACACACACACACATACATATATGCACACACACAGCTGCACATTGTACACATGTGTGCGGCATAGAACAACACCTACCAGGCACAGGCACTGTCCCATCATGTACCATCTGGAGGCAGCATTCCAGTTGGTGCCACTATGTGTGCTGCAAGTCTGCATATTGGTGGTAGCACTTCTCCCTATCCTGCAGGATGCCAGTTCTGGCAATCAGGTGACGGGCGATAGAGGCCCACACATGGCATTGTGGCAGGTCCCCATCCCTAACCTCACCAAGCAAATGTCTGTGCCTCTGCTGAACAAGCTCTACAAGGTTGACTGTTTCAGCCTCACCCCACTGTCTGTCTCTCTGCACCACAGCCCTCTGTCTCTGACATGCAGACATGCCCTGCCACTAATTACAACCCCTGGAATGTACAGTGGCACACCTTGCACCTGCACCAGTGTAATAGTATAGTGCTGCAGTGCAGTGTGTTTTAGCGCTGTGCTACCAGGAAGTATGTGCTCTGTGCATGTGTGACCCCGCCACGACCCAGGCATGATGTTGCATGCATGCACTGTGGTGCTGTGCACATGGCATTTAGTGTGGTGCTACAGAGCACTCTGTGTGTGAACTAGCATGCACTGCAGTCACATTGTGCATGCGTCAAAGCTGTGCAATGGCCAGTAGTGCGGCACTCACATCACTGCATGACACTATGTAACACATTTTGGCCAGCACTATCTGCTTGCCCAGTGCTAACACCAGCGCTAATCAAAGCTTCCATGTAAATTAGGCTACTTGGGTATGCAGAGGGAAAACAAGGTGATTATCGTATCATTACTGCCTCATTTGCATGCCCAACATGCCTGATTGTCCAGCTGTGCTATTGAAGGGCAAGCAGTGCTCCACCTGTGCTGCTGTTAGGGACTTCACTGTTGTGCAGGAGGTGGAATACACTGTGAGCAGGATGTCCCAGGAGAGATAACAGGAACAATCAGGTCTGTATAGCACACAGACCAGGCCGCATTATAGTACATCAGTGTAGGCTGGGCTACACACTGTCCACACATGTGTACAGTCATTTTGTATGCCTGACACAGTACATATGCCAGAATGTTGACATGCGCATGCTACAGTGCTGTATATTTGGTACTGTGGGCCACTGAGAGGGGATGCCATCTGGCTGGTCATGTCCCAGGGGGATACAACTATGTAGACACCATCATAGAGGGTAGGGGGCACTGCTGTGTATGCCTGGGGCTACTATTACAGGGGATGTGTCCCTCATTTGAGGGGAAGGTTGCTGTTCTAGTAGGCCTGCACTCCCACATATGCCTGCCTAAACCCCTGGTCCTGGCAGGCAGCACATGGGACAGAGTGGCGTGTGTACACATGCAGGAGTGCTGTAAGGCCTATGACTGTGCTGTCTGGGTTGGCATGTGCACGCAGCATGTTTGTCCTCCATGCTGCAGGACAGCAGTACAAGCACTGCTGGCACTGTCTGCACAATACACACTGGGAACACCATGTGGCATTGTGAGAGCTAACCAAGCAATGCATAGTGTGACCCGCATGCACACTGCCTGCAGCATGCAGGTCCAGGCATTGTGCGGCAGGTGTATATGTTGCCATGCCGAACAGGTACTGCTACTGTTGTGCACACATTGTATGCCACTGTGAGTAATATGTGCCATTTCCTCTGTCCCACACAGGTGACGCTGCCAGACAGGAAGCGCCAATGGGCCCACAAGTTCTCTGGGGATGAGCAGAGGGTGCTGATCCATGCCATCAAGGAGAGGGAGCAGGTGCTGAGGTAGAATAAGTCCTCAGATGCAGTGATGCTGTGTTTGTGGGATGAAATAATGGCAGAGGTGAATGCTGTGGGTGGCCGTGGATGAAGCACAGATGCCGTGTAGAAAAGGTGGAATGACCTGCTGCGACAGGCTAAGGAGGAGGAGGTCCAGCAACTAAGGGAATGCCTGCAGACAGGTGGAGGCCCCCAATGCATTGAGCAGTGGGACTGGGACCCATTGATGGCATTGGTTGCCTTGACTCTGAGGCCAGTGGTGGTTGTGGGTGTCAAAGGTGGTGGGTGTGAGATGTCACTCATACTACCTAGGCCAGGTATGTCTACAACATGTGTCCAACAGCACCTGCATGACACCTAAGGGGACTGAGGGGACTGTGGCTCATATCCCACTGTCATGGTGCATGCATGACACACACATGGTCAGGTCACATTGTGATTGCAGTATGTGTGCAGCTCAGTGGTGTGCATGTGTTGGCAGTGCACAGCATGCTCCAGTGCACAGGTGTCTCGATCCATGTGTGCCATGGTCAGGGGTGTGTGCATGGGGCATGGTCAGCATTCACATGGACTGTACTGTAGGGGGTGCACGGGCATGCTGTGGAGTGACCACTGTTGGGGGTGCATGTCATGGTTGTGTGCTTGGCCTTCTATGCACTGTACTGGTCACAGACTGTATGTTTCCCTTAACAGCACTGGATGCTCAGCAAGCCATGGGATGGGAGGTGCCTGGCACAGCAGCTCAGGATGTGGATGAGGATGATGCAGGTGTGATGCCATCCACGACAGGCATGTGTGCCAGCTGAGGCAGTGCAAGGTTGGCTGGCATGTGGCCATGGATCCCATGTGGCAGTGGGTGCTGATGTGTTATCTGTCGAAGAGGATGTAAACCTGTATGCTGATGTTGTGCTTGAGGACACACAGGTGGAGGACCTTAGTGGTGGCCAGGTGGGCATCCTCACTGTGACCAGCGACCATGGCTCAGAGGATGAAGAGCCAGACGACAGCCTGCCTGTGAGCAGAAATGTGTGTGACAGCATTGGGTGGGACATCAGGAGACTCTCACACAGCTGCATTCGGGGTGTGGGGTGCACAGACACATGGCAGAGACATTCAGCAAAAGGCTGTTGGCCATGGGTACATCCAGTGTGCACCACTGGACATGCGCTGCAGCCACAGGGTGTAGCACAGGCCCTGCAACATGCACAGTCCCCTGCTGGACCACTGCAACAACAACAGACTCAGCCACACCAGCCACCACAGATACCCCCCCAACAACCCCAACATGCTCAATGGCAGCGACTGCCAACCAAGGGTGAGGGCAGTGCTGCACCCTCAGACTAGGATGGCCTGGGTTCCTGGCCTATACTTCAGGCTACCCTGTTATCAGAGCAGGAATCCCAGCAGGACCTGCATGAATTTCAGGGGGAGGTATGGCATGAGCTGTCACAGCTGTGGGAAACAGTGGGCTCAGCCCTTGGCCATGCTGAGCAGTGGGTGGAGGACTGAATGACACGCATCCTGCCCACTATTGACCATGGTTTTGGGGGGCTCATCACCATTGTGAGGGAGCTTGCAGAGGTGATGTGGGGAGCACACATGGTGGGGCAGCAGGGTGCATACACCAGACAGTGCGGTCGCTCCACACATTTGTGCGGGCGTGCGTCCAGTGCCCGTAGAGTGGGCATGGGATATACCACACCCATATCCCAGTCTTCCACAGGCCACTCACAGTGTTGTGGGTGTCCACCCACCTTGGCTGGATCTGTGGCAAATTGTGGATGCAGGTGTACCACCCTCCAGACGTATCCACAGGCCTCACTGCCTATGTTATCTGCTCAGAGCACACCTAGCTCTGTGTCATGCATGTAAGGGGTGTGTCATGTGTGGGGTTGCAGGCGCCGCAGATAGGCACCACTGCCATGCACTGTGTGCCCCTCTCTCTCTCACACACACACACACACACACACACACACGGTCCCTTGTCTGCACACACACACCTCCTCACTCCATGGTATGTCACAGGCCCCTCCCACCCCATAACACTTGCACTCACCATAGCTGTCCACTATGCACACATGCATGACATGCACTGCACACTATACACTTCTTGCCACTTCCAGTATGTGTTGCACCAGAGTGGTTCAGTGTCTACACTGTACTGGGTATGAGCACATATTAAAGGCATTGTTCATGATCTGTTTGTTGTCTGTGTTGTGTTTACTCACCATCCCATCTGGGACAGCATCTCAAGGATGCCACTCCTGTGCTCCAGGGCCCTGTGTGCCATACGAGGATCTCTCCTCTTGAATTGCTCTACTATCCCCCTGACCTTTGGCTCTGGTTCACTGTCAGACTGTTCCTCGGGTTCAGGTGCACGTATCCCATGGTTCAGCATCATGTTGTGTAGCATGCAGTAGGCTAGTATGATGCAGCATACCTTCTGAGGCCTGTACTGTAGGGCACCACCTGACTGGTCTATGCTGCGGAAATGCATCTTTAGCATCCCAAAGACCCTCTCTATGATATTTTTGCTTGCAGAATGTGCCTCATTGTGTACCGCTCTTTGGCCACTGTGGCTGTCTGGGGTACTGGTGTCAGCAGCCAAAGTGACAGGGGATAGGCAGTCCCCTGTGGAGAGATGTGCACATGTTAGTGTTGCTATTCTGCTGTCTGCCCATTGCTGCTGTGCATCACCTGTGGTACTGTCCCACTGCCCCCTGCCCCAACCTCATTGTCCCCCCCGTTGTGGTGTTTGCATGTCATGGCTGCACATACTCACCAAAAAAGATGTCCATTGAGTATCCTGCCCTCCTTGAAATGATTGGTACTAGATGAAGGCATCATGGGCACTGCCGGGGTACTGTGCAAAGACATTGGTGATGCTCCTGTCGCATCACACACCACCTGGCAATTGATGAGGTGATACCACTTCCTGTTCATGTATATGCCACTGCCATCAGCAGGTGGTGCATGGATGGAAACATGGGTGCAGTCAATGGCACCAAGCACAGCAGGTAGGTTCAAAACTCGATAGAATTGCTGCATGGTTTCTCTGCCCTCGGCTACCATGCTGGGGAATACAATGAATTCACCAGCATGTGGCAGGAAAGCATCTAGGAACTGAGTCAGGAGGTGTGAGGTGGTGGACTGCTGTCCCCTATGGTGTCCCCTGTTGGGCACTGGAATGTCCCAGTGGCTAGGAAGCACATCACTGCCGTCACCTTCTCCACTGTCATGGCATGGCTGTGTCTGGTGTTGGGCTGCAACTGCTCATGCAGGAGTTCACATAACTGCCTCAACATTCCCCCGTTCATCCTGTACCTGCCAGTGGTGTGCTCATCAGGCAGGATCTCGAAGGAGACTCTGGGCTGGTACCACCTGTGTGCAGCATATCTCCTCCTTGGTCTGTGTTGTGGGCCTGGTTGTGCCTGCTCCCTCTCTTCCTCCTCCATTACATCCACCATTAGATGCAGCAGCACTACATTGCTGAATTGTGCCATGTTTACTTCCTGCTCTGGCCACTCCCCCTTCTGTGGTTTGCTGTGGGATAAGACCTGCCTTTTATAGGTGGTAGGCAGCGCCGCACTATGTGTCATGCAATGCTGCCTTGGGCAGCGTTATCCCTCTGAATATTCCATTGCACCTGTATGCACGTTCCTGCCCCCTCACTTTGCCCCTTGCATACTTTATGGTTTTGCCCAGTGCTACCTCTGTTTACCTGTGCTATTTGCCCTTTTGAATATGGCAGACCCGCGCAATCCCGGTGCTAATCCTGTGCAAACAGTTTGTGTGCCGCACAGTGTTTTGAATATCAGGCCCTTAGTCTTTTGCTGATTCTTTTTTTTGTTTGAAGGAATCATTTTTCATTTCCTTTTTTCATTTTATACAGAAACAGATTCTTTCAAATAAAAAAAAAGCCTTTTGTAAGCCGTCCCAATTATTCTGTGCATTTTTCCTGGTGTCTACTGACACCCTCCCATCCCTGTCCCCCTAATTTTTGTAATTTTCCCTGGTGTCTAGTGCCACCCCCCCCCCACAGCCTGATTGCCATCCCCCTATTTGTTATAAATTTTCCCTGGTGTCTAGTAGCACCCCCACCCTATGATCACTGTCTCCCTACTTCTGTCATGTTCCCTGGTGTCTAGTGGCACCCTCTCCACTGTCCAATCACTGCCCCTATAATTATTCACTAGTTCCCCGGTATCTAGTGGTACCTCGGCCCTCTGATTGCCATCACTGTAATATTCTTTTTTTCCCCTGCTGTCCAGTGGTACCTCCCACCCTCCGATTGCCATGCCCATACTATTTTTAGTTTTCCCTGGTGTTTAGTAGCACCTGCAACCCTCCCATTGCCATCCCCATAGTTCTTTTGTTTTTCCTGGTGTCTAGTGGCACCCCCCACCTTCTGAAGGCTGATGCTGTAGTTTAAAATCTGCATTAAAAAATACTTTCTCTCAATGTGTTTGTTTTCCTTTAAAAATAAAAGGGCCCTCACTGATCTGACCTTCCCTGGCCCTGATCTCCCAATGGGCACCCCTCACATTGCACCCCCCATGCCCCCCACAGACCCTGTCTCACCTGAACAGGCCCCATGTGAAGATCTGCTTTCTGATCGAAGACATGTCTTGCTGCTGGAACTGCCAGTTGCTATATGACAAGGTAAGGTACAGTATGTGAGCTTCAAAGTATTTTAATGGGGTTTTCAGCTTTTAGGCATAACTGTCATTTTTGCATGTTTTTTCACCAAATATTCAACATGGCCTTTTTGAGACGATAACTCAGGAACAATTTCGGTGGAATTATGCAAATCTGGCCTGAAAAGCAATTTCACGGTCAGTTGGCAAAACCACCTTTCAGTTTGGATGTGAAAATGTTCACGCCTGTTCATGAGGTGGGATCATAAGAAGGGAATGTTGAAAATTTGGGGTCAAAATATGTAAAAATGGCTAAATTATGTGCATACATAAACATTTTGCTATGCTTGCTCATAACTTTGTTAATTTTAAATATCTTGCACCCAAATTTTCAGCATAGCCTTTTTTTAAACCACCTCATGAATGTAACAGCTGTCATTTTACAAATCCTGCTGAAACTGTCTTTTTACACCTGTGCCATGGAATGACATTGCAATAGTATGGAATCATATTTTCCTGGGGATCTGGAAATTTCAGTACCACGTACATGAGGTGGGGTCTGGACCTTGTGCTTCCTCAGCAACATACCTATACCCATTTATGGAGGGATGGGAGTGGAGTGAATTACTGGGTACCCCTCTAGAAGTACAGACCTAGCATAACCCTCATAAAAAGTTCTCTCCTCAGGACCTGGGTTGATTTGGTCATTTGAATTTGCTTTTGTACACCCCCACCCATTTTTGACTTCTAGAAGTATCAAGCCTGGTATACATTCCCAAAGCTAGGGATAGTACTGGTTTTTCTAAAGTAGTTTTGGTGCCCAGTTGAGGGTTCCAAGGGGTAGCATACTTTGCAAAGTGGGGGAGGAAGCAAAGTTACATAAGGATACAATTATATATCTCAAAAAGTAAGGAAATTCATTGCAAAAGACTTCATTAACACACTAGATAGGGTTAAAGTGAAAAAAAGGGAAATGTGGTGTCAGGATTTCCAATGCTGACACCACACCCCCCACCCTGCAGGCAGCATTTCAGGCATGGTTGTGCCTTGGAGTTGTCAAGTCTAACGCTCGCCCCCATTCCATCAGAAAATAACCTGAGATGTGTACAGTGTATGAGAATGGGGTGAGTGCTATGCTTGACAATCCTAAGGCACACCCCATGCCTGATTTGCTGCCTGCAGAGTGGGGGGTGGTGTTAGGGTTCAATACTCTAATGCCACATTTCCCTACCTTTTATACTTTAACCCTAACTAGTGCATTAACAAAGTTTTTGTAATGACTATATATATATATATATATATATGAAAACACAAATTGCACATTCCTCAATAATGCAAAGCATCATGGGAAGCACATGTAAAAGAACATGAATTAATTAGGACTGACTCAACATTAAGCAGAATTGTATGGTGCTGGAAGGCCTCACAATACAATCAGCAAAGGCTAGCACAGCAGACACAGACACATGTTTTGTCTTCATTTGGACTTATCAGTATACCATATCTGTACCTCAGCCGAGGGGGATAGCCAGCCACCCTATAGGGGATCTTATTGATTTGGGTCATGGGCAGCCTAAAGTAGAGAGAGAGAGAAGAGAACAACAAAAGAACCCCAGAGCAAATGCACTGAGGCAAGGGTTATCCCGGAGGATATTGGCCATACACACAAATTTTAAAGAAAACACAAATAGCACATATCCCAATAATGCAAAGCATCATGGGTAGCATATGCAAATTACCATTAATTAATTTGGACTGACTCAGCTTTAAGCAGAATTGCATGGTGCCAGAAGACCTCACAATACAATCAGCCAAGGCTGTGATCAGCAGGCGCAGACACCTGTTTTGTCCTCATTTGGACTCATCATTGTGCTGTATCTGTACCTCGAACCAGGAGGAGATAGCCAGCCACCCTATAGATGACCTTATTGGTTTTTGAGATATAGGCGCCGAAAGGCAATGCAACTGCCACAATGCAATCATAAGGGAAAATTCACAAATTCTGAGTGCTGTAACTCTGGAACCAGTGTCATTTTTTCACCAAACCAGCAAAAGGAACATCTGTGGTGTAAGGGCTTGGAATCCTGCAAATTTTAACTAAAAAGTCCAAACTGTACAGTGGCAGTGAGGTGACAAAGAAACCATGATTTTTGGGAGAGTACTGTATAGATGCACAAGATGTTTCTTGAAGATTTTGTAAGTACCATGCAACACTTTGCAGTTGCGAAAGTGTAGCTTACTCCATTTGTGACAGTACAAATGGCCACATTAAAATACACATACACAGTCTCTAACCTACCCTTTGTGGGTAAGGTTATTGAGAAGGTGGTTGAGCTGCAGCTGGATGATTGGCTTACCATCCATGAGATCTACCATCCTCTCCAGTTGGGATTTGGGAAGAGGCATAGCACTGAGTCCACCCTTGTTTGGGTGTTCAATGATCTCCTGGTAGCGAGAGATCAGACGTCTTGTTCCATTTTGGTCCTCCTTGATCTCTCTGTGGTGTTTGACACCATGGATCATGGCATATTGCTTGAGCACCTGCGGGTAATCTGTGGACTGTCAGGGACATTCCTCAGATGGTTCCATTCTTTTCTCACTGGCAGGCTTCAGAGAGTAGCATCAGGAACTTATTCCTTTGATGCCTTTTCCCTGCCAATTGGGGTTCCCCAGGGCTCTGTATTGTCTCCTATGCTATTTGTGGTGTATATGCTGCCTTTGGGAGACATTGTAAGGCAGTATGGACTGAGTTTTCACTGCTATGCAGATGATACTCAGCTACACATGTCCTTTACACTGGATCAGTGTGATGCAGTCTCTGTACTTAGCAAATGCCTCTCTGAGATCCAGGATTGGATGAGTGTCAGCTGGTTGAAGCTGAATCCTGGCAAGACTGAGGTTTTGGTGGTGGACTTGGGTCGTTGGGTAGAGGGATCTTTGGCTGGATGGGCCACCGGGCCTTTACTTGATGGCCACCAGCTGGTGACCTCTGAACGGGTATGATATGTGGGTGTTATTCTTGATGAGGGGTTGACTCTGAAATCTCAGGTGTCCTCTGTCACCAAGACCTCATTTTACCATCTGAGAAATATCACCCAGATTAAGCATCTAGTTCCACCTGACGACATTCAGACTTTGGTCCACACCTTTGTGACCTCTTGCCATGATTACTGCAATGCCCTGTACCTAGGGCTACTTGGGGTAGATATTTGTCGCCTGCAGCTGGTGCAGAATGCTGCAGCCAGATTGTTGATGGGGTTGCCTCTATCTAACCATATTGCACCTGTGTTGCACGAACTGCACTGGCTGCCAGTTCGGTGATGACTCTCCTTCAAGGTCGATTTTCTGACCTATAAAGCCCTACACGGTCAGGGACCGAACTACCTGCAAAATCTCCAGCCCTATCGCCCCTTCTGGCCACTCTGCTCCACCGATGAGGGGATCGTGAGGAAATTACCAGGGTACGTTTAAAGACCTCTGGGGAACATTCTTTTGCTTTTGGTGCCCCTACCCTGAGGAATTTTCTGTCTCATTTGGTTAGAGGTTGCCCAACTGTGGAGAGTTTTAAAGCAGCACTAACAACGTATTTATTTTTGCTGGCCTTCTTAACTAATTAGGTTAAATTGTTTTATATTGAGGGTTTTATTACTGATGTTTGGTGTTTTTTTTTAACTTTGCAAAAGCTCTTTGATACTTGATGAATTGCACTTTTATAAATAAAGATTATTATTATTATTATATTTCCAGGTCTTTTGAAAAAAAAAAAACGATGGGTGTTGTTCAAGAGATTCTAGGGTAAAACACGTAGCGTTGGTGTTTACCTAGGGGCACTATTTTTGAACTCAAATGTTTTTTCACCACCACTAACTGCAAACAAGATGGCAGTGGCATGAATCTACTGAGGGCATTTGCGACTGAAAAAGGTACTTTTGCAACACTACAACTTGTTTTCATGCGTAACATATATGTTTTCCCATAGGATATAATGGGAAACCTTAAACTTTAATAACATTTGAACAGATTAATATTTTTTCACCAAACCTTGACTCAATCCCCATATACCTTGACAATTTTGGACCAGATGGACAAACCCTTCAGCCTGTAGAGATGAGCAAAGAATTTGCAAAAGTTGAGGATTTTTCACACTTTTCGACACTGTGCAACAGAAAATCTGATTGGAAAGAAAATTTCCAGATCCAGAGATCTATGGTATGAAAATGAGCATGCCAAATGTCAGGTGAATCGGATGAACAGTTGCAAAGTTATTAAAGTTCAAAATCTTGGGTTTAACATAGAAGTGGCTATGCAACCTTAACTATACCTGCCCTATTGGGCAGGTATATATATATACATATGCACATATATATATATATATATATATATATATATATATATAAACTCCATTGATGCTTCATTTAGTGTTAATAGCACAGCAACAAAGTTTGGAAATGTGATGTTAGGGTTCAAAATCCTAACTCTGCATCCCCCCCACACACACACCCATATACAAGCAGAGGAAGAGCCAAGGTAACACAACCAACCACAGACCACCAGCATCAGGTAACAGAAGTAATGTACAACTCTCTAATTGTACCGTAAGACACATTCATCATCACAGTTCACCAACTGCATGAGTTCTGCTGCCATCATAGTGCCTTAAGGGTACACACACATGCTGGGCAATCATGGGTGATGGCCCACAATGAGCATTTTTGCATTACAAACATTAATAACAAAATTTAAGCAGATGCCAATATTTCAATAGTTAACAAGTGATGAAACGCACAGTATGTTAACCACACATAGTTTATTGGAAATGAGAGTTTGTATAAGCATACCAACAGTCAATGGATGTTTGCATTTTTTTTCTGATACAGTGAGTGAATCATGTTAACAAATGGTAATAATAACAAAAGTAATTCTTTGTACTACAGTTTACAAGTAAGATGTAAAGACAACAGTTGTAACATCCAAAGCTAACCATAACATGCTGTTAAAGAGTATTTCCATGTAATGCAGCAGTATAACAACATGTGATGGTGGTAGTTTCTTACCTGAGCAGTATCAGAAAAGTACTGTGTATGTGTCAGCTCTATCTGTCCTGCTACCACATGCCTATGTAGTAGCAGCAATACTTGCAGTGAGCCAATTGTTGAATTATGACACATCAATAGTTTGAAAATGTGTACAAACTAAGTCTCATTATGTGAAGAAGATGTGCCAGCAATAATGTGTCATCATGCTGTGCTGGCAGTATAGCGTTGATCATACTGTATTTATTTTTTCATTACATAGTGCTATGTGAAATCAGTACAGTGTTGTGATTATTGTGCTTACAGATGCGACAGAGTGGCATAATGTCTCACAATCTTGCATGTGTCTTGCATATATGTGTGTGTGTGTGGGGAGGTGGTGGGGAATGTGGAGTTAGGGTTTTGAACCCAAACATCACATTTCCAAACTTTTGTCACTGTGCTATTAACCCTAACTGAAGCATTAATGGAGTTTTTTGCAATTAATTTCCTTCTTTTTGAGAAAGTATAATGTAACTGGTAAATGGCATGTGTTAGTGGGAGCACGGGACCTCCAGGCCCTGCGCTCCCTTCACATTGTCAATTTTTTGGATAATGGTATGTGTATGTGGGAACATGGGCCCTCTGGGCCCTGCAATCCCACTTACACTTAACTATGGAGCCATACAGCAGCCCTATAGGTCAAGGAACCCTTGTAACACTAATGTGCCAATATCTCAGCAACCACAGCAGCTAGGAAAAAAATTCAAGTGTCGTAATTGTGACAGCGAGATGTCTATGTGAGATTGGTCATCCAAATCCATACCTTGCATAATTTATGAGCTATGGGCACTGAAACACATTGAAAAGGCACCCTTGTAACCCTTGTAACATGTTTTGCCAATATCTCTGTAACAGTAGCAAGTAGGAAAAAAAATCCACTGCTGGTGTAATCTATGATTTCCAAACTTGTTTCTGCAGGTTAGGTTACCTAAAAGTGAACTAAACTGTGGGTAGTGAGAACTCCGTATCTAGCTTCATTTTCCAGATACAGGTGCCGAAAGGTGTCATGTGCACCAAAAGGTGTCAAGGACATCGCACTTTTATCATATGGGGAAATGACTCAACTTCAGAATATTGTAACTTTGGGTCTTTTGAATGTTTTGAGACCAAACCACAAAAGGCACATCTGTGGGACAAGGGCTTGCCACCCTGAAAATTTCAGCCAAAAGATCCAACCATTGTGTTGCAGGAGGTTGGCAAAGATTTCCAGGTTTTTGGCAAAGTTATTTCTCAAACTGTGACACTTTCATAAAAATACAGCATGAAACGTTCACATTTGAGAAAGTTTTGCTAACGTTTTTTCTGTGATTTGCAAAAGTACTGGAGCTCTGACTTTTAAAATGACATATCTGGGGGTACCCCAAAATAAAGATAGGGCTGACATCCTCAGGACCCGACTAGGTAAACCTTACAGTCAGTGCTTACCTAGAAGGTCCCAAATTAAAATGGCAGGCATTTTTTTGTCTTGTGAACTGAAAACAAGATGGCAGCAGCACAAAAGTAAAAGTACCATTTGTGAAAGGAAAATTGTACTTACGACACTTTCGTGAGACACATATATTTTTTCCCCATTGACTATAATGGGAAATTTGTTTTTTGAATAACTTTTGAACGGTTTAATATTTTTACACCAAATCTTCAAAAGGCACATCAGTGATCCAGACAGCATCTTCCCTTAAGATTTCAGACCAAACAGACAAATCATGCAGGCTGTGGGCACGAGCAAAGAAATACACAAAAAGTCCTTTTTTTTGGCATTTTTTGGCATTCTGCAGCTCTGCAACTGTACATTCGACCATACAGAAACTTACCAGGTCTAGAGATCTATGGCATCACACTGCAGACACAAGATTTCATGCAAATGCATCTTATAGTGGCAAAGTTATTAAGGTGCAAAATTTGAGGTTTAACATTAAAGTGCTTACTCAACCCTAACTATAGTGCCACTACCGTGGCACTATAATATAGCTATATATATTTATATAATGGGGGTTGGAGATCCAGGCTGATGATGAATCCTGTTATTTTCACTGCAGTGTGATAAATGATGATGACATCAGCAGAGTTAAAATAAATGCTGTTTAAACATACTCTGCTGATGTCACCACTCACTCACTACAGCCAGCATTCTAAATGGAACTGCTTCACAAAAAAGTTTCTGTTTCTCACTGCTATCTGCAACTTACTCAATTAGCATTGCAAAGGACACTTACCTGTGTCCCATAGTGTTTCTGAGACTCCCAGCCCATTCAGAAAAACTCACACACACTCATACCACATACAGAAAGAGCAGAAAGCATGCAGAGACAGGAAAAGAATACAGAAAAACATAATATTTCAGGAACTTCCACCACGATTGTATAAATAGCACACAGATGTGCAGATCATGTGCTATGGAAAATATTCTCACTCCTGCAGACTGAGCTCTGGATACTCTCACTCATGCCTTTGGCACTCGTGAGAATCACAAGCTCACTCTTCAGAAGTGAAAATATTTTCCAAACCATACTCCTGCCCATCATGTAATATATATATATATATTAAAAAACTCCATTTAATGCATTAGTTAGGGTTGTTCCACAGTGACAAAAGTGAGGAAATTCGGTATTAGGGTTGAAAGCCCCCCCTTGACCCCCCCCGCCCACACCCCCAACCAGCATCGGGGTGTGCATTGGGGTTGTCAGCCCTAAATCTCACCCCATCAGATGTGTGAAGAAGCAGAGGTATAGGAGAATGGGTTGAGAGTTAGGACAGACAACCGCAACGTGCCCCGTGCTCCTACCACATGATGTCTTGTCACATAGTAACATTGTGCTCACAAATGCAAATGGTAATGTGCATGGTGAAGCAAAGCAAAGCAGAAAGAGAAACAGTACTGTAGACAGAAATGTTAAAACAATGCTAAAGCAAGCGCAAATGAAAATGCAAAGGGTATTGCACATGGTGGTGTAGACAGGAACGGTAAGTGAAATGGGTATGGAACCGCAAGCGGAAGCAGTAACAGTAATGTAAGCACACAGGCTGGTTTTCCTCAAAAGCTGCATAGAGAAAGACAGGGAGAAAAAGAATGTATGCATAATAATGGATCTCGGAGCAGAAAATGAGGAGTTGGAATACTAAATTGAATATATCTCAGTACCGTACGACATAGAAAACAAAATTAAAAGTCAAATGAATTATCACTTTCCTGGTTAGTTTTGTACTGAGCCCCAGTTAGGGGGCTAAGCATTTTTCTGATGAAAGTCTGTATCTCACACCATTTCCGAGATAAGGGCCATGAAAGGCGCGGCGAACGCCATAGTGTTATCCTATGGGGAAAAAAGAGAAGTTCAGAGTGCCATAACTTTCCCTCCCTGTATTATTTTTTCACCAAACCACTGAAATGAACATCTGTGGGATGTTGGCTGTCTTCCCTCCAAATTTCAGCCCAAAAGACAAAACCGTTATTTTGCAGCAGGGCGCCAAAGGATTGCTGCAATGTGTCAGATGCCATAATGTTATCCTATGGGAAAAAGCATCAAATTTGGAGTGCCATAACTTTGCCGCCATGTAATATTTTTTCAACAAAACATGGAAAGGCACATCTGTGAGATGTCGGCTTCATTCCCCCCAAATTTCAGCCCAAAACACCAAACTGTTCTTTTGCAGTGGGGTGCTAAAGAATTGCTGTCATTTTCCCACAGCCTAGAAAAGTACTGTCGCAATTTGCGAAAGCTTCCGCAAATTCATTCGACATTGTCACAAGTGCAAAAGTACTTTGTGAAAGTACTTTTTCCAGAAATTTGAAAAACATATTTATGTGCCTTTTTACCTTAAAATAAAGACATGGCTAGCATCCTCAGGTTCCGACTAGGTGAATACAAAAAGAATTAGGTTGTTAGAGGGTCCCAAATTTAAATGCCAAGCATTTTTCTGATCACCAACTGAAAACAAAATGATGGATCTGCGACAGTAAAAGGGACATTTGCAAAAGTAAAAACTGCATTTGCGTCACTGTCGAACTTTTTGTTAACTTTTCCCATTGACTTATAATGGGAACTTGTTTTTTGAATAACTTTTGAACTGTTTAATATTTTTTCAAAAATCTTCAAAAGGCACATCATGGACTCCGGCTGCACGTTCCCTGAAGATTTCGGACTGGTTGTGAAAACCGTGCGACGTGTAGGCATGACCGTAGAATTCCAAAAAAGCATAAACGTATGGGCAGATCACGCTTAATAACTCCACAGCCGTATATCTGACTGCTGTGAAACTTGGCAGTTCCCAAGACGTATGGGTCTTGATTGTGTATTCCAAATTTCCGTTGAATGGTTGCAAAGTTATTACGGTGCAAAATTTTGGGTTTAACATGTAAATGGCTCCTCAACTAACTATGGTAGCACTACCATGCTACCATAATATGTATATATATATATATATATATGTATATATATATATATATATATATATATATATATTTTATATATTAGAGGCAAAAACTCCGCTTAATGCATTAGTTAGGGTTGTTCCACAGCGACAAAAGTGAGGAAATTCGCTGTTAGGGTTGAAAACCCTAACTCTGAATTGACCCCCCAGCACCACACACACACAGACACACACACACACATGCAAGTATGGGGGAGGACCAAGTCAACACAACCAATGACAGACATCCAGCAGCAGGTGACAGAAATAGCAAACAATTGTCTAAATGTACTACGAGACATCCCCACCCACCTGACCAGGTACTGCATGCTCAGTGGAGATCAACAGCAAAACTGAGGCCATGTACATCAAATGTACACACCCCTGATTGCAGCTGCATACAACGTACCACACTTAGTAGTTGCATGGCCTTACCTACCAATGCTCCACACCAGACCACACCACATGTGGTGGGCCACCTGAGCAACAGAATTGAGCAAAACCAAAGAGTTGTACAGGTATAATATCTCTGATTATAACAAGGGTTTGAGAAATGCAGCTTTCTAATTGACTGTAAACATTGTAACAGTCTCATGTTTAGTTTTTATTAAGATACATGTAGAGCCTAACCATATGATGAACATGGTTTAATGTTGTTTAAAAAAAACAGTTTTATTATGATAGCAATAAGCCACTCCCAGGTATTATGTTAATGGTCAGTTTATCACTGTCTAGCGACATGTGGCACTCGGCTATGCCTCATTCAACATTAAACCCCTACAGGGTGATTAACAGAGCATTTAACATAACTGTTGGTCATGCCTTATTGCTTAATTGTCTTTATGAGTAGATACTCTCCCTCTGCTAGGCACTGCAGCAGCTTTGCAACACAGTGTCCCACCCAGGTACGCCATACACTGTCTAGTTACTGGAGAATGGCTGTGAATATGAACTCATGAAGATGAACAGTGTAACTTGATCATTACAGTCATCAAACCTTAGTGTGATTATAACTGACAGAGTCAGTGATCGAGAATAACCCCTGCTGTCCTAGTACACTTACCCCATTGTGAGTTAAATTAATACTAAAAGACATTCTGTTTATATCTACACCATACCTACTTGATTCCTGTTGTACCACAATTAACATAGTTATCACTTTGATAGCATCAGTGACAGAAGTGTGGCAAACCCAAATACTAGGCATACAGCCTGAGTATGAAACAACTGTTAAAAATTACACTGTGTCCATAAGTGGCATAGATCACTCATTGCAACAATAGTAAATGTATTACTATTTGAATAAGTTAGTCATCACAGATGCAATGAGATTGTCTTTATCAGGTACAACATACTCAGTAAGTGCCTACAGGAAAATCTATCCTATATACATCTCCGATACAGGTACGTCATTGTTGGCTCAGTAGTGGTATGATATTTAGAAGTTGCTTGGCCTGATCCATGCAATTACATTGTTTCTTACAAAGAATACTTACTGCATCTTTAGTATTGAAACACACTGAAGGTCTATGTATGTACATCAGCAGTACACCTTCATCAGTAAGAATGCATCTGATACTGGCAGTATGAATTTCACAGCATTGAACAGGCAATGCTTTTCCATACGTTTACATCAGCCTCTCTATCTTGAGTAAACCATTGCAGTAAATGTACTACTATGTAAATCACATACTAAATGTAACACTACTTTTATCTTGAGCATGCTAGTGTCCTGTAGTTAATTTATGCACTTCTCTTAATTAATGTATACTCACTAGTGTTAAAACCTTTCTACAACTGTCATCATGCACCTTCAGCATTTATATTGACTAACAGCACAGTACCAGTTGTGATGTGGTGTGGGGCATCGGTAGGTAAGGCCATGCAACTACTAAGTGTGGTACGTTGTGTGCAGCTGCAATCAGGGATGTGTACGTTTGGTGTACATGGCCTCAGTTTTGCTGTTGATCTCCACTGAGCATGCAGTACATGGTCAGGTGGGTGGGATGTCTCGTAGTACATTTAGACAATTGTTTGTTATTTCTGTCACCTGCTGCTGGATGTCTGTCATTGGTTGTGTTGACTTGGTCCTCCCCATACTTGCATGTGTGTGTGTGTGTGTGTGTGTGTGTGTGTGTGTGTGGTGCTTGGGGTGACTGAGTTAGGGTTTCAACCCAACAGCGAATCTCACTTTGTCACTGTGGAACAACCCTAACTAATGCATTAAATGGAGTTTTGCCTCTAATTTCCCTTCTTTGAGAATGATAATGAGAAATAGTGAATGTAATGCGGTGGCAGGAGCAAGGGCCTCGCGCTCCCGCCACATGATGTCTTGTGGCATAGTAACGGGAAGAGCAACGCAAACAGAAGCGCTACCAGTGGCCACATGGTAACGCAAGCACAAATGACAACAGAAAGGGCAATGCACATGGTGGCATAGACGGGAACAGTCTGCCACGTGATGTGTTGTCACATAGTAACATGGTGCCTGCAAATGGAAATGTCAATGGGCATGGTGACGCAAAGTGAAACAGAAAGAGAAACAGTACTGTAGACACAAATGGCAAAAATAACAGAAACGCAAGCGCAATAAGAAAACGCAAAGGATAACGCCTAGGTCTCGCGTTCCCAGCACATACGCAGCAGGAGTGCGGCCCAAAGGGCCCCGCACTCCCACCATGATGTCTTGTGGCATAGTAACAGGAACAGCAATGCAAACAGAAGTGCTAACAGTGGCGCACAAGGTAACACAAGCGCGAATGAGAACAGAAAGGGTAACGAACACGGTGGCGTAGACGGGAAAGGTGTGCCACGTGATGTCTTGTCACATAGTAACATGGTGCCTGCAAACGGAAATGTCAATGGGCATGGTGACGCAAAATCATACAGAAAGAGAAACAGTACGGCAGACACAAATGGCAAAAAATAACAGAAACGCAAGCGCAAATGAAAACGCAAAGGATGACGCACATGGTGGCGTAGACGTCAATAGTAAGTGAAACGGGCATGGAACCGCAAGCGGAAAGGGCAATGGTAACAGTAATGTAAGCGCACAGGCTGGTTTTCCCCAAAAGCTGAATAGAGAAAGACAGTGAGTACAAAAAATGTATGCATAATAATGGGTATCGGAGCAGAAAATGAGGACTTGGAATACTAAATAGGTTATATCTCAGGAACCGTACGATGTAGAAAAAAAATTTAAAAGTTGTATGATTTATGACTGTCCTGGCTAGTTTTAAACTTAGCCCCCGTTAGGGGCTTAAGATTTTTTCCAACGAAAAGTCCGTATCTCGCACCGTTTCTGAGATACGGGACCTGAAAGGTGCGGTTAACGCCGTAATGTTATCCTATGGGAAAAAAAGAGAAGTTGGAGCACCATAACTTTGCCTCCTGTAATATTTTTTCACCAAACCACTGAAAGGCACATATGTGGGCTGTTGGCTGTCTTCCACCAAATTTCAGGAAAAAGACCAAACCGGTTATTTTGCAGCAGGGTGCCAAAGGATTCCTGTAATGCATCGGGTACCGAATGTTATCCTATGGGAAAATCACAACTTTGGAGTGCCATAACTTTGCTGCCATGTAATATTTTTTCAATACAATACTGAAAGACACATCTGTGAGATGTGGCAATGCGCTCCTCCAAATTTCAGCCCAAAACTCCCAACCGTTCTTTTGCAGTGCAGTGCCAAAGAATTGCTGTCATTTTCCACAGACTAGAAAATTACTGTCACAATTTGAAAGCTAGAACATTTGTGACACTTTTGTGAGCACGAAAGTACTTTTATGAAGTACTTTTTCCAGAAATCTGAAAAATATATTTCTGGGGTGTTTTACCCCAAAATAAAGACATGGCTAGTATCCTCAGGGTCCACTAGGTGAATACAAAAGAATTAGGTTGCTAGAGGGTCTCAAATTTAAATGCCAAGCATTTTCTAATCACCAACTGAAAACAAAATGGCCGATTTGCGAAAGTAACAGGCCCATTTGTGAAAGTAAAAATGCATTTGCGAAAGTGTAAATGCACGCGCAAATCATGCTTAATAACTCCACAGCTGTGTATCCGACTGGTACGTAACTTGGCAGATGCCAAGGCCTATGGTTCTTGATTGTGTATTCCAAACTTCAGCCAAATCTGTCAAACAGTTGCAAAGTTATTAAGGTGCAAAGTTTTGGGGTTTAACATAGAAATGGCTCCTCAACCCTAACTATGGTAGCACTACTGTGCTACCATAATATAGTATATTATTCCAGCCCGGTAGGGCCAGTATAGTTAAGATTGCAAGGTCACTTCTATGTTAAACCTCAAAGTTTGCATTTTAATAATTTTGCAACCATTTGTCTAATTTGCCTGAAATGTAGACTGCACAACCGCCTACCATAGATCTCTGGATCTGGAAAGTTTGGTTCCAATCAATTGTACAGTTGTGGAACCGTGGGACACTCAAAATGTGAAAAATCACACTTTTTTGTGCATTTTTCAGTAAACCATAATGGACTGAAGAATGCGTTTGAGTGGCTTCAAATTTGTTTGTCTACATGTCTCCTAGAATGAACTGGTGCCTTTTGAAGATTTGGTGAGAAATATTGCTCTGTTCAAAAGTTATTCAATTTTTTCATGTCCCATTATAACCTATGGGAAAAGTTATATGTGCATTACAAAAATATTCACAATCACATTTTTGTTGTCGAGCTTCCCGAAATTGTTTTCGTGCTGCCGCTATCTTATTTTTCAGTTAGTGACAGACAAAAAACATTGTACCTTAAAAAATAATGCACTTTGGTAAACACCACCAGTTGTGTTTACCTAATTGGACCTTGAGGAACATGACCCTGGCATTTGTTTTTTTGTAGGTGGTCTGCAAATATAGAAACATACAATTTGATGGCAGATAAGGACCGCTTGGCCCACCCAGTCTGCCCATTTCCCTACCTAATGGATAAGCTGCAGATCCTAGTTATCCAGCAGCCTATTTCTTCCTGCCCCCACCCCCTAGAATTGCCTTATGACTGTCCCATTCATGCTTGAATTCCACCACTGTTTTTGACTCCACAACCTCCTCCAGAAGGTCAGTCCCATGCATCCACAACCCTCTCTGTGAAAAAATACTTTAAATTACCTCTGAGCCACCACCCTCTATCATCAAATTGTGCCCCTTGTTCTTGCACATCTTTTTTGAAAGATGCTACCCTCTTGGACTTTGTTGATTCCCTTGAGGTACTTGAAAGTTTCTATCATGTCCCCCTTCTCCCTCCTTTCCTTGAGGCTATACATATTAAGCTCCTTAAGTCTCTCTTCATATGTCTTCCGGTGCAGACCCTGCACCATTTTAGTTGCCCTCCTCTGGGCAGCTTCCATCCTGTCTATGTCTTTGCGGAGATTGGGTCTCCAGAACTGCACACAGTACTCTAGATGGGGTCTCACCAGCTGTCTGTACAGAGGGATAATAACTTCCTGTGATCTACTGGTGATGCCTCTCCCTATGCATCCCAGTATCCCCCAGCCCTCCTTGCTGCCCTCTCACATTGCTTGCCCACCTTTAGGTCATCTGATATGACTACCCCCCAGGTCCCTTTCCATTTTTGTTGTTGTTAGTATCTCACCCCCCATTGTGTACTCTTCCCCTTGGTTTTTGTTTCCCAGGTGCATTACCTTGCACTTCTTAGCATTGAATCTAAGCAGCCATACATTTGACCATTCCTCTAACCTTGCCAAGTCCCTTCTCATCCTTTCCACCCCACATTGTGCAGATCTTTGTGTCATCTGTAAAGAGACATACTTTTCCTTCCAGTCCCTCTGCAATGTCGCTTATAAAGACATTGAAGAGGACCGGTCCTAAAACTGAACCCTGTGGAACCCCACTAGTAACCCCCCTTTCTTCAGAGTGGACTCCATTTACTATTACTCTCTGTGTCCTATTCTCCAGCTAATTCTTTACCCAGGCTGTCATCTTGGGATCCACTCCCAGGCTGGCTAACTTGTATATTAATCTTTTGTGTGGGACTGTGTCAAATGTCTTGCTAAGTCTAGGTAGGCCATGTCCACAGCCCTCCCTGATCTACTACTTGGTCACCCAGTCAAAGAAATCTATCAGATTTGTATGGCATGACCTTCCCGCTGTGAATCCATGCTGCCTTGGGTCCTGTGCCCCTCTGGCCTCTAGATACTCAGCAATTCTTTCCTTCAGAAGTGATTCCATCATTTTCCTACCACTGAGGTTAAACTAACAGGTCTGTAGTTTCCTGCTTCTGTCTTGCTCCCACTTTTGTGAAGGGGAATCACATCTGCCCTCCTCCAGTCCTCGGGTACCACCCCATCCTCCCATGATTTGTTAAAGAGGGTAGTCAGTGGTGTCACTAGTGCTACCCTTAGTTCTTTTAGAATTCTGGGATGAATCCCATCAGGCCCAATTGCTTTGTCCACCTTCAGTTTTAAGAGTTCTTTCAGAACCCTTTCTTCTGTAAATGGGCTGGTATCAACTTCTGTATCCAGAGTGTTTCTACTGTTTGTTTTAGGTACCTCCCCCTCTTCCTTTGTAAATACTGAGCAAAAATATTTGTTTAGTATCTCTGCCTTTTCACAGTCACCCTCTGCCCACCCTCCCTCCCTTTATTAAGCCTCACTATCCCTCCCTTGGTATTCCTTTGGTTTCTGTTGTACCTATAAAAGGTTTTATCCCCCTTCTTAACTGAGTTGGCTATCTTTTCCTCGGTTTGGGCCTTTGCTGTTCTGACTGCCTTCCCAGCTTCCTTTTGCTTTAACTTATACAGTTCTCTGTCCTGCTCCTTCTGTGATTCCTTGTACTTCCTGAATGCTTTCTTTTTCCTTTGAACCTTCACTGCCACTTCCTTTGAGAACCATAGTGGTTTCTTACATCATTTCATTTTGTTTATTTGCTTCACACAAAGGCTTGTTACCTCTGTGATGGCAGTTTTTATTATTCCCCATTGTTCTTCCACCCCTCCTTCCTGCCCATTTGCTAGTGCATTCCTTAGGCACTCACCCATTTTGGAAAAGTCAGCCCTCCTAAAGTCCAGTACTTTTGCCTTTGTATGACTTGACTCTATTGCTGTGTTTATTGTGAGCCATACTGTTCGATGGTTGCTAGTTCCCAGATGGCTACCCACTTCTACATCTGTGATCCTCTCTTCATCTCCATTTGAGAGAACCAGGTCTAAGATTGCTCCCTCTTGAGTGGGCTCCAATACTAGTTGTCTAAGGCATGCCCCCTGTATGGCATCTAGAATAACCCCACTCTTCGAAGTGGCTGCTGCAACTGCACTCCAGTTAACATCTGGCATATTCAGATCACCCATCAGCAATATCTCCCCTTTTTCTGCCATTCTAAGTATACTTTCTATCATTTCCTTGTCCATTTCCTCCCCCTAAGAAGGGGGTCTGTATACAACCCCTGTGCAGATTGTGGTTCCATTGCTGGTCTCCAAATTTACCCACAGTACTTCTTCTCCTCCCTGTTTTCCCTTTTGTTCTGTTGCTTTGATTCCTTCCCTTATGTAAAGAGCTAATCCTCCTCCTCTTTTACCCTCTCTGTCCCTCCTGTAGATAGTGTATCCTGGTATGTTTACGTCCCAGTCATGGTTTTGTGTGTACCATGTTTCTGTGACTGCCACGATATCTAGATGTTCCTCCTCCATCAAGGCCACTAATTCAGGAAGCTTGTTACTCAGACTACGGGCATTGGTACTCATTGCTCTCCATTTTTTGATGGCTTTACCTTCTGTTGCAGCATCCCCACTGACCTTTCTACCTCGGTCTTTTTCTCATTTAGTACCCTGTTTTGTAGGGAGAGGCTGGGATTTTCCTGCTGCTTATCAGTGCCTCCCCCCTTGACTAGTTTAAAAGCTTGCCATTGAAGCATTTAAACCAATTGCTCAAAAGACTTGTTCCCTTCCTGGACAGATGCAGACCATCCTGCCAGTATAGGCTGGTGTCCCTCCAGGTGGAACCCCAGTCCCCAATGAAGCCAAACCCTGTTCTCCACACCATTTTTCAACCATTCATTAAACTGCATGGTGCAAAGTACCTCGCCTCACTCATGCCATTGACAGGCAGCACCTCTGAGAAGGATACTGTGTGTGCTACTTGTCTTAGGCCCCTTCCCAATTCTACAAAGTCCTTCTGCACTGCTCTAATCTCATGTTGAGCCAAGTCATTTGCCCTAGGTGGACAATGACATCCAGCTCAGACTCCCATACAGCTGTTCTCATGATCCTGAGGATGCGCTTCCTCTTCCTCCAAACCATGGCACCAGGCAGGCACCTTTCTTCAGTTTTCCCTGCTGCCCCCCAGTTCTATCCCCCTAATAATTGAGTCCCCCCACCAGGAGCTGCTTCCTTTCCTTGTGGTGTCTTCTTCCTCCTTCCTGTGGGCCTCCCTTGTGACAGTTGTCCTCAGCCTCCTTAGTCTCCTCTGTGGGTGCATCCATAGGGGAGCTGTGCTCCCCCAGAATGGTGTATGGATTGTGGAGTGGAACAACTGACTGGGTGTGCCTCTATTCCACCATCCTCACCCTCCCTGAGCCCACTGTGGTCCAACTGCCATGCTTTCTTCGCAACCTCTGAGGTAGTGGTGGTGGCTCTGGTGCTCCCTGGATGGGGGAGGTTTCCTTCCTACCATCCAGTGTGGCCTGTGGGAAGGTTCCCTTACTACTGTCCAGTGTGGCCTGAAGATGGGCAACTTCCTCCCTCAGGGCAGAGAGTTGTCTGCAAATAGGGCAGCATCTCAGCCTCCAGAAAGACACCCGGAAGACTGCTGCCCCACAGCCATTACATTGCACTACTCCCCACATGTTTATCTATTTTTTTTGTGTGTTTGTGTGTGTGATTGGTTTGTTATATAGAAATATATATATTATTCAATGTGTATGCTTATATTGTCAGTGCAGTGTGCTAGAGAGGATATGACAGTGATATGCACCTTGCACTCTTGAGGAAATGATGTCAGAACCCCAGGCATAAAGGTACTATTTCCAGGGGTGGGTGGGGTGAGGGTGGAAGGTTGGGCCTAAACTGTGCCCTCACAAACAATCAGCTAAGAGTTCTGACCCACCGCTGCGATGAGTGCCTTCCTGTCAGAAAGATACCCTACACAACAATTTGACAGAGAAAAAACCCTGTTAATCAAACAGAGAAAAATCCAGACATCCAAGTCAGACACCGGTAAAACCTCCCCAGCCCCAAAACAGCCTGGTGGTTTGTGCTCTGAAAGCAGTCAGCCTCAAATTAAGTCAGCTGTGCTTTAAACTCTCCCTGCACTGAAAATCTTAAGAATTGTAACAAATATAAAGCTAGATCCACCTCCCTCTGTTGCTTGAAAGACTGTCTTTTCCTGATAATTCTATGTTCCTTATTTCACCTTTCAGTTAGAAGTAGCCTCCACCTGCAGAATATCTGCTACAAACCAAAGACAATTGTAAGGTTCACCTCCCTCTGTTGTGAGCACAACTCACTTTCTTGCAAATCCTATATTCAGTATTGAGCTTCCAGCCAGAGGTAGTTTGACTTGAAAAATATTAGCTGTTTTGATGAGTTTGCTATAAAACACTTGCTTATAATGCTATTGTTCTCAGGTCTGTTACCAAATCTATTGACTGATAAGTAGCTATGATGTAAGCACTTCCTGCTAAAGTCTGGAATTTCCTTTTAAGGCACACACAGATAGACACAAAAAACAGTTCCCACCCCCTAGGGCACTTGTCTGGGTCAAATACACAACCTGTACCTGCACTTATTTCAGGATTTATGACAAATTCTTAGCCCAAGGTTTAAACTCTTCCTGCACTGAAAATCTTAAGAATTGTAACAATGCTGTCTTTTACTGATAATTCTAAGTTCCTTATTTCACCTTTCAGTTAGAAGTAGCCTCCACCTGCAGAATATCTGCTACAAACCAAAGACAATTGTAAGGTTCACCTCCCTCTGTTGTGAGCATAACTCGCTTTCTTGCAAATCCTATGTTCAGTATTGCAGCTTCCAGCCAGAGGTAGTTTGACTTGAAAAATATTAGCTGTATTTTAAACTTGTGCCATTTTTTGATCATGGCAACATTTTTTGTTGCCTCAAAAACAATCGTACTCAGATAAAAAAGTAACCATGACAACATTTTTGTGTGCATGACAACATTCCCATTATAGAGATAGGAGAGCCACGAAAACAAAGTAATTGCGGTAACACTTCATGAACACATTTTGCTATCATTTTTTTCTTTGTCACTTTATTGTAGCAAGGTGGATTGTGCTATTGGCCTGATATTTTCAGGGTGACAAGCCCTATACCCACAGATGCGCCTTTTGGTGGTTTGGTATGCAAACATTGAACAAGCCCATGGTTACAGCATTCCAAAGTTCATCAATATTCCTATAGGATAACATTGTGGTGCCCATGATGCCTTTCAGTGCCCGTATCTTGAAAAAAGTTCGAGATATGGATTTTTCATCACAAAAATCCTATAGGGGACTAAGTGCAGATGTAGGTTGGACAACCATTAATACCATGAATTTTGATTTTTTTTTCTACCTTGTACAGTTATTCAGATATTTGGAAATTAGTATTCCAGTTGCTAATTTTTATGTCTGTAGGCCACTATAATGCCCTCAGAGTTAGTACTCACAGCACTTTTCATTGTCCCTATCTTGGAAATGATGCAAGATATGGATTTGGTCAATTTATCTTGCATGCATGATTACAGTAACACTTAAATTTTTTTCTACCTGCTACGGTTCCTAAGATATTGGCACATTTGGGTTACAAGGGATCCTTGCCCTTTACAGCTGTTGTATGGCTCTGTAGCTATGTATAAGTGAGAGCACAGGCCCAGAGGGCCTGTGCTCCCATGGACACATATCATTATGCACAGACACATATCATTATGCACAAATGGGCAGCTTGCTGGGAGTGCAGGGCCCATGCTCCCAGCAACATATACCATTTACTGTTTATATTACACTTTTCAAAAAGAAAGGAAATTCTTTGCAAAACACTTCATTAATGCATCAGTTAGGGTTGTTTCCACAGTGACAAAGGTGTGGAAATTTAACATTAGGGTTACCACCTCACCACCCCACAACCACACCCCCATCCTCCATACACCAACAGATGTTGGGGTGTGCCATGAGGTCATCAGTCTTAATTTTCACCCATTCTTCTATTCTGTAGCATGTCAGCTTGCTTACACATGGAATGGGATGAGAGATTAGGGCTGATGACCCCATAACACAAATAACATCTTTTTAGATGTGGAGGATGAAAGTGAGGGAGTGGGTTGGTAACACCATTGAATTTCCACACTTTTGTCACCATGTAAACAACCCTATGATGCATTAACAAAGTTGTTTTTGCAAAATGTCTCTTCTCTCTCTCTCTCTCTCTCTATCTATCTATATATATATATATATATATATATATATATATATATATATGTAGAATACATTATACTGAAGAACAGTTTGACATTCCATGCATATCTGTTTTTCCTATTTATAATTTGTAGTGTCTGTTTTTTGACTACATAAACACTTTGCAAAAAAAACTGCATAAATGCAACATTTAAAGTGACAAAAGTATGGAAATGGGGTTTTATGGTTTCCAACCCTAAAACCCCAGCCCCACCACTGAAGCAAATCAGGGGTGTAGTTCTCCTTGGGGCTGTCAGTCCTAAGCTCACCCCATTGTATATACTTCTGAAAGCACACACATCTCACCCATCTGTCCATGACATCTGAGCTTTCTTGCTACTGAGATGGTGTGAGCTTTAGGGTTGACAACCCCAAGGAAGACTGTGCCACTGATTTGCTCCAGGGTTGGGGGTGGCGTTCTAGGGTTAGAAACCCTAAAACCACATTTCTCTAATTTTGTCACTTTAGGCTGAACCCTAAATGCTGCATTAATGCAGATTGCATGAATAATTTCCTTACTTTCTGATACAGTATAATCATATCCTCATCTACCTGTGGGAGTACAGAGCCCTCCAGGCCCTGTGCTTCAATTCTTCTGTAGATGTATACATGTGTGTTGCTGTGGAAGCACATTTGCAGTGGATCAACAACCAAATTGTCAGCATAGCCTACTTATTACCCCCTCCTCATGAAACCGGTACCGAACATTTTCAAATTGCTGCCAAAATGTCATTCCATGGAATTGAGAAGTCATTGAGCACCACAGGTGTGAAAGCACATTTTGGCCAGGATTTTAAAAATGACAGCTGTCATGTTCATGTGATTGCATAAAAAATGACTATGTTGAGAATTTGGGATGAAAATATTTTAAATTAGCAAAGTTATGAGTGGGCATAGTACAATTTCAATATATATTTATAACTTTTCCATGTTTACATATTTTGATACCAAATAACATCAAATATTCAGCATAGCCTTCTTATGACCCTACCTCAGAAACCAGGGTGGCAGAAATGTTCAAATCCCTACTGAAATCTGATTTCACAAAGTGACCGTGCAATTGCCTTTCTGGATTTATTTTAGAAATTCCAGCACCATTGGTCATGAGGTGGTGTGCTAAAAAAGTCATGTTGAACATTTGGGTTTAAAATATGCAGAAATGACAAAGTTATGCATCAAAGTTGAACACTCCATTGAAATACATTGAACCGCACTTACCTTAGTTTCTCATATTGCAGTTGATGGTTCCACCAGCAAAACATGTCTTTGATCAGAGAGTGTATCTTTGCCCTCTGAGCATTTTAGATGAATAAGGATATGTAGTGATGTACTGCAATGTGTGGGGTGGTAGGTGCTGGTTGAAAAAAAAAACATTGACATATGGTTTTCTTTATTTTAGAGTGGGATGGCAACCATAGAGTGGGGTGGTGCCACTAGACACCAGGGAACTAACAAGTGTGACATTTCTCTCTAGGTTTGGTTCAAGAACTGCAGAGCTGAGTGGAGAATGCAAAACAGGAACCAACAAGCCAAGCTGAGTAAGAACAGCTCTGGTCCCCAATTCAGTGGCCTCATGCAGTCCTACAAAGACATGTACCCCAGCTTCTCCTACAAAAATTGGGCAGCCAAAGATCTGACCTCAGCCTCCCTGTCCACTAACAGCTTCCCTTTCTTCAACTCAATAAACACCAATTTGCTGTCCTCAGAAACAATGTTCTCACTGCCCAGCTCCATCTCCTCCATGAGCCTGTCCTCTACCATGGTACCCTTGGCAGTGACAGTCACACCAGGCTCCATTCTCAACAGCCTCCACAACTTGAATAACTTGAGTACCCCTTCACTGAATTCAGTGGTACTTACGTCTTCCTGTCCCTATGGCCCACAAACCCCTCTCTATGTGTACAGAGACTCTTGCAACTCCAGTCTGACCAGCCAGAGACTCAAAGCCAAACAACACTCCAGCTTTGGATACACCACCATGTGGAACCCAGCTTCCAATCTGAGTGCTTGTCAGTTTGCTGTAGATAAGCAAGTCCGAGACACAGTATCACACACATAAACAACAAAAACAAACATATTAAATGGGCAAAGTGAAAGACTCAAAGAAATACAAGTAAACTGGCACTGCAAACATAAACCACTAAAAAAATAGAATATGGTTCCTTTAACTTGAAAAAGGAGCCATGATGTTTCTGATATTGTTTCTGACAAGAATTCCCAATAATCCAAGGACATACCACATGCAGAAAGATATGACTGGACGTGGCATTTTAATGTTACTTATCAGCTTGTCATTTGTAGGGCTGCAGTGGGCACAGCTCTGCCAAACCTCTTGCTACCAAAAAATGACTTCACATTCTTTCCGACTGAACAACCTGTTGGGGTTGCACCACAGTTGCTTCTGCATCATTGGAGCACTTCACTTGCACTGCACTATTTTTTATTTTTTTAAAAATGGTGTTGTCCTGATCGTGACACTGCGGGATTGGGCACCCCCAGTGTCACTCTTATGTTTCTGGGGTGTGGCTGCTGAATGGGAGGCCAGGTTGGGGATATCTCTAATTTTAAAGAAACAATAAATGGTGGTCATGGCAGAGCAAGGCACATTCTGCCATGTACAGGATGGCCTCTGCACTCTACTGCACACATGTGCTAGTAGTCGTGCATGTGCAATGGAGTGTGGCAGCCATCCTGGGCATGGCAGAGTGTGTCATGTTCTGCCATGACCACTGTTTGTTTTTTCTTTAAAATTCAAGATATCCCCCTAACTGACCCTCCCTCTCAGCACCCACCACCCCACTCAGAAACATAAGAGTGACACTGGGGGTGCTTAATTCCCCTGTGTCATGATCAGGACGGCACCAATTTTTTTTAAAATTAAGTTATACATACCCCTCATCTGACCCTTCCTTTAGGCGCACACCACTCCACACCAAACTCCAGAAACACAAGTGTGACACTGGAGGTGTCCTAGTGTCCTGATCAGGAATTCTCCTTTTTTTCTTATATATTCCCACACCCAAACCTCTCCCTCAGTGCCCACCATCCCACCACACCTCAGAAACATAAAAGTGACACTGGGGTGCCCAATCTCCCAGTATCTCAATGGAAATCCTTTGTCCTGTTTTTTTTTTTTTGGCACCTGTAAAAAGAAAACCATCCATTGATATATTTTGCACCATTCTTTACCCCCTGCCCAACCCTCCCTGTCAGTGCCTCATACCCCCCCACCCACACCACCCTAAGTACTTACCCATCAGGGGTTCAACACTGTAATCTTCTCTGGACTGCAGACACATCTCACTCTTCAAAGCTGGACCATGAACTGAAGAAACTGGTATGCAGTTCAATGTATTTCAATGAGGTTTTGAACTTTGGCATACCCTTGAGCATTTTTGCATATTTTTGGCCCAAATTTTCAGCATGCCTTCTTTGGGTCCCTACCTCATAAACAATCAAACTGTTATTAGGCAGATCCATCCCAAAACGTGATTTCCCAGCCTCAGTATGAAATCAGCTTTTGGGCAGGAATTGAACATTTTCTCTGACCGTGTTCATGAGGTGGGCATCATAAGAAGGCTATGTTGAATATCTGGTGTAAAAATATTTAAAAAAACAACAATGTTATGAACCTACATTGAATTTTGCAAATGTAAGCTCATAACTTTGGTAAGTTTCAATATTTATTCCCAAAATTTACAGCATAGCCTTGTCTTTATAGCACCTTATAATTGTAACAGCAGTCATTTTTCAAATATTGGCTACAATATGTTTTGCACATCCTGGAAGGTGGTTTCATGGTCCTTTTGTGCAATCACCTTTTGCGTAGGAGTTGAAAATTTTCTCTGCCATTGTTCATGAGATGGGTTATAAGAAGGCTATGTTCTCAATCTTGTGTAAAAATATTTAAAAACGAGAAAGTTATCAGGATTTGTTGAATTGTGCAAATGTAGGCTCATAAGATTAGTCATATTCAATATTTTTATCCGGATTTTCAACATAGTCATTTCTTTATAGCACCTCATGAATATGACAGCTGCTATTTTTCAACTCCTGCCCAAAATGTGGTTTTGCATCCTGAACATTGATTTCAAAGTCCCTGCACAAAATCACCTTTTAGGCAGGAATTGAACATTTACTCTGTCCATGTTCATGAGGAGAGGTCATAAGAAGACTATGTTGAAAATTCTGTGTAAACATATTAAAAAACAACAAAGTTATGAGCCTAAATTGAATTGTGGGAACACAGGCTGGTAACTAGTCATTTTCACTATTTTTACCCAAAATTTACAATGTTGCCATATCTTTACAGCACTTCACGAATGTGAGAGCTGTAATTTTTCAAATCCTGGCCAAAGTATTTTTGTACATCGCAGAAAGTGATTTTGCGATCACGGACCGAAATCACCTTTTGGGCAGGAGTTGATAATTTTCTCTGCCATTGTTCATGAGATGGGGTCATAAGAAATGCTATGTTCTGAATTTGGTGTAAAATATTTAAAAACAAACAAAAAAAATATCAGGCTATGTTGAATTTTGCAAACACTTTGGTAATATTCAATATTTCTAACTCACATTTTCAACATAACTATTTCTTTACAGTACCTCTTGAATGTGACAGCTGTCATTTTTCAGCTCCTGTTCAAAATGTGTTTTAGATCCTGAAAGTGGATTTTGCACTCCCTGTATAAAATCACCTTCCAGGCAGGATTTGAACATTTGCTCTGCCCTTCTCCATGGGGCAGGGAAATAACAAGGCTATGTTGAAAATTTGTTGCACAGATATTACAAAGCAATAAATTTCAGAGCCTACATTACATTTTACTAATAAAGGTTCGTAACTTTGCTAATTTTCAATACTTTTATACCAAATTCCTTGCCTACAGCCCTATTGGTTCTGGTCAGATCTTGTATAAGTTTAGCATTGTTGACATTAAAAAGTTGACAGAAAGGATATATATGTATGGAGATATAAAAATAATTTTACAAAAGCTGTTGTTAGAATTATCACTACATCATTTTAAAGGTTAAGCTTTGAAATAAAGCACGTCACAATTGAAGCATTAATTCTTTGTTTATTTGTTTTTGCCTATGAGCAAAGGAATGTATTTACTAAGTGCAACACTGTAAGTTTCTAACATTATATTATTAAAAAAACATTATGTGACTATCAGTTTTAGAGTAGTTCCTCTTGCAGATGCAATGAGGTTCCTAAAAATTGCCATGTAAAGCATCTATGTGCATAAAATGTAGTAAAGTGGTACTGTTTTCTCTCAGCAAACATGAAGCATTGTGTTTTTTTGAGAGTAAACTTATACTTCAGACTGTTCTGTCTGGATTGATGTGTACTGAAGGGAGCAGTAACAGTTATTTTTTTCGATAATCCGATCACCTTCCAGATGCAAGAAATGTCAGGGCACACGTAGCTAAAATGGCAGTACATATATTATATATAAACTGGCAGCCCTATTGTCCACTATATAGACTAATTTAGATTTCAGCTGTGACAATATGAATTGTTTAACTATAGGTGGTTTCAGGGTCACACTTTATTGCATTATTGAGTGACACAGATACAATAGCTGGAACTGTTATTTGTCTGTTTCCCAAATACAGTTTCCTGTCAAAGGAGAAAATATTTACCATCATGTTCTCCAGGAATGATGTGTCAGTGGGGTACAATCACAAACTGTAAGCAAGACAAGAGATAGAGAGAGAAAGACAGAGAGAGACAGAGACAGACTGAAAGACAGGCATAGACAGACAGACAGACAGACAGACAGACAGACAGATAGATAGATAGATAGATAGATAGATAGACAGATAGACAGATGTATCTGGTTAAAAAAAGTATGCTACACACACATCAATATATAGCTACTGTAACTCCTAAAAGACAGGAGTTTACTGAGCCCTGCACAGCAATGCTGTAGTCATAAAAAAGTCAGATACTTTTGCCTTTTGGTTTTAAGTAACTGCATTTAACCTGCAAGTCAGTATTATCTGTTGAAGATATTTTTATTTATTGGTTCACATTCTTTAATTGTTCCAACTTTACTGACCTTGCAGTAAATTCACTTTTCATTGGTGACTTATTAGAACTGTCTGATGTAGTTTATGTCCTTGTTCAGCTTTTAGATTGTTGGCATAATGCATGTGTATTCTGATACAGAATAATGTAGTTGACAGTCATCAATCAATCAATCAATCAAGTCTTTATTTATGCAGGCAAACACCATTAATCATACTCATTTACAAGGTGGACCTGGATTACACAAGGTCAAGAATAACACTTTTATGTACAGATAATAAATAGACATAATTATACAGAAAAAGAAAAAAAATGCACAGAGCAATAACAAGTACTTCAGGAATAAGGTTAATAAGGTTGGAGAGAATTTTATGAGAAGGGAAATTAAAACATTCTGAAGCAGCCAGCATATTAAAACATTTTCATACAACATAGCATATCATTGGTCAGGACATATACAAACTTAAGGGGCAGATATGGAGGGAAGGGGTACAGGACTGCAGCTATTCTAGGAGGGGTGCTACGGTAGATGGGCTGGGGATATATATGTTAGGAGTCTGAGGGTAAGAAAGGTTGTGGTTTGGCAGAAAAAGGGGGGTATAGGTGGAGACAATCAAGGGGCCAGGTTAGGTGGAGATGTAGTGGGCAGGTAAGCAGTAGGCACCCTAGCACACTAAACGTGCTGGAACAGCTGCATAGCTCCTTAACAGCCTTGGCATACAAGGTATTGAAGATGGTAAGACTAACAGCGAGACTCAGTTTCATAGATTTCTGTAGTTTATTCCAGAGTGAGGGCAACACAAAGCCTATGGCCACTCTCTCAAAGTGTGTATTGGCCATAGGTACCGCCAGTAGAAGCAGAGAATAGCTTCTCAGTGCATAGTTGCCTACCACATATAACGGCAGACAGTCAGAAATGTATTGGGGTAATTTGTTGGTAATAGCTCTGTAAGTCCAGAAAGCTGCATTTCTATTCCTTCTGTACTGAAGGGAGGTCCACCCCATAGCTGCATATAAGGAGTAGTAGTGGTGGGTGGTGATAGGTAGGCCAGTTATGAATCTCAAGGATCTGTGGTATAATGTGTCCAGTTTAGTAAGACAGGAGGCATTACACTGACTATAAATGAAATCGGCATAATCAATTAGGGATAGAAACATGGACTGAACTAACTGCAGCTTGGCTTCTTTGGTCAGGAGGCAGTTTTTTCTAAAGAAGAGACCAAGCCTCTGCCTCTACTTTTTCAGCCAGATCCCTAGGTACTTGAATTTCGTAACAAATTCCAACCTCTTTCCTAGTAAAGTGTTTATGGGAGGTAAGAAGCCAGAGATAGCATGGTTCCCAAATGAGTAGCCGGAGAGAACAGCATAGCTTTTGTTTTTTTGGCATTGAGTAAGAGTTTTTTATTCATGAGCTGATTCTGCAACAAGTTGAATTCTGTTTGTAAATCTCCACAGGTGGCTTCCGGAGTTGGGCTGCTTAGGTACAACACCGTATCATCAGCGAAAAGGTGAATATTGGCCTCCTTGATGCCAACATCAATATTGTTTATATAAATTTATTTATTCATTTATTTGTATTTCGGATGACACCTTTGAGCCGAGGGCTCTTTTACAAATATTCCACATCAAGGCAGTAAGGACAATAACGTACAAAACATAACATGATCATTACAATGGAACTTACAAAAAAAAGACAAATAAGGTTACAATAATAGCAGCCAAAGACATTGTCAAGGAATTGTGTTACAAGTTAATTATACAGTACAAGTCATAGGCAGCTCAGTGAAGCTTTGTTAGGAGTGGGTTAGTGGGAAAAGAAAAAGAAGAGTGGTGGTAGTGAGGGGGTGGTATGGGAGACAGAGAGAGGGAGGAGGGGTGAAATGGGGAGGGCGTTGGGTATGTGGTAGATGGGAAATAGCAAGGGAGGAGGAAAGGGGGGGATGAAAAAGAAAAGGAGACAGATTCATCCTATACCCAGTATTGGGGGGTAGGAGAGGAGAAGGAGCTGAGGCAGTGAGGAGGGATGCTTGAGGATAGTATGCCTGGAGGTGATTATAAGAAGCAATCACAGAAGGCACTAGCCACAAGGTCGTGATGCAGTTTACACTAAAAAGCACCAATCGTGGCAATGGAGATTTCTGTGGGTAGCAAGTTGAACCAGGTGGAGGCTCTGACAAGGTAAGAACGCTGAGCTTGAGAGGTCCGACAGCAAGGTATTGTAAAGGTTAGACTGTCCGATCTTCTAGTTAGGTAGCGGACATGCTGTGGGGTCAATATATATTGGACTCCAGGGGGCATAAGGCCTAGTGATGTCTTCTTAGCTAGGATGCAGGTCTGGTGCTTTAGCCTGCTGGATAGCTGGAGCCAGTTAACCTGCTCATAAATGTCACACATGTGAGAAAGGTGGGCAGCTGAAATAAGGAGTCTACATGCCTTATTAGGGGCTACAGCTATACGTCGGAGTGCAGTAACAGTAGCGGATCCATAGGTAACAAGCCCATAGTCAATAGTTGAGATAACAGAGCTCTGGATAGGGAGGTTCAAGGCTTCAGCCGTTATGCAATGTTTATGCTTGTATAGTAGCTCTATACGGGAGTTCACAGTTTTAGCAATATTTTCAATGTGTTTGGTATATGAGAGGGAGCAGTCAAGGGTCAGGCCCAGATATTTAAAGATATCCACCTGCACAAGAGTGACGCCTTCATGGTTGTTAATTATGAGCTCATGGTCCTTGTACTTGTTGTGGGTTCCATGGAACAACATTGTTTTAGTTTTTTTTGTGGTTAAGGATGAGTTTATGTGAGGAAAACCAGTCTTCCACTTCTGTGAAACTTTTCTGTAGTTGAGACTGAAGGGAGGTGGGGTTGGTGTGGTAAGTGAAGATTACTGCATCATCTGCATATAGTAACATTCTGTCATGGCAGGAGGCAGGGAGATTGTTCAGGAATATGCTGAATAACAAGGGACCCAGGATAGAACCTTGGGGTACTCCAGAGTGGATTGGTAGGGATGACGAGAAAATTCTCCAATCCTGACCTGTTGGGTCCAGTTACTGAGGTAACTTTGAAACCAGAGGGTAGTTTCATTTGAAAGACCAAGGAGGGATAATTGTTTGAGGAGAATGGAGTGATTGATAGTGTCAAATGCCTTAGTCAGGTCAATAAAAGAGGTGCCGACCAACTGGCCCTGATCAAGTGCATAATGGATATGTGTGGTGAATTCGAGGAGTGCCGTGGTAGTGCTGTGTCCTTTGCAGAAGCCATGCTGCTGGGAACATTGCAGGCTGTATTTACAAGGTACTACGTGAGCTGATCAGCCACTATCCATTTCAAGGCTTTGGATAGAGGTGGGAGGATAGATATAGGCCTGTAGTTGTTCATGAAAGTCTTGTCACCACTTTTATGGACTGGAGTCACCACTGCCAGTTTCCACTTTTGGGGGAACTGGGAGAGCATGAGGGAACGGTTGAGGATTTTGGCTAGTGGGAGCAGGACTTCGTCAATGGTGAGGGTGAGAAGTTTCATATCCAGTGAATCGCCACTGACCCTAGACTTTCCAAGCACTTTAAGAATGTGTTTTTTAGCTAGGCTTTCCGGGATTGCTTTGAAATGGAAAGGAGGGTGCCCTGGTGGCAAGCCTGAACTAACAGGAGCTTGGCTGACTGTGGTAGGATCAAAAAAGTTAGGGGGTAGCACATGACTAAGGTCAGCAAAAGTGGTGTTAAATGCTTTGGCAATGATTACATGGTCAAGAGTGATGGTACCATCTATGTTCAACATTGTGAGTGTTGTTTTGGGATCCTTTCCAGTCACTTCAGCAAGGTTTCACCAGAATTTACTCCCGTCATTCCAGGTGCTGGCTAAGGTGTTCCTGTAATAGTTAGCCTTCTCATGGTGGATTGCTTTGGTACATGCATTCCTTGCTGATTTGTAGGCCTGCATATCAGTCTGGGTGCCAGTAGCCTTAGCACGATACCAGAGCTGGTCTTGAGATTTCATTTGTGTAAGGAGGCCTAGTGTCATCCATGGGTTATTGACACCCTTGAGCTTACACTTCTTGAACGGAGCATGAACATCGCAGGCTGAGTTGAAACAGGTGATAAAGTATTCAAGTGCTGTGTCTACATCAGGGGCTATATCAATTGGTGACCAGTCATGTTCACGAGGGAGTGTTATAAGTGACTCAAGATGACCGGGGGTCAGCATTCTCCTGTTAATAGTTTTTTGGGGGAGTTTGGTGTATTTGTTGGTCCAGATACACAAGATAGGGGAATGATCACTTAAGGAGTCTGGGAGGACTGTTGCTTCGGAGATGTGCTCTGGATGATTTGTTAGCACCCAGTCTAGAAGTGTACAGGTCCCTGTTCTGTAGTTTACTCTAGTAGGTGATTTGACCATTTGTGAGAAGTTAGCAGCAGCTAGGGCATCCTTTTAACTATTCGAGCTGGAGGCCAGCCAGTTGATGTTGAAATCACCAAGTAGGATAACTTCTGTATTCTTATCCAGGGAGTTGATACAGTCAAGGAGGGAGTGAAAGCCCAGATTGCTCAACTTGGGTGGTATATAGACAGAGACAACAGTCAGGATATTGTTATGAGTTCCGAAAAGTACTTTGGCAGCAAGGATTTGGATGTTATTTATGGGGACGGGCATGGGCATGACATGACCCATGAGGGACTCTTTAAGGTAGAGAGCACAGCCTCCTCCTTTCTTGGTAAGTCTGTCCTGCCTGAAAACTACATATCCAGGAATTGCTATTGCGGAGTCAGGTATCTTCAGAGCCAGCCATGTTTACAGGACTGATAGGATGTCTGGATTGTGCTGGGAAACCCAGGCAGAGAGGATATCAAGTCTGGAGAGGAGGCTGCAGATGTTAAGGCTTGCCAAGGAGAGTGACCCTGCACTGCTGTTAACCTTGTGGCCAAGTTGGGGTGGGCCGGGGTTAGGGTGAATGTTGCCTGAGAGGAGCAACAGCAGCAGTATTATATGTTTTAAAATGGGTTTAAAGTTGTTTCTGTTGGGTAGCAGGGCCCTTTTTTAACAGGTTCCTTTCCATAAGGATGATGCCTGAGGTAGTGACCAGTCAGTAATAGCAAGGAACTGTAAAGGCACAGTTGCAGTGGTTTTGGGAACAGGCCAAAAGTTTCATTTATTCTTCAAAATGGTTGTTGGATAGATGGCCGTTAGAGACAAGTACATTAAGAGTTGATTTCAATTGAAAATGTTTGATACCTGGTGGTTAAGTCAAAAGCTAAAAGAAATGATCAACAGCTTTGGTCCACAGTCATAGAATGTGTTAGAATTCCTGAAAGGGATGAACTCTACCTGTGCATATGCAGGATGTGCAATCCTTTTGTCTGAATGCACCTTTGTCATTCAAAGAGGTATTGAAAAGCCCAAATACAGATCATGGGACAGGTCAGATGAAAATGTGGATGCAAGAAGGACCCAGAGTCACTGAATTTGTCAGACCTAGTTGCTTCACTTATGTTTTGCTTGGGATACCTTCCAACAAGTTGATTTTAAAGTGAAAAAATGCAGATACCTGGTGATAATGCTTTGTAGAAATACAGTCCAGGAGATTTTCACGGATGTAGTGAGCAAGAATGGTGTAATTACTCCAAGCAGAAAACCACATAAATCCACAAAAACTAAGCTACAGACACAGACAAACACAAGCAGCCACCACACAGACCCAGGAGGTGGAGTATGTATAAATGGCAAAAAATAGAGGCCCCAGGATGGATCCCTGTGGAATGCCTCTTTTTAGTAGTTTCAGTGGAGAGAGCTCCCCTTTGGCATTGACCTGCTGAAGCCTATCTGTAAGGTAATTATTGAAACAGCACAGAGAGGTCGGGTTCAGACCTATCACTTTTAGGGTGAAAAGAAGCAGGCGGTGATCAACAGTGTCAAAGGCCTTGCTAAGGTCCAGGAACACGGCACATAAAAATGTTTTGTTTTCCAGCTCTCGGTGTCAGTCATCAGTCACTTTGGCCAGAGCCGTAATGATACTGTGTTTGGCTCTGAAACCAGACTGCATAGGGTTTAGAAGGTTCTTGTTATCTAGGCAGGTTCTCAACTGAGCATTCACAATTTTTCCAGCAGTTTAGACAATATTGGTAGGAGAGATACTGGCCTGTAATTATTTAGGTTGCATGTATCCCCTGATTTACACAGAGGAATGACATGGGCAATTTTCCATAGGTGTGGAAGAGTCCCCTGGGACAAGGATAAGTTAATTAGGTGTGTGATTGGTACAGCTAGGACATGGTATGCAATCTTTAAGAAGTAGGGGTCGAGAGAGTCAGCACCAGTGCTTTTCTTGGTGTCCAAATGTAGAAGGAGGTCTTCGATCTCTTTCAACAAAGCAGGAAGAAATTAGAGGACCGTATTAGTGGTGCTAGATTCAGGAATCTGTGCATTAACCTGAGAATGTAACATGGATGCTGGTGAATTGTCGAATGCTAGGCCTGCCGTAACAAAGTAGTTATTGAAGGCCTGGAAAATCTCCTTGCTATCAGCTGATAGTAACATTGTCAGAGATGATTTTCGAGGGAAGTACATTTCCTGCTGTATGACCAGACAGCTCTTTGATTGTGGACCAAAATTTAGCTGGGTATCTTGAGGCAGAGTCAAGCTCAGATTGGTAGAAGTTGGAGTTAGCCTCTCTAACCAATTTGGTGCAGGAGTTCCTAGCCTTCCTGAAGTGGCACCAATCCTCGGCAGTTTTTGATTTGTGGGCTTTTTTCCAGTGTTTATCTCTTGCTAGTTATGCAGCCTTGAGTTCAGCAGAGAACCAATGGCAAGTTCTGGTCTTTACGTGAACTTTTGCCAAGGGAGTATGATTATTTATGGCACAAGACACCACCTCATGAAAAATGTCATATGCCATACTGACCGATTTGGCTAGGTAAAAGTTCTGCCACTGTACAGACAATTTTAGCTCATCGATGTAGGCAAATGGGTCAAAGTTGCATCTGGACCTTCTGGTGGAGAACTTAGATGTGGAGGGGGGATTGGAGTCAGATCTTACACCGGCGATGAAGCAGTGATCGCTGACTTCCAAGAAAAATATTCCAGCATAGGAAAAGGACTGTGGCTTGCTTGTAAGAAAGACATCCAATAGGGTGCTATTCCTGGGGTTTTTCTTGTTAGGACACAGAGGTTCTTCAATGAGTTGTGTAAGCCCAAGGGAGTCACAGAAGGATCTGAGGGGTAAGGAAGCCTTGGATAACCAGTCATAATTGAGATCCCCTAGAATAATAGTTTTGAGGGTCTCATGTCCCATAATAGTAGATAGGTGAGACAGGAGCTGGGACTCAGCATATAGAGACCTGTAACACCCTATAACCTTGATAGCCATTGATCGGGATGTTTCACCCTTAAGAGACAGACATTCAAAGCCATTTGCAATAGAGGAGGAGTCAATGGTAGTGACTGTATATTTGTCCTTGACATAAATGGATACCCCACCACCCCTAGTCTGCCTGTCAGCTCTGAACAGCCAATAGTTAGGGATGTTAACCTCCCTGTCAGGGGTAGAAGATCTGAGCCAGGATTCTGAGACTACCAGCACATCTGGTTTGCTATGAATGACCCAGGTCTGGATCAATGTAATCATTTTTAAGAGACTGCAAACATTAACGTGCATAAAGCTCATTCCTTTAAGCCTTGTAAGGTTGGACAGAGATGACGAGGCTTCTGTAGGACCAAGGTTAAGTTCAACATTGCCTGACCACATTCGGAGGAGAAACACAAGTTTCTTTAGGGCAGCCAGACATAATTTGAAAGCTCTAATTCTTCCATGACTGCTTGGACTGATAGAACGAGAGTGATGGGCCCTGCTATTTATGCAGTGCTGTTCTAAGAACGCAGCTACCAAAACCCTTGCCACATGGCACCAAGTGGCATTTTTACTGGGGATATGGTGGGGCATACCCTGTATGGGTAGGGAGGTGCAAGTCCCACCCCCAGATGCTACCTCAGACTGATGCAAGTATGGGAGTGCAGGGGTGCAACAAAAACTATGAGATGAGTTGCTGTACAAATAGCACTGTGACAGAGGGTCCGACTCTCCCTGTGAGTTATTTCTGCCTGGGTGATACATTACATAAGGCACCAGCCATAGGAAGATGAAGAAAGGGAGCCAGGTATCAGCCCTCATGTTAACACCTAATAGTGAAAAATACAGTAGTAAGCTAAGACTTCGGCAAAGTGTTTTTATCTGTAGATGGCATAGCCAGATTACAGACTCCTAGAGAATCACCAGACAGAACAAAACAAGTCTGTGTGTGCACGTATTTGAGGACTTCACAGGGCTGAGCAAGATAGCAGATGGCACCAAGCCTATATGATCACTGAAGATGTGCAGTCTCCCTTGGTAGCTGGTACTTTAAAAGGAGGTACGATACTGCTGAAGTAGGATGTGCCAATGTGGTTTTACACCCCTGTATGAGATGGTAATGTTTGTGGTAAAGTAGGCTGCACCAGTATGGTCTTACACCGCTACATGAAATGGTAATGTGCAGTGCTGTTAGCCTATGGAGACCGTCAATGTGAGAGGTGTTTTAGATAGATGGAAAGGAGTAGACCGAAGAATAAGAGGCGGTGGGGGAAGGCTGTCTATATAATAATGAGCCTGGGGGATGGGCGGTGGGCAAAACAATGCAGCTTTGCTGTACCTCTTGCTGGAAGACTCCATGCTTGTGGTCTCAGGCAGCAGCTAAGAAAGTGCCATCTGCCCAGTGGTCACATGTCCCATGGCAGATGAACTGGGAGCTCTGGAGGGATAAGTCTACTGATGGATAATAAGAGCAGGGTTGATGAGAACTGGGCAGACCCTTGGGGATTTAATAGAGGTTGGGGATGTAGTGGGAGGGTATGGCTGGGAGTAGCCTGTAGGAGTGAGCTAGAAAGCCGGGGCAGGGTTTTATGTGTATTTAATCAGGACCGGGGGCTGGGTGGTGGGCCAAAATCAGGTGGCTAGGGCTCCCTTCCTGGAGGTAATGTGCACTAACTTTATTGTAGGTCTCCAAAATACTAGTGACCACCAGTGTGTAAATCAGAAAAGCCCAATGAATTTACTGTGAAACAAGTAAAGAAGGAACAATAATAGAAATAGAATCTATTTTAACTGGAGTTTCTATAGAAAAAATGACTTAGGGATTCAGAGCAGTTCTCATTTAAGTAACACTGAATCATGAATTCTGAATCTGTTTGTTAAATTGTGTGGGACATGCAGTGTCAAAAGTGTATAGATAGATGAATTGTAGCATGACCTACCAAACACTTACTCTACAGACCTAACTAAAGGGTTTTAGGTCAAAATCATGTTTCAGTAAGAGCATGGTCAAAATCTGCATAGGGACAAGAGCAGCACACATAACAATGCTGAGCAAAAACATTCCATGTACAGACAGTGCTGTGAGTGAGGTGCTTAAATATCAGTGGGTGAGCAGATGCAGAAAGGTACTGGGAGCTGCACGACATAAAAGAGGAAACATATTTTGCCATTCAACTCTGCATTGCAGGCAAGTTAGGTGGGAAGAAGAAAGGCAACTCAGGTGGGAGGGAGACATTAGTGTGGGCGGACAATAAAGATGCTGTGAAGTAAAACTTTGCCAGCAAAGTTTGCGTGAAGTGACAAAATTTGCCACTTTGCAGAGCTTTGCAAAGCTTCCCAAGACCTGGGGAAACTTCAGCTTCATCCAAGGTGTGTTGGACAATTTGACCCCCTGCACTCCACATACTTTAATTATACATCCACCGAGACTGCACTAACTTCAACACACAGAGAAACTTAGTAGGGAGAAAATATTTGGTGAAAAAAAAGAAAGTAGTAAAGGAAAAGTTCCACGCTGGGATTGAACCACAGCCAGGTGTACCTCATACATGCACAACTTGTTCATCTAACCATAAAGCTAGCATGCTGACACTGCACACACTAATTCACTTATCCTGCTCGGCACAAGTGAAAACAGTTACAGACGGAGCTCTATAATGTCCACACTATTATTTACCCATAGCTGTTTTCACTTTTTCTCTTTTTACTGTGTGGTTTTTACCATGCTCATGTAGAAAAACACTTTTGACTGGGTATCTAACTACACAGAAAGGTATGGAAAAATTTGTTTCAGATATAGCAACATCCCATTATGTTGTCATTTAAATGTAAATTCATCCAGTAATTCTTAGAACAAAGGTTTGATAAATGCAAAAAAAAATAAAAACAAGCATTTGTCAATGCCGAATGTTGCTTGCTTCTATGTGCTGTTTAGGTATTTGGAAGTCATTGGAGAGCAAATATTGAAAATTCGCGAACTTACGAGTATGCGTAGGAACTGCGCAACGCACGCTCGTAAAACAGTCATTTTTAGGAATTTTTTCACCAAATTTTCAACATAGTCATTTTAAGACCTCTGCTCATGAACAGTGTCACTGTGATTTTCTTAATGTGTCCCATACATTGAGTTCGCACACCGACTGCGCCATTGTGCGCTACATGGGCGGAAACACGTTTTGGGCAGGATGTGAAAAATGACAGCTATACTGCTCATAAGGAGGTGTGGTAAATGGCAATGTTGAAAATCTGGGGTGAAAATATTGAAAATTCGCAAACTTATGAGTGAGTAGGAACCGCTAATGCCCGGCTATAAAGTCATTTTAGGACGTTAATTAAATTCTACCATAGGCTTTTGAGAGCCCACCTTATGAACACTGGCAGTGTCATTTCATTAATCAGTCCTGAAAGGTGATTTCGCGCAGTGACTGCAAAATCACCCTTCAGGCCTGATTAATGCCATGACAGTGCAAGAATTCTTGAGGAGGGGTCCCAAAAACCCCATGTTGAAAATTTGGGGCCAAAATTCCTAAAAATGCCTGAGATAAACAACAAAGTTGAAAAAACCCTATCTATCCCATTATACAGCTTATCGGCATTTCCTCAGTTCCCGGTCGGCTTTGAAGAGTGCAGACATGTTCCCGGTCCACTGATGATCGTCGCGCCGAGTTCCGGAGGTAAGTATGGGGTGAGGGGGGTGTGGGGAGGCAGGGTGCGCAGTGGGTGGGTGCGGGTTGTGGGAGGGGGCAGGGACACTACGAGGGATTGTTTTTTATTCACAGTTCTTTTTTTTTTTTTTAAGAAGACGACGCGGGATGTTTGCCACGCTGGGGTGGGCTCCCAGCATGGCACCGGGAAAGCTTTTGGGGGCATGCAGCCTTGGAGCCTATGGGGGATTGGGCACCCCCGTTGGCTATAACAATTTTTGCCATGCTGGGGTGGGCTCCCAGCGTGGCACCTGGACAGCTGTTTGGGGCGTGGAGCCGATAGGGATTGGGCACTCTGGCCAGCCACACAGTGTGTGTGTGGGGAGCGCATCAGCACGCAATATGCGTGTTTGTGCGTGAGTGTGCTTGGGGGGGAGAGCTCTGCTCACTGAAGCGGAGCTCTCCCTTTCAACTGTATGCCACTGCATTTTGGAGCTGTCATAGACAGCTGCAGCACTCACTTGGGAACTGGGGCCGCACCTGCAAACACACTGACTGCATTGGAAGACAGGCTGACACACCTCTGAAAACTCGGATGATGGCACTATGTTTCTTGCACATGCATGCAAGCAACATAATGAAGCTGCATTTTTATTAGGAGTGAGCTGTGTTCAATTACCAGGCCATGCTATGAAATCCCATTAGCAGCTGACAAAAGTGTCACCTCTATGTGTTTTGCTTGTACTGCCACTTTTCTCTAATTTCAGCACTCAGACAGTAAGCCATTGTTCCTGGGTAAATGCTCCATCTTTATGATGCCACTTAAGCAGACATCAAAGACAATTTTTTAGTAGTTTATGAAAGTTTGTATATTTACTTTTTTAAGGTTAGCCTAACCTTAGTGACTTATTGAAAACAAAGGTGCTTTGGAGGAGAATTGGAGATCTGTTATCTTCCTGATTTGTTTGTTTTTGTGTTGTTTTGTTTCAGGGGAACTGAGACTGTAGGCAGACTGTTTTGTGAATTGCTGATAGTTTCTCGTTTAATCCACTGGAGAAGACTCGGTCATCTCCAGTTTCTCTTAAATGAGAACAAAAGTAGCCTGTCCTGTGAAAGTGGGACCAGAAGTGAAGGAAGGAACCTGAGATGCAGGAAAGCACCAAGGAGAATTGTTGTTTGAATTTGCATGCAGTAAGAGAAGAACAAACAAAAAATTATGATAAAATAGGAAGGATTGAAAAACTCATGGATGGTGCCGGGAAGGGAATATACAGTGCTCCCTTGCTATAGACAACTCCACTATAGCAAATACCCACTTAAAACAAATGTTGGTAATGGCTCCCTCTCTCAGCCTGACAATCAGCTGTTGTGGTAGTCAGTTTCACTAATCGTGGCTACTTATCACTCTGCACTATCATTTCCTATCTCTAAACACCTGAAAATATCTGTCAATGTCAATTAACTTTTAAATGTCCCTCTCAATTTTGGACAGACTAAAGAACCTGCTGCTGTATCTGCTTTCTGTAAAATTATCAGTTAGACTTCTTGGCTCACAGTGAAGTGCTCTTGCTACACTGTCCAAACAATGTAGTCAGTGCACTACAGATTTCAGGCAGGTGAAAGTGTAACCAAGATTTTAGCTGAGACTAAGTATTCTAAGTAGACCATTTGTACACGGTGGAAGCAGGGGGATACCCTCAGGACATTTGCAAATAAGTGCAAAGGATCCAACGGCCTTCCAAAAAAAGAAATTAGACGTCCTGATCAGGGTGAAATTGATCAGGCTACCAGCTATAGTTCAGGCAACAGTAAACAAACATGGTGCCTGTGTCAGGCTCTATTGTCAAAAAGAATGCAGAACAGTTTGCCTGTGGAATCCATGGGGCACAATACAAGTTTGAAAATTCTTCTGGCTATCTCTGGTGGTTTCAGAGGTGGCATGGAATGTGGAGGTTCTGCATCACAGGAGAGAATCAGTCTTGTGGGGGGATGTTATAGCTGTAGCATTTGTACAAAAGTTGAGACATTTTGCTTTCAGGAGGATATATGCCAGAGCAGATATATAATGCTGATGAAACTGGCCTGTTCTAGTGCTGTCTTCCTGATGTGACCCTTGCCTCTTGTGCTGCTAAATCAACTAAACAAGCAAAAATTACAGCTTTCTTCAAGCCGCAGTGAAATGAACAAACTGAATAGATTGAACAAGGGTTTTCTCTTGAAGTTGTAAAACTTAAAGTAATTTTTTTTGTTTCGGTTTTTTAATAATCTGACAAGAAATGATTTGAAGCCACTATGAGGACAACAGGATTTTCAAAGAACACATGGCAGAGTTTATGAGAAAGTACCTGCTCAGGTGTTTTCAGCTTGCTTATCTCCATTTTATAAGAGAACGGAAGAGATCCTGTAGCACTCTGTTAGCACTCGTCTGTCACCCAAATGCTCCTACCTATTAAGGAATATCACTTCTGGGTTAGAATAAAAAGTAATTTTTCAGAGTCCTAGGTATGTGTCTCAGATTAATGATGTGCTGTATTTAGAACAGCCAGTTGAATCAAGGCAAGGCAAGGCAAGTGTTATTTTTCTGGCGCCCAATCCCAGAGGCTCTGGGTGCCATACAAATATATAGAAATTTAATTTAAAAATACAGTTCTCTCTCTCTATATATATATATATATATATATATACATATATATATATATAGAGAGCCACGTCTCTTGAGGAAATAAAATCAACTTCCTCTGAAGTGAATCAATAGATGAATGGATTAGGCAAAAGGTCTACACCAAACTATCAATTACACTTTTAATTCAATATTGGATGTTGCCACATTATGAAATTGAGACGCATACCTAGGATTGTGAAACATTACTTTTTGTTGTAACCTAGAAGTGGTATTCATTAATAGGTAGCAGAGTTTGAGTGGTGTGTCCTAACTGACAGATAAGTGCTAACACAATGCTCCTGTGAAAATCTAGCTGTCCTCATAATGGCACTGGTCCAATATGATTAATCAAGATGTGCAACACATCATGAGAATATTTATTTAGAGGAAGAATTGGATGAGAGGAAATTGAGTTCAAGCTACTATCCCATACTGTCTAACACAGCACATTTCTTAACAAAACAATGAATAAACTGACTATTCATGGTGGGTGAATGATAGAAGGAATAGATAGAGTGGGATAATTAATAATAAAAAATATACAGTGCAGTGTTTACTTTAAATAAACTGAAATAGGAGCTTCGATCATTGATTTCTCTGTCACAGGAGTCTGTCAGAGATCAGTTGTTCCAGCGACAGCTCTTCATTGAGAGTAACATTATAAGCTACTTCATGGGCATTAGTGATTCTTTGACTTACATATGGATCCACACATTGTCCAGACATCTGTAAATAAGTGCACCCATGCTACTGCCTAGTGCGTGAAACCCAAGTCAACTTACTGTAAGTGACATCACTGTGACTTGGGCTTCAAAGCACATCTTGTCAGGTTTCTTCCCGGTTCCAGCTTCGGCTAGGACCGTAGTTGTCATGTGACCCACCAACATACCTGATGATTTAAAGAAACCACACAGGACAAAAGTTTGAAATTGATGTTTTATTACCACAGGATGCAAAACTGACTAATGTACACTCGATTTAAGTAAAACCTGCTTCTTAACTTGCCTGTTTATTTCAGGTTAGATCTACATCTTCATTTCTTTACATTGATCCTACATAAATTAAGGAAATTTTTGTGTTGGGATCATAAATTCACTGTTTTAGAGCATAATGTCAACATTTTGAAATTAAATGAGTCTTACTCTCACTCTGAGTAGAGATGCAGCGAATGTAAATTCTGCTGGCGAAGTGAACACGAAGTGGGCACTTCACATTGCCACACCGCTACGCGGAGTGGGAAATGCAAAGTGCTCACTCCGCCTTGTCATCATCACTTTGCATTAAGGCAGAATGGCAGCACGAAGTACGGCGAAGTAATTGTTTTTATTGGACTTCGCGTTCCTCATTATGATTCTAAGTGACCCACTTGGTGTTTCAGATTTGGCAGCCCCCACCCACACATCACATGGCTTACAGTACTGTAAATCACATGTTCTTTAGCTAGGCAGGAAGAAAATGAATCATACAAGCAGACACTTTTACTTTCTCCTGTGTAGACAGAGATAGAGTGGTCTGTTTTGTGACTGCTGATACTTTGAGATCAGAGAGGAGGAGATTTAAACTTTGATTTAGACCCAACAGCTTTTTTAAAAGCTACATTTTTTTGTCTTTTCTGTACTTTTTTTACTTAATTTGCTCTTTCTGTAAATTTTATTTTTCTTACAGGCTTAAAATACATCCAAGTAACTATTAAAAAAAATTAATGTTGTGATTCATGACATGATCATAAATCGTGATTTGTGACTACATTTGTGACCATGATGATGACGAAATGCGAATGCCTACAGCTGTATTTCCGGGCCCCCGATGAGGTGTGACACAAAACTCCCTGACTTAAAAACACTCATTAATGAGTACAATGGAGGAGTGATGAAGCATGGAGAGATAATACAAAACAGTCTTACAATACATCCAAGTAACTATAAAAAAAGATTAATGTTGTGATTCGTGACATGATCATAAATCATGATTTGTGACTGCATTTGTGACTGTCCGTGATGATTAAGAATGTGATTTGTATGATGAATGACTCATGATAATGGTTCCGACTTAAAAACGCATATTAATGAGTACAATGTTTGTGCAGAATTATGCACCACACCTGTCCAGTACTCTGAAGGGAAGCCAAAGAAACAACTGTGACTTAAGTTAGAGATGGAGATTGTGCCCTGAAAAGATGCAAATGCACAGACAGATTAAGATTGCACTGCACACTGAAGAGATGCAGATGCAAAGGCACAACACCTATCCAATGCTCACCAGCATAAATTCAAAAATATGTAAAATAATCCCTTTTCTGGTTAGGGCAGGCTACGGGGGGGCAGTGTATTGCACTGCTGCAGTAATAGTCACTAGTACTAGTACTAGTAAAGATACCACAAAGAAGTACAAAAAATTACACAGCTGCAGTGAATAGCATAGCAGGTTCACATTGCTGAAATTATTTGGCAAAATAAAAGGTGTCTGATTTGATGATGTGTCACACGCATACTCACACACACACTAAGTAATATGTAGCAAATTGAAAACTTCAGTAATATAACCACATATTTTAAACAAACTAAAATTATGCACTGTGGCACCACAACAATCAGCAAAAAAATGGCAAGAATTATTGAAAATATTACTGTGTGTACATTAACTCAGTTATACAAGAAAAATATCACCAAAACAGAATGCTCTGTCTTTTTCTCCAAGTTAATCTACCTACACCAAAGATACATCCCTCCCCCAAGCACACTTCCACTGTCTCTCAGTACACAGACCGAATATTGTACATGAACATTCAAAATCCACACACAAACAATAAACGCTCGATGATATAAGCACAGGAGGGTTTCCTATAATCGATGAACTAAAGTTTCAGCAAAACAAATGACCCCAAAAGGCCTTTTTAACAGCTTTTAGAAGGTTTGAATCACAAAGTTCTCAGAGCAGATTCTCTCCTACAGCTTCATACACACACTACCCCAAACTGAGGCTGTACAGGACAATCTAGAGCCCATGTGACCTGAAATCCCATGAATCACTGCAAAATTCACCTTTGGAGCATAAAAACAAGGCAAAGTGAGGCGAAGTACATTGTTTTCAATGTACTTTGCCTTAAGAATTGGTGGAGTAGTGGTCTGAGAAGGCGGAGTAACGCAAAGTCATTGTTTTCAATGGACTTCGTGTTACCCATTATAATGCGAAGTACTCTGCTTCGCGTTGTGGAGCACTCCATGAATCTGCCTTCACTCCGGGGATCACTTCGCAGAGTGAATTGGGGCCACTTTGCCCCCCATTAACTCTGAGCAAACTTTGTCGGCTCCTGCAAACACACAGCAGGTTTCTGTTCATGCTGCAGTCTCTGTGTGCTCCACATGTCAGGACAGAGTCAGAAAAATGAACTGACAGCAGCTGTAAGCAAAAATAAAACATTTCATAATAAAACATCCCTAATAATGACATGAAAGGTTACACATTTACCAAATATGACTCTACAGTACTACAGATATTGCTAAAATAGTTGAATACACTAGCTATTTAATAAAGGGATCCCTTTCTTTTATGTCCAAATTCTTTATATGTTTGGCCATAGGAAAAAGTGGAACGAGTCATGAAAAAAGATGTAAAAAGAAAAAAAAAACACACATTTGGGGGTAATTTTTACAAAAAAGTAAATTCAGAATCCACCAAATGGGGTCTCCAATGAGCAAGATACATGTGTTGGTCTCTCCACAGCATGTCATTTTTGTGGGTTTTGTAATTTTTTTATTTTGGAAAAAAAAAGGAACCAAGAAGGTGACATTCGAAAAAGGAATTTTTTCCTCACAAAAAAGATTGGCCCTATACGAAAAAAGGATTATTTTTTCATTTCATACAGCTATCTTGACGTGCTTACTAAGCATGCTAAGAATTGAAATTTTAAAAATGTATAACTCTGGAACAAAATAACATTTGTTTACCAAACCAGTGAAAGATACTACCGTGGGTAGGCCTTTTGTATCCTGAAAATTTCAGACAAAAATTCCAAACCATTCAGGCAGTAGAGGCTGACAAAAAACAGCAACCCACCCCCCAAAAAACTCAGTTTTTTCACTATCTGGATTTCAAAATCTGCACATCCAACAGGAATAACACTTGGAACATCAGGAGATCTACCCTTTGAGAACCATGCATGCAAAAATTGTGCAAATCTGTTGAATGGTTGCAAAGTTATTAAAGTGAACAAATGGGGGTGTAACATTACTACTCAATGTTAAACCACACCACTATTACATAGATAGATAGATAATTTTGCCCTCAAATGGGTTAATGAGTTAATTTAGTCATTATTAGCATTTCGTTGCTATTTTTACATACTGTATATGGAGGGATTGAATAAATAAAATGGAATGTAGTTTGTATTGCATATTATGAAGTAATATGAGTATTTGTACTTGATGTGTTGGGTGTAGGGTTTGTTCATAGCAAGCTTACACATTTTAGGAGCTCCCCCCATCCTGGCCCTGGAAAGCCTCTAGCAGTATTTAGATTTATGATGCATAGGACAAAATAATGGTTGATGATTTCAGGTAACTTTGTAAATCTTGTCAATGTTGTAAAAGTTTAAGAACTGCTTTCTGAGGTTGAGGCCACATAAGAGTTTTTCTCAGTTGAGGGACTTGCTATACTATGCATCTGGGATGTTGTGCAGGGAGCACATGAAGTTAGCACATCATTGACATCATGATGTCACTGGGTGGCACAGGTCTTTGCTTGTGCTCCACGTGGCAAGCAGAATAAAGTTAAGGGAATGGATGCCAGTAAGCATTGCTGTCACTTTACCTTGGCTGAACTGACCTTTTTGGAGGCAGAACACACACTGTTAGAAAGCTGAAATAACTGAGTAAGTTAAAAACTGAAATATATTTCGAAGGCTATGCCTGCTGCTCAGTGGGTGGGAGCACCCAGCCATGCCCCATGCCTGAGCTATTTAAGCCAGCTTCCACCAGCCTCACTCAGAAGTATTGTTTCTTTGCTGCAGCCGGAGGCTCTGCTTCCTTAACCCATGTTTGTCTCCTGCTTTGCCTTTGTCAGTTTGGGATTTCTGTTTGGTTTGTGCCTCTAGCAACTTTCTAGGTCACTATTTCATTTTTCATAGAAACATAGAAGCTGCTGGCTGATAAAGGACACATGGTGCATCCAGTCTGCCCTGTTTTGCTGCATTGCTTACACTGTAGACCCCTCCTGGTCTATAGCACTTTCTCTGCTACCCCTTACCTAGCTCTTTTGACCCCCATGTGCTTATCCCAGGCTTTTTTGAATTCCACCACTGTTTTCACCTCCCACAACCTCTGCTGGAAGAATGTTCCAGGCATCCACCACCCTTTCTGTGAAGAAGTATTTCCGCACATTTCTCTTAAACCTACCACCCTCCAGATTCATATCATGTTCTGGAGCATTCTTTCCTCTGAAAAACACCTCCCACTTGTTCCCTATTCACCCCATGAGGTATTTAAAGGTCTCAATCATATCCCCCCTCTCCCTCCTCTCCTCCAGGGTGTACATAATTAATTCCTTTAGCCTCTCCTCATAGGACATTTGATGTAGAACTTATTCCATGTTGGCAGCCCTCCTTGGATGGCCTCCATCCTGTTTTTGTCCTTCCTGAGATGTGGTCTCCAAAACTGGACACAGTACTCCAGGTGGGGTCTTACTAAAGACCTATATAGTGGCAACATCACTTCCTTCTTCATGCTGGTAATATCCCTACCTATACATCTCAGCATCCATCAAGCTCTCTGAATTGCTTTGTCACATTGCCTGGCCACCTTCAGGTCATCTGATATGATTACCACCAGGTATTGTCCCTGTTTGGTCACTGCTAGTATCTCTCCCCCATTTTGTACTGCACTCCCAGGTTTTTGTGATCCAAGTGCATTATTTTGCACTTTTTTGCACTAAACCTTAGCTGCCAAACTTCTGACCACTCCTCCAGTCTTTTCAAGTTTCTTTCCATCCTTTGCACCCACTTTGGGGTTTCTACCCTGTTGCAGATCTTGGTGTCATCTGCAAAGAGGCAGACCTTCCCATCCAGTTACTCTTCCATGTCACTAATGAAGTCATTAAAGAAGACTAGCCCCAGGGCTGACCCCTGCCGTACCCCACTAGTTACTCTCTCCTACTCAGAGGGAACTCCATTTACCACCACCCTCTGCCTCCTATCCCCTAACCAGTTTCTTACATAAGTTACTATTTTACTACTCACCAGCCTCTTATGTGGAACAGTGTCCAAGGCTTTGTTGAAGTCCAAGTAGGCCACGTCGACCACCTCCCTCTGATCCAATACCCTGGTTTCCCAGTCAAAAACCATGATGATGGCAGCCAGGCTGGGTGTGCTGTGAGCTGTCTTGCTCTATAGTTTTGCGTCTTCTAATTTATATTTAATAGTTCTAAGCATTTATGTGCATAAGCATTTTGGTTTTACTGAGTCTGACCATCCTTTCTGGCTTTCCCTGGATGTGTTTTGCTCGCCAAGACTGGAAATAGCTGAGTGAGGGTTATATTCTTTTCCACTCTTTACTCTGTTCTGTTGTGCTCAGAGAAGTGTTGTAAGTGTGGTGAGCTGAAGAACATACGGTGAGCTGGAGAGCTGCAGAACGTCTCTGGGACTGGGACTGGGATCCGAATGTGATCTTGTTTTCTCTGCTGCCAACCGGACTCTGTCAGCTTGTTTTGTGTGCTTTTGGTGCAAGGAGATGAGACTGTGAGTACATGGTTGCTTGTTATATTGTTCCTTCCACTGAGAGGGGCTCAACCCACCATTAACTGCCTACTGTTTGTCTGAAGGCTTGTTATATTGTTTAATTTTATTGAGAGGGGTTCAATCTGCCAATGATTGCCTTCTGTCTACCTGTAGGCATTTGTGCTTATGGACCAAAGGGTTTTTAGTCGAGAGCAGGGCTGAGCTGGAAAACGCCCCTGAGTTCGGGCCATAAGTTTAATTGTTATCTCCCGCTGACTGTTTGCTTGTGTGTGTTTATGGGCTGTGAAGCTGAAGACCCATTGGACGTGGCTGGGGATGAACTGTTGTTGGATCATACGGTGGATTTAGGGATGGTAGCAGTTTGATTTGGGACTAGGTAAGCTTCCCTGATTTGTCTGGTGGGTTATGCAGAGGTCTGTGGCGGCACAGGGATTCATGATCTTATTCACCAGGGAGCTGGTAGTGAGAGTTGATCCCTAGGGTTCCCTGGGGGTCTATCAGGAGATTGGTTCTACTAGGGAGCTCTGTGGTAGCTGCCACAGATGGAGGCTGGCTGACAAGTCAGTTTTGTCTTGGTGGCCCTGGCCTCAGAGTTGCTACTGATCCTGAAGAGGCCTGTTAGAGGAACTTTGGAGCCCCGTTTCTTTTCTCTTGAATTATGGTCAGACTGTTTTATTTTTATCTGTCCACAGTGGAAGTGTTGAATAGCTATTCTCCAGACTCTAGTAGTGAGAGTACTCAAGGACTGGAGGTTACTCTGTTTTATCTTCAGAAAGATTTCTGAGATTATTCCAACTATTGGCTCTGGGAGGTGGGAGCTCCCAAGAGGACTGTCCGTTCCTACTGGTGGTGAGAGGACCTTTGGGATTGGACATTTGAAATTCTTTCCTAAATGGTTTAGTATTATCAGCCTACCCTGACTGCCTATACCAACTGTGTTTATCTGATATATTTAATTTTGTATACTGTTTGTTTATTTGGAATTATTTTGTTTTGGAGTTTTAGATTGTAGCTATGTGGTGTTAGAGAGATGAGTTTTATGTTTTATTATTTAGGGGAGTGAATTTAAAGATATTTATTATTGTTATTTTTTAATTTTGAAATTCACAGTTGGATAGTTTGGAAAGTGTCGCCTGGATCACCAAAATGTGTTGAGTCGTGCTCCTCATTGTCCAGGCGCTATTCACCTCTGCTCTTGCTTCTCCACCCTCCCCCCCACCTCAGTTTACAACATACCTGCACTGTAGGGTGCTGGGTATTGTCCGGAGGAGATGGAGGAGGGTGTGGGGGTGTGAACAGTGGAGGATGAATAAGGGGGGGGCCACCGCATCAGGGTAGTGAGGTCCAGGAGATGCCCTGGGGCGAAATGGCACCCAGAACGTGGTTCACCATGCCTGGTTTCTATAGCCAAGGGCTCTACAAATGATGGTAGGCAGATGGTCCGGGCAACCTTAGAGGTTCATCCAACTCAGGCAGTGTTACGCAATGCTAGGTCCATTAAGAACAAGACTGCAATTACTGCAGATCTTGTTGAGTCGGTGGACCTGGCTTGCATCACCAAGACCTGGCTGGATGAGAATTCTGACCCCATTTTGGAGGCTGCAATTTTGGCTGGGTACTCGGTGATACACCGTCCGAGACTGGATCGAGGGGGGTGGTAGCGGTCTGTTTTAAGACCGAACTTAACTTCACGAATGTACCAGTTGGGGAGACTGAGTCATTTGAGTGTACTGTGGTAGCAGGTGTAGGCTGTAGGATCATTCTCATCTACCATCCACCAGGAGATAAGAAACGATTCCATCAGGAAATTGAGGACTTCATCATCGACATGGCATTTGAGTCACCCAGGCTGATGGTTCTGGGCAACTTCAAAGCTTGGGTCGATGACGAACTCTCACAATTTGGTCAGCACTTCCTCCAGTTGATGACTTCTCTGAGCCTTTCACAGGTTGTTACCATTACTACTCATAATCGTGGTTACTTTCTTGACTTAGTCTTCCTTCTGGGGATTGAGGCCTCCAACTTGGGGTGGAACCAGTTGGATGGTCTGATTACTACACTGTGGGGTTTAGTTTTAGCACCCCCCTAGGTAGGCCTACCCCTGTGGAGATGATGCGGTACTGCCCTTTGTGAGATATAAGTTCTCAAGGCCTAATGGCAGTCCTAAATCTCTCGTCCCTCCCAGAGGCAAACAGTGATCCAGAGGCCCTTGTGGTGGCTTATAACTCAGCCATTGTGGTGGCCCTGGATGTCATTGCTCCTGTCCATGTTCATCCTCTCTCCCTTCACCCTCAATCCCCTTGGTTTGATGGGACTCTGAGAGATTTGCGGTGATTAGGACGAAGGTTACAGCATTGCTGGTGGAAATCTGCTCTTGATGCCAACCACCTTAGATCGATGGATCATTATCAAGTCTATCAATCTGAAATTTCCCATAAGAAGGCAGAATTCCTGTCCGGGGGAGATTGTGGGTGCTCAAAATTGACCAGCTTAGCTGTTCTGAACTGTGGACAGACTGTGCAACCCAGCCTGTCTACAAGTCTGGAAAGCCTTTTCTCAAGAAGAGTGCAATGAACTTGCTTGATTTTTTGCAATTAAGGTGGCTGAAATCAGATCGGCTTGCCATTCAGCACACTCTATGGGTGTTGCTGTGGATCAGTGCAGGATCACTTATCCTTGGTCTTCTTGGAGTACCTTTGTCCAACTGGCTTTCATGGATGTCATGCGGATTGTCCAGAGTGTGCACCCTACATGCTGTAGTTTGGACCTGGGACCTACTTCCCTGATTTTGGGTTGTATTGATGTTATCGGTCCTGTCCTATCTCAGATAGTCTGGTTCTCCTTGGAGACAGGTGAGTTTCCAAGCTCACTGAAAGAGGCAGTGGTGACACCACTCTTGAAGAAAGCTTCTTTGGACCCAGACTGCCCTGCAAACTACAGACCAATCTCTAAACTTCCCTTTGCAGGGAAGGTGATTGAGAAAGTAGTGACCTCCCCGTTGAAGAACCATTTGATCATCCATGACGTCTATGAACCCCTCCAGTCCAGATTTCGAAAGAAGCATAGTACTAAGACAGCACTGGTTTGGGTGCTCAATGATCTCCTGATGGCTAGAGATGGGAGTAGCCATTCTATTCTGGTCCTCCTAGATCTCTCATCAGCATTTGACACTGTGGACCAAGGTATCCTGCTTGATTGCCTGAGGTTCATTTGCAGACTGTCGGGCACAGTCCTCAAGTGGTTTACATCATTCCTCACAGGAAGATCTCAGAGGGTGGTGTCTGGGTTTTTTGTCTTGGACCCAGTCCCTCTATCATATGGGGTCCCTCAGGGTTCAGTGCTGTCCCCCATGTTGTTCGCAGTGTATGCTGCCCATTGAAGACACTTGTAAGAAGGTATGGGCTGAGGTTTCACTGTTATGCAGATGATACCCAGCTCTACTTTTCTTTCGTGCTCGACCAGGATAGAGCTGTCTCAGTCTTTAATAGCTGCCTTGCTGATATCCAGGAGTTGATGGATGCCAGTTGGTGAAATTTGAACTCTGATATGACTGAGGTATCGGTTGTGGATCTGGGTCACCGGACATGGGAGGTTGAGTGGGGGTTCACCCTCTGGTCTTTACCTTGGTGGTGTGCCACTCTTGACCTCTGAATGGGTGTGAAACCTGGAGGTAATCTTCAACGAGAGGCTGACCCTACATTCGCAGGTGTCGGCTGTTGTTAAATCCTCATTTTACCATCTGAGTAATATCTCCAGGATTAAGCACCTGGTTCCATCCAGCAACCTTCCTACTTTGATTCACACCTTTGTGACTTCGAGTTTGGACTACTGCAACTCCCTGTACCTAGGACTAACTGTGGTGGAAATCTGTCGCTTGCAGCTAATGCAGAACACTGCAGCACAGCTTTTTACAGGAACATCTCAGTCCTGCCATATTTCACCTGTGCTGCGCGGATTGCACTGGCTGCCATTTCAATGATGGATCACCTTTAAAGTCGGTCTTCTGACTTTTAAAGCCCTACACGGACAGGGCCCAGACTATCTGAAAGAGCTCCTGGTGTCTCACTGCCCTGGACGATTGCTCCGCTCAGCTGATGAGGGGTTGCTAGAGATTCCAAGGGTATGTTTGAAATCTTCTGGGGTGAGAACATTTATGTATACTGCCCCTACCCTCTGGAATTCTCTACCCTGTCGGTTATGTGAGTGCTCGACCAAAGAGGGCATTAAACAAGCATTAAAAACCTACTTGTGGAACCAAGCTTTTGGTGAGTGATTAAAGGATGTTATCAGTATTAGTATTTTGTTCTATGCTGAGATGTTCTGTGTGTGTATTGTGATTTTAATTATTGTTAAGGCGCCATGTTTTTTTGAAAGGTGCCATACAAATAAAAGTTATTATTATTATTATAAAATAATATATCAGATTTGTTTGGCATGACCTCCCTCTGTAAAGCCATGCTGCCTGGAGTCCTGCAGTCCATTGGATTCCAGGTGTTTCACAACTCTTTCCTTTAATAGTGTTTCCATCATGTTTTTTTGCTGATCATTTATGGAAACTTTAACATCTCATCTCTGCGTTCAGGAATGCTGGGACCCCAGTGGTCCTGGCCTCCCTGGATACAGAGAAAGCATTTGAAAGGGTGCCCAAGCTGTACCTTTTCTGTAAGCTTGAGCATTTTGGTTTTCCAGACCCTTTTCTCCATTGGGTAAAGCTGTTATATTCATACCCCTCAACAAGTGTTTGTTGTAATCAGGTACTTTCGGCCTCATTTTACCTTTGCAATTGCAAACATCAAAGCTGTCCCCATTCTCCATTTTTATTTAAATTATATCTTTTTTTTTTGGTAATCTTTATTTATGCACCCTTGCCTTTTGGGCATCTCTCAGGGTCCCTTCCATCAGCCGCCAAACACAACCATCCACCTGAACCGGCACCTCCGGGCTACATCGGGTAAGCAGGTTCTGGGCACTCCCCCTGGCCCAAGGAGCTTCCCCAGGCCCCAGACCCCAAGGAGAACCAGAGAGACTGACGGTATTGGGTGTGAGGTTCTGTCAGACTGATTTCTGATCACCATCGCCTCACCTGAAGGAAGGGGGTATTTCCGTTTTTCTGCCCGGAGCACGGACATGCAATGACATCCCGCCCAGTGAGTGCACGCTCCTGCATGCCCCTGGAAGACATCCGCTGTGGTCCCATCCCCATGCAACTACCACCGTGCACTGCAGACCATGTGATGTGATTTCCAACCAAGACGAAAGATAACCCACTTCTCAGCCCAGTCCTATTTCTTATTACTTTCACTTATCCTATTAATCTAATCCCTCACCAGATAAACAAAACTATGGCTGATCTTACTCTTCTGAGAGCTTTCCCTCCTTCCCAAGTTAGTCCCAATTGTAAAGAAGATCATAAAGTACACAGAATTTCCCCTCTAGTCGAATAAAGTTATCTACTGTCTAGCCCAATTACATGTACCCCCAAACCACATAATTTGTACTATTTAAATGATAAAGAAGAACTATTCATTAATCTATATCCCCCTCTTGTGGGGGGAAAAAAGTGAAGTACATGTAAATATGAACTACGAGAAGAAAGTCCCAACAAAACGGGCAGATTAAGTGATGGTTAATTGTGAGTCCAGTCAGGCTACCAACTTGTCATCTCCCCGGACTTTATACCAACACCGCCAAGAGGGCAAAAAATGTGCTCTTTGACCATTGATGTCTCCATTGCTGGAGCCGGGCACAGGCTGTTGTTTTTACCAGACTCACTTCCTTCTCAATACAAATTATCCATTCCGTGAGATTTTCACTGTTAAGCTGGTCAGGGTTGTCTGATCATTTTAGCATTAGGGGTAGACCACTTCCAAAGCAAAAACTCAATTTGATGTATTTTACCATCACGTTAAGTGGAGAAACTTAGCGCTAATCTCTCGGTTTACTAGACCCGCCGATAGTTACCGTTATCTCCATTCCTCATAGCAGGAAGATCCCATCCGCTTATGAGCTAAAGGGCGTTTGTATTTGGGGGAGATCAGATTCTGGGGTACGATTTTGTATTAGTCAGGATTCACAGAGTCTGACATTTTGAATCTACCCTGGGATCTGGAAAAGCAGAGGTCGGGGATCGTGCTGTCACTCGGTGGCAGATGAGATGATGACAATGCAGAAAGTGAGTCTCTGAGTCTTCGGGTGCTTCACATTAATAAGAACTTAAATTAGCAGGTATGGTGCGCATCATTTAAGTTAGGTACCACTTTGGTTTCCTTGGAGTGTGGACTTCCAGACACCAATCGTTGATAGTGCTGACACTTTCAAGGAAAAGGGAGATTGTTGCCCAATATGCTATGGAGTGGAGAGACTTGATTGAGTCTGCTTCAGCAGGGACAAAGATCTGTCATCACCGGGTGTAAGTCTTTTAGAGCACTGTCCAGGGAACAAGTTCAGGCAAAGAAAAGAAGTATAATTGGGCTAAGGGAACACAAGCTTAGAAGCATTCCCAGAATCTTAATCCAGTTATTTTTAACAAGACTATTTATCTTGTTTATTCAGCCTTGCAGGTCAGACCGGCCCATTATTTAAATAACTCCGGCAATGCTCTTTTAAGCTCCTGTTGTGCACTCTCCATGCTCTCATAGGAAAACCACTGGTCCTTGGTTTTGACTTGCAGCAAAGCCAGGTATTTGACCCTGTATTGTATTCCTGCGGCTATCAACTTAGAGACTATAGGATGTAGGTCTTGACGTTTAAGCCGCACCAATTGAGGCAAGTCATGAGTTATCCTGATCTTTTTGCCCTCCCAGGAGACTTCTTGCAAAGCTCTGACTTTGTTTAAAATATGCTGCTTGTCAAGGTAATTCAGCAATTTACAAATTATCGGCCTTGGTTGAGCTTCTGGGGGGGGGTGTCGGAGAGATCTATGTGCCCGCTCAACGGTATAGCTTTCGTTATTTGGGGATGGACCGGCTACCTTTTCAAAGAGTTTTTGGACAAACTGAATGGGCATTGCTCCTTATTCCTTCTCTGGAATCCCAATTATGATCAAGTTATTTCTTCTGCTCTGCCCTTCCAGGTCTTCAAGTTTGTCTTCAATCTTTTTTTTATTTGTTTATTAGGAGACACACGCTCGAGATCTTGCTTATCTAGTTTCATTTCCACAGACCTTAGTTTAACTTCATTGTCTCCCACTCTGGTGCCTAAGGATTCCAACGCTGATTTAAAACAGTGAATTTCAGATTAGATCTCCTCAATCGAGGATTGCAGTGGGGCAATTATTTCCAAGAAATGTTCCTCCGTTAAGGCTGAAAGCCCCAATGTTGATTTACTGGGTCCCTGCTGAGGGCGCTTCGCGGCCTGCTCTTTCTCTGGGGAAGGAGGCGGCGTATGTTTTGTAGGTTGCTTCTTAACAAAAGCTTCCATTTTAGGAGGGACCACCAATCTAAGTAGCTTCTCAGATACTTGCTAGATGATTTTCAATCAAAAATCCCACGAGTTTATTTATGACGAGGGTTATAAACTGGGGTTGAAAACGGAGCCAACTAAAAGGGCTGCTTTCCCTAGGCTGCCATCACGTGACCTTATTTCTTATTTTCTAAAACAAACATATCAGAGCAACAGTTTTGTGGCCTCGCCACTTCCTCAGGCCCTGCTATGTTTCTACAATAGACACATAAAACAGTGTTTTAGAATCCTTGTATTAGTTTCATGAACATGCTCTGCCTGTGCCTATCCCCACTAGCAGTGCACTTGCCCACTTACCCATCTGCTACTCCGCACTGTGCCCTGGCACCCCTCCCTCCACTTGCTCCTGAACCTGCTCTCTTGCCCCTTGGGACCTCTGTGTGTCTCGGTCCTTCCTGCCCTCCCCCTAGCTTCCTCCTCACCTCAGGCACATCTGGGTGTCTTCTTATTCTTGCCTTCCCTTCCTGTACCACCCTGCCCACCCCCTGCTCCCTTAGCCTCCCCTCTCCCCCCATGTCAATCGTAGGAAAACCTCTCACCATCTCCCAGCCGGAGTGTTAGTCATGCTACTACTCCTGTCAGGGAACATTCATTTAAACCCTGGCCCGGTTCCCAGGAGCTCCCCGACTAGCACCACAGGCCTATGCATGGTCTCCATGAATATCTGTAGCCTACTAAAACAGTTTGACTCACTGCAATGCCAGGTCACATCAATTAACCCTGATGTCATCGCTCTGGTTGAGACTTGGCTGTCGAAATCCTCCCCTGACTCTCTAGTCATCCTTCCTGGTTTCACCCTCTTCCGGTCCGACCGTGTTGGGAGACGGGGCAGCGGCTGCACTATTTATGTCAAGAAATCTCTCCCCGTACTAGCCCTGCCTGCTCCCATCCTTGACTCCAGGGCCCAGGCGCTTATGCTGAAACTAACCCCTGATCCTTTAAAGGGACCCTTTTATCTGACTATTGCATACGTGCCCCCGCCAGGGACCAAATGCAGGCCATTGTCTGTCTTACAGAATACCTTTCCTCACAACCTCCTTCCGCTGATCAAATTCTGGTGGGTGACTTAAATATCAACTGGCTCAGCCCCTCCTCCTCCTCTGCCCGTGACTCCTTTTCTGCAATAGACCTAACGCAACTAGTTACCCACCCTACCAGGACTAACCCCAAGAGAGGCTCCAGTACCCTGCTTGATGTGGTACTCACCAACCGCCCTAATCGGATCCCCAATGTACAAGTCCTCCCAGACTCTCTCAGCGATCACGCCCCCATTCTATTCCACTGGTCATCCTCAGTCCCCAAACCCATAGCACAGTCCACATGCCGGTGGTGTCTAATACCTGGTGGACTGATAAAACTTAAGGAACTTCTGTCCCAAATTGACTGGTCTCCTATACAGGCAACTCCTGACATCGACACAGCTCTCTCCTTCTTTACCCGAACTTTTAATAATGCCTGTGATATCTTTGCCCCAATGTCGACCCACCGTTCTAAAAGGCAGAATGCCCCCTGGGTAACCCCAGCTTTGATCCACATCCACCAACTCAAACATAGGGACAACCTATGGCACTGTGCCATTGAGACTGGCCAGCCCAGTGACAGGCAGTTGTATGCCGCCAACCGAAACAAGTGCACTTGGGCCATCAGAAAGGCCAAGTCTGAGCACTATCGGTCCTCACTCACTGCCTCATGGGGGAACCGCAGAACCTTCTGGGATAACATTAAACAGTTAAATGGGAGTGCACACTCCTCCCCACCCACCCAGATCAACATTAATGGCGTGATCTCCTCAGACCCAGCCCTCATAGCCAACCACTTCAACACCTCATTCACTGACCTTAGCCCTATCCTCCCTACAAATTTTTGACCCTCCTCCCCAGCACCTGCCGTAAATCTTTCTTGCCCTTATTTTCCTCCTCGCTTCTGCCCAAGAACTTAGGCGCACCTGTCACTGCCCTCAAGAGTAATAGTACAGGCAGTGACACCCTGGATCTGTATCCTACGGCTGGTCTTAGACACAGTCCTTACCCCGATCACGTGCCTCATCAACCACTCTCTTTGCCTGGGGAAGGTTCCAACTGCCTGGAAAGTCGACACTGTCACCCCTATTTTTAAAGGTGGTGATAGGACTGTGGCTGGAAACTATCGGCCAATTTCCATTCTCTCTCCTCTCTCCAAGGCCTTGGAAAAAGTGGTGGCCTCTTAAATCTCTGACTATCTCTCCACCTACAATGTCCTATGTCCTGAGCAGCATGGCTTCCGAGCGGGCCACAGTACCAACACAGCCCTCCTAGGGTTCTCCAACTTTCTCCACTCCTCCTTAGACACTGGTTCTCTGGCTGGTGCGGTCTTCATTGACCTCTCTAAAGCTTTTGACACTGTCTCCCACCCCCTCCTTCTTGATGCCCTTAGTCTCTCTGGTTTTGCTGCTGGGCCTATCTCCTGGTGCACCAGTTATCTGTCTGACCGCTCACAGCATGTAAAAATTAATGGGACTTACTCAAACATCTGTCCCATCTTTTCTGGGGTTCCCCAGGGCTCCATTCTGGGCCCCTTACTATTCTCCCTTTACCTTAACACCCTTCCACACTCTTGCTCGGGGGACACTCTATTGTACGCTGATGATGCAGTCATCTTTGCCTAGAGTCATAACCCTATTGCCCTCCAGGACTTGCTGCAGAAGTCCTTCGCCGTAGCCGAGGGCTGGTTCAAGGAACATAGATTGGTGATAAATCTTAAAAAAACCAAAACCATGTTCTTCACTCATCCTCAAAACAAGTCCTGCAACTTCAAACTCCTCATTGACTCTGGGTCCTCTTTCCCACTCAAACAAGTTTGCTCCTATAAATACCTAGGGATCCATTTTGACCCCTCCCTCTCCTTCCATGGACACATCGCTGCCCTAGCCACTGCCACTAATATCTGATTGGGCATCTTACATCGGTATAAACACTACCTCCCCCCAGATGCTCTTCGACTCGCAGTCACCTCCTCTATCCTGTCCCTAGTGAACTATGGACTGCCGGTGTATGGTGCTGCTGATCAGACCGCACTCCATAAAATTCGCACTATAGACAGGCCTGCAGGTTAATTACTGGGGCACCTAGGCTAACACACACCTTTCTACTATATGCTAAAGTGCTGGTACTTGATCTTGGCCGCGCCTCAAATATCTGACCTGTACCATTACAAAAGACCTCCTTGGGCTATCCCCGCCAGGATTGACCACCACCATCTGCCGCTCTGTCCCACTAGTTCATACTCGGACCTCTGGGAAAACCTCTCTTGTTATCCCTAGAGCTAGGACCTCTCACAGCCAAAGAGCCTTCAGCTTTAGGGCCCCCTCCTGGTTCAACACACTGCCCCACTCCATCTCCGAAGCTCCAACTATATCGTGCTTCAAAACTTCCTTATGGAACCAACTCGTTAACACCAGAAGCTGTAATTGCCACTAGTCAAAACCATACTCAATACTTATGACAAAGCTTACTACTAAGCTGCTAAGGACAACATAACTCTGGTATTGTTTGCATCATTCCTACCTGTACCAGCTTGTTTGTATCTATGTCTTAAGTTACTGTTATACTGTTATACTGTATATTTTCGTTTGTCTTACTGTGACAAGGTACCTTTGTAAATGAGCCTATGGCTCAAAGGTTTTCCAAACTGCTGTTTAAATAAATAAATAAATAAACATTCTTTTACAAACCACAAAAGAAATCCCTTATAGTACCAGTCCCCACCATACATAACAATTTTACAGTTACTCTGCTAACCTCTCTTAGCTACAACAGTCAATATACACATTTAAAATATACATTCTCATTGAGCTGAGGCAACCAAATATCCTTGATTACAGAACGCTTACCCTTAGTGTTTATAGTTCAGGCATTCACAGGTCTATTGGGTTTGTTACCCTGTTTAACCTTATGCTTCTTTCTATCAGATGTAAAGATAAATAAAAATAAATATAAAGCTGGGTTTTGTAAAATCTTTATAATAAAACTTTTTTACATCTTAGTTTTAATTTGAAATTTTGAACTAGAGCCTCTCTAAGAAACACATTTCTCACCCTTAGGCTGTGTAATAAATGACCACAGTGTCTTGTGCAATTTTTAGACATCTGTAAGAATAAAATATTTTATCTTAAGTCTTTCTTTTGCAAAACTATTTTGTCCTATATGGACCATCTTAAATGAAGTCAAGCTCTAAGTACCTTAACAAGTCTCCTGGCAGTTTTTTGGCTTCCCTGTGTTTTCTCTAGCCATTCTCTCAGAACATCCTTATTTCAGAACTGGGTTTACAGATACAGTCTGGTCTGGAGATACTGGTTTAAGGTCCTAGATTAGGATCCCAATTATACCCAGTTAATAGACATTTGGTGCACTGTCCATCATTTTATCAAGTTTGATGGATACAGGTATACCCAGTTTAAAATATTACACGTGATATATCATACCTCTTAAAAGTTATTTAAATGGGGATGTCTAGACTCTTCCTTATGTGATGTACTCGGTGTCAACAAGCTGAAGGCTCTTTAGAACATAGTCTATGGGACTGTTGTAAGGTTCAACTCCTTTGGCAAACATTTAAGAGTGTGTTGGATCCAAGTTTCAGTCTGGCAGATGCTTTTACATATCATACTTGTATTTTGTGGTTGGACTTACAGACCCTGTGGGGCCAAGGGCACTTTTTTTTGTCTTAATTACAATGGTTGTTTAAAATATCATATTGAGGCATTGGTTGGACCAGAAGACTCCTTCCTTTTCTGAATGGTTTTTGGAGATGCTTCAGCTTTTGAGCATTTAGTGGATGTTGGCCTCAACCCATGATACTCTTCCGGCTTTTTTTTTAATACAGATTTTCCTCCTCCTGAGCTCTGGCAGGGGCTCTGGTCCTCTGAGGGAGGAACTCTCTCTCTCAGGTCTCACCATGCCACACTTGCCGACCCTGATATTTTCACCATGGCTTGCTACCCGTGGTGGGGCCAGAAAAGTGCCACTCTTTCCCAGAGACCCAATAGAGAAGCCAGGGTCAGCCCTCAGTGCTCTGAACCAACATGGAGCACTGTGAGGCTCATTTTCCTCCTGTTTTCTCCCATCCCCCCTCCCCACCAATGTGATTATGTTAGAGCATGCCTCCTGATCCGTAGTGCCCTCCAATCACCACCAGAGGGCAATTAGCGAGAGAGCAACATGGACCCCTCCCCCCGGGAGAGGAGAACAGTTCTTCAGATGCTCAATTCTCTCTCCCCCTGCTGACCCCTGGTGACCCTGACTCATTCCCAAACCCTGGTCACTGTCATGGCATGAAGTGTACGACCAACACCTCAACCTCCAGTGCCACTGGGCTGGTGGGACTGGTGATACTCCTCCTGCATTTATGCTTCACTGAGGCCCTGTGGAAGTCTGGCTGTTCTCCCTCCTTCAGTGAATGGATTGTTTTGCCTCTTTATCCTCGTTATTTCCATTTATTGTTTATATTATATTGCAGGTAGTTCCCCTATATTCTTTATGTCTGTCAGGGGTGGGATGGAGAGGTGGACATTTAATGGGGTACTGGTTTCTTTTTTTGTATTCTTCCACATTCTCTCAGTATGGTTGGTTTTTATGATGTTTGGGAAAGTTTCAATAAAGCATCATTAATTAAAAAATAGTGTACCCATCAGTTTTCCCACTACAGATCTCAGGCTGACAGGCCTGTAATTTCCTGTCTTCTCTTTGCTACCACTTTTGTGAGATGAGACTATGTACACCATTCTCCATTTCTCCAGGATCACGCCGGTCTCCAGTGAACTGTCAAAAAAGTTTTTCAGGGGTGCAGCTAGCACCTCCTTGAGTTCCTTTAACACTCTTGTATGCACCCTGTCTAGCCCCATGGCTTTGTCCACCCTCAGATTAGCGAGTACTTTCCTGACTCTCTCCTCAGAAAAAGGACTGGTGTCCATTTCCCTCTCCTCAAGCACTTGGTGCTTATTTGTGGTCCCTCCCCTTCCCCCTCAACTGTGACTACTGAGCAGAAATATTTGTTTAAGATATTTGCCTTTTTTTGGTCCTCCTCAGTATAGCCACCTGCCTCCCTTATTAACCATGCAACCCCTTCTTTGGTCTTCCTGTTCTCACTGATATACCTGAAAAATGTCTTGTCCGCCTTTGATAGTATCTGGACTATTCTTTCCTCAGTTTGCTATTTTGCACTCCTTACTGCCTTGCCTGCCTCCCTTCATTTCCCAAGATACACTTCTCTGTCCTCCTCTCTCTCTCTCTCTCTCTGTGGGTCACCTAATATCCTCTGAATGCCACTGTTTTTGCTCTTACCTTTTCTGTAACTTAACTCGAGAACCATAATGGTCTTCTTCTCCTTCTGCTTTTGCTTATTTGGCTGACATACATGTTTGTAGCCTTTAATATGCTCTATTTTATTCTGTCCCATTTTCTCTTCAACCACCCCCACCAGATCTTCTTGGATGCATTGCCCCATCTTTGTAAAGTCAGCCCTTCTGAAACCCAGGACCCTCGCCCTTTGTGTGGCTTGATTCTGCTGTTATTCTCATATTAAACCATACTGTGAGATCGTCTCTTGTCCCCAAATGACTCCCTACTCTGACATCTACCACATTGTCCCTGTTTGTAAGTACCAGGTCTAGCATTGCCCCACCATGAGTAGGTTCACTGATGAGCTGCTGGAGAAATGCACCCTGCAGGGAGTCCAAGATGTATGTGCTCCTAGCTGATGCTACAGCAGGTTGACTCCACTCTACATATAGCAGATTAAAGTCCCTGATCAGCACCATCTCCCCCTTTTTTAGCTATTTTGCCAATGTCTTCCAGCATCTCTTTGTCTATGTCCTCTCCAAGTGTCGGAGGACTGTATTCCACTCCCATGCGATGGTGTCTCCATTTCCAGACTTGGGTTGACCCGCAACACCTTGATTCCTGTCCTCCCTGTACCTTTGTTGCTCTGATGGTTTTCTTAACATAATGCACCACTCCGCCACCTTTGCTTCCCACCCTGTCCTTTCTAAACATTGTGTAGTCAGATATGACCATTTCCCAGTCATGGTTGTTTGTGGCCCATGTTTCATTAATGGCTACAATATCCAGGCCTGCCTCAGCCATGGTGGCCTCCAGGTCTGCAGTCTTAATTCCCAGACTTCTAGCATTGGCACACATGGCTGTCCAGATTGTGTTAGTCCTACTCTTGGCTCTTCTTACATTGTCTAGTTATTCCATCTTCTTCTCCTTTGCATACTGCTTGCTTCTCTTCCTCCCTTCATATCATGCTGATCCCTTGAACTTTTGGTTGTCTTTCATTTTGGTGGGAATCCTTTCCACAGAAATTATCTACCCCCATCACAGCCTGAAGGGGCAGTTTCTGCCACATCTTTGCTTTCTGCCACCCCCTTGGCTAGTTTAAATGCCAGTAGCTGTGACACTTACACCATCTACTCAGGACTGTTTCTCCCTTCCTAGATGGCTACAGGCTGTCCCCCCCAGTACAAGCTCTGATGCCTCCAGATGGAGCCCCAGTCCCCATTGTAGCCATATCCCACCTCTCTGCACCATTCCTTCACCCAAGAGTTGAAGGCCTTAGTGCAGAGCTCTCTCTCCTCCCCCCCTATAGACAGGCAGCACTTCCATAAAGGCTACAGTGCATGCTACCTGCATAACACCCTTCGCCAGCTCCCTAAGCTCTTCCTCTATTGCCCCAGTCCCTTCCAAAGCTAGATCATTCATCCCCAGTGACAATGATGTCCAGCTTCCCTTTCCTTCATATAGCCCTTGCAATCTGCTGGATACTCTATCCATCCCTACAAGCCAATATGCCAGGTAGGCAGGTAACATCCCTCTCTATCCCCTTTGCTTCCCCAATTCTATCCCCCTGACTATAGAATCTCCCACTAATAGTTGCTTCTTCCTTCTCTGGGAGTCTCCTTCACCCCTCCTGGGGACTCCATTTGGGCTTTCCCCCACATCTCTCCATACACCACCTCAAGTACCACTTCATGGCAGTCCAACTCAACCAGAATGGCCTAGGAGTTTCTTAGTGGTACTGGATGAGGAGTGTGCCTGTTACCCACTCCCCACAGCCTTACCAATCCTACCACAACTGACATCCTTGAGGCCACTATAGTCCAACTGCTCCTTACTTCTGGCAACTTTTGAGGTAGTGGTGTCTGACTTGGTGGTCTGTGGGCAGGAGAGATGGTCCCCCAAGTCCTTGCCAACACAACTTTGAGTCTTGTAACATTCGTCTGCCTTCCTGGCAGCCATTTGCACTTCCTTCCTCTCTCAGTCAACTACTTCTGCTGCATTCCTGTTCTCTTGTAAATCCTGTTTCTTTCTGCTTTGGTTCTTATGTGGTTATTTGTTTTTACTGTGTCTTGCTTTTGATGTTCTCTGCTTTGCTTGTGCTATTTTAGGTTTCACATATTGACGTTTATACCAGGCCATTTACAATCTCCCACTTCAACTACAGTTCTTAAATGTTTACACCTGATCCTAGCAAGGCAACCACTCCCTTTTGCGTTCTGGTAGTTTAATTAGTTGCTCAGTTCAGCAGCATGCTGCTTCCTAGTTTTTCAGTTTTCATATGCTCCTGTTTTTCCCTAGCAGTTTCAATTGTTTTCCTGTACTGCCACAGCCTACCTGACCTGCATAGCATCAGCAAATAACATTGACCACCCTTATGGAACTGGTTGGCATGTGCTCACCAATCAGTCCAAATATGTATCATTCAGTCTTATATGGTGTCCTAGTTGATCGCCTTGTTCTTATTTTGTTGATATTGATCTTACCCTGCTGCTCTATTTTTATAATGTCAGCTGTGCTTAATTTCTGTGCTGCACTGTGTGCTAATATCTTGTGTTTATGCCCCCCCATAATTTGCTGTCATGTAGGTTATATATCTAATTTTTATTTTTATTTTTATTTATTTAAATATTTGGTAACCAGGAAAGGCACACTGAACTGAGGCTCATTTCCAGGTGCAACCCAGGGAAATAAGGGAAGTGGGTACAAAAAGAGAATGTCATAAACAATAACAACAGCAATACAGTCACAATTACATAGTATAAGTAGGGCAATTACAGAGGCAAAATATGTACACATTTCATATGATCATAGGTAGAGAGGACATCAAAACTCAGTAATTCATAAGATGGTAAATCATGGGAGATACAAAGCAGTGCAGCAAAAAAGGAGGAAACAGTATAGAGCACAGAATGGACAGAGTAGAAGTAAGGTAATAGGATAGGTTAGTAGTACCTAAGTGCTGTCAGGTGGCATGGGAGCAGGTGGAGGAGCCAGGTGGTGTAGCTGAGACCTGATAGAGGGGTGCAAGAGGGAGTTGCATAGGACAGGAGGTTGAGAGTTCCACAGTGTGGGGAGATGATAGGTGCAAGCAGATTTGAGCATGTTTGATGATGGTTTAGGTAAGGAGAAGGAGCGGGCTTCCCTGGAACAGAGAGAGTAGGATGCAGGTGGAACGTGGGTGACATGATCTGAGAGATAGAAGGGGAGAAGGTTAAACCAGAATTTGGACATAAAAGAGACAGAGTGAATAAAGTGCAGGTGGGACAGGGGAGGGAGATTCAGAGTAGAGAGGAGGGAGCAATGGTGGGTCCTCAAGAGAGCATTTATGGCAAAGCAGCAGAAGACATAAAAGAGAGAGTCAAGTCTGACAAGCAGGGAGGATGGGCAGTGCAAAAGATTATGTAGGCATAGTCAAGTATAGGCAAGATCATTGTTTTAAGAATTTTACAGTGGACAGGGAGGGAGAGAGGGCCCTTGTTGTGATAAAGAATGTTTAGCTTAGGGTGCAGCTTCGATGATAGATAGTCGATGTGGTGAGAGACATTTAGTTGAGGGTCTAGCCAAACACCCAAGTACTTATAGGATGCAACTTCATTTGGGGGGGGGGTGCCTTCAAGGGTGGTGATGGGAGGGGAAGGAAAGGATTTTGCCAGACTTTGGGAGGTACCGAAGGTCATATAGACTGTTTTCAAGATGTTCAGTCCGAGTTTGTTGTTTTTGTTGTTTTTGAATGAAGGCTGGACATTGTGGAAATGCTCTTGTAGAACAGATTTGATAGTGTTTAGATCAGGACCAGAGGTGAAAAGGATGGTATCGTCCACTTACATGTGGATGAGGGAGTGTGAGCAGGCAGAGGGGAGGTTGTTTATGAAAAGAGTGAAGAGAATGGGACCAAGAATGGAACCTTGAGGAACGCCAGCTTGGATAGGGAGGGGTGCAGAAGATGAGTTTGCTATTTTGACTGACTGATGTCTATTTGTTTGGTAAAAGGTGAACAACTGTACTGCTGATGGGGCGAGACCAGCGTGATCGAGGGCATTTAAGAGTAGGGGGTGGGACACTGAACCAAAGACCTTGACAAGGTCGATGAAAATGGCTGTCATGATATGTCGTTTGTCGGCGGCTGAATGAACGTGGCCAGTGAGCCTGAGGAGAAACAATATGGTGGAGTGGTGCTTTCTGAAGCCTGATTGGTACAGGGACAGAAAGTTAGTGGTGGTGAGGAGTGTGTTTAGTCTTGACTGTGCTAAGTGCTCTTATACCTTAGATAGAATGGGGAGGAGGGAGATCGGACGATAGTTACTGGGAGTATAGCTGTCACCACCCTTGTGGAGTGGGATCACACAGGTGGATTTCCAGATTGAGGCTACTGTGCATGTGGACAAGGATAGGTTTAGCAGGCTTGATTTTGTTGTGTTTAAGGGTAGGAGCGTGATCAGTACTCTGTTGGCAGAGACAGGGGTGATAGTGAAGTTACTAGTGGATAGGGGTTGCGGAGGGGGGGCTTCTTGTCAGGTGGTAAGGGAGAGGCTTGGTCCAGGAGAGCACAGGTTGTGAAGAAGGTGTTCATGGTGTCTGCCATTTGGGAGGGGTCCGTGTTTTTGACACCGTTATGGTTTATAGAGGGGATATGAGATTGAGGTGTAGGGTTTATGATAGAGTGAATAATATTCCAGAAGGCAGAAGGGGGAATGTTTCTTAGGCAACTTTTAAAGTAGGCAGCTTTTGTTTGCCTGATAGCTTTGGTGCATAGGTTTCTAGCTGCATTGTAGACTTGTTTGGAGTGAGCGGATTGGGTGGATTTGAAAGCCGACCATGCTTTGTCACTTGCTTTGCATAGGGCAATTATTGGGTCAGAGATCCAGAGTTGGTGGCAATTTCTGACTCATGCTTTTTTAAGCGGGGCATAGACATTCCAGATGTTGGTGAAAATGTTTGTGAAATGGGTTAGGGCAGTGTCAACGTCAGTGGAGGAGTACATAGGAGTCCAGTTTGCATTATGTAAGTGCAAGAGAAAGGAGTTTTTGTCGAGGGCATGTAATAGACATGTATGGATGTGTTTTGGTGCAGATTTTGGTAACTGGGCCTTTCTAACACAGTAAGTGATGCAGTGGTCACTGAGGGCAGGGTCAAGCACTCCTGCACTGGATATCCTGTGGGGGTGAGATGATAGAACACAGTCTATCAGGGAGTGGTGGGAGGAACGAGGGTCATAGCGGGTGGGTTCAGTGATTAGCTGAGAGAGGTTTAAGGACTCAATTTTGGAGATGGTCTTAACGGAGGAGGGGGACAGCCAATTGAGATTGTAGTCATCTAGGAGTAAAAGCTCACCAGAGCGTGCAAGTGGTCGGAGGGTGATGATACATTCAGCAAGTGTGGACTGTCCAAGCCGAGAGGAGGCGCCTACTACCCCTATGCATTGGGGGAGGGAGTAGAGAAAGGAGAATTTGGCAAGGATCAGTGGGATCACTTTCAGAACCGTTGGCACTGTACTGATAAATTCATGCTCACATTTCTGAATCCATGAAGTGACATAGTCAAAACTCCAAATTCTTGATTCCATGAAAGAAACTGCACAGAATGTTGTCCATACAAAGGAAACAATACAAAACACAACTGACAGCTTCAGCTTTGATTCAGACACAGTTAAGTAGGGATCCTTCTTTACAGGTGTGAATATAATTTATGAAAATAGAGACATTTCAAGCAGCTGCACGTAAGTAATCAATTCCTGTCCCCTTTAATACAAACAACAGAGCATGCAGTAGAGTACAATAAAAATTCTATCATTCATTTAAAATACTACAATAAAATAACAGTCAATTCTGCTCTTATGTGTCAAATGCCTGATTAAATAAAAACATTTTTAATCCTCTTTTGAAGGATTTTCACCAAGGGTGCCTCCTTTACTTTAGATGTCTAGGCAGAGAGTTCCACAGGGTTGTCATGGCCACTGCAAATGCATGGTCCTCAGGATGCCACAGCCTAACGCTGGGGACCACAAGGAGGCAACCCTCAGAGGAACAGAGATCCCAGGATGGGCAGTGGGGAACACGGAGGTCTTGCAGGTAGGCTGGTCTCCCTTCATGCATGGCTTTATATGTCAATAATCCAACCTTGAAGGCAATCCTCCAACTAACTGGCAGCCAGTGCAGTTCGCAGAGCACAGGCATGATATGATCTGATCTCAGAATGCCTGTCAACAATCTAGCTGCTGCATACTGCACCAGCTGCAGTCAGTGGAGATTACTTCCACATAGCCCCAGGTACATGGCATTGTAGTAATCCAGTCTGGACATGACAAAGGCATGCACCAGGGTGGTCAGATCCTCAGTTGGTACAAGGGCCCAGATCCGAGCAATGTTCCTCAAATGGTAAAAAACACTTTTGTTGATGGCCTATACCTTATGATATAGTGCATTCAATGTACCTGCTCACTGTCTGAACTCCTGCCTGTAATCAGCTCTGGGTTACCCCCGAAAAAGAGACTTCTGGTTTCAGTGGGCCGACCAAGTTACCAAAATTTAATAAATTAAATAAATAGTTTACATTTAATGTCTCAATTAGTAATTCTGTCTTGCCTACATTTTGTTTTTACCTTGTACACATATCTGCACTTGGAAACACTCCAGCCACAACCACAGCATGGCTTCCAGGGCTCCCTGCCTTTATTCTGATGGTCTCCCTCTGATCCCTTGAAGTCTGCATCTTGAGGGTAGGTCCCTCAACTCAGGCTGGGTCCATCTGTTTCTGACCTTCAGGTGATAATGTTCTATGCTATGGGGAAGTTTTGGCAATACAGACTGACTTGGCTGCATCTCTTGGTATAACATTTAAGATTTCATTTGCTGGAGGATGGAGCCTCTAAGTTCATGGGGGCTCCTGTAACTGTGCAGATAATGTCAGTAGAAACTTTAAAAGCTATTCCCCCTTATAGCTGCTTAAGGTTCACCTGGCCTCCACCTACTTCTCTTCCTTTGGCCCTCAAAGGTGAAGATCATACAACTGTGCAAGTCCTGGACCCTAAGGGGCCATATTCCTATGCCTTACCCCTCAAGAGTTCAGCTTGTTTTCTAGGCCTCCACTGGTGGAGGCCCAGTGAGTGCCTTTTAGTGGTTTTTGCTGTCCTCCTCCTCCCACCTTGGAGGGTGGGCCTCCTTCAAAGGGAAACCTCCTTTAGCTTCAGAAATCAGCTCACAGCACCCTCACAGCATTCCTGTTAGAGAGATAGAGTTAGATTCCTTCATCTAAAATATTCTCCCTGAACTGGGACTTTAAATTGCAGTAGTCAAGCTATCACTATTTTTACCCCAAACCTGATGTGAAGATGAACAAGGCCTTGAATTCACAGAGATTTCATCCTCATAGGGTTTCTTTCCTCTCCTCTCTGCCAAAGGTCATAAAAGCTAGTTATTTTTCACAGGAAGTGATCAATAAGGTTTACATTTATATTAGTATAATGTGTACCCTAGTAGGTTTCTGCTGTGAGTTGAGATTGGATGGCAGCCCTCTTTCCAGCCTGCTATTCCCTCTCTCAGAAGTCTTGCCTCTGCCTGCTATCGGTTACCAATTACTGTCAGTCATTGCCCAGTTCAGTCTCTGTTATCAGTCATCACTAGCTGCTGTCAATTTGTCCTCACTCAGACTATGCATTAATCACCTGTTAAGCAGTAATTTTGGCCTCCTTCCTAATGTACCTTTAGACTAAATGAATTATGTTCTTGCATCACACCTTTGGGTGGAATCTTCCTCAAGAGGGTTCCTTTGCCTTTATGGTACCCCAGCAGGGTGGTAGTTGTTTGCAGGACACAGAGTGATAATGGCCAAAGTATCCAAGTATGACAGTCAACAACACATTCGTACAAATACCTTCAGAATATCAACTCAACTGCACAAGCAATACTCCTCACTAATTTGTGTTCTCCCATTGAATTCAAAAGCTATGCCTGCAGTTCAGTGGGTGGGAGCAACCACCCATGCCCCCTGCCTGAGTTATTTAAAACAGTTTCATCCAGCCTCAGTTAGAAACACTGCTTCTTTGACCTGCCATTCTCCCTTCCTCCCTTCCTCCACCAGCAAGGTGCCTCTGTCCTTGGGGCTCCTTCTTAAGGTACTTTTAGTCTAAAGGAATTACGTCCCCATAGCACATCTATGTATGGGTGGAACCCTCCTCAAGAGGGTTCCTTTCTGTTTATTGTACCCAGACAGGGTAGTAGTTCCCGATAGGATACAGTGCAAATGGCAAAAGTATCCATGTATGACGGACAACTACACATTCATTCAAATACCTTCAGACTAGCAACAAAGTTGCACATGTATAACTCCTCAATAAGTTGTGTACGCTCATTGAAATAATTGTATTGAAAGTAATTCTTTAACTTGTGGACTAAGACAACATTTTAAAATGAAATAGTAAATGAAATATATGACTGTTGCTACAAGTCACTCTCCCTTATAAAACCCATATTTATTGAGTGAAATATTCAAGTAGAAAGTGGCCGGTCATATTTTGACAAAGTAAATAAAACTCATATAAGTTGAACAGAATCTTTTTGAAGTCTGTTACTTGTTTGATCATATTTATTGATGCATTTTTTTGGTTTCATGTGGGTAGTATTCTCATTCAGAGTTGATATAGAATTCTTCAAGCATGATCTCCATGTATTATGGCCGTCCCCAAGATGTTTTTTGAATGTTCTGAGCACGCCATCATCAACCATGGTTTGTCCATTTTCATGCAAGCACAAAATATATTATTATATATGAAGCAACCAAAACTGTGTAATTTATTTGCATTTTAGAATGCAGAATGTAAAACATTTAAATAATATAAAAGATCATAATATTTTGCAATGTCTGAAGAACAAAAACTTTTATACAAAGTAATATATTACTTTAGCTTTAAAAAATATGCGAATACACCACTTCTTAAAAGTATTTCATGTAGTGTTACTATAAATAGAAACTATGCTATTTTACCAGATATGGGTGAAGAGAGACTCCATTAGAAAGAGCAACAACAGCAGCATTGGGTTAGTAAATAAAATCTATTTCAAAAGTACAGTATTTGTGAAACTCACGCATCTTTCTTTTGCTGCTGGAATAGCACCCATTGCAGAGGCTAAACACTGTTGGATGGCTACCCTTGATTTGCAACAGGTCTGAGGATGCTTGTTCTCTATTCCTAGAAAGGAACTCCTGCTCCTGCATCCCCTCAGGTGACAGAACAAACCTCTGATACGTCAGCAGCAGCCTGTAATGATCTGGCCCTGATCCCCTATTGACTAAGTCTTCACATGACCAACTATTTTCTCAGCCTCTGCCTTGTCTACAATTGGCCAAAATTTATGGGCAACACTCTCATGCAGGCTGCAAGTAGAGTGTATGTCCTGTCATGAAGCTTCTCTAACTCCTGACTGGCAACATCTGTGAGCTTTTTTTCCATCTCCAATGTCCTAGATGTCCTCTCTGGTTGCTGGTCAGGTGCCTTTAGTGTCACATAATGATAATAATAATAATCTTTATTTTACAGTGCAATTCTACAACCAAAGTGTGTTACATTATTAAAATACATATAAATAACACATAAACAGTCCATAAAATACTAATGATACAAAGTGCAAATAGAGCAGATAAAATAATCACTGAATGTCTGCTGAAATAAATGGGTTTTCAGGGCTGCCTGGAAGCTCTCCTCTGTCCTGCACTCTTGGATCTGATGAGGTAGAGAGTTCCACAGGGTAGGGGCACCATGCATAAATGCCTGTGCCCCGGATGTTTTCAGTTGAACCCTGGGAACCTCTAACAACCCCTCATCAGTTGAGCAGAGAGGGCAGCCAGGGATGTAGGTAGTCAGGACTTCTTTCAGATAGCTAGGACCCAGTCTGTGAAAGGCCTTATAGGTCAGAAGTCCAACCCTGAAGGTGATCCACCACTGTACAGGCAGCCAGTGCAGTTCGCACAGCACAGGAGTGATGTGACTCAAATGAGGAGTCCCTATTAATAACTATGCTGCAGCATTCTGCACCAGCTGCAAGTGATGGATATCAACCCCCAGCAGCCCCAGGTAGAGGGAGTTGCAACAGTCTAAGTGCAAAGTCACAAAGGCATGGATCAAAGTAGGCAGGTCACCGGATGAAATAAGGTGCTTAATCCTAGCTATGTTCCTAAGATGCAAAAGGAAGACTTGATGACTGCTGACACCTGCGAATGCAGTTTTAGCCCATCATCAAGAACCACCCCCATGTCACGCATCTGTTCAGAAGAAGGCAGCTCGACACCCCCAAGCCAAATACCTGAGGGAGACCTTGCCTTTGATTGACTCACATTCCTGGGCAAACATGCCCTGTGACCCCTGCTCCACAGTCAGGTTGACTCATAGTCCCAGAGATTGACTCATAGTCCTAGGAAAACATGCCCTGTGACCCCAATGCTGATGCGTCACAGGCCAGGGTATGAACCAACACGGCACTTGCCCAGTTGTACATCCCTCAGTAGTAACCTTCCTTATAACATCCTCTCTGCTTTCATCCAGAAGTGCTATTTTGACAATTGTTTCAATATTGGGTGCAGCAACACCATAGCACTCCCCTGACATGTGATCCAAGCCTCAATTAGCAGTGTATGCACCAATATGCAGATCAAAGGCTGGGCCCCACTGCCTTCTCTGGAACTGGGTAAAGAAATCTATATGTGATGCTCCTGACCAGCCATCTTGCTTGCAATTCCTAGGTTGGAGGACTAGCTGAAATGGATGTATGTGTGGCTCACTGGCAATGGAGAGCATTGTCCCAGGTGGGACAGGTAAGCTCCCACACTGGTGGATTGGGTTAACCAACTATGGCCATCTCTGAAGTGTGTGCTTTAGTAGAGGCATCCCAGCAACAGGTAAATACACTGGTATTCAGATAGTACCTTGTAAACATTGTGTACTTCAGAACACATTATTGAACAACTACTGGTGTTTCTTGCCACGATCAGGCACTCTTTTCAGAGCTTCCACTGTGATAACTTGTAGGATACTACAGAAATGCCATGTAATCCAATGGCAATTATTCCAGTTTATTAAGCAGTAGACTGAGATTTCACAAAAGCTGGTTGATCCTGAGGGGCAACACTATATGTAGTACAGTGCTTATATTACATGTTTATGATGCAACAGCCTACACGAACAATGTTATAGCCATAGAAAACCGCATTAGTAATGGACTGAGAGAGGGAAAGTTAACCAGTGTAACTGGGCTATCCTCCATGTCTTTTCAACTTACATAGATGCACAAAAATTACAGGACCCTTTGGTCTAATGTTTCTTTCCAATTGGAAACTTGGTTAACATGAGCAAAGATACATTAATGGACTATCTTTCACAGCTTGTGAGACAACTTCTTTCATCATGGAACAGTGTCAGTACTTTAAAGAGGGTCTCCAGTTTCAGACATAAAAACGTGACAATTTTCCTGACATAATCAGATGTCAATTATACAACTTGTCAAACATATTTTAAGCTATGAACAGATTCTTTTCTTTATTATTGAAGAGCTTGGAAAGCCAGGAATACCAGGCAGAATGTGTGATTAATGTTTACAAGTAGACCGTTGTTAGTATCTATTGCTGAAGAATTTTTCTGCCCCCATTCACTGATTAGGAGGCTTCTACTTGATTGTACTAGGTGTAATATAAAGAGCATTATAAAATAGGCTAATAATTTTGAGTAATTTAATTGATTCTAAGCCATGTGTTAAAAGTGTCTAACACACAGCTAAAAACTAGTTCTCAAAATCAAGGTACTATATCTGCTTAAAATCCATGAGCCATCAATTTTTCCAAAAGAAATAGCCACCATTTTTTTCTACTCCTTATCAAGAAAAATGACAGAATACCCACGTATAAAAAATGCAGTATTTCACTTCAAAATAAGACAAACATTTAACAAAATTAACACATCTCTCCATAAGAAAACTGTTTTTATCTACTCCATTTTTTTCTTACACAGTGAACATCACACAGCCTCTAACTCAGCCGCCCACTGTTCCTCTGCAGTGCTCCACTCCTAACTTCTGCTTCAGTCTAACAGGCAGGAATGGCCATTTAGTTCTTACTGGATCCTTTTTGGAGCTTACACTACAGCAGGGCAAATTAGTAAAATATATAAATAAAACAACACACACGCATATATCCATTTTTTTCCTAACACTGAGCATCACACAGTACCCACCTCACTGAGAGCAGTTTGCACATAGGATAGGGTTTGAATGATTGTCTGCTATGCTTCCATGTTCTGTTGCTCACCACATGCAGCTGGTGCTCTTTTCATCATATGCTCTCAGTTCTGTTGCCCCATCACATAAAACTAATAATAAAGAAAGAAAACCTCCTCTAACTTCCCCACGTACACACACTGTGAGTGGTCTGTGCATAGGACAGGGTTTGAATCACCGACTGCAATGCTTCTGGGTTCAGTTGGTCACGGCATTGATGTGTTTGTTGGGGGAGGTGCACAAGTCATAACTCCCAATTTAATAGAGCCTATCCACAGCAATGAACTGTAACATTTTAAAGAAATAAGTAAAACTACCGTAGGGGGTGCCATACCAACCAATTTGCCACTATAAAAACACACTGCAGCTATGGTTGCTGTAGCAGGACAAAAGACCAAAGAGAAAAAAAAAATTGCAGTACTTTATAGTTGACAGAGGAACTATTTTTCATAAAAATAAATTCTAGTCTTTCATTTTTTTTCCATATTAACATAAAAATGGTCTTTTTTACATGCATGCTAATTACAGAGGCCAGTTTTATAAGTGCAATAAGACACTCCGGGGGTGTGCATTAGACAGATCTAATGCATGGTCATAGGTTGAAGGCACTTAGCCTGTGGCCTCATGCCTCACTACATCCTTGACCGTGCATTAAATGTGTCTAATGCACAGCCCATTGTGTCTTATTGCTTATGCATTTTACCTGTAGGCTGACGTATCTAGTTACATTCCTCTTTTATATCACATTAGCATTATGACCTCATTTACTGTGAGGTCACAAGTGAAAGATCATCAAGCTGGTGACTGGATCTTCTTGGTTAGTTGTTATATTGCAGACTGAGTGGTTATAGGGCTGAGGATATACAAGAAGGAACAGAAGATGCTATATGAGCCTCAGGTAGAGTACCATACACATAGCACAAGTACTCCCAGCTAGAAAATCTTCTACTAGCAAAAGGTAAAAGAAACAATTTACTTCAAATGTACTTATTCCAGCTAATAACAGTAATTGTGCTGATGGACTAGAGCCATGTTTTTTTCAGTTGATAGCAAATTATATTTTTCATCCCTTGAGACCTGTCTATAAATTATTAATTAATTACAGGGAATTCACATAGCTGTGGAAAATACTATGCTTATTCCCATATTAAAATCAAGATAATATAAATGTGTAGGTAATTACTGACCCATTTCTATTTTACCCCATCTGACCAAGATGTTAGAAAAGTTAGTAAATAATCTTATTACTACTTACCTTCAAATGTGCAGTCTTCAGTCTGCAGAACAGTATGGTTTTAAACAACAGCAAAGTACAGGAATTACCTTGGTCAGGTTCCTTGACCATGTCAATCAAGCAGTGGGTAGAGAAGAGCTCACTAGTGCAGTCTTTGTGGATGTGACCAGGGCCTTTGAGACCACACTCTGTTACTAAATAGTCTTAGAAAGATGGGTTTGTCAAATTCATCATGGAGCTGGTTTCGGTTATCTGAGTACTCATCCTCTTGCAGTGAGGCAACATGGTTCTGTGTACAGTGAGCATATACTTACTGATGAGTATCGCAAGAGTCCATTCTTCAACCCTTGTTGTTCACAATATTTGCAAACTCTATTAAATATACCTTACAGTCTACAAGCTCAACTCTGTATGCAGATGTTATTATTATTATTTAAAATACTGTAGCTCTCCATTTCTTTCTCATATAGGCAATGATTGAAATTTTTATCTTTCAAATCTTTATACTTGGATCTTTCAACATCATTTATTGTTGATGTGTAAAAAAAATAAGTGTACACTTTTTGTTTCGAGATCTAAATGAACAAAAAGCATATTAGGACTTGAGATATTAACATAGAATTTGACGGCAGATAAGGACCGCTTGGCCCACCCAGTCTTCCCATTTCACTACCTAATGGATAAGCTGCAGATCCTAGCTAACCAGCAGCCTACTTTGTACCTATTGGACTTTAGTGGTTTATATTTGGAGTAAGTAGAATTTTATTAATATTTGGGAGTTTCTCTTTGGTCCAATCTGACTTTTTTACATCATTCAACTAATATCTGCAAACAGGTAGAACAAAATTGAGTATTTTATATATTCCCTAAAATTGTTTATTGTCTGTTACTTGGAAAAAAAATAGGAATGGGTATTTTGTTGCCTGCTTTGACTACATTTCACAGTCTGATTTATTATGTCTAAACTATAATTACAACAATATCTGTCATTTTGTGTTACATGTTCCCCATAGAACATATCACTGTACAACTTATAATTTACAAGGCTGGATGAGTCCTGAAAGGTATAGATAATATCAATATTGTTGTCTAATTTACAAGACTATGAGACTACAGTCTGATTCACCTTCGTCAATCTTATTGCATCTTAAAGAAAAGGTTAGAAATCTGAGCTCTAATTAAATTCTTCTGCTCACTATAACTAAGGGGAATACATTAATGGGTCAGAATGCATTTTCATTTTATGCATCAACACAATGGAATAACCTTCCTATAGCTATTCATGCTGCTAATAATCATGTGATTTCAAAACTAGCCTTAAACAGTACTGAGTTGCTAAACATGTATTTAATTATTAATTTCTTTCTTGCATGGTAAGATTGTATTTTACATTGTAAAGTGTATTTGTAATATGTTATACTTTTTTTTATACCTGCATATTACAAGTAAAATATATCGTACCTTACTATGTTTGCCATCTTTCACCTGACTTTTTGGTCACCTCTGAGCTGCATCTGAAATAGGACTTTTGGCTAAGGGTGCTAACTTGGTTAACAAATTAAAGAATAATAAAAGCAGAAATAGTTTACTATATTTGAAAGTAAATATTAATTTCAGGAAGTACTGTACATTAGCACTTTAAGGATGTCTACACAAAATATTGATCTTTGTCTATTGGAATTCATTATTAAATGGGTCGGAAATTTGCTGCTTCTTGACAGTCTAAATATAGTTTGAGAATAATAAATCCTCAACAAATGAACAGTTTGAAATGGTGAGGCAATGGGATTTGGCATACAAGCAAATCACATGCTGATTTCATGAGTGATTTACCTCATCTCAGATTTCTGTCACAGACATGATTGCTATCTTTACTACGTTTACTCTGTGAAAACCATCAACATGTACCTAAAATGTAAAACTCACTTATAAATAAAAACTCACTTATAAATAAAAAATAAATAATTGAAAGTTAGGCAAGGCAGATTTTAAATATATAGTGCTATTCAACAGTGGCTAAGAGCACCTTAAAAGGGAAGATAGAAGGGCAATAAATAAATACATACGGTAAACATAACAAATAATTAAAATAAAATAAATTCTATACACTTATAGAGTAATCAGGTTATGTCCTCTCATGTCCTCCTAAACACACATAAACAAATTAATCCAATGGAACATTACTCACAGTTTCAGTTTCTGGTGATTTTAGTGACCATGAAAAAGCCCCCCCACACACACACACTACCACCACCATCCTTACCAGCATGCTAGAGTGCTAGAGAAATCTCTGCTGGTTACCCTGCCACAGATACAATTGAGTCCCTGGCTACAAATAAGTCCTTCTGTCATGTGTCTGTGTGTGGATTTAAACATCCAATGGAACTGAGTAGAACTTTGAATTTTTGTGTTTCATGCTATCAATACACTCTGACTGAATTCCTCATATAGAATGTTTACAGGGCTTTTTTCTCTGTGGTGTAACAATACATTTTAAAATTACTGTAAAAACTTTTTTTTTAACCTAAAGCATTTAATTTACTTATTACAAAATTCTGGCACCATTTATAATTGCAGTAAAACATTATAGCGTGTTCTTTGTTGTGATATAACAGCACTTCTAGTTTGGTTGTATGTACTTAGCAATGCCTTATGCCTCATAGTGAACACAAGATGTGCCATTGCACCACAACATGATGACTGGCATGTCCTATAGTTTAATTTACAGCTGAGGTCTTGAGTCTAGCAGTAAAGCCATAATACCCTGTTTGTGACAGTTACAGACAAAAAGATGTAGCACTGGGAACGGGTGTGGATGGGAAAAAAACTGACAAACAAAGGTCTACATGCTTATGTATTTTTGGTTGTGAGTACCGCAGATTTTCCTTTGTTTGCCTGTTTGAGACATCACAGTCTGCTGATGAGATAATTGCTGTCAGTTTACTGACTGAATAAAGGTGATTGTACAAGCACCTTTTACAGCATTCTTTTTTTTTCAACATACTTTTTCTCCGGTTGTGGCTTGTGAGGTCCTCTTTCGGGCATCCAGTCCTTGTGCTACCTGCAAGAGGCTTTTCTGGACTGTATCTCCTCTCTCTCCCCCATAGTCAGCACCCCGGTATCACCTACCCAGGAAGGGTAGCCCTACGACTCCTGGGCTCCTTATCAAGGCAGACTCTGAACTGCAGGGGGACCTTGACTGGAGGATATTGGAAGGCTATCTGGGATGGATCCCAGCTGAGGACATGGGGATCAGTGCCATCGTCCACCCCACAACCCGGGTTATTCCTGTATCCTGGTTCCCCCCCCCTCCCGCGTGTGAGCACCCCCGTTGCATTGGTGCATGGCAACCCTGCCAGTGTCAGGCACACTATTTTTATGAGCTTGCTCACACAACTGCAATGTTCTCCAGTCTCCACTAGGGGCCACTGGTGTGCCAAGCTCCCTGAAGCCCACCGCCCAGGACAGGAGAGCCTCCCAGTGGGTGCTCAATCCTGACCCTCCCCTGCTGACTCCCGGCACCCGAGCTCACTCCCAAACTCGGGTTGCCAGCGTGACGCAAGGTGTGATGACCAATGCCTCAACCCTCAGCATCACCAGGCTGGCCCTCTTTACAGCATTCTTAAGCCAGCACAATGGGTGATTAGGCTTCATCTAATTGGCTAATACACAAATGTTTGAATCTTCTTATAGTCTGACTTTGCCTCTTCCCCCTTAGCTCAGATTCCATTAGTGCAATTATTTCCTTCTTGCATGGAAACTTGCTAAAATATACAGTATCTCAATGAGTTAAAACATAATGGGCAGGATTCACAAAGCAGATGTGCCGGCGCATCTTGGAGATGTGGACTGGTGCTATTCACATAGGAAGAGATGCCCCACCACATCCCGGATGCACTGTGCTGCACAGGATGCACCAGACCCCAATCATAATGATATGTGGTGCATCTGGAGGGAGCGTGTAGCTGCATACATGGTGCATCCCCATTCACAAAGCAAAATGATTGCACAAACACAGTGCATACACAGTGTATCCACCCAAATGCACACTAAGAAGATAAGGGGGAGGTGCCCAGGAGGTATAGTGGAGGTGGGCATGCTGACATGATGGCGCACGATCATGGGGGCAGTGCAGAAGGACAGCACAGCATGGGAATTGAGGTGATGCAGAACAGCAGGCATAAGTGGCAAGGAGGAATGCACCACACACACCCAGGCATGGGCGATCACTGGGCAATGGAGGGAAGTAGTGCCAGACTAGACAGGAGCAGTCAGCCATAGCAGCAAGCATGGACTGGTACAGGGCAGAAGAGGGCAGCCAGGGAAAGCAGTCTTTGGTGAGTGCACGAATGTGCCATCACACCATTGGGGATGGAGCCATACCTGGAGGTGGGCCATAGGGACAGAGGTGGACAGGCAGTAGCTGCACCAGTGTGCCATGATGAGGGGGGCTGTGGTACGCAATGCACATGTACGCAAGCTACTAGCAGACTGCTTTGTTTCCCCCACAGGTGATACGGTGTGTCCCCTCTGGCCTTGGCTCCTCATCCACTTCTGCTGTCCTGGCACAGAGGCGGAGGAGTGCTTCAATGAGGCACACATAACTACATGCACCATCATCGAGTGTATCTTCAGCATGCTGAAGATGCACTTCAGATGCTTGGATAGGTCAGGCGGTGCCCTACAATATAGTCCAGAAAAGGCCTGTGGCATATTCCTGGCCTGTTGTATGCTGCAAAACATGGCCATTGACCATGGAATAGCTGTCCAGGCTGAGGAGGACAACAGTTACGGGGAGGAGAAGTGGGAGGAGGTGAATGCAGCAGAGTAGGGTCCCTCTGGTGGAGGTGGGCTACCACCCCTGGCCTGCAGGGACCCATACCTAGTCATCAAGTTCCGGTGGCACAGGGACACCATTGTGGAAGAGCACTTCAGGGACTGAAGGTGAGTAACATAGGAGGGACACACTCGGCATACACACACACACCCCCCACAGGTCAGACGACAACCACACAGCCATCGTGTAGTGCACCCGTGAGGGGTGACAGTGATTCACAGATACACACACAGCAGGTCACACATGGCAGGGGGTGACACAGTGTCTGTGTTGGAGATGGCATGTATCAGTGTACATCCACTGGCACACATGCACAGCAGACACAGAGTTGCACTCATCATGCCCATGCCACATAGCACAACACCAGTCCCCCGGTCATGCATAGTGCAACACACAGGTGTCCCATACAAGCATCGTACAATGGCAGATGCATGCCACCTCATGCCAACCCCAGGCACTGTTAGCCTGGTGTGTGGGCTGCAGCTGGTGGTGGTCAACTCAGGCATCAATGAGAGCCACTACGGACACGTGAGCATCCATGTCTTCACCTGGTGATTGCTGAGTCAGTGCGACTGACCATGGGGGGGTGTCCTCTGCCCCGGTTGGGTATTGCAGTGAGACTGTGAACAGGTGCTCACTAGTGTGATGTCCTGAGGCCCAAGTTGGATCCAGGGGTGTTAGGGATGGCTCCATGTGGTGACAGCACCAGCAGCAATGGGTTCACCTGATGCCATGACCTGGGTGAGGCTGGAAGCCTGGTGGCCATGTGGTGCACTGTGTGCACTCACTGCCTTGGCAGTGAGTACAATCCACTCCAGAGCAGCGGTCATGCCCACCCATAGTAGACGAGCCTCTGCCAGCATCTAGGCATGCCACACAGTCTATGTGTCAAGTACCATGGCCTGAGTCTAAATGCCCCTTGGCTCTGCCCTGAGGGATGCCTGTCCCTCCACAGTTTCCCACAGAAGGCATGCATAGCCCTCAACCTCATTGGCAGGGGATGCATCATGGGGACAGCGCTAATGGGCAGGTGGGGCCTGGCCTGCTGCGCTGTATCTATGGTAGGTGGATGCCCCATAGCAGGCTGCTGTATGAGTGGGGACTGGGCACAGGCAACCACTGCGCATCCAGGGATACCTGTATCATGGTCCCTTACCACCTGCTGCTGCACCACAGTACCCTACTGAACAGTGATGGTGGTTCCTGTCCACACAGCAGCACCAGACACAGGGCCCCCAGCAACCTCCACTGTAGGCAGTTGTGCAGACCCTGTGGGTGTGCCTGGGACCACAGGACCACCAATGCTGCATGGTGCCATCTGCAACTGTGCCTCAGCTGGGCCACTGTTGGCCAAGTCCCCCCATATCTGTGTGGTGTTGGGATCATCATCATCATTGTATTCCCCCTGGGTTCTGGATACCAGCACCAGCAGGGCATCCGCAATGTCCACCCTGTCCAATGGGTTATTATCAGCTAAACGCAGTATGTTGACCAGCTATGAGAGATTGTGGCCACCAGCCATGTCACCAGACATGGAGGGGTTTGATGGCCCTGTACAATCTGATGCTGTGTCTGGGGCTGCGGTGACATTGGATGGGCCTGGCATGGCATCAGCCACAGCCCCTGTTGCAGCATGGTGTGATGGCCCGACCTCCTCCCCCATCCGGTTGTCGGGGAGTCCACTGGCCATGATAGCACCTGTGAGGTATGATGGAGCTGTATAAGAGTAGGGAAACATGGTTACTGACATGTATATATGGTGTGCTCAGACAGGCATGTACAAGGAGACATGAACATGTGCCATAGGTGTGGCTGACATGCCATACAGGGGAGTGCCAGCCAAGGGGCCACTGCTGTGACCATGCACCAGCATGGGATGACATGCACCAAGGCCTGTACAGGTACTCAGGGACATGTGTGTGACTGCCACCCCCAGCCACCACTCACGAGTACATCATCCCAGATGACCACCCCCATCCACCACGGATGGCTCCTCCATAGTGCTACACAGGGGCAGCATGTTGTGTGTCTGCACCACACTGTAGACAGATGGGATGTACAGAGACATGCTCGGTGCACACCAACACATGGGTGCTTAGTGGCCCAAGGTAGGGTTAGTCAGGGCACCCATGGCATGCACACATGGACCTGCACAGTACTTGGGTGATGTATACTCACAGATCCGCAATGGACTGCCACCTGTCTGGAAGCCACCACCCGGAACTCCCATCACATTCATCTGGCCCATGCTGGCTACCAGCCTCTCCGCATTGGGGGTGAGGCACAATGCAGTCTGCGGCCCACCCCCGTCACACACAGAGAAGCCTTGATGTTGGTCATCCTATCCTTGGCCCTCCACTTCTCATCATTGAAGTGCTTCATGCACTCCTGTGGTGTTCTGTTGCATATGCCATGGCATTCACATGCCTGCCACCTCCTCCCAGCCCTGATCCATCTGCTGGCAGCTGCCACCCTGCTAGACAGGATGCTCTGCCTCGGGAGGCAGGCCACCAGCAGTGCCCTGTCTTCATCTGCTGTGAAATTTGGATGTCTCCATCCTTCTGCTTCATCCTGTCAGGCCATTGTGGTTCCTGTGGGGGATAATATGCAGGCATCAGCACAGTACAGGCAAAAGTGGATGTGTGCCAGCACAGTGTCAGGATGCTGCACAGACACAGCACCCTGTATGCCCTCAAAACCCTACTGTCAGATGGTGCAGACAGGCTGTAAATGGTAAAATGTAAACAGACCTACCTTCAAGAATACAATACCTGTTGGACATCTGAGGAGTGGGGAGGTGTATTCAGGAGCATTTATGACTCAGGGCATGCAAATGAGATTGGGAGCATCTGTAATGAGATGCTAAACAGGTGAGATGCCCCTGAATGTGGCAATGAGCTGATTTGAGAGCATTCTCTGTGAATTGCATAATTGCCCCAGCTCATCCCAATCAGCAATGCGCAACTGATGCATTGAGATCATCACCCTACGGCACATTCCTGCACATGCACGGTTGACTTAGGGGCATTTCCTGAATGTGGCGCAAATACGCACAGTGCATCCCTATGCATGCGCGAAGCAGAATCAGTGCCATGCCATGTATAGATCAACCTGTCCAGTTGTGCCGTTAGTGAGATTGATGACAGCAGTGCATCCAAGTCGACATGCACTATTAGATCTGTGCTGCATGACTCTTTGTGTATGTGTATGGTGCATCGGTGTGACATTGTGTCAATGCACACCAGTGGTGCACGGCACACCACTGGCAGTATGTGCAGTCCCAGTGCACTGTGGGTGGCATTGTTTACCATTCACAATATGGCGGGACCTCATGAATTACGCATGCTTGACCCAGCTGTGACCCCTGACCATGGTCTCATGCTCATGTTGTGCACACAGCACATTCGCAATGACACACAATGGGCAGCAATCTTGCATTGCCATGCTGCAACACCATGATACACGATCCAGTGCAAGACAGCATATCGCGCATGTGGCACGAATAGGCCATTGCACACCAGCGGCCTGTTTAGTGCATACCTGCTCCAGACAAACTGTGTTATGCCATGCCACATGCACAGGCAGCAGGGCCCAGGTCCATGAGCTGGGGGGAGGTGGAGCTGGTGAACCTTGTGGCACCAGTCATGCCTCTTGAGGGCCAGCTATTTGGGACCCAGGACCTCAGTGAGCCATGTTCAGCAGTGTGGGTGAGGTATGTGGAGCACCTGGTATGCAGGACCAGTGTGCAGCACATGGGGAAGCAGTGCAGGCACCGCTATTGGGACCTGCAGCACTGGGACCCAGACAGGATCCAGAGCCTACATGACTGGGCATGCAGGGGTGCAGTGCCATGTCCAGGTAAGTCACAACAAACAACAGCACCACAGGCAGGCAGGGGTTGGTTTCCAGAGGGGCAGTGTGCCCTGGCACAAGGCCTCACACCACCACACACACACACACACACACACATGGCATGCCATGCCCCTGCTGCATATGGGGTGTTGACATGGCCACCGTGCATAGATGATGTGTGACATGGTGCATGAGCGGGGGGGGGGTGCATGGGCACTTCTGTGGGCTCATTGTGGTTCAGACAGTGGCATGGCACACGCCAATCTGCACACCACCATGGTGGGCATGGGCTGGGGTGCTGTGTGATACTGCATGCTAACCAGGGTGCTTTCACTGGGGCACTGTGGGGTTGGTCCATCACTGCCTGCTGGCACCAGTGGTGTTGTAGTGGGACAAAGATGGGGGTGATACACACCTACTATCGCCTCGTGGTGCTCTTTGCTTGTGTTTTCCTCACAGGGCTGGCAGATAGGAAGAGGGCAGTGGTGGCAGTGGAGGCCAGGCTCACTAGGGCCAGTGGAGGAGGCCAGGGATCCGGTCGTGTGGGTAGAGGAGAGCGTTCTGCTTGTGCATCCTCTGTATGTTCATCTGGAGGGTTAGTGGTGGTGCCCACTGCTGGCCATTGCTGGCCGCATGTGCATGTCTGTGTGCTGCATGTTTTTCAAGTTCAAGTTCAAGTTTATTGCAGGAAAAAAACTCCATTGAGCAAGCTCATTCACAAGGTGGTCCTGGTACATACATACAAACAAGACTGATACTACATACAGTAATTGCTTATTACAGAAGTTAAGGGCTAATCCTATACTTATGTACAACAGTGCTCCATATCACCTAACACAGGTCACCACACTCTTACACATGCATGGGATGTCATCATGGCAGCATGTGCTAGGACCACAGTGCACATGGCTCCTGTGCGTCCATCCACCTTGTGCATGTCTGCTGAGGACCTTGAAGACACTGTGGTGTTCCACTGGTGTTTGGACGAGGCCTGCACAGTTGTGCAGCCTGCTGGCATCAGCACATGCTGTGTGGGAAATGGCTGCATGCATCACTCTGCATACACATGTGGGCCTTGTGCTGTCTCAGTACCATTGCATGGTCACAGTGTGGCACTGTGTGCCAGCCTGTTGCTAGCATGCTGCGTGCTTGGTGGTCTGTTGGCCATTGCCATGAGGGCTGCCTCCTGCACACTTGTGAGGTGTGAAGGGGGGGCAGGTGTGGACCATGGCACTTAGTTCCTGTTGTCTGTGTCCCCACTGTAGGTCCATGGAGAGTCTAGCCAGGTGTTCCAGGATGGCAGAGGAGAGGAGTCTTTGGGCAGATAGCAGGGTTGCAGCTCAGGAAGGTGCTCTGGAGAACATTGAAGCCACTATACTGAAGGCAGGGTCAGCTCCTGCAGGCCATCACCCTGCTTGTCAGGGGGCTGAGAACCAGGAGCAGGAGGGGTGGCTGCCAGGCAGTGGCTCATCCAGCACACTAAGCCACTGGGCCACCTGTATATAGCCCCTTTGTTGTGAGACCCCCGCCCTCCATGCCCAACCCCATTGCCAGTTGTCGTCCCTTGTTCCCCCACTGCCATACCATCCCCTTACTGTGTACTGTTTATTGTGTTGCTGTATTGATTCCCACACCACTGTGTCCCTGTTCATACTGTTGTTTTACCATTGTAAATAGTTTTGTGTGTTACTTTTCTTGTTTGGCTAAAGAGTTTTATGTTACTAACAGTGCATATGGTCATTCATTGTACATTGCACCTTGTACTTGTGCTCTGTTATGCTTGCTGGTTTTCACTGTACCTTTGTTCCCATTCACACATGTGCAGCTGTGGTACTGCACATCCATGCTCCCCATCCACCTTTCATGCCCTTTACAGTGTGTGCCCTCCTTGTTGAGTATGGCCTATTGGGAGGCTTTACACCATGCTAGCTTGCACATTGCCCATATTCTATGTGGTGCATGCTGGTTGTTTCTGTTGTACTAGTCCCCTGTTGTTGTGCCGCTGTTCTTGTGATCCACATTGCCTGTGGGCATGTTCCACCTGTGCGGGACATGGCCTATGAGCTGTGTGCCATTGTGCCTGTGTGCACCTGTGATGCTGCTCCCATGTCCACCCTGCTGTGTTTCTGTGCACTGGGATGTGTGTGGCACACTCTGCCATGCTGCACAGTGCACCTCTGCTGCTGTGGTCCACCTTACGCAGTTCTCTCTGTGCAAGATAAGGACACTGTTCTGGTGGTGCAGGCCTTTAAGGACTCTGGGGTTCATGGCCATGAGTCACATATGCCTTCCTATTGGCCGGTTTGACCCACCTGGCTAATGTGGCATTAGAAGCTGGAAGTCATTTCTTCGCTTCTTGCAGCAATGTGAAGAGTGTGTCAATTTTTTGTTGAGGAGCTATTCTATATAATGAAAACATCAGGACTCCATGCACATCTAAAATGAGGAATTACTTATCCCATAGGTGTCTTGATTTGGGCAGAACAATGGCAAAGATTTGATGTGTGCAATATAGCTTGTACTTTGATTAGGAACAAGGGGATTGTTCTGAAGACTACCCTGCCATGAAAAAAATCATGAAGGCTTCTTTGCAGGAATGGACTTGAAACTCACTGGTCCTACAGGGCAAACATATTTTTCACCAGGAATACAGTCTTAATAATGAGGTACAGTATTACATGGAGATGGTAAAAATTTGGTTCAAATGCAAGTTTCGTTAAAGCTTTGAGGATCACATTAATCTTCAATGGTGAAAGTATTTTATTTTTCTAATAGGACAAATTTTGTCTGCTGCTTTCAAGATGCTTATTACTTCTGTATGTTTTCCTTATAGAATGCCCTTTATATCTTTCCCAAATTGCCCCAGTCACTGTTGCCTGTTTTCAACATAATGCTTTAAACTGCTCTTTTTGTAATCCTTCTTACAGATATTCCATGATTTGTGGCATTGAGGATTGTAGGGGTGTCAGACTCTGTCTAGATCACCAGGAACCTGTTATATGTTTTGTTGGTTGAGCAGTGTCTTTCTTATAGCAGGATGTTGATCACTGCCATGGGATATCCTGCCTTTAACAGTGTCACCCTTTGAGCAACCATACCTTGGGACTCACGCTTTGTGGTTGTGAATGATTCACTGCTCCCTGCTTTAGCATATTGTCCCTGGCTGGTAGGTTCAGAGGTTTGTCAGCCAGCATCTACGTCAGGGTGGTGTACAACAATCACTTCAGCTAGTATAGAGTCACCCTTATTATAAAAGATCACAATAGTTGTGTCTTTTTTAGAACTTTTGGAATTAAGGGGATTGGAGGACACACATAGGCTCCGTTGAGTATCCATAGAAGTGACAGGGCACCTACCCCTTCCAAGAAGATGGGGTAGTACATTTTTAGTTGTCTGTTTTAAGGCCATGAGGTCTATGTCGAATGGACCCAACCTTAATTGAATTTGATGAAATACTGCCTGGTGGATTTGCCATACTCCTGGACTCAGGATCAGCCAGTCTGCCTACAGGTTTTGTTTCCCAGACTGATGGACTGCTGATCGGTCCTGAAGGTTCCTTTTTTCCCACCAAGACTGGCAGTTTCTCTGAACAACTGTCAACTTTTTGTGCCGCCCCTTTTGATGACATACTGTATGTGATTGTAGCCATGTTGTTTCTTCTTATTTGTATGGCCTTCACCATTACAAAGCTGCAGAACTGTTGCAGGGCTAGAAACACCACCCTAGAGTCCAGGACATTGTAGGGGAAGCCAACTCCAATTAACAAGCATTTTCTTTGTGCTATTATGTTTCCTGTTACTGCTCCACATATGGAAGACTGGAATCAGTCTCTGTTATAACACTGAACAGTTGGTAGTGATCTGCTTCATGCCTTACGTAAGCTCTGCTTGTCCACCATCTGAGAGTTTGTCTCAGTTTCGGTGATAGGGTCAGTCAGGAGTCATACTTCTGTGACATGTGGTCCCAATCACTAAGAAGGAATAGCTGTAGTTGTCTCATGTACCATTTCACCCATGTGTGCAGGTCTAAGCAGGAACCAATGTGTCCAAGGAGCTACATGAGGTCACACATGGCTGGACAGGGCTGTTATAGGATTTTCTTGCAGTACTGAATGAGTTATGTAATTCTCATCTCTGAAGGGCTTACACTACCCTTTAGGGTGGTGCCAACACCCTTCCCCAGTTGGTCAATCAACCTGGATAGATTTAGGTTGCTTTTGATCCCCTTGATTACCCAACCATGTGGATTTAGTGTCTCTGTACTTTTGCTGTTGCTGTCACTGCTTCTACTCTCAACGTCACTTGTGTTATCCTGTTATCCAGGAACGGGATCACATGGACTCCTTCCTTAAGATGGCTGCCAGTGTTGACATCACTTTTGAGAAGACTCTTGGGGCAGAGGATAGACAAAAGTGGAGACACTGATATTTATTCTGTGAAAATTAAGCAACAATCACCATCACCACTGAGATTATCAGCAGGGTCACTCTCCCCAAACAGTAGCAATAAGTCACACAGAAATTGATAGTGACTACCAAAGCAAAGAATATGTAAAAGGGCAGTAATATGAACTAGAAACAAGGCAGATATTGAATGTTTTACCTTAAATAGAGATGCGTTAATGCTAAAAAGGGCTATGAGAGCTGTAGTGTAATCAGCCTGTAGGAATGCACAAGTGAAATGGGGCGAATCCATGCTACTGTAAAGGGGCAAGGGAGAGTCAGATTAAGATTCAAATGTTTGTGCATCAGCCTATCAGAGTAAACTGCACACATTATGCTGACATCAGAATGCTGTAGAGGGTATGCTTCTTTGCAAAAACTGAGTTAATGCACCAGCCGGGGTTTAACTTAATGCCACAAAAGTAGGGAAATGGGACATTATGGTTTCCAACACTAACTCCCCCCACCCCACCCCTCCCGAAGCAGCAAAAAGGAAAACAGATTAGGGTTTGGGGTCTCTGGAGTCTTGGTCAATCAGTGATGGGGTTTTCCTTGGGGTTGTAAACCTTAATGCTCACCCTCCCCCCTAACCCAAAGTCTCCTGACCAACACACAATGTAGAGCTCCAAGGCAATGCCTCATAGTCCCATAGTCTTCAAAGGTGGAGAAATATGTCTTGTCACATGTTGCCAGCACAATCTGTTGTAGCTTTCTTCACACTTGGCCCTGTGGCCTGCTTGAAGAAATGATATCATGTCTGACATTGATGGCTCAGGGAACAGGGTGGGCATTAGTGTTCACAACCCCAAGGAAGACCCATCACTGATTTACCAAGACTCCAGAAACCCAAACCCCTAATGTTTTTTTTTTTTCCTTTTACTGGTTGTGGGGTAGGGAGTTAGGGTTGGAAATCCTAATGCCACATTTCCCTATTTTTGTGGCATTAAGTTGAACCCTAACTGGTGCATTAAGACATTTTACATAAAGAATTTCCTTTCTTTTTGAGATAGTGGAATCCTATCCTCATTTGTGCAGGTACTTTTGGGACTTGCTTAAACAGATGCAGATGCACAGGGCCCAAAAGAGAAAACGGAAGACTCCATCTGCCAATAGAAGTTCAGGGCATGCATGCAGCAATGGAAGCAAATAAATCATGGTGCTGTCTGGTTGGCTGCAAAATTGTATGGCCCTCTTTCCCTCCACTTTTATGTGAGCCAGATATAGATGTACAGGGCAAAGACTCCAGCTGTCAACCAATGCTCAGGGCAGTCTGTCAACCACATGTAGGGCCCAATGCCAAAAGAAGAGTTGTCTTCACTATATGATACCTGGGTCTGTGTGGGCAGCTCTACATCTTTCATTCCCTGGCGGAGTGGGGGTCACATAAGCACAAAAGACAAAGAATTTCAACACAAATGCACTGAGGAAAGGGTTACTAAAATCCTTGCCTCAGTGCTTTTGTGCTGAGGTTCTTTGTCTTTTTAGCTTGCTTCCTTATTTTGGGCACACATGACCCACACCTGTAAGACCACATTACAGCTGACTTGTTTTCCTCTGGGGTGAGATATGGACAAGGTACACTAATTAATCCTGTGTAGGATGAAACACGTGTCTGTGTTTTCTGTTCTCACTTTTTTTCAGATTGTGTGAAAGGCCCTTTAGTGCCATGCATTCCTGGTTAAAGCAGAACTAGCCTAAAATTTTCAAGGTGATTTGCCCATATATCTCATGATGCTTTGCATTATTGGAATATGACAACACAGTCTGCTTAAGCTTTCACACCAGCCAGTCAGTAACAGATTTTACATCTAAATTAATCATGATGATTGCTCCTCTTAATTAAATTAATTCAATAGTAGCTTTTTATTGAGATGAAAACCAGAGATCCAAGTGATTCCGGCACCTCTATTAGCAAAAAAGCATCAGAGATCTTAAGGAACTCTGCCTTTAGATAGACAAGCTTGATGGCAAATTATCAATAATTGGGCAGTAATTAGTTTGTATTTGCATACAGACCCAGTCAATACCATGTGCTAAGTGAGTGATTCTGAATAATGCACAGCAGCTGTAATTACTGCAATTTGAGGCTGGATTTGTGTTTTGGTCTGTTCTACTGATGGTGCCTGTATTAGGGAGGAAAGGTGTGGATATGACTTTTATAATTAATTATACAATACAAACATTACTGTCTGTAAGTCTCAAGATTCTAGTACCTTTTATCAGGCTGTTAAGCTGCTTTACCACCTGCTAGAAGTCATCTGAAGCCATGATTCTGATTGTGTTTCTAATGTGACACAATACTGGTAGCTATTCTATAAAATCACTGCTGTGATATATGTAGTTCTGCATTCTTCTGTTTTTAGCTTGCTGAGCAGTCATTTCACAGCCTGAACAAAGACACCAAAATTCACCATTTCCATACCATTCTACTGCCATTTACCATGTTGTTGATATCCTTCCTAGCCTGCTAAAAGCCAGTAGAATACATCATTTTGGTTTTGATTTAATTAAAAAAAGTATCTTTTAAAGCAAAAAGTGTAGGTGTGACTGTTGTCATTACTTATGGAATAGAGACATTTCTGTCTGTATCTGCATGCCTCAGCATTATGCTGCCTTTTAACTGGCTGTTAGGAAGCTGCTTCCTATAGTGCTATAAGTCACCAAAATGCACCGTTTGACTCCGATTTTTCAAAATTATCCAGGGGGCATGTTCTCAGACCCCCTGATAAAGGTTTGTATTTTGTGTCCCTCTAATAATTTTCTCTGCATAACACCCCTGACTGGGAGGTTAGCGTGCTCCTTTACTTAAAGATACTTGCTATCTCTATCCACTAGAGGTCTCACTGTTACAGTTACTCAGCACTATTTTGCATGTAATTCAGGCCTTTCACTATTACAGTAAAGGGCATTACTTTTCACAGACTGCCTTTTGTTATATACAACAGTGCTGTGCAAATGGTGTTATGTAAAACCAAAGATCTATGTTTGCCTTATTTAGGGTTGCACTGTACCAGACTGCTGTGTAGGTCACATACTTATGGCAGTGAGATTTCATCAAATGCATCCAACTTGTTTGTTATTGAGTACTAGAGTACTGGCACAATACCAGTTTGGAGACTATATTGCCATAGTAGCTGAGCTAAACTGTAAATCACCCATCTTTATTTATTTATTGATTGCTGTGTGGACTTTGGTAAGGCCTATTGGGTTTAATCCCTTTTACAGCGGCAACTCCTGCTACATAACTGTTCGATTCCATAAAATACATATAGTGCATCTTTAACTGCAGAGAATATAGTTGTAGTGCAATAAATTCAATTGCAAGAGGTACAGGAAGCCTGCTCAAATTGGTAGACTTTACAACTATTTCTGAAGGATGAAGACTTACTACAATGGACTAAAAAGACATAGAACCTCAGCACATAAGCACTGAAGAAAGGGTACCCAGAAAGGTCATTGTCAACAAAGTCAAGCTTCAAAGAGGTATAACATCACACATAACCCCTATAATGCAAAGCATCATGGAATATATATGCAAATCTCCATGAAAATTTAGACTGGTTGTGTTTTAAGCAGGGATACACTGGCAACAAAGATAAATTATGTGAGAGGCCCTTTGGCACCATGATTTCTTGCTTAAAGCAGAACCAGCCTCTGTTTTGATTGTGATTTGCATACATACATATTCCATGATGCTATCCCATACAAGTGGTATGTGTGATTTTGTGTTTCTTCCTACAGTTGACTAGCTTATGTACATTGGCAGTGAGTTCCATGCCTTATGTGCAGTTGTACAGTATGTATTTGAATGAATGCTGTCCCATGTTGCACTGACATAAGTGCAAGATGACTGATTTGAAATCAATTATTGCACATGATGAAAGATTAAAAAAAAACAGAAAGAACTATAGAATATACTAATGCATGTTCCAAGATAGAACAACACAGTTTTTTTTTACAGTTAATAACTAATGGGTCTTCTTTCTAGGCAAGCAGCCAACCCACTGCTTTTTGTTTAATTAAAATGAGTGGCTTTCAACTGCACTTTGAACAAGATGGCATGAGATGTGAGGCTGCCAGCCATGCATAGCTTTATGAAACAAACATAATATCAGTCTGTCTATCTATCTTTCTTTCTATCTATCTATCTATCTATCTATCTATCTATCTATCTATCTATCTATCTACCTAAAGAACATGTTTAGGCATCACTTGGTGTTGAAACACAATAAAGTCACAAAAGCATGGAAATGTAATATTGGGTAAAATGTCCTCTGAATCTTCATGATTTTGTGATGATGAGTTGCTTTGGGTTTCTGTGAGTGTTTGAAAAAGCATAAGCATTAGCCTAACGTTGGCGGTCTTTCAAGGCATAGAAATTTACTCATAAACTAATGGTTCTGTAGAGGGTGATGAAGTTAAGGTAATGCCCTCACTGTTCTGAGCAATTATACAACCCCCAGAGAAGATTTCACCACACAATCAATAAGCTTTAGAGGACCTCTTGCCCTAATGCTGCATTTCTTTTCTTTTGTGGCTATGTGCTTTAACATTAACTGATACTAAAATATAGTTTGGAAAACGTTTAATAACAAATACAAATTAATTTATACTGACAGTGATGACCTTCAGTCAGCATTGTCAGTGATGTTTGTGTCAGTTTAACAATGGTGCCCATTGGTCAGCCTACAACTTCAAACTATCCCATACCCAATAATTGCTGGGTCCAATGACACTAGCTTTCATGCCGTCCATTGCTAAGTAGTAGTACTAGTAGTAGTAGTGGTAGCAGCATTATTTCTTTCTTACTCCCTTTCCTGGAGGCTCAGGGTGCCATTACACAAGAGAACAGGTAGAAGAGATAACATATAACATCATTAATACATCAGATAAATAAATAAATGAATTCATATTATGATAAAGTAATAAATACATATGTATAGTAAGATACTAGGGTATTAGCATAATAACAGGATAATCATTCCCCAAATGCTTCTGCAAACAGGTAGGTCTTTAGGTCCCTATTGAAGGTCTCAAAGCCCTTGGAAGAGAGTTCTATAGGACCGGGCATGCCACCTCAAGGCCCAGTTCCCCAAGGTTTGAAGCCTGGACCTGGTGAAAGCAAGGAGTTCCTCAGTGTAGTGAAGAGAGTGTGAGGCTGCATAAGGATGCAGGAGATCAGACGGGTAACCTGGGCCAAAACTGTGTAGGGATATATAAAGTTGATTCTGATTCTGATTCTGATTCTGATAAGCTAGTAAACCTACTTTGAGAGACATGTCACCTTTCCAGCAGTAAATGCAGGTCATGCAGTGCCAGGGAGATATGAGTCATCCTCAAAAGGCCAGTCAGGATCCTAGCACAGCATTCTGTAACAGCTGCAGATGCCATAGCATAACTCCACTGACCCTAAGGTATAAAGCATTACAGTATTTAAGCTTTGAGGTTACAAATGTGTGCAGCATTGTAGCCAGTTGTATGGGGGGGATAATGGATTTAATACAGCTGATGTTACTTAGGTAATAAAAGCCATTCAGGACTGTTGCCAACACCTGAGACTCAAATGTCAGCACCTCATCTAGAATGAGTCCCATGCTTCTCACTTTAGTAGCAGCCAAAAGCCCAGAAGAGCCAACCAAAGCATAATCTCCTTCTCAGTTACTGTTTCTACCCCCTGCAACCCAGATCAACCACTAGTTCGACTGTTTTGTCAGGTTAAAGTCTTAACCAGCTCAGTGAAATTCACTCTTGGATCTCAGCCAGGCATTTATTCAGCACATCCACTTTGCACTCTGCATCCCACATGCAAAAGACAGATAGAGCTGGGTATCATCTGCATAGCAATGAAACCTAAGTCCATACTCTGTGGTGATCCTAACCAGGGGCAACATGTACAATAGAAACACAATGGGCAAATGGATGGAACACCAGGGTACATCACAGGGCAGGGTCATTGGGAGTGAGGAGAAACTACCCACACTACCCTCTGTGTCCTGCCAGTGAGATAGTACTTCTGTTAGCAGATGATCTTGCAGGTGAGTCCTACAGTATATGCACCCTGAGATGATCAAATAACAACCCATGGTTTACAGTATTAAGGGCTGAGAACAGATCAAGAAGAATGAGAACTAACCATTTTCCATTCTCCCGTGCCCTGAGCAGGTCCCTATGCACTTTGACCAGTGCAATCTCTGTGTGATGCCTCGACATAAAGTCAGACTGGAAAAGCTCATAGATGTCAAAGGCATTGAGGTGTGCCTCAAGTTGTAGCACACTGACCTTCTCAATAACCTTTCCAAAAAAGGGCAGGTTAGAGGCAAGTCAGTAACTCCCCAGGACATTTGGGTCCAACAATGGCTTTATCAGAAGGGGCTTCACCAGTGTAGTTATGAATGCAACTATAATCATCACCTTGACTAGGATCACCAGACAATCTCAGTGAACACTTAGACCAGCTGCCCAACACAACTCACCAGTAGATGTGTCTGGCCGAGAACCAGTTTGTAAAGCACTGGCCACAGCTCAGAGATCACCTCACTCACCTCAGCTATTGTCTCTGGTTTAAACTCTCCATATACAACAAAATGCATCTCAGTCCCATCAGTTCAACTCAGCTGGGCTGTGATGGCCCACTTGACAAGATCCTGTCTCAACTGGAGGGCACTGTGTCCCGAAAAAATCAAGCAACCTCTTCCCATATCTCAGATAACAAAGCTATCACAGGCTCCAGACAAGGCAGATGAAGAAGCTTGTCCACCATCTGAAATAGTTTAGCTGATCGATTCCTCCAAGAAGTAATCTCCCAGAACAGAAATCCTGCTTTCTTACAGGTGATTTACCATTGTTTTTACTTGTATATATATTGGATTACAATACCTTTGAGCCAGATACTCTTTTACAAGGGTTCCACCTCAGTAGGTTGACACAAAGGCATACAAAACAAATCAGATTTAACATTTGATAACAATAAATACAATTAAGGCAGTTAGAAACAGTCATGTCAATACATTCTAAATAACAGTAGTGTATACAAATCGAAGCATAACAAAGCAGGCCATGAGAATTTTACCAAAAGAGTTAGTAGGTAAGGAAGCAGCCAGGGATAGGCTTTGTTGGGGGGGTGATATGGGAGTGCGTGGTGGAGAGGTGAGGTAAGTAGAAGGGGAAACAATAGCTACAGTCAAAGGGTGGAGTAGGGGCAGGTGGGAGCTGAGGTTAGGGTGGGGGAAGCAACAGCAGAAGCACAGGGGTGGGAGAGAAAAGAGGGGTGAAAGGAGGGGGGGGGGTTACAAGTGGGAGTTGACCAAACTGTATAAAGTGTCAAGGAGGGGAGGGGGAAGATGGAGAGGGAGGGGGTGTGTGTTGTGCAGGGAAGGGATGCAACCTATAGATGGCAGACGCAGTTGCTAACTGCAGTGAGGTGCTGTTGAAGTTTACTTTTAAAAGAGTCTATCCTAGTGTCATTCAGGATAACCAAGGGGAGGTTGTTTGGCCAGCGAGCACCCTATGTGAAAAGGATCACTATGCCTGGGAGGTGCAGCAAAAAGGGACTTGGTAAGTCTGTTTTGACACTGATACTCACCCTACTGAGTAATAAATGCCAGTCTGTCCTCCTGAGCCCTGGATGTCAAGCAACACTCCATCCTTCACCCCCTTTTCCTTCATGTCCCTCTGCTCACCATCATACCATAGCTAGCGAAGGCATGAAACCAGTGGGCATACATAAGCCAGCACCACAAGTTTGATTGCTGCCCTGACAGCCTTATCATACTGTAGTTTGTCACTGCTTCCTCTGGTTCCATGTTGCATGTCAGCAACACATCCAAGGTGTCCAGCACCACCAAGAGCCCCTTGGCCATTGCCCTTGAAAGGAGCAGTACTGGAAAATCTCCACACAGAGTGGACTACAACAGGGTGACCCAAATGAGAACCTGATAGCACAATGATAAGACAAATTGATTGGATTAATCCTCAGATTCTCCACCTCTAGCCCAAGAGAGAATACCAAGTCCAAGGCACAACCACTTTGATAGATCGCCCTGTCCTGGTATTCAGCGAACTCCTCTAATACACAGTCCTTGTGTCAGACAGCATCCAGTGGCACCCCTACCCTCTTGTAATGTCAAGCATTCCCTGGAAGGCAGTGGTACCCCTTCCTTTATGCTGCCAATGGCAAGCAACCCCTGGAATCCAGTGGCACTCATTCTTCAAACTGCCAATAACAGGAAGTCTGTAGTGTCCCTTGCCATCCCCTTCCTAATCCAGTCTATACCAAGCAGTCCCTGGCAACCAATGGCACCTCATCTAACCCTGCCTCAAGCTAACTAGACCCTGGCATCCAGTGGCACACCCTTCCTCACCCTACATAATATTAACCAGTCTCTACCATGCAGTGACACCCCTCTCCTTCAACCTGCTCCAAGTAACCCAGACTTTGGTGTCCACCAGCACCCCACTCACATTCAGATGGCATCAGGTACAGCCTCTCTATATAATAGATATCATCATCGGCATCATCTTTATTTATAAGCTCCATTCCCAAGATCACAGTGCTGAACAAAATGATAAGATCCACAGTACTACATAACATAAGAAATAATTGAAACAGTTATAATGTAACCCCTAGGTGGCTCTATCCCAAGGGCTACTACCCCTGCCTGCTTGGCTAGTAGCAGGTTAAGGGGCCTGGGTACTGAAATGGGTGCCTCCATCCGGAAGTCAGGGTTGTTAGTGGTTAAGTTAACTTTAGCACAGCCCTCTGGGACACTGTAACTCCCCTCTTTTCCTTCTAATGGCCTGAACAATACACAATAATCACTTTCACAATGATTTTATTCTTAATCTTAGGGTAGCTGGTTCATTCCACTGGGGTGTCATACAGATGATGCACACTGATGAGTCCTGGTAGAATAAAACACGTGTCTGTTTCTTCTGTTGTCATCCTTTGCAGACTGTGTTAGAGGCCTTTTGGCAGCATGTATTTCTGCTTAAAGTTGAAAAAGCATAATACTTTGTGGTTATTTGCATATACAGCCCATGATGCTTTGCATTATGGGGGTATGTGTGATTTTGTATTTCTTTGAAACTTGGCTTCCCTGCCAATGCCCTTTGTGACAAATGTAACTAATGTTAATATGATTAACCTGATAGAAAAGTTACAGAACTTACTATACAGTGTGAGTTCATTGCATATTCAGAGAGGACACTGGCAATTATATTCAGTAAGTCTGCTACAACTGCATATGTGCTTTATACTAAACCACACAATAGGCTAGCTAATAAACTAGTGAACCATGTCATCACTGAGAATGTGATAATATGGGTTCAAAACTAGCCACAGGATTGGAGACAAAGTCTTGGCTAATTGTAACTAATCAACATGGAAATAACTGACTATGAGGCTGCATTGGATTTGGTTTTAGGATCAACACTGTTCAATAAATTTACAGGTAGCTTGATGGTGGGTTCCTGTATCACAACCAGATTACCAAGTTTGCTGATGACACCAAAATGAGGAGAGTAGTTTCATCAAAACAAAACATAAATGCCATGCAGAATGATCTGGACAGATCTGGGAAATGGACAGCAAAATGTAAGATTACCTTCAATGTTAAGGAAAGCAAGGTGATGCATCTAGGGAAAAAAAATAACATGAATGAAAAAATATGCACCACTTTTAAAGGGGATCAGCAGTGTGAGGCAGCAGCTAGTAAGGTAAACCAAATCATGGCATGCATAAAGCGATACCTCATAAGGAGGTCAAGATATATTAAATGCCCTTATGCAGATCCTTGTCAGCCTCTATCTCAGATACAGTGGTCAGTTTTGGTCAACATATCTGTCAAAGGATATTGACACAGTGGTACAGAGGACAGTGACCTAGATGGTTGATGGCTTGAAAAACATGTACTATGAGGACCAACTGGCAGAACTTTGATTATTCTTCAACAAAAAGGAGATGAATCAGGGGAGACTTAATTACAGTGTCCAAGAGCTCTATTTAAATGGAACAAAACTATCTGACCAAGTGCAGCTCTTAAAGATTCACAAGGATAAAACAACACAGGGATGCTCAATGCCATTGAATGAAGGAAATGTCAAGGGAAACATCAGAAAGAAGCTACAGAATGAGCAGTGAAAAATTGAAACAGGCTATCAGAAGCCATGGTATCTGCTGATACTATAATAAACTTCAAGGCCAAACATGAAAAGTACATTCCCACTGAGATGGAGGGAGAAACTCAATGAACCACTGCTTCTCTTTCCCCTTGAAGTATGTATGTATTAATGTGTATATATATATATATATATATATATATATATATACCTACATATATGGCTGGAAATAACTTGCATAACTATCCTGATTATCATTTTTTTGCATAGGATCATTGGACTGAATATTGACTAGATTATCTGATCCTTTTCAAACAAATTTCAAATAGTATTGGCTTAAAATAATCATGTTATGACATCGGTATGTATTTAGACACATGTAATACCTTATACTAACTAGATCTGAGGAAGCCCTCTAGGAAGGGCAATACATAGGCTAGCAGCACTTGGGTGCTGCTGTCCTACCACCGTCTGGATTTATTGCATGAGATGGAATAAAAAGATTGCTAACAAACTTGTTTGAAGTTCCTTTCTTACTTTGGGACTATTGTGGTTGGTGAGTGCTCTGTTTCTGACTGCATAAATTTCAAATGGATAACAAATGGAGGGAATAAGGAATACTGCCAGATAATGGGCATATCATATATTTGGCACCCAAGGCAGATCATCAACCTGCTGTTCAGCTCTGCTTACTGCCATTCTGAGATATATTTGTGAAGAAGCTTTCAAAGAAACAAGTTTGTTTCCACAAGGAACAATAGTGGCATGTAGGGTTATACAGAAACAATCTGTTTAGTTTTTGATAGTTCAGAGAGTGTGGAGAATCCATGAATCTGAAGCAGGCAGTGAACTGTTTTATTTTTATTTAGTTATTTATTTATGTATGTGTTTAGTTAGTTAATATTTCTTTCTTTCTTTTTGTATTTATTTAATTTTGTTAACTAAGTAGGCCCACTGAGACTAAAAGTCCCTTTTTGTGGGGTGACTCAGAATTAATTACATGTAAGCATAACAAAACAGCACTGGAAATCTGATGAACAGTACAAGAAATAACAATAATAATGAAATCACAAAGTTACAGAGTTAGCAACATTGGTTCATACACAATAAAGTGCAAACACACAGGAAGGCCTAAGATTTCACAACAGCAAATTCAAAAACAGGTACTGTAGATGCATCTCAATGATTGCAAGTATATAGACTGCACCTGAGGAGAAAATCTTTAGCCCCTTTTTAAATCCATGAAGTGAACAGCAATCTTAGAGGGCTGCAGGTAGGGCATTCCATAAGCAGGAGGCAGAGGAAGCAAAGAATCTTTCACCTGCACAAGACCTTGTTCTCGGTGTCTCAAATAGCATATAACTGGAGGAATGAAACATTCTCCTTGAGGACTTAATTGCCAACACATCACTGAGGCTATGGGGGCAACACCTCTTACTAGTTTTAATGCTAGGCAGAGGAGAGGATACTGGAATTGTCCTTCAAAGGAGTGCCAATTTAAGAAGTGAAAGACATCACAATGGTGCTCTCTAGGTGGAACACTGGCAACAAATCTACCAATTTTATTATAGAGGATATTTAGCCTATTAGCCTGTGTGCACTTTTGGGTCTGAAGAAGTAGAAACATAGAATGTGACGGCAGAAATGGACCGCTTGGCCCACTTAGTCTGCCCATTTTCCTACCTAATGGATAAGCTGCAGATCCTAGTTAACCAACAGCTTACTTCCTCCTACCCCCCACTAGGACTGCCTTATGTCTGCCCCATGCATTCTTGAATTCCCCCACTGTTCTTGATTCCACAACCTCCTCAGGGAAGCTGTTCCATGCATCCACAACCCTCTCTGTGAAAAAATATTTCCTCACATTACCTCTGAGCCGTCCCCCCTCTATCTTCAAATTGTGCCCCCTTGTTCTTGCACATCTCTTTTTCTGAAATATGCTACCCTCTTGGGCTTTGTTGACTCCCTTGAGGTACTTGAAAGTTTCTATCATGTTCCCTCTCTCCCTTCTTTCCTCAAGGGTATACATATTAAGCTCCTTTAGTCTTTCTTCGTATGTCTTCTGGTGCAGACCCTGCACCATTTTGGTTGCCCTCCTCTGGACAGCCTCCACTCTGTCTATGTCTTTGCGGAGATGGGGTCTCCAGAACTGCACGCAGTACTCCAGATGAGGTCTCACCAACTGTCTGTACAGAGGGATAACAACTTCCTGTTTTCTACTATCGATGCCTCTCCCTATGCATCCCAGTATCCCCCCAGCCTTCCTTACTGCCTTCTCACATTGCGTGCCCACCTTTAGGTCATCTGATATAATTACCCCCGAGTCCCTTTCCAGTTTTATTGTTATCAGTATCTCACCCCCCATTGTGTACTCTTCCCCTGAGTTTTTGTTTCCCAGGTGCATTACCTTGCACTTCTTTGCATTGAATCTGAGCTGCCATACATCTGACCATTCCTCCAACCTTGCCAAGTCCCTTCTCATCCTTTCCACTCCATCTTGTGTATCAACCCAGTTGCAGAACTTTGTGTCATCTTCAAAGAGACATACTTTTCCTTCCAGTTCCTCTGCAATGTCACTTATAAAGACATTAAAAACCGGTCCTAGTACTGAACCCTGTGGTACCCAGCTAGTAACCCTCCTTTCTTCACTGTGGACTCCATTTACTACTACCCTTTGTGTCCTGTTGTCTAGTCAATTTTTTATCCAGGCTACCACCTTGGGACCCACTCCAAGGCTGGCTAACTTATGTATTAATCTTTTGTGTGGGACTGTATCAAATGCCTTGCTAAAATCTAGGTAGGCCATGTCCACAGCCCCTCCCTGGTCTACTACTTTGGTCATCCAGTCAAAGAAATATATTAGATTCATCTGACATGACCTTCCCATCATGAATCCATGCTGCCTTGGGTCCTGTGCCCCACTGGCCTCTAGGTACTCAAAAATTATTTCCTTCAGAAGTGATTCCATCATTTTCCCTACCACTGAGGTCAAACTAACTGGTCTGTAGTTTTCCTGCCTCTGTCCTGCTCTCACTTTTTTGAAGAGGAATCACATCCACCCTCCTCAGGTACCACCCCATCCTCCCATGATTTGTTAAAGACAGTAGTCAGCGGTGTCACAAGTTCTACCCTTAGTTCCTTTAGAATTCTTGGGTGAATCCCATCAGGCCCCATTGCTTTGTCCACCTTCAATTTTATTAGTTCTTTCAGAACCCTTTCTTCTGTAAATGGACTCGTATAGACCCCCATATTCAGAGTGTTTCTCTTGTTTGGTTTAGGTACCTCCCCCTTCTCTTCCTTTGTAAATACTGAGCAGAAATATTTGTTCAGTATCCCTGCTTTTTCACTGTCACCCTCTATCCACATTCCCTCCACTTTATTAAGCCTCAGTATCCCTCCTTTGGTATTTCTTCACTCCCTAATGTACCTGTAAAAGGTCTTATCCCCCTTCTTAACAGAGTTGGTTATCCTTTCCTTGGTTTGGGCCTTTGCTATTCTGGCTGCCTTCCCAGCCTTTTTCTGCTTTAACTGATAAAGTTCTCTGTCCTGCTTCTTCTGTGTTTCCTTATATTTCCTGCATGCTATCCTTTTCTCCTTTATCTTCCCTGCCACCTCTTTTGAGAACCATAACATTTTTTTCCTTCATTGTGTTTTGTTGATTTGCTTTACACAAAGGCTTGTTGCCTCTGTGATGGCTGTTTTGATTACTCCCCACTGTTCCTCCACCCCTCTTTCTTGCCTGTTTGCTAGTGCTTTTCTGAGGTACTCTCTCATTTTCCCAAAGTCAGCCCTCCTAAAGTCCAATACTCTCGCTTTTGTATAGTTTGATTGTATGGCTGTGTTTATTGTGAACCACACTGTTTGGTGGTCACTTGTTCCCAGATGGCTACCCACTTCCTAATCTGAGATTCTTTCTCCATCCCCATTTGAGAGTACCAGGTCTATGATTGCTCCCTTCTGAGTGGGTTCCAATACTAGCTGTCCAAGGCATGCCCCTCTGTAGGGCATCAAGAATGACCATGCTCTTGGATGTGCCTGCAGCAGCGGTGCTCCAGTTAACATCTGGCATATTCAGGTCCCCCATCAACAATAGCTCACCTTTTTCTGCCACTCTAAGGAAGCCTTCTATCATTTCCTTGTCCATTCCCTCCCCCTGAGATAGGGGTCTGTATGCAACCCCCATGCAGATTGTGGTACCATTTCCTGTCTCCAGAGTGACTCAGAGTGCCTCATCTGCTCCCTGTTTACTCTTTAGTTCTGTTGCTTTGATCACTTCCTTTACATAGAGAGCCCTCCTCCTCCTCTTTACCCTCCTGTCCCTCCTGTAGATTGTGTATCCTGGTATGTTGACATCCCAGTCATGGTTCTCTGTGTACCATGTTTCTGTGACTGCCACAATATCCAGGCAACCCTCTTCCATCAAGGCCACTAGTTCAGGGAGCTTGTTACACAGACTACGGGCATTGGTACTCATCACACCTCCACTTTTGATGGCTCACCTTTAGCCCTATTCCTGTCCTTACTGCCTTTTACCTTTTTTACATTTACCTCTGTCCTTCTCCCAATGACTTCTCTACCTTGGTGTTTCCTCACTAATTACTGTGTTTTGTGGGGAAGGTTGGTATTTCACTCTTTCAGTGCCTCCTCATTAGTTTAAAATGCTTGCAAATGAAGCATTTAAACCTCTCACCTAGGATCCTGGTTCCCCCCCGGACAGATGCAGACCATCGCACCAGTATAGGTCTGCATCCCTCCAGGTGGCTCCCCAGTCCCCAAAGAAACCAAAACCCTGAGCTCCACACCAGTTTTTCAACCATTTATTGAATTCCCTGGTGAGGAGTACACTAGCATCAAACCTTGCCATAGACAGGCAGCACCTCCAAGAAGGTTACCGTGTGTGCTACTTATCTAAGGCCCCTCCCCAACTCTGCAAACTCATCTTGCACTGCTCTGATCCCATTCCTAGCCAGGTCATTTGTCCCTAGGTGGAGAATGACATCCAGCTCCCTCCCTCGTGCAGCTGCTCCCACGATCCTGAGGATTCGCTTCCTGTCCTTCCAAGCCATGGCACCAGGCAGGCACCTTACCTCCCTCTCCCCTTCCTCCCCCATTTCTACCCCCCAAATGATTGAGTCCCCCACCATATAGTAGCATACTGGTGGCAAAAGCAAGTGATTATTGAGCAGATAATTACTTAAATTTTTCAGTTATAGGTTTAATATGTTACATCCAGTATAACTTTTTATGTTTCAGGCAAAGTACCCTTCATCAGGAACTGGTTTCTAAGTAAAAACTTATAAAGACATTTTTTCAGAATGTCATTCCACCATTATAAAACAAAATATTAAACATAAACTTTTCATAGATACATATATGCTACAGAAGAAACATATATTCAAGCTCCCAGTATAAAATATATCATCACCTTATTTCAAGAATTACTCCTGTGACTTTAACTGAGTTATCAGGTTTGACTCCCACCACTGCTGACCTCAAAATTAATCAAAAGACACAATGTTAATCTAGCTTCCTTTCTAATACACTCCAAATGCCAATTCCATTTAAAGTAATGGTTGTGCTAACCTTTTCAAACTATTTCTTTAATATTTTCTTTTTATCTGGTGCACTGCATTGCCATTATGCTCCACCTTCAGCCTTTCTGGTTACATTTGATGTGAAGGATTTATATACATCGATACCATTTAAAGAGGGTTGTGAGGCATTAAAGCATGCCTTACTAAGACTTAAAAGAGAGGAAAAACCTCCCAATGAATTTTTGTTAACGCTGGCAGATTTAGTTCTAACGCAGAACTGCTTTAACTTAGAAAAACATTTTTATGCTCAGATTAAGGGTATAGCAATGGGGTCAAGTATGGCAGCTTCATATGCCAATCTGTTCATGAACTGGTTCAAAGAAAATGTTGTCTATAAAAATAACCCCGTTTTGAATAAGATCTTACAATGGAACAGCTTTATTGATGATATTTTTGTCTTATGGGATGGTACAGAAATGGACTTGTTGGAATTCCATAATGTTTTGAATAAGGGAAAGGGAACATTGTTTAACCAGGAATAGCACACTAAGCCAAAGCTTATTTCCAGATGTGACCTGGGAGTACAAGGAAGTTAAGTGACTTGCTCAGGATCACACAGTATGCACCTAGGCGGTGCACTGAATGTTTAAAATTTACATTAAATTATGATCCTTATGAGATTTCATTTTTTGATCTACTAATTTATAAAAGGAGAGATGTATGTTATGTAAAATATATAGGAAAATAACAGATAGTAATACAATCTTAAGAGCAGATAGTTTCCACCCAAAAAATTTGGTGGAATCAATTATATTTAGTCCATTTTTTAGAATTAAAAGAAATTGTTCAAAAGAACCTGATGTAGTGACATGTACAGAAGCAATGACCCAGAGGTTTAAGGCCAGAGGATACCGGGGAGAAATATTGGGAAAAGTAAGAGCTAAAGCTTCAAGAAAAGAAAGAAAAGAATTGTTATCCAATATAAGAGAAAGAAATATGACAGAATCTATGGATAAAAAAAAATATTTTGACTCTTAAGTATAGTGACATTTTTGGATCTATTAAGAGTGTGGTGAATAAGCATTGGCATGTACTGAAGTCTACTAATATGGGAGAAAAAGCATTCCAGGGAGGCCCTTAAGTAGTGGCTAAAAAGGTGAAATCCCTATCTGACCACTTGGTTCACACTGAAAATAAAATTCCAGAAATAAGAACACAGCAGATGTTATTTACTAAAGAAGAGCTAAGAGGAAACTTTAGTTGTGGTAGATGTATTCCTTGCCACAATACTTACAAAATTAAAAATATAAGAAATGCAAGTAACAATGAGTTTAAAATTAAAGATTTTATTAATTGTCAGACAGAAGGGGTCATATATGGCATAAAATGGCCATGTGACCTAATGTATATAGGCAAAACTAAGAGATCTTGAAAGCAGAGAATAGGGGAACATAAAGGATACATAAGAAATAAAGACCTGACCTTACCTATAGCTAGACATTTTATTGAAAGGGGGCACCAGAAATCAACATTATGGTACTTTGGTATTGAAAAGTTTAAAAAAAAACAAAAGAGGAGGTAATTATAACAACAAATTATTATTGAGGGAAGCAATGTAAATAGAATATTTTCAAACCAATAATCCCAAATTCAGAGTAAATGAGTTAATAGAGTGGCAACCAATTCTTTGAAAAATTAAATGAGTCATGTAAAGGTATAACCAGATTTGAGCAGTGCTTTTTTATCTAATTTGGACCAGTCTTCAGTGGTACCCCTTCTTTACAGTATAGAGGGAATAGATGATGTCATATATATAATTCAAATCCTTGTAAATAAAAACCTTAGAAAGGTGTAGGTATTTTATAGAAAAAGAAAAATCAGTAGCCCCCATGACACCTAGTACTGTGGTAAATAGGTGCCGTTCTGCCCAGTGCTGTGGTGGGGTGTTGACGCAATGTGATTTCTGCCCAGTGCTCTGGTGAAGGGGTTCAAGAGGGGGTGGGACAGGTACAGGGGAAGGGTTCTGGAAGCAAAATTCAATGCAGTGAGAAGATCTGGAACTGGGAAGGGAGAAGCCAGAGAAGGTGAGGGGGGCAGCAAGGTCAGCTCCCAGGGTGGGGGCTGACCAAACGAGCAGATGCAAAAGACCGTTAGGCCTATTCTGCTGGCATTTTAGTATGTTAGTATGTAAAGAGGCAGGTCTGGCACACAGAACAGGCTGGTTCAGCCTGTTATTTGACATCACACATCATTGCCAGATTCAGGGGAGAAGCCTTCAATATAAAACCAGTTCAGAAAGCCCCCGTGCGTTCACTCCCACTTACAAGTCTTAAGAAGCAACTTCATGTAAGTAATGAGCAGTGATACAATAGAAAAGTTAAGGCTGTAGCCCATAGAAATGAATAAAAGAGTTTAAGTGATTCTCCTTTGTTTGGCACAGGTAAGAGAAAAAAAAGGATTCACTGCACTGAAAAACGCTGCCCATTCAGAGAGAAAAGAAAACTAGCCATGCAGGTGAGAATTGTGTTTGAGAAATGAGTATAATAGACGCGGGTATTAGGAACATCTTAATTTATTCAAAATGAAGTGAAAGTGAGCACTAAAAGCCCGCAGATTATGCAGAGTAAAATTGTAGCTTAATTACTGAGGTCAGAGTGAAAATTAGAAGAAGTGTTGACAAGGATGATTTGTGAAGAAAATTAGTTAGAATGCTGATTATAAATTAAAAGAATAGAATTGAAAGTAAACCATGGAAAACAGAGCACTTAGTTTGTGTGTTTGAAATAATTGCAGGCTGAAGGTGGAGCGTAATGGCAGTGCAGTGCAGTGCACCAGATAAAAAGAAAATACTAAATAAATAATTTGAAAAGGTTAGCACAGCCATTACTTTAAATGGAATTGGTATTTGGAGTGTATTAGAAAGGACGCTAGATTAACATTGTGTGTTTTGATTAATTTTTAGTTCAGCAGTGGTAGGAGTCAAACCTGACAACTCAGTTAAAGTCACAGAAGTAATCCTTGAAATAAGGTGATGATATATTTTATATTCGGAGTCTGAACAGACGTTTCTTCTATAGCATATATGTATTTATGAAAAGTTTGTTTAATATTTTGTTTTATAATGGTGGAATGAAATTCTGAAAAAAAATGTCTTCATATGTTTTTACTTTAGAAACCAGTTCCTGATGAAGGGTATTTTGCCCAAAACATAGAAAGTTATACTGGATGTGACATATTAAACCTATAACTGAAAAATTTAAGTCTGAATAGCATGTCGATTGATTTTAGGGTGAGTGGGGTGAACTTCCATTATATTTTTTGTTGTTTAAGCGTAAGCCTATACTGGTTATTATCCTCTCCCCATTACAGTTACTAATACACATTTGTTTAAAAACATTTTTTGAAGTGTTGGCTGTACTGGAAAAGTCTTTCTTTCAAAAGAAAATCACTACTTAACCTCCGTAGTTTCTCACACAATACAGTCCTGGATTCTAGAGCTCCTAAGACCCTTCTCACCTGCATTCAACAGCTTGTCTGCAGTAGCACCTCTCTCCTTCACTCTCAAGACTGAACTCTACTAGACTGAACTGAAGTAAACTGTGAAAAGGTTTTTATATCTTTTTGGTAGAGTCACCTGACTGAGCCCTTGCTTGTCTGGACATGTTTCAAAACCAAGGGGGAAGGGATTGCGTCAGTGTATTTCCAAGTTCAGTTAAAGGTACAGTGTGTGTGTGTGTATATATATATAAATATATATATATATATATATATATATATATATATCTCCACAGATATTGACTTTCTATATCTCTGATCTACAGTAACTAAGCTTTTTTATACACAGAACCGTATACAGTAACAGGTTTATAGTGTGAATTTGTGAAAATACCTTAAGAATTTCTTATAACTGTACTACTCATTAAATTAGTATTGTTTTATTTGACTTCTGAATCATTTTTATTTAAAAAGACTTTACTAACTGTAATCATTCCTATTTAAAATGCACTTATGCACATTACAAAAAAAACTCTCCAGGTGTTTGACATTATTTTAGGGGCCGGATGGATGTAAATGGAAAACAAATGAAAAGAGAGAACTAGTAGGAAGTTTAGTAGGGATAGTAAAGATCTATGATAGGTGGACAACCTAGGGTAGGGGGGAAGAAGAAAAGCAAAGAGAAAAGCATTAACTGTTGCAAACAGATGTTTTGGTAGCTAGGAAATAAAGAGATAGAAAAGTGGAAAATCAGTCACAGCCGAGGGTGTAGCCTAACTCTGTCACTGAGCAGGTCACGGAAATATTAAGAGTAACACACAATACCCAGCAAGCCCAAATAAAGAACAGGCATTAATCCCATGTGAGTACCGATCCAAAGCTACAAGAAAAAGAAATATAACCTGAAGTGTAGCACACGGCAGGGCTAAATGCTAACTGGATATATTAAATTCAAGGACAGTGCAAAACAATGCATCACAGTAATAGCTAAGGTACATAGGGGCCCATGCATGAATGGGTGGAAAGTACACTCCTAAGGCACATACCCCACCCACGTAGCTCTGCACCCACAGACATGTGTGCACATGCCGGTAGTTACTAATGGCTGCCACCTGTCCATGGCCCTGCCCTCGCCCGACATGCAGGACTGTGTAGGACAGCCAGAGGCAGAGCAGCAGAACCCAGGTGAACATCCAATTGGATGCCTTTCCTGGGTCCCACAGTGTATCTCCTATACTTGCACACGTGTGTCCTGGTGCGTGAATAGCCAATGCAGGCACCCAGAACTATGTTCCATACACTGTTGGCTGGAGGACCCCCAGTCCAGCTCCCAGTGTACAGCGGCCACCTACTGCACCACCAAATCACCCTCCATTACAGGAAAGCCCAATCACCCCTCTAGCACAGCAACCCCCACCACATGCCATACCCATTCCCATATAGCAGATGCACACCCCCCTCCCCACACTTGCCTGCCCCATTCCCATAGTGACAGAGCATCCTCCCCCCTTTTGTCTGCCCCCATTCCACATTGTGGCAAAGCATACCCCTTCCCCACACATGTCTGCCCCTCCCCAGTCAGTGTTGCACATGTCAACCCCCACCCACAGAGCAAACTGGCCCAATCAGCCATGACCCCGTGCCCAGTGCTCTGACAGCTTCATTGGTGGCAAGTGTTCCCCCTCCCACCAGCAGCACTGACCAGCCCCACAAACCCCAATACCTGTCTTTTGGTGCCGTGGCTCAAGTCAGCCAGCAGCACAGTCCTCCACACACCTTCACAGCCACTGGCCATCCCATTGATGCTGGAAGCGTGCCTCTATATTTAGGTGATGCACTTCCTGGATCAGTTGGATGGCTGACGACCATGGAGGTTTGCAGACAGCTGTGCCACTGTCCGATCAAAGCCACGGCACTGACATACAGGTTTGGAGATTGAGGGGGTTGTCAGTGCCATGGGGATGGGGGTGGGCTGGGGTTACATGTCTGTGGGGATGGGGCTGTGTTGAGTGGCAAGGGGGGCATTACACATGAGGGGACAAGTTGCTGAAGTGTTGTGGGGGATGGAGGCATGCCTTTGTATTACAGTCAGGTAGGGGGCATTGCTGTATGTTCAGATGGCTAGCATATGGGACAGGAGTTGGGCTGCTGTTGGGGCAGAGGTCTGCCACTATAATCCTGGACTGGGCAATGGTGTGTGCACTCTGGTGCACACAGCATTTATAGCAGGGAGCCCCCTGCTGTGGCCTGCACACTTGTGTGCCTACCTGCAGCCAGCAATATGCGCCTTTGTGAATGGTGCCTAGTGCAGGCACACACTGGCCCACCACCACCGTGTTACAGTCTGTGTGACTGGGGAATTGGGCATGTAACTGTCTTGCACCCCATTTGTGAATGGCATGGGGGATCCACAGTACCCTGCTCCATGGCATTCATGAATATCGATGCCTACATACCCAGTTTCCACAGCGCATAGGCATCGTGCATAGGTCCCATAGAGCCTGGGTAATCCAAACAGTCATAGCAATTTAAGAGAAGGAGTTTGTCCAGTAGCTGGTATTCATTTCTGGCTGCAGGGAACCTTCAGGTGGCTAAGAGTCTAGCATTTCTGGCCTCCAGCTTCTTCTCTAGGCTGACTCTCTGGCAGACTCCTGTGTTACTCTTTGCACTCAGCCCTTAGCATGAAGGATCACAGCGTGGAAGGACTACTTGGGGGCAAATCCTTTAGAGCAATTGGAAATCTAAATATTTTATGTGGGCTAAATGGATTATACTTTGAATAGTGCATGATCAGAGTGCTTAGATATGCGTGTGGAACAGACAGTGATGCACTATCTAATGACATTGGGCAACATTTTCAATACTAAAGAATTGACAGCTGGCCCATTCCGTGCCTAATAGATCATCTCCAAGGTGGTTTATGTATTGAGCACTATTGTCACAGTTTGTTGCAGAACAGGTGCTACTTCCATCAAAAAAGTCACACATTTGTTACTTTTTGATGCAAGCTAACACAAATTGCAAAAACTGTCAAAAAACTTATAAACAGCATTAAAAATAAACTATGTACATTTTGGCAAGATTGGGAGGATTCTGATGCAGCACAGAATCATCCCTTGCATCAGCAGTGTCTCTTAAAAATTTTGGCCCAGATATTCAAAATGGTTGCACATGGTGCAGCCATGTTGTGCCATGCACAACCCACTGATGCGCCCCGGTGCAATATTCAAACGGGAATTGCACCTGGCACAAATCCCGATGCACCGGAGCGCATCAGTAATGTATGCAGGTGCAGGTGGGGAGGTGTGCCCATGCATACTCTGCACATCCCGATATTCAGTCCAGGATGTGCTGAGCCATGCATGTGCAACCCCTACTTGTGCCGCACAAAGTTGATCCAAAAAAAAAGGAGCAACGGCGGCCACCTACAGGTGAGCTGTCGTATTGCAGGGTGCAACATGGCAGCTGCCACCTGTGGGTGGCCACCCAAGCTCCTGCAGCATCTCCATAGTGGTGCCCCCCAATGCCCGATCACGGGCATTGGTATGAAATAATAGACTCAATATCCCTGGTGGTCCAGTGGACCACTGTCAGACTGATCACGGGCTTCAGTAAAATAATAAAGATTCCTTTTCCCTGGTGGTCCAATGGACCGCTGTCAGCCCGATCGCGGGCTTCAGTAAAATTAAAGAAGAATCCTATATCCCTGGTGGTCCAGTGGACCACTGCCAGTCCAATCGTGGGCTTCAGTAAAAGTATAATGAATCCTATATCCCTGGTGGTCCAGCGGACACCCCTCCCCACTGCCCACTGATCCCAACTGCCCCATTCCCCCCCCAGTCAGTGGCAGGTGGCAGCACCCCACCCGCCTACCACCCACCCCCGCTGACTGACACTGTCAGTAGGGCTGTATGCCCATTGGTCCACAGCGTGAGCCAATGGGCATGCAGCCCATACCGTACTACACATTCCAGATATATGAATGGATACACCAGGGATATAGGATTCTTATTTTATTTTACTGAAGCCTGCGATCAGGCTGACAGCGGTCCACTGGACCACCAGGGATATAGGATTCTTCTTTTATTTTACTGAACCCCACGATCGGGCTGACAGCAGTCCACTGGACCACCAGGGATATAGGATTCTTCTTTTATTTTACTTAAGCCTGTGATCAGGCTGACAGTGGTCCACTGGCCCACCAGGGATATAGGAATCTTTTTTATTTTACAAATGCCTGCGATCGGGCTGTGGGGAACATTGCCACACTGCAGGGAGCATCAGTCCCTGACGGGTGCCCTGGCAGGGCGCGAGGCACTAGTCACCTGGGATCGGCACACCTGCATGCAAATGGGGCCATAATGACATGCAAATGGCCCCATTTGCACCTTGCATACATTATGACCCCATTTGCATGCGCACTTTTGAATATCACGGTTGTTGCACCTAGTGCAATGGAACTTGCGCTAGCGCATCCCCCTGCTCCACTCTGGCCACTTGCACTGGCGCAGTGGCACTGCACCATGCACACTGCGGGTGGCCAGGGTGCGATATTCAATGATGCTGAGCCATGGCGCAGCTCCGTTGAATATTGCCCAGTCAATGCCCCTGCGCAGCCATGTTGCGCTCTGCCCAGGCTTGCGCCACAGCCTGGCACAGTTTGAATATCTGGGCCTCTGACTATAGTGCTTTGAAAATGAGCAGGAGGGTTGGACTTGTGGAATTCTCTACCTCATTGGTTGAGAGAATACCCAACTGTCGACAGATTTAAAACGGAGTTAAAAACTTATTCATTTAGTTTAGCTTTCCCTAGTTACGGATGATCTGTTTTAAAGTTTTTGTTTTAAATTTTTGTCTTTATGTATTTGATTTTTATGTACAGTGCCTTGGTTTGAAAGGCGCTGTAAAAATAAAGTTGATTTGATTTATGTGTGTGTGTGTGTGTGTTGTGGATGAGTGGGAGATGACAGAAAAAAGTGAAGTCTCAACTCATATATATATATATATATATATATATATATATATATATATATATATATATATTCTTTGTCTATAGATATAGATTATATATATATATATATATATATATATATATATATATATATATATATATATATATATATATATAGCTAGCTAGCTTTGGTAACCAGGTAAGGCCACTAAGCAAAAGTGCCTATTTTCAGGGGCAATCCAGGAGCACTGGGAAGGTTGAAAGACTTGTTCAGAGTCACACAGTCTGCAAGTGGAGGCTGTGGAAATTAATCCCAGGTCTGTTGCATGTATCAAGCTCATTCTTAGCTCATTACTCTAACCTTTAAGCTATATTGCCAGCCTCCATATAGAAAATACTGAAATCTGAGTTGCTACAGCATGATGATGCAAATACAGTATGACACCATTCCAGTCTGTACCTATTTCTAATTATAGCAAATGTGTTGTTCCTTCTCCTGAGTCTGTTCTTTACTGCCAAGGTGACAAACTGCTCTATAAGCCCCATAATGTGATGAGTTAAACACTCAGAAACCTTTAATCTAAATGCAACATGCAACATATCTAAAACAAAGCATTGTTCCAAGGGCATGCAGTAGGGTCAAGGGGCAAAAGAAGGGAGTACAGTATCAATATGGAGGGACAGTGAAAAGGGCAATCATGGTGTTTAGCAATATACAAGGAAAGTAAAAAGCTCAATAAAGATATTTATTTTATTTATTTATTTATTGAGAGATTCGGAATTGCAATCCTTTGAGTCATAGACTCCTTTGCAAAGGCTCCATGTCAATATAGTAAAACACAAATAAAACATAAAATAACAGTTATACATTGTTCACACAAAATAGTTCATGCCTCAAGGGCCTTAATAGACTCTGTGTTAGTGACTATATGGATTGTAATGCATCCGTGTGGCTATGTGTGGAGTACTGTGCACATTTTTGGTCACGACACATAAGAAACAATATTAAGAATATTGAAAGGAGACAGAAGAAGACAACAAATTTGATACATGTGAAGCACAGAAGAAAATGTCAAGAAAGACTTCAAGGAATGTGCTGTCTTGAAAAATATGAAGGTTAACAAAATATGATTACAATGTACACAATGCATACCATTGTCAATGGCAACACAATAAAACAAGGGGAATTGAACGACAATGAAAAAGGAAAGGGTTAGGAGAGATAAAATGATACTCCTCAGACTGATAGGGATTAGCAGTGTACTAACTGCCAATGTTGTAGACCAAGTGGTGTGGATGTGTTTAAGTAGAATTAGAAAAATGTCTTAAATGGACACTGTCAACCCCTTTTGGCCTCAAAGTGTCCCTAGATTAACAAAATCTAGTCAGAGCCGATATGGCTGTGAAGAGCTTTTGGGATGCTTTTACCCATTATTTCTAATAAATTGCACAATGCAGATCTGTGGAGAGGCAGTTTCAATGTGGTCTTCCTTTTACACATTTTTTACAATGTGTTTCCTAGAATATGACTGATGATTGCTATATATTTAGCCTGGATAGTTCACAGAAGAAATGGCATCTTATTTTCAGTGGGGCTCTACATCTACACAATATTATGCTGCATTGTCTAAAATCAGAACACACTAAAAACAATATTTTACATCTTGGGGGATATATTAAGTGCTGGATCAATGTACAAGCAGAAAGATGCATTGCACAAAGAGGATGCACTGGTCGGCACTGATACAGTATTCAAAGAGAATGCACTACCGGCACAGGGTGTGCATACAGTGAAGCCCAACAGGATGAAGCGCATCACTGCAGAATTCTGCAGTAGACTTATTGCAGCAAACAATGCAATTTCAAAGGGAGTTAATCCCTTTTGTCATACAGTAAACCTGTGACACTGCACTTCATCCTGGTGGGCTTCATTGTTCCTGTTGAAAATGTGACCCTGGATGGCAGTTGCAGTGCAGGCGGCCACCAAGCAGGTGCATCCAGGGTGACCACAACTGAATACCTTCCAGAGGGAATGTGTGGTACATACTGGTATGCACCGCAGCCCCCATGGGTGATATTCAGACTAGGAATGCAAATGAACTAATTGAGCATGCAGGGTGCAAAGGGGCCTTATGCATGCTCATTACCAATCCATTTGCATGTTGGCATAGGGATGAGTGCACCAGAGCAGCTCTCACCCCCAAGCCCCAACCCCGATCGATCCCATGTGGGACAGGCCCTGAAGTCTCAGGTGGTATAGTGGCACCCTCCCACCTGTTCCATCAGCCCCAATTGTACCAGAGTCCAGGCTCTATTGGTTCCATATTGTAGAGAACCCAATGCTATCCCTAATTGCACCTGAATACACCTACAGTCCATGTCCGTAGTGTAGTGGCCCCCCCTGCCCCCTTCCCATTCCATTGTGATGACTTGCTCTGTAATGGGATCATACCACTCTATTGGTGGGTGCAGAACACTCACAATATGATGCTGGAATGTGTTATGCATAGGCATGAGCTGTTGATAACACCCAGTGGCCATACTCCTCAGGCACTGGCATGTGGATCCATCATCCTGGTGCCATTGCACTGCTCAGTGTGGGTGACAGCCAATGCTGTACCCATTCACACAGGTTCCAAAACAGGAAGGTTACAGCTGACCTCCCTTTCATTTGCAAAATTGGGGAACTGTGGATGAACTATCTATAGACTGATGAGTACACTACAAATGGCATTACAGGATACAGCACCACATGGCACCCGGAATACTTCAGCAGTCCAGAGAGTGGAATGTTACACAGGGAAACAGGGGAGAGTGTGGAGTTGCAGCATGTGTATGACAGCAGGAAGATACAGTATCAACAAGACATGCATTGGAGGTATGTAAATTCCCTCTTCAGTTTGCCAGGGACACACACACGGCTGTATACACTGCTAGATCTGCAGCTGGCATGGTGCCCCAATGCACGGTACAGCCAGTTGAGTCATTCAAGAGTGCAGGTCCCCAGCCTGGGTTCAGTGCAGCCAATGGCTGGCCATGGCAGGGTGTGGAGGGCAGTGCCAGTCTTTGCAACAGGTCGGATATGGGGGAGTAATGGTGTCTGTGTACAGGGGCAGTGGATGGGAGTCCTCTAGACTATGGATATGGACCATGGTTTCCTTTGTAGCAATTGGGTCTGGGAGAGGCCCTACACTTTGGAGATCTTCAGGGATGGAGTTGACTAGATTGGGGATGGAAAGGGGGTACCTCTAGTCCACCAGGGCTGCCAGGCTGCTGTGCACCTGGGTGCACATCTGTAGCCTGCCTGTGGGTGGCTGGCTGGGTTAGGCCAGCTATTTGTGGCCTAACTGTGGGCTGTGGTGCTCTGGACTGTGCGGGGTACATTCCCACTGAATATGCTGCAGCACAGCATATGCATGGGATTGCCCCCTTGTCTTAAATGGCATACTATTTGTGTGTGCCTGGGCCCATTCCCTTGCTGCCGGTCCATCCCTCATGTTTGAATATCACGCTGCTGTGTATTGTTAGAGCTGTGCAGCATATCTCCCTTTTCCACTGGGATGCACTGTGTATCTCATTTGAATATAGGGGCCCTGGACTAGGTAGCCTTAATAAATACATTATAAAAATGGTAAAATCATGACCCCACTGAAAACAAGATATTGCATCTAATCTGGGACAGCCTGAGTAAATACAGTGCAAAAATGTATAAATGAACATCCCTGTGATAATGAGATGTAGCATTTCCCCTATCCTATCCAGGATACAAAATATAGGATAAAAAATATTCAGTGCTCCTAGATCCAAATAACCATTACTCTGTAAGAAACCTTCATTTTCCCTGTGTTTTCCCCACAAAGGCAGAATCAAATCCCTGTATAAATCCCTGTAGATTTCTTCATATGCCACTGGTTCTTTATGTATGACTTTGTTCTTTATTATATCAGCAGCCTTTTATTAGGAAAAGAGCTCTGATTTGCTGCTCAGTATTAATATCATATGTCATGATGGCCTTCAAATGATTTGGATTTGTATACTATTCATAAGGTATAATGGGGACAATATGAGAAAACAAATATCAAGCTAATTATTTTATGAACTATACTCAAAATTAGTAATCACAAGTCAGAAAATCTTTAAAAAGATACTAGTGATGCCTGTAAACAAATGTATTGCAAATAGACACAAAGCACATCTTCTTATCCTGGAAGGACGCTACTTCTTTATTCAGCTGTGAGCTGTGTGGAAAATTCTATATTGCACTTGATATCTGCAACAACGTGCACTTTTGCTCAATTCTGTGAGAGGTGAAACTAACTACCCTTGGTAATTGCTTTTTATTTACATGTTTATTTAGTGTTTAATCAAGAAGGAGCTTGCAAACTGTGTTTATCTTGTGAGTAACTTCAGAAGGATTTAAATACTGCATTTGGGTAGACCCTTGGAGGTAGCTAGATTGACTACTAGGATTTTCTGACAGTTAAACTATTTTTAAATAAATTACAGGTGGCTGAGGAGTGAATAAGGAGCTTGCAAACTCTGCTTATCTCTGAAGTAACTTCACAAGGGTTTGAATACTGCATTTTGGTTGTCCCTTGGGGGTAGCTGGATTGACTACTAGGATTTTGGGACAGAAACGATTTTTAAAATTATTTACTGGTGCACAGGATTTTGTGATAGTTAAACTATTTTTAAATAAGTTACTGGAGGTTAGTTGAATTACTGTAAAGGGCAGTACTCACCAGGCTGGTGGAGCAGTGGTGTATTTGATTGTTTTTAACAGTCACCTGTGGTTGTGGACTACCCACCCCCCTTCCCCACCCCCCATACCCCCAGGCGTGGCATTTCCTTTATAGCCAAAGTTCTGGCATCCCTTCCTCAACAGGTCTTGGGGCAGAACTGTCATATTCTTAATAACCCATCACAGTGCAAAAAGGGTAAGTACATACCAACAAAAACAAAAAAAATTATATATATATTACATACTGTATATTATAAGGGAGAGGTACATGTGGGGAGTGGTGCAATGCACTGGCTGTGAGGCAGCAGTTTTCTGGGAGACATTCTGGAAACTGCGTTGCTGTCCTATTTGTAGGCAACTGTCAGCTCTGAGGGAGGAGACTGCCCACCTCCAGGCTGAACTGGCAAGGACTAAGGAGGCCTCCCCCAACCAAAGAGCACCACTGCCACAACCACTGCATCAGAGGTTGCCAAGTATGAAGAGCAGTTGGACCACAGTGGGTTCTGGGAGGGTGCGGGTGGTGGAACAGTGGCAAAGACCCCTAGTTGTACCTCTACACAAATCATATGCCAGTCTGGCAGAGCAAGGTTCCTCTATGCTGGCACCCTCAGTGGAGACCAGGAAGAATGCTGAAGACATCCACAAGGGAGACCCACAAAAGGGTGGCAAGGGACACCACGGGGAAGGAAACAGCTTCTGATAGGGGACTTAATTGTTAGGGGGGTAGAACTGGGGAAGGGAGAGGAGAGGGAAGTAAGGTGCCTGCCTGGTGCCATGGCTTGGAGGGACAAGAAGTGAATCCTCATGATTGCAGAAGCAGCATTACAGGAGAGGGAACTAGATAGCATTGTCCACCTTGGGACAAATGACCTAGCTAGGCATGGAATCAGTGAAGTGCAGGATGAATTTGTGGAGTTGGGTAAGGGCCTCAGACAGGTAGCAAGCATGGTTACCTTCTCAGAGGTGCTGCCAGTCCATGGCAGGGGTGAGGCTAGGGTACTGCACACCATTCAGTTTAATCTATGGTTGCAAAACTGGTGCAGAGCACAGGGCTTTGGCTTCACTGGGGACTGGGGATACACCTGGAGAGATGAAGGTCTCTACTGGCACGATGGTCTGCATCTGTCCATGAAGGGAACCAAGCTCCTAAGTGACAGGTTTAAATGCTTCCTTGGCAAGCTTTTAAACTAGCCATGGGGGGAGGTGCTGATAAGAGGCAGGAAATTTCAAGCCTCCCCCCACAAAACATGGCAGGTAGTAAGGTAAACACTGAGGTACAGAGCTCAACAGAGGGCAGGACAGGGGTAAATGGAAAAAATAGACAAGGGCAATCAGAGCAGGGATGGGGGACAAAAGGATAAATCCAACATTAAATGGAGGGCAATGAGTACCAATGCCCATAATCAGGGAAACAAGCTTTCTGAGCTAGTAGCCCTGATGGAAGATGAAAAATTGGATATTGTGGCAGTCACAGAAACATGGTACACAGAGAACCATTACTGGGATGTCAACATACCGGGGTACACAGTCTGCAGAAGGGACAGGGAGGGTAAAAGAGGAGGTGGAGTAGCTCTATACATAAGGGAAGGGATTAGTGCTACAGAACTAAAAAGTAAAGGGGGAGGACAAGAGGCACTCTGGGTCACCTTGGAGACAGGGAATGCCATCACTATCCACACAGGGGTTGTATACAGACCCCCATCTCAAGGGGAGGAAACAGACAAGAAAATGATAGAGGACATTCTCAAAATGTCTGAAAAAGGGGAGATACTGTTGATGGGGGACCTGAATATGCCAGATGTTCACTTGATGATATGTACTGCAGCCACATCCAAGAACAGGGTCATTCTCGATGCCTTGCAGGGGGCAGACCTTAGACAGCTAGTGTTGGAACCAACTCAGGAGGGAGCAATACTAGACCTGGTACTCTCAAATGGAGAGAGGATCACAAATTTAGAAGTCAGTAGACATCTGGGAACAAGTGACCACTGCACAGTGTGCTTCACAATAAGCACAACCATGGAGACAAGCCACACAAAAACAAGGATACTGAACTTTAGAAGGGCTGACTTTGGCAAAATGGGTGACTACCTGAGGAATGCACTACCAAATGGCCAAAAAGGAGGGGTGGAAGAACAATGGAGAAAAATCAAAACTGCTATCATAGAGGCAACAAGCCTTTGTGTGGGACAAATAAAGAAAACAATGCAGAGTAAAAAACTACTATGGTTCTCAAAAGAGGTGGCAGGGAAGGTTAAGGAGGAAAAGGCTGAATTCAGAAAATATAAGGAATCACAGAAGGAGCATGACAGAAAACTGTATCAATTAAAGCAGAAAGAAGTGGGGAAGGCAGTCAGGAAAGCTAAGGCCAAAACCTAGGAAAAAATAGCCAACTCAGTTAAGAAGGGGTATAAAACCTTTTTTAGGTACATTAGGGAGCATAGAAAGGTTAAGAGAGGAGTAGTGAAGATTAATAAAGGAGAGGGGAGGTGGGCAGAGGGAGACAGTGAAAAGGCAGAGATACTGAATGAATACTTTTGCTCAGTATTCACAAAAGAAGATGAGGAGGAGTTACCTAAACCAGACAATATAAGCACTCTGGTAGCGGGGTTGACACCAGTACATTTACAGAAGAAAGAGTCCTGAAAGAACTCCTAAAACTCAAGGTGGACAAAGCAATGGGACCTGATGGGATTCACCCCAGAATCCTAAAAGAACTAAGGGAGGACCTAGTGACACCATTGACCACACTTTTTAACAAATCATGGGAGGATGGGGTGGTACCTGAGGACTGGAGGAGGGCAGATGTGATTTCCCTTTACAAAAGTGGGAGCAAGGCAGAAGCAGGAAACTACAGACTTGTAAGTTTGACCTCATTGGTAGGGAAAATGATGGAATCACTTCTGAAAGAAAGAATTGTTGAGTACCTAGATGCCAGCAGGGCACAGGACCCAAAGCAGCATGGATTTACAGCAGGAAGGTCATGTCAGATGAATCTAATTGAATTCTTGGACTGGGTGACCAAAGTAATAGACCAGGGAGGGGCTGTGGATATGCCCTACCTAGACTTTAGCAAGTCATTTGACACAGTCCCGCACAAAAGACTAATAATCAAGTTAGCCAGCCTGGGAGTGGGTTCCAGGGTGGTAGCCTGGGTAGCAAACTGGCTGCACAACAGGACACAGAAGGTAATAGTGAATGGAACACATTCCAAAGAAAGGGGGGTTACTAGTGGAGTACCTCAGGCCTCAGTACTGGGTCCAGTCTTCTTTAACATCTTTATAGGTGACATTGCAGAGGGTCTGAAGGGAAAGGTATGCCTCTTTACAGATGACACAAAGATCTGTAACAGAGTTGATACACAAGGGAGGGTAGAAAGGATGAGAAGGGACATGTCAAGGTTGGAGGAATGGTCAAACATTTGGCAACTTATATTCAATGCAAAGAAGTGCAAGTAATGCACCTGGGAAACAAAAACCCAGGAGAAGAGTACACAATAGCAAGGGAGGTACTAACAACGACAAAAATGGAAAGGGACTTGGGGGTAGTCATATCAAATGACTTAAAGGTGGGTAAGCAATGTGAGAAGTCAGTAAAGAGAGCCAGGGGGGTACTGGGATGCATAGGAAGGGGCATCACAAGTAGAAAAAGGGAAGTGGTTATCCATCTGTACAGACAGTTGGTGAGACCCCATCTGGAATACTGTGTGCAGTTTTGGAGACCATATCTACGCAAGGACATAGACAGGATGGAAGCAGTCCAGAGGAGGGCAACTAAAATGGTGCAGGGTCTGCATCAGAAACCATATGAAGAGAGACTGAGAGAGCTTAATATGTATACCCTTGATGAAAGGAGGGACAGGGGGGACATGATAGAAACTTTGAAGTACCTCAAGGGAATCAACAAAGTCCAGGAGGGCAGCATCTTTTAGAAAAAGAGATCGTAAGAACAAGGGGGCACAATTTAAAGATAGAGGGGGGATGGCTCAGGGGTAATGTGAGGAAATTATTTTTCACGGAAAGAGTGGTGGATGCGTGGAACCTCCTTCCTGGGGAGGTTGTTGGGTCTGAAACAGTGGGGGAATTCAAACATGCATGGGACAGATATAAGGCAATTGTAGTGGGGGGTTGCAGGAAGTAGGCTGTTGGTTAACTAGAGTCTGTAGTTTATCCAATAGGAAGGGAAATGGGCAGACTGGGTGGGCCAAGTGGTCCTTACCTGCTGTCAAAGTCTTATGTTTCTATGTAGACACACACACACATTGTATATATTGTATATACACACACAGTTGCTGTTTTTGCATCTTATAGTTGTTAGTTTTCAGAAAAATTCTTATAGACTTCTTTCTGTCCACCTGATGGAATCTTGAAAGAGTTAAGTAAATATTATTTTATCAAGCCCTGAGTCAGCAACTCAGTAAATACACACTCAGTATATTATATTATTAAATGACAAAAAACAGTCTTCAGTTTGCAGTTGTTTGATCAGGAATTTTATAAATGGTATACGTTCTTTGTGTTACATCTATGTTTGTCCAATAAAAGGTATCAAATCATTTGCTTTTGTATCACTCATTGTTTGTCATAAGTTAATTCATTAGATGAGGTCTCCCTTGCCAGAATCTGACTGTTCCTCCCCTCCCACACACACTGTCTTACTATAAGAGGTCTCAGTAGCTCTTATTTGTTATGGTTGGGAAGCAGGCCACAGCCCTTTCTGTCAAATATATATATAACACATTATTTCTCTTAAATGTACACAGACCTTTACTTTAAAGGATGAGCATAAATAATTTAGTTCTTCTGCGAGACTTTGATTTTTTTAGTTTCTGGTTATCTACCTGTTTACTGCTACACTGCAGCCATTTGTTGAATACTGTGATATCATCAAGGAACTATCCTTGCTCGACTCTATAGCTAGGCACAGCTTGTACCTCAATGGCATCACAATTTTCTAAAACTTGCTGCAATGTATATTAACCCTTGCAGTGCCGCTGACTGATATATCTGCCCAGAACTCAAATACATTCTAATTCTGTTGGCAGCCTAATACATGTTGGCTTCTCACCTTAGCACTGTGTGAATGTGTGTGTGTGTTTGTGTATGTGTGGTGTGTGTGTTTGTTTGTGTTGTTTGTGTTGTGTGTGTGTGTATTGTGTTGTATTTGTTCTGCATGTTATGTTGGGTGTGTGTGTATGTGCACATGTATGTGTGGGGGGAGTGTGGCATGGGACAATTTTATGTGAGAGTTGGGTGGTTTTTGTGGGTATAGTGTATGTGGTTATTGTGGTTATATTTAGGTAGGCTTTTATTCAGGCAGATGACATAATGATGTTGCAGTGACTGGGACTCTTAGTTCTCATATACAGTGAACATTTACTTCCTTCTACTAGTTGTCAGTGGTTCGATTGCATACTGTCACATTTTTAGATCTGTTCATATTAAGATGCATATCTCAGTTACTTGGGGGTTCATAAAAGGTTTAATTCCTTTGGGCAGATATTGCAAAGATTGGTGTGAACTATGTTGTATTAGAACTATTGTACATATACCTCATTCCTACTAGATATCTTTCCCAGGGAAAGAGGGGGCTGGGGATTTTATTCCTAGGAGTTTTTATTTAGATTCCTTTGACTGATTCTGTACATGTTTGTTATACACTGATACTGTGTTGAAATCTGTACATATCAGGCTCATGGTCTCATTTTCTTGGGGGTTTTGACAAGTAGTTTTGTTTTTTGTTCTTTTATTTGGCATGTATACTTACAAATGATATTATCATGATTTAAATCCTGTTGCAATACTGAAGGCTTTACAGTTTATGCAGTGTATTAACTGGTTGAGAGTATAGTTGGGAAAATGTCTCAGGCTAAATTCTGTATTACATTTTATGTGAAACATTTGCTCACTTTGAGTAAAGTTCACTTAAAACCTTCTGTATGCCATATATGTATGTGTGTATATGTATGAATTATATATATATATATTTATTTACAGTATGTATGTGTATATTTGTGTGTATGTTTAATTTGGGGCTTGTTTTAACTTGTAATTAGGCCTCATTTCAGCATTTTGCCTTTCATTGACTGTTCTTTAAAACACAAGGACACTTGCAATAAAAGTTGTAAGCTCATCTTACATGCATTAGGGAGAATAGTATTCCAATGTTTTATCAGTAGAATGCTTCATTGAAAGGTACTGAGATATTTAAAAATATATCTGAGAAGAACTCTCTGCTTGCTGATATTTCTTGATAACCATTGACCTTCAGGGGCTTCTGAGCTAAAAACAGACTGGTGTTAATTAGCTTCTCTGAAGTAATTTTCTGTTATGTTTTAAATGTATATGTTAAACCAATGAAAATTATTTCTGTTTTATATGCATTATCTGGGTATTAATAGTATCAGATTTTCTAAATAACTGTCATAAAGCTTCTGAAGAAGGACCTGGTTCATTTTCAGTTTATTTGTTTAAAAATTGTATGACAATAAAGTATAACACATAAAAATATGAATTCCACATCATAAAATGACAAGGCAGTCCAAAAGTACATTAAATATAATGCATAAGTCACACTACATCAGTTCTAATAGAATACCAATACATTGGATATAATTCCAATAATTCCAAATAATATGGCCCATCATATTATTTATAGATCATGAGTTCTTTGATCTATTAGAGGCTATTGTAAATTGTGCAACACTATACAGAATAGCAGCATTATTTGAATTAAAAAGGAATGTAAATTTTTCCCCTTATTTTCATTACATAATTCTTCAAGGTAGTTGTCTAGCCACTGTTTACATAAACATTTTACATATGGGCAATCCAATAAAATGTGTAAAGAATCCCACGTACCTGGGCAATTGCCCTTACACTTTAAACTATTTATATAGGATTACCATTTAACAAAACCTGAAGAATATCCAGCATTTATATCAAATCTTAAATTAGCAATAATCTTATAATGAAATTTGTTTGGCAAATATTTATATAATCTTCTCTTTTATGTGTGTCTTTTAACCTCTTATAATTCTTGAAACTTTGGGAAAGTGAGATTCTTTCTAAATCATTTTGTTTAGAGATGTCAGAAATTATTTCTGTAGCTTCCCTACAGCTCCTAATTAAGTTTGATCCTTGATAATTATCCATATTTATTAAACCAACCAATCCAATTTCTCTCAGGTCCCTATCAAGTTCACCTATCAATGTCCATCTTTCTATACATTCATTACACATACCACTCTCCATCCAGCATACATTTAAGAGTAAATTTAAATTTCTGTTATTATTTAACTTCACAAGATATTTCACTTGTCTCTCTAAGATGTTTAATTTCACAGAAATAAGACCAGTTTCAGCTCTTATAAACTCAGCTGGAACAAATTGCCATAAATTTAGTATCAATCTCATGTATAGATTTTGTATTGGTTCTAAAATGGAAGCCCTATAATCTTCCCCCCAAACTTCAGATCCATATAAAATAGAAGAATCAACTTTAGCTCTATAGATATCAATCAATGCAATATAGAGAATAAAGGATGGTGGAGTGTGTGTTATGAGAATTTAATGCACACCCAAGGTGTGGGATGCTACATAAACCCCAAGGGCGAAGCCCGAGGGGTTTATGAAAGCATCCCACACTGAGGGTGCTCATTAAATTCTCATAGGATACACACTTCCCCATGTTTTATTTTATATAATTTGCTGGAGAGCAATTTTTTCCAACCCTAGTGCTGTGATCACACACACACACACACACACACACACACACACACACACCTCACACTCACTCCACACAGACAGACACACACAGACACACACACACACACACACACACACAGAGACACACACACACAGACACACACTTTGAAAACAAGAAATCCCCATGGCAGCTTTACTGTAGTTCTCTGCACCAAATGCAGCAGCTTCCTCCCCAGCTCCCACTCTAAATTAACCAGCTGAGCTGTGCAGCACTCCCCAGTCCCTCTCCTCTTGCCCCACATCACCCGCCAGCTCACTGTACTCAGATTGGGACAATATTTTTTTAAATGTAACGGCTAAAACTGCGATTAAGGACACGGCCAAGGCTACCTGTGTCAGCCACAGACTGTCAGACACCAACGGTGTGTGTCGCGGAAAGCTAGTGAAATGCAGGATCAACCAGATACTTTAAAAAAATAAATGGTACTAGTTTAAGTAAGAGCAACAAAAGAAATAAAATGAACGATTAGGTGACGATTTAACCGTGGCGGCTCCTCGCTAACTAAGATACGGAGCCACCGCCATGTTTTCAGAACTGTTTAGCCCGCCCACACAGAAAATAGTAGCCAATGAGGGAGTGCTCCCTTTTGATAGATGGAGCGTGTGAATTCCGTAATAACCAACTGGTTATTACGACAAATATCAACTCGGTGATCCAATTGAAAAAATTGATCACCAGTAATTATACCATAATTATTTATGTATTGCTTACTAAATGTATTAATACCGCAAATAATCAGTCTACCTAGTTTTTTATTTTCTTTTATATGCATTTTTCAGATATCAGTAGAATGTAATAAAATGCCCAAGTAAAGATGGCTATTTACTTCTTCCAGAATCAAGTTATTTATAGACCATTTATAATTCAACTTCTTAGGTCTATTTATAACCAATATCTTTAATTTTTCTATTTTTGTATTTAAATCTAAACATCGAAGAATAGTAACCAAACAAGACTAGGCTTTTTTGCAGTCCTACAGTGGATTTTGAAAGGAGAAGAATGTCATCTGCATAAAGGATAACATTAACCTTAGAATTTAGTATCTTTGGTACATCTGTATCATGCATATCAAGATCTTGTATCACCTGATCAATACATAAATTAAACAGAATAGGTGCCAATAAGCACCCCTGTTTTACTCGCCTATCTACTAGGATGGGAGATGATAATTTAACATATGTAGAATATATAATCTGTATAGTTGTATTTGTATATAATTGCTTAATCAGTGCCAAGAGCTTCTTACTTATACCCAAACTTAAGAGGATCTCCCATAGGATCCCTCTATTTACATTATCAAATGCAGACGTCAAGTCAAGAAATGCCAGAAACGGGGTGGATTGTTTTTTCTACATTTCCTGATCAGGTGGTCCAAGATATAAATGCAGTCAATAGTTGATAGACCTCTAAATACAAACTGTCGATTACTTAGAATATTATTTTCTTTTATCCATTGATTATGTTCATACAATAAAGTTTGACAGAAAATGTTTGCTGAAATGTTCTGGAGAGCACTAGGATGATAATTTTTTTAGGGAACACGGATCTCCCTTTTTATGGATTGGAACTATTTCAGCTTCTTTCCAAGATTTGGGGATTATTTCTGATTTTAAATAATCAAATACATGTTTAAAAATACTTAACCACCATGTTACATCATTCTGATATAGCTCTGCAGGAATGCCATCCAAACCTGGCACCTTATTCTATTTTGTGCAAGGATGGCATTATTAATTTCAAGCTCAGTAAAACTATACAATTCATATCCTTCATTTTCCTCAAACCTTGGTTTAAAGTCTCTCTTATTAGAGGTATCAATACTATTATTACTATATAGATTAATAAAATATATAACCTACTCATCTTCAGGGATAACAGGCTCTATATTCCTAAAAGGGCCTCATTCAGCATATGTAACCAACTTCCAAAAATCTTGTGAATTTTTTCCATTAATTGCAGATTGAAACAGAGTCCATAATTTAGCATTATAATCGACTTTCCTTTGTCTAATAAGTGTCATATACTCCCCTCTCAAAAAAGATAATGCCTTATAATAATTAACTTTGTATTCTTCCTAAATAGCCTTGCTACTTTTTTCAATAACCTTTTATATTTCCTACATTCGTAATTATACCATGGATTCTTTCTCAGTGCCCTATCTTCTGCCCTATAAATACGATTTTTGGTTTTCATATTATTGCTAAAAAAATAATTAATTTTTCAAAGTGTTTAATAATCTCATCACCTATAGCACATGTAATTGCCTCTTTTAATATTAAAGTCACCATATCCCTTTGTAAAATGTCAATATTATTTTTTAACAGAGGGTCCCATTTTATTCTCTTTTTAGTGAGTTTCATAGGATTATCTAATTCTATCTCATTTGATTTATCATAACTTATTTCTTTTATATCTCCATATTCTGTTGTAAATAGCAGAGGAAAATGATCAGAGAAATGTTCAGTAAGAACCTCAAAATCAACAATTTAAAAAAAATAAGAGGCAACATCAACCAATGCAAGGTCCAAAATGGAACCACCGCTCTTGGTTGGAAAAGTGTTTTCACCCAGATAATAAGCCTTAGAGCATCCATTTAAAATACATACATTATTTTCCACAATAAAGTCAAATAATAAGTTACCCTTAATATTGATTTTCTCATTCTTAGACTACCTCACTGGTAAGTCCCCATAATCAAGGCCACTGTTTTTCGGTTTTTACCGGAAAACCTGGTAAAATTCCAGAATTAGGGCTGCCTGAACACTGGTAAAAACAAAGAATTCATGGAATCTGCCATTTTATACTAGATCAGTAATTCTACAAAACTTGTATTTTTCTTATAATTGCTTCCTAAACTATTTTCAACTTGCTTTATTTAATGCTCTGTATATTAAGCCTTCTTTTATTCTGATTATTTATACACACACTAAAAGAATGACAGCAGAATCCCGGCAAAATCTGGAAACTAAAATAACAATCACCGGTGCAATTCCGGAATCTGAAGTATTGAAAATGGAATTTCAGTGTTTTAATCACCGTAAATCAGTGGCCTTGCCCATAATAGCCTATATCTTGTAAATTATCAAAATGATCTAATTCATTACAACTTCCAATATATACATTCCAATCTCCCAATAGAATAAAGTGCTTATGCATAATAAAACAATGTTCATTTAAGCATTTAGGTAATACATCCAAGAGCCACTTATATTCTAAACTAGATAATGAGGGAGAGAGATAGACATTAAACAAAACATAGATCTCAGACACTCCAACAATTACTTCCAGTACAATCCAGTTATGATGGGGATAAATGTTGGATTTCACAATGCGTATTTTCTTTTGTGTATTAATAAGAACCATCAGGCCACCTCTACATCTACCTTTCACATTATTCTTAATTCTTGGAATCAAAATTTTATTTAAACCTGTAATTAATATCTCTTTATTGGCTTCTAGCCAGGTTTCCTGGAGAAATATAATATCATACTTTTTAGTGATGTCTAACCAGGCCCCATCATCAGTTTTCCCATTCACAACTGCAATATTCCAGGATAAGAATTTAATAGATGGAGTATGTAGTATGGTCCTTTGATTAGTTGGCCTGATGGTATTTCCAACTCAGTCTGAAAGAGCTGTTGTATCATCAGAAATTGACTATAGGGAATTCACTTTTTTACAGCACATCACAGTAGTGTAATTCATATTTCCCAATAATGACCCTTCCGCTTCATATTTAGTAGTGTCCTCTAGTATAATACTAGTGTCTATTCTTTGTATCCATTGTTTCCTCCCTCTAATAACAGTATTAACTGGAGAGACCTTTAGTTCATATTCCATGAACTGTGGTTTCCCTAAATTTTGTATTATAGTCGGTTGTTGCAGCAGATTCCTTCCCTTTACTGTACTTTTTTCATCTTTTTGACCTTTACCATATATTTGTTTCAAATTCATGTTCATTGCCAGATTCCTGGAAGTAGTATCCATATCCACACCCAATTTCTGCACATCATTTTGCATCTTTAGCACCTGTTCCCTAGCTGCATATTTCCTCAAAACTAAGCAAACTATGCCTCTATCAGGGAGTGTTTGAAATCTATATACAGAATAAATATCTTCCCACATGAATTTGGACCTCAGAGCACACTTAATAATATTATACACTGCAACTTTGAGTAAGAATGGAGGTTTCCCTTCTAGATTTTGGGACACTTTTAAGATAGATTGTTGGTAATTTCTCACTCTGTGATTTATTCAATTGGTTCATCAGCATTTCTGTATTGTCTTTTCGGTTAAAGAGTCTACCCTTTGTGTCCATCTGGGCCATTGTTTGGACTCCTTTTCTTTGCATTTTTCTGACTTTTTCTTTTCCCTTGTTTTTTACTAATCTTATTGTAAGAAAATGTATTTTTTTATTGTCTTTGCTCCTGTAATGCATGGATCTCCTTATGTTCTCTTTCTGCAATCTCCTCTTTAATTTATTTTATGTTTTTTTGTTAATTTTTTCCATACAAATTACCCTCATCCATCTTCCTAACCAAGATTTTGATTACATCTTCAGATTCTTTTAACTGTTCTTTTTGTTCTTCATATTGCTTCATTACCAAACCTAAGGTTAGATTAGTACAGTCCAGAACAGTTTTAATTTCTGAAAGCTGTTTACTTAACAATATAACAGTCTGTGTATTGCAATTTGCATGAGGGTCACAGTCAAAACTATTAGGGCAGTTATAACTATTCCTGGCCTTACTCCCTTTAGTTGTATGAATACTGGCCTGTACATTAGTCTGAATGGTGACTTTTTCCTCCTGTCCATTATTCTCTTTATTTAAAAATGGGGTTAAAATTGTTATAATCTGCTAAATAGTCATCCCTAATATTATTAGATATTATAAGGTCCTTTCCTTCAGGGCCAATAGCATAAGCTTCTCCTACTGAGTTTGAAGAAACCAACTTTTCAGTTAAGCTGACTTTCTGGAATTCTAGTTCCCTAATAGCTTCCATCAAATAATCACCAGCATGACCCTCTTTTAGTACATATATTTTCTGTTTAGGAGAAGAAGTTGTAAGCACATTTTCTGACACATTAAAGATGTCAGTATTTTTTTTTAGATTTAGTTTTCTATGGCTTTCCAGCCATAACAACTTTTTCATTTCTAGGTATAATAGCTTCATAAGCTTTTAATAGTGCCATGTTAATTTGATGGCCAGATAATCAGAATAAAGCCAGAAACAGAGCAGCTGTACAAAAGACCAGTAAAATATAGTTAAGTAACCAGATATTTCAAGCAGTTCTTGATCTTAGTTTCATAGATTGTTTTCCAAGCCTTATTCTGATATTACAAATTCAGTTTAGATGGTATTCTTATCACTAAACAAGGAAAAAAAATGAAAAGAAAGCAAAATCACAATCCTAGTCATTCTTTCTTTCAACTTTTTTAAAATGAATAAAAGAATAAATATAGTTTAAAGTCCCACGGGGTAAACACATACATTAGGAACCAAATAGCCAGAAGTAGAAAACAGGAGCAGCCAGCAATTTCCTCAGTGGAACAGAATCAGGACAGAGTGATCTTATCAAAACGTGCAGAAAACAAATTCAAAGAGAGTGAAACACAACAAAAACAAGCTATGATAAAAACTCCACATAAAACCAAATAAAACTGAAAATCACATCAAACTAATGAAGAATAAACTTACAGAAACAAAAACATTTTGGTGAGCATCCAGACATCAGCCCAAGTGTAGAAAGAATAGCACCATCACCAATGAACGCTGACACATGCACAATATAGGGCTGGCAGGGTCATGTGATGAGAAATGAGCGAAAATTAAAATGAAACAAAAAAATAAAATGACCAAAGAATAAAAAGAAAATAATAAAACTAAAAAAAAAACAAGCTAGTACAACTGTACCATGTTCTACATAAAAATTAGCAAAAGAAGACAAAAAATCCATGAAGTAACAGAAAGTTAAGATGAAATACAGCCTAAAAAGTGAGAGCGTAGGAAAAAAATAAAGTATCCTTTTCAGGTAAAGGTATTCTGTGGAATAAAGTCCCTTAAAGTTTTATTCCATTCCTTTGATAGAATCAAAGCAGCTCTCAGTTTTGTCCAAGTTGTCCTTATTCAGAGGTTGGGACATCACTTCTCAAGGCGCCAGCTTCTCTTTTTGTTTTACTTCTCTTTCTTGCAAATTCCAGTATTCCGATATAAAATAAACAGGAACTGCATCAAATAACAATCCCTCACTGGAGTTTAGGCAGCACAACAGTAGCAACTTCCACTAGCAAAAAGCATTGTGTTCCTAACATAAAAATAGAGCCTCAGATCTAACAGTGCTTCAGTTTCTATTGATCCAGTCACTCTAGCCCTCTCAGCCTCCTGCTGGACCTCTTCCACCTCAACTCCACCAGGGCAACTCCTCCACCAAGGACTCCAAACCTGGGGGAAGAGAAGTGGAAAGCGGGGGCAACAAAAAGCAAAGCAGGCAGCAAAAGAATGTCTGCCCACAGCCATAAAAAGCACATTTAATGATTGTTCATATTCTACAGAGACTGCTGATGTTGCTGCTTGTTTGATTCAGACTTCTTTTTCCTTTTAAAAAGTAAAAAAAAAATGAGTGTCAACCATACTGGTGTTACCACACCAAAACATGTTTGTTTACATTTCTTGACCAGCTCCCACTGCATCTTTCCTGGACTCAGGAACACCCCCAGCACTATCTAGCTACTCATTGTGCAGTGGGAATAGATAGGACTATTGTATCACGAGTGGCTACACTGTTTGAGAGCATTTCTCATGTTTAAAAAGTATGCAGTAAGCTTAGGTAAACAATTTGGAGCAAAACAAGGCTGTGTATAGCTATACATTCCCACGCATTCCAGTTCTAATAAGCAAAGAGGCAAATTAAACAACCAGCAATATCAATACATTTTTTGAGATGGTAGGCAATCATAAAATGTGGGTTTTTATCTAGAAATAATATGATGCACAAAAGGTTGACAGTGTCTCTTTAGAGAAAGTTGTAAAGAAGAGGACATTCATGGATATAAATTTTAAGTGAACAGAATGTGAACAATAAGGACAGGACTGCCCTATTCCATTCTTAGTTTCCTATGTCCATACATTACATAGGAATATTGGAAAATTATACACATAAGCAGGCCAGAAGCCATTGTAGAATTTGGCATCAGAGTGCTTCTGATTTAGCGTATTGTTTGTTGGGCAAAACGTCAGGTGTTTTTGGTGATGTCATTATACCTGTTGTTGTGCTATGTATATCGGGCTGTGTAATCACATTTTAAATGTTTTTTTCTCACATGAAATAAAATGGTAAGATGTATTTAGCCTTTTTTGGTCTTAGAGAGTCCTGTTTTCTTGTTGATGCACCTTGTTGTCTGACTGTATGATACTTGATCAGTCAATAACCTGCAGGTGTGATTCAGCAGAACACTGAAGTTGAACAAGTAGAATGTCTTGTGAATTGGGAGGCTGTGTATTGCTTGTAAGTTCAGGGAAAAGTGCCTCCAGTTAAGGCCAGAAGGACTGAGCTGCAAAAGTGGGGATCAACAAAGGACACACATCATCCCATGATTTACTACATATGAACATACAAACATATGAATGTGCCAGCTAAAATAGGTCACCTGGTCTATGAAGTCTGCTCGAGTGTACAGCTAGCACCCTCATCTTGCCTCGTTGGAATCCTGACTGCCTCAGGTCAGGTCAGAGTGACAAGCAAAATGTAATTGCACAGAACTCTTTCATCGAACCCTCAGGTCATCAGGAGAAAGGTCATAAAAGACTGCTGGATAGTGTGTACTTGAAATTGAACTCATTCATCAGACCCTCTGGTCACTGAGAGAAAGCCATAGCAGACTGCTGGATATGGCGTGTACAAAGAAACTCCAAATTATACCCTTAATGTCTTTTAGTTTCATTGTTCAGGGTGATCTGTCTGTTTTTGTCACCCCTGCTGATCTGGCCACTTTCATCACTTCTGGTGATCTGGTCACTTTCATTGTGCCTGGTGATCTGGCTGCTTTCGATGGTTTTGTGAATAAAAACCCCAACCCACTGTACGTCACACTCATGGCTAATAAACCAGTGTGGCTCCTTGACTGCCTTTATTTCCTAGTGGGAATGGGCAACAGCAAAAGAAGAAGCAGGAAGTGACTTTGCCTATCTCCTTAGTTCTGACTTAATGGCCAGCCCCAAGACAGAATCCTGCATACCCAGATGAAGCTAGCAGTTGTAATATGCTCTTGTGAAAACAGGTGTCATTTCTTGCATATGCACACTAGAAAGCTTTTTCACACAAAATTCAATTTACACTTCAGAAATATTGGGTAGAAGATCCAGCTGGAAACACCTAAGGTGAAAAACTCAGTTCCATAGTGTGTGTTCTGGGGAAGAAGTGCAGTGAGGAGCACCTTTCACAGCATGTTACTGCTCAGTTATGAGCACTCTGTGGAAGGTACAGTGAGGAGCACCACACACTTTAGACAGATTATAGTTTGGTATGGCACTGTGTGAGAGGTATTGTGTGGAGCACTACACACAAAAGGCAGACTACCATTCAGCTGGCAAAGTGGCAGTGCTACCACTCACAACACCAACAACCAGGGTTCAGAAATAAGCCCGGGGTGTCGTAGATCTGACTGGTGGGGAGGAGGATAGAACACCCACAGGACTGCTCTCCTCCATTGGAGGGGGTAGAAAATAGCTCCTTGCTTGACTGGCCCTTGCCAGAACTCAGAGGAAAGGCAGCCTGAGTTGAAAGAGGCAGGGGAGATGTGGCAGTTGTTGGCATTTTTGCTATTACATCAGCACTTGCCATGCTCCATAAGGGGAGGAAACCAGAAAACTCCAGGTCAAGTAGGATGACCACCGTCCTTTGTAGCCCCATGCCCAGTAACTCAGGCACCTCCCAGAAATCTGGATCCTGTCTTGGTGGGTTGATGGACTCCCTGCCACCCTGCTACAGATGGCAAACCATGGGGGCTATGGGAGCAGGAAAGCCCTGTGAGAATTTGGGGTGATGGGGCTGGGAGGACTGGCGAGAAGGATGGCCAACCAGGAAGAGGAGATAAAAAAGGGGGCTTGCCTGATTAAAAAGGCAGGCCTGTTTGGCCCAGGTCACCTGATAAAGGGAGGGAGGTGCACCATTTGGGTCAAGAGAAGAAGAAATGGGGTGGGGAAGGGGGAAGGGTGGGAGTGGGGAGGCGAGGGCCCTAGAAAACAAAGGAAGGGGCAGGGACATTTGATGGGCAGAAAAAGGGGAAGGGATTGGAGAAGGGAAGGCTAGTTTGATTGGATAGTAAAGAGAGAGAGAGAAGTGAGTGGAGGGGTGTTAAAAGGGGCTGTAAGGATGAGGGAGCCATCATTCTTTTGCTTTTCGAATAATAACAAAGAGAAATCATAGTGTAAATATAAGGAGATGAATAAGAAATCTCAGTGGAATGATATTGTATGTAAATAAATAGTTGCTGACTGAGCACCCAAAGAACAAAATGTATGGCGTGGTTTATTTGAGAGAAAGAGGATCCAGGGACTAGGCAGACTACAGTTTAACAAGGCACTCTGTGGGAGGTACAGGGAGGTACACTCTACGCAGGCTACAGTTTGGTGAGACACTCTGCTGGTGGTACAGTGAGTGGAACCACATGCTTTAGGCCGACTCCAATTCAGAAGGACACTCTGTAGGAGCTCCATTGAGGAGCACAACATACTTCAGGCATTGCTATGAGTAAAAGAGCTCTGTAATATTAATGGAAATTTACTTCAGGAGGGGCACCAACACATCCGAAAAAGTCATTCATAAGGACACTTCAGAGGCAGTTAGGCATCCTTTTCATAGAACAAGCTCTCTCTATAGGTGGGGTTTGATAGCTGACTCCCACCATCAACACATTATCTTTTGCAGTACAGTTTGTTGAAACAGTCTTATGATTTCCAGAAATGCTCAAAAACAGTTTGGTTGCTCTTAATATCCCTTGTTTCTGAGGAGCTTCCTCCAATTATGTCCAAAGGTTGATTGCCCCGGATTCCCCCCTTTATCCCCCACAAAAGACACAGACCACTGTATGCTTTCTCCTCTTTTCCTATTAAGTAACGGTGAGAAGCGAGACTGCTTTTCCTCCTTCAGCTTCTCCTTCTTTCCATCCTCTTCCTTTTTCTTTTCCCCTTCCCTCCTCCCCCCCTTTTCCCCCCTCTCTGCCATCCACCTTTGGCAGTACAATACCATCCTACTGGACAAATTCTGTCATCCACCTTTGACAGACCATACGCACAGTCCCTTTTGACTGTCTTCCCCTCATACACACAGTCCCTTATTGACTATCTTCCCCTCATACACACAGTCCCTTATTGACTGTCTTCCCCTCATGTTACATAGTTAACAGGGTGGGACGGATCAAAACTGTGCTGTCCATTATGTACCTCCTTTAGCCCCTCCCCTTCCTGTTGCCTGACTATTGTTCTGTCTCCTTGCTCTTCCCCTTCCCTTCCCTCTCCCCTCTGAGCACACCATCTTCAGGTAAGGGGAAGGGGTGCACCAGGACAACTTGGTCTGCCCCTTAAAGGGCAAACTCCACTGTCCCAGATTGGCAATCAATTTATTATATACCATGATTCCATTTCCGTCTCATTTCTTTATTATTATATTTTCACCATTGCGTATTATTGCATCCATATATCCATTTCTGATCCTCGCTTCCCCAGGTGAAAACCTGGGTGCCTTCTTCTCCTCTTTTCCTATTAGTTAATGGTGAGAATCGAGACCGCTTTTTCTCCTTCAGCTTCTCCTTCTTTCCATCCTCTTCATTTTTCTTTTTTTCCCTCCCCTCCTTCCCCCTATTTTTCCATTAGCCAGTCTCCAGCTTGCGTTGGATGGCTGGCTTTCCCCCAAAAAAATGGCTAGGGAACTTTACTTTATCTCCCCTTCTTCCCTTTTTTTTTATATTGTACCATCTACATGCCTTCTCCATGCCTCCACAAAGCCCATCATTTCTGTATTAAATATATCTATGGCTAGATCTGACAGGTGCACTCCATCTGACCTGTAGAAATCTTCTACCCATTCTTCCACCCCCCACCATATTACCTCCCCTCCCATTTTCTTTATCAATGTTCCTATTCTCCTATTCATTTTCTTCTTGCCCTGTCTAAAGCTCTACGGCTGTGCTTATTTCTCCAGACCCTTCTCAGGATTATGTCTGACCAGACAAGGCATACCCGTGGCCACCATTTTTGGATTTTCTCTAAATCCCTTTTTACCTGCAATTATGTGTCCACCCATGCTTTTCCCCCAATGTCATTGCCCCCTAGATGTAAGATAATTAGGTCCAGAACTGGCTGCCACTCTTTCATCTCTCTCTCAGCATAGGAAGTAGCTGCTCCCATCTCATCCCTCGGATGCCACACCAGACCAACCTACATTGTCTCACATCCTGGTATAACTGTTTTCCCATGGGCTTTTTCTCCACTTTGTTTTCCGCCCAATAAATGTATGAGTGACCACAGATCCATATTTCCTTGATCCTCCCTTTTCCTATGGGAATTAAGCAGAATATAATACTTAAAGCATGTTTGTTTTTTTTATATATATATATATATCTGTAGTCCCCTTTTTCTTGCCCCTTCCCTTTCTGGTCTTGTACCTGAAGCAAAATCAGATGACATGTCAGTCTCCGTACTGTAATGCCCAAATATATCTTTTGTAACTGGCAGACTGCCAGCACCCTTTTTCCAACATCTTGGTCACTGTCTCCCCTGCAGCTGCCCACTGTGATGCAGCTCCTATCCGAAAAGAGTGAGAGGAATAATAGCTTGGGTTCTCCCCCAGAAATTGCATGCCTTTTTTAAGCATGGCTGTAACCTGGTAACTGGTGACTCTTTTTCCATCCCCATGAATAAATAAACTCCCTGTTCTATATCCCCGCTCTGCAGCATAAGCCCACAAAGCTTTTATGGGGCACACTGAGTCTTCCTCTTGAGCCTTCAGGGTCACTGTGCAACCTGTCCCCCTTTGATCTGTCTTTGATTTCTTTATTAGCATGTGTATCTCTTTTGTCCCCCAACTTATATCTTCCCATGCCATCCCCCCTTCTCTCTCTTTTTTGCCATGCCCCACTGCTTCGCTCACTCTCGAGGCCCCTGCAAACATTACCAGGTAAATTGTGTGAAACAACCATGCCTCGTCTTTTGATCTGCAGACCGCCGGCAATGACCCTTTTAATTTTGCTAGCCAATGTTCTGCTATGGGCTGTCTACTATCCATGGGCCTTTGCTTCAGTCTTCCCCATCCTTGCATCATTCTCCTGATCAACATGAACTTCTTTGGGTCCCCCCATTTCTTAAGGCTGCAGATTAAGCTAATTCCTGCTAGGTACACCCCCATCATGTTGTGAGCTGTGCCTCTCTCCCACTGATTTACTGTAAACTACCCTAACTGTTCCTCTGTGATTGACCCACTTACCTCCATGTGGTGCGTTGCCCTGAATATTTGGAACACCCGCCATGCCCTTTTCGTAGGCATCTCAAAGTCCATGGTGCCTATGAGCTGTGAAACAGCAGTTCTGCTCCCTCTCGCCAACCTCCCAGATGTTTGTTGGAACTGGTGTTTTCCGATCCTCTGCTGTTGGTGCCAGCATCCAGAAACGGTCCAACTGCAGACGGAAAAGGCTGTCAGCTAGGGTGTTTTGTACCCCTTCTATGTGTTTTGCCCTGAATGACATGTTCAGTTGCAGGGCTCTTAAAACTAGCTGTCTCAACACCCCTATGATCAAGTTTGATCTGGCTCCCCTGTTATTTAAAACGTCCACCACTGCCTTGTTATCACACTAAAATGTGACCTTCTGGTTACATAATTCCTCTCCCCACACCAGAGTACAAGTCCACATGGGCATGATTTCCAGCAGTGTGATATCCCTCATTTTTCCCATCTTTCACCCAGTTTGCCAGCCATGGTTCCGCAAACCATTTTCCTTTCAAATAGCCTCCCATACCCAACCCCCCCTGCTGCATCCATGTAGAGTTCCAGATCTGTGTTATATACCCACTCATCTTGCCAGAAGGAACAGCCATTATAAGTATTGAGGAACGTCTCCCACACTTTGAAATCTTCTTTTACTCCCTTTGTTATGTCTACCCAGTGGTGAGGTTTTGTTACTCCTGCTGTTGTCCTTGCTAGTCATTTTGTGAAGGCCCTCCCCGGCCGATTGCTCTGCATGCAAAGCTCAAATATCCCATGACCTGTTGCACCTGTTTTAACTGCACCCTTCTCATTCCTGTGACCCCTCTAATCAGCTCCTTCAGTTTCACTACTTTGTTTTCTGGTAACCTGAAGAGTTCATTCTGGGCATCTATTTCTATACTTAAGAACTCCAAAACCTTACTGGGCCCTTTGGTTTTATCTGGAGCCAGCGGGACCCTTAACTGTCCACACAAATCTTGAAAGCTGGATAACATTTTCTCTGCCTCACTTTTCCCGCTACCTATTAACAGGAAATCATCCAAGTAGTGTATTATCACTTTATATCAGCTCTGCTCCTGAAATATCCACTGTAAACAGGTGCTAAATGCCTCAAATGTCACGCATGCTATAGAGCACCCCATAAGCATTGCCTTATCAAAATAGTATTGTTCCCCAATCTTAAAGCCCAGTAGGTCCCAATCTTCCCTCCTGACCGGAAGCAATCTGAATGTGAATTCTATGTCTGTTTTTGCCATCCAGGCATTCTTGGTTGCCCGGATGATCTGTACCACTTCTTCTTATGTGGCATAGCTCACTTTACTATGTTCCACGCTTATGAAATCATTCACTGATTCCCCTTCTGGAAATGACAGGTGGGGAATCACTTTGTATTCCCCCTGTTGTTTTTTGGGAACTAACCCCAATGGAGATATTCTCATGTTCTGTAGTGGCGGTTCTGTGTACAGTCCTTCTACCCTACCTGCCACTTTTTCTTTTTCTATTTTCCTTCTTAAAATGTCCTCTTTTCCCCTTACTGAACCCAGGTTATTCGCCTCTCTCGCTTGCCTTGGGCCTTCGTATTTTAACGAAAAGCCCATCTTAAAACCTGCCCTAAGTGACTCCGCCACCTCCCTATCGGGGTATTTCATTAACCACCTTTTCCATACTTCTGACTTGATAGGTGTTCTTGCTGTTTGGAACCGATCCCTTGCCCTCCCCCCCCATGTTTGGTATATCCCTCTTTTTTGTCCCTCTCTGGTTCCCTGTATCTAGTGATTCTGGCTCCCTCTGCCGGCATGCCTTCTACCCCTCCCCCCTTTACTCCAAGTATGCCCAGTATATTCCTGTCCCTCCCGAAAAAACTGATGGGCTGTGCCTTGTCCCCCTGAACCTTGTGCGCCTTGTGCCCATGTCGTTCTACATCTGCTCGTCGGGTGCGAACCCCCACATTTTGAACAGGCATGCCGAAAACCGCATTGGGGCCAAGAGCAGAATGCCCTATTGTAAGCCCAGAAACACCTCTGAGGTGCCCCTCACCTTTTTCCCATCTCCCCTTCAGGTGTGGATTGGTCGGTTACATAATCCATCCACAGATCTAACTGTTTTGTATCCCACCTTACATCCCTGTAAGTTGCCATCATTTGCCAGAAGAATTCGTCATAATATATCCAGCCTACCCCTCCTTTTGCCTTTTCTTGTCTTATTATTAAGGAATACGTGATCAATGGTATGCCCAGTTCAGGTTTCTTTTCCAGCACTATGGCTGAGTATGTAGCAAAACCTACATCCCATGTACCACGTTTTTCCTTTGGTAAATTTATTCTCGTCTTTTTTGCCCAACAAAACCACTGCTGCCGCCATCTCACTCTTCCCTATGTTCTCAGGTTTCTCATATTTTGCAGCTTCCTCCTGCTCACTAAAGCAAATAAATCCATGTACCTGCCCTTCCAGATCTTCTCTTTTGTGGCCAATGTTAAGTGTTCCCCTATTTGCATTCCTGGGCTTCCTATCTCCCTTGTTACTTTTCCTGCCTGTTCTAATCCTTTCTCCTCTCCCCCCATTGCCGTTGAATCTGACCTAATCTCTGCCAGTGCAGACTCCATTTGACCCAAACCCCCTGTCCCAAGTGCTGCAGTAGTTTGCCCTATGCACTCTTTTATGCTTTCTCCTACTGCCCCATCTACTTTACCTGTGGCCTTATCAGTTTCCTGTGGCCTGCTGGACTCAGGATACCCTGGGTTAGCCAGTTGTAACATTGGCTGTGGAAGGACTGGTATACATGGGGGATCCAGTCTAGGTTCTTCCGGGGGAACTTCCACCTGGTCTTGGGGAGCTACTGGTGGGACAGGGACTTAGGGCTGTGGCAGTACTGGGCTGGCCCCTCTGGAAGTTACCCCCAGCTGAGGCCGCACCCTGGCAGGGCTGCATGACCTACCTGCCTGCCTCTTCTCATCGCCCCCTTTTCCCTTTCTCACTTTCCATTTCTCCCCGGATCTCCCCGGCTCCTCTCCTTCTACCATCTCCCACACTCTGTTGGCCTTCTCTGTGAGTTCCTCTATGGCTTTGTAGGTGTCTTCTTTAGATGGCTTGCTCTTCCTCGGTGCCCTCTCCCTGTGTTGATCCATGGAAGCTATTGAGATACTGCCTCAAAAAACCAGAAAATTAAAGGTCATATTAATCCTTTTATCCAGATTAACCTTGCATTTTTTTTAACCCCTGTCTGGGATGTCATCCCGCATGGCCTCCTAGGTCTCACATTCCCATTGTGGCCTTCTGGGCCTTCTGTTTTACCTCTTACACCCCAGAACCTTCCCAATCTTTGTAGACCCCTCATGGGCCTTGCTGCACCATTTGTCGAAACACGGTGTGTCTCATCACCCGTTCAGGGCTTCCGCCCATGTCCCATGTGGGCTTCCCGGCTTGCTATCCTTTCTTTTTCTGGGGGCCACTGGCCTCCCCGCATGGCCTTCTAGGCCTCCTTGCTGCGGTAGCACTTGGGCCGCCTGGGCCCCTTTTTGTTCTTTCCCCCTTTTAGTGCATTCCTTTTGCACTCTGTTCCTGAGTCTGCCTAGCTGTGACATCTGCCCTTCTACTGTGTGGCCTACCCCTTGTACGCCCTGCACCTATTCTATAACTGCAGGCGTGGCATCACCCCTCTTGTACCTCCTGCCTGAAGGCTTCACCCAGAGTACCTCTATCCCCCTCTTGTCTTGCTGTTTTTCTTTTTGCTTTGCTCCATACGATTGGCATCATGCCACGTGGCCACACAATCTGGCTCCAAGCTTCCTCTCCCTCTTCTCCTTAAAAAAGGAGTGCCCATACACCCCCCTCTTTTTTTTAAACAGTCCCCTGGCTTCTAGGTGGCTCCCCTGGCCTCCATACCACTTCCTTGTACCCTGGTCTTGTCAAAGGGCCCCACTCCCCCCAGTGTGTGACGTCATGCCGTGTGGCCCCTCATGATGGCTGCATTGTCCTTCTCCCCCCCACTGTCGCTATAAGACTGATGCCCTTTGTGGCTTAATTTCAACTTGCTGGCTTCCAAGGGCTACTATCTGCCCCCCCTGCCCTTCCCATGCATTCTGCCCATCTCGTGGGCCTCCTCCAATGGCGTGTGATGTCACGCCACTGGCCTCATGTGTTGGTCTCTCGTGAACCCCCCTGCTCGTTAGCCAGCGCCGTTGTTTTTTCTGCCTGTCCCCCCCACTCACTCTGTTTTCTCCAAAGGCCCATTCTGGGTCAAACTCGACTCTCACATCCCTTAATCATCAGAACTCCATACAAAAGAGCTTGCCTGGCCCCCATATGCTCCAAAGCTTGTTCCACATTCACTACTAAGGCCTGAAAATGGCCTATTCCTACTCACTGCTACTGTTCTGATCAACGCTGTTCCAGCGCTTTCCTGTAAAGCTTTGTCCTGCCCCCCTACCCTCCGAATTCTCTCTTTTTTTTTAAAAAATGCCAAAGCTGGAAAGCGGCCAACTCTTTACCCCATTCTGATAAATATCCCATTCTAATCGAATTAAAAAAAAACAGGCTTCGCTGATTGTGCTGGAAAAAAACCACACTCTAAACACATTGCTTGCTTCCACATTGTTGCAAGGCCTCTATCCACAACTACGCTTGCCCTGCCATTCTAACCAACTGCCAACATGTGTGCAGATGCTCTGTCCTCGCTCTCTCCATAGCAGAGAACACGCCGTTTGAGGTGACAAATTCCAATTCCACTTTTTATTTCTATCAAGCCTTTCAAACAATCTGGGCCCATGCCCTGCCAATCAAAAACAGCTGCCAACCACGTGGTGCTCTCGCCCTTACAAACTTAGCCACTCCTCGGCCTGTATCTAAATCTCTTGGCTAGATCTCAACATATTGTCTCCTGGTCTTGTCCAAAATAAGGCACCATCATACATTGCTGCTTGTCCACCACTGTTCAAGCCCCTTTTTCCTTTTTTTTTTGTTCCTAATTCATCTGGCCCTGATACAGTTTCTCTGAATAACCACACAGGTTGCTATCAGTGTTTCTTTTTCATATACATGCTGCCTTTTCACTTGGCTCCCCCAATTGCCTGTTTCTTCCCTGGATATTTCCAAACCTCTGTTCGCAATCGATGCCAATCTGATGTGCTGCAGTTTAGAATGATCAAAACTTTAGCAAAAGAGGCTGAACCACTCCTGTGCTGTCCATTATGTACCTCCTTTAGCCCCTCCCCTTCCTGTTGCCTGCCTATTGTTCTGTCCCCTTGTTCCTCCCCTTCTCTTCCCCCCTTCCGTCTGAGCACACCATCTTCAGGTAAGGGGAAGTGGTGCACCAGGACAACTTGGTCTGCCCTTAAAGGGCAAACTTAATTCAGAAATTATGGTCTGTCCACACCCACAGTCCTGTTTCCTATGGAGTTCCCTCTAGTTATGCCCTATGGGTGGTTTTGGCCCTGTTGTAGCCCACTCACAATAGTACTGGCTCCTGTGAAGCTCCACTGTTCCTGCCCTATGGGTAGTCCGAGGGTCGGGTATTGGCATTTGCATTTCTTGTTATGCTTTCATTTCACTTCATCAGCACTGGTGAATTTTATGGACACAAGACAGTAGCATTTTTGGGAAGCACATTAATTCAGGTGACTCTGTGTGACCACTGCATGCATGACTGAGTGCACCATTAATTCTGGGAGTCTTTGCATTTCTTGTTACGTTATCATTTCACTTCATCAGCACTGGGGAATTTTCTGGTCACAAGAGAGTAGCATTTGGGGGATGCACATTAATTGTGGTCACTGTGTGTTACCACTGTGTGCATGACTGAGATCACCATTAATTTTGGGAGACTTTACATTTCTTGTTACCCTTTCATTTCACTACATCAGCACGGTGGAATTTTCTTGACAAAAGATAGTAGTATTTTGGGGATGCACATTAATTCCAGTGACTGTGTGTTACCACTGCATGCATGACTGAGTGCACAATTAATTCTGGGACACTTCGTATTTCTTGTTGTGCTATCATTTCACTTTGTCAGCAAAGGAGAATCCTCAGGACACAAGACAGTAGCATTTTGGGGATGCACATTATTTCTGCTGACTTTGTGTGACCACTGCATGCATGGCTAAGTGCACCATTAATTCTGGTAGACTTTGCATTTCTTACTGTGCTATCATTTCACTTCATCAGCACTGGTGAATTTTCAGGACACAAAACAATACCATTTTGAGGATGCACATTAATTCTGGTTACTGTGTGTGACAACAGCACGCATGACTGAGTTCACCATTAATTTCTGGAGACTTTGCATTTCTTGCTGTGCTATCATTTTACTTCATCAGCACTGGAGCATTTTCTGGACACAAGACAGTACCATTTTAGAGTCACATGATGCTGTGCAGGGGATAGGACATGTTCATCGGAGCTCTGCTCTTTCACCGACCCAAACCGCTGTTAACGTTCATTTACTCCTGTTATTTCCCCACTATTACAAGAAATTAAGAGATCACGAGTCAAAAGGTGGTGTTTGGAGCAGCAGAACAGTTTTTCAGTATGTCTATGCAGCAAGTATCTGAGGATGCCACGCGGGAGTCAGAAGCCAAGCACCCTCATCGTAGTTCCTCTCCCCAAACTCCTTCGGAGGAGCTTTTGCCTTCACATGTCTATGCAGAGCTATCATCTATCAAAGAGGCTTTGATGAAGTTAATTGATAAAGTTGCAGATTTCAAACCTGAGCTTACCCAGCTAGCCTGCAGGGTAACAGATGCAGAAGCCAGAATAGCCTCTGTAGAAAGAAAGCAGGATAAAATGGTGCCTGAGGTGGTGGAAATTAAAAGGACTTTAACCAAAGTGGAAGATCGCCTTGACGATTTAGAGGGGAGAAACAGGAGGAACAACCTGGTGCTGATAGGGCTGCCTGAAGGGGAAGAGGGCCCTACTACAATTCAGTTTTTACAGCATTTCTTGAAGAAAACTGTGGGTCCCTCCCCGAATGGTCCAGAGTTTATTACTGAAAGAGCACATAGATCTCTGAGGGCAAAACCCGCTCCGGCTGACCAGCCTAGACCTATAATTTTCAAACTACTGAATTACCTAGACCGGGAATTCATTCACAGGGAAGCTAGAAAATTATCGGATATTCTGTGGGAAGGCAAAAAATTGAGGCTGATTCCTGATTTAACATTGAAAACCCGTCAGCTAAGAGCGTCATTTCGCCCCATCACTTCCAAGTTGTGGGCAGCTGGTATTAAGCATTGTATGTTATACCCAGCTCATCTGGAAGTGTCCTTAAAGGAAGGAGCTAAGCGTTTTGACACCGTAGAGGATGCTGTTAAAACCGTAAAAAAAAGCTATCCCGATTTATTTCCTAAATGAGAAGATTCTGGTCAAGTTATGAGAGGACTGGGAACAGCTTTAAGAACATTCGAGAAGGACTGTGCATCTCAGCATGGTTTGGATGCCTTTGGACAGATCTACCCTGTTGAACACTTGTTAAAAGAAAAGCATGTACTTTTTCTAATTGAATGGGGAAAGTTTACTCTTTGGACCATTGTTGGACGTTTTCTGGTTGATCCTGATTGTCTGATCTAGGATTTTCTCTCTGGTTTACTTATGAAGATGTCCCGAGGGATGCCATAGTCTGGTTTGTCTGTTAGAAGGTGCCAAATACTTCTGGTTAATTGACAAGTGTTTACTGTCAGATCTTTGATTTAGGTTTCCTGATTTCTCGGTATAATAGTTATTTCAGCGTCTCCCTCTCTCAATTTTGCTTTCGGTGAGGGCTTTCTTCCCATTGTGTTTTTCGGCTTAAGAGAAGAGATGGATAAGTTTCCTTTTTTGGCTTTGGACAGTTAGAGTCACTGATTAGCACTCCCAGGGGAGAGCTGTGATGATTTAGTCCCATAATAGCTTTGTTGCTTCTGTCCCACTATTCTCGTTTAGCCCCATCTTTACCAGACCAGTTAGCTACTCGGGCATAATTTATACCAATTATAGCTATCCTGAGATAGTGCTTCATGGCCTATATGGGAGTTTGGGTTTTAGGTTTAAATGGAAATGTACTAGGCCATTAAATATGTTTGGATGTTACCTTTGCTCCGGGAGCAGTATGGTCTTTCAAGGAAATATTCCTACCGGGATCTTAAACCTGATTTATTTTATTTTCTAATGCTTGGGAGTTTCCTTTGCCATATATAAATGTTAGAGCACTGATAGGATCAAGTTAGCTAAAGGTCAGCAGTTATGTAAGCTGAATAGCAATAGATTTTCTTTTCTTGTCTATCTCCTGAAATCAGGTTTTCTAGCTAATGTTAGGAGTGTCATACAGTATCCCCTTTGTTATACTATCTTATTTAGGTGGGGGAACATACAGGGATGGGAGGATGGTGGCTGTCCCATGAGCTACTCTCATGCCTTTTTGGTCGCTCGGGGTTAGGACAGGATGGCGCCGCCTTGTGAGTATCATGGACCATGTGGTAAGGTGGAGGCTATGGGCCTGGGTAGGGAGTCTTGTATATAGTTCAAAATTGTTGAGGGTTAGTTTAATTTTAGGGCGTAGGGAAGATATTTTTGCAATGGCTTTTTTCTTTTTTTGGTTTTGGGAGGGGAGTTGGTAGCAGATCAGCCCTTCAACCACCTTTTAATACATGGCACAGTTAAGGATTAATTTATGTCCATCAGCTTGAATATTCTTTCGTGAAATATAAAAGGGGGTAAGATAATAATAAGAAATATATTGTTTTAAACCATCTTGCCAAGTATGACCCTTCTATAGTGTTTCTTCAAGAAACACACATGCTTCCAGAACAGTTACAGTTCTTTAAAAAGAGCTGGGTAGGCCAAGCCTTCAGAGCAGGATTCAGCTCTAATAAACTTGGGGTGGCCTTGTTGCTTGCTAAAAAAATACCCTTCACTCTGGTGGAGTCTATTACTGACCCTGAGGGGAGGTTTATTTTTGTGGTAGGCAAACTGGGCAGTTTTGATATAGTACTAGGATCAGTTTATGGTCCTAACGTAGAAACCCCCTTTTTTTTACTCAACTAGCTGTGGTATTGGCCCCTTTTTTACAACATCCTATTATAATTGGAGGTGACTGGAATTTAGTTCAAGTAAATGATCTGGACCACACTTATCAAAAGGGAGTGGGACTGTCTTTGACACAAAAAGCCCTAAGTGAATTTACCTCCTCCTTGGGCCTTATAGACCCTTGGATAGTACTCAATCCATCAGGAAAAGAGTTTACTTTTTTTTCCCCAGTACACAAAAGTTATTCTCGTATTGACTACTTTCTTTTAAGTCACTAACTAATTTCATGTATTATTGATTCTAAAATACTAGCTCGAGTGATTTCTGACCACTCCCCAATGCTAATTCAGATAGAAATACCCAACATCCCCATCAGGGCACACACATGGTTATTAAACAATAGGTTATTAAAAGACAAAGTAATCACTTCAAAATTCCAATGTTTTTTGCAAGATTCCATCGAGGTTAATTATAACTTGATCCCGGCTATGGATCAGGTCTGGGCAGCTTTAAAAGCAACTTGGAGGGGAGAACTTACACATATTGCTACAGTACAAAAAAAGGAAAAGATCAGTCAAATGAAGAATTGCCTACAGAGAATTAAAAGTCTGGAAAATAAAGGGTGTGGACAACCTTTCATCTTTAGAAGACCAGGAACTTACTAGGTTAAGAGCACACTATGCTAGCATTTTAATGGAGAGGGTGGAGAGGTCAGCTTCATTATTAAAGACTTCTTATATTGGCCACGGTAGTGCAGCAGGTAAATTACTTGATTGGCAATTAAAGCAGCAGTCAGCATCTAAATGGATCACAGCTATCAAATATCCCCAAACAGAATCCTTGGTGGTTAGTCCTCCAGAGATTTTAACTCTATTTCGGGAGTATTATAAGGCACTGTACTCTCCGGACCCATTGCTGGGGGCCCATATTGAGAAAATGTCAGCTTTTTTGGAGAAAGCTGGTTTACCCACCTTGTCTAGCGATAGTCGTCTTAGTAGCCCCAATTACAGGGGAAGAAATTTCGGCAGTGATCGATTCCGTAAAACCAGATAAGGCACCGGGCCCAGACGGGTTCACAGGCCTAGCCTATAAAACCTTTAAAAAATATTTTAACCCTGTGCTACTACAGCTTTATAGTTACTGGAGATCCTTCCCAGCCTTGGACTAGTCATTATTTGAAGTGAGAATAATCCTTCTACCTAAGCCAGGGAAGGATCCGTCACTGATTAGCAATTACAGACCTATTTCATTGCTGAATATTGATGTTAAAATTTATGCAAAATCCTGGCTAACAGGTTGGGGGAAGTATGGAAATGTCTATTAAGCTCTGAACAAGCAGGGTTCATGGCAGGGCATACCTCAGCAGATCATTTTAGGAAGTTGCTCCACCTGATTTCTACATCTGGAGACCTCGAGCTGGAAGTGTCCCTGGTGTCCCTGGATGCAGAGAAAGCATTCGATAGGGTGGAGTGAAAATATATGTTTGAGGTCCTCTTAAAATTTGGCATACCGCAACCCTTCATTAACCAAATTTGGATATTGTATTGCTGTCCGTCAGCAAGACTGCAATGTAATAATCATATCTCTGATATTTTCCCTCTGCGTCGAGTTACCTGCCAGAGCTGCCCTCTTTCCCCCTATTTATTTAATCTATATATAGAACCCCTAGCTAGAGTTCTTAATTTGGATCCAGAGATACAAGGTATTCGATTGGAACATCTTGAATTTAAGCTATCCCTCTTTGCCAATGATTTACTTCTTCACATATCGAGTAGTAGACAGTCCCTCCCCTATGCTCTTCAAATTATTTCTCAGTTTAGTGAATTTTCAGGTTATAAACTTAATAAAAATAAAACTATGGTATACTCCTTATCCCCTCTCTTCATGAGAGACTTAATTCTAAACATGGGCCTCCAATGGGAAAAGGAATATCTAACCTACCTGGGTATCAGAATCTCTAAAGACATGTCTACTCTTAAGGATCTCAATTTAGTCCCACTGATAAAATCTACTAAAGAAGATCTGGTGAGGTGGAACAATTAACCACTATCCTTTTGGGGAAGGGCTAATGTTCTCAAAATGTCAATTTTGCCCAGATTTTTCTACCCCTTGAGTAATCTTAATATTTATCTCCCTAAGTCTTTTTTCTTATCACATCAAAGGCTCTGCTCAGATTTCCTATGGAAAGGAAAAGCTCCGCATAGGGCTTATGGAAAACTTACTCACCCTAGAGAGTTGAGGGGGCTTCAATTACCTGACTACTATGTTAATTATCTAGCAATTCATGCTAATAGATTTTTACATTGGTTTACAACTACGGCCTGTACATTGGATAGTACCGCTTGGCTGTTCTTAGACATTCAACAAACTGGTTCCTGTGGTATGGATCTGGAGGTTTTCCTATTTAATCCATGATTGAATATCCCAGAAAAACTTAGGAATTCTCCCCTCGGCTGGGATGTGAGAGCTTTACAGCAATTATGCTATTTGCTCCAAATTTCCACTTTAAAAGACCTGAAGCAACCTCTGCTAAGTAACCCAAACTTAAAAATAGATGGGAAAACAATGAAAACATTTCTCGGTGGATTCCACAATAAGTTATACCTAGCCGATTTTGTCTCGGGTAACTCGATCCTATCTATCTCTACTCTACAAACAAAATTTAAGGTGCCTCAAAAGAATCGGTTTCAGTTATATCAAATACGGCAGTGTATTAATCATTTTCTGGGTAAACCTCCATGGTCGAACAAGGCAGGGGTAGTATTAAATAACCTCTGGTCAATATTTAAAGAGCAGAAAGCGATAGCTAAATTATTTCAGAGAATTGTGAAGTATGTGGTGTCAAAGGTTTTTCCCATAGCCTACTATTGGAAGAATAATTACAACAAAGACTTTTCAGATAAAACTTGGGAAAGGATCTGGACAGATAATTATTTTTTAATTAAACAAGATCTGTTAAGAAACACCCAGTTCAATATTCTTCATAACTTATATTTTACACCCGCTAAATTATTTCGGATCGGGAAGCTACCTTCGGCAGAATGTGAGGACTGTGGCTCTGAGCTCACTACTTTACATCATAAACTATGGTCGTGCCCTAAAATAGTTAAATTCTGGAATTCGGTAAAACAGTGGGTGGCACCCTATCTTAAAATTGTCACATATTTCAATGAGGACACTTGTTTGCTAGGTGTGTATTCAACGATCCCTACGTATTCTCAAAAAAACGCAATTAGCATTGGTGGCGATGGTCACTAAGTTAGTAATACTTAGACACTGGAAGGAGGAATGGGAACCTTCTTTCGGGGAATGGTGGGTGGAATTTCTTACCACTCTAAATGCAGAAAGATGTGTAGCCTGGTTCTCCCACTCTGGTGAGAAGTTTCAAGAATGCTGGGGTGAACTTTTTTCAATTCTCAATGTCAAATTTGGTTATTGAATTAATCCCCACCACTTACTTTTCCTTTTCCCTCAATTAGGTGTAAGACTCCTCGGTTACAAGTTCACCATAGATGTTTGTTGTGCTAGTTACCCCTTTGTTAAGTGAGGGCTATATTTCTAGGCTTCTGTAGAGGGGCACATTAACTCCCAACATGTTACCTCCAATTTATGTTTTTTTTTCTTCCTTTTTTATATATTGATCCCCCTTATGTGATATCTTTCTTTTGTGGTTTCCTTCTTTCTGTTACTTTTTGTGTTGGATTGCTTACGGGCTATGCCAGGAACTTCTACTGTACCATTTAATGACTTTTGCATGGGCCTACGTGGTTCATAAAATATCAGCTGTAGAAGCACCTAGACTATGGTAAAAGGGCTGCTGCGGGTGGGGGGGGCCCTGTCTTGGTTATAGTTAGGATTTCTTTTGTGTTTTTATATTGATTTATTTTATGGTACAACAACAAATCTGTGATTGTCTAGTTAAGACAGAATGTTAGTTGAGACCTTTGTTATTATGACTTTCTGTATTTATTTTTCTAAAAAATAAAGTTATTTGCAAAAAAAAAGACAGTAGCATTCTGGGGATGCACATTATTTCTGGTGACTTTGTGTGACCACTGCATGCATGACAGAGTGCACCATTAATTCCTGGAGACTTTGCATTTCCTGTTGTGGTATCATTTCACTTCATCAGCACTGGGGAAATTTTTGGACACAAGGCAGTAGCATGTTGGGGATGCACATTAATTTTGGTGACTGTATGTTACCATTGCACACAAGAATGAGTGCACCATTAATTCTACGAGACTTTGCATTTCTAATTAGATTCTCATTTCACATCATCAGCCCTGGGGAATTTTCTGGACACAAGACAGTAGCATTTTTGGGATGCACATTAATTCAGGTGACTCTGTGCAGCCACTGCATGCATGACTGAATGCACCATTAATTCTGGGAGACTTTGCATTTCTTGTAATGCTGTCATTTTACTTCATCAGCAATGGAGAATTTTCTGGACACAAGACAGTAGCATTTTGGAGATACACAATAATTCTGGTGACTGTGTGTTATAACTGCATGAATGACAGAGTGTGGCACTAATTCTGGGAGTCTTTGCACTTCTTGGTACACTCTCATTTCACTTCATCAGCACTGGGGAATTTTCGGGTCACAAGACAGTAGCATTTTGTTTGATGCACATTATTTATGGTCACTGTGTGTTACCACTGCGTGCATGACTGAAAACACCATTAATTTTCTGAGACTTTGCATTTCTTTTTGTGCTATCATTTAAATTTGTCAGCTAAGGAGAATTCTCAGGACACAAGACAGTAGCATTCTGTGAATGCATGTTATTTCTGGTGACTTTATGTGACCACTACATGCATGACTAAGTGCACCATTAATTACTGGATGCTTTCCATTTTCTTGTGCTATAATTTTACTTCATCAGTGCTGGGGAAATTTTTGGACACAAGACAGTAGAATTTTGGTGATGCTCATTAATTTGGTGACTGTATGTTACCGCTGCACACAAAACTGAGTGCACCATTAATTCTGGGAGACTTTGTATTTCTTATTACATTCTCATTTCACATTATCAGCACTGGGGAATTTTCTGGACACAAGACAGTATCCTTTTTGGGATGCACATTAATTCAGATGACTCTATGTGACCACTGCATGCATGACTGAATGCACCATTAATTCTGGGAGACTTTGCATTTCTCGTAGTGCTGTCATTTTACTTCATCAGCACTGGAGAATTTTCTGGACACAAGACAGTAGCATTTTGGGGATGCACCTTAATTCTGGCGACTGTGTTTTACAACTGCACACATGTCAGAGTGTGGCACTAATTCTGGGAGTCTTTGCATTTCTTGTTACGCTCTCATTTCACTTCATCAGCACTGGTTAATTTTCTGTTCACAAGACAGTAGCACTTGGGGGATGCACATTAATTCTGGTCACTTTGTGTTACCACTGAGTGCATGACTGAGGGCACCATTACATTTATGAGACTTTGCATTTCTTGTTACCCTCTCATTTCACTTCATCAGCATTAGGGAATTTTTCTTGACCCAAGAAAGTAGCATTTTGGGGATGCACATTTATTCTGGTGACTGTATGTTACCACTGCATGCATGACTGAGTGCACCATTAATTCTGTGAGACTTTGTTTTATTATTTATTTATTTGTTCTAGGATTACAAATACCTTTGAGCTGAGGCTCTTTTACAAAGGTTCCATGTCATTGGTACAATTGAGACAATCATAAGCAAAGATAACAGATTATAAAATTAAAAAAAAATGTTCTTGTAGATGAAAAAAGAACAATAAGGTGAAACTTTGGGGAGGGGAAGGGAAAGGAGGAGGGTGAAATCTGGGAGACTAAGTTGATGGGAGTAAAGGAGAGGTAGGTTGGGGGACAGAGAGAGGAGAGGTGGGAGGTGAATAAGAATAGAGGTAGTGCAGTTGGGTGGCATTTGTCATGGGCCAGCAGGGGAGGTGAAGATAGGAGGGGGGTGCTGGCAAAGTGCAGGAATAAATGTGGATCCAAAAAGGGCACTTTCAGCTATGGAACCAAAAGACATGTTTAGCCACAACAGTCACAGAGGTTGGAGGCAGTGAGTGTTAGGCGGAGATGAGTCTTAAATGTGCTGAGTGATAGAGAGGATGAGATGTCGCTGGGAAGACCGTTGTACCAACTAGTGGCCTGGTAAGCAAAGGATCTTTGGCCTTGTGTTGTGTGGCAATTCGGGACTTGCAGAAGCTGAGGTTTTGATCCCCTGGTATGTCGGGTGTGGATTCTCAGTTGTATGAGGTCACAGACTCCGGGAGGGGGCAAGGCCCAGCAAGATTTTCTTAGTAGTAATACAAGTTTGGTGTTTTATTCGATTCACAAGATTCGACCATCCAGTTTGAGAATAGAGGTCACAGGTGTGAGTTAGGCGTTGGGAGCCAGTGACAAGTCGACAGGCCTTGTTGTGGGCGGTGGATACACGTTTGAGTGCGGTGGTTGTAGCAGAGCTGTAAATGATAATGAAATAATCAACGATGGATATGATGGAGCTCTGGAGAGTGACAGTGACAGCAAGGGCTTCAGGTGTTGGTGTTTTCTATGAAGGAATAGCGGGCCTATCCGGGAGTTAGTGGCTTTAGCGACATGGTCAATGTGGGCAGTGTAGGAGAGGAGGGTCAAGGGTGATCCCAAGGTATTTAAAGTTTTTGACCTGTTCCAGTAAGGCACTTTGTCTGGTGATAATGGAGAGTTGGAAGTGCTTATGTTTATTATGGGAGCTGCTGAAGATCATGGCATTGTTTTTTTTTTGATTAAGGATCAGTTTGTGCTTTCTGCGCCAATTCTCAACCGAGGAGAAGCCGAGTTGGAGATTTTCTTGCAATTTCTTTGGGTCCTAGTGTGTGGCAAGGATTACTGCATCATCGGCATACAGGGTGATATGTTCGGTGCAGGAGTCCGGTAGGGTGTTATCTGTTTGTATTTCTTGTTGTGCTATGATTTCAATTTGTCAGCAAAGGAGAATTCTCAAGACACAAGACAGTAGCATTTTGGGGATGCACATTATTTCTGCTGACTTTATGTGACCACTGCACACATGACTGATTGCACCATTAATTTTGGTAGACTTTGCATTTCTTGCTTTGCTATCATTTCACTTCTTCAGCACTGGAAATTTTCTGGACACAAGACAGTACCATTTTGGGGATTCATGTTAATAATGGTTACTGTGTGACACCACTGCACTCATCACTGAGTGCACCATTAATTACTGGAGACTTTGCGTTTCTTGTTGTGCTATCATTTCACTTCATCAGCACTGGGAAATTTTTGGACACAAGACAGTAGCATTTTGGGGATGCACATTAATTTTGGTGACTGTATGTTACCACTGCACACAAGACTGAGTGTGCCATTATTTCTGGGAGAATTTGCATTTCTTATTACGTTCTCATTTCACATCATCAGCACTGGGGAATTTTTCTTCACATAAGACTGTAGCATTTTGGGGATGCACATTAATTCTGGTGACTGTGTGTTACCACAGCATGCATGACTGAGTGCACCATTAATTCAGGGAGACTTTGCATTTCTTGTTGTGCTATCATTTTACTTTGTCAGCAATGGAGAATATCCTGGACACAAGACAGTAGCATTTTGAGGATGCACATTAATTCTGGTGACTGTGTGTTACAACTGCATGAATGACAGAGTGCGGCACTAATTCTGGGATACTTTGTACTTCTTGTTATGCACTCATTTCACTTCATCCACAATGGGGAATTTTCTGGACACAATACAATAGCATTTTGGGGAAGCACATTAATTCTGGTGACTGTGTGTGACCTCAAAATGTTTGATTGAGTGCACCATTAATTCTTTGAGACTGCATTTCTTGCTGTGTATCATTTCACTTCATCAGCAGTTTAGAATTTCTGTACACAAGACAGTAGCATTTTGGAAAGCATACTAATTCTGGTTACTGGGTGTGACCACTGCATGCTTGACTGAGTGCACTATTATTTCTAGGAGAGTTTGCATTTTTTGTTACACTATCATTTCACTTTATCAGCACTGGGAAATTTTCTGGACACAAGAAAGCAACATTTTGGGATGGTGATTAATTCTGTTGACTGTGTGTGACCACTGCATGCATGGTTGAATGCACCATTAATTCTGGGAGACATTGCATTTCTTGTTGTGTTATCATTTAACTTCGTCAACACTGGGGAATTTTCTAGACCCAAGACAGCTGCATTTTGGGGGTGCACATTAATTCTGGTGACTGTGTGTTACCATTGCATGCATGGTTGAGTGCACCATTAATTCTGGGAGACTTTGCATTTTTTGGTGTGCTATCCTTTCACTTTGTCAGCAAATTAGAATTTTTGGGGCAAAAGACAGTAGCATTTTGGGGATGCATATTAATTCTGGTGACTGTGTGTGACCACTGCATGCATGACTGAGTGCACCATTAATTCAGGGAGACTTAGCATTTCTTGTTGTGCTATCATTTTACTTTGTCAGCAATGGAGAATATCCTGGACACAAGACAGTAGCATTTTGAGGATGCACATTAATTCTGGTGACTGTGTGTTACAACTGCATGAATGACAGAGTGCGGCACTAATTCTGGGATACTTTGTACTTCTTGTTATGCACTCATTTCACTTCATCCACAATGGGAATTTTCTGACAATACAGTAGCATTTTGGGGAAGCACATTAATTCTGGTGACTGTGTGTGACCTCAAAATGTCTGATTGAGTGCACCATTAATTCTTTGAGACTGCATTTCTTGCTGTGTATCATTTCACTTCATCAGCAGTTTAGAATTTCTGTACACAAGACAGTAGCATTTTGGAAAGCACACTAATTTTGGTTACTGGGTGTGACCACTGCATGCTTGACTGAGTGCACTATTATTTCTAGGAGAGTTTGCATTTTTTGTTACACTATCATTTCACTTTATCAGCACTGGGAAATTTTCTGGACACAAGAAAGTAACATTTTGGGGATGGTCATTAATTCTGTTGACTGTGTGTGACCACTGTACGCATGGTTGAATGCACCATTAATTCTGGGAGACATTGCATTTCTTGTTGTGTTATCATTTAACTTCGTCAACACTGGGGAATTTTCTAGACCCAAGACAGCTGCATTTTGGGGGTGCACATTAATTCTGGTGACTGTGTGTTACCATTGCATGCATGGTTGAGTGCACCATTAATTCTGGGAGACTTTGCATTTTTTGGTGTGCTATCCTTTCACTTTGTCAGCAAATTAGAATTTTTGGGGCAAAAGACAGTAGCATTTTGGGGATGCATATTAATTCTGGTGACTGTGTGTGACCACTGCATGCATAACTGAGTGCACCATTAATTTTGGTAGATTTTACATTTCTTATAATAACTGGCTCTGCCTTTTTCCCATAGGGAAACCGTGGCATAATTTTCTGTTATAAAGGAGCATTTATAATGGCAAACATGCGCACGGTTTTCCCCACTCTGCGCAAGCCCTGCTGCACCTTGTCCCTTCCGATTGCTGACAACATGTTTTCCCCTGAGACTGAACCGCCATCTGACCAAGCAGAGTGGCAATTTAAAAGAATATCTGCAAGACAAAATGAAAGAAGTCGTACTACAAACAGAATTTTATTTTTTTCTTTTCCAAAAAAACAAACAAACGGGTGAGTCATGGGCCAAGCACGAAATATAACCATGCACAGCTGCACAGGAACGCGTTCATTTTATAAAATTGCTGTGCCGAAAAGGCAAACCCAGCAATTATATAAAATATAAAAATGGGTTGGGGGTAACTTGAAGTTTACATTGATTTCTTGGGGTTAGATGCTTTTGATAAACCCTCGCTTCACTCTCAGGGTTTATCTAGCATCTAACCCCTTGGGTGTGTGTAAACTTCTTGTTACACACCCCGACCCATACTTTATTCTATATGTTAAGCACTCAGTTCACTTCATCAGCACTAGGGAATTTTCTGGACACAAGACAGTAGAATTTTGGTGAAGCAAATTAATTCTGATGACTGTGTGACCACTGCATGCATGACTGGGTGCATTATTAATTCTGGGAGGCTACACATTTCTTGTAATGCACTCATTTCACTTCATCTGCACTGTATAATTTTCTGGAAACAAGACAGTAGCACGTTGGGGATGCACAATAATTCTGGTGACTGTGTGTAACTACTGCATGCATGACGGAATGCACCATTAATTCTGGGAAACTTTTGCATTTTTTGCTGTGATATCGTGGCACTTCGTTTGCTCTGGGGAAATTTCTGACCAAGAGAAAATAGCATTTGGGGGATGCACACTATTTCTGATGACGGTGTGTTACAACTGCATGCATGACTAAGAGCAGTAATGATGCTGGAAGACCTTGCATTTCTTGTTACACACTCATTTCACTTTATCAGCAATGGGAATTTTCTCATCACAAGACAATAGCATTTGGGGGATGCACATTAATTCTGGAGACTGTGTTACCACTGCATGCATGACTGAGTGCACTATTAATTCTGGGATACTTTGCACTTCTTGTTATGGACTCATTTCACTTCATCAGCACAGGAGAATTTTCTGGACACAAGACAGTACCATTTTGGGGATGCACATTAATTCTGGTTACTGTGTGACGCTGATGCACACATGACTGTGTGCACCATTAATTCCTGGAGACTTTGCATTTCTTGTTGTGCTTTCATTTCAATTCATCCACCCTGGGGAACTTTCTGGACACAAGTCAGTAGCATTCTGGAGATGCACATTAATTCTGGTGACTGTATGTTACCACTGTAAGACTGAGTGCACCATTAATTCTGGGATACTTTGCATTTCTTATTATGTTCTCATTTCACATCATCTGCAATGGGGAATTTTCTAGATAGAAGACTGTAGCATTTTGGGTATGCAAATTAATTCTGGTGACAGTGTTTTAATACAGAATGCATGACTAAGAGCACCATTAATTCTGGGAGACCTTGCATTTCTTGTTGCACACTCATTTCACATCATCAGCAACTGGGAATTTTCTGGACACAAAGTAGTAGCATTTTGGGTATGCAAATTAATTCTGGTTAATGTGTGAGACCACTGCATGCATGACTGAGTACACCATTATTTCTGCTAGACTGCATTTTTTTGCTGTGCTATCATTTCACTTCATCAGACCTGGGGAATTTTCTTGATACAAGACTATAGCATTTTGGGGATGCACATTAATTCTGGTGACTGTGTGTTACCACTGCATGCATGACTGAGAGCACCATTAATTATGGGAGATTTTGCATTTCTTGTTACATTCTCATTTCACATCATCAGCACTGATTCATTTTCTGGACATGAGATTGTAGCATTTTGGGGATACACATTAATTCTGGTGACACTGTGTTACCACTGCCTGCATGACTAAGAGAATCATTAATTCTGGGAGACCTTGCATTTCTTGTAACACACTCATTTCATGTATTCAGCACTGAGGAATTTTCTGACACAAGGCAGTACCATTTTGGGGATGCAAACTAATTCTTTTGACTGTGTGTTACCACTGCATGCATGACTAAGAGAATCATTAATTCTGGGATACCTTGCATTTCTTGTTATGCACTCATTTCACTTCATCAACTCTGGGGAATTTTCTGGACACAAGACAGTAGTGTTTTGCGGATGCACATTAAATCTGGTGACTGTGTTTGACCTGTACACGTATGATGAGTGCACCATTAATTTTTGAGATTCCATTTCTTGCTGTGTATCATTTCATTTTATCAGCACTGGAGGATTTTCTGTACACAAGGCAGTAGCATTTTGGGGATTCACATTAATTATGGTGACTGTGTGTGACCACTGCAAGCATGACTGAGTGTACCATTAATTCTGTGAGATTTTGCATTTCTTATTACATTCTCATTTCACATCATCAGCACTGATTAATTTTCTGGACACTAGACAGTAACATTTTTGGGATGCACAATAATTCTGGTGACTGTGTGTGACTACTGCATACATGACTGAATGCATCATTAATTCTGGGAGATGTCTGCATTTCTTTTTGTGATATCTTGTCACTTCGTTAGCCCTAGGGAAATATCTGGACAAAAGGAAACAACATTTTAGTAATGCACATTATTTATGGTGACTGTGTGTTACCACTGCATGCATGACTAACAGCACAATTAATTCAGGGACACTTTGCATTTCTTGTTACACCCACATTTCCCTTCATCAGCACAGTAAATTTTCTGGTCACAAGACAGTAGCATTTGGGGGATGCACATTAATCTGGAGACTGTGTTACCACTGCATGCATGACTGAGTGCACTATTAATTCTGGGAGACCTAACATTTCTTATTACGCTCTCATTTCACTTAATCAGCACTGGGGATTTTTTCTGGACACAAGACAGTACCATTTTTGGGATGCACATTAATTCATGTGACTATGTGTGACCACTGCATGCATGACTGAGTACACCATTAATTCTGGGAGACTTTGCATTTCTTGTTGTGCAATCATTTTACTTCATCAGCACTAGAGAATTTTCAGGACACAAGACAATAGCATTTTTGGGATGCACCTTAATTCTGGTGACTGTGTGTTACAGCTGCACACATGACAGAGTGTGGCACTAATTTTAGGAGTCTTTGCATTTCTTGTTATGCTCTCAGTTCTTTTCATCAGCACTGGGGAATTTTTTGGTCACAAGACAGTAGCAATTTGAGGGATGCACATTAATTCTGGGCACTGTGTGTTACCACCGCATGCATGACTGAGTGCACCATTAATTCTGTGAGACTTTGCAAATTTTGTTGTGCTATCATTTCACTTTGGCAGTAAAGGGGAATTCTCTGGACACAAGACAGTAGCATTTTTGGGATGCATATTATTTCTGGTGACTTTGTGTGACCTTTGCATGCATAACTGAGTGAACCATTAATTCTGGGAGACTTTGTATTTCTTGTTGTGCTATGATTTCACTTTGTCAGCAAAGGAGACTTCTCAGGCCACAAGATAGTAGCATTTTGGGGATGTACATTATTTCTGGTGACTTTGTGTTACCACTGCTTGCATGACTGAGAACACCATTAATTATCGGAGACTTAACATTTCTTGTTACATTCTCATTTTACATCATCAGCAATGGGGATTTTTCTGGACACAGACAGTAACATTTTGGGGATGCACATTACTCTGGTGATTCTGTGTGACCACTGAATGCATGACTGAATGCACTAATAATTCTGGGATACTTTGCATTTCTTGTTGTCCTAGAATTTTACTTTGTCAGCACTGGAGAATTTTCTTGACACAAGACAATAGCATTTTGGGGATGCAAGAGTGCTGCACTATTTCTGGGAGTCTTTGCATTTCTTGTTACCCTGTCATTTCACTTCATCAGCACTAGTGAATTTTCTTGACACAAGAAAGTAGCATTTTGGGGATGCACATTAATTTTCGTGACTATGTGTTACCACTGCATGCTTGACTGAGTTCACCATTAATTCTGGGAGTATTTGTTTTTCTTGTTGTGCTATGATTTCACTTTGTCAGCAAAGGAGAATTCTCAGGACTCAAGACAGTAGCATTTTGGGGATGCACATTTGTTCTGGTGATTTTGTGCGAACACTGCACACTTGACTGAGTGCACCATTAATTCTGGTAGACTTTGCATTTCTTACTTTGATATCATTTCACTTCTTCAGCACTGGAGAATTTTCTGCAAACAAGACAGTACCATTTTGGGGATTCGCATTAATTCTGGTTACAGTGTGACACCCCTGCATGCATCACGGAGGGCACCATTAATTCCTGGAGACCTTGCATTTCTTGTTGTGCTATCATTTCACTTCATCAGCACTGGGAAATTTTTGAACACAAGACAGCAGTATTTTGGGGATGCACATTAATTTTGGTGACTGTATGTTACCTCTGCACACAAGACTGAGTTTACCATTATTTCTGGGAAACTTTGCATTTCTTATTACTTTCTCATTTCACATCATCAGCACTGGGGAATTTTCTGGACACAATAATATAGCATTTTGGGGATGCAAATTAATTCTGGTGACTGTGTGTTACCACTGCATGAATGACTGAGAGTACCATTAATTCTGGAAGACCATGCATTTCTTGTTACACACTCATTTCACTTCATCAGCAATGGGGAATTTTCTAGACATTTTGCAGTAGCATTTTGGGAATGCAAATTAATTCTGGTGACTGTGTGTGACAATTGCATGCATGACTGCGTGTACCATTAATTCTGGTATACTTTGCACTTTTTGTTATGCACTCATTTCACTTCATCCACACTGGGAAATATCCTGGGCACAAGACAGTAGCATTTAGGGGATGCACATTAATTCTGGTGACTGTGTGTGACTTCTAAACATATGAATGAGTCCACCATTAATTCTTTGAGACTGCATTTCTTGCTGTGTATCATTTCACTTCATCAGCAGTGGAGAATTTTCTGTACACAAGACAGTAGCATTTATGGGATGTACATTAATTCTGGTTACTGTGAGTGACCATTTTATGCATGACTGAGCGCACCATTAATTCTGTGAGACTTTGCATTTCTTGTTACACTCTCATTTCACTTGATCTGCACTGGGAAATTTTTTGGACCCAAGAATGTAACATTTTGGGAATGCTCATTAATTCTGTTGACTGTGTGTGAACACTACATGGATGGTTGAATGCATCATTACTTTAGGGAGACCTTGCATTTCTTGTTGTGTTAACATTTCACTTTGGCAGCACTGGGGAATTTTCTAGACCCAGGACAACAGCATTTTGGGGTGCACATTAATTCTTGTGACTGTGCACCATTAATTCTGGGAGACTTTGCTTTTCTTGTGCTATCATTTTACTTTGTCAGCAAATTAGAATTTTTTGTGCAAAAGACAGTAGCATTTTGGCGGATGCACATTAATTCTGGTGACTGTGTGTTATAACTGCATGAATGACAGAGTGTGGCACTAATTCTGGGATACTTTGTACTTCTTGTTATGCACTCATTTCACTTCATCCACAATTGGGAATTTTCTGGACACAATACAGTAGTATTTTGGGGATGCACATTAATTCTGCTGACTGTGTGTGACCTCAAAATGTATGATTGAGTGCACAATTAATTCTTTGAGACTGCATTTCTTGCTGTGAATCATTTCACTTCATCAGCAGTTCAGCATTTTCTGTACACAAGACGGTTGCATTTCGGGAAGCAAATTAATTCTGGTTACTGTGTGTGACCACTGTATGCTAGACTGAGTGCACCATTATTTCTAGAAGAGTTTGCATTTTTTGTTACACTCTCATTTCACTTTATCAGCAGTGGTAAATTTTCATGACACAAGAAATTAATATTTTAGGGATGGTCATTAATTCTGTTAACTGTGTGTGACCACTGCACGCCTTGTTTAATGCACCATTAATTCTGGGAGACCTTGCATTTCTTGTTGTGTTATCATTTAACTTTGTCAACACTGGGGAATTTTCTAGACCCAAGGCAGCTGCATTTTGGGGGAGCACATTAATTCTGGTGACTGTGTGTTACCATTGTGCACATGGTTGAGTGCACCATTAATTCTGGGAGATTTTGCATGTCTTGGTGTGCTATCCTTTCACTTTGTCAGCAAATTAGACTATTTTGGACAAAAGACAGTAGGATTTTGAGGATGCATATTAATTCTGGTGACTGTGTGTGACCACTGCACGCATAACTGAGTGAACCATTACTTTTGGTTGACTTTACATTTCTTGTTACGCACTCATTTCATTTCATCAGCACTGGGGAATTTTATGGACACAAGACAGAAGAATTTTGGTGATGCAAATTAATTCTGATGACCATGTGACCACTCCATGCATGACTGAGTGCATCATTAATTCTGGGAGACTATGCATTTCTTGTTATGCACTCATTTCACTTCATACGCACTGTATAATTTTCTGGACACCAGACAGTAGCATATTTGGGATGCACAATAATCCTGACTGCTGCACGCATGACTGAATGCACCATTAATTCTGGGAAACTGTTGCATTTCTTGCTGAGGTATCGTGTCACTTCATTTGCACTGGGGAAATTTCTGACTAAGAGAAAGTAGCATTTTGGGGATGCACACTATTTCTCGTGACTGTGTGTTACAACTGCATGCATGACTAAGAGCACTAATGATGCTGGGAGACCTTGCATTTCTTGTTATACACTCATTTCACTTTATCAGCACTGTGAATTTTCTCATCACAAGACAGTATCATTTGGTGGATGCACATTAATTCTGGAGACTGTGTTACCACTGCATGCATGACTGAGTACACCATTAATTCCTGGAGACTTTGCATTTCTTGTGCTTTCATTTCAATTCATCCACCCTGGGGAACTTTCCGGACACAAGGCAGTAGCATTTTGGAGATGCACATTAATTCTGGTGACTGGATGTTACCACTGTAAGACTGAGAGCACCATTAATTCTAGTACAAAATGCATTTCTTATTATTTTCTAATTTCACATCATCAGCAATGGGGAATTTCTGGATAGAAGACTGTAGCATTTTGGGCATGCAAATTAATTCTGGTTAATATGTGTGACCACTGCATGCATGACTGAGTGCACCATTAATTCTGCTAGACTGCATTTCTTGCTGTGCTCTCATTTCACTTCATCAGACCTGGGGAATTTTCTTGACACAAAACTATAGCATTTTGGGGATGCACATTAATTCTGGTGACTGTGTGTTACCACTGCATGCATGACTGAGAGCACCATTAATTATGGGAGATTTTGCATTTCTTCTTACATTCTCATTTCACACAAGCAACACTGATTAATTTTCTGGTCACAAGATTGTAGCATTTTGGGGATGCACATTAATTCTCGTTACTGTGTGACACCACTGCATGCTTAACTGTGTGCACCATTAATTCCTGGAGACTTTGCATTTCTTGTGCTTTCATTTCTATTCATCCACCATGGGGAACTTTCTGGACACAAGGCAGTAGCATTTTGGAGATGCACATTAATTCTGGTGACTATATGATACCACTGTAAGACTGAGTGCACCATTAATTCTAGGAGACTTTGCATTTCGTATTATGTTCTCATTTCACATCATCAGCAATGGGGAATTTTCTGGATAGAAGACTGTAGCATTTTGGGCATGCAAATTAATTCTGGTTAATGTGTGTGACCACTGCATGCATGACTGAGTGCACCATTAAATATGGAAGATTTTGCATTTCATGTTACATTCTCATTTCACATCATCAGCACTGATTCATTTTCTGGACACAAGATTGTAGCATTTTGGGGAAGCACATTAATTCTGGTGACAGTGTGTTACCACTGCATGCATGTCTAAGAGAACCACTGATTCTGGGAGACCTTGCATTTCTTGTTACACACTCATTTCATGTCATCAGCACTGAGGAATTTTCTGAACACAAGGCAGTACCGTTTTGGGGATGCAAATTAATTCTTTTGACTGTGTGTTACCCCTGCATGCATGACTAAGAGAATCATTAGTTCTGGGATTCCTTGCATTTCTTGTTATGCACTCATTTCTCTTCATCCACACTGGGGAATTTTCTGAACACTAGACAGTAGTGTTTTGGGGATTCACATTAATACTGGTGACTGTGTGTGACCTTTACACGTATGATTGAGTGCACCATTAATTTTTGAGATTTCATTTCTTGCTGTGTATCATTTCATTTCATCAGCACTGGAGAATTTTCTGTACACAAAACAGTAGCATTTTGGGGATGCACATTAATTCTGGTGACTGTGTGTGATCACTGCATGCATGACTGAATGAACCATTAATTCTGTGAGATTTTGCATTTCTTTTTATATTCTCATTTCACATCATGAGCATTGATTAATTTTCTGGACACTAGACAGAAGCATTTTTGGGACGCACAATAATTCTGGTGACTGTGTGTAACTACTGCATGCATGACTGAATGTACTATTAATTCTGGGAAACTTTTGCATTTCTTGATGTGATATCGTGTCACTTCGTTTGCACTAGAGAAATTTTCAAAAATGAGGAAATAGCATTTTAGGGATGCACATTATTTCTGGTGACTGTGTGTTACCACAGCATGCATGACTAAGAGCACTAAAGGTGCTGTGAGACCTTGCATTTCTTGTTATACACTCATTTCACTTCACCAGCACTGGTAATTTTCTCATCACAAGACTGTAGCATTTGGGGGATGCACATTAATTCTGGAGACTGTGTTACCACTGTTTGCATGACTAAGTGCACTATTATTTCTGGGATACTTTGCACTTCTTGTTATGCACTCATTTCACTTAATCAGCATTGGAGAATTTTATGGACACAAGACAGTACCATTTTGCACATTAATTCTGGTTTCTGTGTGACACCATTGCACGCATGACTGCGTGCACCATTAATTCCGGGATACTTTGCATTTATTGTTGTGCTTTCATTTCACCTCATCCACACTGGGGAACTTTCTGGATACAAGGCAGTAGCATTTTGGAGATGCAAATTAATTCTGGTGTCTGTATGTTACCACTGCAAGTAAGACTGCGTTCACCATTAATTCTGGAGACTTTGCATTTCTTATTATGTTCTCATTTCACATCATCAGCAATGGAGAATGTTCAGGACAGAAGACTGTAGCATTTTGGGGATGCAAATAATTCTGATGACTGTGTTTAAATACTGCATGCATGACTAAAAGCACCATTAATTCTTGTAGATCTTGCATTTCTTGTTACACATTCATTTCACAACATTAGCACTTGGGAATTTTCTGGACATAAAGCCGTAGCATTTTGGGTATACAGATTAATTCTGGTGACTGTGTGTGACCACTGCATGTATGACTGACTGCACTATTAATTCGGGGAGACTTTGCATTTCTTGTTCTGCACTCATTTCACTTCATCTGCACAGGGGAATTTTCTGGTCAAAAGACAGTAGCATTTTGGGGACATACATTAATTCTGGTGACTATGTCTGACCTCTACACATACAACTGAGTGCACCATTAATTCTGGTAGACTACATTTCTTGCTGTGCTATCATTTCACTTCATCAGACCTGGGGAATTTTATGGACACAAGACTATAGCATTTTGGGGATGCACATTAAATATGGTGACTGTGTGTTACCACTGCATGCATGACTGAGAGCACCATTAATTAGGGGAGATTTTGCATTTCTTGTTACATTTTCATTTCACATCATCAGCACTGATGAATTTTCTGGTCATAAGATTATAGCATTTTGGGGGATGGACATTAATTCTGGTGACTGTGTGTTACCACTGCATGCATGACTAAGAGAACCATTAATTCTGGGAGACTTTGCATTTCATGTTACATGCTCATTTCATGTCATCAGCACTGGAGAATATTCTAGACACAAGGCAGTACCATTTTGGGGATGCAAATTAATCCTTTTGACTGTGTGTTACCACTGCATGCATGACTAAGAGAACCATCAATTCTGGGATATTTTGCATTTCTTGTTATGCACTCATTTCACTTCATCCACTCTGAGGAATTTTCTGGACACAAGACAGTAGCATTTCAGGGATGCACATTAATTCGGGTAACTGTGTGTGACCTCTACATGTATGATTGAGTGCACCATTTATTTTTGAGATTCCATTTCTTGCTGTGTATCATTAAACATCATCAGCACTGGAGAATTTTCTGAACACAAGACAGTAGCATTTTGGGGATGCACATTAATTCTGGTGTCTGTGTGTTACCACTGCATGCATGACTAAGAGAACTATTAATTCTGGGAGACCTTGCATTTCTAGTTACACACTCATTTCATGTCATCAGCAATGGGGAATATTCTGGACACAAGGCAGTACCATTTTGGGGATGCAAATTAATTATTTTGACTGTGTGTCAACAGCATTCATGACTGAGTGCACTATTTATTCTGGGAGACTTTGCATTTCTTGTTATGCACTCATTTCATGTCATCAGCACTGAGGAATTTTCTGAACACAAGGCAGTACTATTTTGGGGATGCAAATTAATTCTTTTGACTGTGTGCTACCACTGCGTGCATGACTAAGAGAATAATTAATTCTGGGATACCTTGCATTTCTTGTTATGCACTCATTTCACTTCATCCACTCTGGGGAATTTTCTGTACACAAGACAGTAGCATTTAGCAGATGCACATTAAGTCTGGTGACTCTGTGTGACCTCTACACTTATGATTGAGAGCACCATTAATTTTTGAGATTCCATTTCTAGCTGTGTATCATTTCATTTCATCAGCACTGGAGAATTTTCTGTACAAAAGACAGTAGCATTTTGGGGATGCACATTAATTCTGGTGACTGTGTGTGACCACTGCATGCATGACTGTGTGCACCATTAATTCTGTGAGATTTTGCATTTCTTGTTACATTCTCATTTCACATCATCAGTACTGATTAATTTTCTGGACAAAAGAAAGTAGCATTTTTGGGATGCATAACAATTCTGGTGACTGTGTGTGACTAACGCATGCATGACTGAATGCACCATTAATTCTGGGAGACATTTGCATTTCTTCTTGTGATATCGTGCCACTTCGTTAGCACTAGGGAAATGTCTGGACATGAGGAAACAGCATTTTGAGGATGCACATTATTTATGGTGACTGTGTGTTACCACTGCATGCACGACTAAGAGCACCATTAATTCAGGGAGACCTTGCATTTCTTGATACACCCTTATTTCACTTCATCAGCACTGGGTATTTTTTCTGGACACAAGACATTACCATTCTTGGGATGCACATTAATTCAGATGACTCTGTGTGACCACTGCATGCATGACTGAATAACACCATTAATTCTGGGAGACTTTGCATTTCTTGTTGTGCGATCATTTTTCTTCATCAGCATTAGAGAATTTTCTGGACACAAGACAATAGCATTTTGGGGATGCACCTTAATTCTGGAGGCTATGTGTTACAGCTGCACACATGACAGAGTGAGGCACTAATATCGGGAGTCTTTGCATTTCTTGTTACGCTCTCAGTTCATTTCATCAGCACTGGGGAATTTTTGGGTCACAAGACAGTAGCAATGTGAGGGATGCACATTAATTCTGGTCACTGTGTGTTACCATTGCATGCATGACTGAGTGCACCATTAATTCTGGGAGACTTTGCATTTTTTGTTATACTCTCATTTTACATCATCAGCAATGGGGAATTTACTGGACACAAGACAGTAACATTTTGGGGATACACATTACTCTGGTGACTCTGTGTGACCACTGAATGCATCACTGAATGCTCTGATCATTCCAGTAGACTTGGCATTTCTTATTATGCACTCATTTCACTTCATCCACTCTGAGGAATTTTCTGGACACAAGAAAGTAGCATTTCAGGGATGCACATTAATTCAGGTAACTGTGTGTGACCTCTACATGTATGATTGAGTGCACCATTAATTTTTTAGATTCCATTTCTTGCCATGTATCATTAAACTTCATCAGCAGTGGAGAATTTTCTGAACACAAGACAGTAGCATTTTGGGGATGCACATTAATTCTGGTGTCTGTGTGTTAACACTGCATGCATGACTAAGAGAATCATTAATTCTGGGAGACCTTGCATTTCTAGTTACACACTCATTTCATGTCATCAGCACTGGGGAATTTTGTGGACACAAGGCAGTACCATTTTGGGGATGCAAAGTAATTATTTTGACTGTGTGTGTCAACTGCATGCATGACTGAGTGCACCATTAAATCTGGGAGACTTTGCATTTCTTGTTATGCACTCATTTCATGCCATCAGCACTGAGGAATTTTCTGAACACAAGGCAATACAATTTTGGGGATGCAAATTAATTCTTTTGACTGTGTGCTACCACTGCATGCATGACTAAGAGAATCATTAATTCTAGGATACCTTGCATTTCTTGTTATGCACTCATTTCACTTCATCCACTCTGGGGAATTGTCTGTACACAAGATGGTAGCATTTAGCAGATGCACATTAAATCTGGTGACTCTGTGTGACCTCTAAACTTATGATTGAGAGCACCATTAATTTCTGAGATTCCATTTCTTGCTGTGTATCATTTCATTTCATCAGCACTGGAGAATTTTCTGTACAAAAGACAGTAGCATTTTGGGGATGCACATTAATTCTGGTGACTGTGTGTTACCCCTGCATGCATGACTGAGAGAATCATTAATTCTGGGATACCTTGCATTTCTTGTTATGCACTAATTTCTCTTTATCCACACTGAGGAATTTTCTGAACACAAGAAAGTAGCGTTTTGGGGATTCACATTAATACTGGTGACTGTGTATGACCTTTACACATATGATTGAGTGCACCATTAATTTTTTAGATGTCATTTCTTGCTGTGTATCATTTCATTTCATCAGCACTGGAGAATTTTCTGTACACAAAACAGTAGCATTTTGGGGATGCACATTAATTCTGGTGACTGTGTGTGACCACTGCATGCATGACTGAGGGCACCATTAATTCTGTGAGATTTTGCATTTCTTGTTACATTCTCATTTCACATCATGAGCACTGATTAATTTTCTGGACACAAGACAGAAGTATTTTTGGGATGCACAATAATTCTGGTGACTGTGTGTAACTACTGCACGCAGGACTGAATGCACTATTAATTCTGGGAAACTTCTGCATTTCTTGTGATATCGTGTCACTTCATTTGCACTAGAGAAATTTTCGAAAATGAGGAAATAGCATTTTAGGGATGCACATTATTTCTGGTGACTGTGTGTTACCACAGCATGCAAGACTAAGAGCACTAATGGTGCTGTGAGACCTTGCATTTCTTGTTATACATTCATTTCACTTCACCAGCACTGGGAATTTTCTCATCACAAGACTGTAGCATTTGTGGGATGCACATTAATTCTGGAGACTGTGTTACCACTGTTTGCATGACTGAGTGCACTATTAATTCTGGGATACTTTGCACTTCTTGTTATGCACTCTTTTCACTTCATCAGCATTGGAGAATTTTATGGACACAAGACAGTACCATTTTGGGGATGCACATTAATTCTGGTTTCTGTGCGACACCATTGCACGCATGACTGCGTGCAACATTAATTCCGGGATACTTTGCATTTATTGTTGTGCTTTCATTTCACCTCAACCACACTGGGAAACTTTCTGGACACAAGGCAGTAGCATTTTGGAGATGCAAATTAATTCTGGTGCCTGTATGTTACCACTGCACGTAAGACTGAGTGCACCATTAATTCTGGGAGACTTTGCATTTCTTATTATGTTCTCATTTCACATCATCAGCAATGGAGAATGTTCAGAACAGAAGACTGTAGCATTTTGGGGATGCAAATAATTCTGATGACTGTGTTTAAATACTGCATGCATGACTAAATGCACCATTAATTCTTGGAGACCTTGCATTTCTTGTTACACACTCATTTCACAACATTAGCATTTGGGAATTTTCTGGACATAAAGCAGTAGCATTTTGGGTATGCAGATTAATTCTGGTGACTGTGTGTGACCACTGCATGCATGACTGACTGCACTATTAATTCGGGGAGACTTTGCATTTCTTGTTCGGCACTCATTTCACTTCATCTGCACTGGGGAATTTTCTGGTCAAAAGACAGTAGCATTTTGGGGACATACATTAATTCTGGTGACTATGTCTGACCTCTACACATACAACTGAGTGCACCATTAATTCTGGTAGACTATATTTCTTGCTGTGCTATCATTTCACTTCGTCAGACCTGGGGAATTTTATGGACACAAGACTATAGCATTTTGGGGATGCAGATTAATTCTGGTGACTGTGTGCTACCACTGCATGCATGACTAAGAGAATCATTAATTCTGGGATACCTTGCATTTCTTTATACACCCTCATTTCACTTCATTTGCACTGGGGAATTTTTCTGGACACAAGACATTACCATTTTTAGGATGCACATTAATTCAGATGACTCTGTGTGACCACTGCATGCATGACTGAGTACACCTTTAATTCTGGGAGACTTTGCATTTCTTGCTGTGTGATAATTTTTCTTCATCAGCATTAGAGAATTTTCTGGACACAAGACAATAGCATTTTGGGGATGCACCTTAATTCTGGTGACTGTGTGTTACAGCTGCACACATGACAGAGTGTGGCACTAATTTCAGGAGTCTTTGCATTTCTTGTTTTGCTCTCAGTTCATTTCATCAGCACTGGGTAATTTTTGGGTCACAAGATAGTAGCAATTTGGGGGATGCACATTAATTCTGGTCACTGTGTGTTACCTCCGCATGCATGACTGAGGTCACCATTAATTGCGTGAGACTTTTGCATTTTTTGTTGTGCTATCATTTCACTTTGTCAGTAAAGGGGAATTCTCTGGACACAAGACAGTAGCTTTTTTGGGATGCATATTATTTCTGGTGACTTTGTGTGACCTCTGCATGCATAACTAAGTGCACCATTAATTCTGGGAGACTTTGTATTTCTTGTTGTGCTATGAATTCACTTTGTCAGCAAAGGAGATTTCTCAGGCCACAAGATAGCAGCATTTTGGGGATGCACATTATTTCTGGTGACTTTGTGTTACCACTGCATGCATGACTGAGAGCATCATTAATTATCGGAGACTGTGTGGCGTCTACATGTATGATTGAGTGCAACATTCATTTTTGAGATTCCATTTCTTTCTGTGTGTCATTTCATTTCATCAGCACTGGAGAAGTTTCTGTACACAAGACAGTAGCATTTTTGGGATGCACATTAATTCTGGTGACTGTGTGTGACCTCTGCATGCATGACTGAGTGCACCATTAATTCTGGGAGATTTTGCATTTCTTGTTACATTCTCATTTCACATCATCAGCACTGATTAATTTTCTGGACAAAAGACAGCATCATTTTTGAGATGCACAATAATTTTGGTGACTGTGTGTGACTACTGCATGCATGATTGAATGCACCATTAATTCTGGGAGACGTTTGCACTTCTTCTTATGATATTGTGTCACTTCCTTAGCATTAGGGAAATGTCTGGATATGAGAAAACAACATTTTGGGGGTGCACATTATTTATGGTGACTGTGTGTTACCACTGAATGCGTTACTAAGAGCACCATTAATTCAGGGAGATCTTGCATTATTTGTTACACTCTCATTTCACTTCATCAGCACAGTAAATTTTCTGGTCACAAGACCGCAGCATTTGGGGGATGCACATTAATCTGGAGACTGTGTTACCACTGCATGCATGACTTGAGTGCACTGTTAATTCTGGGAGACCTAACATTTATTATTACACTCTCATTTCTCTTCATCAGAACTCGGGATTTTTTCTGGACACAAGATAGTACCATTTTTGGGATGCACATTAATTCAGGTGACTCTGTGTGATCACTGCATGCATGACTGAGTACAACATTAATTCTGGGAGACTTTGCATTTCTTGTTGTGCAATAATTTTACTTCGTCAGCACTGGAGAATTTTCTGGACACAAGACAATAGCATTTTGGGGATGCACCTTAATTCTGGTGACTGTATGTTACAGCTGCACACATGACAGAGGGCAGCACTAATTTCGGGAGTCTTTGTATTTCTTGTTATGCTATCAGTTCATTTCATCAGCACTGGGGAATTTTGGGTCACAAGACAGTAGCAATTTTGGGGATGCACATTAATTCTGGTCACTGTGTGTTACCTCAGCAAGCATGACTGAGTGCACCATTAATTGTGGGAGGCTTTTGCATTTTTGCTGTGCTATCATTTCACTTTGTCAGTAAAGGGGAGTTCTCTGGACACAAGACAGTAACTTTTTTGGGATGCATATTATTTCTTGTGACTTTGTGTGACCTCTGCCTGCTTAACTGAGTGCATCATTAATTCTGGGAGACTTTGTATTTCTTGTTGTGCTATGATTTCACTTTGTCAGCAAAGGAGATTTCTCAGGCCACAAAATAGTAGCATTTTGGGGATGCACTTTATTTCTGGTGACTTTGTGTTACCACTGCATGCATGACTGACTGAACCATTAATTATCGGAGACTTAACATTTCTTGTTACACTCTCATTTTACATCATCAGCAATGGGGATTTTTATGTACATAAGATAGTAACATTTTGGGGATGCACATTACTCTGGTGACTCTGTGTGACCACTGAATGCATGACTGAATGCTCTAATAATTCTGAAAGACTTTGCATTTCTTATTGTGCTATAATTTTACTTCGTCAGCAATGGAGAATTTTCTTGACACAAGACAGTAGCATTTTGGGGATGCAAGAGTGTGGCATTATTTCTGGGACTCTTTGAATTTCTTGTTACGCTCTCATTTCACTTCATCAGCACTATTGAATTTTCTTCAAACAAGAAAGTAGCATTTTGGGGATGCACATTAATTCTGGTGACCGAGTGTTACCACTGCATGCTTGAGTGAGTGCACTATTAATTCTGGGAGACTTTGTATTTCTTGTTGTGCTATGATTTCACTTTGTCAGCAAAGGAGAATTCTCAGGACAAAAGGCAGTAGCATTTTGGGGATGCACATTATTTCTGGTGATTTTGTGTGAACACTGCACACATCACAGAGTGCACGATTGATTCTGGCAGACTTTGCATTTCTTGCTTTGATATCATTTCACTTCTTCAGCCCTGGAGAATTTTCTGCAAACAAGACAGTACCATTTTGGGGATTCATATTAATTCTGGCTACTGTGAGACACCACTGCACAAATCACTGAGGGCACCATTAATTCCTGGAAACTTTGCATTTCTTGTTGTTCTATCATTTCACTTCATCAGCACTGGGAAATATTTTGAGACTAGGCAGTAGCATTTTGGGGATGCACATTAATTTTGGTGACTGTATGTAACCTCTGCTCACAAGACTGAGTGTAACAATATTTCTGGGAGACGTTGCATTTCTTATTACGTTCTCATTTCACATCATCTGCAAAGGGGAATTTTCTGGACACAAGACTATAGCATTTTGGGGATGCAAATTAATTCTGGTAACTGTGTGTTACCACGGCATGCATGACTGAGAGCACCATTAATTTTGGGAGGCCATGCATTTCTTGTTGCACACTCATTTCACTTCATCAGCAATGGGGAATTTTCTAGACACCATGCAGTAACATTTTGGGAATGCAAATTAATTCTGGTGACTGTGTGTTACAACTGCATGCAAGACTGCATGCACTATTTATTCTGGTGCACTTTGCACTTCTTGTTATGCACTCATTTCACTTCATCCACAATGGGTAATATTCTGGGCACAAGACAGTTGCATTTTGGAAATGCACATTAATTCTGGTGACTGTTTGTGACCTCTAAACTTATGATTGAGTGCACCATTAATTCTTTGAGACTGCATTTCTTGCTGTGTATCATTTCACTTCATCAGCAGTGGAGAATTTTCTGTACACAAGACAGTAGCATTAAGGGGATGTACATTAATTCTGGTTACTGTGTGTGACCACTTCATGCATGACTAAGTGCACCATTAATTCTGTGAGATTTTGCATTTCTTGCTACATTCTCATTTCACTCGATCTGCACTTGGAAATTTTTTGGACACAAGAAAGTAACATTTTGGGGATGCTCATTAATTCTGTTGTCTGTGTGTGAACACTACATGAATGGTTGAATGCACCATTACTTTAGATAGACCTTGCATTTCTTGTTATGTTATCATTTCACTTCATCAGCACTGGGGAATTTTATATACCCAGGAGAGCAGCATTTTGGGGTGCACACTAATTCTTGTGACTGTTCACCATTAATTCCGGGAGTCCTTGCATTTCTTCTTGTGCTAACATTTTAGTTTGACAGCAAATAAGAATTTTTTTGGCAAAAAACAGTAGCATTTTGTGAATGCACATTAATTCTGGTGACTGTGTGTGACCACTGCACTCATAACTGAGTGCAGCATTAATTTTGGTAGACTTTACATTTCTTGTTACGCACTCTTTTCACTTCATTAGCTATGAGAAATTTTTCTGCTCACAAGACTTTAGCATTTTGGGGATGCACATGAATTCTGGTGACTGTGTCTTACCACATCATGCATGACTGAGTACACCATTAATTCAGGGAGACTTTGCATTTCTTCTTTAGCTATCATTTTACTTCATCAACATTGGAGAATTTCCTGGACTCAAGACAGTAGCATTTTGGGGATGCACATTAATTCTGGTGACTGTGTGTTACCGCTGCGTGAATGACAGAGTGTGGCACTAATTCTGGAATACTTCGTACGTCTTGTTATGCACTCACTTCACTTAATCCACAATCGGGAATTTTCCAGACAATACAGTTGTATTTTGGGGATGCACATTAATTCTAGTGACTGTGTGTGACATCAAAATGTATGATTGAGAACACCATTAATTGTTTGAGACTGCATTTCTTGCTGTGTATCATTTCACTTCATCAGCAGTTTAGCATTTTCTGTACACAAGACAGTAGCATTTTGGGATGCACATTAATTCTTCTTACTGTGTGTGACCACTGTATGCTTCACTGAGTGCACCATTATTTCTAGGAGAGATTGCATTTTTTGTTACTCTTATTTCCTTTATCAGCACTGAAAATTTTCTGGACATGCAGCAACATTTGGGATGGTCATTATTCTGTTTTCTGTGGTGGCCACTGCACATGGTTACTGCCATTAATTCTGGGATGTTTCTTTTGTGTTATTATTTTTCATCAGCACTGGTAATTTTCTAGACCAAGATAGCTGCATTTTGGGGTAATATTAATCCTGGTGACTATGTTACCATTATGCATGATTAGTGCGCCATTAATTCTGGGAGACTTTGCATTTGGTGTGCTATGCTTTCTTTGTCAGCAAATTAAATTTTTGGGCAAAACAGTTGTTTTTTGGGATGCATATAATTTTGGTTACTGTGTGTGACCACTGTACGATAGCTGAGGCACCATTATTTTGGTAGACTTTACATTTCTTGTTATGCACTCATTTCACTTATAAGCACTGGGAATTTTCTGGACACAGACAGTAGGTTTTGGTGGTGCAAACTACTTCTGATGACTGGTGACCACTGCATGCATGACCTGGTCATCATTAATTCTGAGACTATGCATTTGTTGTTATGCACTCATTTCACTTCATCCGCACTGTAATTTCTGAACTCAAGACAGTACTTATTTGGATGCACTCAATTCTGGTGACTGTGTGACTACTGCGCATATATGATACCATTAATTCTGAAACTTTGCATTCTTGCTGTATATCTTGTCCTTTTGTTTACTGGTGTGTTTCTGACACAGAGAAAATAGCCTGGGATGCACTTATTTCTGTGTGTGTTACAACTGCTGCATGACTAAGACACTAATGATGCTTGAGACCTTGTATTTCTTGTCATACCTCATTTCACTTTATCAGCAATGGGATTTTTCTCATCACAAGACTGTAGCATTTGGGGATACATAGATTCTGGGACTGTGTCACTGCTTGCCTGACTGAGTCATTATTAATTCTGGGATACTTGCACTTCTTCTTGGCTAATTTCACTTGATTGGCACTGGAGAATTTTTGGACTCAGTTGGTGCATTTTGGGTACACATTCTGGTTACTGTGTGACACCACTGCAGATAGTTGTGGCCATTAATTCCTGGAACTTGCATTTTGGCTTATTCAATTCATCCACCCTGCTAACTGTTGGATACAAGGCAGTAGTATTTTGGAGATGCACATTAATTCTGGTGACTGTATTTTCCACTGTAAGACTGAGTGTACCATTATTATGTTATCTTCATTTCTTGTTCTCATTTTACAACATCAGCAATGTTGAATTTTCTGTATAGAGATTGTTTGCATTTTGGCAATGCAAATTAATGTGGTTAATGTGTGACCACTGTATGCATGACTGGGTGCACCGTTAATTCTGCTAGACTGCATTTCTTGCTGTGCTATTATTTCATTTCATTGGACCTGGGATTTTTCTGACACAAGGCTATAGTATTTTGGGATGCACATTATTCTAGTGACTGTGTTACCGCTGCGTAGATGACAGCACCATTAAATCTGGGAGATTTTTGCTTTCTTGTTGATTCTCATTTCACATCATCGCACTGGTTAATTTTTCTGACACAAGATTGTAGTATTTTGGGGATGCATTAATTCTGGTGACGGTGTGTTACCACAGCATGTGACTAAAGAACCATTGATTTGGGGGCCTGATTTTTTGTTACACACTCATTTCATGTCATCAGCACTGATGATTTTCTGAACTCAAGCTGTACCATTTTGGATGTAATTAATTATTTTCACTGTGTGTTACCACTGCATGCATGGCTAAGAGAATCATTAATTGTGGATACCTTCTATTTCTTGTTATGCCCCTATTTCTCTCATCCACATCTGGGGATTTTCTGAAATAAGACAGTTGTATTTTTGGATCTACATTAAATCTTGGTGACTGTGTGTGACCTCTGATGTAAGGATCGAGTGCACTTATTAATTTTGAGATTCTATTTCTTTGCTGTGTATCATTTGATTTCATCAGCACTGATTAATTTTCTGGACAGAAGACAGTAGTATTTTGGGGATGGTATTAATTTGGTGATTGTGTGACCACTGCATGCATGACTGAGGTACCATTAATTTGGTGAGATTTTGCATTTTTGTTACATTCTCATTTCACATCATCAGCACTGATTAATTTTCTGGTACAAGACAGTAGCGTTTTGGAAGCACAATAATTCAAGTGACTGTGTGTGATCTACTGCATGTATGGCTGAATGCTATCGTAATTCTGGAGACATTTGCATTTCTTCTTATAATATCATGCCAGTTGTAGCGCTAGGAAATTTCGGACATGAGGACACAACATTTTGGGATGGACATTATTTTTTTGTGACTGTGTTACCACTGCATGCATGACTAAGTGCACCATTAATTAGGGAGACCTTTGTATTTTTGTTACACCTCATTTCACTTCATCAGCATCAGGAAGATTCTGGTCCTAATACAGTAGCGCATGGGGGGTATGCATATTAACTGGAGATTGTCTTACCACAGCATGCATGACTGAGTTCATTGTTAATTCTGGGAGACCTAACATTTCTTATTACACTCTGATTTCATTTCATCAGCACTGGGATTTGTTTCTGGACACAAGACAGTACCTATTTTTATAATGTATATTAATTCTGATGACTGTGTTACCACCGCATGCATGACTGAGTGCGTCCATTATTTTCGGTATTTTTGCATTTTTGTTGTGCTATCATTTCACTTTTGTCAGTAAGGGGAATTCTCTGGAAAAAGGCAGTAGTACCTTTTTGTGATGCATATCTTTTCTGGTGACTTTGTGTGACCTATGCATGCATAATTGAGTGTACTATTAATTCTGGGAGATTTTTGTATTTCTTGTTGTACTATGATTTCTACTTTTTTAGTAAAAGAATTTCTCAGGCCACAGATAGTAGCATTTTTGAGGATGCACATAATTTGGTGACTTTGTGTTAACTGCGCATGAATGACTGAGTGCACCATTAATTATCGCAGACTTGGTTCTTGTTACAGACTCATTTTATATCATCAGCAATTTTTTGATTTTTCTGGACACAAGACAAAAACATTTTGGGGATTCACAATACTCTGATGACTCTGTGTGACCACTGAATGCATGACTGATTGCTTTGATAATTCTTTTAGACTTTGCATTTCTTGTTGTGCTATAATTTTTCTTTGTCAGCACTGGTGAATTTTCTTGACAATAGAAAGTAGCATTTTCGGGACACAAGAGTGCGGCACTATTTCTGGGACTCTTTGCATTTCTTGTTATGCTCTCGTTTCACTTCAACAGCACTAGTGAATTTTCTTGATACAAGAAGGTAGCATTTTGGGGATGGTCACTAATTCTGTTGACTGTGTGTGGCCACTGCACACATGGTTGAATGCACCATTAATTCTGGGAGACCTTGCATTTCTTTTTGAGTTATCATTTAACATCAACACTGGGGAATTTTCTAGACCCAAGACAGCTGCATTTTGGGGGTGCACATTAATCCTAGTGACTATGTGTTACTATTGAGTGCATGATTGAGTGCACCATTCATTCTTGGAGACTTTGCATTTCTTGGTGTGCTATACTTTCACTTTGTCAGCCAATTAAAATTTTTTGGGAAAAAACAGTAGCATTTTGGGGATACATATTAATTCTGGTGACTGTGTGTGACCACTGCACGCATAACTGAGTGCACCACTAATTTTGGTAAACTTTACATTTCTTGTTATGCACTCATTACACTTCATAAGCACTGGAGAATTTTCTGGACACAAGACAGTAGAATTTTGGTGATGCAGATTAATTCTGGTGACTGAGTGACCACTGCATGCATGACTGGGTGCATCATTAATTCTGGGAGACTATGCATTTGTTGTTATGCACTCATTTCACTTCATCCGCACTGTATAATTTTGTGACTCAAGACAGTAACTTATTTGGATGTACACAATAATTTGTGACTGTGTGATTATTGTGCATGCATTTTGAATGCACCATTAATTTGGGAACTTTTGCATTCTTGTTGTGATATCGTGTCACTTTGTTTGCACTGGGGAAATTTCTGACTTAGAGTAAATAGCATTTTGGGATGACACTATTTCTTGTGATCTGTGTTATAAATTGCATGCATGACTAAGAGCACTAATGATGCTTGGAGACTGTGCATTTCTGTTTTGTATAGTACTTATTTCACTTTTATCATCATAGGAATTTTCTATCACAAGACTGTAGCATTTGGGATGCACATTGATTCTTGGGACTGTGTCCACTGCTTGCATTGGCTGAGTCGCACCTTAATTCTGGGATTCTGCACTTCTTGTTATGGACTAATTTTCACTTGATCAGCTCCGGAGAATTTTCTGGACTCAGGACAGTACCATTTTGGGATGTACATTAATTCTTGGTTACTGTGTGACACCACTGTATGCATGACTGTGTGCGTCCTTATTAATTCCTTGAGACTTTCATTTCTTGTGTTTTGTTTTCATTCATCCACCCAGGGAACTTTCTGGACATGCAAGGTAACATTTTGAGATGTACTTTAATTTTGGTGACTGTATTTTGCCACTGTAAGACTGAGTGCACTATTAATTCTGTTACTCTTAATTTCTTAATATGTTCTCATTTCACATCATCAGCAATGTGGAATTTTCTGGATAGAAGATTGTTGCATTTTGGCAATGCAAATTAATTCTGGTTAATGTGTGTGACCACTGCATGCATGACTGAGTGCACCATTAATTCTGATAGACTGCATTTCTTGTTGCGCTATTATTTCATTTCATTAGACATTGGGAATTTTCTTGACACAAGACTATAGCATTTTGGTTATGCACATTAATTCTAGTGACTGTGTGTTACTGCTGCATGCATGACTGACAGCACCATTAATTATGGGAGATTTTGCATTTCTTGTTACATTCTCATTTCACATCATCAGCACTGATTAATTTTCTGGACACAAGATTGTAGCATTTTGGGGATGCACATTAATTCTGGTGACAGTGTGTTACCACTGCATGCATGACTAAGAGAACCATTAATTCTGGGAGACCTTGCATTTCTTGTTACACACTCATTTCATGTCATCAGCACTGAGGAATTTTCTGAATTCAAGGCTGTACCATTTTGGGGATGCAAATTAATTATTTTCACTGTGTGTTACCACTGCATGCATGACTAAGAGAATCATTAATTGTGGGATACCTTCTATTTCTTGTTATGCACTCATTTCACTTCATCCACACTGCAGAATTTTCTGGACACAAGACAGTAGCATTTTGGGGATTCACATTAAATCTGGTGACTGTGTATGACCTCTACATGTATGATCGAGTGCACCATTAATTTTTGAGATTCCATTTCTTGCTGTGTATCATTTGATTTCATCAGCACTGGAGAATTTTCTGGACACAAGAGAGTAGCATTTTGGGGATGCTCATTAATTCTGGTGACTGTGTGTGACCACTGCATGCATAACTGAGTGCACCACTAATTCTGTGAGATTTTGCATTTCTTGTTACACTCTCATTTCAAATCATCAGCACTGATTAATTTTCTGGACAGAAGACAGTAGCGTTTTTGGGAAGCACAATAATTCTTGTGACTGTGTGTGACTACTGCATGCATGGCTGAATGCACCATTAATTCTGGGAGACATTTGCATTTCTTCTTATGATATCATGTCACTTCATTAGCACTAGAGAAATTGCTGGACATGAGGAAACCACATTTTGGGGATGCACATTATTTTTGGTGACTGTGTGTTACCACTGCATGCATGACTAAGAGCACCATTAATTCAGGGAGACCTTGCATTTCTTGTTACACCCTCATTTCACTTCATCAGCACAGGAAAGTTTCTGGTCAAAAGACAGTAGCATTTGGGGATGCACATTAATCTGGAGACTGTGTTAACACTGCATGCATGACTGAGTTCATTGTTAATTCTGGGAGACCTAACATTTCTTATTACACTCTCATTTCATATCATCAGCACTGTGATTTGTTTCTGGACACAAGACAGTACCATTTTTATAATGCACATTAATTCAGGTGACTCTGTGTGATCACTGCATGCATGACTGAATGCAACATTAATGCTGGGAGACTGCATTTCTTGTTGTGTGATCATTTTACTTCATCAGCACTGGAGAGTTTTCTGGACTCCAGACAATAGCATTTTGGGGATGCACCTTAATTCTGGTGACTCTGTGTGACTACTGAATGCATGACTGAATGCTCTGATAATTCTGGTAGAATTTGCATTTCTTGTTGTGCTATAATTTTTCTTTGTCAGCACTGGAGAATTTTCTTGATAATAGACAGTAGCATTTTGGGGATACAAGAGTGCGGCACTATTTCTGGGACTCTTATTTCTTGTTACACTTTCATTTCACTTCAACTGCACTAGTGAATTTTTCTTGATACAAGAAAGTAGTGTTTTGGGGATGCACATTAATTTGGTGGACTGTGTGTTACTACTGCATGCTTGACTAAGTGCAACATTAATTCTGGGAGACTTTGTATTTCTTGTTGTGCTATGATTTTACCTTTTTCAGTAAGGAGAATTCTTAGGACACAAGAAGTAGCATTTTGGGGATGCACATTATTTCTGGTGATTTTGTGAGAACACTGCACTCATCACTGAGTGCACCAATAATTCTGGTAGACTTTTCATTTCTTGCTTTGATTTCATTTCACTTCTTCAGCACTGGAGAATTTTTTTCAAACAAGACATTACCATTTTGGGGATTCACATTTATTCTGGTTACTGTGTGACACCACTGCGTGCATCACTGAGGGCACCATCAATTCCTGTAGACTTTGCATTTCTTGTTGTGCTATCATTTCACTTTATCTGCACTGGGAATTTTTTTGAGACTAGGCAGCAGCATTTTGGGGATGCACATTAATTTTGGTGACTGTATGTAATCTCTGCTCACAAGACTGAGTGTAACATTATTTCTGGGAGACTTTACATTTCTTATTACGTTCTCATTTCACATGATCAGCACTGGGGAATTTTCTGGACACAAGACTATAGCATTTTGGGGATGCAAATTAATTCTGGTGACTGTGTGTTACCATGGCATGCATGACTGAGAGCACCATTAATTCTGGGAAGCCATGCATTTCTTGTTACACACTCATTTCACTTCATCTGCAATGGGGAATTTTCTAGACAATATGCAGTAGCATTTTGGGAATGCAAATTAATTCTGATGACTGTGTGTTACAACGGCATGCATGACTGCATGCACTATTAATTCTGGTGCATCTTACATTTCTTGTTATGCACTCATTTCACTTCATCCACACTGGGGAATATTCTGGGCACAAGACAGTTGCATTTTGGAAATGCACATTAAATCTGGTGACTGTGTGTGACCTCTAAACATATGATTGAGTGCACCATTTAAATTCTTTGAGACTGCATTTCTTGCTGTGTATCATTTCACTTCATCAGCAGTGGAGAATTTTCTGTACACAAGACAGTAGAATTTAGGGGATGTACATTAATTCTGGTTACTGTGTGTGACCACTTCATGCATGACTGAGCGCACCATTAATTCTGTGAGATTTTGCATTTCTTGTTACATTCTCATTTCACTTGATCTGCACTAGGAAATTTTTTGAACACAAGAAAGTAACATTTTGGAGATGCTCCTTAATTCTGTTGACTGTGAGTGAACACTGCATGAATGGTTGAATGCACCATTGCTTTAGATAGAGCTTGCATTTCTTGTTATGTTATCATTTCACTTCATCAGCATTGGGGAATTTTCTATACCAAGGACAGCAGCATTTTGGGGTGCACATTAATTCTTGTGACTGTGCACCATTAATTCCAGGAGACCATGCATTTCTTCTTGTGCTAACATTTTACTTTGACATCAAATTAGAATTTTTTGTGCAAAAAAACAGTAGCATTTTGTGAATGCACATTAATTCTGGTGACTGTGTGTGACCACTGCACGCATAACTGAGTGCAGCATTAATTTTGGTAGACTTTACATTTCTTGTTACGCACTCATTTCACTTCATCAGCTATGGGGAATTTTTATGCACACAAGACTTTAGCATTTTGGGGATGCACATTAATTCTGGTGACTGTGTGTTACCACATCATACATGACTGAGTACACCATTAATTCAGGGACACTTTGCATTTCTTCTTGTGCTATCATTTTACTTCGTCAGCATTGGAGAATTTCCTGGACTCAAGACAGTTACATTTTGGGGATGCACATTAATTCTGGTGACTGTGTGTTACAACTGCAAGAATGATAGAGTGCGGCACTAATTCTGGTATACTTCATACTTCTTGTTATGCACTCACTTCACTTAATCCACAATCGGGAATTTTCCAGACAATACAGTAGTATTTTGGTGATGCACATTAATTCTGGTGACTGTGTGTTACAACTGCTAGAATGATAGAGTGCGGCACTAATTCTGGTATACTTCATACTTCTTGTTATGCACTCATTTCACTTAATCCACAATCGGGAATTTTCCAGATAATACAGTAGTATTTTGGGGATGCACATTAATTCTGGTGACTGTGTGTGACCACTGCATGCATGACTGAGTACACCATTAATTCTGTGAGATTTTGCATTTCTTGTTGTATGATCATTTTACTTCATCAGCACTGGTGAGTTTTCTGGACTCCAGACAATAGCATTTTAGGGATGCACCTTAATTCTTGTGACTGGTGAAATAGCTGCACACAAGACAGAGTGCGGCAGTAATTTCGGGAGTCTTTGTATTTCTTGTTACGCTCTCAGTTCATTTCATCAGCACTGGGGAATTTTTGGGTCAGAAGACAGTAGCAATTTGGGGATGTACATTAATTCTGATGACTGTGTGTTACCACCGCATGCATGACTGAGTGCACCATTAATTCTGGGAGACTTTTGCATTTTTTGTTGTGCTATCATTTCTCTTTGTCAGTAAAGGGGAATTCTCTGGACACAAGACAGTAGCATTTTTGTGATGCATATCTTTTCTGGTGACTTTGTGTGACCTCTGCATGCATAACTGAGTGCACTATTAATTCTGGGAGACTTTGTATTTCTTGTTGTGCTATGATTTCACTTTGTTAGCAAAGCAGAATTCTCAGGCCACAAGATAGTAGCATTTTGAGGATGCACATAATTTCTGGTGACTTTGTGTTACCACTGCATGAATGACAGAGTGCACCATTAATTATCGCAGACTTAACAGTTCTTGTAACAGACTCATTTTACATCATCAGCAATTTTTTGATTTTTCTGGACACAAGACAAAAACATTTTGGGGATTCACAATACTCTGATGACTCTGTGTGACCACTGAATGCATGACTGAATGCTTTGATAATTCTGGTAGACTTTGCATTTCTTGTTGTGCTATAATTTTTCTTTGTCAGCACTGAGATTTTCTTTGACAATAGAGAGTAGCGTTTGGGGATATGCAAGAGGCAAGTGTATTATTTGGACTTCTGTGTATTTTATTACGCCTCAATTCACTTCAACAGCACTAGTGAATTTTCTTGATACAAGAAAATAGCATTTTGGGGATGATCATTAATTCTGTTGACTTTGTGTGACCACTGCACGCATGGTTGAATGCACCATTAATTCTGGGAGACCTTGCATTTCTTTTTGTGTTATCATTTAACTTCGTCAACACAGGGGAATTTTATAGACCCAAGACAGCTGCATTTTGGGGGTGCACATTAATCCTGGTGACTATGTGTTACCATTGCGTGCATGATTGAGTGCCCCATTAATTCTGGGAGACTTTGCATTTCTTGGTGTGCTATACTTTCACTTTGTCAGCAAATTAGAAATTTTTGGGCAAAAAACAGTAGCATTTTGGGGATACATATTAATTCTGGTGAGTGTGTGTGACCACTGCACGTATAACTGAGTGCACCACTAATTTTGGTAGACTTTACATTTCTTGTTACGCACTCATTTCACTTCTTAAGCACTGGGGAATTTTCTGGACTCAAGACAGTAGAATTTTGGTGATGCAAATTAATTCTGATCATTGAGTGACCACTGCATGCATGACTGGGTGCATCATTAATTCTGGGAGACTATGCATTTGTTGTTATGCACTCATTTCACTTCATCCGCACTGTATAATTTTCTGGACTCAAGACAGTAGCTTATTTGGGATGCACAATAATTCTGGTGACTGTGTGTGACTACTGCACACATTTCTGAAAGCATCATTAATTCTGGGAAACTTTTGCATTCTTGCTGTGATATCGTGTCACTTTGTTTGCACTGGGGAAATTTCTGACCTAGAGAAAATAGCATTTTGGGGATGCACACTATTTCTGGTGACTGTGTGTTACAACTGCATGCATGACTAAGAGCACTAATTATGCTTGGAGACCTTGCATTTCTTATTATACACTCATTTCACTTATTAGCAATGGAAATTTTCTCATCACAAGACTGTAGCATTTGGGGGATGCACATTGATTCTTGGGACTGTGTCCACTGCTTGCATGACTGAGTGCACTTTTAATTCTGGGATACTTTGCACTTCTTGTTATGGACTAATTTCACTTCATCAGCACTGGAGAATTTTCTGGACTCAGGACAGTACCATTTTGGGGATGCACATTAATTCTGTTTACTGTGTGACACCACTGCATGCATGACTGTGTGCTCCATTAATTCCTGGAGACTTTGCATTTCTTGGGCTTTCATTTCAATTCATCCACCCTGGGGAACTTTCTGGACACAAGGCAGTAGCATTTTGGAGATGCACATTATTTCTGGTGACTGTATTTTACCACTGTAAGACTGAGTGCACCATTAATTCTGTTACTCTTCATTTCTTAATATGTTCTCATTTCACATTATCAGCATTGTGGAATTTTCTGGATAGAAGATTGTTGCATTTTGGCAATGCAAATTAATTCTGGTTAATGTGTGTGCCAACTGCATGCATGACTGAGTGCACCATTAATTCTGATAGACTGCATTTCTTGCTGTGCTATTATTTCATTTCATTAGACCTGGGGAATTTTCTTAACACAAGACTATAGCATTTTGGTGATGCACATGAATTCTAGTGACTGTGTGTTACCGCTGCATGCATGACTGACAGCACCATTAATTATGGGAGATTTTGCATTTCTTGTTAAATTCTCATTTCACATCATTAGCACTGATTAATTTTCTGGACACAAGATTGTAGCATTTTGGGGATGCACATTAATTCTGGTGACAGTGTATTACCACTGCATGCATGACTAAGAGAACCACTAATTCTGGGAGACCTTGCATTTCTTGTTACACACTCATTTCATGTCATCAGCACTGAGGAATTTTCTGAACTCAAGGCTGTACCCTTTTTGGAGATGCAAATTAATTATTTTCACTGTGTGTTACCACTGCATGCATGACTAAGAGAATCATTAATTGTGGGATACCTTCTGTTTCTTGTTATGCACTCATTTTACTTCATCCACACTGTGGAATTTTCTGGACACAAGACAGTAGCATTTTGGGGATTCACATTAAATCTGGTGACTGTGTGTGACCTCTACATGTATGATCGAGTGCACCATTAACTTTTGAGATTCCATTTCTTGCTGTGTATCATTTGATTTCATCAGCACTGTTGAATTTTCTGGACACAAGACAGTAGCATTTTGGGGATGCACATTAATTCTGGTGACTGTGTTTGTGTGACCACTGCATGCATGACTGAGTGTACCATTAATTCTGTGAGATTTTGCATTTCTTGTTTCATCCGCACTGTGGAATTTTCTGGACACAAGACAGTAGCATTATGGGGATGCACAATAATTCTGGTGACTGTGTGCGACTACTGCATGCATGATAAAATGCACTATTAATTCTGAAAACTTTTGCATTTCTTGTTGTGATGTGTGTCACTTTGTTTGCTAGTGGAAATTTCTGAAAATGAGGAAGTAGCTTTTTGGGGATGCACATTATTAATGGTGATTGTGTTTTACCACAGCATGCATGACTAGGAGCACTAATGATACTGTGAGACCTTGCATTTCTTGTAATACACTCATTTCACTTCACCAGCACTGGGAATTTTCTCATCTCAAGACTGTAGCATTTGGGGGATGCACATTAATTCTGGAGACTGTGTTACCACTGCTTGCATGACTGAGTGCACTATCAATTCTGGGATACTTTGCACTTCTTGTTATGCACTCATTTAATTCATCAGCATTGGAATATTTCGGACACAAGACAGTACCATTTAGGGATGCACATTAATTCTGGTTGCAGTGACACACTGCACGCATAACCGGCACCATTAATAACTGGAGACCTTACTTCTTTGTTGTGTTATCATTTAACCTCATCAACTCTGGGGAATTTTCTAGACCCAAGACAGCTGCATTTTGAGGGTGCACATTAATTCTGGTGACTATGTGTTACCATTGTGTGCATGAATGAGTGCACCTTTAATTCTGGGAGACTTTGCATTTCTTGGTGTGCTATACTTACACTTTGTCAGCAAATTAGAATTTTTTGGGCAAAAGACAGTAGCATTGTGGGGATACATGTTAATTCTGGTTACTGTGTGTGACCACGGCAAGCATAACTGAGTGCACCATTAATTTTGCTAGACTTTACATTTCTTGTTATGCACTCATTTCACTTCATAAGCACTGGGGAATTTTATGGACACAAGACAGTAGAATTTTGGTGATGCAAATTAATTCTGATGACTTTGTGACCACTGCATGTATGACTGGGTGCATCATCAATTCGGAAACTACATTTGTTGTTATGCACTCATTTCACCTCATCCGCACTGTATAATTTTCTGGACACAAGACAGTAGCATATTTGGGATGCACAATAATTCTGGTGACTGTGTGCAACTACTGGACAGATGACTGAATGCACCATTAATTCTGGGAAACTTTTGCATTTCTTGCTGTGATATCGTGTCACTTTGTTTGCACTGGGGAAATTTCTAACGAAGAGAAAATTGCATTTTGTCATGCACACTATTTCTGGTGACTGTGTGTTAAATCTGCATGCATAACTAAGAGCACCAATGATGCTTGGAGACCTTGCATTTCTTGTTATACACTCATTTCACTTCATCAGCAATGGGAATTTTCTCATCACAAGACTGTTGCATTTGGGGGATGCACATTAATTCTTCGGGACGTGATACCACTGCTTGCATGACTGAGTGCACTATTAATTCTGGGATACTTTTCACTTCTTGTTATGGACTAATTTCACTTCATCAGCACTGGAGAATTTTCTGGACACAGGACAGTACCATTTTGGGGATGCACATTAATTCTGGTTACTGTGTGACACCACTGCACGCATGACTGTGTGCGCCATTAATTCCTGGAGACTTTGCATTTCTTGTGCTTTCATTTCAATTCATCCACCCTGGGGAACTTTCTGGACACAAAGCAGTAGCATTTTGGAGATGCACATTAATTCTGATGACTGAATTTTACCACTGTAAGACTGAGTGCACCATTAATTCTTGGAGACTGCATTTCTTATTATGTTCTCATTTCACATCATCAGCAATGTGGAATTTTCTGGATAGAAGATTGTTGCATTTTGGCAATGCAAATTAATTCTGGTTAATGTGTGTGACCACTGCATGCATGACTGAGTGCACCATTAATTCTGCTAGACTGCATTTCTTGCTGTGCTATTATTTCATTTCATCAGACCTGGGGAATTTTCTTGACACAAGACTATAGCATTTTGAGGATGCACTTTAATTCTCATGACTGTATCAGTACCACTGCATGCATGACTGACAGCACCATTAATTATGGGAGATTTTGCATTTCTTGTTACATACTCATTTCATCATCAGCACTGATTAATTTTCGGAAACAAGAATGTAGCATTTTGGGATACACATTAATTCTGGGACAGTGTTTACCATTGCATGCATGACTAAGAGAACAATTAATTCTGGGAGACCTTGCATTTCTTGGACACATTCATTTCATGTCATCAGCACTGAGATTTTCTGAACTCAGGGCTGTACCATTTGAGGATACAAATTAATTATTTTCTACTGTATTGTTACCACTGCATGCATGACTAAGAGAATCATTTATTCTGGGATACTAACCATTTTGTTATGCACTCATTTCACTTCATCCACACTAGAGAATTTTCTGGAAACAAGACAGTAGCATTTTGGGGATTCACATGAAATCTGGTGACTGTGTGTAACCTCTACACGTATGATTGAGTGCACAATTAATTTTTGAGATTCCATTTCTTGCTGTGTAACATTTGATTTCTTCAGCACTGGAGAATTTTCTGGACACAAGACCAAAGCATTTTGGGGATGCACATTAATTCTGGTGAATGTGTGTGACCACTGCATGCATGACTGAGTGCACCATTAATTCTGTGAGATTTTGCATTTTTTGTTACATTCTCATTTCACATCATCAGCACTGATTAATTTTCTGGACACAAGACAGTAGCGTTTTTGGGAAGCACAATAATTCTTTTGACTGTGTGTGACTACTGCATGCATGACTGAATGCACCATTAATTCTGGGAGACATTTGCATTTCTTCTTATTATATCATGTCACTTTGTTAGCACTAGGGAAATTTCTGCACATGAGGAAACAACATTTTGGGGATGCACATTATTTTTGATGACTGTGTGTTACCACTGCATGCATGACTAAGGGCACCATTAATTCAGGGAGACCTTGCATTTCCTTGTTACAACCTCATTTCACTTCATCGGCACAGGAAAGTTTCTGGTCACAAGACAGTAGCATTTTGGGGATGCACATTAATTCTTGTGACTATGTGTTACCATTGAGCACATGAATGAGTGCACCATTAATTCTGGGAGACTTTGCATTTCTTGGTGTGCTATACTTTCACTTTGTCAGCAAATTAGAAATTTTTGGGCAAATGACAGTAGCATTGTGGGGATGCATTTTAATTCTGGGGACTGTGTGTGACCACTGTACGCATAACTGAGTGCACCATTAATTTTGGTAGACTTTACATTTCTTGTTACGCACTCATTTCACTTCATAAGCACTAGGGAATTTTCTGGACAAGAGAGTAGAATTTTGGAGAAGCATATTAATTCTGATGACTGAGTGACCACTGCATGCATGACTGGGTGCATCATTAATTCTGGGAGACTATGCATTTGTTGTTATGCATTCATTTCACCTCATCCGAACTGAATAATTTTCTGGACACAAGACAGTAGCATATTTGGGATGCACAATAATTCTGGTGACTGTTTGTGACTGATGCTCGCATGACTGAATGCACCATTAATTCTGGGAAACTTTTGCATTTCTTGCTCTGATATCGTGTCACTTTGTTTTCACTGGGAAAATTTCCGATGAAGAGAAAATAGCATTTTGGGGATGCTCACTATTTCTGGCGACTGTGTTACAACTGCATGCATGACTAAGAGCACTAATGATGCTTGGAGACCTTGCATTTCTTATTATACACTCATTTCACCTTATCAGCAATGGGAATTTTCTCATCCCAAGACTGAAGCATTTGGGGGATGCACATTAATTCTTGAGACTGTGTTACCACTGCTTGCATGACTGAGTGCACTATTAATTCTGGGATACTTTGCACTTCTTGTTATGGACTAATTTCACTTCATTAGCACTGGAGAATTTTCTGGACACAAGACAATAGCATTTTGGGAATGCACCTTAATTCTGGTGACTGTGTGTTACAGCTGCACACATGACAGAGTGCAGCACTAATTTCGAGAGTCTTTGCATTTCTTGTTACGCTCTCAGTTCATTTCATTAGCACTGGGGAATTTTTGGTTCACAAGAAAGTAGCAATTTGGGGGATGCACAATAATTCTGGTGACTGTGTGTTACCACTGCATGCATGACTGAGTGAACCATTAATTCTGGGAGACTTTTGCATTTTTTGTTGTGCTATCATTTCACTTTGTCAGTAAAGGGGAATTCTCTGGACACAAGACAGTAGCATCTTTGTGATGCATATTATTTCTGGTGACTTTGTGTAACCTCTGCATGCATAACTGAGTGCACCATTAATTTTGGGAGACTTTGTATTTCTTGTTGTGCTATGATTTTACTTTGTCAGCAATGGAGAATTCTCAGGCCACAAGATAGTAGCATTTTGAGGATGCACATTCTTTCTGGTAACTTTGTGTTACCACTGCATGAATGACTGAGTGCACCATTAATTATCGGAGACTTAACATTTCTTGTTACAGTCTTATTTTACATCATCAGCAATTTTTTGATTTTTCTGGACACAAGACAAAATCATTTTGGGGATGCACATTACTCTGGTGACTCTGTGTGACCACTGAATGCTCTAATAATTCTGGTAGACTTTGCATTTCTTGTTGTGCTATCATTTTTCTTTGTCAGCACTGGAGAATTTTCTTGACACTAGACAGTAGCATTTTGGGGATACAAGACTGTTGCACTATTTCTGGGACTCTTTGCATTTCTTGTTACGCTCTCATTTCACTTCAACAGCACTAGTGAATTTTCTTGATACAAGAAAGTAGCATTTTGGGGATGCACTTTAATTCTGGTGACTGTGTGTTACCACAGCATGCTTGACTAAGTTCAACATTCATTCTGGGAGACTTTGTATTTCTTGTTGTGCTATGATTTCACTTTTTCAGCTAAGGAGAATTCTCAGGACACAAGGCAGTAGCATTTTGGGGATGCACATTATTTCTGGTAATTTTGTGTGAACACTGCACACATCACTGAGTGCACCATTAATTCTGGTAGATTTTGCATTTCTTGCTTTGATATCATTTCACTTCTTCAGCACTGGAGAATTTTTTGCAAACAAGACAGTACCATTTTGGGGATTCATATTAATTCTGGTTACTGTGTGACATCACTGAGGGCACCATAAATTCATGGAGACTTTGCATTTCTTCCTGTGCTATCATTTCACTTCATAGGCACTGGGAATCTTTTTGAGACAAGGCAGCAGCATTTTGGGGATGCACATTAATTTTGGTGCCTGTATGTAACCTCTGCTCACAAGACTTAGTGTACCATTATTTCTGGGAGACTTTGCATTTCTTATTACATTCTCATTTCACATCATCAGCACTGTGGAATTTTCTGGACACAAGACTATAGCATTTTTGGAATGCAAATTAATTCTGGTGACTGTGTGTTACCACGGCATGCATGACTGAGAACACCATTAATTCTGAGAGACCATGCATTTCTTGTTACACACTTATTTCACTTCATCAGCAATGGAGAAAATTCTAGACACTATGCAGTAGCATTTTGGGAATACAAATTAATACTGGTGACTGTGTTTGTCAACTGCATGCTTGACTGTGTGCACTATTAAATCTGGTGTACTTTGCAATTCTTGTTATGCACTCATTTCACTTCATCCACACTGGTGAATATTCTGGGCACATGGCAGTAGCATTTTGGGGATGGACATTAATTCTGGTGACTGTGTGTCACCTCTAAACATATGATTGAGTGCTCCATTAATTCTTTGAGACTGCATTTCTTGCTGTGTATCATTTCACTTCATCAGCAGTGGAGAATTTTCTGTACACAAGACAGTAACATTTAGGTGATGTACATTAATTATGGTTACTGTGTGTGACCACATCATGCATGACTGAGTGCACAATTAATTCTGTGAGATTTTGCATTTCTTGTTACATTCTCATTTCACTTGTTCTGCACTGGGAAATTTTTTGGACACAAGAAAGTAACATTTTGGTTATGCTCATTAATTCTGTTGACCGTGTACCTTTACTTCTGGGAGACTTTGCATTTCTTGTTGTGCTATCTTTTTACTTTGTCAGCAAATTAGAATTTTTTGGGCAAAAGACAGTAGCATTTTGGGGATGCACATTAACTATGGTGACTGTGTGTGACCGCTGCTCGCATACTACTGTTCACTGCTGTGAATACTGCACAAATGGTTGAATGCACCATTACTTTTGGGAGACCATGCATTTCTTGTTGTGTTACCATTTCACTTCGTCAGCAATGGGGAATTTTCTATACCCAGGACAGCATCATTTTGGGGATGCACATTAATTCTTGTGACTGTGCACCATTACTTCTGGGAGTCTTTGCATTTCTTGTTGTGCTATCATTTTACTTTGTCAGCAAATTAGAATTTTTTTGGGCAAAAGACAGTAGCATTTTGGGGATGCACATTAACTCTGGTGACTGTGTGTGTCCACTGCTCGCATAACTGAGTGCACCGTTAATTTTGGTAGACTTTACATTTCTTGTTACACACTCATTTCAATTCTTCAGCACTGGGGAATTTTCTGGACACAAGACAGTAAAATCTTGGTAATGCAAATGAATTCTGATGACTGTGTGTGACCACTACATTCATGACTGTGTGCACCATGAATTTTGGGAGACTATGCATTTCTTGTTATACACTCATTTCACTTCATCCGCACTGTGGAATTTTCTGGACACTAGACAGTAGCATTATGGGGGATGCACAATAATTTTGGTGACTGTGTGTGACTACTGCATGCATGACCAAATGCACTATTAATTCTGAGAAATTTTTGCATTTCTTGTTGTGATATCGTGTCACTTCGTTTGCACTAGGGACATTTCCAAAAATGAGGAAGAAGCATTTTGGGGATGCACATTATTTCTGCTAATTGTGTTTTACCACAGCATGCATGACTGACAGCACCATTAATTATTGGAGATTTTGCATTTCTTGATACATTCTCATTTCACATCATCAGCACTGTTTAATTTTCTGGACAAAAGGCTGTACCATTTTGGGGGATGCAAATTAATTATTTTCACTGTGTGTTACCACTGCATGCATGACTAAGAGAATCATTAATTCTGGGATACCTTGTATTTCTTGTTATGCACTCATTTCACTTCATCCACACTGGGGAATTTTCTGGAAACAAGACAGTAGCGTTTTGGGGATTCACATTAAATCTGGTGACTGTGTGTGACCTCTACATGTATGATTGAGTGCACCATTAATTTTTGAGATTCCATTTCTTGCTGTTTATCATTTGATTTTATCAGCACTGAGAAATTTTCTGGACACAAGACAGTAGCATTTTGGGGATTCACATTAATTCTGGTGACTGTGTGTGACCACTGCATGCATGACTGAGTGCACCATTAATTCTGTGAGATTTTGCATTTCTTGTTACATTCTCATTTCACATCATCAGCACTGATTAATTTTCTGGACACAAGACAGTAGCGTTTTTGGGAAGCACAACATTTCTTGTGACTGTGTGTGACTACTGCATGCATGACTGAATGCACCATTAATTATGGGAGACGTTTGCATTTCTTCTTATTATATCGTGTCACTTTGTTAGCAAAAGGGAAATTTCTGGACATGAGGAAACAACATTTTGGGGATGCACATTATTTTTGGTGACTGTGTGTTACCACTGCATGCATCACTAAGAGTACCATTAATTCAGGGAGACCTTGCATTTCTTGTTACACCCTCATTTCTTTTCTTCAGCACAGGAAAGTTTCTCTTCAAAAGACAGTAGCATTTAGGGGATGCACATTAATCTGGAGACTGTGTTACCACCACATGCATGACTGAGTTCACTGTTAATTCTGGGAGACCTGACATTTCTTATTACACTCTCATTTCATTTCATCAGCACTGGGAATTGTTTCTGGACACAAGACAGTACCATTTTTGTAATGCACATTAATTTAGGTGACTCTGTGTGATCACCGCATGCATGACTGAATACAACATTAATTCTGGGAGACTTTGCATTTCTTGTTGTGCAATCATTTTATTTCATCAGCACTGGAGAATTTTCTGGACACAAGACAATAGCATTTTGGGGATGCACCTTAATTCTGGTGACTGTGTGTTACAGCTGCACACATGACAGAGTGTGGCAGTAATTCTGGGAATCTTTGCATTTCTTGTTATGCTCTCAGTTCATTTCATCAGCACTGGGGAATTTTTGGGTCACAAGACAGTTGCAATTTGGGGAATGCACATTAATTCTGGTGACTGCGTGTTACCACTGCATGCATGACTGAGTGCACCATTAAGTCTGGGAAACTTTGTATTTCTTGTTGTGCTATGATTTCACTTTGTCAGCAATGGAGAATTCTCAGGCCACAAGATAGTAGCATTTTGGGGATGCACATTATTTCTGGTGTCTTTGTGTTACCACTGCATGAATGACTGAGTGCACCATTAATTATCACAGACTTAACATTTCTTGTTACAGTCTCATTTTATATCATCAGCAATTTTTTGATTTTTCTGGACACAAGACAAAAACATTTTGGGGATGCACATTACTCTGGTGACTCTGTGTGACCACTGAATGCATGACTGAATGCTCTAATAATTCTGGTAGACTTTGCATTTCTTGTTGTGCTATAATTTTTCTTTGTCAGCACTGGAGAATTTTCTTGACACAAGACAGTAGCATTTTGGGGATACAAGACTGCGGCACTATTTCTGAGACTCTGCATTTCTTGTTATGCTCTCATTTCACTTCAACAGCACTAGTGAATTTTCTTGACAAAAGAAAGTAGCATTTTGGGGATGCACATTAATTCTGGTGAATGTGTGTTACCACTGCATGCTTAACTAAGTGCAACATTAATTCTGTGAGACTTTGTATTTCTTGTTGTGCTATGATTTCACTTTTTCAGCTAAGGAGAATTCTCAGGACACAAGACAGTAGCATTTTGGGGATGCACATTATTTCTTGTGATTTTGTGTGAACACTGCACACATCACTGAGTTCACCATTAATTCTGGTAGACTTTGCATTTCTTGCTTTGATATCATTTCACTTCTTCAGCACTGGAGAATTTTTTGCAAACAAGACAGAACCATTTTTGGGATTCACATTAATTCTGGTTACCGTGTGACACCACTGCATGCATCACTGAGGGCACCATAAATTCCTGGAGACTTTGCATTTCTTGTTGTGCTATCATTTCACTTCATAAGTACTGGGACATTTTTTGAGACAAGGCAGCAGCATTTTGGGGATGCACATTAATTTTGGTGCCTGTATGTAACCTCTGCTCACAATACTGAGTGTACCATAATTTCTGGGAGACTTTGCATTTCTTATTACACTCTCATTTCACATTATCAGCACTGGGTAATTTTCTGGACAGAAGACTATAGCATTTTGGGATGCAAATTAATTCTGGTGACTGTGTGTTACCATGGCATGCATGAATGAAACTCCATTAATTCTGGCAGACCATGCATTTCTTGTTACACACTCTTTTCACTTCATCTGCAATGGGTAATTTTCTAGACACTATGCAGTAGCATTTTGGGAATACAAATTAATTCTGGTGACTGTGTTTGTCAACTGCATGCATGACTGTGTGCACTACAAAATCTGAGGTACTTTGCACTTCTTGTTATGCACTCATTTCACTTCATTCACACTGGGGAATATTCTGGGCACATGACAGTAGCAGATTGGGGATGCACATTAATTCTGGTGACTGTGTGTCACCTTTAAACATATGATTGAGTGCTCCATTAATTCTTTGAGACTGCATTTCTTGCTGTGTATCATTTCACTTCATCAGCAGTGGAGAATTTTCTGTACACAAGACAGTAGCATTTAGGGGATGTACATTAATTATGGTTACTGTGTGTGACCACATCATGCATGACTGAGTGCACAATTAATTCTGTGAGATTTTGCATTTCTTGTTACATTCTCCTTTCACTTGTTCTGCACTGGGAAATTTTTTGGACACAAGAAAGTAACATTTTGGTTATGCTCATTAATTCTGTTGACTGTGTACCATTACTTCTGGGAACTTTGCATTTCTTGTTGTGCTATCATTTTACTTTGTCAGAAAATTAGAATTTTTTGGGCAAAAGACAGTAGCATTTTGGGGATGCACATTAACTCTGGTGATTGTGTGTGACCACTGCTCGCATAACTGAGTGCACCATTAATTTTGGTAGACTTTACATTACTTGTTACGCACTCATTTCAATTCATCAGCACTGGGGAATTTCCTGGACACAAGACAATAGAATTTTGGTAATGCAAATGAATTCTGATGACTGTGTGTGACCACTACGTTCATGACTGTGTGCACCATGAATTCTGGGAGACTATGCATTTCTTGTCATACACTCATTTCACTTCATCTGCACAGTGGAATTTTCTGGACACTAGACAGTAGCATTATGGGGGATGGACAATAATTCTGGTGACTGTGTGTGACTACTGCTTGCATGACCAAATGCACTATTAATTCTGAGAAACTTTTGCATTTCTTGTTGTGATATCGTGTCACTTTGTTTGCACTGGGGAAATTTCTGAAAATGAGGAAGTAGCATTTTGGGGATGCACATTATTTCTGGTGATTGTGTTTTACCACAGCATGCATGACTAAGAGCACTAATGATGCTGTGAGATCTTGCATTTCTTGTAATACACTCATTTCACTTCACCAGCACTGGGAATTTTCTCATCTCAAGACTGTAGCATTTGGGTGATGCACATTAATTCTGGAGACTGTGTTACCACTGCTTGCATGACTGAGTGCACTATTAATTCTGGGATACTTTGCACTTCTAGTTATGCACTCATGTCATTTCATCAGCATTGGATATTTTTCTGGACACAAGACAGTACCATTTTGGGGATGCACATTAATTCTGGTTACTGTGTGACAGCACTGCAAGCATGACTGCGTGCACCATTAATTCCTGGAGAATTTGCATTTCTTGTGCTTTCATTTCACTTCATCCACACTGGGGAACTTTCTGGACTCAAGGCAGTAGCATTTTGGTGATTCAAATTAATTCTGGTCTCTGTATGTTACCACTGCACGTAAGACTGAGTGCACCATTAATTCTGGGAGACTTTTCATTTCTTATTATGTTCTCATTTCACATTATCAACAATGGGGAATGTTCTGGACAAAAGACTGTAGCATTTTGGAGATGCAAATTAATTCTGGTTAATGTGTTTTAATACTGCATGCGTGACTACGAGCACCATTAATTCTGGGAGACCTTGCATTTCTTGTTACACACTTATTTCACAACATTAGCACTTGGGAATTTTTAGGACACTAAGCAGTAGCATTTTGGGTATGCAGATTAATTCTGGTGAATGTGTGTGACCACTGCATACATGACTGAGTGCACTATTAATTCAGGGAGACTTTGCTTTTCTTGTTCGGCACTCATTTCACTTCATCTGCACTGGGGAATTTTCTGGACAAAAGACAGTAGCAGTTTGGGGACATACATTAATTCTGGTGACTGTGTGTGACCTCTTCACATACAACTGAGTTCATTAATTCTGCTAGACAACATTTCTTGCTGTGATATCATTTCACTTCTTCAGACCTGGGGAATTCTATGGACACAAGACTATAGCATTTTGGGGATGCACATTAAATCTGGTGACTGTGTGTTACTACTGAATGCATCACTGAGTGCACCATTAATTATGGGAGATTTTGCATTCCTTGTTACATTCTCATTTCACATCATCAACAATGTTGAATTTTCTGGACACAAGATTGTAGCATTTTGGGGGATGCACATTAATTCTGGTGACTGTGTGTTACCACTGCATGCATGACTAAAATAACCTTTAATTCTTGGAAACCTTGCATTTCTTGTTACATGCTCATTTCATGTCATCAGCACTGGAGAATTTTCTAGACACAAGGCAGTACCATTTTGGGGATGTATATTAATTCTTTTGACTGTGTGTTACCACTGCGTGCATGACTAAGAGAACCATTAATTCTGGGATACCTTACATTTCTTGTTATGCACTCATTTCACTTCATCCAGTCTGGGGAATTTTCTGTACACAAGACAGTAGCATTTTGGGGATGCACATTAATTCTGGTGATTGTGTGTGACCTTTACATGTATGATTGAGTGCACCATTAATTTTTGAGATTCCATTTCTTGCTGTGTATCATTTCACTTCATCAGCACTGAAGAACTTTCTGTACATAAGACAGTAGCATTTTAGGGATGCACATTAATTCTGATTGCTGTGTGTGACCACTGCATGCATGACTGAGTGCACCATTAATTCTGGGACATTTTGCATTTCTTATTACATTCTCATTTCACATCATCAGCACTGATTAATTTTCTGGACACAAGATTGTAGCCTTTTGGGGATGCACATTAATTCTGGTGACTGTGAGTGACCACTGCATGCATGACCTAGAGCACCATTAATTCTGTGAGAGTTAACATTTCTTGTTACACTCTCATTTCACTTCATCATCACTGGAGATTTTACTGGGCACAAGACAGTAGCATTTTGGGGATGCACATTAATTCTGGTGACTGTGTGTGACTTCTAAACATGTGATTGAGTGCACCATTAATTCTTTGAGACTGCATTTCTTGCTGTGTATTCTTTCAATTCATCAGTAGTGGAGAATTTTCTGTACACAAGACAGAAGTATTTAGGGGATGTATATTCATTTTAGTTACTGTGTGTAACCACTTCATGCATGACTGAGCACACCATTAATTCTGTGAGATTTTGCATTTCTTGTTACACTCTCGTTTCACTTGTTCTGCACTGGGAAATTTTTTGGACACTAGAAAGTAACATTTTGGGGATGCTCATGAATTCTGTTTACTGTGTGTGAACACTGCACGAATGGTTGAATTTACCATTACTTTTGGGAGACCTTGCATTTCTTGTTGTGTTATCATTTCACTTCATCAGCACTGGGGAATTTTTTAGACCCAGGACAGCAGCATTTTATGGGTGCACATTAATTCTTGTGACTGTGCACCATTAATTCTGGGAGACTTTGCATTTCTTGTTGTGCTATAATTTTACTTTGTCAGCAAATTAGAATTTTTTGTGCAAAAGACAGTAGCATTTTGGGGATGTACATTAACTCTGGTGACTGTGTGAGACCACTGCTTGCATAACTGAGTGCACCATAAATTTTGGTAGACTTTACATTTCTTGTTACGCACTCATTTCACTTCATCAGCACTGGGGAATTTTCTGGACTCAAGACAGTAGAATTTTGGTAATGCAAATTAATTCTGATAACTGTGTGTGCCCACTGCATGCATGACTGTGTGCACCATGAATTTTGGGAGACTATGCATTTCTTGTTATGCACTTATTTCACTTAATCCGCACTGTGGAATTTTCTGGACACTAGACAGTAGCATTTTGGAGGATGCACAATAATTCTGGTGACTGTGTGTGACTACTGCTCGCATGACCAAATACACTATTAATTCTGAGAAACTTTGCATTTCTTGTTGTGATATCGTGTCACCATTTCGCAAATTCTATAATATTCCTAAAAAGAGAAGTAGCATTTTGGGGATGCACATTATTTCTGGTGATTGTGTATTACCACTGCATGCATGACTAAGAGCACTAATGATGCTGTGAGACCTTGCATTTCTTGTTATACACTCATTTCACTTCACCAGCACTGGGAATTTTCTCATCACAAGACTGTAGCATTTGGGGGATGCACATTAATTCTGGTTACTGTGTGACACCACTGAATGAATGACTGCATGCACCATTAATTCCTGGAGACTTTGCATTTTTTGTTCTGCTTTCATTTCACTTCATCCACACTGGGGAACTTTCTGGACACAAGGCAGTAGCATTTTGGAGATGCAAATTAATTCTGGTGTCTGTATGTTACCACTGCACGTAAGACTGAGTGCACCATTAATTCTGGGAGACTTTCCATTTCTTATTATGTTCTCATTTCACGTCATCAATAATGGGGAATGTTCTGGACAGAAGACTGTAGCATTTTGGAGCTGCAAATTAATTCTGGTTAATGTGTTTTAATACTGCATGCATGACTAAGAGCACCATTAATTCTGGGATACCTTGCATTTCTTGTTACACACTCATTTCACAACATTAGCACTTGGGAATTTTCTGGACACAAAGCAGTAGCATTTTGGGTATGCAGATTAATTCTGGTGAATGTGTGACCACTGCATGCATGACTGAGTGCAATATTAATTTGGGGAGACTTTGCACTTCTTGTTCGGCACTCATTTCACTTCATCTGCACCGGGGAATTTTCTAGACAAAAGACAGTAGCATTTTGGGGACATACATTAATTCTGGTGACTGTGTGTGACCTCTACACATACAACTGAGTGCACCATTAATTCTGCTAGACTACATATCTTGCAGTGCTATCATTTCACTTCATCAGACCTGGGGAATTCTATGAATACAAGACTATAGCATTTTGGGGATGCACATTAAATCTGGTGACTGTGTGTTACCACTGCATGCATGACTGAGAGCGCCATTAATTATGGGAGATTTTGCATTTCTTGTTACATTCTCATTTCACATCATCAACACTGATAAATTTTCTGGACATAAGATTGTAGCATTTTGGGGATGCACATTAATTCTGGTGACTGTATGTTACCACTGCATGCATGACTAACAGAACCATTAATTCTGGGAAATCTTGCATTTCTTGTTACATGCTCATTTCATGTCATCAGCACTGGAGAATTTTCTAGACACAAGGCAGTATCATTTTGGGGATGTAAATTAAATCTTTTGACTGTGAGTCACCACTGCATGCATGACTAAGAGAACCATTATTTCTGGGATACCTTGCATTTCTTGTTATGCACTCATTTCACTTAATCCACTCAGGGGAATTTTCTGTACACAAGACAGTAGCATTTTGGGGATGCACATTAATTCTGGTGACTGTGTGTGACCTCTACATGTATGATTGAGTGAATCATTAATTTTTGAGATTCCATTTCTTGCTGTGTATCATTAAACTTTATCAGCACTGGAGAATTTTCTGTACAGAAGACTTAGCATTTTGGTTATGCACATTAATTCTGGTGTCTGTGTGTCACCACTGCATGCATGACTAAGAGAACAATTAATTCTGGGAGATCTTGCATTTCTAGTTACATGCTCATTTCATGTCATTAGCACTGGGGAATTTTCTGGACTCAAGGCAGTACCATTTTGGGGATGCAAATTAATTCTTTTGACTGTGTGTGTGAACTGCATGCATGACTGAGTGCACTATTAATTCTGGGAGACTTTGCATTTCTTGTTATGCACTCTTTTCTCTTCATCTGCACTGGGGAATTTTCTCGACAAAAGACAGTAAAATTTTGGGTATGTACATTAATTCTGGTGACTGTGTGTGACCTCTACACGTACAACTGAGTGCTCCATTAATTCTGGGAGACTGCATTTCTGTCTGTACTACCATTTCACTTCATCAGCACTTGGGAATTTTCTGGACACAAGACAGTAGCATTTGGTGGGGATCCACATTTTTTCTGGTGACTGTTTGTTACCCCTGCACGCATGACTGCGTGTGCCATTAATTCAGGGATACTTAACATTTCTTGTTACACTCTCATTTCACTTTATCAGCACTTTGAAAATTTATGGACACTAGAAAGTAACATTTTGGGGATGCACATTAATTCTGTTGACTATGTGTGACCACTGCACGCTTGGTTGAATGAACCATTAATTCTGGGAGACCTTGCATTTCTTGTTGTATTACCATTTCACTTCGACAGCACTGTGGACTTTTCTAAACCTAAGACAGCAGCATTTTGGAGGTGCACATTAAATCTGGTGACTGTGTGTTACCACTGCATGCATGACTGAGTGCACCATTAATTCTGGAGGACTTAACATTTCTTGGTACACTCTCATTTCACTTTATCAGCACTGGGAAATTTTCTAGACTCTAGAAAATAACATTTTTGGGATGCACATTAATTCTTTTGACTGTGTGTGACCACTGCATGAATGACTGAGTACATAATTAATTCTGGTAGACTTTGCATTTCTTGTTACGCACTCATTTCACTTCATCAGCACTGGAGAATATTCTGGACACAAAACAGTAGAATTTTGGTGATGCAAATAATTCTGATGAATGTGTGAGACCACTGATTGCATTACTGAGTCCTCCATTAATTCTGGGAGACTTTTCATTTCTTGTTATGCCCTCATTTCACTTCATCAGCACTGGGAAATTTTCTGGACACAAGGCAGTAGCATTTTGGGGATGCACAATTATTCTGGTGACTGTGTGTGACTACTGCATGCATGACTGAATGCACCATTAATTCTGGGAGACGGTTGCATTTCTTCTTGTGATATCGTGTCACTTCGTTAACACTAGGGAAAGTTCTGGACATGAGGAAACAGCATTTTGGGGATGCTCATTATTTCTGGTGACTGTGTGTTACCACGACATGCATGACTAAGAGCACCATTAATTTAGGGAGACCTTGCATTTCTTGTTACACACTCATTTCACTTCATCAGCACAGGAAATTTTCTGGTCACAAGACAGTGGCATTTGGGGTATGGACATTAATCTGGAGACTGTGTTACCAGTGCATGCATGACTGAGTGCACTATTAATTCTGGGAGACTTATCATTCATTGTTACTCTTTTATTTCACTTCATCAGCACTGGGGATTTTTCTGGACCAAGACAGTACCATTTTGGGGATGCACATTAATTCAGGTTACTGTGTGACACCACTGCAGGCATGAATGAGAGCACCATTAATTCCTGGAGACTTTGTATTTCTTGTTGTGTTTTCCTTTCACTTCATCCACTCTGGGAAACTTTCTGGACACAAGACAGTAGCATTTTGGGGATGCACATTAATTTGGTGACTGTATGTTACCACTGCACACAAAACTGAGTGCACCATTAATTCTGGGAGACTTTGTATTTCTTATTACATTCTCATTTCACATCATCAGCACTGGGAAATTTTCTGGACACAAGACAGCAGCATTTTTGGGATGCACATTAATTCAGGTGACTCTGTGTGACCACTGCATGCATGACTGAATGCACCATTAATTCTGGGGGATTTTGTATTTCTTATTGGGGTATCGTTTTACTTCATCAGTACTGGAGAATTTTCTGGACACAAGACAGTAGCATTTTGGGGATGCACCTTAATTCTGGTGACTGTGTGTTACAACTGCACACATGACAGCGTTCGGCATTAATTCTGGGAGTCTTTGCATTTCTTGTTCACTCTCATTTCATTTAATCAGCACTGGGGAATTGTTGGGTCACAAGACAGTAGCAATTTGGGGGATGCACATTAGTTCTGGTCACTGTGTGTTACCAGTGTATGCCTGACGGAGTTCACCATTAATTCTATGACACTTTGCATTTCTTGTTGTGCTGTCATTTCACTTTGTCAGTAAAGGGGAATTCTCTGGACACAAGACAGGGGCATTTTTTGGATGCACATTATTTCTGGTGACTTTGTGTGACCTCTGCATGTATAGCTGAGTGCACCATTAATTCTGGTAGACTTTGTGTTTCTTGTTGTGCTCTGGTTTCACTTTGTCAGCATAGGAGAATTCTCAGGCCACTAGACAGTAGCATTTTGGGAATGCACATTATTTCTGGTGACTGAGTGGCCACTGCACACATGACTGAGTGCACCATTAATTCTGGTAGACTTTGCATTTCTTGCTTTGCTATCATTTCACTTCTTCAGCACTGAAGAATTTTCTGGAAACAAGACAGTACCATTTTGGGGATTCACATTAATTCTGGTTCCTGTGTGACACCACTGCACGTATTACTGACTGCACCATTAATTCCTGGAAACTTTGCATTTCTTGTTGTGCTATCATTTCACTTCATCAGCACTCGGAAATTTTTGGACACAAGACAGTAGCATTTTGAGGATGCACATTAATTTTGGTCAATGTATGTTACCACTGCACACAAGACTGAGTGTACCATTATTTCTGGGAGACTTTGCATTTCTTATTACTTTCTCTTTTCACATCATCAGCACTTGGGAATTTTCTGGACTCAAGACTATAACATTTTGGGGATGCAGATTAATTCTGGTGACTGTGTATGACCACTGCAAGCATGACGTGGTGCTCCATTAATTCTGGGAGACTATGCATTTCTTGTTATGCACTCGTTTCACTTCATCCGCTCTGTGGAATTTTCAGGACACAAGACAGTAGCATTTCGGGGATGCACAATAATTCTGGTGACTGTGTGTGACAACTGCACGCATGACTGAATGCTCTATCAATTCAGTGAAACTTTTGCATTTCTTGTTGTGATATCATGTCATTTCATTTGCACTGGACAAAATTTCTGAACATGAGGAAATAGCATTTTGGGAATGTGCATTATTTCTGGTGACAGTGTGTTACCACTGCATGCATGACTAAGTGCACTAATGATGCTGGGAGACCTTGCATTTCATGTTATACACTCATTTCACTTCATCAGCACTGGGCATTTTCACATCACAAGACTGTAGCATTTGGTGGATGCACATTAATTCTGGAGGTTGTGTTACCACTGCATGCATGACTGAGTGCACTTTTAATTCTGGGATTCTTTGCACCTCTTGTTATGCACTCATTTCATTTCATCAGCACTGGAGAATATTCTGGACACTAGGCAGTCCCATTTTGGGGATGCACATTAATTCTGGTTACTGTGTGACACCACTGCACACGACTGCATGCACCATTATTTCCTGGAGACTTTACATTTCTTGTTGTGCTTTCATTTCACTTCATCCACACTGGACACAAGGCAGTAGCATTTGGGAGATGCACATTAATTCTGTTGTCTGTATGTTACCACTGCACGTAAGACTGAGTGCACTACTAATACTGGGAGAATTTGCATTTCTTATTATGTTCTCATTATACATCATCAGCAATGGGTAATTTTCTGGACAGAAGACTGTCACATTTTGGGGATGCAAATTAATTCTGGTGACTGAGTTTTAATACTGCATGCATGACTAAGAGCACCATTAATTCTGGGAGACCTTGCATTTCTTCTTACACACTCATTTCACATCATCAGCACTTTGAAATTTTCTTGACGTAAAGCAGTTGCATTTTGGGTATGGAAATTAATTCTGGTAAATGTGTGTGACAACTGCATGCATGACTGAGTGCAATATTAATTCTGGGAGACTTTGCATTTCTTGTTATGCATTCATTTCACTCCATCGGTAATGAGGAATTTTCTGGACAAAAGACAGTAGCATTCTGGGGATGTTCATTAATTCTGGTGACTGTGTGTGACCTCTACACATACGACTGCGTGCACCATTAATTCTACTAGACTGCATTTCTTGCTGTGCTATCTTTTCAGTTCATCAGACCTGGTGAATTTTCTGGACACAAGACTATAGCATTTTGGGGATGCACACTAATTCTGGTGACTATGTGTTATCACTGCATGCATCACTGAGAGCTCCTTTAATTCTGCGAGATTTTGCATTTCTTGTTACATTTTCATTTCACATCATCAGCACTGATTAATTTTCTGGACACAAGATTGTAGCATTTTGGGGATGCAGATTAATTCTGGTGACTGAGTGTCACCACTGCATACATGACTAAGAGAACCATTAATTGTGGGAGACCTTGCATTTCTTGTTACACACTCATTTCACATCATCAGCTCTGGGGAATTCTCTGGACACAAGGAAGTACCATTTTGGGGATGCGAATTAATTCTTTTGACTGTGTGTTACCACTGCATGCATGAGTAAGAGAACCATTAATTCTGGGATACCTTGCATTTCTTGTTATGCACTCATTTCACTTCATCCACTCTGGGGAATTTTCTGGACACAAGACAGTAGCATTTTGGGGATGTACATTAATTCTGGTGACTGTCTGTGACCTCTACACATATGATTGAGTGCACCAATAATTTTTGAGATTGCACTTCTTGCTGTGTATCATTTCACTTCATCAGCACTGAAGAATTTTTTACTGTACATAAGACAGTACCATTTTGGGGATACACATTAATTCTGATTACTGTGTGTGACCACTGCATCCATGACTGAGTGCACCATTAATTCTAGGACATTTTGCATTTCTTGTTACATTCTCATTTCACGTCATCAGCACTGATTAATTTTCTGGAAACAAGATTGTAGCCTTTTGGGGATGCACATTAATTCTGGTGACTGTGAGTGACTACTGCATGCATGACGGAGAGCACCACTAATTCTGAGAGAGTGAACATTTCTTGTTACTCTCTCATTTCACTTTATCAGCACTGGAGATTTTACTGGGCACAAGACAGTACAATTTTGGGAATGCACATTAATTCTGGTTACTGTGTGACACCACTGCAGGCATGACTGCATGTACCATTTACTTCTGGAGACTTTGCATTTCTTGTTGTGCTTTCCTTTTACTTCATCCGCACTGAGGAACTTTCTGGACACAAGACAGTAGCATTTTAGAGATGCACATTAATTCTGGTGACTGTATGTTACCACTGCACGTAAGACTGAGTGCACCATTAATTCTGGAAGACTTTGCATTTCTTATTATGTCCTCCTTTCACATCATCAGCAATGGGGAATTTTATGTACAGAAGACTGTAGCATTGTTGGGATGCAAATTAATTCTGGTGACTGTGTTTTAATACTGCATGCATGACTAAGAGCACCATTAATTTTGGGAGACCTTGCATTTCTTGTTACACACTCATTTCACATCATCAGCACATCGGAATTTTCTGGACAAAAAGCAGCAGCATTTTGAGGATGCCCATTAATTCTGGTTCCTTTGTGTGACTACAGCATGCATGACTGAGTACACCATTAATTCCTGGAGACTTTGTATTTCTTGTTACACACTCATTTCACTTCATCAGCACTGGCAATATTCTGGTCACAAGACAGTAGCATTTGGAGGATGCATATTAATTCTGGTGACTGTGTTACCACTGCATGCATAACTGAGTGCGCCATTAGTTCTGGGAGACTTAATATTTCTTGTTACGCCCTCATTTCACTTCATCTGCACTGGGGAATTTTATGAACACAAGACAGTAACATTTTGGTGATGCACATTATTCTGGTAACTGTGTGTGACCACTGCATGCATGACTGAATTCACCATTAATTCTGGGAGATCTTGCATTTCTTACTGTGCTATCATTTTACTTCATCAGCACTGTACAATTTTCTGGACCCTAGGCAGTAGCATTTTGGGGATGCATATTAATTCTGGTGACTTTGTGTTACCACTGCACAAATAACTGAGTGCACCATTAATTCTGGGAGATTTTGCATTTCTTTTTTGCTCCCATTTCACTTCATCAGCACTGTTAAAATTTCTGGACACATGACAGTAGCATTTTGGAGATGCACATTAATTCTGGAGACTGTGTTTGACCACTGCATGCATGACTGAGAGCAACATTAATTCTGGGAAACTTTACATTTCTTGTTATGCTCTCATTTCACTTCACCAGCACTGGGGAATTTCCCATACACAAGACAGAAGGATTTTGAGGTTGAACAATAATTCTGGTCACTGTGTGTGACCACTGCACACATGTCTGAGTGCACCATTAATTCTGGGTGACTTTGCAATTCTTGTTGCACTATCAATTCACTTCATCAGCACTAGGGAATTTATGGTCAATAAACAGTAGCATTTGGGGATGCACATTAATTCTGGCGACTGTGTGTTTACACTGCATGTATGACTGAGTGTGCCATTAATTCTGGGAGAATTTGCATTTCTTGTTATGCTCTCATTTCACTTCATCAGCACTGAGGAATATTCTTGACTCAAGATAGTAGAATTTTCGGTATGCACATTAATTCTGATGACTGTGTGTTACCTCTGCATGCGTGACTAAGAGCACCATTAATTCTGGGAGACCCTGCATTTCTTGTTACACACTCAATTCACTTCATCAGCACTGGTGATTTTCTGGTCAAAAGACAGTAGCATTTGGGGGATGCACCTTAATTCTGGTGACTGTGTTACAACTGCATGCATAACTGAGTGTGCCATTAATTCTTGGAGACTTTACATTTCTTGTTATGCTCTCATTTCACTTCATCAGCACTTGGGATTTTTCTGGCCACATGACAGTAACATTTTGGTGATGCACATTATTCTGGTCACTGTGTGTGACCTCTGCATGCATGACTGAATGCGCCATTAATTCTGGGAGACCTTCCATTTCTTGTTGTGCTATCATTTCACTTCATGAGCACTGTTGAATTTTCTGGACCCTGGACAGCTGCATTTTGGGGATGCACTTTAATTATGGTGACTTTGTGTTATAACTGCATGCATAACTGAGAGCACCATTAATTCTAGGAGATTTTGCATTTCTCATTATGCTCCCATTTCACTTCCTCAGCTCTGTTGAAGTTTCAGGACACAAGGCAGCCGAATTTTGTGGATGCGCATTAATTCTGAAGACTGTGTGTGACCACTGCATGGATGACTGAGAGCACCATTAATTCTGGGAGACTTTGCATTTCTTGTTGTGCTGCCATGTCACTTTGTTTGCACTGGGGAATTTTCCAGACATGAGGTAGAAGCATTTTGGGGATGCACATTATTTCTGGTGAGTGTGTGTTACCTGTTTGTGCATGACTGAGTGCACCCTTTACTTCTGGGAGACTTTACATTTCTTTTTTAATTGAACAAGTTTTATTGGTTTAACAATAAGAAACACATCTCCAGTTATACAGTAAAGAGTAATGAACAGGACATTAACTACATAAACACTCTCCCACCCTCCCTCCCTCCTCCTTCCCTCCCTTCCCATGACTACACACGTTACCAAATCTCCATCCATCCATCTTAAGGTAGACTAGGGCCTCAAGGCTTCCAAGCTGCCATGAGTGCCTCAAGAATGCCCCAAAGTGATGTGTGTGCCCTAGTCCTGCCTCGCATATAGGCTATCTGCCATTCCAATTGTAAAGCCAAGGTGCACTCCCTGTACCATTCCATCAAAGTGGGAACCTGATCACTTGTTCAATGCCTCAGAATTACCAATTTAGCTGTTGCAGCTATGAGTGACATTTGTGCCCTTTTGGCTTTAGGCGTGCCAATTGGAAAGAGACTGATCAAACATACTCTGGGGGTAAACAAGGTTTCCAAGTAAAGGATAGGGTCTAAGGTTTTCTTAAAAGACTGCCAAAAGACCTGGACCTGGGGACATACCCAGATCATATGATACAAAGTACCAGTGCCCCCTTTGCACTTCCCACAAAGGGATGTGGTCACTGTCCCATATTTATACAGCTGGGAGGGGGTTAGATACATATTATGCAATATATTAAAATGTACTGCCCTCAACCTATCTTGTTTTATAAATTTATACATTGAAAGCCAAATGTTCTTCCAGAGGTGGGGCTCCTCCGGGATTCCCAATTCCTTAGTCCAGTAATAACAAACCCCTACCGGCAATCTAACATCCCACTCCTGAAGGGTTTTATACAAATTTGAGACTGAACATGGCTGGGAGGCTATATGCAAAAGTGTAGCTAAATCTCTATCGCCCGGCACCACCGGTGTAACCTGAGAGAAAAAGGAAGTTAGGGCATTACTGACTTGCAAGCACTTAAATGTTTCCTTGGGTGAGACAATTAAGGACACTTGCAGATGGCTGGGGGGGGGAGCAACTTTCCATTCAACCACACATCGGATACCCTGGAGTGATTTAACTGTGGCCAAAAAGAGGAAAACAATGGTGCACCCCAATCTTAAAATGCGGGTTACCAACAATGGGCTGGTCAGTTGAATGGTACCACCTTATTGCGAGGTGTTTTTGTATCTGATGAAGGGCCTTTAATGACCATCCCATGGGGTTATTTCTAAGCAGCTTGGGGATAGCTGATGGGAAAGCATATAGGAGGGCCGACAGTGAGCATTTGGCTTGCACTGACAGGTGCTATTCTATGTCTAACCACAACGGTGAGTATCCTGTGTGATTACTCCCCCTACCCCAGTAAGCCAATTTGCTAATGTGCTGTGCAGCATAATATAGGAAGAAGGAATGGGCAGCCAATCCACCTCTTAGTTTTGGGGCTGTCAATTTGAAATAGGATCTGCAGACTCTTTTTAGGTTCCATACAAAGTGGCTGACTGCACTTTGCAGTTTGGAGAACCATCCTTTTGGTAGATACATACCTAGCATGCCGAGAGGATATAAAATCCTTGGTAGAACATTCATTTTAATGACACTTAGCCTACCCCAAAAGGAGAAGGGGAGCAATCTCCACCTCTCCATGTCCCCCATTATTGCTTTAACTAAATTACCCAGATTATCCTTTCTTATGGAGTTCAATCCCTTGCAGACATTAATGCCCAGATATGTAAGAGACTTTGTTTCCAAGGAGAGGCCAAGGGGTAATAATTCAGCCTTATTAACCCTGCTATTCAAAGGAAAAATTTTTGTTTTGGCCCGATTTAACTTGTAGTAGGAGAGTTTGGAAAAGGCCTCGATCTCCATCAATGCAGCTGGAATTGAGACCCCAGGGTCCTCAATATGCATTAAAATGTCATCTGCATATACCAAATAAGTATATCTGGCATCCCCTATTTGTATACCCTTAATAACAGACTTCACTGTGATCCTGCGCAGTAGAGGCTCCAGGTACAGATTGAAGAGCAGGGGAGACAGGGGGCATCCTTGCCTTGTTCCCCGAGATAGCTGGAATAGCGGGGACAGCACCCCATTACACTTGACCCGGGCCGAAGGAAGTGAGTATAAGAGTTGCACCCATCTCTGGAATTCCTTCGGCATCCCAAAAGAGGACAGGGTGGCCAAAAGAAACTCCCAGGATACCCTGTTGAATGCCTTTTTGGCATCCAACGATACCAGCACCATTGGTGTGTCAGAGTCCCTAGCAGTTGTGATAAAATGTAATAACTTCCTCATATGGTCCTGGGATAGCCTCCCCACCATAAATCCCACTTGCTCGCAACTAATAAGATTACCAATGACTTTGGAGAGCCTATTTGCAAGAACCTTGGCCAATATTTTGACATCTGTATTTAATAGGGAAATGGGGCAGTAACTGCCAATACTCAAAGGGTCCTTCCCTTGTTTTAAGATTAAAGAGATCATGGCCTCTTGGAAGGTGGGGTCCGAGAACCCATTGTCATACCAGTACTGGATTACCTCTTTTAAGATTTGGGTCACTATCGAATGGCAGGCTTTATAAAAATTACTGGGGAACCCGTCTGGCACAGGGGATTTATCTAGAGACATCTGCTGAATGGCCTGCTGTATCTCACAAATAGTGATTGGGGCACTCAAGGATGCCTCCTCTATGTCTGTAAGCTTAGGTAGATTCACCGAGTTAAGGTAAGAACTAATATCATCGTCAGTGGGGCATGCAGCAGAGTCCACAGCATACAGTTCTTGGAAATAAAGGCCGAAGGCCTTCGCCATTTCCAGAGGGTCAGTACAGACTCATCCCTCCCTTCCCATATAAATTCCGGTAATAAATTGCGATGAGTCTAGCTGACGGATGCGCATAGCAAGTAACTTACTCACCCTCTCCCCTGTTTCCAAATACTTCAATCTGGTTCTTAGCAGGGCAAGTTCCACTCTCTGAGAGACCAGGCTAACATATTGGGCCTGTAGCTGATGAAGTCTGGCCTAGCTCTCCTCCGAGTAGGTGCGAGACAAACTATGCTCTAAGGTCTTAATAGATGCTAAGAGGGAGACCAATTGGGCTTTTTGTTTCTGAGCTCTCTTAGAGGCCATTTTGATTAGTTCTCCCCTTAAAGAGCATTTCAGGGCTGCCCAGACTAAATCATATTTAGCTATCGACCCCTGATTACTGCTGAGGAATGAGGTAATAAAATCTATTATGTGCCTCAGCTAGGCTTCATCCTTCAATATCTGACTGTTTAGCCTCCATTGGGGTGACCGTTTGCTTCCTGCCCCTAGCCAAAATTCCAGACTAACTGGGGGGTGGTCAGATAATACTCTAGCTGATATCTCTGCTTGCATAACCCCAGACATTGCAGAGGAGCTTATCAATATATAATCAGTTCGGAAGTATGTCCCGTGTGCTGCAGAAAAGAAAGTGTATTGCTGTACAGTTGGGTTGATAACACACCAGGCATCCACTAAGGCAGCATCTCTAATGAGCTCCTTCAGTGCTCTTTGTGCAGGAGACAGCCCTCGCCGCTCACGCCCAGATCTGTCCAGGTCTGTTTGCAGCACGAGGTTCCAATCCCCACCTAATAGTGTGAGCTTCTTAGGATTAGATACCACGATACTTAGCAACTTCACAAAAAAGGCCGGAGAATCACAATTTGGACCGTATACCGAGCCAAGTAGTATCAGATGGGATTCTAAAAGGCCATGTATGATGATATAACGGCCCTCCGGGTCCCAGGTTTCCTGGACCGGCTTAAAAGGGACATTCTTCACTATAAGAATGGCTACCCCACCCCTGTTCGTGGATATCCCTGCTCCAAAGACCTGCCCAACCCATGATCTTCTAAAGAAGGTAACATCCTCTCTCCTCAGATGCATTTCTTGAAGGAAAACAACTTGCGCCCGTAACTGCCGTAAGTGCCTCAGTATGGTGTGCCTCTTGACCCTATCCTTGGCTCCCTTGACATTCCAACTAATGAAATTGTATTTGCTACTCATGTCATTATACTAATAGAACATGGACAGAGGAAGAGAAAAGATGTCCACAGTGGACTGTACGGAGGTCCCACTGAGTTATCAATACCTATTCTAGCATTCTGTAACAGTAATGAACCCTGACAGTGTATAGTCATGGGCTCCCCCAACCAAAAAATCCCTACCCTATGCTTCCAGCTAACCAAACTACACCCCCCACCCCCCTACAACCGACTTACCCCGGTTCAGATTAACCGCACTCCCATTTATCTCACGCCACATGATTAACATCACAGCAAACCATGCCTGACAACTATCTCCCCCAGAGCCCCCCTGTTTACAGTGAGAGACTGCACATAAACCTAAGTGATTAATACAAGCCTGTTATATTGAGCAGTAAATAACTATGCTATATGCCTAACCACAAATCGCTGGTGTGCTCAATGACCATTAGTAAGGGCTTCAAATCTGTAAAGCCAACTATACACAGAGGGCCGGATATTCAAAAGGGTTGCACCATGCGCAATAGGGTTGCGCATGCGCAAGTCTGAAATTGCGCCATTCTGCGATATTCAGCAGGAGGCATTTGCGCCACCGAAAACAGGCTGAGCAACAGCGCAATGCAAATGAAGGCATGCGCAACCAAAGGGGGTGGATCCCTGCATAAAGAGCGCAATGCGATATTCAAAGGGTTGCGCAATGCGCAATAGCGGAACAGCCGGAAGTTGCACCACAGCGGAAATGAGCCAAAATAAAAAGGCTCAAGGAAGAGGCGCAAGAACGCTACAGGGATGCCAAGTGAGACAGACAGAGAGACAGACAGCGACAGTCCAGAACAGGGCAGGCAAGGGAAGTTGTGTGGGCCATAGGCTGCAGAGGCCAGCGGGGGTACCTGGTGCAGTGGAGGTAGCAGTCAGGACAGCGGGGTAACAGAGCAACATCAGCCGGGGTCACAAGCCAGGGAGATGGACGTGCCAGCTTCACATGGAAGCTGTAATGAGGGGTGAGAATGCAAGCTGCAGGGGACGTGGCGTGGAAGGGCCGTTGGTGTAACCCCAACAGGCAGTACCGTGCCGCATCAGCTTTGAGCTGTACACAGATGTAGAGATCGTGGGCGGTACCGCCTGAACAGGGCAATACTGAGGCGGCTCTGTGAGCTGTGCAGTGATGTGATGCAGGCACCCTCACGACGGAGTCACGCTCTGTCAGTGGAGACCAAGGTGACAGCCTGCATGTGCCTGCTCACCACGGGCACCTTCCAGAGGCCGACAGGGGACACCACAGGCATCACACAGTCGGCCACATCACGCATCCTCACCCAATTCCTCAGCGCACTGCTGCCACATGCTGCGGAGCACATCCATTTCCCCAGCACCGTGGCAGAGCGTACAGCAAACATGCAGGAGTTCCACAGGGTAGCACGTATGCCTGGCGTGCTAGGGGCCATAGACTGCACCCATGTGGCCATTCGCATGCCACCTGGCCCCGATGGGGCTACATATAAGAACAGGAAGGGCTATTCCAGTGTCAACTGCCAGGTGGTGTGTGATGCCACTGGGCGCATAATCAATGTCTGTGCCACACACCCTGGCGGAGCACATGATGCCTTCATATGGTATCAGTCCACACTGTGCCATCGATTTGAGAGTGGGGACATCCCCACAGGCCATCTAGTGGGTGAGTACGCATGTAGGAATTGCAAACTTGGGGCAAGGGTGGGAATGCCACAGGTGCCATGGTAGTGGCACACAGGGATATTGGCAATATGGACCTGAACATGATACTCATCTCCACTATCTCCACACAGGTGACAGCGGATACCCACTCCGTCCCTGGCTGCTCACACCATACCGGCGCCCCATGACCCCATCGCAGCAACGCTATAATGAGGCACATGCCGCCACACGCAACATCATCGAGCGGGTGTTTGGGATGCTCAAGGCACGCTTCCGATGCCTAGACACCTCCGGCGGTGCCCTACAGTACAGCCCCTCAAAGGCCTGTGGGATATTCCTGGCCTGTTGTATCCTGCACAACATGGCCAAAGACTGTGGGATAGCCATTCAGGTCGAGGAGGGGGACAGCGATGGGGACGCCAGTGGCGCCGGTGATGATGGTGATGAGCAGCCCCCCCTTGGACGGCGGGACTCCCGACTGATCCGGCAGGCCCAGCTGCACCGGGACACCATCACGGAGGAGCATTATGCACGACACAGGTAAGTCAAGGGGCCATGTGCAACCAACACTGTCCAGGCGCAACCCACAGGCACACAGAGTAACACACCAGGGGTGCATGACGGCAAGGGGAGTGGAAGGGACCAGGCACACAAACACACCATCAGGGAGGGGTGAACAGTCATGGACACACACACACACACACAGGCACAAAGCGTACATGGGCAGGTGCACAGCAGAGCAGGAACAGACATGGCAAACACACAGATCCACAGACCACACCCACCACCTGTACTGTCCAAGTACGTGTGTCAGATGCTGGGCACCCTTGCACTTGGTGTACAGTACAATGCAGGCATCATCATGCACACGCACCTGTGGACAGCAGTCGGGATGGTGTGCAGGTGGTCCGTGAGTCGGCGTGATGGGCAGGGCACCCACCAGTGCACTGCCCACCATGACGCACATTGCACACAGGGCAGCACCAGACAGGGCCCGCACTGGGAGACAGGTCAGTCATGTTGCACTGTTCCACGGCCACCGCGGATGCGTGGGCGGCCCGCCGTGACCCAACAGCACTGGCAGGCTGAGCAGGGGCCACATGGGGTGGCACCGATGGACCACCAGGGGTCCCACTGCGCGATCGCGACCTTGTCCGCACTGGGGTCTGTAGGATGCCAAACATACCTGCACCAGGGGTGCTCGGGATGCCCACAGCAGAACCCGGTGTCGACAGGCTGGGTGTCGCACAACGCGGAATGGGGAGTGGAGAGCATACTGTGTGGGGTGCGCGGTACAGGAGCACCTGCTTGTGTGCCCAATGCAGCCACGACAGCGACCAATGCCTGGGTCTGCCTGTCAATGGCGGCGGTCACATCCATCCGCATTGGACCATCTCTGCAGGATCAGAGCACAGTCCCTGCTGTGCCGCTCCACAGCCACACACAGTGCCTCCACAGACGTTGCAACCGCCTTTGCTGTACTGATTCCCGCAGCAGGCGGGTGTGCTCTTCAAATGGGTACTCTGCCACAACGGCATCCTGTCCCCCAGGGTATGGAAGGTCCTGATGCTCAACACCCCTTGAGGGTGGGCGCTGTTCACCAGGACCAGGAATGGGCATATCAAAGGGCGGTGGCATGTGCCACCGCTGGACACTGTACCCCCAGACCTGGTGGGTGACTGCTGCTGCTGCCCCTCCAACCGCTGTGCCCCAGGGACCACTCGTTCCACTGCTGTGGCTGCAACAGTGCCAGACACCTGCACAGCCACTGGTGCTGCCCCACCGGTGCTGACAGGCACAGCCTGGGACTGTGCCGACATGCTGGCACACACGTTGGAACCAGCTAGGCCCAGGGGCACGTGCTGGCCTGCTGTGTGTCCGTCATGGGACACACACATGTCACTGCCCATTGCAGTCCTTGCATCATCAATGGTGCAGGTGCGTCTACAGCCACAGTCACAGCGTGCTGGCATGCTTGCATGCCAGACTGCTGAGACACAGGCTTGCACCCCACACCTGACTCACCGACACCAGAGTTGGCAGCCAGGCGTGCATGCTGGTGCAGTGCATGCTGGCTGGTGACAGAGGTGGATGGACCCTCCTCCATCTCCGGCAGGTCTTCCTCACTGCCTGGACCCACCACCACCATCCCCTGAAGATGAACAGGATCTGTAACAGAAAGAGAGGACATGTGAGTGCATGTGAACAACCTCCCCCCAACACCACCACCATGTCATACCGTGCAGTGATGGGCTTCCACCTGTCTGGAATCCACCTCCTGGTATGCCCTCAATAGCACTCCACTGCATTGATGCAGCCAGTTGGTCCTCAGCCGGGGTCAGCTCCACCACCGCTGGCTGGCCCCCGCCAGTGCCAGCACGTGCCGCCCTGAGGGCTGCCACCTTCTCCTTCACCCTCCTGCGGTCTGTCCCCATCTTCTTTTTGCATTCCTGCACGGGCGCTGGTGGCTTCATGCAGGTTCACTGCCGAGCTACCCCCTCCCATGCAGCCACACGGGCCTGAGGGGTGCCCCGCCGTCCACTCAGTAGTGGCTCCTCCTCCAGGTAGGCCTAGAAGAGGGCCTCTGTCTCCGCTGTGGTGAAGTTGGGCCTCCTCCTCCACCCACCATCCTCACCCTCACCTTGGCTCTGCTCGGTCATGTCAGTCTGTATTGGTGGAAGTGGACACCTGTCACTGTGCAGTCTACAGCATTATCCCATGACGGTTGGCCAGGGTCTTCAAGGTCTTGGACACAAAAAACAGTACTTGGTGCCCCTTTTTAAAGTGAAAAACATGGACCGAAGTTCTTTGCCACAGGTGCATAGACTATGATACAAGGATATGGGGTCCCAATAAGGCTGGTCTCTCTGGGTACATGATTCAGAGACACTGGCACCCACTATCTAGGTCACCTCTATTGGAACAATTTTGTCCAGAGCCCCTCTGACTTCCAAGCTCTGGGTTAAACCACTTCCTAGGGGCTAGTATTAACACTCTAAGAGGGATGACAGCCCTGACTTCAGTGATACTTCTCTGTGGGGATGACATTCACTAGTTACCCAGCATTCAGTGCACTGAGCCTGGAAGAGAGGCTGGACCACCCTTCCTTCCACCCCCCACCAGGTATAAAACAGTCACAGAATTAGCAGCTGCATGGACTAGGGGCTCACAGAACAGCAGCTGACATTCTCTGCACCGGCAGCAAGCAGCACAGTAACACAGATGTTGGAGGTTTTCTCAGAACCAAGAACTCAACTTGCTACACAGACAGCATGGAATCAGAACAGGAAATACTATGAACGAGGCAAGCCAAAACAGGTAGGCAGTTTTAACTTGCATGATGTATCAAAGTGTAGAGATTTACAGAGTAAAGTACCATCGATGGGTCCCAATGCATATCTCTTACCCAGGGAAGGGGCTCTCTGGCTGGGCAGGCATGGTAACCTCACCCCCTAAATCTTCCAGGTCCTGCTAACTACACTTCCCTTGGGCCTAGCACTCCCAGACACCCAGGGCTAATGGCCCTCACCTCCCTGATGGCCTGCCAGTGTTGGGCCATCCACAGGCTGGTTGTTACCCAGGGTCCCAATGCAGATCTCTTACCAGGAAGGGGCTCTCTGGCTGGGCAGGCATGGTAACCTCACCCCCTAAAACTTCCAGGTCCTGCTATTTACACTTCCCTTGGGCCTAGCACTCCCAGACACCCAGGGCTAATGGCCCTCACCTCCCTGATGGCCTGCCAGGGCAGAGACCTGAACAGGCTTCCTTGTCACCCAGGGTCCCAATGCATATCTCTTACCCAGGGAAAGGGCTCTCTGGCTGGGCAGGCATTGTACCCCACCCCTAAAACTTCCAGGTCCTGCTAATTACACTTCCCTTGGGCCTAGCACTCCCAGACAGCAGGGGTTCATGCCTTTAACCTCCCTGATGGCCTGCCAGTGTTGGGGCTTCCACAGGCTTGGTTGTTACCCAGGGTCCCAATGCATATCTCTTACCCAGGGAAGGGGCTCTCTGGCTGGGCAGGCATGGTAACCTCACCCCCTAAAACTTCCAGGTCCTGCTATTTACACTTCCCTTGGGCCTAGCACTCCCAGACACCCAGGGCTAATGGCCCTCACCTCCCTGATGGCCTGCCAGTATTGGGCCTTCCACAGGCTTGGTTGTTACCCAGGGTCCCAATGCAGATCTCTTACCCAGGGAAGGGGCTCTCTGGCTGGGCAGGCATGGTAACCTCACCCCCTAAAACTTCCAGGTCCTGCTAATTACACTTCCCTTGGGCCTAGCACTCCCAGACACCAGGGGCTAATGGCCCTCACCTCCCTGATGGCCTGCCAGGGCAGAGACCTGAACAGGCTTCCTTGTCACCCAGGGCCCCAATGCATATCTCTCCCCCAAGGAAAGTGCTCTCTGCCTGGGGAGAACTGCTGGCATGTTCCCTGGAGACTTCCGGAATCAGCCTGCCAGCCTCAGCATCAAACCATGCCCAGCAAGTGCTATCACAGCCTGGGTAGGCTTACAAACTCCCCTTGAGCGACTATTAAGCCCGACCAACACTATTTAAAGATATCCCAGCCAACAGCCAGTAGGGCCATCTGGTCTGAAAGCCCGTCCGGCCATCTGGTCCTAACATCTCCAGGGACATCTGGTCCCACCAGGACAAGGGACATCTGGTCACACTTTCTCCCAGGGACTTCAGCTACTGCTAGGATTCCACCGGACTCGATGCCCTTAGCCTGAAACAGCTGCTGGCATTGCCCTAAGACTACCAGGGCCTGCTGTTAAAGCCTCCCTTGGGGCTAGCACTCCCAGACACACAGGGCTAATGGCCCTCACCTCCCTGATGGCCTGCCAGGGTAGAGACCTGCACAGGCTTCCTTGTCACCCAGGGTCCCAATGCACATCTCTTACCCAGGGAAAGGGCTCTCTGGCTGGGCAGGCATTGTACCCCCAACCCCTAAAACTTCCAGGTCCTGCTAACCACACTTCCCTTGGGCCTAGCACTCCCAGACAGCAGGGGTTCATGCCTCTAACCTCCCTGATGGCCTGCCAGTGTTGGGGCTTCCACAGGCTTGGTCGTTACCCAGGGTCCAAATGCATGTCTCTTACCCAGGGAAGGGGCTCTCTGGCTGGGCAGGCATGGTAACCTCACCCCCTAAAACTTCCAGGTCCTGCTATTTACACTTCCCTTGGGCCTAGCACTCCCAGACACCCAGGGCTAATGGCCCTCACCTCCCTGATGGCCTGCCAGTGTTGGGGCTTCCACAGGCTTGGTTGTTACCCAGGGTCCCAATGCATATCTCTTACCCAGGGAAGGGGCTCTCTGGCTGGGCAGGCATGGTAACCTCACCCCCTAAAACTTCCAGGTCCTGCTATTTACACTTCCCTTGGGCCTAGCACTCCCAGACACCAGGGGCTAATGCCCTCACCTCCTGATGGCCTGCCAGTGTAGAGACTTCCACAGGCTTGGTTGTTACCCAGGGTCCCAATGCATATCTCTTACCCAGGGAAAGGGCTCTCTGGCTGGGCAGGCATGGTAACCTCACCCCCTAAAACTTCCAGGTCCTGCTATTTACACTTCCCTTGGGCCTAGCACTCCCAGACACCCAGGGCTAATGGCCCTCACCTCCCTGATGGCCTGCCAGTGTTGGGGCTTCCACAGGCTTGGTTGTTACCCAGGGTCCCAATGCATATCTCTTACCGAGGAAGGGCTCTCTGGCTGGGCAGGCATGGTAACCTCACCCCTAAAACTTCCAGGTCCTGCTAATTACACTTCCCTTGGGCCTAGCACTCCCAGACACCCAGGGCTAATGGCCCTCACCTCCCTGATGGCCTGCCAGTGTTGGGACTTCCACAGGCTTGGTTGTTCCCAGGGTCCCAATGCATATCTCTTACCGGGAAGGGGCTCTCTGGCTGGGCAGGCATGGTAACCTCACCCCCTAAAACTTCCAGGTCCTGCTAATTACACTTCCCTTGGGCCTAGCACTCCCAGACACCCAGGGCTAATGGCCCTCACCTCCCTGATGGCCTGCCAGTGTTGGGGCTTCCACAGGCTTGGTTGTTACCCAGGGTCCCAATGCATATCTCTTACCCAGGAAGGGCTCTCTGGCTGGGCAGGCATGGTAACCTCACCCCCTAAAACTTCCAGGTCCTGCTACTACACTTCCCTTGGGCCTAGCACTCCCAGACACCCAGGGCTAATGGCCTCACCTCCTGATGGCCTGCCAGTGTTGGGGCTTCCACAGGCTTGGTTGTTACCCAGGGTCCAATGCATATCTCTTGCAGGAAGGGCTCTCTGGCTGGGCAGGCATGGTAACCTCACCCCTAAAACTTCCAGGTCCTGCTAATTACACTTCCCTTGAGCCTAGCACTCCCAGACACCCAGGGCTAATGGCCCTCACCTCCCTGATGGCCTGCCAGTGTTGGGCCTCCACAGGCTTGGTTGTTACCCAGGGTCCCAATGCATATCTCTTACCCAGGGAAAGGGCTCTCTGGCTGGGCAGGCATGGTAACCTCACCCCCTAAAACTTCCAGGTCCTGCTATCTACACTTCCCTTGGGCCTAGCACTCCCAGACACCAGGGGTTCATGCCTCTAACCTCCCTGATGGCCTGCCAGTGTTGGGGCTTCCACAGGCTTGGTTGTTCAGGGTCCCAATGCATATCTCTTACCCAGGAAGGGCTCTCTGGCTGGGCAGGCATGGTAACCTCACCCCTAAAACTTCCAGGTCCTGCTATTTACACTTCCTTGGGCTAACTCCCAGACAGCAGGGGTTCATGCCTCTAACCTCCCTGATGGCCTGCCAGTGTTGGGGCTTCCACAGGCTTGGTTGTTACCCAGGGTCCCAATGCATATCTCTTACCCAGGAAGGGCTCTCTGGCTGGGCAGGCATGGTAACCTCACCCCTAAAACTTCCAGGTCCTGCTATTTACACTTCCCTTGGGCCTAGCACTCCCAGACACCCAGGGCTAATGGCCCTCACCTCCCTGATGGCCTGCCAGTGTTGGGCCTTCCACAGGCTTGGTTGTTACCCAGGGTCCCAATGCATATCTCTTACCGGGAAGGGGCTCTCTGGCTGGGCAGGCATGGTAACCTCACCCCCTAAAACTTCCAGGTCCTGCTATTTACACTTCCCTTGGGCCTAGCACTCCCAGACACCCAGGGCTAATGGCCCTCACCTCCCTGATGGCCTGCCAGTGTTGGGGCTTCCACAGGCTGGTTGTTACCAGGGTCCCAATGCATATCTCTTACCCAGGGAAGGGGCTCTCTGGCTGGGCAGGCATGGTAACCTCACCCCCTAAAACTTCCAGGTCCTGCTAATTACACTTCCCTTGGGCCTAGCACTCCCAGACACCCAGGGCTAATGGCCCTCACCTCCCTGATGGCCTGCCAGTGTTGGGGCTTCCACAGGCTTGGTTGTTACCCAGGGTCCCAATGCATATCTCTTACCCAGGGAAGGGGCTCTCTGGCTGGGCAGGCATGGTAACCTCACCCCCTAAAACTTCCAGGTCCTGCTATTTACACTTCCCTTGGGCCTAGCACTCCCAGACACCCAGGGCTAATGGCCCTCACCTCCCTGATGGCCTGCCAGTGTTGGGCCTTCCACAGGCTTGGTTGTTACCCAGGGTCCCAATGCAGATCTCTTACCCAAGGAAGGGGCTCTCTGGCTGGGCAGGCATGGTAACCTCACCCCCTAAAACTTCCAGGTCCTGCTATTTACACTTCCCTTGGGCCTAGCACTCCCAGACACCCAGGGCTAATGGCCCTCACCTCCCTGATGGCCTGCCAGTGTTAGAGGCCTGACAGGCTTGGTTGTTACCCAGGGTCCCAATGCATATCTCTTACCCAGGGAAGGGGCTCTCTGGCTGGGCAGGCATGGTAACCTCACCCCCTTAAACTTCCAGGTCCTGCTAACTACACTTCCCTTTGGCCTAGCACTCCCAGACAGCAGGGGTTCATGCCTTTAACCTCCCTGATGGCCTGCCAGTGTTGGGGCTTCCACAGGCTTGGTTGTTACCCAGGGTCCCAATGCATATCTCTTACCCAGGGAAGGGGCTCTCTGGCTGGGCAGGCATGGTAACCTCACCCCCTAAAACTTCCAGGTCCTGCTATTTACACTTCCCTTGGGCCTAGCACTCCCAGACACCCAGGGCTAATGGCCCTCACCTCCCTGATGGCCTGCCAGTATTGGGCCTTCCACAGGCTTGGTTGTTACCCAGGGTCCCAATGCAGATCTCTTACCCAAGGAAGGGGCTCTCTGGCTGGGCAGGCATGGTAACCTCACCCCCTAAAACTTCCAGGTCCTGCTAATTACACTTCCCTTGGGCCTAGCACTCCCAGACACCAGGGCTAATGGCCTCCTCCCCTGATGGCCTGCCAGGGCAGAGACCTGAACAGGCTTCCTTGTCACCCAGGCCCCAATGCATATCTCTCCCCAGGGAAAGTGCTCTCTGCCTGGGAGAACTGCTAGCATGTTCCTGGAGACTTCGGAATCAACCTGCCAGCCTCAGCATCAAACCATGCCCAGCAAGTGCTATCACAGCCTGGGTAGGCTTCCAAACTCCCTTGAGCGACTATTAAGCCCGACCAACACTATTTAAAGATATCCCAGCCAACAGCCAGTAGGGCCATCTGGTCTGGAAAGCCCGTCCGGCCATCTGGTCCTAACATCTCTCAGGGACATCTGGTCCCACCAGGACCAATGGACATCTGGTCACACTTTCTCCCAGGGACTTCAGCTACTGCTAGGATTCCACAGGGACTCGATGCCCTTAGCCTGGAAACAGCTGCTGGCATTGCCCTAAGACTACCAGGGCCTGCTGTTAAAGCCTTCCTTGGGGCTAGCACTCCCAGACACACAGGGCTAATGGCCCTCACCTCCCTGATGGCCTGCCAGGGTAGAGACCTGCACAGGCTTCCTTGTCACCCAGGGTCCCCAGTGCACATCTCTTACCCAGGAAAGGGTCTCTGGCTGGGCAGGCATGTGTACCTCACCCCTAAAACTTCCAGGTCCTGCTAACCACACTTCCCTTGGGCCTAGCACTCCCAGACAGCAGGGGTTCATGCCTCTAACCTCCCTGATGGCCTGCCAGTGTTGGGGCTTCCACAGGCTTGGTTGTTACCCAGGGTCCAAATGCATGTCTCTTACCCAGGGAAGGGGCTCTCTGGCTGGGCAGGCATGGTAACCTCACCCCCTAAAACTTCCAGGTCCTGCTATTTACACTTCCCTTGGGCCTAGCACTCCCAGACACCCAGGGCTAATGGCCCTCACCTCCCTGATGGCCTGCCAGTGTTGGGCCTTCCACAGGCTTGGTTGTTACCCAGGGTCCCAATGCAGATCTCTTACCCAGGGAAGGGGCTCTCTGGCTGGGCAGGCATGGTAACCTCACCCCCTAAAACTTCCAGGTCCTGCTATTTACACTTCCCTTGGGCCTAGCACTCCCAGACACCCAGGGCTAATGGCCCTCACCTCCCTGATGGCCTGCCAGGGCAGAGACCTGAACAGGCTTCCTTGTCACCCAGGGTCCCAATGCACATCTCTTACCCAGGGAAGGGGCTCTCTGGCTGGGCAGGCATGGTAACCTCACCCCCTAAAACTTCCAAGTCCTGCTAATTACACTTCCCTTGGGCCTAGCACTCCCAGACACCCAGGGCTAATGGCCCTCACCTCCCTGATGGCCTGCCAGTGTTGGGGCTTCCACAGGCTTGGTTGTTACCCAGGGTCCCAGTGTATATCTCTTACCCAGGGAAGGGGCTCTCTGGCTGGGCAGGCATGGTAACCTCACCCCCTAAAACTTCCAGGTCCTGCTAATTACAATTCCCTTGGGCCTAGCACTCCCAGACACCCAGGGCTAATGGCCCTCACCTCCCTGATGGCCTGCCAGTATTGGGCCTTCCACAGGCTTGGTTGTTACCCAGGGTCCCAATGCAGATCTCTTACCCAGGGAAGGGGCTCTCTGGCTGGGCAGGCATGGTAACCTCACCCCCTAAAACTTCCAGGTCCTGCTAATTACACTTCCCTTGGGCCTAGCACTCCCAGACACCAGGGGCTAATGGCCCTCACCTCCCTGATGGCCTGCCAGGGCAGAGACCTGAACAGGCTTCCTTGTCACCCAGGGCCCCAATGCATATCTCTCCCCCAAGGAAAGTGCTCTCTGCCTGGGGAGAACTGCTGGCATGTTCCCTGGAGACTTCCGAATCAACCTGCCAGCCTCAGCATCAAACCATGCCCAGCAAGTGCTATCACAGCCTGGGTAGGCTTCCACAAACTCCCCTTGAGCGACTATTAAGCCCGACCAACACTATTTAAAGATATCCCAGCCAACAGCCAGTAGGGCCATCTGGTCTGGAAAGCCCGTCCGACCATCTGGTCCTAACATCTCTCAGGGACATCTGGTCCCACCAGGACAAGGGACATCTGGTCACACTTTCTCCCAGGGACTTCAGCTACTGCTAGGATTCCACCGGGACTCGATGCCCTTAGCCTGGAAACAGCTGCTGGCATTGCCCTAAGACTACCAGGGCCTGCTGTTAAAGCCTCCCTTGGGGCTAGCACTCCCAGACACACAGGGCTAATGGCCCTCACCTCCCTGATGGCCTGCCAGGGTAGAGACCTGCACAGGCTTCCTTGTCACCCAGGGTCCCAATGCACATCTCTTACCCAGGGAAAGGGCTCTCTGGCTGGGCAGGCATTGTACCCCCAACCCCTAAAACTTCCAGGTCCTGCTAACCACACTTCCCTTGGGCCTAGCACTCCCAGACAGCAGGGGTTCATGCCTCTAACCTCCCTGATGGCCTGCCAGTGTTGGGGCTTCCACAGGCTTGGTCGTTACCCAGGGTCCAAATGCATGTCTCTTACCCAGGGAAGGGGCTCTCTGGCTGGGCAGGCATGGTAACCTCACCCCCTAAAACTTCCAGGTCCTGCTATTTACACTTCCTTAATTTCTGCTCCCCAGACAGCAGGGTTCATGCCTCTAACCTCCCTGATGGCCTGCCAGTGTTGGGGCTTCCACAGGCTTGGTTGTTACCCAGGGTCCCAATGCATATCTCTTACCCAGGGAAGGGGCTCTCTGGCTGGGCAGGCATGGTAACCTCACCCCTAAAACTTCCAGGTCCTGCTATTTACACTTCCCTTGGGCCTAGCACTCCCAGACACCCAGGGCTAATGGCCCTCACCTCCCTGATGGCCTGCCAGTGTTGGGCTTCCACAGGCTTGGTTGTTACCCAGGGTCCAATGCATATATCTCTTCCAGGAAGGGCTCTCTGGCTGGGCAGGCATGGTAACCTCACCCCTAAAACTTCCAGGTCCTGCTATTTACACTTCCCTTGGGCCTAGCACTCCCAGACACCCAGGGCTAATGGCCCTCACCTCCCTGATGGCCTGCCAGTGTTGGGGCTTCCACAGGCTTGGTTGTTACCCAGGGTCCCAATGCATATCTCTTACCAGGAAGGGCTCTCTGGCTGGGCAGGCATGGTAACCTCACCCCCTAAAACTTCCAGGTCCTGCTAATTACACTTCCCTTGGGCCTAGCACTCCCAGACACCCAGGGCTAATGGCCCTCACCTCCCTGATGGCCTGCCAGTGTTGGGGCTTCCACAGGCTTGGTTGTTACCCAGGGTCCCAATGCATATCTCTTACCCAGGAAGGGCTCTCTGGCTGGGCAGGCATGGTAACCTCACCCCCTAAAACTTCCAGGTCCTGCTAACTACACTTCCCTTGGGCCTAGCACTCCCAGACAGCAGGGGTTCATGCCTCTAACCTCCCTGATGGCCTGCCAGTGTTGGAGCTTCCACAGGCTTGGTTGTTACAGGGTCCCAATGCATATCTCTTACCAGGAAGGGCTCTCTGGCTGGGCAGGCATGTAACCTCACCCCTAAAACTTCCAGGTCCTGCTATTTACACTTCCCTTAGGCCTAGCACTCCCAGACACCCAGGGCTAATGGCCCTCACCTCCCTGATGGCCTGCCAGTGTTGGGGCTTCCACAGGCTTGGTTGTTACCCAGGGTCCCAATGCATATCTCTTACCCAGGAAGGGCTCTCTGGCTGGGCAGGCATGGTAACCTCACCCCCTAAAACTTCCAGGTCCTGCTAACTACACTTCCCTTGGGCCTAGCACTCCCAGACAGCAGGGGTTCATGCCTCTAACCTCCCTGATGGCCTGCCAGTGTTGGGGCTTCCACAGGCTTGGTTGTTACCCAGGGTCCAATGCATATCTCTTACCCAGGGAAGGGGCTCTCTGGCTGGGCAGGCATGGTAACCTCACCCCCTAAAACTTCCAGGTCCTGCTATTTACACTTCCCTTGGGCCTAGCACTCCCAGACACCCAGGGCTAATGGCCCTCACCTCCCTGATGGCCTGCCAGTGTTGGGCCTTCCACAGGCTTGGTTGTTACCCAGGGTCCCAATGCATATCTCTTACCCAGGGAAAGGGCTCTCTGGCTGGGCAGGCATGGTAACCTCACCCCCTAAAACTTCCAGGTCCTGCTATTTACACTTCCCTTGGGCCTAGCACTCCCAGACACAGGGGTTCATGCCTCTCACCTCCCTGATGGCCTGCCAGTGTTGGGGCTTCCACAGGCTTGGTTGTTACCCAGGGTCCCAATGCATATCTCTTACTCAGGGAAAGGGCTCTCTGGCTGGGCAGGCATGGTAACCTCACCCCCTAAAACTTCCAGGTCCTGCTATTTACACTTCCCTTGGGCCTAGCACTCCCAGACACCCAGGGCTAATGGCCCTCACCTCCCTGATGGCCTGCCAGTGTTGGGCCTTCCACAGGCTTGGTTGTTACCCAGGGTCCCAATGCATATCTCTTACCCAGGGAAGGGGCTCTCTGGCTGGGCAGGCATGGTAACCTCACCCCTAAAACTTCCAGGTCCTGCTATTTACACTTCCCTTGGGCCTAGCACTCCCAGACACCCAGGGCTAAAGGCCCTCACCTCCCTGATGGCCTGCCAGTGTTGGGCTTCCACAGGCTTGGTTGTTACCAGGGTCCCAGTGCATATCTCTTACCCAGGAAGGGCTCTCTGGCTGGGCAGGCATGGTAACCTCACCCCCTAAAACTTCCAGGTCCTGCTAATTACACTTCCCTTGGGCCTAGCACTCCCAGACACCCAGGGCTAATGGCCCTCACCTCCCTGATGGCCTGCCAGTGTTGAGGCTTCCACAGGCTTGGTTGTTACCCAGGGTCCCAATGCATATCTCTTACCCAGGGAAGGGGCTCTCTGGCTGGGCAGGCATGGTAACCTCACCCCCTAAAACTTCCAGGTCCTGCTAATTACACTTCCCTTGGCCTAGCACTCCCAGACACCCAGGGCTAATGGCCCTCACCTCCCTGATGGCCTGCCAGTGTTGGGGCTTCCACAGGCTTGGTTGTTACCCAGGGTCCCAATGTATATCTCTTACCCAGGGAAAGGGCTCTCTGGCTGGGCAGGCATGGTAACCTCACCCCCTAAAACTTCCAGGTCCTGCTATTTACACTTCCCTTGGCCTGCTTACTCCCAGACAGCCAGGGCTAATGCCTCACCTCCCTGATGGCCTGCCAGTGTTGGGGCTTCCACAGGCTTGGTTGTTACCCAGGGTCCCAATGCATATCTCTTACCCAGGGAAAGGGCTCTCTGGCTGGGCAGGCATTGTAACCTCACCCCCTAAAACTTCCAGGTCCTGCTAACTACACTTCCCTTGGGCCTAGCACTCCCAGACAGCAGGGGTTCATGCCTCTAACCTCCCTGATGGCCTGCCAGTGTTGGGGCTTCCACAGGCTTGGTTGTTACCCAGGGTCCCAATGCATATCTCTTACCCAGGGAAGGGGCTCTCTGGCTGGGCAGGCATGGTAACCTCACCCCCTAAAACTTCCAGGTCCTGCTATTTACACTTCCCTTGGGCCTAGCACTCCCAGACACCCAGGGCTAATGGCCCTCACCTCCCTGATGGCCTGCCAGTATTGGGCCTTCCACAGGCTTGGTTGTTACCCAGGGTCCCAATGCAGATCTCTTACCCAGGGAAGGGGCTCTCTGGCTGGGCAGGCATGGTAACCTCACCCCCTAAAACTTCCAGGTCCTGCTAATTACACTTCCCTTGGGCCTAGCACTCCCAGACACCAGGGGCTAATGGCCCTCACCTCCCTGATGGCCTGCCAGGGCAGAGACCTGAACAGGCTTCCTTGTCACCCAGGGCCCCAATGCATATCTCTCCCCCAAGGAAAGTGCTCTCTGCCTGGGGAGAACTGCTGGCATGTTCCCTTGAGACTTCCGGAATCAGCCTGCCAGCCTCAGCATCAAACCATGCCCAGCAAGTGCTATCACAGCCTGGGTAGGCTTCCACAAACTCCCCTTGAGCGACTATTAAGCCCGACCAACACTATTTAAAGATATCCCAGCCAACAGCCAGTAGGGCCATCTGGTCTGGAAAGCCCGTCCGGCCATCTGGTCCTAACATCTCTCAGGGACATCTGGTCCCACCAGGACCAAGGGACATCTGGTCACACTTTCTCCCAGGGACTTCAGCTACTGCTAGGATTCCACCGGGACTCGATGCCCTTAGCCTGGAAACAGCTGCTGGCATTGCCCTAAGACTACCAGGGCCTGCTGTTAAAGCCTCCCTTGGGGCTAGCACTCCCAGACACACAGGGCTAATGGCCCTCACCTCCCTGATGGCCTGCCAGGGTAGAGACCTGCACAGGCTTCCTTGTCACCCAGGGTCCCAATGCACATCTCTTACCCAGGGAAAGGGCTCTCTGGCTGGGCAGGCATTGTACCCCCAACCCCTAAAACTTCCAGGTCCTGCTAACCACACTTCCCTTGGGCCTAGCACTCCCAGACAGCAGGGGTTCATGCCTCTAACCTCCCTGATGGCCTGCCAGTGTTGGGGCTTCCACAGGCTTGGTCGTTACCCAGGGTCCAAATGCATGTCTCTTACCCAGGGAAGGGGCTCTCTGGCTGGGCAGGCATGGTAACCTCACCCCCTAAAACTTCCAGGTCCTGCTATTTACACTTCCCTTGGGCCTAGCACTCCCAGACACCCAGGGCTAATGGCCCTCACCTCCCTGATGGCCTGCCAGTGTTGGGCCTTCCACAGGCTTGGTTGTTACCCAGGGTCCCAATGCAGATCTCTTACCCAGGGAAGGGGCTCTCTGGCTGGGCAGGCATGGTAACCTCACCCCCTAAAACTTCCAGGTCCTGCTATTTACACTTCCCTAGGGCCTAGCACTCCCAGACACCCAGGGCTAATGGCCCTCACCTCCCTGATGGCCTGCCAGTGTTGGGCTTCCACAGGCTTGGTTGTTACCCAGGGTCCCAATGCATATCTCTTACCCAAGGAAGGGGCTCTCTGGCTGGGCAGGCATGGTAACCTCACCCCCTAAAACTTCCAGGTCCTGCTAATTACACTTCCCTTGGGCCTAGCACTCCCAGACACCCAGGGCTAATGGCCCTCACCTCCCTGATGGCCTGCCAGTGTTGGGGCTTCCACAGGCTTGGTTGTTACCCAGGGTCCCAATGCATATCTCTTACCCAGGGAAGGGGCTCTCTGGCTGGGCAGGCATGGTAACCTCACCCCCTAAAACTTCCAGGTCCTGCTAATTACACTTCCCTTGGGCCTAGCACTCCCAGACACCCAGGGTTCAGGCCTCTACCTCCTGATGGCCTGCCAATGTTGGAGACTTCACAGGCTTGGTTGTTACCCAGGGTCCCAATGCATATCTCTTACCCAGGGAAAGGGCTCTCTGGCTGGGCAGGCATGGTAACCTCACCCCCTAAAACTTCCAGGTCCTGCTATTTACACTTCCCTTGGGCCTAGCACTCCCAGACACCCAGGGCTAATGGCCCTCACCTCCCTGATGGCCTGCCAGTGTTGGGCTTCCACAGGCTTGGTCGTTACCCAGGGTCCAAATGCATGTCTCTTACCAGGAAGGGCTCTCTGGCTGGGCAGGCATGGTAACCTCACCCCTAAAACTTCCAGGTCCTGCTATTTACACTTCCCTTGGGCTAGCACTTCCCAGACAGCAGGGTTCATGCCTCTAACCTCCTGATGGCCTGCCAGTGTTATAGCTTCCACAGGCTAGTTGTTACCCAGGTCCCAATGCATATCTCTTACCCAGGGAAGGGGCTCTCTGGCTGGGCAGGCATGGTAACCTCACCCCCTAAAACTTCCAGGTCCTGCTATTTACACTTCCCTTGGGCCTAGCACTCCCAGACACCCAGGGCTAATGGCCCTCACCTCCCTGATGGCCTGCCAGTGTTGGGGCTTCCACAGGCTTGGTTGTTACCCAGGGTCCCAATGCATATCTCTTACCCAGGGAAGGGGCTCTCTGGCTGGGCAGGCATGGTAACCTCACCCCCTAAAACTTCCAGGTCCTGCTATTTACACTTCCCTTGGGCCTAGCACTCCCAGACAGCAGGGGTTCATGCCTCTAACCTCCCTGATGGCCTGCCAGTGTTGGGGCTTCCACAGGCTTGGTTGTTACCCAGGGTCCCAATGCATATCTCTTACCCAGGAAGGGCTCTCTGGCTGGGCAGGCATGGTAACCTCACCCCTAAAACTTCCAGGTCCTGCTATTTACACTTCCCTTGGGCCTAGCACTCCCAGACAGCAGGGGTTCATGCCTCTAACCTCCCTGATGGCCTGCCAGTGTTGGGGCTTCCACAGGCTTGGTTGTTACCCAGGGTCCCAATGCATATCTCTTACCCAGGGAAAGGGCTCTCTGGCTGGGCAGGCATGGTAACCTCACCCCTAAAACTTCCAGGTCCTGCTATTTACACTTCCCTTGGGCCTAGCACTCCCAGACACCCAGGGCTAAAGTCCCTCACCACCCTGATGGCCTGCCAGTGTTGGGGCTTCCACAGGCTTGGTTGTTACCCAGGGTCCCAGTGTATATCTCTTACAGGAAGGGCTCTCTGGCTGGGCAGGCATGGTAACCTCACCCCCTAAAACTTCCAGGTCCTGCTAATTACACTTCCCTTGGGCCTAGCACTCCCAGACAGCAGGGGCTCATGCCTCTAACCTCCCTGATGGCCTGCCAGTGTTGGGGCTTCCACAGGCTTGGTTGTTACCCAGGGTCCCAATGCATATCTCTTACCCAGGAGGGGCTCTCTGGCTGGGCAGGCATGGTAACCTCACCCCCTAAAACTTCCAGGTCCTGCTATTTACACTTCCCTTGGGCCTAGCACTCCCAGACACCCAGGGCTAATGGCCCTCACCTCCCTGATGGCCTGCCAGTGTTGGGCCTTCCACAGGCTTGGTTGTTACCCAGGGTCCCAATGCATATCTCTTACCCAGGAAGGGCTCTCTGGCTGGGCAGGCATGGTAACCTCACCCCCTAAAACTTCCAGGTCCTGCTATTTACACTTCCCTTGGGCCTAGCACTCCCAGACAGCCAGGGTTCATGGCCTCTAACCTCCCTGATGGCCTGCCAGTGTAGGCTTCCACAGGCTTGTTGTTACCAGGGTCCCAATGCATATCTCTTACCCAGGAAGGGCTCTCTGGCTGGGCAGGCATGGTAACCTCACCCCTAAAACTTCCAGGTCCTGCTAATTACACTTCCCTTGGGCCTAGCACTCCCAGACACCCAGGGGTCCATGCCTCTCACCTCCTGATGGCCTGCCAGTGTTGGGGCTTCCACAGGTTTGTTACCAGGGTCCCAATGCATATCTCTTACCCAGGGAAGGGCTCTCTGGCTGGGCAGGCATGGTAACCTCACCCCCTAAAACTTCCAGGTCTGCTATTTACACTTCCCTTGGGCCTAGCACTCCCAGACACCCAGGGCTAATGGCCCTCACCTCCCTGATGGCCTGCCAGTGTTGGGGCTTCCACAGGCTTGGTTGTCCAGGGTCCCAATGCATATCTCTTACCCAGGGAAGGGGCTCTCTGGCTGGGCAGGCATGGTAACCTCACCCCCTAAAACTTCCAGGTCCTGCTATTTACACTTCCCTTGGGCCTAGCACTCCCAGACACCCAGGGCTAATGGCCCTCACCTCCCTGATGGCCTGCCAGTGTTGGGGCTTCCACAGGCTTGGTTGTTACCCAGGGTCCCAATGCATATCTCTTACCCAGGGAAGGGGCTCTCTGGCTGGGCAGGCATGGTAACCTCACCCCCTAAAACTTCCAGGTCCTGCTATTTACACTTCCCTTGGGCCTAGCACTCCCAGACACCCAGGGCTAATGGCCCTCACCTCCCTGATGGCCTGCCAGGTGGGCCTTCCACAGGCTTGGTTGTGACCCAGGGTCCCAATGCATATCTCTTACCCAGGGAAGGGGCTCTCTGGCTGGGCAGGCATGGTAACCTCACCCCCTAAAACTTCCAGGTCCTGCTATTTACACTTCCCTTGGGCCTAGCACTCCCAGACAGCAGGGGTTCATGCCTTAACCTCCCTGATGGCCTGCCAGTGTTGGGGCTTCCACAGGCTTGGTTGTTACCCAGGGTCCCAATGCATATCTCTTACCCAGGGAAGGGGCTCTCTGGCTGGGCAGGCATGGTAACCTCACCCCTAAAACTTCCAGGTCCTGCTATTTACACTTCCCTTGGGCCTAGCACTCCCAGACACCAGGGTTCATGGCCTCTACCTCCCTGATGGCCTGCCAGTTTTGGGCTTCCACAGCTAGTTGTTACCAGGGTCCCAATGCATATCTCTTACCCAGGAAGGGCTCTCTGGCTGGGCAGGCATGGTAACCTCACCCCTAAAACTTCCAGGTCCTGCTAATTACACTTCCTTGGGCCTAGCACTCCCAGACACCCAGGGCTAATGGCCCTCACCTCCCTGATGGCCTGCCAGTGTTGGGGCTTCCACAGGCTTTTTTGTTACCCAGGGTCCCAATGCATATCTCTTACCCAGGGAAGGGGCTCTCTGCCTGTGGAGAACTGCTGGCATGCTCCCTGAAGGTTTATGATCCTGCTGTTAATACTTCCATTGGGTCTTACAGTCCCACACTCCCAGGGTTAATGTTCAGCACTACTAAAATTGTGTTCCTCTTTTACAGATGCTTCTCTGGGGATACCAAGCAAGAAAGTGAGACCCTTTTGTACCTGCACGATGTGTGGTAAGAAAATTAAGCATCTGCCAAGGCACCTCCAGGAAGTACACTGCATGACACTGGGAAAGGCACGATACTTTGGTAGGCAGTCACTCCTGTCCCATCCTCCTGCAGGAAAATGCTTTTTCAAATGCCAGCAGCCAGACTGTTTTGCCATGTAGAGATCTAAGTCAGCACTTCGGAAGTACACAAATGCACTCTGACCAGCTTTAAGCCGACCAAGTATCAGAGACACCCAGACTCAATAATACTCCATCTCTGGATTTGCCACATACTCAAGCTGCCTAGCCAGTCTATAGAGTCAGAATACAAGTCCTCAACTGCTGAAGTCTCTATACAGCTTGGCTCCAGACCTTGGAGGAGGAAAGAAAGACCAAGAAACAACACGCTCACCAGCAGATGCTGTCTCGCTTGTGGAACTCCATTGACCCGGCCCTTTCACTCTCATCCCTGCTGGGTTCCAGGGCATTCATAAGAGATACTTGGATTCCAGGGCTGAAGCCTCAGGGTTTAACCAGGCACCATCAAGTGTTATATAAACAGCCTCCTTCACTCCTGAAATTCTTAGATTTGAATGGGTTTGCCAGGACCTATCAGGCTAAACTAGACATACTCATCAAGGTAATTCCTTTCTGGAGCTGGTCTCAGTACCTCTGCCATGAAGAGGTGCCATGAGATCTGGCTAGGGACTCACAAATGCGGATACCACCAGAGACAGCATCCCTGTATAAGGACACCTGTGCTGCAGAAGGAGGCAGTCAGGATAATTAACAGTAACCCAGAGCCAAGACACTTAGAAACCAAGATCACTGCCTGGCTAGAAATCACACCTCATCTTCAGCTTGCCTCCACAATGCCCAGCGGTCTGCTGCTATCGAAATATGTCTCTGGGTGACTTGAAGAATGCAGAGAGACTGGTTGTTGATAGTGAAGACAGCTATGTCTTAACCATTTTCTTCACAAACCATTTGCAAACATGGACCAGCTAGACTGGTGCTGGAAGGAGAGCTATTCAAGACACTCCAGCTCTATGCACACCACACAAGGTGGCTGCTCCCCAAAACTGAGACCATCAGCTACTGGACTTAATGCCCTGTGCTCATCGAGACAGATGGATCAAACCTGACATGTTCTGCCATTGCAAAAGCAGTGAAGAAGCAGGCAGCCATACCTAGAATCAAACACTTCTCCATGACTCTGTGGCGGAAGAGTACCGTAACAAATGTAAGTATGCCTCCAAACTCCACAATCAGTCTGGGTAGAATTGATGAGGCTGTCCCCATAAAGCTCAGGCCCAGATTCAACCACTTCCCTCAGGGTTAGAAGTCCCAAACTCACAAGAAGTGATGGCCCTGACTTCCTGATGTTCTCCCAGGGTACATACCTCCACAGGCTTGGTTTTCCCTGGGTCCCACAGCATATACCTTACCCAGAGAAAGTGCACTCAGTCTGGGGAGACCTAGTGGTACCCTCACCCCCTCAATCTTTAGGGGCCTGCTTTTGCCACTTTCCTAAGGGCTAGGAGTCAATACTCACAAGGCTAAGGGCCATGACCTCCATGATGCCCTCCCAAGATAGGGACTTCAAAAATATTAGGTTTTTCCAAGGGTCACAAAGCATATGCCTTCCCCAGGGAATGTGCTTCCAAGCCTGGGGACACATGCTGGCATGCCCCCCTAAAACTTCCAGGGCCAGCTGTTAACACTTCCCTTGGGCCTAGTACTCCCAGACTCCCAGGGGTAATGGCCCACACCTCCCTGATGCCCTGCCAGGGTAGGGACTTCCACAGGCTTACTTTTTACCCAGGGTCCCAAAGCATATGCCTTCCCCAGGGAATGTGCTTCCAAGCCTGGGGACACATGCAGGCATGCCCCTCAAACTTCCAGGGCCAGCTGTTAACACTCCCTTGGGCCTAGTACTCCCAGACTCCCAGGGTAGGCCCTCACCCCCTGATGCCCTGCCAGGGTGGGGACTTCCACAGGCTTACTTTTTACCCAGGGTCCCAAAGCATATGCCTTCCCAGGAATGTGCTTCCAAGCCTGGGGACACATGCAGGCATGCCCCCCTAAAACTTCCAGGGCCAGCTGTTAACACTTCCCTTGGGCCTAGTACTCCCAGACTCCCAGGGGTAATGGCCCTCACCTCCCTGATGCCCTGCCAGGTAGGGACTTCCACAGGCTTACTTTTTACCCAGGGTCCCAAAGCCTATGTCTTACCCAGGGAAGGTGCTATCTGGCTGGGGTGGCCTGGTACCCCAGCCCCCTAAACTTCAGGGCCAGCTGTTAATACTTCCATGGGCCTACTGCTCCCAGACTCCCAGGGTAATGGCCTCCCCTCCCTGATGCCCTGCCAGGACAGGGACTTCCACAGGATTAGTTGTTACCCAGGGTCCCAAAACATATGCCTTCCCAGAGATGTGCTTCCAAGCCTGGGGACACCAGCGCATCTCCTCCTAAACCTTCCAGGGCCTACTTTGACCATTTTCTATGGTCTAGCAGTCCCAAACTCACAGGGTGATGACACAGAGCTCCATGATGCCCCCCCAGTTGGAGATTTCCATTTGCTTAGTTGTTAAACGGGGCCCAAAGCATGTATCTTACATTCTTTCTTTCTTTCCACAGTTTCACAGCATTCATCCTGAGGGTAGACATGAGCTTGCATCACACATGAGCCACCGAGCCACAACAGCAGATGCATACTATCGCCTGATGGGCAGCAAAAGAGGAGAGCATCAGAGTGAGCCGACAAATATGCAGTTAACCACAAGGCCCCATGCACCACCACCATCAGCCCACATGCAGGTGCTCCATCACAGACTCTGGAGCAGTTCAATTACCATGGGTGAACCAGGAAAAGGCCCTCTCTTTCATCAGGTACCTGTATTGCAACAAGAACAAGAAGGGGACTTGGCTCACAGGACATCCACAGAAGCCAAGAGATGACTGGGCACACTCCACCTATACGGTCCCCACATGGCCAGCAATCCTTTACTGAACAACAGCAACTGGCAATCAAATCTGCATTCATAGCCACCTTACACAAGGCCAGATCAAGACAGATGATGTTAGGTGCATGCTGCAGACTGACACCTCCCTCCTGGGTGCCTTCCCCTGTCCAGTCAAACCAAAGACTTGCCAAGGAATGTGATGCAAAGAGTATGGACTTTGATTTGTAGTCATGCCAGAATTAAATCCAGCCAATGATTTAAGCTGTATTGCACTTAAAAAAATAAAAAAAAATAAAAATTAAAAAATTAATTAAATAAATAAATAAATAAAATGCATGCATTATTAAATGTCAGGCTTATTACTTCTAGGGGGCCCCCACTGCACCACACTTCCCACTGAAACCTCCAGGTCTTGGGTGAATTTCCTGCTGGGGATACCCCCAGCAACCATATCAGGGACCAGGGGGTTGGCCAGAACATCACACAGCATGCAACTCACCTCTCACCTGCAGTAACCAAATCTGGCCAGTGCAGCCCAATGTCACACATTTATAGCGCAATGCATGCAAATTCGGAGTAGAGCAACTGTAATGAGATGCAAATCACGCCACTGTGCCTTTGAATGGCTGATCAGATGATTTGCATGTGTCGGCTGAATAGCGCGCTGTTGCGCTTTGCGCAATATGGTTGAGCCGGCTGAGCCAATGGCGCATTTCTGTGACTGTGTGGTACACTGCATTGCGCATGCCCAGGTAGCTTACGCAGGCATCTGCCGCGCTGATGATGTGCTGTGCACGATCAGCAATTCAGGCCACCGCCACCATTGTGCCAATGGCACTACAACGCTGGTCACCATATGGCACTGTGGCAGTACTGCGCAATAGTCCACTGTGGCACTGGCACATAGGTGTCTGATTGCCCAGAATGTGTGGACATCCAATGACACTGTGCGTGGCTTTGTGCCACTGACCCATGACCTTGTGCCCGACCTTTGCCCCCTGGCGCTGTACGTCTGGCATGTGTACGGCTCTATCGTGCTGTTCGGTGACAGCGCGATGTGGACCGACGGCGCTGTCTGAACAGCACAATAGGCAGTGATGGAGTTGTATTGCACTACATTTCCAAGTGGGGTTGCCGCGCTGTGGATCGCCATATTGCCACTGTACTTTTTGAAAATGGCACACAGGAGAGCACCACAATGGGGGGCTTTGGAAATAGCTAACCTGGTGGCTGTGGTGGAGCCTTACTATGGCTCACTGTTTGAGGGAGTGCCCCTGCAGGTGCCACGCACCCATGTGTGGCAGCAGGTCACCGCTGCCCTGGAGCAGGCCACTGGGCGGAGAAGGACCCCGGAGCAGTGCAGGCACCGCTACAGTGAGCTGCAGAGGAGGGAGTATGCTCTGCTTGCATGCCTCAGGTCACGTGCCAGGAGGGGCATTGTGCCCAGGCCAGGTGGGTGTGCTGTGTATGCACCGGTATTGTCTGCATGGGTGACTGTGTAATGTAATCTGCGCATGGGGTGGGTTGGGCTGTGGTTTGCTGTGAGGGTGTTTGCAGGTGTGTGCTGTTTGGGTCTGGTTGTGTGGGCAGGCACACTCAATGGGGCAAGGGGCTGTCTGCTTTGGGATCTCACTGATGTGTTTCTCTTCCTTTGTCTCCCACAGGCGTGGAGGAGTGGAGGCGGGCACAGGCTGAGGCCTGGGATGGCGGTGCCAGGGTGGCTGGCAGAGGAGGTGTGCAACAGCCACAGCCACAGCAGCAGCAACAGCAGCAGCCACAGCCACAGCAGCACCTGCTGCAGCGGCTTGATGAGGGTGAGTGTCATTACATCATGGATGCTATTGCATGCTGGGGGGGCAAGGACACCTTCCAGGGACAACACTACCATGCATGCAACATGTGACAGTCATCACTGTCCAGTGGCACTGCATGTGTGTGTGTGTGCATCACTGGTGGTCCATGCATGCACCGGGCACATTGCTGTGGCACTAGCATCCCACCACATAGCCACGTCACTGGGCAGCCTTGGTTGTGCTGTGCTGGACATGGGCGGTGTGTGTGTGCAGTGGTACACATGGCCATTGCTGGCTGGTTGGGCGTGTCTTGTGCACGGTCACTGTGGGTGGGTGCAGTCCATCACAGGAGCGGGGCACTTGGCTGTCTGCCATGCAAGATGGGTGGGATTCAGGGATGTGGACAGTCACAGCCATTGACTCTGATCCCTTGTCCTAGGTATCCAGATCCTGTGCCTGATGGAGCGGGGCCTGCGGAGGCTCACTCAGGTGGCCATCGACACACACACCATTCTCCTGGACTTGCAGCAGCATAGGATGCGGCGCAGAAGGAGGCCATGGGCACAGCACCAGGCAGGAGGAGGGCAGGCTGCCAGGTGGTAGCTGAATGTCAGTGAACCCCACTTTCCCTCTCCCAGTTGTTCACCCCTGCCCCTTACCCACCCCTACATCATACCCATACCCCCACCCCTGCTTTGTAAATATGTTGTTGTTTGTTGTTCTTGTTGTGCATCTTATTATTACATTTATATTTTGATATGAATACTGTGGTGGTCTCTGATTTGCAGCTGGCTATAGGTGCTCAGTTGCAGTGGTGTGCATGGCATCTGGTGTGGTTTGGTCATGGGTATGTGTGTGTGTGTGTGTGGGGTGGTGTCTCTGGTGTGGGTGAGGCTTCCAGTCAGTATTGCTGTGTGCTGCCACCCACTGCTGGGTGCTCATGGTGGGTGTGGCTTGTATGGTTCTGTGGTTCACGAGGTTGCACTGTGCCGGGGGGGCCTGGGGATTCCTGCAGTGCTGGTCACTGTGCATGGGTGGTGTCTTGGGGTCACAGTGCTGGGAGTGCTGTGCACACGGGGGGGCCGCTGGACACTGGGGTGCTTCCCCCTTTGTGTGCCAGTCTCAGGTTGACAGTGGGTGTGCTGCAGTAACACAGCCGGGATGTGCTTTGTTTGCTTGTCCCCATGGTCCGGTGGCTGTTCCATCCCTCCCCCAGTTCTGCTGTGCTTGGGGTGTTGGGGTACATTGTTGGTTCGGCAGTGTGTCCCTGTGCCCATCTGTGGCATGGGTGGTGGGCCCCTGCCTACCTCCCTGGTTGTGCAGTTCCATTGCTATCCTGCTGGGGCCTCTTTGATTGCGCTATGGCGCCTCTGGACTGCTCAGCTGGGCCGCCTTTGTTGCGCTGTGGCGCATCAGCTCTGCTCAGCTTCCCCTTCCTGGTTGCGCTATGGCGCAGGTTGAACGATATTCAGACATTGGCTGCTTGCGCAATTTGTCTTGCTCCATGTTTGAATATCGTGTGTGTTGCGCATATGCGCAATTGACTTGCACTTGCTCCTGCTGTTGCGCACTTTTTGGGCGCAGTTTGAATATCTGGCCCAGAGAGAGAGAAAAAAGGAGATCCTGTTTATTTAGTCCACCATCAGGCCCAGTTAAATGCACTGTTAATAATGTCAGTCAATTGCATTATGCCGGGCGCACTCCAGATCTTCATATCAGTTTCATTGGAAGCCGAGTTGGAAATCACAGTACCTTACTCATAGACTCGGCTATCAGCACCTTGAAGCATCCCCACTATCTGTTGCCAGCGTGGCCCTTATCCTCCAGACCTCACGTTGCTCGCCAGTAATAAATGGCCAATATCTATTTGCCACGGTGCCATGCATTGCACTCAATCGCTCTGTTGTGACGGTCATTGTGGGCGAAAGAGACACCCTTCATCTCTGGGCCAGGAATGCTGAAGACCTTCACAGGCGACATACATGTAGGAAGCCAGTTAATGTGCACCCACCTCAGACTGAATTACAGCCACAGGGTCACTGGGGAAAACAAAATAAACCTTTGACCAGGCCCCCTAGACTGGAATATTACTTGAGTAGCTTTAATGTGACAATCCGATGCAGGGGTAATATTGCTCGAGGCCCACCAGTTCGCAGTCAACTCCCGCAAGCACAAGTGTACTCCTCATAAGTCAACTCTGTCGTGGGACTCTGCCCGAGGAAAAAGACAAAACAATTGGACTATAAGCAAATTAATGTGATAGGATGTGTACCCAAACATGCCATCTCTCCTGAGATATCGCCATGTCCTGTACCCCCAAACTCAGTCTTTACCGTTTACTTCAGAATCACAACACAGCATACTCTCTGCCCATGGAAGGCACCTTCCTCTGATTACTTGAACAGGTCTGGGAGGATACTTTTGAGCTCCTGCAAGGCTTGGGTGGGTGAATCATACGGGAGCCATTTGTCCTCGTGTTTAACCAGCAGGATAGTGGGATATTTGACCCTGAACTGTCTGGAGGCGGCCACCAATTTGGATACTAGTGGGTGAAATTCTTGCCGCAGTACCCTCACTGAGTGAGGGAGATCCTGGGTAATACGAATCTTCTTACCCTCCCAGGTCATTTCGCTAATACCTCTAATTTTGGATAAAATATGTTGTTTATCAAGGTAATTCAGCAATTTGAAGATGATAGGCCTGGGGGGTTGGCCCTGGGCTGGCGGAGGGCGCAGCACTCGATGTGCTCTCTCAATGATATATTATCCTCCGCCCGGGGGGGAGCCAGTGATTTTGTTACAGAACTTCTGCAAAAAAGGGTATCATAGCACTCCCCCCTCCTCTTTCTCAGCAATCCCTATAATTATTAAGTTGTTCCGCCTGCTGCGCCCCTCTAAATCTTCCAATTTCTCCTCTAATTTCTTCATCTTGAACTTCGTGCTAAAGAATTCCAGCTCAAACTTCTCATGCTTTCTCGAGAGAGAGGTTATTTTAACTTCTGAATCGCCAACCCTCCTGGTCAGTGATTCTACAGACCCTTTGATGTCGTGCAGGTCATCCGATATGGAAGCTATAGCAGTCTGGAGGGGCTGCATTATCTCCATGAATTTCCCTTCCCAGAGGGCTGCTTCTGCGGTAGACATTTTAAGCATCCCCGTGGCCTGCTTCTTCTGCCTTTTTGCGGCCTTGTCCTTCTCCGGCGTTCGCGGAGGGGAGTGCCTCGGGGGCGCCTTTTTCATGTATACCTCCATCTGGCTACTGTACTTGGGCATCAGTGGTGAGTAGATGCTTATCAACTCCGGTTTTAAAATATATTTAAACAGAGGTTAGCTAATTTAAGTGAAGAATTCAGGAAAAAGAGAGCAGAGCACCGAGAGATCGCTGTCATCGCTCAGGCTGCCATCATGTGACCCCCGACTTTGCATTTCTTGTTATGCTTTCATTTCATTTCATCAGCACTGAGGAATTTTCTGGTCACAAGACAGTAGCATTTGGAGGATGCACATTAATTCTGGTGACTATGTGTTACAACTGTGTACATCACTGAGAGCACCATTAATTCTGGGAAACTTTGCATTTTTTTTATCCTCTCATTTCAGTTCATCAAATCAAATCAAATCTTTATTTATCCAGGGGATCATCATTGAGCAAGCTCATTTACAAGATGGATCTACTGTTGTCCAAGACAATTATACACACATAGATTGAGAATACAAAGTACAACATGTGCAAAGAGTTACAAACAAATTTACAGAAAAGTGGTAGGTGCACGATATACATTCCAAGCGATCTTGTAGGAACATACATGCATCACTCAACTTTGCTGTGGTATATACAGACTCCATGCATGCAGAAGTTGAGGTGGTATGTTTAGTCATTCTTAGTCAAGCCTCCATCAGAGGGTACAATTCTTTGCATTTCAGCCCTCAGTGACCATTTACCATACTTGGGTGCGGGTCCTGGGCTGCATAGGGGCCCCCTAATGAGGTCTGTATGTTCCGCTTAAATGGTGAGAGGAGAGTAATATGGGAGAAGTGGTGGCTTGGCCGAGGGTCACTATGGCAGCTGACTAGTGGACTTGATTAAAATAGGGAGGGGAGGAACTAGGTTCATGGCTGGATGTGGTAAGGATACGGAGTGAACCGTTAGCAGGATAGCTAGGAACTATGAAAACACTTACAGATTTCGGTGAACGTTTTGTCATAAATGATCCTAAACAGGGAAAAACTGACAGGAGAGCTGAGTCTCAAGGATCTTTGTACCCTGTTCCAGAGCGTAGGCAAAGCGTGGCTTATGGCAGCCCTGCCAAAGTGGTTACTGATCCTGGGGATTTTCAGAGAAATTAGCGAGTGGCTTCTTAGTGCGTAGCTACTGATAGGGCTCAAGGGGAACCAGGCAACAATGTAATCTGGGAGTTTATTGGTAAGGGCTCGGAATGTCCAGAGTGCTGCATTTCTACACTGCTTATATTGAAGGGAAGGCCACCCTATGGCTGCATATAAAGAGCAGTGATGTGTGGAGGATAGGAGACCAGTTATAAATCTTAGTGCTCTGTGGTACAGGACATTCCGTTTTGCAAGGTGTGAGATGGAGCATTGGCCATAGATAATGTCAGCGTAGTCAATTAATGAGAGGAAAGTTGATTGAACAAGCTGTCTTCTTGCATCTGTGGTCAAAATGTGTTTAATTCTGAAGAAGAGGCCAAGCCTCTGCCTAAGCGTTTTCACCAATTCTTCTGTGTGCTCCGCAAAGGAGAGTCTGTTGTCCAGCCATATACCCAGATATTTTAATTCATCAGCAGTGGGGAATTTTCTGGACTCAAGACAGTAGCATTTTTTGGATGCACATTAATTCTGGTGACTGTGTGTTAGCACTGCATGCATGTCTGAGTGCACCATGAATTCTGGGAGACTTTGCATTTCTTGTTGTGCTATCATTTCCACTCATCAGCAAAGGAGAATTCTCTGGATTCAAGACAGTAGCATTTTGAGGATGCACATTAATTCTGGTGACTGTGTGTTACCACTGCATGCATGACTAAGAGAACAATTAATTCTGGGAGACCTTGCATTTCTTGCTGTGCTATCATTTCACTTCATCAGCACTGTGGAATTTTCTGAACAAAAGACAGTAGCATTTGGGGGATGCACATTTATTCTGGTGACTGTGTGTTATCACTGCATGCTTGACTGAGTGTGCCATTAATTCTGGGAGACTTAAAATTTCGTGTTACGCTCTCATTTCACTTTATCAGCACTGGGAAATTTTCTGGACACAAGAAAGTAACATTTTGTGGAAGCACATTAATTTTGGTGTCTGTTTGTGACCACTGCATGCATGGCTGAATGCACCATTAATTCTCAGAGATCTTGCATTTTTTTGTTGTGCTATCATTTCACTTCATCAGCACTGGGGAATTTTCTAGACCCAAGACAGCAGCATGTTGGGGATGCACATTAATTCTGGTCACTGAGTTTTACCATTGCATGCAAGACTGAATGCACCATTAATTCATTTTGTGAGCAAAGTAGAATTTTTTGGGCAAAAGACAGTAGCATTTTGGGGATCCACATTAATTCATTTCACTGTGTGTGACTACTGCATGCATGACTGATTGCACCATTACTTCTGGAAGACTTTGCATTTCCTGCTGTGCTATCATTTCACTTCATCAGCACTGGGTAACTTTCTAGATACAAGACAGTAGCATTTTGGGGATGCACATTAATTCTTGTAACTGTGTGTGACCACTGCACACATGACTAAGAGCACCATTAATTCTGGGAGACATTGCATTTCTTGTTACTCACTCATTTCACTTCTTCAGCACTGGGGAATTTTCTGGACACAAGGCAGTAGCATTTTCGTGATGCAAATTAATTCTGAAGACTGTGTGTGACCACTGCATATATGACAGAGTGCACCATTAATAAAGTGGGCCAGACGCTACGGCGCCCCAGCCCCCCCACAGCCTTTTGTTGTGCTAATTGTTGTCACCTTGCCCAGCAGAACGCTTGTTCCTGCTATAATTTTAATTACTGTGCCTTCCTCTGTCTCTTCCCAGTCGAAGCTCCCTGTCTGAAGCCCTCAGTCGAGCGACCGGAGCCATGCTCCGCCAGCGGGCGGTCGGCAACCGCTTGGTCGCCTTCAAGGGACCAGGAAGCCGGGGAGACAGTGAGGGAAGGTACGGGAAAGTCGCAAACCAATCAGAAGGCGGGCGCTCTCAAGGCCTCGCATCCCATTGGTCCCCTTGCTCCATTGACTTGCATTGCTTAGGCTTTTACTGCTAAAGCTGTTTTCTGGAGTTTTTTAAACCATCTGTTAACTGTTGCTAAAAAAGAGCTGTCTTCATGAATAAGGGGAATCCATGGGGCTATTGTTAGAGAGACTGTGTTTAAGTGATTACAGCCTTTTAGGTTACTTTAAAAGTGGGCCAGACCTTCTGACCCAGCCCCCCCACAGCCTTTTGTTGTGCTAATTGTTGTCACCTTGCCCAACAGAACGCTTGTTCCTGCTATAATTTTAATTACTGTGCCTTCCTCTGTCTCTTCCCAGTTGAAGCTCCCTGTCTGAAGCCCTCAGTCGAGCGACCGGAGCCACGCTCCGCCAGCGGGCGGTCGGCAACCGCTTGGCCACCTTCAAGGGACCAGGAAGCCGGGGAGACAGCGAGGGAAGGTACGGGAAAGCCGCAAACCAATCGGAAGGCGGGCGCTCTCAAGACCTCGCATCCCATTGGTCCCCTTGCTCCATTGACTTGCATTGCTTAGACTTTTACTGCTAAAGCTGTTTTCTGGAGTTTTTTAACCATCTGTTAACTGTTGCTAAAAAAGAGCTGTCTTCATGAATAAGGGGAATCCGTGGGGCTATTGTTAGAGAGACTGTGTTTAAGTGATTACAGCCTTTTAGTTACTTTAAAGTGGGCCAGACGCTACGGCACCCCAGCCTCCCACAGCCTTTTGTTGTGCTAATTGTTGTCACCTTGCCCAGCAGAACGCTTGTTCCTGCTATAATTTTAATTACTGTGCCTTCCTCTGTCTCTTCCCAGTTGAAGCTCCCTGTCTGAAGCCCTCAGTCGAGCGACCAGAGCCACACTCTGCCAGCGGGCGGTTGGCAACCACTTGGCCGCCTTCAAGGGACCAGGAAGCCAGGGAGACAGCGAGGGAAGGTACGGGAAAGCCGCAAACCAATCGGAAGGCAGGCAGCCTCAAGGCCTCGCATCCCATTGGTCCCCTTGCTCCATTGACTTGCATTGCTTAGATTTTTACTGCTAAAGCTGTTTTCTGGAGTTTTTTGAACCATCTGTTAACTGTTGCTAAAAAAGAGCTGTCTTCATGAATAAGGGGAATCCGTGGGGCTATTGTTAGAGAGACTGTGTTTAAGTGATTACAGCCTTTTAGGTTACTTTAAAGTGGGCCAGATGCTACGGCGCCCCAGCCCCCCCACAGCCTTTTGTTGTGCTAATTGTTGTCACCTTGCCCAGCAGAACGCTTGTTCCTGCTATAATTTTAATTACTGTGCCTTCCTCTGTCTCTTCCCAGTCGAAGCTCCCTGTCTGAAGCCCTCAGTCGAGCGGCAGACCCTCAGCCAGCGGGTGGTCGGCAACCCGCTTGGCCGCCTTCAGGGACCAGGAAGCCGGAGACAGCGAGGAAGGCATGGAAAGCAGCAAAATTTTTCCCACCCGCCCTTCCCCTCTTGAGTGTTAATTTTATAGGCATTTTCCCGTCGAGTTGCATCTCCCGCCCCCATTGCCACGCTAGCCAGTAACCTGGTTCTTTGCCCCTGCTGTGTCGTCCAACCAGCAGCCCTTCCTTACTGCTACTCCTACTGCTCTCCCTATAACTACTCTGTCACTTTCCAGCTGGATTTAGTCACCAGTGCTGCTTCCATAATGGGGGGGATCCCTTTGGCTATTTCTATCCCTATTGTTCATGGTGTTCAAAGAGAATGATATCCTCCAGGTCACTACCACATTAAAAAATGCAACTCATTTTTCTAGTCTCTCTGTTTCACCTTTAGTGAAGAAGGACCAGATCCTCATTTATGCCCTACCTATGCCACATCATAATCAATGGGTCAAGCTCCATGAAGGAACTCAAACTACCCTGTTTACATTTCGCTCGGTGCTCCATTATTGGGTATACAGTTCCCCTTTACACCTGCCCACCTGCTTGCTATTCAGTGAGTTGGCATGAATCCATATCCCCGATTGGAATACCTCTAAACAGAGGCCCCTGAATATGAAAAGGAGGGCCAAAGACAGTACCCTCATCTTATCTCTTGAAGCCCTTATGAATCTACTATTTTTTTCTATTGATCTGTATTGGAAATGTGGAAATTAATCCAGGCCCTCCTGAGTGCATTACCTCACCAGCAGACTTAGCCTCAGCCAAAGGTCTAAGCTTTATACATATCAATGCCCGCAGCCTCCTAAAAAAGCTTACGTTGATACAAGCCTGGGTTGCCCATACTTTGCCAGACTTTCTAGTGGTGTCTGAGATATGGATCAAACCCACCACAGCAGATAGGGACATAAATTTACCCAATTACCCAATATTCAGAGCGGATCGCCAGACCAGGGGCGGGGGAGTGGTTATTTATGTAAAATCCAGTATAACTGTAACCTGCTCAGATGCAACATCCATGTCCAAAGAATTTGAATGTCTATTCCTCAGAGTGGCTCTCTCCAACAAGGCAGCTTTTCAGCTAATTGGCTGTTACAGGCCCCCCTCAGCTGATTACAAGCTTCTAAGCCATTTGGGAATTTATTCAAGTCGGGTACTGAAGAAACCATAATTCTAGGTGATCTAAACCTAAATTGGCTATCCAAGGCTGCAGCACCTTTAGTATCATTCTGTGACACATATGGGTTCTCACAACTGATAACCGAACCAACAAGAATCAACAAAAAGAACCTGAGCAACAGCACTACTCAACATCATACTGGTGAATAAACCCCACTTATTCACGCACACTGGAGTGCTTTTCAGTGATATAAGTGACCACTGCCTTAATGCTGGAGTAAGATCATCCAACAAACTAACGCCCCCAGCTAAATTCCTTCTGAGGAGATCCAAGAAAATCTTCAATATTGAGGCTTATCTGCATGATCTAAATCACTCTACCAGATGGCAAGAGTTCTACCTAGCAGACTCTGTGGAAAAAGCACATCAGGTGTTAAACAGCATAATACTAGGTGCCCTTAACACTCATGCACCAATCACTTGTGTTCGAATAAAAAACAAATCTTGCCGTTGGTTTTCCGTTGACCTTAAATCAGCACTGTTGGAGAGAGATAAGCTATGGAAAAGGCGAGGAAGACTAAGAACCCAAATGACTGGACGATATTTAAGAAAGCCAGAAATAGCTGTACCAGGAAAGTACGGGATGCAAAGGCTGCCTATTATAGGGCTGAGCTCGACTCCTCCTGCCACAATCCTGCCAAGTTCTGGAGCACCATTAAGGGTATAATAGGCCAAGACTCAAGCACCTCACTACCAATCCAAATGCATCACAGTGAGGGCATAATTTCAGACAGGCTGGAAATACTGGATGCATTCAATAACCACTTTACAACTGCTGGCCTTGCATTTGATACCTCTCCAGCTAACCTGCTACGTGCACAATTAAGCTCCCAGTACACACGCTCTCAGAGACCTGATTCCTCCTTCTCCTTCAAACCAGTTCTGTTGAAACAAGTGGAGGATCTAATCTCGCAGTTGGATATCAAAAAAAGTGCAGGTGCAGACTCCCTTGACCCCTACTTTCTAAAGATTGCTAGACATACCCTTGCAGTTCCTTTAACACATCTTTTTAATCTGTCATTAACATCTGGTTCTATTCCTGCTATGTGGAAAACAGCCCAAGTTTTTCCCCTATTGAAATCAGGGGACCCCATGGACCTCAATAATTATAGACCAATATCTATCCTTCCAGTGCTATCCAAGCTGCTAGAAAAATTAGTGAGCATCCAGCTAAGAGAATACCTTGAAGAAACTAATCTTTTAAATCCAGCACAATCTGGGTTTAGAGCTAGGCATAGTACTATTTCTGCACTGGCTAAAGTTACAAATGACTGGCAAACTGAATTGGATAAAAACAATAGTGTTTGTGCTGTATTCCTAGATCTAAGCAAGGCATTTGACACGGTGGACCATGAACTGCTACTTTCCTCCTTGCATTCCATAGGCCTGGATCCATCCTCCCTTAGATGGTTTAGGTGTTACCTCACAGGAAGGACACAACAAGTGAAAGCCGAAGGTGATCTATCTCCATTAAAACCTCTTTTAAGAGGACTTCCACAAGGTTCTATTCTGGGCCCTATCCTTTTTGCCATTTATATTAATAATATTGATTCAAATATTACCAGAGCCACTGTTCACTTGTTTGCAGATGACACTGTTTTATATGTCAGCAACCCATCGCCTGCTACAGCTTGTGAAATTCTACAAGCAGAATTCTTCTTATTACAACATCAACTTTTGGAAAAAAAACTTCTTTTAAATGCAAAGAAAACAAAAGCAATGCTGTTCTCCAACCAAAGCCATACAAGTCCCTCCTCACTAAACAACCTCCCCCAGCTATCCACTATCCTAGGAGAAAGCCTGGACTATGTAGAAAAATTCAAGTACTTGGGTGTGTGGATAGATAGTAGGCTTGACTACACAGTTCACATTGAAGAACTTCAAAAAAAGCTTCGCCAAAGACTTGGTCTATTCTTCAGAATAAGGCACTTCCTAACCAGAGACTCCAAGATGAGGTTGGTTCAGGCCACATTTCTCTCAGTGCTTGACTGCAGATTTCCTTTACAGTCACTGCCCCATCTCCTACTTAAGCAAAGTGGACACACTATACCACAGAGCACTAAGGTTCATTACAGATCTTCCACTTAACACTCATCACTGCTCTCTATATGCTGCCATCGGTTGGACGTCCCTACATCTCAGAAGAAACAGAAATGCTGCATTTTGGATTTACAGAGCATTGACTAAGAAGCTTCCAAACTATATTCTAGACTGCTTCACTCAGGCCAGAGCTAGTACCTATGCACTAAGAAGCCACAACTTCATCATGCTCAAGGTGCCTAAAGTTAACACCCGGCATGGGAGATCTGCTATCAGCTATACTCTAGCTATATCATGGAATACCTTACAAAAGACCCTGAAGCTGTTTAACTGGATATCATTAGCATCCTTCAAACATCTTTACCTAAGTCTCTTCCCAGATAAATGCAACTGCTTCCACAAATTCTAATTTACTCACATTCCTAACCCTCTTCCTCTGTCAGCCATCCTATTTTGCCAGTCCACTTCCCTATAACTTATCTCCACTGATCTCCCTCTCAGGCAGCCTTCATATTATCACATTTCTGTTCCCGATTAATTTATCTCCACAGATCTCTCAACTCCTGGCTATAATCCTCACCCACTCACTCCTGGCCCTTACCTTAGCCCTTATCATTCCTACACACCTCTTGTACTAGCCCCAGCCCCTGTTCTAGTCCCTCATACCCCTTCCTACCTTGTCACTCACCAGAGGCTGTGATCACTATTTCTCAGTCACTCAATCACTGTGTCTCCTAGTCTACATTGGCCTGCCCAGGAACCTTGGAAGTTCTGGGTGCCAGATGTTGATTGTATGGCATGATACTGCCATAGTTGATATGTACTGTATATATTAGAGTTTCTAGTCTGCTTTCATTGTCCTACCTTGTACTGTTATGTTTAATCAATTTCTGCCTTTTTCTTATTGTATATATAAGTGTTTTGACTATATCTGTATATGTATCAATTATTAACCTTGACCTTATCAGGTCCATCTTGCAAATGAGCTGTGCTCAACGATGTTCGCCTGAATAAATAAAGATTTGATTGATTGATTGAATTCTGGGAGACTATGCATTTCTTGACATACACTCATTTCACTTCATCAGCACTGGGGAATTTTCTGGACACAAGACCGTATAACTTTTTTGATGTAAATGAATTCTGATGACTGTGTGTGACCACTGCATGCATGACTTAGTGCACCATTAATTCTGGGAGATTATGCATTTCTTGTTATGCACTCATTTCAGTTCATCCACACAGAGGAATTTTCTGGACACAAGACAGTAGCATTTTGGGGAAGCACAATAATTCTGGTGTCTGTGTGTGTCTACTGCACACATGACTGAGTACACCATTAATTCTGGGACACTTTGCATTTCTTGTTGTGATATCGTGTCACTTTGTTAGCACTGGGGAAATTTCTGGACATGAGGAAATAGCATTTTGGGGATGCATATTATTTCTGTGACTGTTTGTTAACACTGCATGCATGACTAAGAGCACCATTAATTCTGGGAAACCTTGTATTTCTTGTTACACACTCATGCCAATTCATCAGCACTGGGAAATTTCTGGTCACAAGACAGTAGCATTTGGGGGATGCACATTAATCCTGGTAACTGTATTACCACTTCCTGTATAACTGAGTGTGCCATTAATTCTGGGACACCTAACATTTCTTGTTATGCTCTAACTTCACTTCATCAGCACTGGAGAATTTTCTGGACACAAGACTGTAGCATTTTGGGGATGTACATTAATTTTGGTGACTGTGTGTGACCATAGCATGCATGAATGAGTAGACCAGTAATTCTTGGAGACTTTGTGTTTCTTGTTTTGCTATCATTTCACTTTATCAGCAATGGGAATTTTCTGGATATGAGAAAGTTGCATTTTGGTGATGCACATTATTTCTGGTGAGTGTGTGTTACCACTGTACACATGCCTAAGTGCACAATTACTTCTGGGACACTTTGCATTTCTTGTTGTGATACTGTGTCACTTCGTTAACATTGGGGAAATTTCTGGACATGTGGAAATAGCATTTTGTGGATGCACATTATTTCTGGTGACTGTGTGTTACCACTGCATCCATGACTATGAGCACCATTAATTCTGGGAGACCTTGCATTTCTTGTTACACACTCATTTCAGTTCTTCTGCACTGGGAATTATCTGGTCACAAGACAGTAGCATTTAGTGTATGCACATTAATTCTGGTGAATGTGTTAGCACTGCATGTATAACTGAGAGCACCATTAATTCTGGGAGACTTAACATTTATTGTTGCACTTTCATTTTACTTCAGCAGCACTGCAGAATTTCCTGGACACTAGACAGTAGCATTTTGGGGATGCACATTAATTCTGGTGACTGTGTCTTACCACTGCAGTCATAACTGAGTGCACTGTTAATTCTGGGGGATTTTGTATTTATTGTTATGCTCCCATTTCACTTCATCAGCACTTTTGAATTTTCTGGACACAAGACAGTAGCATTATGGGATGCACATTAATTCTGGTGACTGTGTGTTACCTTTGCCTGCATGACTGAGTGCACCACTAATTCTGGGAAACTGCATTTCTTTTTACCCTCTCATTTCACTTCATCAGCATTGGGGATTTTTCTGGACACAAGACAGTAGTATTTAGGGGATGCACATTAATGCTGGTGACTGTGTGTTACCACTGCATGCATGACTGGGTGCACCATTAATTCTGGCAGACTTTCCATTTCTTGTGCTATTATTTCACTTTGTCAGTAAAGGAGTATTCTCTAGACACAAGACAGTAGCATTTTGGGGATACACGCTATTTCTCTTGACTTTGTATGGACACTGCATGCATGACTGAGTGCAGCATTAATTCTGGTAGACTTTACATTTCTTGCTGTGCTATCATTTCACTTCATCAGCACTGAAGAATTTTCTGGACAAAAGACGGTAAAATTTGGGGGATGCACATTAATTCTGGTCACTGTGTGTGCTCACTGCATGAATGACCGAGTGCACCATTAACTTGTTGAGACTTTGCATTTCTTGTTGTGATATCATTACACTTCATCAGCACTGGTGAACATTCTGGACACAAGACAGTAGCATTTAGGGGATGCACATTAATTCTGGTCACTATATGTTACAACTGCACATAAGACTGAGCACACCATTAATTCTGGGAGACTATGCATTTCTTACTACGATCTCATTTCATGTCGTCAGCACTGGGGAATTTTCTGGACACAAGACTGAGCATTTTGGGGATGCACATAAATTCTGGTGACTGCGTGTTACCACTGCATGCATGACTAAGAGCACCATTAATTCTGGGAGACCTTGTATTTCTTCTCACACTAATCTCACTTCATCAGTATTGGGAATTTTCCAGTCAGAAGACAGTAGCACTTGGGGGATGCACATTAATTCTGGTGGCTATGTGTTACCACTGCAAGCATGGCTGATTGCACCATTAATTATCAGAGACTTAACATTTCTTGTTACACTCTCATTTTACATAATCAGCACTGGGGATTTTTCAGGACACAAGTCAGTAACATTTTGGGGGTGCACATTATTCTGGTCACTCCTTGTGACCACTGCACGTATGGCTGATTGCACCATTAATTTTAGGAGACCTTGCATTTCTTGTTGTGCTTTCATATGATTTTGTCCCCAATGTAGAATTTTCTGGACTGTAGACAGTAGCATTTTTGGGATGCACATTAATTCTGGTGACTGTGTGTTACCACTGTGTGCATGACTGAGTGCTCCATTAATTCTGGGAAACTTTGGATTTCTTGTTACCCTCTCATTTCACTTCATGAGCACTGGGGAATTTTCTGAACACAAGACATTAACATTTTGGAGATGCACATTAATACTGGTGACTGTGTGTTACCACTGCTTGCAAATCTGAGTGCACCTTTAATTCTGGGATACTTTGCATTTCTTGTTGAGCTATCATTTCACTTAGTCAGCAAAGGAGAATTTTCTGGACCGTAGACAGTAGCGTTTTGGGATGCTCATTAATTCTGGTGACTGTGTGTTACCACTGTGTGCATGACTGAGTGCACCATTAACTCTGGGAAACTGCATTTCTTGTTACTCTCTCATTTCACTTCATCAGTACTGGGGAATTTTCTGGACACAAGACAGTAACATTTTGGGGATGCACATTAATACTGATGACTGAGTGCACCATTAATTCATGGAGAATTTGCATTTATTGTTGTGCTATCAATTCACTTCATCAGCACGAGGGAACTTTCTGTACACAAGACAGTAACATTTTGATGATGCACATTATTCTGGTGACTGTGTTTGAGCACTACACGCATGACTGAATGCACCATTAATTCTAGGAGACCTTGCATTTCTTGTTGTGTTATCATTTCACTTCATCAGCACTGTAGAATTTTCTGGACCTTAGACAGTGGCATTTTGTGGATGCACATTAATTCTCATGACTGTGTGTTACCACTGCATGCATAACTGAGAGCACCATTAATTCTGGGACATTTTGCATTTCTTGTTAAGCTCTCATTTCACTTTGTCAGCACTGCTGAATATTCTGGACACAAGACAGTAGTATTTTGGGGATTCACATTAATTCTGGTTACTGTATGTTACAACTGCATGTAAGACTGAGTGCACCATTAATTCTGGGAGACTTTGCCTTTCCTGTTATGATCTCATTTCACATCATCAGCTCTGGGGAATTTTCTGGACACAAGCCTGTAGCATTTAGGGATGCAAATTAATTCTGGTGACTGTGTGTTATCACTGCATGCATGACTAAGAACACCATTTCTTCTGGGAGACCTTGAGTTTCTTGTTACACTCATTTCACTTCATTAGCACTTAGAATTTTCTGGTAACAAGACAGTAGCATTTGGGGTATGCACATTAATTCAGGTGACTGTGTGTTACCACTGCATGCATGACTGAGTGCATCATTAATTCTGGGAGTCAAAATAATTTTTGTTACACTCTCATTTCACTTCATTAGCACTGGGGATTTTTCTGGACACAAGATAGTAACATTTTGGGGATGCACATTATTCCGGTGACTGTGTGTGACCCCTGCACGCTTGACTGAATGCACCATTAATTCAGGGAGACCTTGCATTTCTTGCTGTGATATCATTTCACTTCATCAGCACTGAAGAATTTTCTGGAAACAAGACGGTAACATTTTGGGGATGCACATTAATTCTGGTTACTGTGTGTGACCACTGCATGAATGACTGAGTGCACAATTAATTCCTGGAGACTTTGTATTTCTTGTTGTGCTATCATTTCACTTCATCAGCACTGGGGAACTTCTGGACACAAGATAGTAACATTTTGGGGATGCACATTAATTCTGGTGACTGTATGTAACCACTGCACGTAAGACTGAGTGCACCAATAATTGTGGAAGACTTTGGATTTCTTTTATGATCTCATTTCACATCATCAGGACTGGGGAATTATATGGAGACAAGACAGTAGCATGTTGGTGATGCATATTAATTCTGATGACTGTGTGTGACCACTGCATGCATGACTGAGTGCACCATTAATTCTGGGAGACTTTGCATTTCTTGTGCTATCATTTGCATTCATCAACACTGGGGAATTTTCTAGACACAAGACAGTAGCATTTTGTCAATGCACATTATTTCTGCTGACTTTGTGTGACCACTGCATGCATGACTGAGTGCACCATTAATTCTGGTAGACTTTGCATTTCTTACTGTGCTATCATTTCACTTCCTCAGCACTGGAGAATTTTCTGGACACAAGACAGTAGCATTTTTGGGATGCTCATTAATTCTGGTTACTGTGTGTGACCACTGCATGAATGATAGATTGCACTATTAATTCCTGGAGGCTTTGCATTTCTTGTCCTTTTATTTCACTTCATCAGCAATGGGGAACTTTCTGGACAAAAGACAGTAGCATTTTGGAGATGCACATTAATTCTGGTAATTGTATGTTACCACTGCATGTAAGACTGAGTGCAGCATTAATTCTAGGAGACTTTGCATTTCTTATTACATTTTAATTTCACATCATCAGCACTGGAAAATTTTCTGGATACAAGACTGTTGAATTTTGTGGATACACATTAATTTTGGTGACTATGTGTGACCACTGCACACATGAATGAGTACACCATTAATTCCTGGAGACTTTGTATTTCATGTTTTGCTATCATTTCACTTCATCAGCACTGGGTAACTTTCTAGACACAAGACAGTAGCATTTTGGGGATGCACATTAATTCTCGTGACTGTGTGCTACTACTGGACACGTGACTGAATGCACCATTAATTCTGGGGGACTGCATTTTTATTATGCTCTCATTTCACTTTGTCAGCACTGGGGAATTTTCTGGAGACAAAACAGTAGCATTTTGGGGATGTACATTAATTCTGGTACCTGTGTGATACCACTGCATGCATGATGAAGTACACCATTAATTCTGGGACACTTTGCCTTTCTTGTTGAGATATTGTGTCACTTCCTTAGCACTGGGTAAATTTCTGTACATGAGGAAATAGCATTTTTGGATGCACACTATTTCTGGTGAGTGTGTGTTACCACTGTACACATGCCTAAGTGCACCATTTCTAGTTACGCTCTAATTTCACTTCATCAGCACTGGGGAATTTTCTGGTCATAAGACAGTAGCATTTGGGGGATGCACAATAATTTTGGAGACTGTGTGTTGCCACTGCATGCATGACTGTGTGCGCCATTAATTCTGGGAGACTTTCCATTTCTTGTTATGCTCTCATTTCACTTCATCAGCACTGGTGAATTTTCTGGACACAAGATAGTAGCATTTTGGGTTTGCACATTAATTCTGGTGACTGTGTGTTACCACTGCATGCATCACTGAGAGCACCATTAATTCTGGGAAACTTTGCTTTTTTTGTTAGCCTCTCATTTCAGTTCATCAGCACTCGGGATTTTTTGGGTTTGCACATTAATTCTGGTGACTATGTGTTACCACTGCATGCATGACTGAGCGCACCATTAATTCTGGGGGACTTTGCATTTCTTGTTGTGCTATCATTTCACTTTGTCAGCAAAGGAGAATTCTCTGGACACAAGACAGTAGCATTTTGGGGATGCAAATTATTTCTGGTGACTTTTTGTGACCACTGCACACATGACTGAATGCACCATTAATTCTGGTATACTTTGCATTTCTTGCTGTGCTATCATTTCACTACATCATCACTGGAGAATTTTCTGGAGAGAAGACAGTAGCATTTTTGTGATGCACATTAATTCTGGTTACTTTGTGTGACTGCTGCACAAATGACTGAGTTCACCATTAATTCCTGGAAACTTTGCAGTTCATGTTGTACTTTCATTTCACTTCATCCATATTGTGGAATTTTCTGGACACAAGACAGTAGCATTTTGGAGATGGACATTAATTCTGTTGGCTGTGTCTTACCACTGCATGCATGGCTAAGAGCACCATTAATTCTGCACGACCTTGCATTTCTTGTTACACACTCATTTCACATCATCCGCACTGGAGAATTTTCTGGACACAAGGCAGTAGCATTTTGTGGATGTACATTTATTCTGGTGACTGTGTGTTACCACTGCATGCATGACTGAGTGCGCAATTTAATTCTGGGAGAGTTAACATTTTGTGTTGTGCTATCATTTCATTTCGTCATCACTGCAGAATTTTCTGGACCCAAGACTGCAGCATTGTTGGGATGCACATTAATTCTGATGACTGTGTGTTACTATTACAGCATGGCTTCATATGTGGCAGATCCTGCTAAACCAACCTGGTCTAGTTCTATGACTGGGCAACTAGGCAACTGGACAGGGGCCATGCAGTGGATGTCCTGTATCTGGACTTCAGTAAGGCATTCAACTTAATGCCACATGGAAGGCTGGGAAGGAAGTTAGTAGGCACACGGGCGGGTGCAAAGCTGGTGAGATGGATAGGAAACTGGCTGCAGGGAAGGCAACAGAGGGTGGTGGTGTGTGGGGAACTCTCACACCCAAGGGCAGTGACAAGTGGTGTTCCACAGGGCTCGGTGTTGGGACCAGTGTTGTTTGGGGTATTCATTGCAGACATATCATGGGACATCAAGAGCAAGATCAGTTTGTTTGATGATGATACCAAGGTAGGCATGGTGCTGGATGACCTAGGGGGATGGCAGGGGTTGCAGGATAATCTGGCAAAGCTTGAAACCTGGTCAGACACCTGGCAACTGGGCTTTAATGCCAAAAAGTGCAAGGTGTTGCATTTTGGGATGAAGAACCCAAGGAGGAGTTACCAGCTAGGGGGAGTGCAGCTAGCCCAGACAGAGGAGGAGGAGGAGAAGGATCTGGATGTGCTCATTACAGGGTCAATGAACAACTCGGCACAATGTAGGAAGGCAGCTGCAAAGGCCAACAAAATGCTGGGTTGTATTGCAAGGGGTATATCCTCGAGGAGGGAGGAGGTGATTCTACCACTGTATAGGTCATTAGTTAGACCACACCTGGAGTACTGCGTACAGTACTGGTGTCCGTATCTGAAGAGGGACATTAAGTTACTGGAGGGGGTGCAGTGCAGAGCAACAAAGATGATCAAGGGGCTGGGGACTTATCATACAAGAGGAGGCTGAAGGAGTTGAACATGTACTCACTGGAGGAGAGGAGAGACAGGTGTGACATGATTGAAACCTTTAAATACATGAAAGGAATAAATAAGACAAGTACAGAGGGGCTGTTCAAAGTAAGGGAGGGGAGGGACACCAGGGGCCATGATATGAGACTGGAGTGAGGAAGGTTCAGGAGGGAGATGAGGAGACACTTTTTTACAGAGAGGGTGGTGGCTGGGTGGAATGCATTACCTCCTGAAGTGGTATGCAGTAGAACAGTAGACTGCTTCAAATGAGGATGGGACAGGACAAGGGGGAGGGTTAATGAAGGGGAAGGGTGGAAGGGAAGGGCAGCTGCAGAATAAGGGGTGCTAGCTGCACATTATATCAGACTTGATAGACCTCTAGGCCTTTATCTGCTGGAAAATTTTGTATGTTCGTATTGCATGCATGGTGGAGTGCACCATTAATTATGGGAGACTTTGCATTTTTTTTCCTGTGGTATCATTTAACTTCATCAGCAATGAAGAATTTTCTGGACACAATTCAGTAGCATTTTTGGGATGCACATTCATTCTGATTACTGTGTGTGACCACAGCATGCATGACTGAGTACATCATTAATTCCTGGAGACTTTGTATTTCTTGTTGTGCTATCATTTTACTTCATCAGCACTATGGAACTTTGTGGACACAAGACAGTAGCATTTTGGGGATGCACATTAATTCTGGTGACTGTGTGTTACCACTGCACGCATTACTGAGAGCACCACTAATTCTGGGAGATTTTGCATTTCTTGTTAAGCACTAATTTCACTTCATCAGCACTGGTGAAGTTTCTGGACAGAAGACAGTAGAATTATTGGGATGCACAATAATTCTGGTTACTGTGTGTGACCACTGCACTCATGCCTGAGCTCACCATTAATTCTGGGAGACTTTGCCTTTCTTGTTGTGTATTATGTCACTTCATTAGCAGTGGGAAATTTTCTGGACATGAGGAAGTAGCAGTTTGGGGATGCACATTATTTTTGGTGACTGTTTGTTGCCATGGTGCGCATGACTTCACCGTTAATTCTTGGAGACTTTGCATTTCTTGTTATGCTCTAATTTCACTTCATCAGCACTTTGGAATTTTCTGGTCTCAAAACTGTAGCATTAAGATGGATGCACATTAGTTCTGGTGACTGTGCATTACCACTGCACACATGACTGAGTGCACCATTAATTCTGGAAGACTTTGCATTTTTTACTGTGCTATCATTTAACTTCATCAGCAATGGAGAATTTTCTGGACACAAGATAGTAGCATTTTGGGGATTCACATTAATTCTGGTGACTGTGTATGACCACTGCACGCATGGTTGAATGCTCCATTAATTCTGGAAAACCATGCATTTCTAGTTGTGCTATGATTTCACTTTGTCAGCAATGGAGAATTCTCAGGACACAAGACAGTAGCATTTGGTGGATGCACATTAATTCTGGTGACTGTGTGATACCACTGCATGAATGACTGAGAGCACCATTAATTCTGGGAGACTTTGCATTTCTTGTTATGCACTCGTTTCACTTCATCAGCACTCGGGAATTTTCTGGACCCAAGACAGTCGCATTTTTGTGATGCACAATAATTCTGGTGACTGTGTGATCACTGCTTGCATACCTGAGTGCACCATAAATTCTGAGAGTCTTTGCAGTTCTTGTTGTGCTATCATGTCATTTCATTAGCACTGGGAAATTTTTGGAAACAAGAAAGTAGCATTTTGGGGATGCACATTAATTCTGTTGACTGTGTTTTACCACAGCATGCTTAACTGAGTGCACCATTAATTCTGGGAGGTTTTGCATTTCTTGTTATGCTCCTATTTCACTTCATCACCTCTGTTGAATTTTCTGGACACAATACAGTAGCATTTTGAGGAACCACTTTATTTCTAGTGACTGTGTGTTACCACACTGCACATGACTGAGTGCACCATTAATTCAGGGAGACTTTGCATTTATTGTTATGTTCTCATTTCACTTCATCTGCACTGGTTAATTTTCTGGACACAAGTTAGAAGCATTTTGGATATGCACATTAATTCTGGTGACTGTGTGTTACCACTGCGTACATGACTGAGATCACCATTAATTCTGGGAAACTTTGATTTCTTGTTACCCTCTCATTTCAGTTCATCAGTACTGGGGAATTTTCTGGACACAAGACAGTAGCAATTTGGGGATGAACATTAATTCTCTTGACTGTGTGTGACCACTGCACACATGACTGAGTGCACCATTAATTCTGGGAGACTTTGCATTTCTTGTTGTGCTATTATTTCCATTCATCAACACTGGGGAATTTTTAGGACACAAGACAGTAGCATTTTGGTGATGCACATTATTTCTGGTTACTGTGTGTGACCACTGCATGAATGACTGAGTGCACCATTAATTCCTGGAGGTTTGCATATCTTGTTGTGCTATCATTTCACTTCATCAGCAATGGGGAACTATCTGGACAAAAGACAGTGGCATTTTGGAGATGCTCATTAATTCTGTTAACTGTATGTTACCACTGCACGTTAGGCTGAGTGCACCATTAATTCTGGGAGATGTTGCATTTCTTGTTACACACTCATTTCATGTCATCAGCACTGGGGAATTTTTTGGACACAAGGCAGTATCATTTTGGGGATGCACATTAATTCTAGTGACTGTGTGTGTCAATGGCATGCATGACTGAGTGCACTATTAATTCTGGGAGACTTTGCATTCCTTGTTATGCACTCGTTTCACTTCATCTGCACTGGGGAATTTTCTGGACAAAAGAAAATTGCATTTTGGGGATGTACATTATTTCTGGTGAGTGTGTCTGACCTCTACATGTACGTCTGAGTGCAAGATTAATTCTGGGAGACTTTACATTTTTATTATGCTCGCATTTCACTTCAACTGCACTGGGGAATTTTCTGGACACAAGACAGTAGCATTTAAGGGATGCACATTAATTCTGATAACTGTGTGTGACCACTGTACGCATTACTGAGTACATCATTAATTCCTGGAGACTTTGTATTTCTTGTTTGCTACCATTTCACTTCATCAGCACTGGGTAACATTCTAGACACAAGACAGTAGCATTTGGTTATGCACATTAATTCTGGAGACTGTGTGATACCACTGCTTGCATGACTGAGAGCACCATTAATTCTGGGATACTTTGCATTTCTTGTTATGCACTCATGTCACTTCATCAACACTGGGGCATTTTCTGAACCCAAGACAGTTGCAATTTGGTGATGCAAATTTATCTGATAACTGTGTGTGGCCATTGCATACATGACTGAGAGCACCATTAATTTTGGGATACTTTGCATTTCTTGTTATGCACTCATTTCACATCATCAACACTGGGGCATTTTCTGGACCCAAGACAGTTGCATTTTGGTGATGCAAATTAATCTGATAACTGTGTGATACCACTGCACACATAACTAAGAGCACCAGTAATTCTGGGAGACTTTGCATTTCTTGTTATGCACTAATTTCACTTAATCGGCACTGTGGAATTTTCTGGAAAGAAGACAGTAGCATTTTGGGGATGTACAATAATTCTGGTGAGTGTGTGTGACCACTGCATGCATGTCTGAGTGCACCATTAATTCTGAGAGACTTTGCATTACTTGCTGTCCTATCATGTCATTTCATTAGCACTGGGAATTTTTTGGACGTGGGTAAGTAGCATTTTGGGGATACACATTAATTCTGGTGACTGTGTTTTACCACAGCATGCATAACTGAGTGCACCATTAATTCTTGGAGATTTTGCATTTCTTGTTGTGCTCCCATTTCACTTCATCACCACTGTTGAATTTTCAGGACACAAGACAGTAGCATTTTGAGGATCCACATTATTTCTGGTGACTGTGTGTTACTGCTGTGCGCATGACTGTGTGCACCATTAATTCAGGGAGATGTTGCATTTCTTACTATGCTCTTATTTCACTTCAACAGCACTGATTAATTTTCTGGACACAAGATAGTAGCATTTTGGGTATGCACGTTAATTCTGTTGACTGTGTGTTACCACTGTGTTGATGACTGAGAGCACCATTAATTCTGGGAAAATTTGCATTTCTTGTTACCTTCTCATTTCAGTTCATCAGCAGAGGGGAATTTTCTGGACACAAGACAGTAGCAATTTGTGGATGCACATTAATTCTCATGACTGTGTGTGGCCACTGCATGAATGACTGAGTGCACCATTAATTCCTGGAGGCTTTGCATATCTTTTTGTGCTATCATTTCACTTCATCAGCAATGGGGAACTATCTGGACAAAAGACAGTGGCATTTTGGAGATGCTCATGAATTCTGTTAACTGTATGTTTCCACTGCACGTTAGACTGAGTGCACCATTAATTCTGGGAGACTTTGCATTTCTTGCTACACACTCATTTCATGTCATCAGCACTGGGGAATTTTTTGGACTCAAGACAGTATCATTTTGGGGATGCACATTAATTCTAGTAACTGTGTGTGTCAACGGCATGCATGACTGAGTGCACTATTAAATCTGGGAGACTTTGCATTTTTATTATGCTCAAATTTCACTTCCACAGCACTGGGAAATTTTCTGGACACAAGACAATAGCTTTTTGGGCATGTACATTAATTCTGGTAACTTTGTGATACCACTACATGCATGACTGAGTACACCATTGATTCAGGGAGACTTTGCAATTCTTGCTGTGCTATCATTTGACTTCATCAGCACTGGGGAATTTTCTGGACAAAAGACAGTAGCATTTGGGGATGCACATTTTTTCTGGTGACTTTATCTTGCCACTGCATGCATGACTGAGTGCACCATTAATTCTGGGAGACTTACTATTTCTTGTTACTCTCTCATGTCACTTTATCAGCACTGGGAAATTTTATGGATACAAGAAAATAACATTTTGGGATGCACATTAATTCTGGTGACTGTGTGTGACCACTACATGCATGGTTGACTGCACCATTAATTCTGGGAAACATAGCATTTCTTGTTGTGCTATCATTTCACTTTGTCAGCAAAGTATAATTTTTTGGACAAAAGACAGTAGCATTTTGGGGATGCACATTAATTCTGGTGACTGTGTGTGACCATAGCACGCATGACTGAGTGCACCATTAATTCTGGTAGACTTTGCATTTCTTGCTGTTCTATCATTTCACTTCATCAGCAATGGAGAATTTTCTGGACATAAGACAGTAGCATTTTTGGGATGCACATTAATTCTCGTGACTGTGTGTGCCCACTGCACACATGACTGAGTGCACCATTAATTCTGGGAGACTTTGCATTTCTTGTGCTATTATTTCCATTCATCAACACTGGGGAATTTTCAGGACACAAGACAGTAGCATTTTGGGGATGCACGTTATTGCTGGTTACTGTGTGTGACCACTGCTTGAATGACTGAGTGCACCATTAATTCCTGAGGCTTTACATATCTTGTTGTGCTATTATTTCACTTCATCAGCAATGGGGAACATTCTGGTCAAAATACAGTAGCATTTTGGAGATGCCCATTAATTCTGTTAACTGTATGTTACCACTACACGTAAGACTTGAGTGCACCATTAATTCTGGGAGACTTTGCATTTCTTGTTACACACTCATTTCATGTCATCAGCACTGGGGAATTTACTGGACAGCAGGCAGTATCATTTTGGGGATGCACATAAATTCTAGATACTGTGTGTGTCAACTGCATACATGAGTGAGTGCACTATTAATTCTGGGAGACTTTGAATTTCTTGTTATGCACTCATTTCACTTCATTGCACTGAGGAATTTTCTGGACAAAAAACAGTAGCAGTTTACGAATGTACATTATTTCTGGTGAGTGTGTCTGACCTCTACATGTACTTCTGAGTTCATCATTAATTCTGGGAGACTTTACATTTTTATTATGCTCGCATTTCACTTCAATAACACTGGGGAATTTTCTGGACACAAGACAATAGCATTTTGGGGATGTACATTCATTCTGGTTACTGTATGATACCACTACATGCATGACAGAGTGCACCATTAATTCAGGGAGACTTTGCATTTCTTGCTGAGCTGTCATTTCACTTCATCAGCTATGGAGAATTTTCTGGACACAAGACAGTACCTTTTGGGGATACACATTTATTCGGGTGACTGTGTGTTACCACTGCATGCATGACTGAGTGCGCAATTAACTCTGGGAGACTTAACATTTCTTGTTACACATTTATTTCACTTCGTCAGCCCAGGGAAATTTTATGGACTCAAGAAAGTAACATTTTGTGGAAGCACATTATTTCTGGAGACTGTGTGTGACCACTACACGCATGGTGGAATGCTCCATTAATTCTGGGAGACCTTGCATTTCTTGTTGTGTTATCATTTCACATTGTCAGAACTTTGGAATCCAAAAACAGCAGCATTTTGGGGATGCAAATTAATTCTGGTGACTTTGTGTTACAGTGGTAGCCACAGACATTGCCAGCTATTTCCAGATATTTTTCAACATTTCTGAAGAGTTTTTCTCTGCTGCCCCTACTGTGGAAATGCAAAAGCAGGAGATATTTCTGGAAATGTCACAGAAATTTTCGGAAATAGCTGGCAGTGTCTGTGGCTGCTACTGTACCATTGCACACATGGCTGAGTGCACCATTTATTCTGGGAGGTTTTGCATTTTTCTTACATCTCATTTCACTTTATCAGCACTGAGGCATTTTCTTGACACAAGACAGTAGCATTTTGGGGATTCACATTAATTCTGGTGACTGAATGATACCACTGCATGCGTGACTGAGAGCATCATTATTTCTGGGAGACTTTGACTTTGTGTGACCACTGCACACATGACTGAATGCACCATTAATTCAGGGAGACCTTGCATTTCTTGTTGTGCTATCATTTCACTTTATCAGAACTGCAGAAATTTCTGGACCTTAGACAGTAGCAGTGTGTGGATGCAGATTAGTTCTGAAGACTGTGTATTACCACTGCATGCATAACTGAGTGCACCACTAATTCTTCGAGACTTTGCATTTCTTGTTGTGCTATCATTTCACTTTGTCAGTAAAGAGAAATTCTTTGGACACTAGACAGTAACATTTCTGGGATGCACATTATTTCTGGTGACTTTGAGTGACCTCTGCATGCATGACTGAGTGCAGCATTAATTCTAGGAGACTTTGCATTCCTTGCTGTGCTATCATTTCACTTCATCAGCACAGAAGAATTTCCTTGACACAAGGCAGAAGCATTTTGGGATGCACATTACTTCTGGTTACTGTGTGTGACAACTGCACACATGACTGAATGCACCATTAATTCATTGAGACAGTGCATTTCTTGCTGTGCTATCATTTCACTTCATCAGCAATGGAGAATTTTCTGGGCACAAGACAGTAGTATTTTGGGATGCACATTAATTCTGGTTACTGTGTGTGTGACCACTGCATGTATGACTGAGAACACCATTAAATCCTAGAGAATTTGTATTTCTTGTTGTGCTATCATTTCACTTCATCAGCACTGGGAAATTTTCTGGACACAAGGCAGTAGCATTTTGGTGATGCAGATTAATTCAGGTGACTGTGTGTGACCACTTCATGCACGACTGAGTGCACCATTTTTTCTGGGAGACTTTGCATTTCATGTTATGCACTCATTTCACTTCATCCACACTGGGGAATTTTCTGGACACAAGACAGTAGCATTTTTGGGATGCACAAAAATTCTGGTGAATGTGTCTGACCACTGCACTCATGCCTGAGTGCACCATTAATTCTGGGAGACTTCACATTTCTTGTTGTGCTTTCATGTCACTTCATAAGCACTGGGAATTTTCTGGACAGGAGAAAGTAGCATTTTGGGGATGCACATTAATTCTTATGACTGTGTGTTACCACTGCATGCATGACTGAGTGTGCCATTAATTCTGGGAGACTTAACGTTTCTTGTTACACTCTCATTTGACTTCATCAGCACTGGGGAATTTTCTGGACAAAATACAGTAACATTTGAGGATGCAGATTATTCTGGTGACTTTGTGTGACCACTGTACACATGACTGAATGCACCATTAATTCAGGGAGACCTTGCATTTCTTGTTGTGCTATCATTTCACTTTATCAGCACTGCAGAATTTTCTGGACCTTAGACATTAGCAGTGTGTGGATGCAGATTAGTTTTGAAGACTGTGTGTTACCACTGCATGCATAACTGAGTGCACCACTAATTCTGGGAGACTTTGCATTTCTTGTTGTGCTATCATTTCACTTTGTCAGTAAAGGGGAATTCTTCGGACTCTAGACAGTAACATTTCTGGGATGCACATTATTTCTGGTGACTTTGTGTGACCTCTGCATGCATGACTGAGTGCAGCATTAATTCTGGGAGACTTTGCATTTCTTGCTGTGCTATCATTTTACTTCATCAGCACAGAAGAATTTTCTTGACACAAGGCAGAAGCATTTTGGGGATGCACATTACTTCTTGTTACTGTGTGTGACGACTGCACAAGTGACTGAGTGCACCATTAATTCCTGGAGACTTTGCATTTCTTGTTGCTCTATCATTTCACTTCATCAGCACTGGGGAACTTACCAGACACAAGACAGTAGCATTTTGGGGATTCACATGAATTCTGGTTATTGTATGTTACCACTTCACGTAAGACTGACTTTACCATTAATTTTGCAAGACTTTGCATTTTTTATTACATTCTCATTTCATATCAGCTCTGGTCAATTTTCTGGACTAAAGACTGTAGCATTTTGGGGATGCACATTAATTCTGCTGACTATGTGTTACCACTGCACGCATGACTGAGAGCACCATTACTTCTGGAAGACCTTGCATTTCTTGCTACACACTCATTTCACTTAATCAGCAATGGTTAATTTTCTGGACACAAGTCAGTAGTATTTTGGGGTGCACATTAATTCTGGTGACTGGGTGTAACCACTGCGTGCATGACTGAGTGATCCATTAATTCTGTGAGACTGCATTTCTTGCTGTCCTATCATTTCTCTTTATCAGCACTGGAGAATTTTCTGGACACAAGACAGTAACATTTTTGAGATGCTCATTAATTCTGGTGACTGTGTGTGACCAGAGCATGCATGACAGAATGCACCATTTATTCTGGGAGACCTTGCATTTCTTGTTGTGCTATCATTTCAATTCGTCAGCACTGGGGAATTTTCTGGGCCAAGACAACAGAATTTTTGGGAAGCACATTAATTCTGGTGACTGTGTGCTACCATTACGCAAATGGCTGAGTGCACCATTAATTCTGGGAGACTTTGTATTACTTTTTGTGCTTTCTTTTCACTTTGTGAGCAAAGTAGAATTTTTTTGACACAAACAGTACCATTATGGGGATTCTGATGAGTGTGTGTGACCACTGAAGTAATTACTGAGTGCTCCATTAATTCTGTGAGACTGCATTTCTTGCTGTGCTATAATTTCACTTCATCAGCTTAGGAGAATTTTCTGGGCACAAGACAGTAGTATTTTGGGATGCACATTAATTCTGGTTACTGTGCGTGTGACCACTGCATGCATGACTGAGAACACCATTATATCCTAGAGAATTTGTATTTCTTGTTGTGCTATCATTTCACTTCATCAGCACTGGGAAATTTTCTGGACACAAGGCAGTAGCATTTTGGTGCTGCAAATTAATTTTGGTGACTGTGAGTGACCACTTCATGCATGACTGAGTGCATCATTATTTCTTGGACACTTTGCATTTCATGTTATGCACTCATTTCACTTCATCCACACTGGGGAATTTTCTGTACACAAGACAGTAGCATTTTTGGGATGCACAAAAATTCTGATGACTGTGTCTGACCACTGCACTCATGCCTGAGTGCACCATTAATTCTGCCAGACTCTGCATTTCTTGTTGTGCTTTCATGTCACTTCATTAGCACTGGGAATTTTCTGGACATAAGAAAGTAGCATTTTGGGGATGCACATTAATTTTTATGACTGTGTGTTACCACTGCATGCATGACTGAGTGTGCCATTAATTCTGGGAGACTTAACATTTCTTGTTACACTCTCATTAGATTTCATCAGCACTGGGGAATTTTCTGGACACAAGACAGTAACATTTGGGGATGCACATTATTCGGGTGACTGTGTGTGACTACTGCACACATGACTGAATGCACCATTAATTCATAGAGACAGTGCATTTCTTGTTGTGCTATCATTTCACTTTATCAACACTGTAGAATTTTCTGGAACTTAGACAGTAGCAGTGTGTGGATGCAGATTAGTTCTGAATACTGTGTGTTACCACTGCATGCATAACTGAGTGCACCATTAATTCTGGGAGACTTTGCATTTACTGTTGCGCTATCATGTCATTTCATTAGGACTGGGAATTTTTTGGACACAAGAAAGTAGCATTTTGGGGATACACAATAACTATGTTTTCTGTGTTTTACCACGGCATGCTTAACTGAGTGCACCATTAATTCTGTGAGGTTTTGCATTTCTTGTTATGCTCCCATTTCACTTCATCACCTCTGTTGAATTTTATGGACACAAGACAGTAGCATTTTGAATATTCACATTATTTCTAATGACTGTGTGTTACCACTCTGTGCATGACTGAGTGCAGCATTAATTCAGGGAGACTTTGCATTTATTGTTATTCTCTCATTTCACTTCATCAGCACTGGTTCATTTTCTGGACGCAAGATAGAAGCATTTTGGGTATGCACATTAATTCTGCTGACTGTATGTTACCACTGCACGCATGACTGAGAGCACCATTACTTCTGGAAGACCTTGCATTTCTTGCTACACACTCATTATACTTAATCAGCACTGGGGAATTTTCTGGACACAAGTCAGTAGCATTTTGGGGATGCACATTAATTCTGGTGACTGGGTGTAACTACTGCGTGCATGACTGAGGGATCCATTAATTCTGTGAGACTGCATTTCTTGCTGTCCTATCATTTCTCTTCTTCAGCACTGGAGAATTTTCTGGAGACAAGACAGTAACATTTTTGAGATGCTCATTAATTCTGGTGACTGTGTGTGACCAGTGCATGCATGACTGAATGCTCCATTTATTCTGGGAGACCTTGCATTTCTTGTTGTGCTATCATTTCACTTCATCAGCACTGGGAAATTTTCTGGACACAAGGCAGTAGCATTTTGGTGCTGCAAATTAATTTTGGTGACTGTGAGTGACCACTTCATGCATGACTGAGTGCATCATTTCTTGGACACTTTGCATTTCATGTTATGCACTCATTTCACTTCATCCACACTTGGGAATTTTCTGTACACAAGACAGTAGCATTTTTGGGATGCACAAAAATTCTGATGACTGTGTCTGACCACTGCACTCATGCCTGAGTGCACCATTAATTCTGCCAGACTTTGCATTTCTTGTTGTGCTTTCATGTCACTTCATTAGCACTGGGAATTTTCTGGACATAAGAAAGTAGCATTTTGGGATGCACATTAATTTTATGACTGTGTGTTACCACTGCATGCATGACTGAGTGTGCCATTAATTCTGGGAGACTTAACATTTTCTTATTATACTCTCATTAGATTTCATCAGCACTGGGGAATTTTCTGGACACAAGACAGTAACATTTGGGATGCACATTATTCGGTGACTGTGTGTGACTACTGCAACATGACTGAATGCACCATTAATTCATAGAGACAGTGCATTTCTGTTGTGCTATCATTTCACTTTATCAACACTGTAGAATTTTCTGGAACTTAGACAGTAGCAGTGTGTGGATGCAGATTAGTTCTGAATACTGTGTGTTACCTCTGCATGCATAACTGAGTGCACCATTAATTCTGGTAGACTTTGCATTTACTGTTGCGCTATCATGTCATTTCATTTGGACTGGGAATTTTTGGACACAAGAAGTAGCATTTGGGGATACACAATAACTATGTTTTCTGTGTTTTACCACATGCTTAACTGAGTGCACCATTAATTCTGTGAGGTTTTGCATTTCTTGTTATGCTCCCATTTCACTTCATCACCTCTGTTGAATTTTATGGACACAAGACAGTAACATTTTGAATATTCACATTATTTCTAGTGACTGTGTGTTACCACTCTGCGCATGACTGAGTGCAGCATTAATTCAGGGAGACTTTGCATTTATTGTTATGCTCTCATTTCACTTCATCAGCACTGGTTCATTTTCTGGACGCAAGATAGAAGCATTTTGGGTATGCACATTAATTCTCCTGACTGTATGTTACCACTGCACGCATGACTGAGACGACCATTACTTCTGGAAGACCTTGCATTTCTTGCTACACACTCATTATACTTAATCAGCACTGGGGAATTTTCTGGACACAAGTCAGTAGCATTTTGGGGATGCACATTAATTCTGATGACTGGGTGTAACCACTGCGCGCATGACTGAGTGATCCATTAATTCTGTGAGACTGCATTTCTTGCTGTCCTATCATTTCTCTTCTTCAGCACTGGAGAATTTTCTGGAGACAAGACAGTAACATTGTTGAGATGCTCATTAATTCTGGTGACTGTGTGTGACCAGTGCATGCATGACTGAATGCACCATTTATTCTGGGAGACCTTGCATTTCTTGTTGTGCTATCATTTCACTTCATCCACACTGGGGAATTTTCTGTACACAAGACAGTAGCATTTTTGGGATGCACAAAAATTCTGATTACTGTGTCTGACCACTGCACTCATGCCTGAGTGCACCATTAATTCTGCCAGACTCTGCATTTCTTGTTGTGCTTTCATGTCACTTCATTAGCACTGGGAATTTTCTGGACATAAGAAAGTAGCATTTTGGGGATGCACATTAATTTTTATGACTGTGTGTTACCACTGCATGCATGACTGAGTGTGCCATTAATTCTGGGAGACTTAACATTTCTTGTTACACTCTCATTAGATTTCATCAGCACTGGGGAATTTTATGGACACAAGACAGTAACATTTGGGGATGCACATTATTCGGGTGACTGTGTGTGACTACTGCACACATGACTGAATGCACCATTAATTCATAGAGACAGTGCATTTCTTGTTGTGCTATCATTTCACTTTATCAACACTGTAGAATTTTCTGGAACTTAGACAGTAGCAGTGTGTGGATGCAGATTAGTTCTGAATACTGTGTGTTACCACTGCATGCATAACTGAGTGCACCATTAATTCTGGGAGACTTTGCATTTACTGTTGGCTATCATGTCATTTCATTAGGACTGGAATTTTTGGACACAAGAAAGTAGCATTTTGGGGATACACAATAACTATGTTTTCTGTGTTTTACCACGGCATGCTTAACTGAGTGCACCATTAATTCTGTGAGGTTTGCATTTCTTGTTATGCTCCCATTTCACTTCATCACCTCTGTTGAATTTTATGGACACAAGACAGTAACATTTTGAATATTACATTATTTCTAGTGACTGTGTGTTACCACTCTGCGCATGACTGAGAACAGCATTAATTCAGGGAGACTTTGCATTTATTGTTATGCTCTCATTTCACTTCATCAGCACTGGTTCATTTTCTGGACGCAAGATAGAAGCATTTTGAGTATGCACATTAATTCTGCTGACTGTATGTTACCACTGCACGCATGACTGAGAGCACCATTACTTCTGGAAGACCTTGCATTTCTTGCTACACACTCATTATACTTAATCAGCACTGGGGAATTTTCTGGACACAAGTCAGTAGCATTTTGGGGAAGCACATTAATTCTGGTGACTGGGTGTAACCACTGCGCGCATGACTGAGTGATCCATTAATTCTGTGAGACTGCATTTCTTGCTGTCCTATCATTTCTCTTCTTCAGCACTGGAGAATTTTCTGGAGACAAGACAGTAACATTATTGAGATGCTCATTAATTCTGGTGACTGTGTGTGACCAGTGCATGCATGACTGAATGCACCATTTATTCTGGGAGACCTTGCATTTCTTGTTGTGCTATCATTTCACTTCATCAGCACTGGGGAATTTTCTGGGCAAGACAACAGCATTTTTGGGAAGCACATTAATTCTGGTGACTGTGTGTTACCATTACGCACATGGCTGAGTGCACCATTAATTCTGGGAGACTTTGTATTACTTTTTGTGCTTTCTTTTCATTTTGTGAGCAAAGTGGAATTTGGTGGACACAAACAATACCATTTTGGGGGATTCTGATGACTGTGTGTGACCACTGCAGTCATTACTGAGTGCTCCATTAATTCTGTGAGACTGCATATCTTGCTGTGCTATAATTTCACTTCATCAACAATGGAGAATTTTCTGGGCACATGATAGTAGTATTTTCGGATGCACATTAATTCTGGTTACTGTGCGTGTGGCCACTGCATGCATGGCTGAGAACACCATTAAATCCTAGAGAATTTGTATTTCTTGTTGTGCTATCATTTCACTTCATCAGCACTGGGAAAGTTTCTGGACACAAGGCAGTAGCATTTTGGTGATGCAAATTAATTTTGGTGACTGTGTGTGACCACTTCATGCATGACTGAGTGCACCATTATTTCTGGGAGACTTTGCATTTCATGTTATGCACTCATTTCACTTCATCCACACTGGGGAATTTTCTGGACACAAGACAGTAGCATTTTCGGGATGCACATGAATTCTGGTGACTGTGTCTGACCACTGCACTCATGCCTGAGTGCACCATTAATTCTGGGAGACTTTGCATTTCTTGTTGTGCTTTCATGTCACTTCATTAGCACTGGGAATTTTCTGGACATAAGAAAGTAGCATTTTGGGGATGCATATTAATTTTAATGACTGTGTGTTACCACTGCTTGCATGACCAGAGTGTGCCATTAATTCTGGGAGACTTAACATTTCTTGTTACACTCTCATTAGACTTCATCAGCACTGGGGAATTTTCTGGACACAAGACAGTAACATTTGGGGATGCACATTATTCGGGTGACTGTGTGTGACTACTGCGCACATGACTGAATGCACCATTAATTCATAGAGACAGTGCATTTCATGTTGTGCTATCATTTCACTTTATCAACACTGTAGAATTTTCTGGAACTTAGACAGCAGCAGTGTGTGGATGCAGATTAGTTCTGAATACTGTGTGTTACCACTGCATGCATAACTGAGTGCACCATTAATTCTGGGAGACTTTGCATTTACTGTTGCGCTATCATGTCATTTCATTAGGACTGGGGATTTTTTGGAAACAAGAAAGTAGCATTTTGGGGATACACAATAACTATGTTGGCTGTGTTTTACCACGGCATGCTTAACTGAGTGCACCATTAATTCTGGGAGGTTTTGCATTTCTTGTTATGCTCCCATTTCACTTCATCACCTCTGTTGAATTTTATGGACACAAGACAGTAGCATTGTGAATATCCACATTATTTCTAGTGACTGTGTGTTACCACTCTGCGCATGACAGAGTGCAGCACTAATTCAGGTAGACTTTGCATTTATTGTTATCCTCTTATTTCATTTCATCAGAACTGGTTCATTTTCTGGACACAAGATAGAAGCATTTTGGGTATGCACATTAATTCTGCTTAATGTGTGTTACCACTGCATGCATGACTGAGTGCACCATTACTTCTGGAAGACCTTGCATTTCTTGCTACACACTCATTACACTTAATCAGCACTGGGGAATTTTCTGGCACAAGTCAGTAGCATTTTGGGGGTGCACATTAATTCTGGTGACTGGGTGTAACCACTGTGTGCATGACTGAGTGATCCATTAATTCTATGAGACTGCATTTCTTGCTGTCCTATCAATTCTTTTCATCAGTACTGGAGAATTTTCTGGACACAAGACAGTAACATTTTTGAGATGCTCATTAATTCTGGTGAGTGTGTGTGACCAGTGCATGCATGACTGAATGCACCATTTATTCTGGGAGACCTTCCATTTCTTGTTGTGCTATCATTTCACTTCGTCAGCACTGGTTCATTTTCTGGACACAAGATATAAGCATTTTGAGTATGCACATTAATTCTGGTGACTGTGTGTTAATACTGCATACAAGACTGATATCACTGTTTACTCTGGGAAACTTTTCATTTATTTTTACCCTCTCATTTCACTTCATCAGCACTGGGGAATTTTCTGGGCAAGACAACAGCATTTTTGGGAAGCACATTAATTCTGGTGACTGTGTGTTACCATTACGCACATGGCTGAGTGCACCATTAATTCTGGGAGTCTTTGTATTACTTTTTGTGCTTTCTTTTCACTTTGAGAGCAAAGTGGAATTTTGTGATCACAAACAGTACCATTTTGGGGGATTCTGATGACTGTGTGTGACCACTGCAGTCATTACTGAGTGCTCCATTAATTCTGCGAGACTGCATATCTTGCTGTGCTATAATTTCACTTCATCAACAATGGAGAATTTTCTGGGCACATGATAGTAGTATTTTCGGATGCACATTAATTCTGGTTACTGTGCGTGTGACCACTGCATGCATGGCTGAGAACACCATTAAATCCTAGAGAATTTGTATTTCTTGTTGTGCTATCATTTCACTTCATCCACACTGGGGAATTTTCTGGACACAAGACAGTAGCATTTTCGGGATGCACATAAATTCTGGTGACTGTGTCTGACCACTGCACTCATGCCTGAGTGCACCATTAATTCTGGGAGACTTTGCATTTCTTGTTGTGCTTTCATGTCACTTCATTAGCACTGGGAATTTTCTGGACATAAGAAAGTAGCATTTTGGGGATGCATATTAATTTTAATGACTGTGTGTTACCACTGCATGCATGACTGAGTGTGCCATTAATTCTGGGAGACTTAACATTTCTTGTTACACTCTCATTAGATTTCATCAGCACTGGGGAATTTTCGGACACAAGACAGTAACATTTGGGGATGCACATTATTCGGGTGACTGTGTGTGACTATCTGCACATGACTGAATGCACCATTAATTCATAGAGACAGTGCATTTCATGTTGTGCTATCATTTCACTTTATCAACACTGTAGAATTTTCTGGAACTTAGACAGTAGCAGTGTGTGGATGCAGATTAGTTCTGAATACTGTGTGTTACCACTGCATGCATAACTGAGTGCACCATTAATTCTGGGAGACTTTGCATTTACTGTTGCGCTATCATGTCATTTCATTAGGACTGGGGATTTTTTGGAAACAAGAAAGTAGCATTTTGGGGATACACAATAACTATGTTGGCTGTGTTTTATCACGGCATGCTTTACTGAGTGCACCATTAATTCTGGGAGGTTTTGCATTTCTTGTTATGCTCCCATTTCACTTCATCACCTCTGTTGAATTTTATGGACACAAGACAGTAGCATTGTGAATATCCACATTATTTCTAGTGACTGTGTGTTACCACTCTGCGCATGACAGAGTGCAGCATTAATTCAGGGAGACTTTGCATTTATTGTTATGCTCTCATTTCATTTCATCAGAACTGGTTCATTTTCTGGACACAAGATAGAAGCATTTTGGGTATGCACATTAATTCTGCTTAATGTGTGTTACCACTGCACGCATGACTGAGTGCACCATTACTTCTGGAAGACCTTGCATTTCTTGCTACACACTCATTACACTTAATCAGCACTGGGGAATTTTCTGGCACAAGTCAGTAGCATTTTGGGGGTGCACATTAATTCTGGTGACTGGGTGTAACCACTGTGTGCATGACTGAGTGATCCATTAATTCTATGAGACTGCATTTCTTACTGTCCTATCAATTCTTTTCATCAGTACTGGAGAATTTTCTGGACACAAGACAGTAACATTTTTGAGATGCTCATTAATTCTGGTGAGTGTGCGTGACCAGTGCATGCATGACTGAATGCACTATTTATTCTGGGAGACCTTGCATTTCTTGTTGTGCTATCATTTCACTTCGTCAGCCCTAGTTCATTTTCTGGACACAAGATATAAGCATTTTGGGTATGCACATTAATTCTGGTGACTGTGTGTTAATACTGCATACAAGACTGATATCACTGTTTACTCTGGGAAACTTTTCATTTATTTTTACCCTCTCATTTCAGTTCATCAGCACTGGGGAATTTTCTGGACACAAGACAGTAGCAATTTGGGGATGAACATTAATTCTCTTGACTGTGTGGGACCACTGCACCCATGACTGAGTGCACCATTAATTCTGGGAGAATTTTCATTACTTGTGCTATTATTTCCATTCAGCAACACTGGTGAATTTTTAGGACACAAGACAGTAGCATTTTGGTGATGCACATTATTTCTGGTTACTGTGTGTGACCACTGCATGAATGATTGAGTGCACCATTAATTCCTGGTGGCTTTGCATATCTTGTTGTGCTGTCATTTCACTTCATCAGCAATGGGGAACTTTCTGGACAAAAGAACAGTAGCATTTTGGAGATGTACATTAATTCTGTTAACTGCATGTTACCACTGCATGTAAGACTGAGTGCACCATTAATTCTGGGAGATATTGCATTGCTTGTTACACACTCATTTCATGTCATCAGAACTGGGAAATTTTCTGGACACAAGGCAGTATCATTTTGGTAATGCACATTAAATCTAGTGACTGTGTGTGTCAACTGCATGTTTGACTGAGTGCACTATTAATTCTGGGAGACTTTGCATTCCTTGTTATGCACTCATTTCACTTCATCTGCACTGGGGAATTTTCTGGACAAAATAAAGTTGCATTTTGGGGATGTACATTATTTCTGGTGAGTGTGTCTGACCTCTACATGTACGTCTGAGTGCACCATTAATTCTGGGAGACTTTACATTTTTATTATGCTCACATTTCACTTCATCTGCACTGGGGAATTTTCTGGACACAAGACAATAGCATTTTGGGGATGTACATTAATTCTGGTAACTGTGTGATACCACTACATGCATGACTGAGTGCACCATTAATTCAGGGATACTTTGCATTTCTTGCTGAACTATGATTTCACTTTATCAGCAATGGAGAATGTTCTGGACACAAGACAGTAGCATTTGGGATGCACATTTATTCTAGTGACAGTGTGTTACCACTGTATGCATGACTAAAAGCACCTTTAATAATGGGAGACATTTCGTTTCTTGTTACACACTCATTTCATGTCATCAGCAATGAGGAATTTTCTGGACACAAGACAGAAGCATTTTGGGGATTCAAATTAATTCTGTTGACTGTGTGACCTCTACACACACGACTGAGTACACCATTAATTCTGGGAGACTGCATGTCTTGCTGTGCTATCATTTGACTTCATCTGCACTGGGGAATTTTCTGGACAAAAGACAGTAGCATTTGGGGAATGCACATTTTTTCTGGTGACTTTGTCTTACCACTGCATGCATGACTGCATGCGCCATTAATTCTGGAAGACTTAATATTTCTTGTTTCACTCTCATTTCACTTTATCAGCAATGGGAAATTTTATGTACACAAGAAAATAAAAGTTTGGGGATGCACATTATGTCTGGTGACTGTATATGACCACTGCATGCATGGTTGAATGCATTATTAATTCTGGGAGACTTTGCATCACTTGTTGTTTCATTTCACTTTGCCAGCTAAGTAGAATTTTTTGGACAAAAGACATTCGCATTTTGTTGATGCATATTAATTCTGGTGACTGTGTGTGACCAGTGCGCGCATGACTGAGTGCACCAGTAATTCTGTTAGACTTTGCATTTCTTGCTGTACTATCATTTCACTTCATCAGCAATGGAGAATTTTCTGGACACAAGACAGTAGCATTTAGGGGGTGCACATTAATTTTGATAACTGTGTGTGACCACTGTACGCATTACTGAGTACATCATTAATTCCTGGAGACTTTGTATTTCTTGTTTTGCTACCATTTCACTTCATCAGCACTGGGTAACATTCTAGACACAAGACAGTATCATTTGGGGATGCACATTAATTCTGGCGACTGTGTGATACCACTGCATGCATGACTGAGAGCACCATTAATTCTGGGAGACTTTGCATTTCTATTTATGCACTCATTTCACTTCATCAACACTGGGGAATTTTCTAAACCCAAGAAAGTTGCATTTTGGTGAAGCAAATTAATCTGATAACTGTGTGTGGCCATTGCATACATGATTGAGTTCACCATTAATTTTCAGAGACTATGCATTTCTTGTTATGCGCTCATTTCACTTCATCAGCATTGTGGAATTTTCAGGAAAGAAGACAGTAGCATTTTGGGGATGCACAGTAATTCTGGTGAGTGTGTGTGACCACTGCATGCATGTCTGATTGCACCATTAATTCTGAGAGACTTTGCATTTCTTGTTGTGCTATCATGTCATTTCATTAGCACTGGGAATTTTTGGGACATGAGAAAGTAGCATTTTGGGGATGCACATTAATTCTGGCGACTGTGTTTTACCAAGGCATGCATAACTGAGTGCACCATTAATTCTTGAAGATTTTGCATTTCATGTTATGGTCCCATTTCACTTCATCACCACTGTTGAATTTTCAGGACACAAGACAGTAGCATTTTGAGGATCCACATTATTTCTGGTGACTGTGTGTTACCGCTGTGCGCATGACTGTGTGCACCATTAATTCAGGGAGTCATTGCATTTATTGCTACGCTCTCTTTTCACTTCAACAGCACTGGTTAATTTTCTGGACACAAGATAGTAGCATTTTGGGTATGCACATTAATTTTGTTGACTGTGTTACCACTGTGTTGATGACTGAGATCACCATTAATTCTGGGAAAATTTGCATTTCTTGTTACCTTCTCATTTCAGTTCATCAGCAGAGGGGAATTTTCTGGACACAAGACAGTAGCAATTTGGGGATGCACATTAATTCTCGTGACTGTGTGTGACCACTGCACGAATGACTGAGTGCACCATTAATTCCAGAAGTCTTTGCATTTCTTGTTGTGCTATCATTTCACTTCCTCAGCAATGGGGAACTATCGGGACTAAAGACAGTGGTATTTTGGAGATTCTCATTAATTCTGTTAACTGTATGTTACCACTGCATGTTAGACTTAGTGCACCATTAATTCTGGGAGACTTTGCATTTCTTGTTACACACTGATTTCATGTCATCAACACTGGGGAATTTTCTGGACACAAGGCAGTATCATTTTGGGGATGCACATTAATTCTAGTGACTGTGTGTGTCAATGGCATGCATGACTGAGTGCACTATTAATTCTGGGAGACTTTGCATTTTTATTATGCTTGAATTTCACTTCAACAGCACTGGAGAATTTTCTGGACACAATACAATAGATTTTTTGGTATGTACATTAATTCTGGTAACTTTGTGATACCACTTCACTCATGACTGAGTGCACCATTGATTCAGGGAGACTTTGCAATTCTTGCTGTGCTATCATTTGACTTCATCAGCACTGGGGAATTTTCTGGAAAAAAGACAGTAGCATTTGGGGATGCACATTTTTTCTGGTGACTTTATCTTGCCACTGCATGCATGACTGAGTGCACCATTAATTCTGGGAGACTTACTATTTCTTGTTAATCACTCATTTCACTTTATCAGCACTGGGAACGTTTATGGATATAAGAACATAAAATGTTGGGATGCACATTAATTCTGGTGACTGTGTGTGACCACTGCATGCATGGTTGACTGCACCATTAATTCTGGGAGACCTTGCATTTCTTGTTGTGCTATCATTTCACTTCGTCAGCTCTGTGGAATTTTCTCGACACAAGACAGCAGCATTTTGGGGATGCACATTAATTCTGGTGACTGTGGGTTACCATTGCATGCATATCTGAGTGCACCATTAATTCTGAGAGACTTTGCATTTCTTGTGCTATCATTTCACTTTGTCAGCAAAGTATAATTTTTTGGACAAAAGACAGTAGCATTTTGGGGATGCACATTAATTCTGGTGACTGTGTGTGACCATAGCATGCATGACTATGTGCACCATTAATTCAGGTAGACTTTGCATTTCTTGCTGTACTGTCATTTCACTTCATCAGCAATGGAGAATTTTCTGTACATAAGACAGTAGCATTTTGGGGATGCACATTAATTCTCGTGACTGTGTGTGACCACTGCACACATGACTGAGTGCACCATTAATTCTGGGAGACTTTGCATTTCTTGTGCTATTATTTCCATTCATCAACACTGGGGAATTTTCAGGACACAAAACAGTAGCATTTTGGGGATTCACGTTATTTCTGGTTACTGTGTGTGACCACTGCTTGAATGACTGAGTGCACCATTAATTCCTGGAGGCTTTACATATCTTGTTGTGCTGTTATTTCACTTCATCAGCAATGGGGAACATTCTGGCCAAAATACAGTAGCATTGTGGAGATGTACATTAATTCTGTTAACTGTATGTTACCACTACACATAAGACTGAGTGCACCATTAATTCTGGGAGACTTTTCATTTCTTGTTACACACTCATTTTATGTCATCAGCACTGTGGAATTTTCTGGACAGAAGGCAGTATCATTTTGGGGATGCACATTAATTCTAGTGACTGTGTATGTCAACTGCATACATGAGTTAGTGCACTATTAATTCTGGGAGACTTTGCATTTCTTGTTATGCACTCATTTCACTTCATTGCACTGAGGAATTTTCTGGACAAAAGACTGTAGCAGTTTACGAATGTACATTATTTCTGGTGAGTGTGTCTCACCTCTACATGTACGTCTGAGTGCACCATTAATTCTGGGAGACTTTGCATTTTTATTATGCTCGCATTTCACTTCAATAGCACTGGGGAATTTTCTGGACACAAGGCAATAGCATTTTGGGGATGTACATTCATTCTGGTTACTGTATGATACCACTACATGCATGACAGAGTGCACTATTAATTCAGGGAGACTTTGCATTTCTTGCTGAGCTATCATTTCACTTCATCAGCAATGGAGAATTTTCTGGACACAAGACAGTAGCATTTGGGGATGCACATTTATTCTGGTGACTGTGTGTTACCACTGCATGCATGACTGAGTGCGTAATTAATTCTGGGAGACTTAACATTTCTTGTTACACATTCATTTCACTTTGTCAGCCCAGGGAAATTTTATGGTCTCAAGAAAGTAACATTTTATGGAAGCACATTATTTCTGGTGACTGAGTGTGACCACTGCACGCATGGTGGAATGCTCCATTAATTCTGGGAGACCTTGCATTTCTTGTTGTGCTATCATTTCACATTGTCAGGACTTTGGAATTTTCTATATCCAAAAACAGCAGCATTTTGGGGATGCACATTAATTCTGGTGACTGTGTGTTACAGTGGTAGCCACAGACATTGCCAGCTATTTCCAGATATTTGGCAACATTTCTGAAGAGTTTTTCTCTGCTGCCCCTACTTTGGAAATGCAAAAGCAGGAGCTATTTCTGGAAATATCACAGAAATTTTGGGAAATTGCTGGCAGTGTCTGTGGCTGCTACTGTAACATTGCACACATGGCTGAGTGCACAATTTATTCAGGGAGATTTTGAATTTTTCTTACACTCTCATTTCACTTTATCAGCACTGGGGCATTTTCTTGACACAAGACAGTAGCATTTAAGGGATTCACATTAATTCTGTTGACTGTGTGATACCACTGCATGCGTGACTTTGAGCACCATTATTTCTTTGAGACATTACATTTCATGTTATGCACTCATTTCACTTCATCCACACTGGGGAATTTTCTGGACATAAGACAGTAGCATTTTTGGGATGCACAAAAATTCTGGTGACTGTGTGTGACCACTGCACTAATGGCTGAGTGCATCATTAATTCTGGGAGACTTTGTATTTCTTGCTGTGCTTTCATGTCACTTCATTAGCACTGGGAATTTAATGGACATGAGAAAGTAGCATTTTGGGGATGCACATTAATTCTTATGACTGTGTGTTACCACTGAATGCATGACTGAGTGTGCCATTAATTCTGCGAGACTTAACGTTTCTTGTTACACTCTCATTTGACTTCATCAGCACTGGGGAATTTTCTGGACACAAGTCAGTAACATTCCGGGATGCACATTATTCTGCTGACTTTATGTGACCACTGCACACATGACTGAATGCACCATTAATTCAGGGAGACCTTGCATTTCTTGTTGGGCTATCATTTCACTTTATCAGCACTGCAGAATTTTCTGGACCTTAGACAGTAGCAGTGTGAGGATGCAGATTAATTCTGAAGACTGTGTGTTACCACTGCATGCATAACTGAGTGCACCACTAATTCTGGGAGACTTTGTATTTCTTGTTGTGCTATCATTTCACTTTGTCAGTAAAGGGGAATTCTCTGGACACTAGACAGTAACATTTCTGGGATGCACATTGTTTCTGGTGACTTTGTGTGACCTCTGCATGCATGACTGAATGCAGCATTAATTCTGGGATACTTTGAATTTCTTGCTGTGCTATCATTTCATTTCATCAGCACAGAAGAATTTTCTTGACACAAGGCAGAAGCATTTTGGGGATGCTCATTACTTCTGGTTACTGTGTCTGATGACTGCACAAGTGACTGAGTGCACCATTAATTCCTGGAGACTTTGCATTTCTTGTTGTGCTATCATTTCACTTCATCAGTACTGGGGAACTTATCGGACACAAGACAGTAGCAATTTGGGGATTCACATGAATTCTGGTTATTGTATGTTACCACTGCATGTGAGACTGACTGGACCATTAATTTTGTGAGACTTTGCATTTTTTATTACATTCTCATTTCATATCAGCTCTGGTCAATTTTCTGGACAAAAGACTGTAGCATTTTGGGGAAGCACATTAATTCTGCTGACTGTGTGTTACCACTGCCCGCATGACTAAGAGCACCATTACTTCTGGAAGACCTTGCATTTCTTGCTACACACTCATTTCACTTAATCAGCACTGGGGAATTTTCTGGACACATGTCAGTAGCATTTGGGGGATGCACATTAATTCTGGTGACTGGGTGTAACCACTGCGCGCATGACTGAGTGATCCATTAATTCTGTGAGACTGCATTTCATGCTGTCCTATCATTTCTCTTCATCAGCACTGGACAATTTTCTGGACACAAGACAGTAACATTTCTGAGATGTTCTTAATTCTGGTGACTGTGTGTAACCAGTGCATGCATGACTGAATGCACCATTTATTCTGGGAGACCTTGCATTTCTTGTTGTGCTATCATTTCACTTCGTCAGCACTGGGAAATTTTCTGGGCCCAAGACAACACCATTTTTGGGATGCACATTAATTCTGGTGACTGTCTGTTACCACTACGCACATGGCTGAGTGCACCATTAATTCTGGGAGACTTTGTATTACTTTTTGTGCTCTCATTTCACTTTGAGAGCAAAGTACAATTTTGTGGACACAAACAGTACCATTTTCGGGGATGCACATTAATTCTGATGACTGTGTGTGACCACTGCAGCCATTACTGAGTGCTCCATTAATTCTGCGAGACTGCATTTCTTGCTGTGCTATCATTTCACTTCATCAGCAATGGAGAATTTTCTGGGCAGAAGACAGTAGTATTTTGGGATGCACATTAATTCTGGTTACTGTGTGTATGACCACTGCATGCATGACTGAGAACACCATTAAATCCTAGAGAATTTGTATTTCTTGTTGTGCTATCATTTCACTTCATCAGCACTGGGAAATTTTCTAGACACAAGGCAGTAGCATTTTGGTGATGCAAATTAATTCTGGTGAATGTGTATGACCATTTCATGCATGACTGAGTGCACCATTATTTCTGGGAGACTTTGCATTTCATGTTATGCACTCATTTCACTTCATCCACACTTGGGAATTTTCTGGACATGAGAAAGTAGCATTTTGGAGATGCACATTAATTCTTATGACTGTGTGATACCACTGCACTCATGCCTGAGTGCACCATTAATTCTGGGAGACTTTGCATTTCTTGTTGTGCTTTCATGTCACTTCATTAGCACTGGGAATTTTCTGGACATGAGAAAGTAGCATTTTGGGGATGCACATTAATTCTTATGACTGTGTGTTACCACTGCATGCATCACTGAGTGTGCCATTAATTCTGGGATACTTAACATTTCTTGTTACACTCTCATTTGACTTCATCAGCACGGGGGAATTTTCTGGACAGAAGACAGTAACATTTGGGGAAGCACATTATTCTGGTGACTGTGTGTGACTACTGCACACATGACTGAATGCACCATTAATTCATTGAGACAGTGCATTTCTTGTTGTGCTATCATTTGACTTTATCAACACTGTAGAATTTTCTGGACCTTAGACAGTAGCAGTGTGTGGATGCAGATTAGTTCTGAATACTGTGTGTTACCACTGCATGCATAACTGAGTGCAACATTAATTCTGGGAGACTTTGCATTTACTGTTGTGCTATCATGTCATTTCATTAGCACTGGGAATTTTTTGGACACAAGGAAGTAGCATTTTGGGGATACACATTAACTCTGTTGACTGTGTTTTACCACGGCATGCTTAACTGAGTGCACTATTAATTCTGGGAGGTTTTGCATTTCTTGTTATGCTCCCATTTCATTTCATTACCTCTGTTGAATTTTATGTACACAAGACAGTAGCATTTTGAATATCCATTTTATTTCTAGTGACTGTGTGTTACCACTCTACGCATGACTGAGTGCAGCATTAATTCAGGGAGACTTTGCATTTATTGTTATGCTCTCATTTCACTTCATCAGCACTGGTTCATTTTCCGAACACAAGATAGAAGCATTTTGGGTATGCACATTAATTCTGGTGACTGTGTGTTACCACTGCGTACATGACTGAGATCACCGTTTACTCTGGCAAACTTTTCATTTCTTGTTACTCTCTCATTTCAGTTCATCTGCACTGGGGAATTTTCTGGACACAAGACAGTAGCAATTTGGGGATGAACATTAATTCTCTTGACTGTGTGTGACCACTGCACACATGACTGAGTGCACCATTAATTCTGGAGACTTTTCATTTCTTGTTGTGCTATTATTTCCATTCATCAGCACTGGGGAATTTTTAAGACACAAGACAGTAGCATTTTGGTGATGCACATTATTTCTGGTTACTGTGTGTGATCACTGCATGAATGACTGAGTTCATGATTAATTCCTGGAGGCTTTGCATATCTTGTTGTGCTATCATTTCACTTCATCAGCAATGGGGAACTTATTGGACAAAAGAACAGTAGCATTTTGGAGATGTACATTAATTCTGTTAACTGTATGTTACCACTGCATGTAAGACTGAGTGCACCATTCATTCTGGGAGATATTGCATTGCTTGTTACACACTCATTTCATGTCATCAGCACTGGGAAATTTTCTGGACACAAGACAGTATCATTTTGGTAATGCACATTAAATCTAGTGACTGTGTTTGTCAACTGCATGCATGACTGAGTGCACTATTAATTCTGGGAGGAGACTTTGCATTCCTTGTTATGCACTCATTTCACTTCATCTGCACTGGGGAATTTTCTGGAGAAAAGAAAGTTGCATTTTGGGATGTACATTATTTCTGTTGATTGTGTCTGACCTCTACATGTACGTATGAGTGCACCATTAATTCTGGAAGACTTTACATTTTTATTATGCTCGCATTTCACTTCAACTGCACTGGTGAATTTTCTAGACACAAGACAATAGCATTTTGGGGATGTACATTAATTCTGGTAACTGTGTGATACCACTACATGCATGACTGAGTGCACCATTAATTCAGGGATACTTTGCATTTCTTGCTGAGCTATCATTTCACTTTATCAGCAATGGAGAATGTTCTGGACTCAAGACAGTAGCATTTGGGATGCACATTTATTCTGGTGACAGTGTGTTACCACTGCATGCATGACTAAAAGCACCTTTAATAATTGGAGACATTGTGTTTCTTGTTACACACTCATGTCATGTCATCTGCACTGGGGAATTTTCTGGACACAAGACAGTAGCATTTTGGGGATTCAAATTAATTCTGTTGACTGTGTGTGACATCTACACACACGTCTGAGTACAGCATTAATTCTGGGAGACTGCATTTCTTGCTGTGCTATCATTTGACTTCATCAGCACTGGGGAATTTTCTGGACAAAAGACAGTAGCTTTTGGGGAATGCACATTTTATCTGGTGACTTTGTCTTACCACTGCATGCATGGCTGGGTGCGCCATTAATTCTGGGAGACTTAATATTTCTTGTTTCACTCTCATTTCACTTTATCAGCACTGGGAAATTTTATGGACAAAATAAAATAAAATTTTGGGGATGCACATTAAGTCTGGTGACTGTATATGACCACTGCATGCATGGTTGAATGCATTATTAATTATGGGACACTTTGCATCTCTTGTTGTGCTATCATTTCTCTTTGTCAGCAAAGTAGAATTTTTTGGACAAAAGACATTAGCATTTTGTTGATGCACATTAATTCTGGTGACTGTGTGTGACCATTGCGAGCATGACTGAGTGCACCATTAATTCTGTTAGACTTTGCATTTCTTGCTGTACTATCATTTCACATCATCAGCAATGGAGAATTTTCTGGACACAAGACAGTATCATTTAGGGGATGCACATTAATTCTGATAACTGTGTGTGACCACTGTACGCATTACTGAGTGCATCATTAATTCCTGGAGACTTTGTATTTCTTGTTTTGCTACCATTTCACTTCATCAGCACTGGGTAACATTCTAGACACAAGACAGTAGCATTTGAGGATGCACATTAATTCTGGTGACTGTGTGATACCACTGCATGCATGATTGAGAGCACCATTAATTCTGGGAGACTTTGCATTTCTTGTTATGCACTCATTTCACTTCATCAACACTGGGGAATTTTCTGGACCCAAGTCAGTTGCATTTTGGTGATGCAAATTAATCTGGTAACTGTGTGTGGCCATTGCATACATGACTGAGTGCATCATTAATTCTCGGAGACTATGCATTTCTTGTTATGCACTCATATCACTTCATCGGCACTGTGGAATTTTCTGGAAAGAAGACAGTAGCATTTTGGGGATGCACAATAATTCTGGTGAGCGTGTGTGACCACTGCACTCATGTCTGAGTGCAACATTAATTCTGAGAGACTTTGCATTACTTGTTGTGCTTTTATGTAATTTCATTAGCACTGGGAATTTTTTGGACATGAAAAAGTAGCATTTTGGGTATGCACATTAATTCTGGTGACTGTGTTTTACCAAGGCATGCATAACTGAGTGCACCCTTAATTCTTGGAGATTTTGCATTTCTTGTTGTGCTCCCATTTCACTTCATCACCACTGTTGAATTTTCTGGACACAAGTCAGTAGCATTTTAAGGATCCACATTATTTCTGGTGTCTGTGTGTTTCCACTGTGTGCATGAACGTGTGCACCATTAATTCAGGGAGACATTGCATTTCTTGCTATGCTCTCATTTCACTTCAACAGCACTGGTTAATTTTCTGGACACAAGATAGTAGCATTTTGGGTATGCACATTAATTCTGTTGACTGTTTGTTACCACTGTGTTGATGACTGAGATCACCATTAATTCTGGGAAAATTTGCATTTCTTGTTACCTTCTCATTTCAGTTCATCAGCAGAGGGGAATTTTCTGGACACAAGACAGTAGCAATTTGGGGATGCACATTAATTCTCGTGACTGTGTGTGACCACTGCATGAATGACTGAGTGCACCATTAATTCCTGGAGGCTTTGCATATCTTGTTGTGCTATCATTTCACTTCATCAGCAATGGGGAACTATCTGGATAAAAGACAGTGACATTTTGGAGATGCTCATTAATTCTGTTAACTGTATGTTACCTCTGCACGTTAGACTGAGTGCACCATTAATTCTGGGAGACTTTGCATTTTTATTATGCTCGCATTTCACTTCAACAGCACTGGAGAATTTTCTGGATACAAGACAATAGCATTTTGGGGATGTACATTAATTCTGGTAACTGTGTGATACCACTACATGCATGACTGAGTGCACCATTAATTCACGGATACTTTGCATTTCTTGCTGAGCTATCATTTCACTTTATCAGCAATGGAGAATGTTCTGGACTCAAGACAGTAGCATTTGGGATGCACATTTATTCTGGTGACAGTGTGTTACCACTGCATGCATGACTAAAAGCACCTTTAATAATTGGAGACATTGTGTTTCTTGTTACACACTCATTTCATGTCATCAGCACTGGGGAATTTTCTGGACACAAGGCAGTATCATTTTGGGGATGCACATTAATTCTACTGACTGTGTGTATATGGCATGCATGACTGAGTGCACTATTAATTCTGGTAGACTTTGCATTTTTATTATGCTCGAATTTCACTTCAACAACACTGGTGAATTTTCTGGACACAAGACAATAGCTTTTTGGGTATGTACATTAATTCTGGTAACTTTGTGATACCACTACATGCATGACTGAGTGCACCATTGATTCAGGGAGACTTTGAAATTCTTGCTGTGCTATCATATGACTTCATCAGCACTGGGGAATTTTCTGGACAAAAGACAGTAGCATTTGGGGATGCACATTTTTTCTGGTGACTTTATCTTGCCACTGCATGCATGACTGAGTGCACCATTAATTCTGGGAGACTTACTATTTCTTGTTACTCGCTCATTTCACTTTATCAGCACTGGGAAATTTTATGGATCCAAGAAAATAAAATTTTGGGATGCACATTAATTCTGGTGACTGTGTGTGACCACTGCACGCATGGTTGAATGCACCATTAATTCAGGGAGACCTTGCATTTCTTGTTGTGCTATCATTTCACTTCGTCTGCTCTGTGGAATTTTCTAGTCACAAGACAGCAGCATTTTGGGGATGCACATTAATTCTGGTGACTGTGGGTTACCATTGCATGCATATCTGAGTGCACCATTAATTCTGAGAGACTTTGCATTTCTTGTTGTGCTATCATTTCACTTTTTCAGCAAAGTATAATTTTTTGGACAAAAGACAGTAGCATTTTGGGGATGCACATTAATTCCGGTGACTGTTTGTGACCATAGCACGCATGACTGAGTACACCATTAATTCTGGGATACTTTGCATTTTTATTATGCTCGCATTTCACTTCAACAGCACTGGGCAATTTTCTGGACACAAGACAATAGCATTTTGGTGATGTACATTAATTCTGGTAACTGTATGATACCACTACATGCATGACAGAGTGCACCATTAATTCAGGGAGACTTTGCATTTCTTGATGAGCTATCATTTCACTTCATCAGCAATGGAGAATTTTCTGGACACAAGACAGTAGCATTTGGGGATGCACATTTATTCTGGTGACTGTGTGTTACCACTGCATGCATGACTGAGTGTGCCATTAATTCTGGGAGACTTAAGATTTCTTGTTACACACTCATTTCACTTCATCAGCACTGGGAAATTTTCTGGACACAAGAAAGTAACATTTTGTGGAAGCACATTATTTCTGGTGACTGTGTGTGACCACTGCATGCATGGTTGAATGCACCATTAATTCTGGGAGACCTTGCATTTCTTGTTGTGCTATCATTTCACATTGTAAGCACTTTGGAATTTTCTATACCAAAGACAGCAGCATTTTGGGGATGCACATTAATTCTGGTGACTGTGTGTTTCACTGGTAACCACAGACATTGCCAGCTATTTCCAGATATTTGACAACATTTCTGAAGAGTTTCTCTCTGCTGCCCCTACTGTGGAAACACACAAGCAGGAGATATTTCTGGAAATATCACAGAAATTTTGGGAAATAGCTGACAGTGTCTGTGGCTGCTACTGTACCATTGCGCACATGGCTGAGTGCACCATTTATTCTGGGAGACTTTCTGTTTTTCTTACACTCTCATTTCACTTCATCTGCACTGGGGCATTTTCTTGACACAAGACAATAGCATTTTGGGGATTCACATTAATTCTGGTGACTGTGTGATACTGCTGCATGCGTGACTGAGAGCACCATTATTTCTGGGAGACTTTGCATTTCATGTTATGCACTCTTTTCACTTCATCCACACTGGGGAATTTTCTGGACCCAAGACAGTAGCATTTTTGGGATGCACAAAAATTCTAGTGACTGTGTGTGACCACTGCACTCATGCCTGAGTGCACCATTTATTCTTGGAGTCTTTGCATTTCTTGTTGTGCTTTCATGTCACTTCATTAACACTGTGAATTTTCTGGACATGAGAAAGTAGCATTTTGGGATGCACATTAATTCGTATGACTGTGTGTTACCGCTGCATGCAAGACTGAGTGTGCCATAAATTCTGTGAGACTTAACATTTCTAGTTACACTCTTATTTGACTTCGTCAGCACTGGGGAATTTTCTGGACACAAGACAGTAACATTTAGGGATGCACATTATTCTGGTGACTGTGTGTGACCACTGCACACATGACTGAATGCACCATTAATTCAGGGAGACTTTGCATTTCTTGTTGTGCTATCATTTCACTTTATCAGCACTGCAGAATTTTCAGGACCTTAGACAGTAGCAGTGTGTGGATGCAGATTAGTTCTGAATACTGTGTGTTACCACTGCATGCCTAACTAAGTGCACCATTAATTCTGGGAGACTTTGCATTTCTTGTTGTGCTATTATTTCACTTTGTCAGTAAAAGGGAATTCTCTGGACACTAGACAGTAACATTTCTGGGATGCACATTATTTCTGGTGACTTTGTGTGACCTCTGCATGCATGACTGATTGCAGCATTAATTCTGGGAGACTTAGCATTTCTTGCTGTGCTATCATTTCACTTCATCAGCACAGAAGAATTTTCTTGACACAAGGCAGAAGAATTTTGGGATGCACATTTCTTCTGGTTACTGTGTGTGACCACTGCACAAATGACCGAGTGCACCATTAATTCCTAGAGACTTTGCATTTCTTGTTGTGCTATCGTTTCACTTCATCAGCACTGGGGAACTTACCGGACACAAGACAGTAACATTTTGGAGATGCTCATTATTTCTCGTGACTGTGTGTGACCAGTGCATGCATGACTGAATGCACCATTTATTCTGGGAGACGTTGTATTTCTTGTTGTGCTTTCATTTCACTTCGTCAGCACTGGGGAATTTTCTGGGCCCAAGACAGCAGCATTTTTGGAATGCACATTAATTCTGGTGACTGTGTGTTACCATTACACACATGGCTTAGTTCACCATTAATTCTGGGAGACTTTGTATTACTTTTTGTGCGTTCATTTCACTTTGTGAGCAAAGTAGAATTTTGTGGACACAAACAGTACCATTTTGGGGGATGCACATTAATTCTGGTGACTGTGTGTGACCACTGCAGCCATTACTTAGTGCTCCATTAATTCTGTTAGACTGCATTTCTTGCTGTGCTATCATTTCACTTCATCAGCAATGGAGAATTTTCTGGGCACAAGACAGTAGTATTTTGGGATGTACATTAATTCTGGTTACTGTGTGTGTGTGACCACTGCATGCATAACTGAGTACACCATTAAATCCTAGATAATTTGTATTTCTTGTTGTGCTATCATTTCACTTCATCAGCACTGGGAAATTTTCTGGACACAAGGCAGTAGCATTTTGGTAATGTAAATTAATTCTGGTGACTGTGTGTGACCACTGCATGCATGACTGAGTGCACCATTGATTTGGGAGACTTTGCATTTCTTGTTATGCACCCATTTTACTTCATCCATACTGGGGAATTTTATGTACACAAGACAGTAGCATTTTGAGGATGCACATTAATTCTGGTGACTGTGTGTGACCACTTCATGCATGCCTGAGTGCACCATTTATTCTGTGAGACTTTGCATTTCTTGTTGTGCTATCATTTCACTTTGTCAGCAAAGGAGAATTCTCTGGACACAAGACAGTAGCATTTTGGGGATGCACATTATTTCTGGTTACTTTGTGTGACCACTGAATGCATGACTTAGTGCCTGATTAATTCTGGTAGACTTTGCATTTCTTGCTTTACTATCATTTCACTTCATCAGCACTGAAGAAATTTCTGGTCACAAGGCAGTAGCATTTTGGGGATGTACATTAATTCTGGTTACTGTGCGTTACCACTGCACACATGACTGAGTGCACTATTAATTCTGGGAGACTTTTCATTTCTTGTTACACTCTCATTTCACTTTGTCTGCTCTGTGGAATTTTCTGGACAGAAAACAGTAGCATTTTGAGGATGCACATTAATTCTTGTAACTGTGTGTTTCCACTGCCTGCATGAGTGGGTGCGCCATTAATTCTGAGAGGCTTACCATTTCTTCTTATGCTCTCATTTCACTTTATCAGCATGGGAGAATTCTCTGGACACAAGACAGTAGCATTTTGGGGTATGCACATTAATGGTGGTGACTGTGTGTTACCAATGTGCACATGACTGAGTACACCATTAATTCTGGAAGACTTTGCATTTCTTGTTATGCTCTCATTTCACTTCATCAGCACTGTGTAATTTTCTTGACACAAGACAGTAGCATTTTGGGGATGCACAATAATTCTGGTGACTGTGTGTGACTACTGCATGCATGACTGAGAGCACCATTAATTCCGGGATACTTTTCGTTTCTTGTTGTGCTATCATTTCACTTCATCAGCACTAGGGAATTTTCTGGACACAAGTCAGTAGCATTTTGGGGATGCCTATTAATTCTGGTGACTGTGTGTACCACTGCATGCATGACTGAATGCACCATTTTTATTTGAGAAATTTTTTACATTTCTTGTTACGCTTTCATTTCACTTTGTCAGCACTGGGGAATTTTCTGGGCCCAAGACTGTGGCATTTTTGGGATGCACATTAATTCTGGTGACTGAGTGTTACTACTGCATGCATGACATGACTGAGTGCACCATTAATTCTGGGAGACTTTGTATTTCTTGTTGTGCTATAATTTCACTTCTTCAGCACTGGGGAGTTTCTGGACATGAGACAGCAGCATTTTGGGTACACACATTAATTCTGGTGACTGTGTGTGTGTGAGGGGCTGATAATATTGTTTTCACTCTGCATTATTTCATGTTATGGTGCAATGACAATGCAAAGTAATAATTACAAGGCAAAGTGAGCCTTTTGCTTTTGCCACTCCTCATAGCACTGTGATAACGTGAAGTGGCTACTTCAAGTTCACTTCACCAGCCGAATTTAATTTTGCTGCATCTCCAGTTACATAGTGGCTATCAAAATGGTTAATTGTGCTGCTTTAGTCTTGTTATACAGACTGGTGAATAGCATTACCCTGTTTTTTTTGTAATTCATAATGAGCTTGTGTTCTTAAACCAGGTCTTAACTGCTGTGGCGCTGTGTTGTATGCTGTTGACAAGGGTTAGTGAGTCTGGCTATCTGGTGAATAGCACTGCATCATCAGCACAGAGGAGTAGGTTGCTGTTGCAGACTTGCAGGAAGGTGTTAAGGAAGAGTCTAAAAGGAGGGGACCAAGGATTGAGCCTTGGGGGACTCCTGAGTGCAGGGGATGGCTGGTTGAGAAAGTATCATGGATTTTTACTTGGGTAAGTCCATGAAAAGGGGTTAACAAAATGTGACATGAGCGTCAGTTTTTCAAATCTACAATAGATTATTTTTTTAAGCTTAACAAGACTCCGTGACACAACAGTGAAAAAAGGACCAGACTGTGAGAAAACTCCATATCAGAGATTTGAGAAAAATGACCTTCAGTGTGGCAGAAGTAGCAGTGGACACCAAATGTTGCACATGCAACAGTGGACACAGCTGGTGTTTTGCTTGAAAAAAGGCATTGACTTTTCTTTACTTTATTTTACTAAGCATTTCACAGCATTATGACCATGAGAGTGAAAAAGGGACTATATTGTGAGATTTATCCATATCAGAATTGAGAAAAAGGCACTTTCGGTGTTGCGCATGTAGCAGTGGACACCAAATATTGCACATGTAACAATGGACACCACACAACTGTTTAAGTTAAAAAAAGCATTGCCTGCACCCCTCTCTCACCAAAGTCCTGTAGTACTACTAAGACCCCATTCCTAAAGAAAATCACCCACTCAACAAAAGTGGAATGCTTTTACTGAGATTTTGGGGAACATGTAAAAATGCAGTTTGCTTGGACACCACAGTTGTACACACCACGCAAAACATTGAGTGAACCAGAAATTTTATTTACATTGAAAAACTGGGGTGAAAATGTCTTCATTAACAAAAGATAACACCAGAGGCAGTTATCAACATAACTTTACTGAAGTGCAACTAAAATAAAGTCTGCATAGAAGCAATGAAATGCACTGTGGTTTTGCATTTAACATTTTACAAGGAAAAATCTGTGACATTTTGGAGCTGGACAATGAATAAAAATAAAATGGGTGCACTTGGTTTTCTCAAATTAAGAAATGCATCTGTACTTGTGGCTACCTTTTAAATTCACTTATGACTTCAGTGGCTGTCATTATTTTCTTTTTTAAATCAATGTACAAATTATTTGAATCTTGTTACCCCATTTCATGGAATTACCCACCTGCTGCATTCTGCCATCTAGTTAGCTTCTGAAACAGGATGTGCCTTCATGTCAGAATTCAAGGGCAGGAAGTGACACAAGCAGGAAGGTATGATTAACCATGTCAAATGCCTTTGTGAGATCAATGTAGATTGACCCCACTAGGTTACCATGATCAAGTGCTTTATGAATGAAGTCAGTATACTCTAGCAGGGCAGATGTGGAACTATGCACCTTCCTAAATCTGTGCTGCTGTGGGCATTTGATGTCGCATTTGGGCAGGTACTCAGATGACTGGTCTCATATGATTCATGCCAGAGCTTTGGAGAGGGGTGCAAGGATGGAGATTGGATGGTAGTTGGAGTGGGAGGCCCTATCTCCACTCTTTGTGGACAGGTGTCACCACAATTGCATTCCATTGCTGGTAAAACTGACCAAGGCAGAGGGACAGATTGAGTAGCTGGGTGAGGGGTGAGAGGACAGTGTCAAGGGCAAGGTGAAGTAGGTTCAGGTCAATAGAGTCACTGCTGAATCTAGACTTCCCAAGCATTCTCAGTAGATACTTTTTTGCTTCATTTGGAGTAACTGTCATGAAGTAGAAAGGGGGTTTTAGGTGTATTGGCAGCCTTCTGAGAGCTGTCCAAGCTAGCTGGGTCAACATAGTAGTCAGGGGGGTGAAATGCCATCCAGGCCTGTAAAGGCAGTATTGAATGTATCTGCTATAACCTTTGGCTCCTGTATAGTTTCACCATTAACATTAAACATGGAGGAAGGGGATTTGTTGGGTTTGCCAGAAAGGTCATTGAAATCATCCCAAAACTTCCTACATTGCCCCAGGAAGTTCATAACCTTTCTTTAAAGTGGGTGGATTTGGCTAGGCATGTCTCTTAGGTACAAGCATTCCTCGCAGCCTTGTAGAGCTGCCAGTTAGCTAGTTTGCCTGTAGCATGAGCTTTGTGCCAGAGGTGGTCATGTGAGGCTATATAGTATAGGATGGAGGTGGTGATACAAGGGTTTTCTAAAAGGGGTGAAAAAAATCACAGGCTGTGTTAATAAGGGTGATAAAGTGATCCAGGGGTTGATCTACACTTTTAGCCAAGTCAGTTGATGCCCAGTCACATTGTAGGAGGCAGTCCTGAAACTGCTTAAGCTGTCCTCTTTTAAGGACATGCTGGTAGGATGGGTTTGCAGGTAGTTTGGGTGACCTGTTTGACAAATGACAGATGACAGGAAGTGGTCACTGAGAGAGTCTGATAAGACCACAGTGTCTGTGAACCTCTCTGGGTGGTTTGTGAAGATCAGGTCAAGCTGTGAGCAATAGCCAGTCATATAGTTGATTCTGGTAGGGATTGACACCAATTGGGTGAAGTCAATGGCAGTGACTGCACCTTTGTAGGGGTCTGCTTCTGGTGCAAGCCAGTTAACATTAAAGTCACCTAATACAACAACCTCAGGGCAACTGGGCAAGTTGGAGATGAATTTGATCACCATAATGAAACCTTTGGCAAGGTCTCACGGGGGAACATATAGAGAAAGAATGGTGACTGCCTTGTCCTTATTACCTAGAGCTATTTTAACTGCAATGGCCTGGGCTCTGTTCCCTAATATTATTTTTGGAAGGGCATGGCCCTGTAATGAGTCTAACAGGTAAATAGCACCACCCACATTTTGCAAAGTCTATCCTCTGTAAATAGCATATAACCATCCAGGGCGATGGCTGCATCTGGTATTTTGGAGGAGAGCCAGGTTTCAACCACTGCTAGAACATCAGGTTTGTGCTGCAATACCCAGACTTCAAGAAGATCGAGCTTAGGTAGAAGGCTGCAAATGTTAACAAAAGCAAGTTTGAGACCACCAGGGTTACTGCTGCTACAGTGAGACTGCTGCACAGGCTCAGGATTGGGGTGTATGTTGCCTGAGAACAGCAAAAGGAATAGGACATTCTGAATTAAAAATTACCTAAGCAGCTTGAGTTGGGTGGTTGTTCTACATTTAGAGGGCTTATTTACCTTAATATATAATAGCGGTGAGGAGAGGTGAGGTATGAGAAGGAGGGTGGGAGAGCTGAAACAGTGTATGGCCCAACAGCCAGACTTGGATGGCCTAGGGGAGTGGGCAGGTGTAACACTTGTGGTACCAGCAGCCTGTATTGTGGCTCTTAGGAGTGGAAAAGATAGGATAAATGTGGGCTTGGGGCCCACAGGAATTGAGAGGTGTGAACATTAGCAGGATTACAAGCAGGGCTAGATATTTCAAGGGCCATATCATTGGGTGGGGTGTCTAATCAAGGTATGGAGAGCAGGTGAAGTAGGCGGGGGTTAAGGTCAATGCTTACCTGGGTCTGAGCTGGACCCAAAGTAGTAAGGGTGTGGGGTGTGGCAGTCATCAGAGGAGGTGAAGGGGTAGGTGACCGTGAAGTTTAAATATGATAACTAGAGAGACAGTGAATTTAAAATCCCCTGGTGAAGTGAATGCAAAGTGACCACTTTGCGTTATCATGATGCTATGCAAAGTGGCCATTGGAAAGTGCTCACTTCACCTTGTCATTATGACTTTGCATTGTCATTTCACCTTAACATGAAGTAAGGTGAAGTGACAACAATATATTCAGCCCTCCACACATCACATGGCTTACAGTACTGTAAGTCACATGCTTTAGCCAGGCAGGAAGGAAGTGAGTCATACAAGCAGGTAGTTTCACTTTCTCCTTTGCAGAGGTAGAAGAAGAAAGCATTTTGGAGAGGAGAGTTTGGAGTATTATTTGTTTGCATCTTGTTGTGCAAATTGCCTAAAAACAAACAGCTTTTTTAAAAGCTAAATCTTTAGGTTTTTTTGTAGTGTTTTTTTCAGTTCTTTTTTGTTACTGATTTGTTTGTTTTATAAGTTTTGTTTTGTGTATGTGTGTGTGACTCTGTGTGTGCACGTGTGTAAGACTGAGTGTGTGTGAAACAGTCGTTCATCACGTGAGGCTTCGGAGAGGGAAGTAGTGGGTTGAACAATGGATCAGGGAGAGTCTGTGGCCTGTGGCTGTGGGCAGAGGGGAGTGCTCATGTGTGGGGTCATCGGGTGTTGTTGCACCACTCTCAGCTGTTTGGTCTTGCCTCTCCCCCTCCAGAAGCAGCAGCAGCACCACCAGTGCCACCGTCGACACATTCATCAATTCCACCACCACTACCACTACCACCAGTAGCAGCTGTAGGAGCTCCAGCAACACCACCTCCACCACCTTTACAGCAGCAGGTGGAGCCCCAGGTGTGTGATAATGCTTCTGGCACTACATCTGCCCCCCTATGCCTGATCCCACTGCAGCTCTCCAGTCTGGCAGTTCTTTAGCTGTGTGGGTGGGAACAGCACATTGTGGTGTGTCAGTTATGTGGTGTGCAGGTGCACCACAGCCCCTGAGGGACACATCTGGGGACTGGTGACCAGTGCACACATATGATTAACCACCACAAGGTGGAGTGGAAGGCTGTCACCCAATGAGCTAAGCCTCCACCTACTGGCCCTTCTGTGGCAGTGGCAGAGGGTGCTGGGGTTGTTGTGCCTCACCACCACAGCAGGAGGAGAGCCACAGCAGCAGCTGCTCCACCACTACCCCCACCACTGCCACCAGCACCACCCTCACCATCACCACTACCTGGCTTTCCCCCCACACCAGTGGACCCCACCACAGTGCCTGCAACACAGGCAGACATTGCATTGCTCTGGGTTGTGCTGGAGAAAAGCAATGAGAGGGTGGGTGCTATGCAGCAGTAGGTGGAGCAGATCAAGCAACACCAGCTTCAGATAGTGGCAATGCTCCATCTGCTGCTGCAACATCATGGGATCCCCCATTAACTTATTTTTTCTGGACACCTCCCCCCACTGCTGTAGTGTTTTGTATTTTTTTTATGTTTAATGACAGTCATACATGCTCCTTATTGCCCTTTTGGTATAATCCAGTGCCTCAGACATGTTTACTTTCTGTTGTGGAGTGGTTGTGGAAAAGCTGGTGTTAAAGTGCAAGTATGATGTGCTAAACTGCATGTGTGCAGTCAGTGGCTCAGAAGGTAGCACGCTCACCTCTGAGGCTGGGAGATCAGAGGGCTGTGGGTTCAGTTCCCACATCTGGCACTTGGGTTAATATCCCAATACTGACACGGTAGTGCAGCATGAGAGGGGTGCTGCACTTCTGAAGTACCGTCTTTCAGATGAGACATTAAAAACCAAGGTCCCATCTGCCTGGATTGGTGGTAGTTCAGATGGATGTTAAAGATCCCATGGCACTTATCAAAAAGAGTAGGGGGATTTTTTATTAGAATAACAAAGACAATACAAAACAGTGTTACCTCACACAAAAGAAAAGTACAAAACAAAAGAAAAACAAATAAGTATTACAGTCATTCATATTCAAACAGGTGGTCTAATACAGAGGGAGAATGCAAAGCTAATCTCAAAACAAAATAATCACAGAAAAGGCACTGAATGAGAATGTAAAGTTCTATAATACATAGATAAAAAAGGAAGAAACAAACAAATGAACATGGATATGTTGTTACTTGAATCAAGAGGGGGTATTCAATACCCAAGCACAGTGTTTCCAAAAATTCCTAAACATGGTTACTGTAAGAGATCTTTTTCCCCTACAATAAATATCTCGTCAATGTGAGAGAACCTGGATCAAAACCTGTTTTGGAGAGTAATCAATTTGTTGCAGTAAAAAAGCACATCTCGACTGCCATAAATAATATCTACACAAAGAAAAAATTAATCACAATGTACGTATGTGATATTTATGGCGAGAAGACCGAAACAAACCCAAAATAATTTGACCATAGGTAAACTGGGTAAGACACTTGTCCCCCCTTAGTGTCTTAACAGAAAGCCAAAACTGAACAGTAAAAGGACAAAAAACAAAAAAATGCTCCATCGTCTCAGGAGGTCCGGGACATGGAACCCTAGGGCAGGTCCTTTCATGAACCATTTTATGTTTATGACTATCCATTACCCCTAATCTCCCATGCAAAGGAAAGCCACATGGCACCCCATACTTTCAAGGGAAGTCTTTTATCAGTCAACTAGTCAAGGGGGAGGCACTGATAAGCAGCAGGAAAATCCCAGCCTCCCCGTACAAAACAGGGTACTAAATGAGAAAAAGACCAAGGTAGAAAGGTCAGTGGGGGATGCTGCTACAGAAGGTAATGCCATCAAAAAATGGAGAGCAATGAGTACCAATGCCCGTACTCTGGGTAACAAGCTTCCTGAATTAATGCCCTTGATGGAGGAGGAACATCTGGCTATTGTGGCAGTCACAGAAACATGGTACACACAGAACCATGACTGGGACATAAACATACCAGGATACACTATCTACAGGAGGGACAGGGAGTGTACAAGAGGAGGAAGAGTAGCTCTCTAGGGCAGATGTGATTCCCCTTCACAAAAGTGGGAGCAAGGCAGAAGCAGGAAACTACAGACCTGTAAGTTTGACCTCAGTGGTAGGGAAAATGATGGAATCACTTCTGAAAGAAAGAATTGTTGAGTACCTAGAGGCCAGTGGGGCACAGGACCCAAAGCGGCATGGATTTACAGCAGGAAGGTCATGTCAGATGAATCTAATTGATTTCTTTGACTGGGTGACCAAAGTAATAGACCAGGGAAGGGCTGTGGATATGGCCTACCTAGACTTTAGCAAGGCATTTGACACAGTCCCGCACAAAAGATTAATAATCAAGTTAGCCAGCCTGGGAGTGGGTCCCAGGGTGGTAGCCTGGGTAGCAAACTGGCTGCACAAAAGGACACAGAAGGTAATAGTGAATGGAACACATTCCGAAGAAAGAGGGGTTACTAGTGGAGTACCTCAGGGCTCAGTACTGGGTCCAGTCCTTTTTAACATCTTTATAGGTGACATTGCAGAGGGTCTGGCGGGAAAGGGATGCCTCTTTGCAGATGACACAAAGATCTGTAACAGAGTTGATACACAAGGGGGGGTAGAAAAGATGAGAAGGGACTTGGCAAGGTTGGAGGAATGGTCAGACATATGGCAACTTAGATTCAATGCAAAGAAGTGCAAAGTAATGCACCTGGGAAACAAAAACCCAGGAGAAGAGTACACAATAGCAGGGGAGGTACTAACAACAACAAAAATGGAAAGAGACTTGGGGTAGTCATATTAGATAACCTAATGGTGGGCAAGCAATGTGAAAAGTTGGTAAGGAGAGCCAGGGGGGATACTGGGATGCATAGGAAGGGGCATCACAAGTAGAAAAAGGGAAGTGGTTATCCCTCTGTACAGCCAGTTGTTGAGACCCCATCTGGAGCACTGTGTGCAGTTTTGGAGACCTCATCTACGCAAGGACATAGACAGGATGAAAGCAGTCCAGAGGAGGGCAACTAACATGGTGCAGTGTCTGCAGCAGAAACCATATTAAGAGAGACTGAGAGAGCTTAATATGTATACTCTTGATGAAAGGAGGGACAGGGGGGACATGATAGAAATGTTCAAGTACCTCAAGGGAATCAACAAAGTCCAGGAGGGTAGCATCTTTCAGAAAAAGAGATGTGTAAGAACAAGGGGGCACAATTTAAAGATAGAGGGGGGACGGGCTCAGGGGTAATGTGAGGAAATTTTTTTTCATGGAGAGAGTGGTGGATACATGGAACAGCCTTCCTGAGGAGGTCGTTGAGTCTAAAACAGTGGGGGAATTCAAACATGCATGGGACAGACACAAGGCAATTATAGTGGGGGGTTGCAGGAAGTATTCTGTTGGTTAACTAGAATCTACAGCTTATCCAGTAGGTAGGGAAATGGGCAGACTGGGTGAGCCAAGTGGTCCTTATCTGCCATCAAAGTCTATGTTTCTATGTTTCTATATAAGGGAAGTAATCAAAGCAACAGAACAAAAGGGTAAATAGGGAGGAGGAGAAGAAGCACTGTGGGTCAATTTGGAGACAGGCAATGGCACCACAATCCGCACGGGGTTGTATACAGACCCCCCTCTCAGGGGGAGGAAATGGACAAGGAAATGATAGAAAGTATACTTACAATGGCAGAAACAGGGGAGATATTGCTGATGGGTGATATGAATATGCCAGATGTTAACTAGAGGGCAGTTGCAGCAGACACTTCTAAGAGTGTGGTTATTCTAGATGGCCTACAGGGGGCATGCCTTAGACAACTAATATTGGAACCCACTTGAGAGGGAGAAATCTTAGACCTGGTTCTCTCAAATGGAGATGGAGAGAGGATCACAGATGTAGAAGTGGGTAGCCATCTGGCAACTAGTGACCATCGAACAGTATGGTTCACAATAAACACAGCAATAGAGTCAAGACATACCAAGGCAAAAGTACTGGACTTCAGGAGGGCTGACTTTGCCAAAATGGGTGAGTGCCTAAGGAATGCACTAGCAAATGGGCAGGAAGGAGGGGTGGAAGAACAATGGGGAATAATAAAAACTGCCATCACAGAGGTAACAAGCCTTTGTGTGAAGCAAAAAAACAAAACAAAATGATGTAAGAAACCACTATGGTTCTCAAGGAAGAAGGCAGTGAAGGTTCAAGAGAAAAAGAAAGCATTCAGAAAGTGCAAGGAATCACAAAAGCAGCAGGACAGAGAATTGTATCAGTTAAAGCAAAAGGAAGCTGGGAAGGCAGTCAGAACAGCAAAGGCCCAAACTGAGGAAAAGACAGCCAACTCAGTTAAGAAGGGGGATAAAACTTTTTTAGATACATCAGGGATTGAAGGAAGACCAAGGGAGGGATAGTGAGGCTTAATGGGGGAGGGAGGCAGAGGGTGACTGTGAAAAGGCAGAGATACTAAACAAATATTTTGCTCAGTATTTACAAAGGAAGAGGGGAGGTACCTAAAACAAACAGTAGAAACACTCTGGATACGGAAGTTGATACCAGCCCATTTACAGAAGAAAGGGTTCTGAAAGAGCTCTTAAAACTCAAGGTGGACAAAGCAATGGGGCCTGATGGGATTCATCCCAGAATTCTAAAAGAACTAAGGGTAGAACTAGTGACACCCTCTTTAACAAATCATGGGAGGATGGTGTGGTACCTGAGGACTGAAGGAGGGGAGATGTGATTCCCCTTCACAAAAGTGGGAACAGGGCAGAAGCAGGAAACTACAGACCTGTTTGTTTAACCTCAGTGATAGGGAAAATGATGGAATCACTTCTGAAGGAAAGAATTGTTGAGTACCTAGAGGCCAGAGGGGCACAGGACACAAGGCAGCGTGGATTCACAGTGGGAAGGTCATGCCAGATGAATCTAATAGATTTCTTTGACTGGGTGACCAAAGTAGTAGATCAAGGAGGGGCTGTGGACATGGCCTACCTAGACTTTAGCAAGGCATTTGACACAGTCCCACACAAAAGATTAATATACAAGTTAGCCAGCCTTGGAGTGGTCCCAAGATGAAAGCCTGTGTAAAGAATTCGCTGGAGAATAGGACACAGAGGGTAATAGTAAATGGAGTCCACTCTGAAGAAAGGGGGGTTACTAGTGGGGTACCACAGGGTTCAGTATTAGGACCGGTCCTCTTCAATGTCTTTATAAGTGACATTGCAGAGGGACTGGAAGGAAAAGTATGTCTCTTTGCAGATGACACAAAGATCTGCAACAGAGTTGATGCACAAAGTTGGGTGGAAAGGATGAGAAGGGACTTGGCAAGGTTAGAAGAATGGTCAAATGTATGGCAGCTTAGATTCAATGCTAAGAAGTGCAAGGTAATGCACCTGGGAAACAAAAACCCAAGGGAAGAGTACACAATGGGGGGGAGATACTAACAACAACAAAAATGGAAGGGGACCTGGGGGTAGTCATATCAGATAATTTAAAGATGGGCAAGCAATGTGAGACGGCAGTAAGGAGGGCTGGGGGGATACTGGGATGCATAGGGAGAGGCATCACAAGTAGAAAATAAGAAGTTGTTATCCCTTTGTATAGACAGCTGGTGAGACCCCATCTGGAGTACTGTGTGCAGTTCTGGAGACCCAATCTCCGCAAGGACATAGACAGGATGGAAGCTGTCCAGAGGAGGGCAACTAAAATGGTGCAGGGTCTGCACCAGAAGACATATGAATATAAACTAAAGGAGCTTAATGTGTATAGCCTCGAGGAAAGGGGGGGGACATGATAGAATCTTTCAAGTACCTCAAGGGAATCAACAAAGTCCAAGAGGGTAGCATCTTTCAAAAAAAGAGGTGTTCAAGAAGAAGGGGGCACAATTTGAAGATAGAAGTGAGACGGCTCAGAGGTAATGTAAGGAAGTATTTTTTCAAAGAGAGGGTTGTGGATGCATGGAATGACCTTCCGGGGGAGGTTGTGGAGTCAAAAACAATGGTTGAATTCAGGCATGCATGGGACAGTCATAAGGGAATTCTAGGGGGTAGTGGTAGAAGTAGGCTGCTGGTTAACTAGGATCTGCAGCTTATCCATTAGGTAGGGAAATGGGCAGACTGGGTGGGCCAAGCGGTCCTTATCTGCCATCAAATTCTATGTTTCTATGTTTCAACTGGGAAGATATAGTAGAGAGCTCAGATTCATAATCCTGAAGTATAGTGGGAATTTCAAAAACTTTGTATGAAGAATTTCTTGATGCAGAGTTTTTCTAGTAGTTCTACTAAAATCCTGAGGTGACCTGCCATTGTTTAAGTTTCACACATGCATGATACAAATAGGAGGGGAACTGTAACGGTTTCAATTTTTGTGGTGAAAGGTAAAGGGGTTATTGCCAGATAGAAAAAAAACTTGCAACCTAAAGTGAGTATTCCCATACCAGTGAACTAGTGTTGGAGAAGAAAAGACAAACTTTTTATACCAAAAAATATTATGAAAAAATAGGAGTGGGTGAAGCATATGAACCCTTCCTTGATCATAAGCATGATATCTATGCAGTCTTTTGATGGGGTTCAATCGACTACCCCAAAACCCCTGAAAAAAAAATTCATAACCCTAGTTTCTAAGGTTAATGATAGGAAAGACATGTGCAATATGGAGAAACAAAGGTACTATAAGAGTGTACAACAAAGTAATCGTTTTTCTTTTCGATATAGGTTTAGACTTCCAAGAGTTAACTATAAATTCAGCTGTTTGTAGTGCTGTGGACCAGTTAAGATGGGCATCATCAAGACTCCCAAACTGAATCCTGAGAGTCTTCCCTGGGGTATCCAAAAGTCAGATATTTGCGAAAGTTCCAGCTACTAGAGTATTTGAAGAAGAGGATAGTAGAAATCCAAAACTTTTAGTATAATTTAGGCTAGAGCCTGATGTTGTCTTGAAATCAGTAAGGATGCTTAATAAAGCTTAGGGTCCAATTCAACAGCCATGCAGATGCTAATATCATCCACATATGTATGTACAGTGGGTACAGAAACATCATTCAGAAACGATAAGCCAGGAATATTTGGATGTTGCATAATTTTTCGTAACAACGGATCTATTTGAAAAATATAGAGTAATGGACTCAGCGGGCAGCCTTGTCTAAACCCTTTAATACTATGAAAGGGGTCACCCATGTCTCAATTAATATAAGGTAAAATTACTGCTGTGGAATGCGATAACTTAAGCTAAGTAACAAATTCTCAGGGAATTCGATAATGGAGTAAACCTGAAATAAATAAATGTGATCAACCCAATCAAATCCTTTGCTTGATCCAAGGAGAGAACTATTCCTGAAGGGACCCATTTGGAAAAAACATCTCTAAGCAAAATTAAATTTTAAAATATGGATCGATTTGGTACTGCACAAGACTGAACTGAAGCTATTACCTATTCTGCTATGGGGGTGATCCGGGTAAGAAGAACCAGCGCTAATATTTTGTAATCAATATTTAGAAGACTAGTAGGTCTCCAGTTCTTTAAATCAGTGCGATCACCCTTCTTGTACAATAAGATAACCAGGGCCGTAGACAGCTCTTCAGGAAATGTGTTAGAAGTCAAACAAGATGAAAAAACATCAGCTAAAATGGGAGCCAAGTTATGGCTAAATGTCTGAAAAAATTCCACTGTCAAACCATAAGAGCCTGGATCAGTATTTTTCTGTAATTTATGAATGACTGCCAAAATATCATCTGGAGTAACAGGTGAAGTCAGAGATGCCAAGTCCTCAGGCAGTACTTGAGGCAAGTTAACATCATGTAAATAATCAAAGTCTGCCTGCGCCATAGAGGGTGTGCCAAATAAGTTATGAAAATAACATTGAGTTATATGCAAAACATGTCGAGGGTCCAAAGAGACCGGATTTGTCAATGGATCTAAAACTTCATCAAGGATAGAATGCTGCACATGAGTTTGACAGCTCTTAAAAATATCAATCGATGGTCTAGTGCCTTGTGTCCCAAACTGGGCCTCCAGCTTCAAAGAAGCAGCCCTATCATATTGGAATTGACACATCTCTTGCTTTATCCATTGTACATCTTCCCCTAAATCCAGTTTTAATTCACGAGCCCTCAAAATCATAGAAATCAAACATATTCTAAGTCCCAGATAGTGAAAATATTTCATTCTAGACTGGTTTTTAGCAGCAGTCAAAAAAAAAAAGATGTTAAATCATGTTTTGTGTCTATCCACCAGGTGGATAAAGAGTCATATGTGTCCAGTACGAAATATCTATTGGAAAATAAATTAAAGCATATGTCCCCTATAGAGGGATTAGAAAAAAAGGAATTTTTCAGTTTCCACCTGCCTTTCCCAATCAGAGGACCAGAGTGGCAAAAAAAACAGGTTAATGATACAGCCATATGGTCAGATGTTTCACAGGGTATCATTTCTTCATGTGATACAGTCAGAGATTTAGAAAGAAAGAAAAAGTCAATTTGAGGGGCCAGGGCACCTTTTGTAAATGTTTTAGCTCCAACAGAATGTTTTGCCAAATGGCCATCAAGCAAATTTGCTGTATGCAATATTGCTTTTAAACAATTTGTATCCCCAAATAATTTTGTAGTAGAGCCTCCTTTATCATGCAAAGAAAGAGGGCAATTAAAATCTCCTCCAAAAACAATGTATTTACATGAGTGTAAATAGGGCTGTATTAATTTAAACAGGGCAGAAAGTGACGCAGTGCTTTGTGGGGCATAAATATTTATAAATCTGAAGGGGAGAGTCTCAAAACTATGTCCATTAATAAAGCAATACCTGGACAAATGTCCAGGACTCTATGAACTGAAAACTGGTAACCCTTAAACAATATACCAGCCCCATCACATCTATCCAGGCCATGTGACCAGTATGAGGGGCCTAATGTCCATGCATTCTTTGCCTGGGATATTTCATGAGATGTTTTCAAGCAGGTATCCTGTAGGGAAAAACACATTATTAGGTAAGTCCTTTAAGATCTGTAGGGTAGTCAGCCATTTCTGATAAGACTTAATGCTACATACATTCAAGGTAAGGGGTGTTTGGTGCCGAGTACCCATCATATCTTAAAGGAAAGTAAACATTATTTCCTCTCGCTTTTCCCTTTTTTCCTTACTTTGGCCTCATCTGGTAAGTCCGAGATAGAGTCAGGTTTTGAGGACACAGAGGCAGATTCAGACCCTACATCTTCATCCTCATCATCTCCCCATTGCCGTCATTTAGTTAGGGCCTGATATCTGTTCCTAGTAATTATTTGACCATGAGGGGTTGGAGAGGCCTCAGCCTTTCTCTTCCCCTTAACTTCTTGGCAGGATAGCAAATCCTCAGGGGGAAGGGGAGGAGGGGGCATTATACTAGGTCCAGAAATCTCCTGTGAGGTAGTAGCAGCATCTGAAACAGGGTGTACATGAGACTCTTGTTCAGGTTGCTGGGGAGGTTCATCTAAGACAAGGTCCTCAGAAGTGGGAGAAGGCTGAGCAGTCAAAGCTTGTCCCTGACAATTTTCTAGGAGACTGACAGGGTCCTGCAGAGCACAGTCAAGTCTATTGTGGGCATCCCAGGGGCAAGTCCTTTTAGAATGGCCCTCCTCATCACATAAGTTGCAGAAAAAGGGATTTGGACAACCCAAACTAACATGACCGTATTCTAAACACAGGTTACACCGCGGCTTATCACTGACAGAACATAAATGAGTTCTGGCCCCACACATGTGGCAAATTTTTGTCTGGCCTGCATAGAAACATAACCTCCATCCCTACTGATATAAAAACTACCAGGGAGGTGTAGAATACCTGAATCCAACTGTTTAAGCTGCACTTTAACTCTCCAATTACCCATCCAAACTAAATCCTTATCCAAAACGGGAGAGGGCTTATCCAGAATAGTACATCTTTGCCTTACCCAGTACTGGACATCAGAGATATTAACCCTTTCATTTCTAATTAATAGTGTAATCATCTTAACTGTATATTTAGTCAGGGGAATAGGAAAGAACATTTTCCACAATGCAGAGTGCTGAACCTTAGGGTACTTTTCCCCAAAATATTTCCAGAGTGGCACAATTCTTGAGACTAATATCATAAATAATTTCAACTTTCACATGTATACAAGCAAACAGTTCATGTGGAAGAATCCCCGTAGCCTCCTTCAACATTTTATGCAAAACAGTTTTACGGTCAGGGGCTTCAGTAGGAGCCACAGTAAATTTAAGTCTAACTGCATTCCTACGCTGAGCAGGTTCACCTATGTTTTTAAACAAGTCAGCCATGAAAAAACATTTAGGCTGTTCGGCTGTAGGTGTAGCGCGTTCCGTCGAAAAATCCTCAACAGGAGTCGAAGTGGCTATGTCCGGTGCAGGGCCCTGTGCAGGAGTCTGTTGAGAAGCACTGTGTGAGTTCCCCAGAGGTGTGTTCTGAGAGTCCAAATCTGAATGCCATGGCAGCTGGTTTGTAACTCAATGCGGTTCTGCACTGTGACCAAGTTCCTGAGAACGTCCCTCAGCCGAGAAAATGATAGTGTTAGCAGCAACAGGACCAGGGGAAGACCAAGCATTTACTAAAGAGTTTCTCCTCCACCCTGCTGCCCATAATGCCACATCAGGAGACCAAACTGGGTCTTCGGAGAGGCAGGGAGTGGCTCTCCATTTTCAAAATGCAGACGCAGCACTGCGGGTGGTCTGGACAGGATCAGCTGAAATAGCAGCAGCAGTAGACGTGGAAGGAAATGGGGAAGGAAATGGCAATGCCGCCTCATTGTTTTCTGAGAAAGAAAAATGTCCAGCAGGTAAGATAGCATCATCTCCTTCCTGTAAGACCTTCAACAAAGCATCTTTATGATGCTTAACTGCATATCGGAGAAGATCCTCATTAAACATAGTAGCAGGTACTGTGAGTCTGCAGAGTGCAATGCAGCAGTGTGGCTTTCCTGAAGATCAGTAGAAATTTGTTCAGTCACAAATCCTGTTGTAGTGTCCTGAGTATAAGATGATGAAACTGGAACATGAGCAGATAGAGGCAATTGAACTGACAGAGGTTCCAAATCTGTTTCCATCACATCAGGTAGTAGAATAATAGCAGGATCCCCTACAGCACTTGCAGCAGCATCCTGACCGTCAACCATTTTGGAAGAATGGCGAACAAGGGTTCCCCCTACTGGAAAGAGTAGGGGAATGTTTTATTGCAAAATACATAACATCAGAGAAGAACACTCAAAACAAAACAAAAAGAAAACATATTGAATTCAGAAAAAATCCCCACAAGCTCAATAAACAAAAGCAAGAAAAGAAAAGAAAAAAAACACAGACAGAAACCCATACATAATCATTAAAATCTCATACATAATACTAAAATAAAAAGTAAATAATCAGTCCAGCCAAAAAACATGTTTCCAGAATGACTAAAACTTCCCTCTATCAAATATCCTTGACTCCTTCATTTTAAATTGCTTCAAAGCTTCCGTAATTTGATTAATCAATACAACATTAGGAGTATTCACATGCTGTAAATAAAATTGACAACGTGCTTGCCAAAGATAATATTTGCTATAAGCAAACATTACATTCAATGTACTAGGATGGTACCTAGAGTAAATCCCCAAATAATCCCCCAGTATCAGACATTCATATTGAATATGCTGCAGAGGAGACCAATGCCATCTAGTGGTTAAATCAATCCAAAACTGTTTAGTATGAGAACATGAAATAAAAAAGTGTTCCTGTGATTCTTCCATGCCAGTACAGGAAAATCTCAAGCACAACCTGTAAGTCACAGGTTTATGCTTCCAATTACCCTTAACCCCCAATTTCCTATGACAACACAGCCACTGTACATCCCAGATATGATCAGGGATCCTAACGTCTTTAAGAATATTCAAGGAGGACTGAAGTTTGGTAGGAAGACAGCGAGGAAAATCAACCCACAGAGCATGATGTCTATCCATCACAAGACCATATATAGATTTTCTTTGCATAGAAGTAATCTCAAGTTTACTTAAGTTCCACCCTTTCACTCTTTTCAGCATGGGAAGGGAAAAATCGGGAACCTGTTAAGACTCACCTAACCGAGGAAAAGTCACTTTCCATTTCTGAAAAAAAAGTTTAAACAAACAAAAAGTTCACTCTGCCCAATTTGAAGTATGTCCCACTGTCCTATAAAGGGAGGAAACAATGCAAAAAGACTGAAAAAACACTACAGGGTTCAACATACCCAGCCCTCCCATAGAAACCTTAAGATACATAAAATCCCTTTTCATCGAGTTCAACCTACTACCCCAGACCATCTAAAACAACAACTAAACAGTCTAGTTTTCAGGCCAGTGGGTAGAGGAAAAATGTATGCAATATACAAAAAAAACAGGATGAGAAATTGCTTAACAATACAAACCCGTTTCTTTTTCCCCATCCCCCAGGACTTCCAGTATGAAACCTTCACCTCCCCTACTTGCAACCTATCCTCCCAGTTAATCCTTGCCATATCATGTTCACCAAACTTTATACCCCGAACCTTAATAAAATGTCAAGACACCTATACGGTACCTTTTCAATGTACTGGGTTCCCATCCCCAAGCTGCAAGGCTGTGCTCTTTTGATGGTTAAAGCCTGCCCCAGTGATTCCTGAAAAGGTATATAACACCTGTAAAGCATGTACTCTGACCTGAACAGAATTCATCAACAGACAAATATCATCCACATTGGCCATTATCTTTTGAGGAAAAACCTCAGGACTGGGAGACAACCCAACAATAATAGGGTCATTCAGGATTACTCTAATCATAGGATCCAAACAAAACATATACAGAAGGGGACTAAGGGGGCAACCCTATCTAACCCCCCTCTTCAGGATAACTGACATCCCTAGCAAACCACCCACCATAGGAATGGCCACAGCATTTTGATATAAAATATGAGTCCACCTAATCAAGAATGAAGGAATACCAAAAACTTGTAAAACTTTGAATAAAAAGAAATGAGACACATTATCAAAGGTTTTTTTGATCCAAAATGATCAGAAACCCCCACAACTTCCTTTGCTTCCCAGACTAAAAGACATCCCTTAATAATTTGAGGTTCTGTTGAATGTTTCTCCCAGGAATGGAACATGTTTGAACCTAATGAATCAAAACAGATGCAACCTTGTGCAATCTATGACACAGAATCTGTGAAAAGATTTTATAATCAGAATTCAATAGGCTAATTGGCCTCCAGTTCCCTAAATCCTGTCTATCACCAGTCTTATAAAGGTAAATCCCCACAGCCAAGGAAAAACAACGTGAAACAGCAACAACTGTCAAAATTTCATTAAAAACTTCCACTAAAAGTGAGCCACCAATTCCTTAAAGGCTTGGTAAAACTCATTCGTAAACCCATCCTCCCCTGAAAACACCCCTAAGCATAATTTAGAAATAACATCCAAAACCTCAGACAAAGTAACAGAACCAGCAATAGCAGCCGCTATGGCAGGTGACAAAAAAGGCAATGAGCGAGTGATCAGTGCAACCCAAGCAACATGAGGGACAAACTCCTGTCCTGATGAATTCTGAATATACTCAGCCATAACATCTAACATCTCAGCATTAGACGTACACAGACGACCAGACCTATCATAAAGACCAGCCATTTCCTTATTTTCCAGCTTCATTTTGTATGCCTCAAATAGATCAGAGAAAGGAGACTTGGCAGTACCAAATTTAAAATTAGTATATAAAAAAGCAGTACGCTGAAAACGATAATCTCTCATTTTACTCTTCACAATATCAAGCTGTGCCTTAATCCTACAATCTGCTACAATAGGTAAGGATAGGAGTTTATAAAATTGATCCCTCAAAGCTAAGTACCCCAAATAGTCCTTATTATCCTTAGCTCTCCCTATGTCAAGAAACAAATTCTTAACCGCCATTTTAGTATCCCGCCACCAGGAGTACCAGGAATCATAAAGAATAGCCACAGAGCTCCGAAACTCAAATAACAATCCTACATTTGTTTTAACTTCAGGAATATCTAAGACTACGTAATTAAATTTCCACCGCCTAGGCATCCCAGGAAATGAGAGAGGTTCACGTGAAAATTGAATATCACAATGTAAAATGCTATGGTCAAAAAATTCACAATACTTTAAACAAAAACCATGAACCAACAACCTACTGGAAATAAAAAAATAATCAATGTGGGTACAGTACACACTACGCCTATATGTAAATCCCCCATCCTTATGCAAAACCCAATATGCATCCACCAAATCTGCAGTGCGAATAATATTATGTAATGCATGTAAATCACAGTACACCTTCTGCTGTACACTGTCACGCATTTTCACATCTAGGCTACAATTCATGTCACCTCCCCAGAATATCATTCTAGAAGAGAAAAGAAAAGGTTTAATTAGGGTAAATAACTCTATTCTAGCCTTTTTACTCTGAGGGGCATAGGTATTAATAATGCATATGAAAAACCATCATAAACACAATCTAACAAAAAGGCTAGCCCTGGCAGAATATCCACTACCTTCTGAACCCGAACTCAAGGTGATTTAAAAAGAATGGCAAGGCCATCTGCCATGTCCTCACCAAAGGACCAAAAAGAAGGACCCCAGGGCCAATATTTTTTAACCTGAACTATATCCTGTAAGGAAGCATATCTGGTTTCATGAATAAGCAAGGTATCAAATGGACAGTGTCGAAAAAACTCCAACAAAGCCATTTGCTTTTCAAAGGACTTAATGCTACACACATTCAAGGAAACCAGATGAAAAAAGCCATCTACAAAGTTACAGGGAAAGTAGAAAAAGCCTTCAAACCCCATCCTTGTCTTTCTTTCTCTTCCTCCCTACTTTTTTCTTAGAATATAGGACACTACGAGAAGTATCCTCATCACTCTCCATTTCTGATACTACACCAGATAAGGAGGAAACATTAGATTCAAAGCCTCCCTCCTGGTCTTGAATCACTTGAAAAAAATGCTGTGTGGGAATAGGACCAACCAAAACCTTAGACTTAAGGGAAGGTCTAGTTACCCATTTTTGTGGGAGAAAATCAGCCTCCACCTGGGAGGGGCATCTGCCCCAAGTCAACCTCTACACTAGGGACTAGCCCTTGTTCTGGAGCAGTAGAAGCAGTGGGAGCAGCTGGAGATGAAGCAGCCTGAGCAGGGACCAGAGAAAAAGACCCAGATGCCTCATCTGGAATGTCCGGTCTAGGCTCTGGTCTGGAAGACCTATATCTTTCTTGGGCCTCAGAGACCAAATTTTCTTTGTTGAGCCCACCAGTCTGATTTTTGCCAGCCCAAGGGCACTGATGATAAGCCTGGCCAAGTTCATTTCAAAGATTACATTTAGAAACTTTTCTACAAACAGAGCTAGCATGATCATATTCCCCACATAAAGCACAAATTACCCTGTCAGAAGTGCTACTAAGATGTCTGGGACTACCACATTTGTAGCAAGCCTTTGGTTGGCCTGGATAAAAAAAAACACTCCTCTGTCATTCCCTAAGAAAAAGCTGTTAGGAATATGCTACACATCATTACCAATCAAATGCAACTTCACTTTAAACCTCCAGCTACCATTCCAGATACCCTCACTATCAATGATAGCTTCGAGAGGCTCCATAATCTGACATTTCTTTTCCATCCAGTAATAAATATCCCCAACGTTCACCCCCTCATTACGAAACATTACAATCACTGATTTATACAGGGGTTTAGTAAGGGGAATAGCCTAAAATGGAGTCCATAAGGGCAATGTTTTAAACATTTCATATTTTTTTCCAAAACAAATCAAGTCCTGCAAAGGTCCTGAAACTAATATCAAAGGTGTCATCCACCCTGATATTAATCAAAGCAAAATGTCAGCAGCTTGAAACCCCATGGGCATTTTCAAAAGGGTTTTAGCCACATAAAGCCTGTCCAGGTGCTCCTGCAGACCCCCTCTGTAATGAAGATGTACCGCATTATGTCTAGGGGCTTGCTCTACCTTACTATTTTTGAATAAGTCTGAAAATCTAGGCCCAGTTCTACTGCCTTCTCATTGTGGGGGACTAGTAGTGTGTTCCTAGTACTCTGCAGTGTCAGAAGAGTCAAAATTGGCAGAAGTGGCTCCCACCACAGGAGGTACATCCTCTGAGTCACCAACCCCAATGACATGCAAAAGTACAGGCTGCTCCCCCTCCACACTTCCCGGTTTCACAGTGCCTTGCTCAGTGACACTCCCAGCTGAAGAAAAGGATTCCCAAGTCGGATCAGGCACCCAGGCTCCATATGGGGTTTGAATCCAGCCTGCATTATGAAAAGAATCTTCCTTAGACCACTCACCCAAACCAGACACCGTGGCTGGTCCTGAGATGCAGAAAGACTTCTGCATTCTGTCCGACATCGTCATCTGCTCCGTCACAGGCTGCTGAACTGCCAGAATCTTCCTGACAGCAGACATCAAGACAGGCTCCACTGGAAGAGGCAGAGGCTGTACCACTGCTGCTCCATCCAAAACAAGACTCAAAGCCTCACCATGCACAGCCACACCACTCAGCACAGTATTCTCTGGAGGTACAATCAGACCAGCTGCTACAACAAGAGGTAAATCCACAGAATCTTCCATCATTCTCGGTGCTCACTAGACCGCTGTCTGCACCATAGCAGACATATCCTCCGGACTCAGCATAACAGTGCTCCTGAGACAGGTTTCATGATCCCTTGGCAAAGAAGCAGCTGAGGCCAGGGATAGAACCTCGGACTGCACCAAATGTCGATCCACCTCACCCTCCATCCTGCAACTGACCACCACTCTGCAACAGAGCAGCAATCCCCCTGCAGGCAGAGTAGGGGAATTTTTTTGGGAGAAATAAGGGATTCATAATTCAGGAACTGTCCATTCTGTACTTAACTGTCAAAGAACTCCATAACATATTCTACACCAGAATTTATCTTCATAATCCATTCTTATTACATATGTAGATTTTTTTTTTTTTGAAAAACCACTTACACATTTTTTTTTCACAATAAATTGGTGCAGGCAAACCATAGTGAATCCATCTTCTTTTTTGAATTTTTTTTTTGCCATCTGCTTCATAAACTTGTCTTAAAGAAGTCTGTACATTTTTCCAAAATACATCTGCAGGCACATACATTTGCTGTAGTAACCATTTGCATATGGACTGCCAGATAAAATACTTAAGAATAGCAAAAATGACCTGTAGAGTGTCAGATGAACATGAGTCCCAACATGAAGAATATACCAAAAAATGTAGTTCTACATATATTAATAATGTATTTATTTATTTAGTTTTTGTTGACTGGGTAAGTGTACTAGACAAGTCATGCCTATTTTCAGGCACAACCAGGGGTAAGGGGATACAGATGAATGCCAACTGACCTTGAACCAGATTAAGCTGTTGGTGGTATTTTTAGTGAATGAGGGAAATTTGGCCAGGACACCGGGGAAATTCTCCTACTCTTTTTGATAAGTGCCATGGGATCTTCAACATCCACCTGAACTACCACCAATCCAGGCAGATGGGACCTCAGTTTAACATCTCATCCAAAAGACGGCACCTCAGAAGTGCAGCACCCCCCTCATGCTGCACTACAGTGTCAGTACTGGGATATTAACTCAAATGCCAGATGTGAGAACTGAACCCACAGACCTCTGATCTCCCAGCCTCAGAGGTGAGTGTTCTACCTACTGAGCCACTGACACTGGTATTTTCCAAATACGGATTACTTCATCCCATAACAGTTGCACATATGTACATTCCAAAAAACAATGCTCTTGTGTCTCTAATATACCTTGGCATAAGTTTCTTGGGCAAAATATTTCTTCTCTGGATTTATGTTTATTGTTGTTTTTTTACATTCAATTTTCCATGAATGGTTAACCAAAGTAAATCCCATGCAAAATCAGGTATTCTTTTATTCATCAGCTGTGAAATGGCAGTATTCTTGTCTGCTACTGGACAGTGTGGTAGAACCACGGCTTCTTGACAAATTGCATTCATGAGTATCTAGTATATTCTTTGTTTAGGTGCCACCATGACCTGATTACATGGTACCTTCCATTTTATCAATTTTGGAAAAAGTGGTTTCACATAGGATGGTATTATATTCACTCTAGAGAGTAATCTACTCTTCCCTTGGATCCATGCATTCATACAAATTTCTACCCATTCAGATATACTCTCCTGCCATACTTTATTCTTCTGACCCTGCAAACTTATTATATTTGCATATAAGAATAAACTATAATAGAAGGCAATGGGATTAACTATCCCTATCCCTCCTTCTTTAATTGGTCTATACATAACATCCCTCTTGATTAGGTTCAGACGACTCCCCCAGAAGGCTCTAAAAAAATACTATATAATCTAGTTTCTAACTGTATTGGAGTTGTAAATATAACACTAATATACAAGAATATAGGTATTAATAATGTTTTTATCAATAATATTCTTTTCCATTTTGAGATTTGCCGATTAGCCCAGGATTTAGATAAAGATTTAGATTTAGATTTTGACCATATCCATTTTTCTTTCCCAATTCAAAAGAGATAGATCCCCAGAACCAAATAATATCCCTAAAATAGTGATAGGATCCTGTGTTAAATTTATACCAGCATATGAAATTTGAGAAAGTTCAACTCCTCCCAACTGTAGACCTATACTTTTATCTGTATTAATATGAGATCCTGAGGCCTCTGAATATTTTTCCAACTGAAGTATAATTTCTCTTTCTTCAGTAGTTTTTTTAATAACCAAAATTATATTATCAGCATATGCCATTACGGATATTGGGGCCATATCTACTGTTAACCTAATACCCTCTTTTTATTCATCAGTATTGCACGTAATAGTGGATCAATACAATAAACATAGAGTAAGGGACTCAGGGGACACCCTTGTCTTACCCCTCGACTAATTTGTATTCTTTGTCCTGTCCACCCATTTACTCGTGGAATAACATGTGCTGACCTATATAAACCTTCAATCCATTTCAAAAACATTGTTGGTAATCCAAAAAACTTCAAAGTTTTAAACAAATAACTATGAGCTACAGAATCAAAGGTTTTTTGCTGGTCTAGGCTTAACAAAAACCCTTCCACTGTATCTGTTTGAGCTTTTTGAAAAAATTCTCTCAGACTAATCAGATTATCTGTTATTCCACGTTTTTCTATGGAACTTGTTTGGGCCACACTAATTAAAGTTCCAGAAACCTAGCTTAACCGTTTAGCCAGAATTTTCCCCAAGATTCTAAAATCTGTATTCATGATACAAATGGGTCTCCAGTTCTTCAATAAATCCTTATCCCCTTTTTTATAAAGAAAAATCAACTCAGCAATAGATAAATTGTCTGGTATCTGCTCTGACTGTAATAATTCATTAAACAACTGAGTCAATTCTGGTAATAATTGATTCAAAAAATGCTTATAAAATTCTGGAGTTAAGCCATCAACTCCTGGGGAAGTACCTTTTGCCAAGGAGGAAATTACCAACCACACCTCCGATTGTGATACTGGTACTATAAATGCTTGTTTTTGTTGTTCTGTCAATTTTGGAAAATGAATCTGTGATAAATAATCTTCCTCATTCTTCACTTCAGGCGGTGTTCCTAAGGTATCATAGACATATTGGTGTACTGTATTCAGAATGCCTATCTTAGTGCTATGTATGTTCCCCATATTATCTTTCAATTGTACCATTTTTTTATTTCCCACTCTCTTTTTGTTATCTTTGTAAGGGTCAAAAGTTTTTTTTTTTTCCTTCAGTACCAAATCTTAACTCTTGCTCTAAAGTTTTTGCTCTTTTATATTGGAGTTTATACATTTCTTTTTTTATAAGTGAGATTTGATTTGTATAATCTATTCTCAGTGTTTCTGTTTTGAAATTAAAGAATGGAGTTGTTTTCTAAGGTTTAAGTAATTCAGATAAAGGTGTGTATTGTTTTTTCCAGTTAGTTTCTGAAAAAAAGTTCTAAAATGCGTTTTGGAGTCTTCCCACCATTCAGCATATGTGTCATATAGACACAGAACTGATTTTCTTGCCACTCATAATTGTTCCCATTTTCTATTTGTATAATCTACCTCCAATAGTTCTGCATTCAGTCTCCAAGGGGATTTCCCACAAGGTGGTCTATTACCCCAATCTATCACTATTTCAACTGCCCTATGGTCAGAGAAAGCCATGTCCCATACCTTCCCTCGGATGACCGCTAAAGAATTTGAAGTAAATATAAAGTCAATTCTAGTAGAGTGAGACCCTCTAAAGTAAGTAAATCCCCCTTTCTTCTTTATAACAATGTGTGAATCTAGTAAATTAGATGTAGAAAGAATCTCTTTTAAAACATTACTATCGCAATAAATTTTGTTAGTTAGAAGCCCTCTATCTTCCCTTGCTATACTGCAATTGAAATCTCCCCACCCCCAAATAAGTAACCTGGCTGTGTGTAAATAAGGTTGAATTTTTTTAAATAAATCTATCTGATTTGTCTTACCCTGTGGTACATATGTATTTATCAATCTCACTCTGGTGTGTTCATATTGAATATCTATAAGTAGAGCATGACCTAATTCTATCGCTATCAATTTGGTAACTTTTAAATCAGGATTAAGAAATAAAATCCCCAATCCATCACATGTATCCAGTCCTTGCTACCAGAAAGAAACACCCTGAGTCCATAACCTAGTGGCTTGAGCAATCTCATATAGGGATTTAAGCCTAGTGTCCTGTATATATATAATATCCACCCTCTGATGTGAAAGAGCTGTCAAAACAGTCAAGCTTCTTTTAGTATTTTTTATACTGTTAACATTTAAAGTTAAAATACTAAGGGATGTCATAAGGAAAACAAAAGAGTGCTACTCAAATCAACTAGAGCTTTTAAGATTGGGATCTTGTTGTCCATTTTTTCCGTACTGTATCTGTAGAACTATTATGATCCACCCCTGAAGGTTGATCCTTGGTAAAGGAAGAAACAGAGGAGGAATCTGAATCCAAGTCATCAGAGTCTTCAGTGGCCAAAGCTTTATACTGATTCATCAAGGTCCATTTGGGTGTGCCCTGGGAGATTTTTTGTCCCTTTTCTCTAGATCTGACTGTATTATCAGTCTTAGCTCATGGCTTTTTTTATAGGTTACAGTTTTGAATGGGGTTTCTTTATTAACCGGGGGGGCATAGATTCTGGGACAACAGATGGACCTATGTCAGTTTGTAGTGCAAGCAAATCAGTGTCGTCCACCTTCTCCATTTCCCATTCTGTGGTATCCAACATTTTGCTGTTCTGAGAAAAGTTAGAATGATCCTGAGCTGTAGGTTCAGTACTTTACTGTTGATTTTCCTCAAAAGGTGGCTGTGTCTTACCCTTTGCCTGTTTTTCTGTGGTATCTGGGTTTGGTACTACCACAATTTATTTTTCTTTGTCTGTCTCCTTCTGCTTATGAAGTTCTTGCATCCTATGTGCTGAGGCTACAGCACAGCCTTTTCTTTGTGCCTGAGTACGTAAAATGTCATGTGTGGATACATCCTCCCCATAATGGAGGGCCCAGGGACACTTAACATAGGAGTGACCTTTCTCCTCACATAAATTGCAATGGAACATATTTATACATGATGCTCTAAGATGACTCAGTTCCAAACAATGAGTACATTTTTGGGTATCATAAGCATTGCCTAGATGTAACCTAGAACCACAGTGATGGCATGATTTTGGCTGACCAGGGTAAAAGAGGGACCCTCTGTCCTTCCCCAGAAAAAAACAACCTGGAAGATATGCAATACCTGTATTCAACATAAACAGTTTACATTTTACCCTCCATCCTTCTGTCCAAATTTGCTCTGAATCAATTACAGGGACAGGATGTTCAAGGACTTCACATCTTTTCTTAAGCCAGTATAAAATATCAGATATATTCACACCTTCATTTTTGAAAATAATCGTGCTAGTTCTAACTGCTGGTTTCGTGATAGGTATAGCCAAAAAAGGGGTCCAAACAGGAGAATTCTTCATTTCAGTATATTTCACCCAGAATCTGAAAAAAGCTTCCACAGTTTTAAAGCTTATATCATAGTTATATTCATCTGTATGTATGAGAGCAAATATCTCAGAAGCATAAAATTTCATAGAATTCTTTAGTTTTTATCATATAAAATTTTATTAGTTTTTCAGATTTTCCAACCATGGCAGAGGCTCTCCAGCCAGCCTCCTGCTGCCAAACTACCATGTCTTAAACATGGTTACACATTACAGTATTACACCAAGGAATAATATATCTCTGACATCATCGGCTGTACAATTATCTTCTTACATTCAGTCCTCACTTTACAGGCTTCTACTATTTGTCAAGCTCACAAAACTGAGTCCACCCGTGTATATAAAACAGTCAGCCTCTAAAACTGTAGCATCCTCATCCAACGGGGGTCTCACAGAGTTCCTTGTACCTACACTATTCTGGCCACTTCCATACCACATATTCCATGTCCCTTCGCCTTACCCCATTGTTACCAAATCTTCCACAGAGAGGGCCTGCACCTAGTGACACCAGACTATACGAATTAAGCCAGACTGATAGCAGACCATGCATTATGGGGAAAAGCCCCAGACTATCCTTAGCCTCGGTCATCCCATAATTAAGAGTCAGCACTTATAAAAGATGCAAACCTCAGTAGGGTGTGAGGGATGTCATTATTTAAACTATCAGCGGGTTATGCAAAGAGGGGGTGGGTCTGAACAGATATGTGAGTGTAGGTAAGCATCCCATTTCTTATAGTATCTAGGGAGATGTCCTTTCCCCATTGCAGAATGTTTTTCAAAAGTAGCAAGCCGCACCATAGCTGCCCACCACTAGGTGATGGCGGGGGTAGGTAGTCTCCATCTTTTCAGAATCCCATTTTTGCCTCCATGATGGCAACCAACACCCATGCTTTAGCGGGTGTTGACAAATGACACAGAAAGGAGACATCCCCCAGCACCAACGTAACTTGGGCAGTTGTCAAAGGTCTGCCCAGAATCTTGGAGCAGTCCTCCAGCACCTGTTCGTAGAACCCCTGGACTACAGGACATGCCCACAAAATATGGAGTAGGTGAGCCGGAGAGGCGTCACATCTCCAGCACTTGTCGTGTTTCATAATGTTTAATCTATGAAGCTCTGCCGGTGTCTTATACCATCTGAGGAGGATTTTTGACTGAATCAGTTGGCTTTTGGCATCCTCATATGCCAGGTGGGCAGCTTTCAAACAATCCTCCCAAAGTTGCTGAGAGAGAGAGGACATTTAAGTTCGGTTTCCCAAGCCACATGATTTGCCAGTGTATTATCGGGTTGTGCCCCCATAATAACCCTATAAAAAATTCCCTCCAAGCCCCTTTTCCTACTGAGTTCATGTAGGGTAGTCAAACATTTCCATCTCTCCACTTCCGCAGACTCTGACAAGAGAGATGCAGTTGCACTCTGGATCTGGAGGTACCTCCAGAAGTCTCGAGTGTCAAGTCCATATTTTTCTCTCATCTACTCAAAGGACATAACCGTTACCCCATCAGGGAGGAGGAGGAGATCCCCCACCACACGTATGTCTCTGGAGGCCCATTGCTTCCAGTGTAGCATTCTATGATCTATCTTTATAAGTTAATTATTCCACAGAGGGGCATACTTAACCAGAGGGAGATATGCTTTCTTTGGAGTGCCCGTGAGGGCCATCACCTTGCTCCATGCTCTACAAGTCTCTGACATTATGGGCGAGAGCATACTGCCTGTCGGCCTCTTGTCAGAGAGCAGTGAGAAGAGAGCATTGTCAGGTAGGAGGGCTGCTTCTAATTGCACCCATTGAGGGGAAGGGGACAAGGGGCAGCAAACCAGCTTTTAGCCTGGGTCATAAGAAAAGCCAAATGATATCCTAAAAACCACAGGAGTCCTAGTCCTCCCCTAGTCCAGTGCACCTGCAGCTTAGCTCGGCTCCAGCCTGCCATTTTACCTTCCCATATAAAGGAGGAGATAATTCTATCCAGCTGCTGGTAAGGTCTAGGGGTTAGAGGGACGGGAATATTATTAAGGAGATACGCCAGCTAGAAAAAATAAACATCCAGGTGACCTCTATCTTCCCCTCTAGAGAGAGCTGCAATCTTCTCCACCTCTGAACTTCTGCCATTATAACATCGATCAGTGGGGAGAAGTTAGCCTTCTCTAGATCCCTCCAAGCAAAGGGAATGTAAATCCCAAGATATGAGAAGCCCTGTGGTGCCCAGGTAATATCCGTGTCCCGCAAGCAATCCCTACTACACCTTGCATTAAGGGGGGGGATAAAATTGTCTTCTTTTGATTAATTACCAGTCCCGACAGGTAGGCAAACTCCTGCAGGACCTGAAGAACTATCGGGATGGAGCATCCTGGATTAGACAGGATAAGCAGCATATCATCCACATAGACATTAACTAGTAAGTTTTGCTCCTTTACCGGTATTCCGGTAATATCAGGGGTGTTCAGGAACTTCCGTATCAGGGGATCCATCACCAAGATAAACAGGAGAGGGGAAAGGGGGCAACCTTGTCTAGTGCCTCTCTGTAAAGAGAAGGGTTGAGATACATCTCGATTAGTTACAATTTTCGCTGTGGGCAGAAGGTATAAAGTGGAGACCCAGGAACAGAACCCAGCCCAAACCTGTAAAGAGGCAACACTTCCTTCAAGTATCCCCACTCTAATGAGTCAAAAACCTTAGCGAAGTCTAAGGCCAAGGCTGCCATAGGAGTGTTTGAATGTAGGGCAAGCCACTTAAAGTTGAGGACTAGTCGGAGGTTGTCCGCTCCTGATTTCCCCTTAGAGAAACCTGCTTGTGAAGGATGTATCACCGTGGATAACATTGGAGACAGTCTATTCACCAGAACTTTGGCTAAAAGTTTGGTGTCTACTGATAGGAGGGAACTAGGCTGGAAGTTGGCGCAGTTCAGCACATCCGAGGATTTTTTGGGAATTAAGGTGACTAGAGCCTCCCACATAGAGGGAGGGAGAATTGAGGACATCTGGGCTTCCTGCAGAGCCTGCAGGAGAGGTGCAGTAATTTCCACTCATATCAGCTGATATAACTCCACTGCCATACCGTCTGTGCCTGGGGCCTTTCCTTTAGCCATTTGGGACAATGCAGAACTCAATTCCTCCACTGTGATTGGGGCATCCAGAGCCACCCTCTGCTCTGGGGAGAGCCTAGGGGAGAGAGACCCCATTAAACAACTTGGTCATCCATGCCCTGAGCTCTCCTTCCCACACTTGGGCCTTAGAATGATAGAGATCTTGGTAATAGTTCTGCAATACCACATTGATGGCCTTAGGAGTAGATACTACTCTGCCTTGCAGGTTTCTCAGAGCTAATATTCTGGAGGCTGCCTGCTGTTTGTGAAGATAGTATGCAAGAAGCTTGCCCCCCTTATCCCCCTCCTCCCAGAACTTATGCTTGGCGTGAATTAGCTGCCAGGCTGCCTTCTCATTTAGCAGAGTATTGAGCTGATATTTTATACCCGTAATGGCAGACAGAAGAGGGGAATTAAGCAGGTCTCGAGGGTTTACTTTGAATTTTCTTTCCAGAGCCGCCAGCTCTACCTGGAGTGTAGAAATGGTCTTTGTTCTAGCTTTGCTTTTAGCGGCCGAGAAAGATATGATTCTTCCTCATAGCACCGCTTTGAATGCCTCCCATACTACCAAGACCGTGGTCTCTCCTGGGGTATTCAGAGCAAAGTAATTTTCAGCCTCTTTTTTAATATAGGCGTGAAATGCTTTGTCTTGCAACAGGGTAGGGTTACATCGCCACCTTGTAGAGGAGGCACTCTATCCTGGTGGAGAGTACAAAATGGAAACTGGCACATGGCCTGAAATCAGAATGCTACCTATTAAAGCATCAATAACCCCCAGCTCAGCAGCATAATTTGTGAGCCAAAAATCTAGTTTGCTATGCGTGTGGTGCACCAATGAATAAAATGAATATTTTTGTCCCTGTGGATTGGCCCTCCTCCAGGTATCACAAAGACTCCACTCTGTCATCAGATCAGTAACACTGGTTAAAGCCTTAGAATGTGTTTGTGGGGTGGGCACAGATTTATCAAGGAAGATGTCCAGAACTAAATTATGATCCCCTTCTGTCAAAGTGGGGACATCAGAGAAGCCATTCATAAGGTCCGACATAGCTTGGCTGAGGTCACAGTATATTTCCCCAACGTCTGCATTATGACCATAAACATTAGCCAGCAATAGTCGACCACCTGGATATGATACCCGGACTGCCATCCAGCATCCCTGCGCATCCGAGCGCTTGTCCTCCACCACCCAAGGTAAAGATTTCCTTACTGAGATGGCCACTCCCCTAGACTTAGTTGTGGCACAACTGGAGATCACGTCCCTACCCATAGTTTCTTTAGCCACTGCATGGTCCGACTGGTAAGGTGCATCTCCTGGAGCAGGGCTACATCCATCCCTTTGGAATTCAGAAACTGCAAAACTTTGGTTCTTTTAGCTGGGTGGTTAAGCCCCTTCACATTCCAGGAGATGCACCTACAGCCAAGACCTGTCGTCGCTGTCCGGGACGCTGCCATCCTTTTGGGATATAAACAGAGAGTTAAACCTGGTGTGGTACTCACCCCAACATTTCCCTCTGGATATCAGACCCACCAGCCCTGAGCTCATGAGAGGCACAAATACCTGATCGACAGCTGAGCCCCGCTGGTGTCAGTGACAAGGATAGTTCAACGAGAATTCACCTCGCACCTAAATATGGAGCCACCTAGTTCCCACCTGGTTGGAGATAATTTAAGAAAAGAAAAACACAAACAGTGTTTTAACAAGTAATATATCAAACCTAATATTACTTATTTGTAAGACTAAGGCTATGAGTCTATACCCCACTTAAGGGTTCCTAAACCACAACAGTTACTGGTGATGAAGTAAACGTGTGAAAGAAGCCACCCACAACAAAAGGGGGCTTCACACCACACTGCTTCAAACACCAGCCAAAGCAAGGGAGAGGTTATGCCCAATTACTGGTAACCTGTCCCAATCTGGCCCCAGGGATCTCTGTAACTCAGCAAGATCCAGAGGTACCAGGCGAGAGAAGCGCGGAGACTACTCTAATAAAAAAGTAGCCCCCATTTGCCTATCTACTGTGGAAGGAGGGAGGAGGAGGTGAGGAAGGGGAGGGGGGAGGGGAAGGAGGAGGGAGGGAGGCTGCGCTGCCCAGGTGCCTTAATAAGTTGGGGGAGAGACTAATGTGAGGGAGTGCCGGGGGCACTCATCAGGCACCTACCCCTCCTCGTAACTGTTCACTGCTCAGCCAAGGCCTCTCTATCGAAACAGGGGATATACTGCCCCCAGGTCTCTAGATCTCAGTGCCTATACTCTTTAAGCCCACCAGCATCCAGGGTTTAAGAATTTGTAAGAGTAAGACCAGGGAGTAAGGGTAGTAGAGAGGAATGCAAGTCTAAACAGTGACTGGGTGTGTTCAGGGTGGGTACCTATTCCCACTACCCCAGTATCACTCCCAATGCTCTTAGGGAAGAGAAGGGGGGAGAGAGCAAGGAATGCAACAGCACAATGATGTGTATCTGAGCGTGCTACTCCACTTCTTATCAAACTGCTCATAGGAAGCAAACACAGAAAAGAGAAGAAAAAAGTCTCAGCATGATGTGTCCAGAATGTCCAACAGATTGTTCAGCCTTCCACACTGGCTGGCGACAGTTGCCCCTTGTGCATAGCAGTGGAGCCTCCGATAGACAAGTTAAGTGCCTCCGCATATGATTTAGTCCCGGGCTTCAGACAGCCCGCTTCCATGGCACCATCTTGCTCATCTGTATCAGCCTCAGTGGTCCAGTCCAGCACCTCCACACCCTCCATAGACTCTTCCCACTTCTCCACCTCCAATTCTGGTTCTGCATTCATGGCTTGGGTCTCGGCATCCACTCTAAGGAATTTGGCTGGGTGAGAGGCCTCCACATTGCTCGTTGCATGCTGCCAAGGGCTCCTGGCCTGCTGACATAGATGTCCCATTGTGGGGGGGTTGCCCAATCCTCCTGCCCCCTAGTTTCATTCCCATTATTTAAATAACCACCATGGTCTGGAGGGGGGTCTTGTGGCCTTTACCTGCCATCTGCGATCCTGTAGGCAAGGGCAGAGAGATCTCCTTTGCACCTAGGCCTGACCGAGTGGCATTCCCATCCTTCTGGGTTACATTCCTTTCTTTCTGGACCCTGGCACATTATCTTTCAGTGTCCAGAGGCATTTGGAGAGAGAAGATCTCGGCAGTAGCCCTGGCCATTGGCCATTTATCCAGCCTCCGCTCCTCGAGGTTCAGCCACAAACCTGTCATCCTGGAACAACTGTAAGGCAGTCAGTCTTCTGAACCTGTATAGAAAAGAATGGCAGCAGATTTTTCTTCAGTGGTCCATACGCCTTCCTTCTCAGGGCTGCTTCCTGCAAAAAGTCCCGGTAAAATGAGATTGTGTTGCCTTTCCAATTAAACTCTCCTAGGTCCCTGGCAACCCTTAGTAGCTTTTCCTTCACCGAGTATTTCAACAAGAATGCAATAATTGTTCTAGGCCCGTTCACGCCCTCTGACTGGCCCACTATCCGATGCACTCTCTCCACCCTCACAGGTTCCTTCCACCTCTCGCCCAGCAGTCTCGGAAGCCAGTCGTTCAAGAATTTCTCCATGTTTGGCCCCTCAGCCCCCTCTGGTACCCCTAGTATCCGAATATTGTTTCTCCTGCTTCTGTTTTCTTGATCTTCTGCCCTTTGCCACAATCTAGCAAACTTGTCCTCATGGTCTTTAAGCCTCTTTAACACAGACAAATGCTGCCTCTTCAACTCCTCTGTATGTTGATCCAGCACATTTTTTTGGTCTGCCAGTTTCCTTACATCCACCACATTCCTTGCCACCGTAGCCCCTATATCATCCACTCTGACCAGGAGCACTTCCAGCATTTTTGTGATTTTGGCTAACTCCTCTCTGACTGGTATCGACTCTTCTGAGGGCATAGCAGGCTGTCTCCCCACAGTGATTCCTGCATCTTCCATTCTAAACCAGCAGCTTTAACTTGTCTAGATTCTCAGACCCACCTCAGCAGTAACTTCTTCAGCCCGGATCTCTCCTCCTCTCTTCACGATCTCAGCCTCACTTGCTCCGTCTGTCAGCAACGTTTGACAAAACTACCGCTCCCCCACGCTCGGGCCATTATGGCCTACTTCCACACATCCCTCCAAGTTATTCACAATTAAATATCAGACTATGAACATCTTTTCCCGCAATTCAGCAGCAGCGCTAGCCTTCGTGAGGGTAAAACTTAATTCCCCAGTAGAAATTTATAAATTTCAGTACAGCATTCTGGCAATGAAGGCTATAAAAGGCGCCAGGTCAGGACAGAGCAAAAAGCTCATGCAGCAATTGCTTCAGGGTCCAAGCCACATCCCCCCATAGAATTCTTTAGTAAGTTTTAGCCTACATACACCCTATCTGGAGGGGTCTCTAGGCCTCCTTTATACAACAACCTGACAGCATTTCTACTAGCTGCAGGTTCTCCTTTATTTTTAAATAAGTCTGCCATCCGAAGCATAGGTTTGCAAAGTTTCCTTTAATTAGGATCTTGCAAGTTTTGCACACCAAGCCCTGCTGATAAAGACTCCTCATGTCTAATCTGTTCAAAACTGGAAGTATTTGGTGTTTGTGAACCCTTAAGTATCTCTGAGCTTACATCTACTGCAGGAGAACCTGACTCAGTAAGTTCTAAGCCTTCTGTTGATGTTTGAATCATTGCATCAGGAACAGTACAAGAATCTATCTGAGCCTGAACAGAATCCTTATTTTTACTTTGTCCTACATTGTGAAGTACAGCTTTTTTAGGTGATTTTATTATTTTACCTGTGGTCGTAATTTCGACCTCCTCATACCGTGCAAAAGCAGGATACGATGGGTCAGGTCTCCAAGAGCCGTCCTTCTCTGGTATCCACTCTCTGGCTTGAAGTACATCGCCAGGGCACCATGTAGATACTCCTCAAGATAATTGTACTCCCAAAGTTTTCCTTTGCACTTTCTCCTGCAGAGGCAGCCTTGATTCAGTCGCTCACTTTGCAATTCATACTCGACTGAGAAGGTACACTCACAGTGTAAGTTTCAGGTTCTTGACTCTCCGATCCAGGAATTAAAGGCAGTTGCTCTATGGCTTTAGAAAATGCAACCCGTACGGCTTTCTCCTCCACCTGAACCAATCGGGAATCCTGATTCATCATTACCGTTCTAGACAGATCCACTACAGGTTCTTTCTGCATGTCTTCCACCAAATGAGAATCTTGTTCAGAAAATTACACATCCATAGGAGAAAATGATATATCCTGAGAATCTTTGGTCTCTAGACAAGCCGAGGTAGGGGAAGAGACCTGATCCCTTGCCTCCCACACATCCATGCACTCCGAGGTGCAGTGTGAAGTGGCCATCTTGGCAGATAGCCAGCACTTTCCCCTACATCAGAGTAGAGGAATTTCCCCAGTGTTCTGGCCAAATTTCCCTCATTCACTAAAAATACCACCAACAGCTTAATCTGGTTAAAGGTCAGTTGGCATTCATCTGTATCCCCCTCCCCCCGGTAGTGCCAGAAAATAGGTAGAATTGTCTAGTGCACTTACCTGGTCAACAGAAACTAAATAAATAAATAAAATAAAATGGTTGTTTCCTGTGAGAGTGTGTGTGTGTGTGTGTGACATCAGGCATTGTGCAGCTTCTTACAAACATATATTCCTGACTTCTTGTAGTGATTATGGTGTAAAGAATAGTGAGCAGAATGATGTGTATTTTATTGTCACCATCATCATCATCATCATCAGCGGACTATGTAATACAATACTTTTTCAGAGGTGTCTGGCCAGAATGCACCTTAGTCTCATACTGCACACATGACTTTTAGGAGAGCATGTGTTTTTTGTGCTATGATCTCTAAGTCGTGTATGCACTGTGAGTGACTGAGGTGCACAGAGACCCGATACTGCTGAAAAAATATCATATCACTTACTCTGCTGATGCTGATGGTACAAATAAAATAGATGTTACATTCTTTCCTAACTTTATTCTTGAGATACTGCAACAAGTCACACCATATATATGTTTGCATGAAGCTGGACAATGTATGCACACACAGGAAAGAACATTTATGGCACACATGCAGTTTAGCACAACATACTTGCACTGCTCAGTCATGGGAAACACTTCAAATCATGAGTCCTGACACAAACTAAACATTACTGAGGCTCCAGAAATATTTATTTTTTGAAATAGACATTAAAAAGATTCACCAACTTACAGCATTGTACCCGATATATGGGGGCCTTACTTCCAGGGGAATCTTTCTTGCTCCACATGTCCTTACATAGTGCAATACTTTCCTGGCAAAATCTCCCATAATTTCATTAAACTGGGTCACAGAGGACTTCCCGTTCTGAATAGCCACCCAAGTTCTGCCCCTCAGCAACATTATGACATGATGCCAGGGAGAGCGCTCCATTATATTGAATGACCGGCAGATTTCTGAATGTTTTTTTATATTATAATGGTCAGTTTGTGGTGAAACATAGGCATGTTTTGACTAACAAGAGGCTTGTGCAAGACTGTAATAACTATATAACTCAGTGAATCTCTTTAAAGCAGCAGTGCAACAATCTGTTGAAAATTTTCACCTATACATTTTTATGCTCTTTTACATTGCCACTTTACTTACATCCTAATTTATATGATACTATTGTTTCCAGTATTTGAGTCTGCTTTACTACTTTTTCTCATGTCTGAAATAATAAAAGGAGAACTTTTTTTAATACAGTGCGGACCGGGTCTTTGTCAGTATTTCCCACTGCTTTTTTCCATCAGTTGTTATATATCACTTCTGTTGTAAAATTAACAGTTATGCAGCAGGCAGTGTTTTATGACCTCATAGAACAATATTTATTGAAAAACAGCTGCAAATACTGATAAAAACCTGGTCAGAACAATATTAAAAGGCGGGCTCCTTTTTTTAGACATTAAAAAAAGTAGTAAAGCAAACACAACATAGAAATTGTGAAAAGAAGGGTATTATACAAGTCAAGAGGTAACTAGTGGCTGTCAATATAAAATAGCATAAACAAGTATAGGTCAAAATTGTCACCACATTGTTGCAATGCTGCTTTAATTTATAACTTAAGTATGACATTATGTGCTCACAATCACAACACATAAAATGCATCTGTCTTATCTCCAGAAAAGTGCTAAGGAAGTGAAATGGGATTGTTACAACATATGCAAAGTCCCCCAGAATTTATTGTGCAGTCACTCGTGTGTGCAGTGGTCACACAGGGTCCCCAGATTTTTTCTGCATTCCCAAAATGCATCTGTCTGATGTTCAGAAAATTGACAAGTGCTAAGGAAGTGAAATGGGATCATTACACTACATGCAAAGTACCCAGAATTTTTTGCTCTTTCACTCAGGTGCACAGTGGTCACACAGAGTCCCCAGATTTTTTCTGCATCCTCAAAATGCATCTGTCTTGTGTCCAGAAAATTGACAAGTGCTAATGAAGTGAAGTGGGAGCATTATACCACATGCAAAGTCACATCAGAAATGATGACTGTGAGAGAACTGTTGCTAGTCCAAAGTGTGCTGCGATTCCCACAAATGAGATGCAATCACCTCAACCGGATGGAAGGGCACCCTTTGTCTGTACACTAATAGTAGCCTTGGTGAGTTGATATATGTATATACATAGAAATATATTTTTGTATTTTCTAGGTGGGGGGTTGACATATATAGACATGTACTTATTGTATTGTTTTAGATCACAGGTCATAAATACTGTTGGTATGCACATTCCAGTGCTTGATGAGAACTTTGTGCATTGAAATTGGAAATGGAAAACTCTCAAGCCAATGAAGGTAAGCATTTTGTTTTTTTATGTGAATGAAAATTCATTCACATATCTGGACTGACTAGTACGGTATGGGCTGCATGCCCATTGGCTCATCTCTGAACCAATGAGCGTGCAGCCACCTGGCTAATCAGTCGGGGCCAGGCAATGGTGGCAGGTGGGTGGGGTGCCGCCTGCCCGGCTGATGGGGCGGGGTGGTGGGGTTCCATGGGTGGGTGGGGTGGGGACCACTAGATAACCAGGGATTTCATACTTGGAGGGTGAGGAATGCAGCTCGATCGGGCTCCATTCAGTCCACTGGACCACCAGGGATATTGGACATTGGGGGGTTCTGATGCCCACGATGGGGCTAATTGGGGGGATAAGTTACAGTTATGCCCACGATTGGGCTACTCGGGGGGACATACAGTTATGCCCGTGTTCGGGCTAATCTCGGTCCACTGGACCACCAGGGATATTGGACTTGGGGGGATACTGGTGCCCATGATCGGGGCATGGGGAGCACTGCCAGGTGCAGCAGGAGCAAGTCGAGGGCCACCCACAGGTGGCAGCTGCTGTGTTGCACCCTGTAATGCGGCAGCTCACCTGTGGGTGGCCCTCGACTTGTTCCTTTTTTCGTAACTTTGTGCAGGCGCAGGTAGGGGTTGCGCATGCATAACTCTGCACGGCCTGGGCTGAATATCGGGCTGTGCAGTTTATGCATGGTTCCTCCCCCTTCGGTTGCGCATGCCTTCATTATCATTGCGCTGTTGCTCAGCATGATTTCTGGGGCGCAACTGCCTCCTGCTGAATATCACAGAATGGTGCATTTCGGGCTTGCACAAGCGCAACCCTATTGCGCATGGCTCAACTCTTTTGAATATCTGTCCCATTATGTTTAAGCCGTGGCTGTTCCATGGGTATCTGAATTATTAACACAGATAGTAAGCTGTCACACTGCAATCAGCAGATCAAAGACAATTGAATTTAGTACCAGGCTGTGTAACAAAAACACTGTGCCAGTGTCCCTGTTTCTCAACTCAAGTTACATTTCAAAACCACATCTTGTCAAGTAACACAACCTGTGTCCAACTTTTCTTTTCAACACTGTCATGGCTGCACAGCTGCAAATTTGGAATACAGAGCATGATATGTTGCAAAAATAGTTTTTGTGATGTACACATGTCACCTAGTTTATGAATCCTCCTCAGTCGGATTTGTTGCACTCTTTTAAAAAAATGAACAGATTAAATAAAATATACATACTTACCAGTACGGATTTGAAATAGATATTCCATAGGTTCCTGTGTACGCTACTGCTGCAGTACAATTGATACCAACTTTCAGTGAAGGAGAGTCATTTTTTGTTAACCTGTAAAAAAACAAAATAAGTTTACAGTATGTGTTTGACCACTGCAGCTCAGAAAAGCAACAGAAAACAAAACACACAGCTAAACGAGGTTGAATAGCATAAAAAAACATTAGTATACATACTCACTTTACAGTTTTAATATTAAGAAGCCTTGTACCTGTGGCTGATGGATGTGGTCTCCTGTTCGACTCCTTCTGCCTTGGCATGTTCAATGTAATGGGAAAACATTGTCAGAATGACACGGTGGTGGGTGCTGGTGGTCAAAGCTGTGGCACATGATGACATTCCCTCTGACATATTCCTGCATCTGGTGGGTGTGGCAGTGGCTAACAGCAGTCATGGTGGTGTCCAGGTGGGCACACAAAGTCATTCTCTGTGGTGGCAGTGGCTAACAGTGGTGGTGGTGGTAGTCGGGGCACACAAAGTCACTCCCTGTGGTGGCAGTGGCTAACAGCGGTGGTGGTAGTGGTCTGGGGGCACACAAAGTCATTCCCTGTGGTGGCAGTGGCTAACAGCGGTCATGATAATGGTGTTCCGAGGGGCACACAAAGTCATTCCCTGTGGTGGCAGTGGCTAACAGCGGTCATGATAATGGTGTTCCGAGGGGCACACAAAGTCATTCCCTGTGGTGGCAGTGGCTAACAGCAGTGGTGGTGGTCTAGGGGGCACACAAAGTAATTTCCTGTGGTGGCAGTGGCTAACAGCCATCATGGTGGTGGTGGTCCATGGGGGGCACACAAAGTCATTCCCTGTGGTGGCAGTAGCTAACAGTGGTCATGGTGGTGGTGGTGGTGGTGGTCAATGGGGGCACAATAAGTCATTCCCTGTGGTGGCAGTGGTTAACAGTAGTGGTGGTGGTGGTCCAGGGGGTGCACAAATTAATTCACCTGTGGTGGCAGTGGCTAACAGAGGTCATGATGGTGGTGGTGGTCCGGGGGGCTCACAAAGTCATTCCCTGTGATGACAGTGGCTAACAGTGGTGGCGGTCGTGGTCCAAGGGGTCATACAAATTCATTCCTTGTGGTAGCAGTGGCTAACAGTGGTCTTATGTTGGTGGTACAGGGGCCAGGATTTACTGTGCTCTCTGTTACAAATGTGATGTGACATATGGAATTTGAGTCACACTCTAAGTGGGACACTCATTGAACCGTATGAAAAAGAAAACATGTATCACACTGCAAATGTCACAGCCTTTTAACAACTTCATTTAGAACCTGACAACTTTAACCTCCTCATCATCCTCATAAAGTAAGCTGCCCTCATAGTCATCTATGTCTGAAGTCTGACCACTGGGAAATACTTTCTCCATTGTGTCATCATCTATATCAGTGGTAGGCCATTTCATGCTACCACTGCCAGTGCCACCAGGATGGTCCATTTCTACATCACCAAAACCAAGACTAGGCTGGGGTATGAATACTGAGGTTGCAGTCTGTACTGGTATGTGCATCTCATTCATTTTTATGAATGTTAGCAAACCAACACTTGCAGGAGAGAGGTTTGTCCGATGATCCCTAACTATTGCACCTGCTGAGCTGAATACCCTCTTGACACTTACACTGGAGGGTGGGCATGTCAGGTACTTCAGTGCCACTGCAGTCAGCTCTGGCCATTTACTGACCTTTCTGATCCAGTATAAAAGAGATCATCAGTTGTTGACAGATGCCTGTTTTCAGACAAATACGACTCAACCATTCTCTGTGCTGCACTAAGTCCTGTAGTTGATTCATCATCCTGTTCTCCGGAATCATTTATTTTACAAATCCCCACTTGTGACAAAGCTTCCCAAAGTGGGTTGACACCAACCACTTTGGATGACAGACCACCTGGAACTGCAGTCCCTGTCCCCTTACAAGTTATGCCTGATACTCCTCCAGGTACACCTTCAGCCTGATTATGCTGCTGAGGTTTGCTGACCTTGGCACATGACTTCTGTGCCCCACGGACCAAGTGCACCAGCTGCCTACTGACATTTCTTACCTATTCAGGCCATCCCTCCAGTACTGAGACAATTCCACATTTGTATCGTGGGTCCAGCATTGTTGCTATTGTAAAGTAGTCGCTACGCTGAATGCTTAAGATGTGATGATTCTGGTCAAATACTGTCAGCATGTGTTTCAGCAACATACTGCTATCACTGTCTCCGGCAACATCAAGGCCATGCTGTACATTCACCAATGTCTGCCTCAGCACCTGCAGCAGTGGAATTGATTGGCTAACGGAGGCAGACTCACTACTCACTGCCTGTGTGGCATGTTCAAAAGGCTGCAAAATTGTTATTACAGAGTCCATGAGGTGCCACTGTTAAGTCATCATAGACATGGAGGCCATGGAACTGTCATGGCTAGTGTGCATCACAAGACATTCTGAGATGGCTTTGTGTTGTTCATACATCCTCTCTGCCATGTATAAAGTGAAGCTCCACCTGGTGACAACTTCCGGCTTCATGTAGTCGCTGAGGGAGGCTGTTTCATATCTGCAACTGCCGAAGATGGTCACGGGCCTTTGCAGATCGTGAAAAGTGAGCACAGATATGGTGTGCAACTGCCATCATTTCCTTTACATTAGGTTGCTGCAGAAACTCCTGCACCACCAGATTTAAACAAAGGGTCATGCATGGAACAAGAAAAAAGCCACCATGCATGATGCATTTCACCATATTTGACCCATTGTCACTGCAATGAACCCAGTTCTCAGGGACAGGGGGTTCAGGGGTTCAGCCACTTGTCAATTTCAGTCAGTACCACATCCAATATGTTTTCACTAGTGTGTGAACAGGTCACATTGTGCATAGCAATCGTCGCAAGCTGTTGAATTCCTGGAAGATTGCTACCATGGCACTCCACTTACTGCACTGATTATTCACACTACCAGCAGCACAAACAACCCCCGGCACCTGTGCCCAGTGTGCAGTTATACACAGATATGAACTCCTCACTGTTTTCCCATGTGTCCACATATCCATACTTAAATGGATGAATGGAGAGGAGAAATGTTGACGGGCATGTCTTACTGAGTCAGACACAGTACGGTACAACTCGGGGACCGCACCGATAGAAAAGTATGTCCTGGAAGGGACTTTCCATTTGGACAGACACATGCAGAAAACCACCGGAACCCATAATTCTCCACAAAGAAGAAGGGCAAAAAATCAATTGCCAGCATTTCAGCTACAGCAGCATTAAGTTCACGTGACTCTTTATGATTGGGTGGGTACTTCAGCTTATGTACAAAAACACTTTGTAACATGGGCTGACCTAAATGTTTTACATGGGGTGTAATGACAAATGGTTCTGCTCTGCAAATGGCAGGGGTGGATTGTGGACGTTTGATGAAGACAGTTGCACAGGTGATGATGACAAACCCACAAATGCAGTTATTTTGCCACATTTACCAACCGGGTTTGATGTACCACTTGCACTAGACATACTGCATTCACCACCACCACCACCAAAACTGCTACTCTCACCAGCACTGGACAACATTACAAAATCATTATGCTCCTCCACCTCATCATGCCTGTAGTAATCCTCTGCTCTTATTTCATCACTACTGCACACATTTAATTTCCTACTTGATTTAACAGTCATGGAAGGGGATAATATGCTTGTTATGATTGTTGATGAGGGTGAACACCCCACTGTGGTATTAGCTGCCATCTTGTGCTGGGTCCACAGTGCCATGTGCCTGTTCTTAAGATGCGTATGCTGTCCTCCTGTGCCCAGATGGCTCCCCTTTTCATTTCGACTCACATGCACATGGCAAACCAGGCAGATTGCAACTGACTCATTTGCAACTTGCACAAAAAAATTCCAAACAAGGGATTGTGATGCTCTACTTTTAACATGTCCCCAATGTTGCTTATTGGACTCCATTCTTTTAAGCCATGCAGTGGGGGGTGCTACGTGATTTTTTTAGGCAGAACACACTTGGACTGCAATTGACCACCACAACTACCTATCATTTTTACTGGGTCATCATCACCATCATTATCACCATCAGCTGAAACTGGTAAATCACAAGTTTTTACTGGGCTGGATTAATGCAAACAGACCAAGACAGAGCCACCTTGAATTTATTTTTCTCTGGTTCCCAACTGGGGTCAAATACATCATCATCATCATATTCATCAACATCACCCACATCCACTTCTTCTAGTTGGATGCTGGCATGTGGACTGCATATTGTAACCACAGCAACATCATCATCATCATGAGATTCATCATCATCATCAACAACACCATTTCCTGATATTTTCTCACCACACTGAGAATCACTGCATGGAAATGTGTGACCTGAACCGCGGTGGAAGAAATGTCACATTCTATGCTATCATTGACATGATTGTCAGAATCCTCATGTTCAGTTACTGGGATGTTACTGGGAAGTATGACATCATCTATACTGCCACTCACTCACACTGCTTCACACTCCACTATATTTTTGGACATGTTACGCAGTTCGGAAGTGGAACTTGAGGCAGCAATACTCATACCACTACCAGCAACTGCACTAACACCACCAGCTGGGACAACATCATCTCCTCCAACTATGAGTGAAGCTATTGATTGGGCTGTAAAAAACATTGGAGGAGAAATACCTTTCCTCGCATGAGTAATGCACTTCTGCATCTGCGTACTACCACACCCACAGACAATTTGCAGCAGTGCCATGGTGAGAAACAGCTTTGCTTGCACGTCTCTTTGTGGGCATTTTGGGGAATCAACAACAATATTCTAAACAAATTTAGATTTTGGAATGTTCACTTGGTGGGGTGACACTGGATGTGAAGCTAAATAAACAACTGTGGCTTCAGCAACAGATACAGAAGCAACTTCACAAGTTCAACAACACCTTAACTAACCAGTGGTGCTGAAGTCACAAACAATCCAATCTGGAAAATAATTCCTTTTGCTGGTGGGGGGGTACTGACTGCAGGTTTTTATGGTAGTGCAAGCAGCAAAACAAAGAAACGATAACACAATAGCAGTGCAAAATCATGCAGCTGCAGTGGATAGCAGGTTCACACTACTGTGCCTGCAATTACACTGTGGCACAATAAAAGATGTATTATTTGATGTCATGCACTGCACACACACCACACACACACACACACACACACACACACACACACACACAATTTGTCTGCAAGTAATGAGTAGCAAATTGAAAACTTCAGCAATATACCACGTATTGTAAATAACCTGAAATTATGAATTGCTGCACCAGATACACACAACACACAATCAGCAAAAACATTTCAACAATTGCTGACAGTATCACTGTCTGTACATTAACACAGTCAGTTATATAACAAAAATATAACCAAAAAACCAAAAACTCCCTATTTCTCCAACTTAAATCTACCTACACCAGAGATACATCCTCCCCAAAGCACACTTTCACTGTCTCTTACTACACAGACTCAATGTTGTACATTAACATTCAAAATCCACACACAAACAATAAATGCTCGATGATATGAGCACAGGAGGGTTTCCTACAGTCAATGAACTAAAGTTTGAGCAAAAAAATACTCAAAAAGGCTTTTAAAACAGCTTTTAGAAGGTTTGAGTCACAGACAGCTCTCAGAGCACACTGTCTCCTACAGCTTCCTACACAGACTACCCTGAACTGAGGCTGTGCAAAACAATATCGAGCCCATGTGACCTGAAATCCCATGAATCACTGCAACATTTGCCTTTGGAGCTTAAAAACAAGGCAAAGTGAGGTGAAGTAGATTGTTTTCAATTCACTTTGCCTTTAAAATTAGTGGAGTAGTGGTCTGGGAAGGCAGAGTAACACAAAGTCATTGTTTTCAATGGACTTCGAATTATCCATCATAACGCGAATTACTCTGCTTTGCATTGCATAGTACTCCGCAAATTCACCTTAGCTCTATGAATTGAATCATTTCTCGGAACAAATTGAGCCCACTTCTCCCACCTCTACTGATAACTGAACACATAAAATTGTACCCTACAAACAGCATAGTGTTTAGGGTACCTGCCTTTTTGAAAAGGGTCAGAGGTTTGAGACACAGGAGGGAAGAGAAAGGGAGAGATAGGAAATGTCAGTAGTGGGGATTGAACTGGGGTATGTGGCATAGGAGGGCTAGATTTGAGGAGATTAGAGTGGTTAAGAATGCTCTTATAGGGAGGAAGATTAGAGTTCAGGAATGGCACCACATGGTCACAATGTAAAATGAGCAAATGGGAAGATGGGGAGTTAGACATTGGACCCAGTGGTCACTATAAAGCTAGGGATGACCCAGGGTGGGTGGGGCAGTCAACACAAAGTATCAATGGGCTAGTACAGGTATGTTCTTTTCCTGTGATGAAGGTAGAAGAAGGTTCTCTATCTTGCTGCAGGGCTCTGTTTGTGAGCTCTGCACCACCGTCAGAGGCTCCATTTGAGGAAGGAGCCATGGAGGAGACCTAATGATAATGGGGCAAACTTTATTAAAGAGGGAGTGCACTGAAACACACAAAGAATCAGTCAGGGATGGGACACTGGGACAAAGACCTGGGGGGGCATGCAAACTGAGCATGTGCAAAACACAGACTAGGAAATGGTGACCAGGAACTGAGACTAGCTACAGGTAAGAGAACAATAAAAGCTAAAGTTCCAAATATACAACAGGCTAGCTCTGAAAACCTGAAACAATTGAGGACTGCGAAAACTAACAGAGCAAACACAGTGAGGAGCTAGCATTCTTAAAGTAACTTCCTACAGCTGCACTTAGACACATGCCTTAAAGTAAAAAACACTGAGCTGCTTCAATCACTGTAAAATGGCTAGCAGGCAAAGCAGAGAAAAACTATCAGTACATGTTGGCAGAGAAAAATTAGACAATGCAGTAATCAGAATTGGCAGGAAAATCCTGTAGAACATTCTTTTGTGCTGTACCTGTGCTGAAGGGAGAGGAAAGCTTCCTATCTTGCTGCAGTTCTCTGTTTGTGAGCCCTGCACTGTCCTGGGAGCCTTCCAGGACAGTTTCCTTTCCATATGGGCCTACTCCTCATTGCTATCTACCACCATCCCTAATTTGACATCATCCACTAACTTAGCAAACCAACCATTCAAAACTTACATGACAGCCATATGTAAAGATTGGGGCTGGCAGTATAGCCTAGAGGTTAGAGTAATGAGCTGTGAATGAGGTTGGTACATCCAGAAAACAGACCTGGGTTTGATTCCCACAACCTCCACATGCATTATGTGTGACTCTAAACAAGTTACTTAACCTCCCCAGGGCTCCTGGGTCACCCCTGAAAACAGGCACCTGTGCCTATTGGGCCTTACCTGGGTAACAAAGAATTAAAAAAAAAAGAAAAGATGTGTGAAGTTGGAAAACTTAATTCTGCAAAATAATTTACTAAGTTTTCCAAATTCACGAAGTGCATAATGCTGACTTTGCAAAAGTTATTGGCAGGTTAAGTCATACTTTTTCGGGTGAAGTTAAAGCGAAGTTGCAACATTACCTTAGTTTTGCCTTAACTTAGCCTGACTTTGCCTCAAAAAGTGCCATTTCCCAAGCAAAACTCAGCAAGATGTGGCAAAGTGGACAATTCATGAAGGTATTTGCAAAGTTGAATTTGGTAACAAATCTGCTGGAACTTTACTGACAACGTAAAACTTTGCAACATCTCTAGTCCTGTGCATTCATTCCCATGTGCACATACTGTAAATACAATGCATTTCTTAAAGGACAACTCTGCACCTCAGCATGTAATTTCATACAGTAAACAGAATGTTTCAGGTATTAGAATTTACTAGCGAATATTTGTTCTCCATTTCCCAATATTCCTTTTCAATGTTTGGAGGCAAAACATAGAAAACCACTACACTGGCTGAGATTGTGGTGCTCATGCTTAATAGCAACAGTCCATATGGAAAGGACATTGTCACTCACTTTGCTGATGGTTTCAGCAATAACTTTCAGGATGATGTAGTCAGATACAAAACATCTTTATTCCATAAAGTGCTGATGTGTTCACAAAAATAAGCATCCAGTCTCCAGCTAGCAGTGGCAAAGTCATCCTGGACAATGGTAAAACATTAAGTCAGTGGTAGATGGAGCCTGCCTGTTTTTTGTGAACACATCAGCACCATATGGAATAAAATTTGTACCTGGCTACATCATCCTGCAAGTTTATTTATTTATTTATACATACATTTCTTAACTGGGTAGGTGCAATGATCCAAGGATCCTTTTCAGGCATGACCTAAGCCATGCAGATGGCACAGGAGACCCAATACAATGCTTCAGGTACAATACAGGGCACAGGGAAATAAAATCAGAAACTATAACAGTAGTGTATTAGCGGAGAGGGAAATTAGTGTGAAGGTAATTATGCCCCATAAAGTAAATGAAGTGAGTGCCCATTTCCTGTCTATATGGACTTAACAAGGTTTACAGCACATCTTTGTAGTTCATCCATAAAGTCTGTATCAAAACCATTTGCCTCTCTCCAGTTAACCTCACAGTGCTTATGTTTAAGGCAGCATATTGCTCACCATGGCAACAGACTGTGATGTCATGAACAGCAATTGTGAGGTCCGCAGTGCAGAGTCAGATACATTTTGAAAGGCTCACATAAATAAGTGTTGCGATAATTGCAAATTTTAGAAGACCAACAACTGGGAAAAGCACAAATATAACAAAAAACTTGAACACAATATAGTTAAAACATAATTGGTATACATCTAGTGGTTTTAAGCTTTTTATTATAGCGGAGTTACTTTTTAAGAAATTATTTCATCAGTTGGTGGTGGAGGGAAAGTATTTCATGGAGCCCCCCACAAGCAAAATGTTTAAAAAATGTTAAATTGCAACCCCTTCTAGTAGGCCTTTTTTTCCTGTTGGTTGGGGTTTAAACAGTTTCTCCACACGTATTTGTTTTTTACTGACTCCATCTGTTCAGGCAATTGACAAGAATGTGGGAAAACATATGCTGTGCCCAGGAATGGTGTTGAATATTTATTTACATATACTGTCCAGGTTTTGTTCATACAGCTGCATATGAAAAAAAAAGCAGGCCCACATTGTCTTTGCTTCCTCCAGATAAAGAATTCCAAACAATAGTTTTTTGGGGGCAAAATAAATATTCTGATGGAACCCTAGCACTAAGGCAGGTCTCCCATGTGGATTATGCAGCTGTCAGTATTTCCTTTTGGTCCTCAGTTTTTTTTCCTCTGTGAAAACTTTCCACAAGGAGGTTTATCTTATGTAATGCATGTGGTTATGGCCTGTCTAGAAGCCTCCTCACATTAGTTTCAATTGTCTTTTGATCTAAATGATACTGCAATTTGAATTGTTAGTAATGCAGTAGTTATTAGAAGATTGGCACTGCTCAACATTTGTTTACTAAGCTAGTGTACAAAAAAAGCTTCCTAATTTCCCTTTTGATGGAGGTCCTGTGTTTGGAGATAAAAACAGTGGTCTATATAGAGAAGGTTAACAAGCAAAAACAACATTCATGATCCTTACAAAAAGGATCACAGATGTTGCAGTAACTTTAGATCTTAAACAATGAGAGGCTTAAGGATGAGCATACAGAGCAGACTTTACTTTCAAACAAGTTTATTTATAGCATTTGTTTTACCAGGTAAACATCCAGCTACAGTAATAATCTTGTTTTCCAATCTGACTTGTGGAGTGGGTGTGGAGAGTGTCAGGTTGGATAACATAATGGAGTTTGCCCTTTAAGGGGCAGACCAAGTTGTCCTGGTGCACCCCTTACCTTTACCAGAAGACGGTGTGTTCAGATGGGGAGGGAGGGAAGGGAAGGGACAGGGAGACAGAACAATAGGCAGGCAACAGGAAGGGGGGGCTAAAGGAGGTACATGAGGGGCAGCACAGGAGTGGTTCAGCCACTTTTGCTGGAGTTCTGATCTACATTGAAACTGCAGCACATCAGATTGGCAGCAGAGTTTTGTGCACTAGCATAAAAGCAGGTAAGGAAAAGGCAGCTATTGTTAAACAACGATGTTTGATAAATTAATAAATAGATAAAGAATGGCAGCACCTTTTAATGCCTTTATAGGATAGCTCAATGAGAATTTGTTTCAAGTTTGGTTAATACTAGGGTAGACTTTGCCAGAAACACTGAGGTGCGCTAGATTAATAATCCTGCATGTGGATGGTTTAATTGGACTTTGTTTTTGATGTTTCATTGGATGTTTTCTTTGGCTGGGGAGTAGAATGCACAAGTATGCCAAAGGAACCAGACTTGTGAAAATCGGTATTTGGATGTTCGTTGTGGGCTCTGTTTTCATAGTTTTCTTGGACTGGGAGGGGAAATGCTAAGACATGCTAAGGGGAACTCGCTTAAAGAATCTGGTAGGGAGTTTGCCCATTTGGGAAGCTGTTTTAGCCATTGATTTGTTTTTGGGAGCAGAATCGGCCGAGTTCATTAGAAATGTGAGTTGGGAATAAGAGGGCAGGCTGGGCCATGTCCTAGTATCACTGCATTGCATGTGTGGTTTTTCAGAACAAGCGAGTGCACTTAAAATACATAGTGGCAAAAGGGGGAAAAGCTTGTATGCTAAAGTGGCTTGGCTGCAGCCTATTTAGCCACAATATGACATGGTAGGAACACACAAAAGCATGCGGCTTGGGGAGAACGGCTGTGCAGCTGATGAGAGCATGCTGGATGGGGCCTAGGCTCATGGTTGGGGGTGCACTGAGTTAAGGCAGCAGATTTTGCTGATAGATCCTTCCTACGGCCTTCTCATTCAGATGGTAGCATGCCGGTTCACAGAAAAATGGGGGTAGGGGGACCTGTGAGTGAGGCCTATGCAAAAGGCCTAGCGTGGAGCTGATGGCCGGCCACGTGGCGTGACATCACACGCCAGGAAAAATAGACTGCAGGAATAAAAACAATGTTACAGTTTGTAAAGGAGGGACAGTAGCAGCTGAAGCCAAAAGAGGGCTTCATGCTAAGGCATCAGGCCTGCGGGGCAAGGCCTGGCTAGATGATGGCATTCGGCCATGCGGCGTGATGTCACACACCACGAGAGACTGGTCACAAAAGGAATGAAGGGAAGGAAGAAAGGAAGGGGGGAGATTAGAAGCTAGGTGGCTTGATGGGGCAAAAGGCATGAAAGGCAGCAGTAGAAAGGGGGTTTGCTGAATTTTAGACCGTTTTGCACTACAGAGTCCTATGGGGCAAGGCTCGGCTGGATGATGGTGTTTGGCCATGCGGCGTGTTGTCACCCGCTAAGAGGGACAGGCCACAAAAGGAATGAAAGAAAGGAAGAACAGGGGGGAGGTCAGAAGCTGGGTGGCCTGATGGGGATGAAAGGCATGAAAGGCAGCAGTAAAAAGGGGGTTTGCTGAATTTTAGCCCAATTTTGCACTACAGAGTTAGTGCTATGCTACAGCAGGGAGAGGAGAGGACTCGTGGGTGCATGAGGGAGGAGGAGAGTCAGCTCAGAGGTCTGGGAAGTGGGAGCCTGGCCACATGGCGTGATGTCACACACCAGGAATTTTCAGGCGATGGGTAAGGGGGCACAAGGAAGTTATGGGCAGGGAGTGGGGTGCAGTTTCCAAAAAGAAAAGGAAAAAAGATGGAAGAAGAAAATGGTCACAGAGTGAGGGATCAAGTGCAAAAAAGGAATCATGCAAGGGGCAAATAAGCCCAGAAAGGCTGTGAGGGAATGCCATATGCCCCAAAAAGGTTGAGCAGGAGGCCTAGGTGACAGGGGGATAATTAAAAAAAAACTAAAATCGGGCCTGGCCATACGAGAGACTACTGACAATAGAGGTTTAATGAAGCTAATTTTGTCAGTTGTCTTCATAGTTTGCAAGAAGTGAGGAACATGGCACCAAAGAAGAACAGGCCTTTGAAAGAGGACACCTACAGAGCTATAGTGGAGCTGGCATAAAAAGCCAACAGAATGTGGGAGATGGTGGAATGGGAGGAACCAGGGAGATCTGGGGAGAAAGGGAATGCAGGAAAAGGTAAAGGGGGCAGAGGGAAACAGCTGGCTGAGAGGCCACACAGCCCAACCAGGGTACAGCCACCGATAGTGGTACCTCCCAGGGTGGCTAGTCCAGTACCTGTGCAGCCTGTCAACCCGGTACCGTCAGCACCTCCCCAGGATCAGGTTGTGGTTCCCCCAGTGGAGCCCAGACCAGATCCCCTGTGCACAGTGGTTCCTCCACAGCCACTAGTAGTGCAACCAGCTCTTCAACCACAGGGGAACATACTTGGGCAGCGGGAGGACAGATGGCAACAAGGAGTGGACAAGGCCACAGGTAATGCACCCAGTTCTGTGGGTGAAAGCATCAAAGAGTATATAAGCCGAATTATTTTGGCACTCGGGACAGGGTGTTTGGGGCAGACGGAGTCAGCACTGGCTGAGATTAGGTCAGAAAAAGAGGTGATGCAAGAAAGCCAAAGAGGAGTGGAGAAAGAAGGAAAAGGAACAAGGGAGATAGGAGAGACTGGGATGAGAGTAGCAGAACATGTTCCACTGGCCACGAAAAAGAAAATATGGAAGGGAGAGTATGTGGATATTTTTGCATTGGTAAACCGGGAAATGGCAGCAAAATACGAAGAAACAGAGAATATAGGAAAGAGTGTAATGGCAGCTGCGGTAGTTTTGTTAGGTAAGAAGAAGGAGGATAAATTCACAAAAGGGAAGACTTGGGATGGATGGTTTGTAGGCTTCGTTACATTCTCAGCCATAGCACTAGAGAAGAAGCTGGAGTTGGGCACCCACTCATCACGTACTCCCTGATAATAAGGTGGGCAAAGGCAAAAGGGGGGGTGGGGTGGATATACTATGACGAATTCTTTCATCAAAGAATGACAATATATGGAGATGTAAGATGGGACATGAAGCAGTTAGATTTGTGGACAGACTATGTAACTAATCAGTCCATGCCAGAAGGGGAAATGGGGAAGAAAGGAGCGATGCTCCAGAGGTGTTGCTGGGGTTACAATAGGGCCTTTTGTTCCTGGCCACAATGTCACTTTCGGCATGCATGCTCAAAATGTGGGGGAACACATCCAATGAGCAGATGCAGAACAACATGGGTACAGGAAGCCCACAGGTCAGGGGTGCAAGGAACAAGCCAACAGCTTTTTCAAGAGAGGCAGGGGTATAGGGGCAGGCATGGAGTAAAGGGGGGAGAGGCAGGGGGCATGCAGATAGGGGGATTCAGAATTACTGACCAGCAAAGCCAGACAATGGGCAATGTGGGGGACTTTGGGGGAGGAGAAGGGAAAAAGGCAAGGGAGCAATTTAAAGAAGCAAGAACTCCCATCAGGATAGAGGCATGGGAAGACTGATTGGAAAAATACCCAAATAGACAAGTGGCAGAGATGATTGAAAAAAGGTTTTCGCACAGGTTTTTCATTGCAGTGTGAGGGCCCAAGGCAAGCAAGAGAGATGAACAACCTGGGTTCGGTAAAAGGGAGAGAAGAGCTGTTAAGACAAAAAAATAGAGAAAGAAAAGGTAGCGGGTAGAGTAAAAGGGCCATATGATACCCCCCATTGCAGAATATGAGGATTTCTCCATTGGGTTTGGTCCCCAAAAATCAGCATGGAGAATACAGGGTGATTCACCACCTATCCTTTCCGGAGGGGGACTCGGTGAATGATTTTATCAGTGAAGAATATAGTAAAGTGACATATGCCACATTAGAGGAAGCAGTCCATATCATCCGAGCAACTGCTGATGCATGGATGGCAAAAACAGATACAGAGTCCACTTTCAGGCTGCTTCCAGTTAGGAGAGAAGACTGGGACTTATTTATTTATTTATTTGTTTATTTATTTGTACATCAGTTTACAACCTTTTAGCCAGAGGCTCATTTCCAAAGGTACCTCATCACATAGAGGACAGACAGAAAAACATTTAGGTTACAGCATAAACATTTAGGTTACAGCATAAAAGTCATGTCATTAGAGATACACAGAGTGGTTTCATAAATTTTTACAATTTAGTTGCAATTACATTGATACAGCAGAGCACATGCTGGTATTAACAGAGGCAATATGCAAAGGGGAGAGTTGTGGGGGGGTGAGGTGGAGTGCCGCCCAGTGGGCGTTGTCAAGTGTGGAGTGATCAAGGCCTTATTTAGAGACAGGAGCAGCTGCGAGTGCTAAACAGTTGGTTCAGAAGGGTGGTTTTGAAGTTGGAGATTGTGGGGGCATTGGAGATGGAAGCAGGGAGAGAGTTAAACCAGGATGGAGCGTTGTAGCAGAAGGACCTCTGACCATGGGTGGCCTGGATCTGGGAACCAGTAGAGTGGTCTTGTCAGCGGTTTGGGTTGAAATAGTTGGTTGGGTGTGGTGGATGGAGGCTGTCACCCTGGGAGGGGATAGTCCAAGTAGAGTTTATTTTGTGATGAGGCAGGTTTGATAGCATAGCCTTTCATCTAGGTTAAACAGTTTTGCCTCGTCATAGAGTTGACAAGTGTGTCTGAGCCTGGGGGCACCAGTAATCAGCATGCAGGCCTTATTTAGGGTGAGCCTAATTTTGTTGAGGGCAGTAGTGTCAGCAGCACCATAAACCGGCAGGCCATAGTCAACTAGGGACAGTACTGAAGATGTAACTGCGAGTCGGAGAGCATCGGGGGGAGGCAGTTTTTATAGCGATAGAGGATGCCAAGCCTTGTGTTAGTGGCAGATGCAAGGGCATCAATGTGGGTGTGGTAGGTGCGGGCTGAGTCGAAAGAAACCCAAGATATTTGTAGGAGCAGACTTGTTCAAGCAGTTGTTTGGTACTGGGGAGGATCTGGAGTGGGAAGTTGTCGGCTTTGTTTTGAGGGTGGGAAAAAAGCATTGTTTTGTTTTATTTGAGGTTAATGAAAAGTCTGTGCTCTTTAAACCGGGCTTCAGCATCATTGTAGGATTGTTGTAAGGTGTTCTGGAGGGAGGTGGAATTGCGGTGGGTGGCAAAAATGACAGCATCATCTGCATACAAAAGAATTTTGCCAGAGCATGCATTGGGCAGGGTGTTTTGATAAAGTGAGAAGAGTAGAGCCCCCAGGATGGAGCCCTGGGGTACCCCTGAGTGGATGGGAAGAGTTTTGGAGAGTGTCCCATTGATTTTTACACATTGGGAGCGAGCAGATAGATAGCTTGTGCACCAGGGGAGAGGGCCAGCAGAGAAACCAGTGTGGCAGAGGGCATCCAGCAGAAGAGGTTGGGAGACAGTGTTGAAGGCCTTTGAGAGGTCAACGAACACTGCACCAGCTAAGAAGCTGGCGTCCCGGGAGGAGTGTAGGAAATTGGAGAACTCAACTAGTGCAGTGCTGGTACTGTGACCAGCATGGAAGCCGTGCTGTTCTGGGCATAAGATGTTATGCTTGGTCAGATATTCAGTGATTTGAATGGCCACCATTTTTTCTAGGGCTTTGGAAGTGGGGGGAGGATGGAGATTGGTCGGTAATTCCCAGCAGAGGACCTGTCGCCCCTTTATGTATCGGTGTGACTATGGCCATTTTCCATGCAGTGGAGAATTTCCCCAGGCAGAGGGATCGGTTGAGTAGGCTGGTGAGTGGGGTAAGGACTTCATCCAACACCAGCCGGAGAATACAGGGGTCCATGGAGTAGCTGCCAGGACTATTGCTATTTAATGCTTTGATTAGGAGAGGTCTGGCTTCCTGGGCAGATACCCTACGTAGGTGGAAGATGGGGCGTTGGAGGACAGGGGGAGGTAGGTTGGGGGGAAGGTCAAAGAAATTACTGGGGAGAACAGAGCTAAGGTCAGTAAAGGAGGTGTTAAGATAGTTAGCTATGCAGGCAGGGTCGGTGGAGGTAAAGCCATCAATAGTGAGTTGAGATGGGGGGAGCGTGATTTCCCATTTAGTTGTTTAACATTGTCCCAGAACTTCCAGACACACCCCCAGGAGGAGGTGAGGGTGGCCTGGTAATGGTCGGCCTTGGCTTTACAGATGGCCCATGTGCACCTGTTCCATGCAGCATTGTAGGCCTGTCTATGGACAAGGTGGGGTGGAAAGGATGAAAAGGGACTTGGCAAGGTTAGAGGAATGGTCAAATGTATGGCAGCTTAGATTCAATGCTAAGAAGTGCAGGTAATGCACCTGGGAAACAAAAACCCAGGGGAAGAGTACACAATGGGGGGTGAGATACTAACAACAACAAAAATGGAAAGGGACCTGGGGTAGTCATATCAGATGACCTAAAGGTGGGCAAGCAATGTGAGAGGGCAGCAATGAGGGCTGGGGGGATATTGGGATGCATAGGGAGAGGCATCACCAGTAGAAAACAGGAAGTTATTATCCCTCTGTACAGACAGCTGGTCAGACCCCATCTGGAGTACTGTGTGCAGTTCTGGAGACCCAGTCTTCGCAAAGACATAGACAGGATGGAAGCTGTCCAGAGGAGGGCAACTAAAATGGTGCAGGGTCTGCACGGAAGACATATGAAGAGAGACTAAAGAAGCTTAATATGTATAGCCTCGAGGAAAGGAGGGGAGGTGGGACATGATAGAAACTTTCAAGTACCTCAAGGGAATCAACAAAGTCCAAGAGAGTAGCATCTTTCAAAAAGAGGTGCAAGAACAAGGCACAATTGAAGACTGGGGCGGCCTAGAGGTAATTTACAAAGTATTTTTCACAGAGAGGGTTGTGGATGCATGGAACAAGCCTCAGAGGAAGTCATGGAGTCAAAAACAGTGGTGGAATTCAAGCATGCATGGGACAGTCATAAGGCAATTCTAGGGGATGGGGGTAGGAAAAAGTAGGCTGCTGGTTAACTAGGATCTGCAGCTAATCCAGTAGGCAGGGAAATGGGCAGACTGGGTGGGCCAAGTGGTCCTTATCTGCCGTCAAATTCTATGTTTCTATGTTTCTATGTTTCTATGTCTGTCAGCCATCTGGCCCATTTCAGTGGCAAGGTGCCAGAGGTTATCCCTATTTCTGAGCATTTGTAGCAGGGCAAGGGTAACCCTGGGTGCATTACGTTTCTTGGCTCGAATTCTTGCGAGGGGTTCGAAGAGGTCACAGGCCTTGTTAAAGGTTTGGGAGAAAAAGGCAAGGGCAGTGTTTAAGTCTGGTGCATGATGAATGGGGGACAAGTTAGTCTGGGCGAGAAATTGTTTGAGTTTTATCAGTCCACCAGGTCGGAGGTGCCTGCAGAGTGTGGTCAGGGCTGTGGGTTTGGGAGTGGGGGCCACCCAAAGGAATAGGATAGGGGAGTGGTCACTTAGTGAGTCTGGGAGGACCTGGATGTTATGGATTTTTTGGGGGCGGTTGGTGATTATTATGTCCAGAAGGGTACTGCTACCTCTCTTTGGGTTTACTCTAGTGGGCTGGGAAATGAGTTGTGTCAGGTCTAGGGCAGCGAAAGAATCTCGGGTAGTGGAAGAGGAGGCGCTGAGCCAGTTGACATTAAGGTCCCCCACTAGGATTTGTTCGACCTTGTGGTGGAGGGTGGCAAGATATTCTGTTAAAGACATCAACGCCAGGTTCAGGTTCTTTAGGGGAACGTAGGCAGTGGTGAGATAAAGAGGGCCCCTGGAGGGGTCGGGAGCAAGTTTGTGGGTAAGAGCCTGGGCCCGTTTACAAGAGCAGGGGTAGGGAGCACTTGTCCGATGATTGTGTCCCTGGTATAGATTGCACAGCCACCCCTGTGTTTGCTTACTCAGTCCTCCCAGTATAGGGTATAGCTTTGGAGGGAGACAAAGGAGTCAGGGGTGGATTTGGACATCCAGGTTTCCACCAGTGCAATGATGTCTGGTTGATGTAGCATGACCCAGCACTGGAGGGCATCACCTTTTTTCAGTAGACTGTATATATTCATGGAGGCTATGTGGAGACCAGTGGACCATGGTTGGGGCTTAAAATTGGGGGACAGTACTATTTTGACAAAGCCATGCCCATTGGGTGTTCCATAGCAAGTGCGACATTTGAGGCATTTAGCACCTGTTTACAATGGATATTTCAAGAAAGTACTGGTTACAAAATGGTCATTCACTATTTGGATGACTTCCTTTTAATAGGCAGTGGGAGGAGAGAGACAGAAAAAATATTGGCCGGCTTTCAAGAGTTGTGCAGAGAATTAGGGGGTTCCTTTGGCACCAGAAGAAACAGAAGGGCCCAGTAAAGTTCTAGAATTCCTGGGTATTGAGATAGATGCCCTGAGTGAAGTATCTAGGCTGCCAGACTTAAAAGTGTTGAAGCTGAAGGAGTTGATTCAAATACATACAAGTAGAAGATGAGTACAACTAAAACAGGTACAACAAGTATTGGGACACTTGAACTTTGTGTGCAGGACCAGGGAGGGCTTTCACCCAAAAAGTTAGCAAGGGCTACAGCCAGTGTAACCAAACCACACCACTGGGTAGATGTGACAAAAGGAGTCAAGGACAATTTTAAGGCTTGGGAGGAATTCCTCAGCACCTATAATGGCTGCTCCTTCTGGCAGGTGGAATGGGTTTATAACATGGACCTTGATCTCTACACAGATACAGCTGGGGGTCTAGGTATGGGGGGCTATTTGAGGGGCAGATGGTTCACAGAACCATGGCCTACAGACTGGGTGAAGGACGGGAAGGTAAAAGATATAACACTGTTGGAAATCATGCCTATTTGGACCTGTACCCTGGTTTGGGGGAAGAGTTGCGGAATCAGAAGGTGACATTCTGGTGTGACAATAAGGCAGTGGTAGAGGTTTTAAACAACAGAGGAGCCAGGTCAGAAACAGTCATGTAAGTCTTGCGACAGTTGGTGCTAAGGGCTTTGAAATTAAACATGTCATTCAGAGCCAAACACATAGAAGGGGTACACAATACCCTGGCTGACAGCCTTTCCTGTCTGCAGTTGGATTGTTTCTGGTGGCTGGCACCAACAGCATAGGATCAAAAAACACCCATACCAATGAACATCTGGGACATTGCCAAGAGGGAGCAGAACTGTTGTTTCGCAGCTCATGTACACCACAGACTCTGAGGGCCTACAAGGGGGCCTGGCAGGTGTTTCAAATATTCAGGGTGACACACCACATGGAGATAAGTAGGCTACTCACAGAAGAACAGCTAGGGAAGTTCACAGTAGATCAAAGGCAGAGAGGAACAGCTCACACCATGATGGGGTCTATTTGGCAAGGATTAGTGTAGTTTGCAGCCTGAAGGGTTGGAAGGACCCGATGAAGTCAATGTTCATTAGAAGAATGATGCAAGGGTGGGGTAGGTTAAAACAGAGAGCTATGGATAGTAGAAGTCCAATAGGTGAGCAGTGGCTTTCAAAACTAAAAGGGGTTTCACCGGCAATCTGCAGATCGAAAGCCGAGGCCCAGCTATTCCACAAGATCTATGTGGTAATGTTTGCAGGGGCCATGAGAGTGAGTGAGGCTGTGGGACATGGCAGTAAGGATGAAGAAGGGGAATTGGAATGGGAAGATACAAGCCTGGGGATGAAAGAGATACAAATCATGATTAAGAGGTTAAAGACTGATCAAGGGGGGCAGGGTAGTACGGTAACCCTGAAGGCTCACACAGATGACACAGTGTGCCCAGTAAAAGCTTTGTGAGCTTAAGCCACAGAGCAAGGGAATAGAACAGGGAGATTATTTCTACATGGAGATGGAAAGAAGGTCACAAGTTATCAAGTCACGACCATGCTTAAAAAAGGTATGCAATTCCTGGGGAGGATCGGGGCAATTACTTATCCCACTTCCTATGGATAGGGGCTGCTTCACAGTGGGCAGCAGCAGGTGAGACAGTGACTAATATATTGGAGAAGGGACGCTGGTGGTCTGCCAGCTACAAGAGATACATCTGAGCATTGCAGTATGGAGACTAGTGTACCACCTGTGTTTCGTCTTTACAGATACAGAGCCACATTGTGGGGGGGCATAGAGGTGTGATATGGAAAAGGAAGATAAGAACATGTATAAGATATTTATTTGCTTAAGTCCTATAGGAAGAGGGAGGATCATGGAAGTATGGATCTGCGGCCACTCCTACACTTATTGGGAGGAAAAGAGAGCTGAGAAAAAGGCTGGGGGAAAACAGCTGTACCAGGATGTGAGAAAATGTAGGCTGGTTTGGCGCTGCATCCATGGGATGAGATGGGCACAACTGCTCCCTACCCTGCAAGAACTGAAGGAGCGGCGACCCGTTCCAGACCTAATTATTGTACATTTGGGGAGGTAACAACATTGGGGTGTAAGCCATGGGTGGACACAAACATGCAGATGAAAAGGGACTTAGAAAAAGTACAGCAGTGGTGGCCCGGGGTATGACTTGCCTGGTCAGATATGATCCCAAGAAGGGTTTGGAGACATGAACACAGTCATGGTGCAGTAGATAGGGCCAGGAGAAAGATGAATACGAAAGTAGGAACAGTGATAAGGAAAATGGAAGGACACATAATACTGCGGGGTGTAGAAGAATGGGTAGAGGACTTCTACAGGTCAGATGGCGTGCAACTGTCTGATCTAGCCATAGATATGTTTAATACAGAAACAATGGGTTTTATAGAAGCATGGAGGAGACATGCAGAAATGGAAGATAAAAGATAATAAAAAAAAAATGAGAGAGAAGGAAAGGGAAGGAGGTCCCCTAAGTATAATAGAGGGGAAAGCCAGTCATCCAACGCAAGCTGGAGACTGGCTATTAGGGAAAAGGAATAGGATAAAATGAAGAAGAAGCTGAAGGAGGAAAAGCGGTCTTGGTTCTCACTGTTACCTAACAGGAAAAGAGGAGAAGAAGAAGGCACCCAGGTTTTTATCTGGGGGAGCAAGAAGAGAAAGAAAGAGGGATGATCAGAGATTGATATATGGATGCAATAAAAAGCAATTGTGAAAGATATAATAATAAAAGATGATGAGATGGAAAATGGAATTATGATATATAAAAAAATTAATTGCCAAATCTGAGCACAACAACATACAATGGTCTCTGTCTTTTTGTGAGGGAAAAGGGGGGAATCCGGGACAATGGAGTTTGCCCTTTAAGGGGCAGACCAAGTTGTCCTGGTGCACCCCTTCCCTTTACCAGAAGATGGTGTGTTCAGAGGCGGAGGGGGAAGGGAAGGGGAGGGACAGGAAAACAGAACAATAGGCAGGCAACAGGAAGGGGAGGGGCTAAAGGAGGTACATAAGGGGCAGCACAGGAGTGGTTCAGCTACTTTTGCTGGAGTTTTGATCCCTCCCACTCACCCTTGAATTAATAGACCTTGAGGGGAAGACAGTCAAAAAAAAAAAAAAAGGGGACTGTATGGAAGGTCTGTCAGAGGTGGATAACAGAAATGTCTGGTAGGACGGTTAATGGACTGCCAAAGGTGGATGGCAGAAATGAAGGAAAAAGAGGAAAAGGGGGAGGGAGGGCAGGGGAAGAAAAGGAATAAGATAAAAAGAAGAAGAAGCTCAAGGAGGAAAAGTGGTCTCGGTTCTCACCGTTACCTAACAGGAACAGAGAAGAAGAAGGCACCCAGGTTTTCACCTGAGGGAGCGAGAAGAGGAAGAAAGAGGGATGATCGGAGATTGATATATGGATGCAGTAAAATGCAACTGTGAAAGATATAATAATAAATGATAATGGGATGGAAAACGGGAATTATGATATATAAATAAATTAATTGCCAAATCTGAGCACAACAACATACAATGGTCTTTGTCTTTTTGTGAGGGAAAAGGGGGGAATCCAGGTCAATAAAGTATAAACAGGAAATAACAATTGCAATATCTGTACGGGATTACATATTTACAAGGCAAAATCATCAAATAAGAGGTGGGGTCTACTGCAGCTAGTACAAACGTATACAAAATGCAGCTACTCAATGACAAGAATCACTACCAGAAGTCAAAGCAGAAAGGGGAAATTGCCAACAAACATTTAGCCCCTCCTGCACCAGCTGAAGCTAATCCTTGACTGTTGTGTCCTTGAGGTGGCTCCTTTAGCTCATACTGTGGTGGATGTGGGGGCTATTATATTATAAATACTGATATATAACTTTCATTTAGCTTTTACAAAACATGTTCTGTCACACATACTTATTCTGTGATCTTGGAAAAATTTCTTAACATCTCTGTGCTCAGGTCTGGGTAGCTGTAGAACATTGTAGAAGCAGGGCCCCACTGTAAAATGAGTGTTTTGTCTCATCTGGGCTATCATGTGTAAATAAATTGTAAAAATAAAAATAAAAATCTAGGACATAGGTATATAGTGATTTTACCTCTTTTACAGAGCTGTGAAGAATCTTAGAACTGACTGATCCCATTACTGAGATATTTAGAAGGTCTTTGGAAAGGGGAGAGGGGCCAGGTAATTAGAAGAAGGCCATTGTAGTGCCAGTCTTCTAGAAGGAAAGCAGGTCACAGAAGGAAAATTATAGACCTGTGAGCCTTACATCTGTGCTCAAGGAAAATCATAGAGGCCATACTGAGAATGTTTATTGAGGAGCACTTGAGTCTTCAGGATTTATAAGGAAGGCACCAACACGGCCTCAGAGGGGGGTAGATTTTTCAGATTTATTTATTTATTTATTTATTAATCATCTTGGAGTAACACCTTTGAGCTGAGAGTTCATTTACTAAGGTTCTACGTCAAGAAAGGTACACTTACAGGTACAGATAGACATTTGATATAACAGGAAAATAAAATGTGTGTACGGAGTACTTTTTTAGTGTGACTAGTAGTTCCAGGATTAAATAGGTAGTGAGGTTTTGAGTAGAGAGCAGTCAGAGGATGACTCAGTTAAGAGGCAGTGAAGGGGCTGATGGAGTGGATGGGAAGATAGGGAACAGGTGGGGGATGGTAGATACCGTGGAGGCAAGAATGAGAGGGAAGGATTTGTTGAGTGGTTAAGACATTTAAGGAATGAATGGGGAAAACAGGGGGGGAGATGGTGTGGGGGTTGATAGGGATGGGAATTGGGGGTAAGGAAATTTAGGGCTGGCAGTCACAAACACTTAGTGCAGTCAGGTACTGGAGGAGTTTTTTCTTAAAAGATCCAAGCTGTGGCTCAGTAACTATATCAGATGGGAGATAATCAAGCCAAATGGGTACTTTGTTGGCAAAGGAACACTGGGCTAGAAGTGTGGTGAAAGAGGATATGAGAGAGTGTTTTGCCTTACCTCTTGTCTGGTGAGGGTTGGCTGCAGGTTTAAGAAGGTTTTGGATGGCTAGTGTAGTTAATCCAAGGATGTCCCCCAGGAGGCATTCCTGGTCCTTTAGCCTCCCCTGGAGGTTTAGCCACTTGGTCTGGACATATAAGTCACATGTGAGGGTAAGCCTATGCACTCCTAGGACCAGTCTGCAGGAATTGTTTAAGCCATTCTGATTCTTTTAAGAGCAATGTCAGTAGCAGTGCCATACACAACTAGCTCATAATATATGACAGAAAGAACTGAGCTTTGGAAAGCAAATGACAAGGATTCAGCAATCATACTATGTCAGTGTCTATAGAGCAAGCCAATTCAAAGCAAGCAAGCCAAAATGGAGACCCAATCTCCGCAAAGACATAGACAGGATGGAAGCTGTCCAGAGGAGGGCAACTAAAATGGTGCAGGGTCTGCACTGGAAGACATATGAAGATAGACTTAAGGAGCTTAATATGTATAGCCTCCAGGAAAGGAGGGAGAGGGGGGACATGATAGAAACGTTCAAGTACCTCAAGGGAATCAACAAAGTCCAAGAGGGTAGCATCTTTCAAAAAAGAGGTGTGCAGAACAAGGGCACAATTTGAAGATAGAGGGGAAGCGACAGAGGTAATTTAAGGAAGTATTTTTCACAGAGAGGTTGTGGATGCATGGGCGGCCTTCCAGAGGATGTCATGAGTCAAAAACAGTGGTGGAATTCAAGCATGCATGGGACAGTCATAAGGCAATTCTAGGGGGTGGGGGTAGGAAGAAGTAGGCTGCTGGTTAACTAGGTTCTGCAGCTTATCCAGTAGGTAGGGAAATGGGTGGACTGGGTGGGCCAAGCGGTCCTTATCTGCCATCAAATTCTATGTTTCTATGTTTCTATGTTTCTAATTCTGGAGTTGACAGTCTTTACAACATAATCTATATGATGGGCATAGGACAGGGAACTATCAAGTGTGATGTCTAGGTACTTAGGGTGTTCACAAGGTCAAATGGATCATGTTTGTTATTTAGTATTGTCAGCTGGTTGGATTTATATTTACTTTGGGGTTTCACAAACAGCATTACTTTGTTTTTTTTTTTTGTAGTTTCAAAATGAGTTTGTTTTGGTAAAACCAATCCTCAATTGTGGCAAAGCTTTTTTGAAGATTAGTTGCTAGCAAGTATGGGAGTGGACTACTGGAAAAGATGACTGCATCATCTGCATAAAGCATAAGTTTTTTAGGGCATAGTTAGGAAGATAATTGAGGACCAGACCGAATAAGAGGGGACCCAGAAGGGAACCTTGAGGAACACCAGTGTTCACCTGCCTACTACTGGAGAGGGTATCCTTAATTTTTACTTGTATTCTGTGGGCAAGATAGCTTTTGAATCACCCAACAGTTTCTGGTGATAGCCTAGCAGTATGATGTTTGCCAAGTAGAATGCTATGATTGATTGTGTTAAAAGCTTTTGTGAAGTTGATATATATCGACCCCTCTATTTGGATCCTGTCAAGTGACTCATGGGAAAAGTCAGATGAACCTGATAAGCTTTTTTAAGAGGGTGAGTAGGGCACTGGATGAAGGCAGATCTGTTGATATGGTGTACCTGGACTTCACAAAGGCTTTTGACATGGTCCCCCATTCAGAATTGATTAAATGTTTAGTTCACTATGGTCTGGTTAACAGAATTGATATATGGATTAAAAGAGTAACTGAAGTGCAGGTCACAGACAGTTAGGTTAAATGGAATTGATTATGGTGATAGGGATATCACAGGTTGGGTTCCCCAAAGGTTGGGACTGGGGTCTACATAGCTTAATATTTATGTCACTATTATGAACATCACTAAAGGTAGTTGGATAAGTAAGTTTGCAGATGACACCAAAATAGGGCCTTTGGTTGAAACCAGTGATCAGATACAAGATTTACAAGAGGAATTAAATGAACTACATAAGTGGACATAAGAAAAAGAAATGAGGTTTAACTTGGATAAATGTGTAGTAATGCACTTTGCAAAGAGAAATAGGATGCTAATCTATAAAATGGGTAACCATAGTCTCAAATCCATAGATAGTGAATGGGATTGGAGTTAATAGAGTCTAATGATTTCAGACCTGATATACATTGTAATGAGACCATTACCAAATTCAATAAATAATGGGGTTTGTAAGGAGAAATGTCATGAGTAGGGAAAGAGATGTGGTGTTGCCCATTTATAGATCTTGTGTAAGACCTCATTTAGAATATTGCACACAGTTCTGGGCACCTCAGGATTTAGATAACATGACTTCATTAGAGAGGGTACAAAGAAGAATTAATAAACAAACTATTGGGCCGAAGGATTTTGAATATAATGACAGACTGAGCAACCTAGGGCTCTTTTCATTAGAAATGAGGAGACTGAGGGGTGATCTCATAGTGGCTTATGAGGCATTGCATAATACAGACCTAAGGGACTGTCTATCTATTGAATTTAAGGACAAAACAAGAGATATTAGAGGACATAAGTTTCAAATAAAAGGTAGGCATTTCAGGGCAACCAATGAGAAGAACTGGTTGACACAGAGGGTGGTAACACACTGGAATGTATTACCAGGCAGAGTAGTAAATAGTCCAACTAAAGTCATATGTTTAAAACTAGGCTGGATAAGTATTTACAAGCAGGGGGTTCCGCTCTCAGTACATATTGATTGCTTAGTGGACAGGCAAGATGGGTTTTTGCTCCCTCGCGTCAGTTTCTAATATTCATTTATTGACTGATGGATTGATTTCAAGAGCTTCACAAGGAAAAAAACATACTGAGCTGTTAACATCTTGTTTACAAATAAGTCCTGGGGCAAGGGAATGGGAAACAGCATTTTCAATAAATATATAGAGAATACAGCAATACTATTTACTGTAAGTGAAGCAATAATATAAAACTAATTACAAAACAGAAGACATATGTATAGGTAAGAGCAAAACAGATAGCCAGGAGAAAGTTAGTGAGGGGACAGTGAAAAGGGTCAAGGACTATTGCAGGGGGAGAAAAAAGTCATTTAGGAGAAAGCTGAAAAGGCAGTGTGAATAGAGAGAAGGGGGAACCGAAGTTTAGGAAAGTGATAACAGAAAACAAGTTGGCCTGCTGTAGATTTCCTTGAAGGAATAACAAGGAAATGAAAAGTAATATTACATAAAGGATAGCAGGAAGTTGATGGAGAAGATAAAAGGGAAGGAAGGAAGGAAGGAAGGAAGGGAACCAAAATTACATATAAAGGAGGCACAGTAGAGAAGGCACCTGACATCAAGAGAGGAGAGAGAAAGAGCATAGTAGAGTGAACAGTGGAGAGTATGTGGTGAACAATCTAAAGCAAAACAACAAAAAGAGTTGAAAAGAGGGTCCAGCCTAGCAAGGGTGGATTCTGGGAGCACTACTGTAGACTATAACATCTAAACAAAAATAGGGAGAATCATTTTTAAAATAATCTCATGGCGTATATGAAGCAGGATCTTATGTTCTTATGTAATGTGGGATTCCGCTGGCAGAATTCATGTGGATTGACAATTCTGCTTCCAAAATGCTTTTTGTAATTTCTGTTTTAATTCTAAGGAATTTTGAAAAACATTTCTATGTAAACCATGGAAAAAAAAATATTCTCCAGCTGTACACAGTTTGCAAAAAAAAAAAAAAGAACCCATGGTTTACATAAACTGCTGAATATTATTCCACATTTTATGTAAACCAGGGATTACTATTCCACAGTCTGAAAAAAATCCACTTCTCAAATGCCACAATTCCACATCTAACAGAATTCTACAGAATTTGGTGGAATTTTCAAAATTCAACAGAATTCTGGCAGAAGCAGACTTTTAACATTCCACACAGCTTTACTCGTATATCAACAAATGAAAAAGCACTAGTTTTAGAAATGTATTCTTCTGCATTTTAGTTCAACTTTAGCCAATTTCATGATGCTCTGTGCCATTTTTAATCCTCTATACTTTCATTGTATACTTTTAATTTGATAGGAAACATGTCCTTCTCCTCAAGTAACCTATAAACCTATAAACTTCCTTCCTGAAAAGAGCTGTGGTGAGACACTTTCTGAAGAAACTGACCCTGATGATCTGGTGAACTACAGATCTTTGCTTTTTGTGGTATGTTATTCAGAATATGGTGGTGGAGCAGCTCAAAGTTCATCTGGAATGGTACATCTGTGACTCTCTCCAGTTGGGACTTAGGTTCCATCACAACATTGAGACTGCTCTAGTCAAAGTGTTTATGATCTCCTCACTTCAAGGGATCAAGGGCTTTGTCCATCTTGATTCTTTTAGATCTGTCATCTGTTTTTTATATGGTGAACTTTGGTGTGCTTTTGGATCACCTAGTGAACTACAGGGGAATCATCATCATTGTTTTATGGTGGTTTGAACTCTGCATCTCTTGGAGAACACAAGAGGTACTGTAGCTCTTGATAATTCCATTTCCAGATCTCCTGTGCTGAACAGTAGTGTTCCTGAGGGCTTGATCCTAGTACTTATGATGTTTCCAGTGCATATGCCACTTGGTAGTATGGTCTTGGGTATCAGTGCCATGCAAATGATCAGCAGATGTACCTATTTTGTACATCTGATGGAAATAACATGGTCCGAGTGTTGGAACAGCACCAGCTGGAGTTCAGTGACTTAATGGCCCTTACTGGCTGAACAGCATCCTGTTTAAGACAGAGATAATGATTGCTGAACCAAACTTGTGAGTATCAATGGTGACTAGTGTTGATGCCTTGTTTCTATCCATAAATGGCAAAAGTGCTTTAAGATGTGGATGCAGGAATTGATCTGGGGGTCATTGTGGACTGCAGGCTGTCACTCAAACACCAGATGGTGGCTTTAGACTGCAGTGGCTTTTTCCAACTCCATAACATTTACTGGATCAGATCACATCTTGCGCCCACTAACTTGATGGCAATAATCTACACTTTTGTCAACTTATGACTGGACAATTGTAATGCTCTGAACTGAAAGTTATCTGCTGGTTTGATGCATAACCTACAGTTGGTCCAGAGTGCTTTATTCCAGCTGGTGCAAGGAATGTCTTGTAAGGAGCACATCATGCTGATTCTGTGTAATCTGCACTGGCTAAAAATTCAGTGGAGCATCACCTTCGATATATTTTTTAATAACTAGGGCTGTACAAATTCTTTCCAATTGCTATGGAACAGAATTCCATGGAAACTGGGTAAAATTCCACTTAATTTGTCAAAATTCTGTTAGTAGTGGATTCTGAAATTTAAAAATGGGATGGTTTCTGTGGATTAGTAATCCACTATTTACATAAACTGTGGAATATTTTCTCACAATCTGTGAAGCAGGCCCCTGGAAAGGGCTCAGGTGGATATCCTATCAAGAGGACTTTCTTTTAGTCTACATACAAAAATGAAAGTCTTTGGTTTAAAGCTAGACACACAACACATTTTTAGACAGTTGTGCCTTAGATATTTTTGTGAACCTACACCAACAAGAGTAGAAAATAACAAACAAACAGAATTAAGTATCATACTGGGAGTAACATAGTTTTTCCTGTCCCCAGCAGGAATTCCACATAGGATCCAGCCATGTTGCAATTTGGCCAAAAGGGACCTAGAAACTTTAATACAATCAGAAAAATCAGAACAAGAGGAGGATGGGGGCATCTTTACAATAACACTGCAGAACAGTTAGCTATGATATGCAGATTAGAAAATGGCAGTGTCAACAGATCAGACCTGAAAAGGGGTCTTTGGTCCAGTGTCATTTACCCAGTTAACAAATGAATAAAACAATCAAAAATAATACAACATGTGGATCGGGGGGAGCAATGGTAATACATGACTACTGATTCTAAAAATGAGTGCCTGAGACAATTGAATGAGTGGAAAATATTCTAAATCAAATAAAAATCTGACAGAAGATGTAAGCAAAACAATAAAGGACTTCCTTACCTCAGGGACCAAGAGAGGCTGGCTGAGAGACAGAGTTTAAAGCATTGTATTACACAACACCCGATACACCAATCTTTTATACACTCCCAAAGATTCATATGAGCCTTATACTGCGATGAGGGAGAACCACTGTTTGGGGCATTGTCTTCAATTTGTAGCCATTGTTCATCTTCGTAGATCATCACAACAAACCCCTAGTTGTCAGAACAGAATTGTACATAAAAACATGGTTGTGTGTGATCAGCAAGTTTGGGGAGCTAAATAACATTGTGCAGAATTTGGAGAACTGTTTACTAGTCACATGGGGTGTTAAGGACCTGTACATATCCTTTTCTCATGACATGTGGATGCAGGCCCTAAGGAAAGCATTAGCAACAGACAGAGAATAATTAATACCACCTAATGAATTTCTGGTACAGTGGCAGAAATGTTTACAAAAACAAAAATACTTCTTGAAAAAGAATATTTTTGGCAAGTACAAGGGACCACTATGGGGTCCACCATGGCATCCTTATATGCCAGTTTATTCATGGATAGTTTTTACAGAATATACATATTTCCAGGTAATGTGAACCAATTTAGGGACAGGCTATCATACTAGGATCACTTTATTGATGCCATCATTGTCCTATGGAGTGGTACAGAGCAGGAACTAATGGCATTCCATGATTACTTAAAAAAATAGAACTAAATATCTGAAATGTGTGCTGAACAATGACAAATGCAAAATACATTTCCTGGACTTATGGATTGAAAAGACATATGAAGGATTGCAAATAAGGTTATACTGCAAACCAGTGGATAGGAATGCCCTATAAATGGTGTGTAGTTTTCATCAGAGGTAACTCATTAAAATCATGCCTTTTGGACGATTGTTAAGGGAAAAGCACAATTGCTGAAGCCAGATGAGCAAGAATGTTTGAATATAGGCAAGACAAGGCAAATTTTATTTTTCAGGTGCCCAATACCAGAGGCTCTGGGCACTGTACAATTAAAATACATCAAGAAAACAGTTAAAATGCAATAATTAAAATACAAAATGACTCAAATAAGCATATTTAAAAGCAGACCACCCAAAGTGGGAGGCCTGGCCTAGAGTAAATTCCTGAAGGGGCCATTCTTTCAGAGTAGCCCCCACCCAAAGCAAAAATGAGGCATTAAAACATGCACTCAACGCAATTCACATCCTCCTGCTGGCCCAAAAGAGATACATTATTTAGTCACTGAAAACATACAGGCTGTGATGGAGCCAACTCATTTAGGGCATCCCAGACCTGTTAGTATTAAAATAGGTATAATCAGCACCTCACTGAAAATGAGATGCTGCATGTTTAACTGATCTATCCTGCATAACTACATTGTAAAGATGTATAAAAGCAGGACACCAGTAAAAATTACCTCCTGCATTTTACCTGTGCTAACTCTACTAAATACACTGGAAAAATGTGTAAAAGAAGGACCCAACTGAAAATCAAATATTGTAGCTGCCCTATCTTGCCAATGACACTCACACCCTATGTGTGTGCACAACTGTTATAACAGCTACATATGTGTGGGCGAGTGTCTGTGTGTGTGTGTGTGTGTGTGTGTGTGTGTGTGTGTGTGTGTGTGTGTGTGTGTGTGTGTGTGTTTTACGCATTTTCAAAGGGATGTTTACATCCAGAACGAAAAACTGTTTACTGCATTACCTTGTTGTTTATGGTTTTGTTTTTTCTACTATTGTGGTGTAAATATGCGACTTTCACATTATGTATTTTTTTCAAAAGTTTCATCAGGAAAGACTTACTAAGCTGAAAAATAGCTCATTTCCAGATGCATGCTGGGGAAGGGGAAAAGAGGTGTGAGAACAACATAGAACAATAACATACAATAAAACATCATACAGCGATATTAATTAAACATTACAAAATGAACATAAGCAAGGTTTATCAGACAGGTAAAATTATAGGCAAAAATGTTACAAGGACATGGTGTTGAATGGTATCCAGTAATAAGGGTGAAGCAAATTTAGTTACTCAAAATGAGTGACTCAAACTGCACGCCCACAAGTACAGCAACTGAAGAAGAACAGTGAGGGATAGGAACAGTGAGGTATGGAGGACAAAACAGTGTAGGTGAGGAAGTTAGCAAGTGTAGCAGTAGGAGGTTAAGTAGGTAGAGTGAGTGGGTTGCCACTGAGCTGGCCCCATGGTGTGTTGGTCAAGGTCGCCACCTGTGGTGTGCATGGACCCAGGTTAGGTAAATCGATTTTTAACTCTGGGTTACTTTGTTGTTTTTTTTTTGAGCCACTCATTCTCCTCATGTTGTTTCTTCATCCACGGGTTGTCACCACTGAAAATAGGTGTCCCTCCCATGTTTGCCTTGCTCTCCCAGTGTCTACCCACCCTGGAGTTGAGAATCATTATTTTTTGGGGTGGAGGGGCTTGCCCCCCACAACAGAGGGTGCAGGGGTGGAGCCCCCTGCATAAAAAGTAGGTCCTGTTGTACTTTACATGTTCACTGATTTTGTATTCGGCACAGTGCTGATTGCCAATTTGTTGTCAGTGATTAGCACTCGCTGATGTGTCAGTCATTGTTTAAACTTCGCTGTTAACACATGGAACCATTTTTAATCTGTTCCATGGTACAAGCAATAGTACTTTTCAATGGTGAGGGAACCAGGGGATAGGGCACTGAAGGAAGGAGTGCAGATGTGGGAGGAGGGAAGTGCAGACAACTGAGGGAGGAAGAAGAGAGGAAGAAGGTTTGGTGAGATGGTTGGAAGGGCAAGGAGGGACAGAAAAAGGAAAAGATGGTACATTGAGGAGCAGGAAATGGCTATGACTCAAGGGCAGCAACAGGAGAAAGTGGTGTAGTCATGGAAAAAGAGGGGAAGAGGGTAAACTGAGGAGTGGTGGATGGGCTACGACTCAAGGGCAGGCACAAGTGGTAGCAGTGTGGTCATGGCACAGAGAGGAAATTGAGCATTTTGTAAGAGGTGGAATGAATGGTTAGGGGGAGAGAGTTCCAAAGTTTAAAGAAAGTGGTAAGAGAAGGCAGCCTGAGCAACAAAAGATTTTAAATCACTGTTTAAATGTTTATTTATTTTTTATCACATGAACAAGACAAACAAATAAAGTACAAGACATCACCTTACAATACAGCACTATATCACGGTTGACACATTATACATAACAACCCCCTACCCTTCCCCAACCCTCCCTCTTCCATGGCATCACTTTAACCGAAATTTTTATGTCCCAGCCCTCTCAACCAGAGACATTGTTCTGGATTTTAAATCACAGTAACACAACTAAGTCACAGATTAATTCTGTATCAACAAAGAACAAGATATGGAAAATGAGTTAAATAAATATTTTCCAAGTACATATCAAACAAAAGGGCCTCAAGACACCCCTACAGTAATCAACACAGAAAATCAGGGAGAAATAAGGTTCACAGAGAAAGAAGTTTTCGACAAAATTACAAAACTAAAACAGAACAAATCTGCTGGACCAGACGATTTACACCCTAAATTTCTCAAAAAATGTTATATTAACTTAGTGGGACTGATTGCAATGATTTTTAATGCATCCAATAAAGAAGGTAACACACTTATGGAATGGAGGGAGGCTATAGTCACACCTATCACAAGAAAGAAGATAGAAAAGATGTTGAGAATTATAGGCCAATTAGCCTGACATCAATAATGGGCAAACTACCAGAAGCGCTAATAAAAGAACATATAGTAGAACATATAGACAAAATGGGTACACTGATGTTACCCATCAAGGATTTAGCCCAGGCTGGTCATGTCTTACAAATCTATTGCACTTCTTTGACCCTGTAAGGACAGCCCTGGATAAGGGTATGCCTGTTGATATCATATTTCTTGACAATGTAAAGGCAGTCAACACTGTTTCACATGAAGTACTAATTGAACAGTTAACAATAATACAGTTACATCTAAATATAATTTATGGGAAAAATCATTGTTGATGAACAAATGTCAAAGGGTGGGTATCAGAGGCTCCTACTCAGAATGGGGAAAAGTGATAACTGGAGTTACCCAGGGTTCTGTCCTGGACCAACCCATTTTATTTTGGCCTGCCACGCTTGCGCACAAGTCAACATCTTGCGGTAGTGCAGACTTGGAGGCATGGCCACTGTTGGGCGAATGCAGGGCACGCATCAGTAGGTGTGTCCCTCATTCCCCAATCAGCCTGCATGTCCCATGCATGCTAATGTGGCAAGCACATCTAAGGAAAGGTCTTCTGCAATCTGAGCAAAGCTGGCCAGGCCTAGGGACCCTTCCTGCCGTGCTCGCCACATGAGCAGCATGATGGCGGCCGCCCACCCAATGGACACGACTTCGGGTGCCCAATCCCCTGTGGCTCACTGTGGCCACACAAGCAGCCCCATTTCCTATATGCTGAGGGGGTGCCCAATCCCCCTCAGTTCTTGCGTCCCCCCCGCTTTTATTGTGTGCTGAAGGGGGAGCCCAATCTCCATCGGCATAAATTCACCCCATTTTCTGTGGACGAGGGTGCCTAATCCCCATCGGCTGCAGCACACCCTCAAAAACAGTTAGGTGGCATGCTGAGCCCACTCCAGCATGCCACGTCCCTGAAAAAACTGTCACATGATGTAATTTTTTTCTTCCCTGTAGCAAGAAAAGGTCCTCGTAGTCTCCTGCCCCCCACCACACCCACCCACTGCGCACCCTGCCTCCCCACACCCCCCTCACCCCATACTTACCTTCAGAGTCTGGTGCGATGATCTTCGGTGGACCGGGAACACATCTGCACTCTTCAAAGCCGACTGCGAACTGAGGAAATGCCGCTACACTGTATAATGGAATGAATAAGGTTTTTTCAACTTTGCTGCATATCTCAGGCATTTGTTGGAATTTCGGCACCAAATTTTCAACATGGGGTTTTTGGGGCCCCTACTCATGAATTCTATCACTGTCATGGCATTAATCAGCCTCAAAAGGTGATTTTGCAGTCACTGTGCAAAATCACCTTTTGGGACCCATTAATGAAATGACAGTGCCAGTGTTCATGAGGTGGCCTCTCAAAAAGTCTATGTTCCAAATTTGGTGGAAAAAATCCAACAAATGCCTGTTTTATGAGCGTGCATTGCACAGTTGCTACGCAGGCTCATAACTTTGAGCATTCGCAATATTTTAATGCCGGATTTTCAGCATTGTCATTTTTGTACACCTCCTTGTGAACAGTACAGCTATCATTTTCCACATCCTGCCCGAAATGTGTTTCTGCACTTCCGGTGCGCAATAGCACATTCACTGTGGGAAATCAGTGTTTGGGCCAGATTATGAAAATGACAGTGACACGGTTCATGAGCAGAGGTCCTACAATGCCTATGTTGAAAATTTGGTGAATGATACTCCATAAAATGACTGTGTTATGAGCGTGCATTGGCAGATTGGATGCACATTCGTACCATCATGCATTTGTGATATTTTCACTCTGGATTTTCACCATTGCCATTTTTTCACACCTCTTGATGAACAGTACAGCCGTCATTTCACATATCCTGCCCAAGATGTGTTTTCGCACTTCCGGCACAGAATAGCGTGCTCGCTGTGTGAAATCACTTCTTGGGACACTTTGAGGAAATAACACTGACACTGTACATGAGCAGAGGTGCTAAAATGCTTATGTTGAAAATTTGGTGCCGAACGCCCATATATAGAGACTGACAGGTGTCAGGGGTGTGACTTGGGATTGTCTGACATAATGCTCATGCCATTCCACCCCCCCCCACCCTGCAGCCAGTGACAATCATCAAGATGTGCCTTGGATGCTCTGGCTCCAAATTTCACCCCACTGTCCTCTAGTGCACCCATCTCAGTGTATTTCTTTATGGAATGGGGTGATCGTAAAGCCCGAAGACCCCAATGCACACCACGCCACTTGTCAGTGTCTGCAGGATAAGGAGAGGTGAAATGGAATGAGCACTATGGCCCAACACCAAAGGACACCCGATGCCTGTCAGTCTCTGCAGGGTGGGGTGGTGGCTACATTAGTTCAATACTTCACTGCCATTCCTATTATGCATCTCTCTAACTCCTGCACTACCAATGCCAATGCCAGCAAGACAACATTCGGCATTGACAAATGCTTGTTAATATTGTAGTTTTAACAATGAAATAATCAGATATAACTTGGTTATGCAAATATGCTGACAAAAGCAAACTAGGAGCAATTATAAATAACCAGGATGCAGCAAATATACTTCAAGATGACATGTTTCAACTCGAAGAATGGGCATAAAGAAATAAACTGAAATTTAATGTAAATAAGTTTAAAGTTATGCACCTGGGTCACAACAATCCAAAATTGAAATATAAATTAAACAACACTGATATACAGAAAACTACAAACAAAAGGGATCTTAGGGTCACAATTACTAATAATCTTTCATTTAATACACACACAAGAACTAAGGTAAAACAGGGTAACAGAATATTAGGATGCATCTTCAAGAATATAAAAAAGCAGGGAAGCATCGGTAATAGCGTCATTGTACACATGGCAGGTGAGGCTCCACACAGAGTACTGTTCCCCCTCTGTACCCCATAAAATAAAGGAGGAGAGATATTACTTGAAAGGGTGCAGAGGAAGGCATCCAAAAAATTGTTTATATACAGCACAGCGAATATGGAGAAAGGTTGAAGAAACTAAAGATGTACGCCAATGAATAGAGAAGACTTAGAAGTGATCTATTCCTGGGGTGAGATATTCAAAGCGGTTGTGCAAGGTGCAAGTGAGATGTGCTAGCGCAATGGTGGATATGCGCCAAAGAATAATATTCAGTGGGTGACAATGTGCTGCACAAATCGCAATGCATCAATGCATAACCCTAATGAATGAAACGCAAGTGCGTAGCCATGAATAAACAGCGCAGTGCGATATTCAACAACAGGCTGATGGCGCAAGCATGGAGCAACTGGGACATGCACGGAGCAAAGTTGAGCCTATGAAAGGATGGATCAAGCAGGGGATGGTGGCTTGCACACAGGGGAGCAGGGGTGAGAAAGGGAGAGAGAGACAGAGTGAGGGACAGAGACAGTGTGAGACTGACAGGGTGAGGGCCATTGGCCAGGCAGGACAGCAGCAGGGGTGCAGGACATTCACAGAGGCAGGAGGTGCAATGGGTAGTGGGACAGAGTGTGGGACCCAGACTGAGCCCATGGGCAGGCCAGACAGTGCATGTGGGTCCCCAACACAGATGTACGCCTAGTGCAGGAGCCCAAGCAGCAGCATAAAGCTAGGGAAGCCCAGGGAGACAGCTGCGGAGGGGGTCAGACAGACTGAGCCATGACCAGTGCAATATTCCAGATGGAGGTGGTAATGAGGGGTGTGAGGAGGCAGGTGACTGAGTGGCATGGCCATGGAAGGACCCATTGGCGGTATGCCTGGAACAGGTGGTACCATGCCCGCACCACCTTCAAACAGTACAGCGACACTGAGATCGTGGGCTCGTACCACCTGAATCAGGCGATTCTGAGACAGCTCTGTGAGCTGTGCAGTGATGAGATGCAGACAACCATGAGACAGAGCCACGTCCTGTCAGTGGAGACCAAGGTTACGGCCATGATGTGCCTGCTTGCCATGGGCACCTTCCAGAGACCAACAGGGGACACCACAGGCATAACCAGTCAGCCAGGTCACGGCTCCTCACACAATTCCTCAACGCACTGCTGCCACATGCTATGGAATTCATCCACGTCCCCAGCATGCAGGCGGAGTGTACAGCAAACATGCAGGAGTTCCATAGGGTTGCATGTATGCCTGGCATGCTAGGGGCTATTGACTGCACCCACGTAGGCATCCACACAACACTGGGGCCAGAGGGGGTGGCCTACATCAACAGGAAGGGCTACCCCAGTGTCAACTGCCAGGCAGTGTGCGATGCCAAGGGTGCATAATCAATGTATGTGCCACACACCCCTGGGGAGCACATTATGCCTTTATCTGGCACCAGTCCACACTGTGCCACAGGTTTGAGAGTGAGGACATCCCCACCAGCCACCTAGTAGGTGAGTATGCAGCAGGAAAGAGCAGCCCTGCACAACAGGGCAGGGTGTTGGGGTGTGATGCAATGCATGGGGTGTAGAGGGTTTGACTGTGTAGGACGGGGGCAGCCACACAGACCAACATGCTAACCCAACATGTTCCCCCACAGGTGACAGCGGATACCCACTCAGGCCCTGGCTGCTCACCCTGTACCGGAGCCCATCGACCCCAGCACAGGAGAGATATAACAAGGCACACGCCAGCACACGGAACATCATCGAGTATGTGTTTGGACTGCTGAAGGCATGATTCCATTGTCTGCACAGATCCGGTGGTGCCCTACAGTACAGCCCCTCAAAGGACTGTGGCCTATTCCTGGCCTTCTGTGTGCTACACAAATTGGCCACTGACCGTGGGACAGTTGTCGAGGTGGAAGAGGGGAACAGCAGTGGGGACGATGGGGATGCCGGGGCCAATGGTGGTGGGCAGCCCCCCCCCAGACGACGGGATCCCCAGGTGCGCAGGATGGCCCAGCAGCATAGGGAAACCATTGCAGAGGAGCACTATGGTACATGCAGGTAGGTGAACAGGTCCACACACAGGTCACAGGGACTAGGGCACGGTAAACAGGCATTGCTGGCAGGGGCCCACAACAGACATGGCTGGAGGTGGCTGACGACAGACAAGGGACAGGTCACCATGGAACACCTCTGACAGAAGCAGTGGACCCCACCCACACAGCCCCACACACTCACACCAACACAGGCACAGTCACATGGGCACACACACACGCACACCCAAAGCCTCCAGCGGGTATGTGGCAGACGCTGAACACCGGAGCACTGTGGCAGCTGGTGATGTGATGGCATCATCATGCACATGCCACGGTGACCAGCAGCTGGGAGGGTATGCATAAGGTGGGCATGATGTGCAGCTACAGATGTCATGGCCCAGATACAGACACGCACATACCACACCTCCATGCATACAGGGCTGTGGCAAGCAGTGGACAGGGAGGGTGGTGGATCATGTCTGTCACGCAGGTGTACGGTCACCACAGACATGTGGACAGCCCTGCCTAGACCGCCCAGCAGACACAGGCTGTGCGGTGGCCACAGGGGGTGTCACAGACATACCTCCAGGCATGTTGCTGTGAGAACATGACCGGGCCCTCTCAGGCATCTGCAAGCCCCCGAACAGGCCCACTGCAGGCATGTCTGGGATGCCCACAGCTGATCCTGGTGACGACAATGCTGGGGTCACATGACGCTGGGACCGAGGGGTGGAGAATGCACTCCACAGTGACAGCCGTGGATGGCCCTGCACCAGGGTGGCCACTGGTGCCAGACCGGCCGTGACTGCAGCGGTGAGCCGATCCAGGCCTGCGGTCGTGTCCTCCCGCATGTGTGTTGCCTTGGCCAGGAGCTGCTGAAAGTCCCAGTCACGCCTCCCTGGACTGGTGCAGCTCAGTGCGGAGTGCATGCACCCCTGCCATGACCTGCATCTGTTGCTCCAAGGATGCCCTGAGCAGACAGGTGTGCTCGTCAAGTGGGTCGGCACCCTGGGGGGGCTTGGGCATCGTGCCGACCCACAGGGGTTGTGTGGCCCCACAGCACAGCCCCCTGAGCAGGTGGGGGCTGCACAGCAGGGCCCTCTAGGACCTGTTCTGACTGCAGTGCACTGGCAGCAGACACTGCACCCGGTCCACCCTCAGCACTTTCCTGCTGCCGCCACTGCCCCTCTCAGCCACTGTGTGAGCGATGTCACTGGGGAGGCTGCACCCCCACCACCAGATGAGCCTGACTGCACTGCAGGTACTGTTGTCACTGCAACACTGGGTGGTCGGTGCAGCTGGCAGATCCGCCAGTCCAACCCATGGACCATTGGCACTGCTGTGTCCTGTGTGTGGTAGGGGTGCCTCCCCCTGTACAGCATCACCACTGTCCTGGGTATCCGCCATGTCGTCATCAGATGCGGACCCCGCCATGATCACTGTCTCAGCATACTGGATGCCATGGCTGGCATCCTGCTGAAACACTGCCTGGGCTTCGTCTGTGCCCACACCACAGGCATCTGTGGGGTCATTGTGGTGGCTGTGGCAGGGGTCTGGGCCACGGACCCCAGCGGAGGTGGATGGACACTCCTCCACGTCCCCAACATCACTCAGGGTGGGCACCACCTCCCCTGCATCCGCACACAGGTGTGCTGGCTCTGTAAGGGAACATATACACATCAGTGCTGCCACCATGCACCCCTACCACAATGCACCCCTTACCCACATCCCCTTGCACCACTGTACCTACCATGCAGGGAAGGGCTACCCCCATCTGGAATCCACCACCGGGAATGCCCCCAACCGCACTCTGCCACATTATCGCTGCCACAAGCTCCTCCCGCGGTGTCAGCTGCGGCACCTCGGGCTGTCCACCACCCATGGCAGCACGTGTGGCCCAGATGGCTGCCACCTTCTTCTTGATCCACCTGCGGTCCGTGCCCAACTTCTTCTTGCATTCCTGCACTGACCTCTGATGGATGCCCTGCAGGTTCACGGCCCTGGCTACACCCACCCATGCTTACGCCCTGGCTTGCTGGGTGCCTCTGGAGCCACTCAGGAGGTGCTCCTGGTCAAGGTAGGCATCATATAGGAAATTACAGTCTGCCCTTGTGAAATTAGGCCTGCGCTTCCATGCAGACTCCTGCTCCTCAACTTCCTCTTGCTCCAACATGCTATTCCTGTTGGTGGGGACATGAAGTCAGTGCTGGTTGTCACACACAAGGCCCCCCCCGACCCCACATGCCCAGTGCCTGGCATCCTACCTGTGAAGGTTGCAATACCGGTCTGGTGCCTGTGCCGCCACATGGCGCCTTTATAACGCATCATATGCAAATGAGGGAATGCGCAACTGTAATGGGATGCAAATGCGTCCGATGCACCACCGGTATGCTATTCAGCTCATCTGCATATGCCCACTGAATATCGTGGAATTGTGCATTGCACAGTGGGGTTACTCATGCACAAGTCATGGCGCATCTGGGTGATGTATGCAGTCATGTATGTCAGTGGCGCTTCCCACGCATGATGTGCTAGAGGTGGCATGGTGCTCAGCTGCTATTGGGCATGTGGCGCACATGTGCCATACACCTAGTCACGCATGTGAGCCATTGACACACAGCCCATGGGGCACACTGGACCCTATAGCACACCATGCCACTCATACTGTGTCGCACTGCTGTGTACGGTGTGCATGTCACCCTTTGACACCTACATGAGCCCCTTGACCCCCTGGTGACTGTGGCATGTGTCAGTGCTGCCCCATGTGTATCGGGCATACCCTGCCGATGCATGATAGGGGATGCCAGCGCATTCCAGACATATCGCACATCCTTCATGCGTGCATCTTGTGCACTCCCCGGTGCCATTATGCTGATGTGGTTCAAGATAGAGCCATGCCATGCAGGAGCACACCGAGAGTGCAAAATTGGACACAGGTGGAGCTTGTGAATGTGGTGGTTTTGGTGGAACCACATATTGGTGCCCTCTATGGGAAGATACCCCTGGACCAGCCACACACTGAGGCACTGAGGTGTAGCAGGGGGTGGCCGAGGAGCTGGAGGAGGCAACAGGGTCACACCGTAGTGGGAAGCAGTGCCACTACAGGTATGGTGACCTATAGAGGAGGGATCCTGAGTGGCTCAGGTCACTGCAGGCACACATCTGGAGGGGCGCTGTGCCATGGCCAGGTGAGTGCATATATCCCCGTCCAGGCCATGTCGGTGTTGTGTGAGTTGCCAGTGGGTGTCACGCTGTGCTGCTGTGGGTGGGGGCAGTGGCCGGGAACACTGCCAGACATGGCAGTGCACAGCTGGTGTGCCATGCCTCAGCACTGCCGCTGCACGGGGTCATGTAGTTTACTGTACTGGGTGGGCCAGGTATTGCTGCCCAGTGCTGATGTCTGTCTCACACTGTCTCTCTACTAGGCCCTGAAGATCAGAGAAGAGCCCAGATGGTGAGTGCCACTGCCAGACAGCAGCAGGCCAGTGGTGGTGTGCAACAGAGGGTTGCTGGACAGCCAGGTGGTGCAGGTGGTCAGGCGCCAGTCAGGCCACAGCTTGCAGGTAGGCACCTTGTTGATGTATTTTGTTGTGCGGGGTTGGGGTGGGCCACATCCCCCCATGCACATGGTCATTACATTCCATGCCTCACCGGCGTGGTCCATTGCACCATGCAGCACACAGGGCACATGTATGTGGCCACTGTGGGTGGGCTGTGGGTACATCCGAGTCCCAGCCATGCCACTGACAGCCCCATGCAATGGCCATTCACTTGGCTGTCATGACTGTGGCATGCTGTGCCTGGTTGGTGGTGGTGTGCAGTGCTGTGCATGACTGTGGATAGTCGGGGTGGCAGCTTGTGTGATCACACACACTGTGGTTGGCTGTGTGCCCCCTGTAGGGCACATGCCAACATTGTCCTCTGTGCGTGGTTGGTGGACTATGTTTGTTTGAGCATGCACTCATCCATGTCCCCTCCTTTGTCCTAGGAGCCCAACCAGTGGATGCCCATACAAGGCTCCTTGAGAAGATCCTGCAGGTCTCCATGGCCACCCTTGAGGTTGCACGCATCATTCGACAGACCATGTTCCAGTCACAGAGGAGGAGGAGGAGGAGGAGGCAACAGAGGTGCTGATAGTTGAGGACCTTCTAAGGGGCCCATTGGCCTGCTTCACCCTCCCTTCCACTGAAACCCCTCCCATTCCTCCATTGCTCCAACCCTACCATGTCCCCTGTCTTCCCACCCCCCTTCCCCATCCGACATTCCTGAATGTGTCCTCCCCATTCCCTGCCCTCTATCCTTGTTCAAACGTACATAGTTTTGTTTGTTTGTTTGTTTCAATACAGTTATATTTTGGTAGCCATCCATGTCTGTGTCTGCTTTGCAGATGGCATTGGTGCCATGCTGCAGTGGTGTGCATGGTGGCTGTGTGGTATGTTTGCAGTTGCCCAGGGTTTGTGTCAGGTGGTCTGCACACAGTAGCCTGTGTGTGTGTGTGTGTGTGTGTGTGTGTGTGTGTGTCCTGTGGTGTGCGTATGTTTCCTGCTGGGCTGTGTGACCGGTGTGGTGTGTGTTTTTGGCTTGTGTGTTGTCTGCTTTGGTCCCAGTGCCATGTCCCATGCCATCCTGTGGGTGTTGCCCATGGCTGCCTGCCAGTGGCCATGGGTGTCATGCCACCTCCATATGCTGCAGTGGGATGCGTGGTCATGGCATGTGGCCATGCTCCTGCCTTGCCACCCTCCGGTCATCTCCTGCACTATGGTGGCAGTGTGTCCTGCTCTTGTGGCCTGCTCCACACTGTGCCAGGGGCCTGTGCCTCTGTCGCTTCCCTGCCCATGCTATGCTCCTTCGCTTCCTGCCTTGCTCCATTGTGCAACCCAAGTTGCGCGATGGCACCTGTTGCCTTGCTCCCTGGCGCAGCCCTAGTTGTGTTATGGCGCATTCCTGTGATATTCAGCTGTCTTGCACTGTCACTTGCTCAGCCTTTGAATATCACATTGGATGTGCACGTGGGCAGTGTACCTGCACTGTGCCACTCTTGTGCCTGCTTCTGGTGCATTTCTGAATATCCCACCCTGGTATATAATGCATCCAAAAATAGATACACATGGGAAACAGTTTGGACTACCCATGCAAACTGCAAAAAGATGCACCCATACCCATGGGTTAAAAATAATGGGTGAAGTAAATAAAACTACCAAAATAAATAAATGGTTCAGCCAGAGGGTGGTGGCTACTTGGAACATGTTACCTGAAAGTATAGTTATGACTAAAACAATGTATACATTCAAGAAATCATTAGATCATTACATGAGAAACAAGAAATATGAGTTTCACCACTGAAATGTGGGAAGTTAACAAAAGGTCATATGACCTCCTAATCTCGTATAATCCTATGAACCTATGGATTCTGTATCTTTTTCACAGTATCAGTCATTCCCCCAGTTTTTATTTTGATAAGTTAATAACTATTTAATTGATCTTTGGGCAGTTCCTCAACTTATTGCTTGTTAACTTATTTTTGACATTTTTTTTCTTAGACATAGTTGTCCTCTTTATCCTTGTTACTTTTATTCCATTTCTATGAACTTCATATTCTGTATTATTGTATCTGTTATCTTTTCCTCTTTCTCCTTATCCCAGGACACATCTGAAAAGAAGCTGTTACTAGCTCAGGATATCTTTCTTGGTAAAACCTTTAAAATAAATAAACCTCTCATCTCAGTAATGCATCAGTAGCCATTGTGGCTCTGACCAGAATTTATTTAGAGGAGCAGGCATGATACAGCAATGCAAATACTGTAGTAAGCCTAACACATTTTACATGGGGTTTGTATATACCAGGGATATAGGAGGATGTAACTGAAAATGGACAAATATTCAGGAACATTTTTCCTTTGTCAATTCAGGGGTTATGAAATAACATTAACAGAACCAGTGGTTTAAATTTACAGATCAGGGTAGGTGGTGGTGTAGCACAAACAGGAGAGAATTTTTTTTATCATGCTCTTATTTTTCCTCCTTGGCAGAACAGCCCCCCACGATCTCCGGCCACTGGCCCTGCACCCCCAGACCCAGTCATACATGCGGGTCACATGAACCTGCTCCACCAGTGTGCCGGCCCTTCTTCGCTCTCACACCCACTGGGTGTGCACCCCTCTCAGGTCTCTCCAGGGGGGGCCAGGTGCAGCCATCAGCTGCAAAGATTGCCCACCACATTTTCCACTTTTTTCTACCTTATGGAGAGCCGGACATGCAATGGCATCTGAGCATGTAGTGCTGACACCCACTGCGCTCTCCCCCCGCTTTGGCATGCCAATGTAGTGTGGCTGGCCTCCGCCAGTCTCCGCTACAGGGTGATGCAAATCCCACTACTCACCCCAGAGGGAGGAGAGCAGTGAACGGATGCTCAATCCTCCCTCTCTCCTGCCAGCCCCCATTGGCCTGAGTCTGTTTCCGAACCCGAGTCACCGGCATGGCGTGAGGTGTGGCGCCCAGCACTTCAACCCTCAGCATTACCAGGCCGGACTAGGAGAGAATGTTTTAATGAGTACACAGCCAAAACAGGCGCAATGTGATTAATTTGTGTTTGTAGATACACTGTCACACCATAAGGAAGAGGTCTGTTTGTCCCCAGGAGTGTTTGTGGCTATTTTACAGTGATCTGTTATCTGTTAAATAAATGTTTGGATACAAATAATTGGAGGTGAATGGCTAATTTTTCTTGTATTTGGTAGGGATGTGATGCAATCTCTACAGGAACAAGCTATTCCCTGAACAAAAATGTTTTCTACATTTCAGTACTGGAGTCCTTCAAACCATTTTCAGAGAATTTCATGCAAGGACCGCATCATGCTGGTTCTGTGCAATTGTCACTGATTGCAGATTCAGTGGAGTGGTGCATCAACTTTAAGATATGTTTAATGCCAAGAGCAGTGCTAAATGTTCAAATTATGATGGAATGCAATTCTGTGGAATTTGGAAAATTGCACGGAATTCAGTAAGTAGCAGGATTCTGAAATTTTAAAAAAGAATGCTGTCTGCAGATTAGTAATCCACAGTTTACATAAATTCTGGATTTTTTTTCCACAATCTGTGATTAAAGTGACATATAGAAAGGTATTCCACAGTTTACATTTACATGCTTTTTTGGAGTTCCATGGAATTCAAAACAAAATACTGAAAAGCATTTCAGAAATGCAGTCACTATTCTGCATGAATTTTGCTGGTGGAAATGTATACTCCAAACAGCTCTATTACTGAAATTCAAGGTCCTACACTGTCTGGGTCCTGATTACCTAAATATATCCTGTCTCCTTACATACTCCATTTTCTTCTCTGACACAGGCTTGTTAGTGGTCCCTCTGATTCCATTTTAAGCTGCTGGGCATTTAGGGTGGCTGCACTGGATCTTTGGAACTCTCTGTCCCCCAGCATTGATTTTACATAATCAGTGGAGCACTTAAATGATTCTCTAAAGACTTTCTTGTTAAAGGAGGCCTTCACTGTTAGTGAGTAGAATTAGCATAGACTTATTTATGTTTATTACTAGTTAATGATTTTTATTATTATGTATGTATTCATTGCCATTCTGTCATTCCACATAAGGCATGCTAAGTCTCTATTAGATAGAGGGGCATTTAAATAAAATTTGCCTTGTCTTGTTTTCATCAAGATCTTTTTAAACTATAGAACTTCCTAGACCTACTGGTACTAAATTTAGCCATTTTCAAAAACAATATCTTGTGAACCTCTATTATGGTAAAGGAAATTCTTTTGTTTTAAATTAAGCTCGTTGTCTGGCTGACATGGAACTGTCTTTAAGTACAGTTTTCTTGTGTTGATACATATGGGCTAATCATAAATATATATCATGTTATTGTTAAAAATTTGTTTGCCTATATCGAGGTGTACCTTCATGTATCAATAGATGGAAATTGCACTGGCAAGCCACTCCCACATTGACATGAGTCCAAGCTTTTATTTAAAAACAAAACGAAAATTTCCAAATTAGGCTTTTTCAAAGAAATTCTGTTTAGAAAGGGTTAATCTTAAAATTGTTATATCTAGGACTTTAATTGTTTTTTTTTTTAAATGAAAGCTTTGCATCAGAGTATAATGGATAGGTCCTATTAGTACAGTTTTAGGGTGTTGCTACTTTTAGATGTAAATTAATATATATCATAAATGGTTAACATTGTATTTATGGATATTGACATAGGGCCGGATTTTTAAAGCCCTGTATTGCCACAAACCCGAGGTGCAGCAACGAGATGGTGTACTGGGCTTTTAGTGGTCAAATGGGATTTTACATCATATGCAGCAATTTCCACAAGTTAGATCTTTTTTGTTTTGTGGTCTAGCTTGCAGCAATCCTGGGAATCCTCATCAAGGAGCTTGTGCCAAATATTTGGCATACACTGCAGTAAATTAGGTAAACTGTCACAACTGTGTCTGACCTGCTAAAATTGGATGCAGTTGTGGCAAACCTATTTGGTGCACTGCCAGTAACAAAGTGTGGTGATGCATGGCTTAACACAAACCCTGTGCCAGCCATTGAAAATCTGGACCATAATGTGTACAGTGCCTTTCTTTATAGCAAATAATGATGACATTCCATGATACTCCACTTTATATTGCTGGGGAATTTAATGCCTGGACTGGTCAATATAATAACTATTATGCAGATTGCTTGTTTGATTTAGAACTGGACATGCCAATAAGACACAGTAAAAATAGGACCAGTAATATGCATGGGTTAAGATTTATCCAGTTGGTTGAGTCAAATGGATTAGCAATAGTAAATGGATGTACGAAAGTGGATGAGAATGGTGCATTCACCCATTCTCAAATGAAGATTTTAATGTTAGTGATTATATTCTTTCCCGTGTATGGACTTCTCAAAAGCAATTGAAATAGAAATAGTAGCTGGCCCTGATAGTGTCCTTTTTGCACTTTTTTCTTATTAAATATTTTGCCTGATTTACCTGTTGTTGACAGATTTCCTTGTGGAGAACAGACAATGACGATTTATTACAGTAGAAGGGAAAATGGGACAGAATGCTGAATGAAGCTTTGGAGAATACTTTATATAACAATAAGATTCAGCTGTGATTTCAAAAGCTTATGGAAGAGGATAATCTAAAAAAATGTTAATATTCTGGGTAACTGTTTCAGAAATCTTTGGCCAATGTTATGTAAACAAGTAAAAGTGGAAAGTAATGATTGGGTATGGTTTTCTTGTGTATGGAAGAATCCCCAAAAAGCTAAGCCAAAATTATGAAATGAACAAAGAAACACACAACTAAAGAAAATGTGAAAAACAAATCAGGTGAGAAAAGAATGTATCATTTTATTACACTCTGAAAAAACGTATATCAAAGGAAATTAAGGGTTCAGATCATCTACGCTTTGACATAAAAATGATTCAAAACTGTTCATGCACTTGGTAGCCAGAAGGTCTCTTAAGTTCCAGGTTAATATTTCAGCATTTGTAGATGCATCCGAATGACTAAAACATTTACAATGCATGTTTTTGAAAGATAAAAATATGAGCAAAAGTGGTAATAAGTTCAATATTAATATGGAAGAGATTAATATTGTTTATTTCTCAGAAAATTAGGATAATAATAGTATCTGTGCAGTGAAGCTGGGAAAACCTCCAGGGTCTGATGAAATACCCCTGATGTCTTTAAATATTTTACAGGTATTTGGCTACCAGTATCCACGTATTTCTTTAATCAAGCTATAAAATACCTGATAAGAAAGGATCTAATAGTGATGCAAGCAATTTCAGATCAATCAATCTAATTAATGGCATTGCTAAAATTATTAGTAAAATGGTTCAAGATAAATCAGAATGTTGGGTGACTAGAAATGATGCACTTTATAGATACCAAGGCAGGATTTAGAAAAAAAATGTCAAGCTTGTGACCAAATATATATGTTGCATTATATAATAAAAAAGTATGTGTTGTTCAATAGAGCAAAGTTATTTGCAGTCTTCATAGATCTGAAGTCAGCATATGGTGGTGTGGAAAGACCTACATTGTGGGAAAGTCTGAGAGAAATTGGACTAGATGATTGGCTCTTGAGAATTATTATAAAGCTGCATGATAACACGTGGGGACAAATCAGGTAAACCTTTGAAGAGAATCTCACAGACACCATCTGTATTAACCAAGGAGTCAAACAAGGATGCCCTCTTGTGCCATTGTTGTTTTGCCTTTTATTTAAAAATCTTTTAGTTAGCATGCAAAATTCAGAATTCTAGTCACTAGAAATACTTTGTAAGCAATGCCCACTGTTACCTTTGCGGATCACATTGTGCAATTTTCTGACTCCAGATGTAGGCTTAGCAAGAGCTGGCAAACTTGGAAAGGCAGTGTAATAAAATGTTATTAAAAATTAACATAAGCAAAATAAAAGTTATGACTTTTGAAGGAACATCTACTAAATATAAATGGAAATTGTACAGAACACTAAATTAGAGTACTGCTAGTAGGGAATGATTTTTTTCCTCTACAGTAATTCTAAATAAGCGAAACAGATACATAAACCATAGGCAAAACAAATCTAATTAAAATTGGGTCAACTGGATTTAACTTAAATGTAGTGGTTATACACTGGATGCAGCTTTATAAGCAGGTGAGGTGAAAATAAACTCACACATACTATATGCAAGTGGCATATAGGGATTTTATTTCCCTGTGGATTTTGAATGACTGTTATTAGGATATAACAAACAGATATTTTAAGTACCACACTATCAGCTAAATAATTGCAGAAAAATAGAAACACAGAAATGTATGGCAGATGAGGACCACTGGGCCCATCCAGTCCACCAATTTTCCCTACCTACTGCAAAAACCGCAGACCCTCCTTGATCTCCAGCTTTACCTACTTATTCCTATCGCTAGGGTTCCCCATGCCTGTTCCATGTATTTTTGAATCCCCCCACTGTGTTTACCCCCCACTTCCTCTGGGAGTCTATTCTATGCATTCACCACCCTTTCCATGCAGACATTCTTCCTCAAGTTACCCCTTAGTCTGCCACTTCCAACCTCATGGCATGCCCCCTCATCCCTGAACATCTCCTTTTCTGAAAGATGCCACCCTCCACTACCCTATTTATGCCCTTTAGATATCTGTAGGTTTCTAACATATCACTCCTGTCTCTCCTCTCCTCTACTCCAGAGTATACATATTGAGATCTCCTAGTCTCAACTCATATAACTTTTGGTGCAGGCCCTGCACCATCTTTGTTGCCCTTCTTAGAACTGCCTCCAGCAGGTCTATGTCCTTATAGAGATGCAGCCTCCAGAACTGGGCACAGTATTCCAAATGAGACCTTACCAATGATCTGTACAGTGGCATCACCACCTCTTTTCTTCTGCTGGTTATACCACTCTCTAAACACCCAGCACCCACTGGCTCTCCCCACAACCTTAGCACATTGTTTGGCCACTTTAGTTCATCAGCTATGATTACCCCCAAATACCTTTCCTGTTTGGTGACCATCAGTATCCCCCTCCCACACTTCCCATCATGTAATCCTATTCTTGGTTCTTGCACCCAAAATGCATGATTTTGTATTTTTGCATTAAATCACAGCTGCCACACTCTAGACCATTCCACCAGTTTACCTACGTCCCTCCTCATTTTTTCCAAGCCTCCCAGGGTGTACACCCTGTTGCAGATCTTAGTGTCATCTGCAAAGAGGCACAACTTCCCTTCCAGCCTGTCAACAATGTCACTTATAAAGACACTGAACAGGACTGGACCCAGAACTGATTCCTGAAGTACCCTGCTGGTCACCCTCCTTTCCTCAGATTGAACTCCATTTACCACCACCCTCTGTCTTCTATCATTCAACCAGTTCCTAACTCAGTTTACCACCTTGTGACCAACTCCCAGGCTGCCTAGGTTGTTCACAAGTCTTCTAAGTGGAACAGTATAGAAAGGCCTCATAAACTTTGGCACCCTGATCCACTTCCCTAGTCACCCAGTCAATGAAATCAATTTGATTTGTTTGACATGACCTTCCTGCTGTGAATCCATGCTGTCTCAGATCCTGTGCTCTGCTGGATTTAAGGTGTTCCACAATTCTATCTTTAAGTAGTGAATCCATAATTTTCCTCATTATTGAGGTGAGGCTGACTGGTCTATAATTTTCAGCCTCCTCCCTACTCCCACTTTTGTGAAGAGGAATACATCTGCCTTCTTCCATTCCTCTGGAACTAGTCTTGTATTGAGTCACTCATTGAACAGAGCTGCCAGTGGTGCTGCCAGCACCTCCTGTAGTTCCCTTAATAGTCTATATCCCATCCTGTCCTATTGCCTTGTCATCTTTCAGGTTTGTGAGTTCTTTTAGAACTCTTTCTCTTCCGTAAATGGACTGGTATCCACCTTCCTCCCATATTTGCTCATGTTGCCTAACTGTGATACTTCACCTTCTCCTTCTTCTGTGAATAGAGAATAAAAATATTTGTTCAGTACTGATTCTTTACCCAGGTCCTCTTCCATGCACTGCCTTTCTTTCCCTTTAAGCATTACAATCCCACCCCTGGTATTTCTCCTTTTACTAATGTACCTATAACAAGTCTTGTCCGTTTTTTTTACTTCCAGTGATATCTTTTTCCTCCCTTTGTGCCTTTGTGCTCCTGGTTGCTTTCCATGCCACCCTCAGTTTATTCAGGTTCACTACCCTGTCCTCCTCCTTCTGTGTTTCTTTGTATTTGCTGAAAGCCATCTTTTTTGCCCTTACACTCTTATCCACTTCCTTTGAGAACCATAGCAGTCTTCTCTTTCTCTTGCTGTGGTTTACTTGCTTAATGCAAGGGTTTGTCGCCTCCACTATGGCTCCTTTCAGATGTACCCACAGCTCCTCAAAAAACCCCCTCCCCATTCATTCCTTCCTGCCAGGGCAGTCTCATGATCAATCCCAATCTTAGTAAAGTCCGCCCTCCTGAAAACCAGGAGCCTCGCCTTTGTTTGGTTTGACTGCCACTGTACTCATACTGAACCACACCATGTTATGATTACTATACCCCAGGTGTCTGAACACCTTGACTTCCACAATTCTGTGCCCGCTAGTGAGTACCAGGTCCCAAATTGCACCATCCCTGGTGGGATCTAGCACTAGCTACGTGAGGCCTGCCCCTTTATTTAGAAAATAAATTGGGAAGCTCAATTCAGCTCTTACTGCAGAATTATATGTGATGCCATACTGGTTAAAGCTGACTTCCTTGCCAAAGGCTAGACTATCATATCAGTGCCTGATGGGAAAAAATGTTTTATGCACAAAGGATACAGTTCTCCCTGACTGGTAGCAATTATGGAGTCCTTAGAGAGTGTGGGGTACTATAAGCTCTGTGAACAGTTTCTGCAAGGCATAGTCATAAACAACAGATATAAGACAGTCTTTAAAGAAAGACTGATGAAAGACTTTGCTAATTCAACTTTGCTAAAAATAAAAGAATCTACATTTTCTGCTTGTTTTCCAATATACAAAAATCAATTTAATTTAGAGTTATATTTTATATTGTTGGAGTCACCAGATGATAGGAAATTATTCTCTATTTTCAGATTTGAGACATTTTCATCAAATGTGCATAAATATTAATTTAATAGGAACACCCAAGCAAAAAGCAATCTTGATCCAAGAAGCCTGAGCAAATGACCAAATGGAGAGATCTATGCCATGTGTTATTTAATTGCATTTGTTATAACAATGCTAGAAATTAGCTTTTAATGAAAAATATATTAGCGTCATTAATATTGATAAAAGGGAGTTATTGGAAATTCTAATGTCAACAGCTGATGAGCTTACTCATTTAAAACTGGCAGCTTTTTTTAAGAACTATAAAGAGAAGAGAACTGAAAAGATACATCAAGTTTTGCTTGATGTCTTTTAACCCTTACACTGCCGCTGACAAGATATCTTGTCCTAAAAACCTATGCGTTCTAAATCTTCCGGCAGCCTAAGGGTTAATTAAGACTGCCTACTAGTGCAACTCATAAGGAAACCCACAAGACTGAATGCTGTCCTAGATGTGTTGCTCACTAACACAGATGCAGTTAAACCATTAGTAATTAAGGAGCTGCTTGCAAACAGCAACCGTAGTTCAGTTTGGTTTGAAGTTGCCCTTGAACCTGAGAAAACATACTCTAGTGCAGTGGTCTGGGATTTTAGAGGTGGACTTCAACAAACTCAGTGGGAGTTCAAAATAGATTAAAGGTAGAGAATGAGGGGGGGAAGGGTTAAGGAGAGATAAAGTATAATTAAAGAGGCAATTCTTGAAGCTTCACAGCTTTGCCTGAGGAAAGTAACTGAAAGAAATAGATTCAAGAAGTTACTTTGGTTTTCAGTGAGGGTTAGGGATGTAGTAAGGGCCAAAAGAATGACCTCCCACAAATACAAAAAAAAGAGGCAGGGGGATGCAGAAAGGGCCAAATACCTCCAGAAGACCAGGGAGGCAAAGAAAGTGAAAAGAGAGGTGAAGGCAGACACAGAGCTGTGATTAGCCGAGGGGGTCAAGCACAGAGAAAATTGTTTTTTCTAAGACACAAATGAAAATAGAATAAGTGGTGGGGAAGTAGCTAGGCTGAATGGGGAGCATGTTATAGAGCATGATGAGCAAAAGGCTATAGTTCTTAATGACTACTTTTCATCCATCTTCACCAGGGAGGCTAGTGGTCCCCTACCTGAGAGTGGCATTTATGAGGCTGCTAAAGGGATACAAGATATGAGAAGGCCAGTATTTACTGGAAATAGAGTGCAAAAGAGGAAAGCAGTCTTCAAGACAGACAAGACCCCGGACGCATATGGGGTTTATCCAAGTGTACTCAAGGAGCTGGCAAATGAATTGAGTGAAATTCTGCCATGCCTTTTCAACAGCTCACTTCAAACGGGGCTTGTTCCAGGAGACTGGAGGGTGGTGAACATGGTTCCGCTTCATAAAGGGGGGGCAGGGAACATGCAGACATCTACGGACCCTTCAGTCTCACCTCTATTTTTGGAAAGCTAATGAAGTTGCTTATCAAAGTAGACCTTGCCGACTATCTGTAGAGTATTGGTTTCCATGATTGTAAACAGTATGGTTTTGTGTCAAGGAGGTCATGTCAGATGAATTAATAATTTTTTCTGATTAGGTTACAAAGCAACTGGATTATGGCCATGCTGTGGATTTTATGTATTTTTGACTTCAGTAAGGCTTTTGATTCTGTGCCTCACAGGTACCTGCTGAAGAAGCTGGGGGACCTTGGGTGGATAGGGATATAAACAGGTGGGTAGAGAATTGGCTAAAGTAGAGATGGCAGTGGATAGTGATAAACAGCATCGTATCAGAAGAGAGGGAAGTCAAAAGTGGGGTACTGCAGAGGTCTGTCTTGGGTCTGATACTTTACAACATGTTCAACAGTGACATTAGAGAGGGATCCAGACTAGGCTAGGTCTCTTCACAGACAATACAAAGCTCTGTGGAAGAATGGATAGCAATGAAGCAATTAGAGAGCTATAAAGGGACCTGCAGAGGCTAGAGAGAGAGAGATAGTTGAAGGTTTGGCAGTTTAATTTCAATGCCAGGAAGTACAAGGTAATGCACCTAGGGAAAAAGAACCCCAGGACAGAATACTGGATGGGTGGAGTACAACTCAGTACTATGGCAGAGGAATGTGATCTTGGAGTCATTATTAGTGACACTGTTAAGCAGGTTAGCCAATGTACAAGCACGCGGTCATTCACTGACAGTTCAGTGGGCCACCGGCCATTGAGGAGAGAGGAGGGCTTCACCAGTGGCCTGCTTGGGGTCATGGTGTGAGGGGGCAGTGTGGTGGTGGCAGACTAGTTGTTGAGGTGGGGGGGTGGAGGGTCTATTAGACACCAGGGAATAGGGATTATGTTTCTTCAGGAGATTCGGCACTGGGAGAGGGGTCAACTAGACACCAAGAAATAATATAAATGGAGTGGAATGGAGTCGATGGACTGCCAGCTGTTTTTTTTTTATTAAGGGATCCTTGATAGGAAGTGGGGGCTGCTAGGCTCCAGGGAATTATAACTTTTTGAGGCCACGATCAGCAGGTGGGAGCAGTGGAAACCACTGGACACCAGGGATCAGAGTTTTTTTTTTCTCATTGGACCCACAATCAGCGGGGTGGGGGCCATGGCATGATCAGAGGTTTTTTATGCAGTGAACCATGACTGGCAGGTTGGAGGGGACCACTGGACACCAGGGACCAAAGTTTTTTTTGTTTTACATTGTACCTGTGATCGGCTGGTGAGGGGGACATGGCAGGGATTGGATGGTGTTTGTACATAAGACCCATAACTGGTGGGTGCAGGGTGCCACAGTAGGGATCAAAAGGCTTTTTTTTACAGGGGACCCATGATTGGTAGGGGGGACCACTAGACACATCAGATTTTTTTTTTTTTACATGGGATGGGACCAGTGGCAGAAGGGTGTGGGAGTGTGGATTAATGTATTAAACTGTGGGGAAAAAAAGCATCAGAACTGACCACTGACAGTGATCAGTTCTGATTATTTATTTTGCTCCAGTTTAATACATTAACCCACAGCTGGTACATTTAGTCTGTTGTGTTAAGGCAGAATGTTCACAAAAGTTGTGAAAATGATTTCTGAACTTTAACGAAAATTCTGCCTGTGGAATTTTTTTTTTTTGCACATGGCTAAACTCAGTTATATTTTGAAAAAGATATTTTAAACCAATTAGGATTCTTTATGGGTTTTTTTATGTATGATCTGGGTATTAATAGAATGTGTTTTTAAAAACAGCTGTTATAAGCTTCTGAGGAAGGACTTGGTTGGTCCAAAAGCTTAAACACTGTTTTCTTTTGTTACATCTATGTTGGTATAATAAAAGGTAGCAAACCATTTGTTTCTGTATCTGCTGTTGATAATCTTAATTATAAAGGGATTTGAAATGATTTATCAGTTTATTTTCAAATTCTTGCTAAATGTTTGGTCTACTTCAGTCTGTTTTATGAATAAGCTTTTACCCTTTCATCATGTACCTTTATTCACACTTTTCCTTCTAGTAACCACTAGTCTTCATCACTTACTGCCTGTAAAAGCATAAGTAACTAATAGACAGATGGGTTTATAAGACCTCCAATGTACAGTAAGTAAAGTGGACTTTTGCTACACATGCAGTAAAGAAAATCTCATTAAAGAAAAACAAATAATAATGCTGCTAGGTAGGGTTCACTTGACAGAAAGAAGTCTAGATCCTTAACTACTTCTGCTTCTGTCTTGACTGTTTCATATTGCAATGGTGTTTTTTTTAGTAATGTAAGAGTTCTTAGTTGTTTGTGCTTTTCATTTTAAGTTAGGTGTACTGAAGTGTTTGAAAATAAATTATGTAGAGATGGGTGGAATTAAAAAAAATTATAATTTCACAGAATTTTTATCAAATTCCATGACTTGCACAAATTTTACATAACTTTGAAATGTTGCTTAATTATTTCTTTAGTCATAACTCAGCCATTCTTGCAGCAAGGGACTGGATAATAGGCAAAGACGTGTTATAAAGAGTACTAAGGATAGAGATGGGTGAAATCTGCAAATTTCTTTCCACAAACTACTTTATGAAATTTGTGCATTTCACAAAATATCTTGTGGTTGCTAAATGTAAAATTCCACCTGCGAAATGCAGAATTTTGCCCATGAATGGTAGAATTTCACTACCTCAGGGCAAAATTCCACTGTTTGCATGCACAATTCTGCATTTTGCCTGTGAAATTCTACATTTCACACCAGCAACATATTTTGCAAAATTATGTAAACTTCACAAAATATTTCAAAGGGCAAAATTCCCAATTTCACCAGAACTTCACCATCAAAATTAAAATTTGCTGCATCTCTAACACAGGAGATGCTAAGGTTCATGATATTTAGATGAGTAGTTTTGAACTGATAGAGGATCAAAGTCTGACAATTTATTTATCCTATTTTTTCTGAAAATATTTCTGTGCTTATAACTCTGCCATCACTCTGGATGGGACAAATTTTATCAGGCCCCATCTCCCCCTTGACAATATTCTAACTTATTTAATTAATTCACAGGAAAAAGCTATTTTGTACAGACTCAGTTGCTTTTTACTATAATTGAAATTACAATTGCATGTATTATTTTTATATTTAAATAGGATCCCCTTTTTTCTAAATGTTTTAAAGGATTGTATGTATTACCTTCTAGTGTAGTCTATCTTCCAACAATTGTAAAGACCTTGTGTCGAACAATAAAAATATTTATTGAGATTGAACTCTGCTAGCATTGGAGCTAGATACCTGGACATTTCCATGCATAACTTTCTTGAATGTGTCTGCTAAATGCAGATAAAATCAGCTGAGCACATTTTATGTTTCAGTACAGAGGTTCATAATTTTACAGTTAAATTATTTGGGAAATTATGCAAACATTTTCAAAAAAATGTGTATGTTTGTAGCTCCATGTTGATTGCAGGAATACAGCCCAAATGGGGCATATATACCCAATATTCATACTGTATAAGCCTACATATGTTAACGGATCCTATAATTGCTTTAGAAGTTTGAAATTTAAAGGGAACAGTCAGCACAAAAGGGAACCACACTCAAGTGAAGAGCTGGTTCCCATGCACACTCTGCAAAAAAATTTGGTTTACATACTGTTTACTGTAGTATAGCAGATTGTATCATACTAATTTTGCTTAGTTCTAGGGTGACATTTTTTGTTACTATTAACCCCAGAATCCCTGCAGCTGGCATCAGAGCAGTAGGAGTCAGTGAGAGATTCAATACCTGCAGTGCATGTTAAGAGTTTATATAAGCTCTGGGGCCCAATATTCAAAAGGTTGCATGGACGTAATCTGCTTTTTGCCTGTGTAAACTGGGTTTAGCGCCAGAGCACGATATTCAAAAGGGGCGTATGTGCAGGCAAACAAGGTTAGCATCTATGCAAAACATAATGTATGCATGCTGTAGTGATGCAGTGAATTTAAATTTCACCCGCGGAGTGCCAGCAAAGTGCTCAAGTTCGCATCGTGGAGCACTTCATGAAATTTTCCTGCAGAAGGCAGAATTTCACCTAGGTGAAATTTCACCTTCCGTGAGCAAAGTTTCACCTTCCTCAGTGAAATTTCATGTTCCATCCATGGGTGAAATTTCACCTTATATTGGTATAAATTATAACTAGATCCTTGGTGGCTTGCAGTCCCTCCTCCCACTTGTCCCACATATACCGAAAAATCCCTGGTGGCTAGCGGTCCCTCCCCCCACCTGTCTCACATGTAAATAATTATCCATGGTGGCTAGCGGTCCCTCTCCTCCACCTGGTAATAGCCCATGTGCCACAGAAATGTACAGTAACCACCCCCACCCACATGCCTCCATTTCTCCTTCTCCTATTAAAAATAAAATCTCTGGTGGTCTAGTGGATTTTTTGTATTTAAACCCCATCCAATCCCCAGTTCCAATAAATCCCTGGTGATCCAGTACCCCCTCCCAGCCTCCCCAGCAGCCAGATGTCCCATCCATAACCTAGCACCTACCCCCATCCTAAATCCCGGCAGCGGCAGACCGGCACAGCCCTCCTCTCTCCTCCATGGCTGGCCTGCTGACTGAGCTGTCAATGAAGCTCATTCACTGACAGCTCAGTCAGTGGGCTGGCCATGGAGGAGACAGGAGGGCTGTGCCAGTCTGCTGCTGCCGGGATTTAGGATGGGGGTGGGAACAGGGTTGTGGCAGCACCACTGAACCCCAAGACTCTCATTCATTAGCAGCCAACTTGATAAAAGCCATGAAATCTACTAGCCAATGCTAATCTCAAGGCTTGAAGTCCATCCAGGATATCCTGGTGCAATTCCACAAGCAATAACTTACAGCAGCCTTGAGTCACAAAACACTGTTGTTCAATACCTTGAGCTGTGAAACCAAGTAAGTGCTGTACTAGTTGAACTCTATCCAAGGCAGATGCTGGAGTCACCTAGCATGTTCTCCATTATTGTTGCAGGTAGACCCTCTGAGAGTTTTCTATGGTTGCCTTCCTTGCCTAACAGTGGTGTTAAGAGGGGGAGCACTTACTCCAGCCACTAATGATCAGGTGAATTTGGCCTTTTATACAGCATACACTAAGTTCTATATGGACTCATATTGGAATTTCATTTGGCTGGGAACGCAGGTACAGTCAAGGAGCTGCAGCCCCTTTCATGCTCTTTGCACCATTATCCCACATTATTACTGGGGCTTCAGCCACCATGGGGGGCCTCCCATATTGGGGGGGTGGCAGGCTTTGGCACTGGCCTCGTATGATGTTTCCTATACCATTCTGAGAAGTCAGCTAGCATTTACATGCTTGGGGTTGACTTCGGAGGTGTTCCCCTTGCTTCTTATCTTTTTCTCTTGAACTAGAGGAGGGGTGCCCCAGGATGCACAGCCTATTACAGGGGTGACTGCCAGGGGTTCTGTGGGACTCCCCATCATAGGTGCTTCAGTTGCCAAAGGCAAGACACCTAATCAGAAACCACACCTCCCTCAGCAGCTTGGGATCTGGTGGGCTTGCCGGGTAACTTGGTTGGTATTCACTCAATTTTTTTTTTAATTATTTTCTCCCATGGTAGACGAGCTACACTTTAGGATGTCGACTGAGCAATGACTTTTGTACTCTAGTCAGGCATTGGTCAGGAATGCAGCTGGAACAATGCAAGTACTCTTAACTGGGGGACATCTGGCTGCTGAGGAGACTGGGTGGGGAGGGCACTGGATCACCAGGGATTTATCGGAACTGGGGATCAGGAGTGAGTTTAAATACAAAAAAAAAACACAAGACCACCAGAGATTATTTTTTGATAGGAGAAGGAGATACGGAGGGATGCGGGTCAAGGGGATTACTGTACATTTCTGTGGAGGGTGGGTTATTATCGGGTGGGGGGGAGAGACCACAAGCCTGCATCGATAATTATTTACATGTGGGACAGGAGGAGGGAGAGACTGCTAGCCACCAGAGATTTTTGTATACATGTGGGACAGGTGGGGAGAGGGATTGCTAGCCACCAGGGATCTAGTTATAACTTATACCCTCATAAGGTGACATTTCGCCAGTGGACGGAAGGCAAAGTTTTGCCACGGAAGCCTAAATTTCATTTCAGAAGGTGAAATTTCACTGCGGAAGGTGAAATTTTGCAGTTCCACCAGGTGAAATTTCATCACTCCACCAGGTGAAATTTCACATTTCGCTAAGTGAAATGAGTGCAATTTTGTGGATTTCTCCTCGAAGCGAATTCCGACCACCACTAGCAGTTAGGCAGAGGGAGGTGTGTGGCCATGAATATCCAAGGAACCCTATATTCAGTGACTTTGCACTGTGCAAAAGAGCTTAGTGTGGCCATTTTGTACTATGCAAATACCGAAAAAAAAACTACCTAACTCCGGTCAACTCTAGTGGCCACAGGAGTTACTGCATCCAACCATCAAGTTGGTCATGGGACAGCACACCTGCCCTCTAGTGTTCCATGGTCCACCTCCCTCCAATTACTGTTGCCTCATGTAGAAGAAGTATCCCTAGAGCCTAGTAGTCTCTTCAAAGCCTCGGACAGATGACACTATATGACTTGAAAGTTTTCCTGGTGCTCAGTGGTCCCTCCCACCCTCCAAATGCCAGCCAAAATGTTAGAATGATACTCCCTTGTACCCAGTGTTCCCCCAACCTCCAATTGCTGGCCCAACAGCTACAAGGAAAATCACTGGTGCCCAGTGGACCCTGCCACCTGCTGATGCACAGGCCAATGACTATATACCCAGTTCCTGGTGCATAGTGCTCCCCCACCCTCTGATGCACAGCCCGACAAGGGTACATCCAATCCCTGGTGTCTTGTGGCCCCCCACACTGATTGCTTGTTCACTACACCAAGATAGACCCCTAAGTGCCCATCATTCCAACCCCCCTACAGTCCATCCCACCACAAGTATGAGATATCCCTGGCATTGAGTGGTCCCCATGTCACCGATCCCTGTCCCCATACCAGAAACACCATGGAGGTCTGTATCTATGCCCTATGTAAACCATAAGGTGGAGAGACAGAAAATTATGAGTCCCTGGTGTGTACTAGTCCCCCAACCCCCCACTGATTGCTGGTACCGCCTTCATGTCATAATGGTCACCGCAAAACAGTGAGTGCTGTTACAGCGAATGTACATCACCAAAAAGCAAAACAGTGATGTACACTCCTCATCAAAAACATAAACAGCAACAAGGAAAACTCTCAAAAATGGGGGAACAACTGTAACTAAATTTCTGTGAGGGGAAGAGTCTCCCATGCCTCCATTTGTGGAGGGGCTTCATGTCCCAAAGCACCTGGTCCCATCCTACTATGCATATTAGATGTCCCAAGCATCTAGTGGTGCCCCCAGTACTGACCCCCAGCCTCATGTGAGAAACACCATTTATTTCTGTGCCTGTGTTCTATGTAAACTGTAAGGTGCAGTGACAGAAAAACACAAGTCTCTGGTGTGTCCCGGTATTCCCTCCGATCACCAGTACTGCCTGTGTTAATACAGCACTCTGTGGCATCTAGAAGCCCCTCCCCACCATGGCACCAAACACCCAACCAAGCCCTGTCCCCTTACCAGCAACTTAGGTGCTACAGGAGTCCAGACAGTGACCAGTACAGCCCTCCTCACACCTCCTCAGCCAGCCACCATATGTCCATGCAGAAGGCATGCATCTTATTTGTAGGATGAGAGGCATCACCCTGTCTTATAAATAAGTCATGCACTCCCTGCATGGACATAAGGTGGCCATCCAGGTATAGAAGCAGCCACAGGCGCTGTCAGCTACTTCTCAAAATTTCTGTGGTATTTCCAGAAATATCTAATGCTTTCTGCAGTTTCCACAATAGGTGCAGTAGAGTGAAACTCTTCAGAAAGTTCATGAAATATCTGGAAATAGCTGGCAATGTCAGTGGCTACTACTGTAGGTGTGTGGAGGACTGTGCCAGTTGCTGTCGCACTCCCGTGTCACCAAAGATGCTGGTATGGGGAGAGGGGGTTAGTTGGGTGATCAGTGCCACAGTGGGGAGGGCTGCTAGATGCCAGGGAGTGCTGCATTAGCACAGGCAGTATCAGTGATCGGGGGAAACCAGGACACAACAGGGACTCATGTTTTTCTGTCCTTTACATAGAGCACAGGCACAGAAATGAATGGTGTTTCTCACGTGGGGCTGGGGATCGGTACTGGGGGCACCACTAAATGCCAGGGACATCTAATACACATAGCAGGGTGGGACTGGGGGCTTTAGGACACTGGGCACTTGCAGTACTATCTTTGTGTAACTGCCTAGCAATCAGTAGGTGGGAGGCCTCTAGGCACCAGGGATTGAGGACATACTTGCCAGGCTGTGAATCAGAGGGTGGGGGAAGTACAAGGCACCAGGGATTTCCACACATGTATGACACTCGGGGAAAGGGTGGGTTGGTGCTGCACTAATCTGCCTCTGCTACCCATGCAAATAAGCCCCTAGTAGGCATGCAAATAGGCCCTTAGTGCCTTGCATGCCCAATGGACTAATTTGCATTGGTCCCTTTGAATATTGCAGTTAGTGCTCCAGTGCTATCCACTCATGAGGAGCACTTTGGGATCCATGTCGAGGAAGTCACTACTTGACTCAGCACTCAACACCCAGAGAGCCCATGTGTACAGCAGTAACAGGAGCCAGTGCTCGCTACGGGGTCATTAACCTCAAATCATGTATACAGGTCCAGAGAAGCCAAGCACTCAAGGATTAGCCTTGATTCAGTCACAAATGCTACTGAGACACATCATTTCTTTATCACTAAAATTAACGATTTTAAATGGCTTAGCAGTGGCTGATATTACACCAAAAACTTCTAATTGTCATCCTGATTATTCCTTAATAAATACTGGTGACCCTATTTATCAGCCCGATTATGGTTACTATCAAATGCCGTAATAACCTGAAATCTGGTTATTATGGCATTTGCAAAAGTTTCACTTTTCCACTTGCTGTATAGCATGACCGAGCTGTGTTTGCTGTTGAACAGAATACCCCAAAGACATATCTGTGCTGTAAAAATAATTTCCCCAATTCCTCAGTTTTTTATTTTGTGAAAAAGCCACCGATTATACAGGGAGAGCAAGTGACTCAGTGGCTTCAGAAGAGTCGATGCAACTGTTTGCGAGTGTTGCTATGCCAACACTCGCTAATGGTTCTGTCAGGTCTTCTGAAGTCTCTGAGTCACTCACTCTCCTTGAGCTACACACAGTGGCTTTTTTCACTGAAAACTAAGGGAAGGGCTGTCACTGAAGTCGAGCGCATCCCCTCATTGGCTCTCAGTCTGGTTGGGTGGGCCAATGCTCCCAAGAACATGGCTCTCTCCCACCGCTATCGAAGACCCAAGTTGCTGACTGCTCATTCCAGTACCTCTTGTCTCAACACCAGTAAAGTAAATTTTGTTTATATAGTTTATCCTGCCTTCATAAAAAAAAAAAATATGCATCCTGCCAAACTCGCGTTTGTATTGGGGCTTCCTCAGTCAGTCAGTCAGTCAGATCGGAAACTGACTGGAGCTGACCGACTGCTCTTGCGATGCATACAAAAAAAGCACCAGCAATTATAAAAAATAAAGTCTAGGTAGGGTTATGCTCATGGTGTTTTTTTTTACACACCCTCGGTGATTGATGAGCTCATAAACCTCTCGAGCTTCGCTCTCGAGGCTTATGGCTCATCACTCACCTTGGGTGTGTAAAAAACACCATGACATACCCCTGTCTAGTCATTATTCTCTATATTATTCCTTGCTGCAGGATATGCAATACAGGAGAAAGGAAGTGTGTCTGGAAATCTCAGGTCCAACCATGTGATCCTGTATCTTAGTGGTTAGAGCAGGTGGATGGTAATTTGGGGCCCTGGGTTCAACTCTCAGTAGATCACATTATTTCTTTCCCACTACATTTTGTGATTTAAATTGTTTAGCAGTGGCTAATACTGCACCAGAAACATCTAATTTTCACCTTGATTCTTTCTTGTTGCTGGATATGCAATACCAGAAAAAGGAAGTGTGGACAGTAACCCCACGTCCAACCATGTGATCCTATAGATCAGAAGCTAGAGCAACAGGACAGTATTCCGGGGGCCTGGGTTCAATTACCAGTAGGTCACATTACTTCTTTCTCACTACAATTTCTCATAAATTCAAGAAAGCCTAATAGGTAATGCTTCCAGAATGCCACTTGTGAAATTTAACTTTTGCAAAGTACTTATCACCATTAAATCCATGTGGCTGTGCTGAGGTGTTTGTGATCCTGTAGTTCCTTTCTGTGCAACTGTTTTGTAGCTCCATTCTGCTTTTTTCTCTGAACTTTACCAGATCGACTCAGTGGACCCACTTATTACTCTGATTTTCTCCTTGTTTTTCAAAGACACCTTCCCTTAATAAGAGAGACACCAACTCCTTTTCCTGTAAGACCTATCCAATCGGAACAGCCACAATGCATCTTTTTTGTTCCCCTGCCATTTCCATCCCCATGAAGTGTCTATGAGTGCCTCTAGCACCTGGGCTTCAAGGTGCATTGGGCTCTCAGAACAATCAGTTTTACTGGATGTAATTATCACGTCACTTGCTTTCAAGTTAGAATTGTCACTGTATGCTTCCAACTAACAGTCTATTATCCTTTTACTACCCAGCGCTGTTGCCCACCCTTGTTAAATACATGCATCTATCTCCTGCCACCAGACCCATGAATTAGCAGCTATCCCTGTTGGTTGCCTAGGACACACCTCCCCACTTTGGTTTTATGTGATGTGGGTGACTGTGGAAGAGCGACCCACAGAAGAGCGACATCAGGGAGGCGAAAACAGTTTTGCCAACCTGACAACCTCGGCGCATAGAAAAACGGCTCCGAGGACTAAACATACTTGCTTTCTGTAGGGCTGCAGTCAACACCCCCCCACCCATGCAGGGGTTTTTCCACCAGCCCCCCACTTAAGGATTTTCAGCTACAGGGGGGTGCATGTCAGGGGGGTGCAAAAGTAAAAAAAAATAAGATTTTGGGCCAGGCACAAGAAAATTACAGTAGTGCCTGGACCCAGACCCAAACCAGGAACCCCAGCACTGCAAGCAGAGGCTAACCTCTGATGCCAAGGCAGAGCTTGACAGCTGATCACAGTGCCACCCCCTACATCCCCTCTGCCCCCTCCCAGGCCATGCTCACTGAGCGCGCTCCTCCCCAGTGCGTGTGTACACATAGCAACATCCTGTCGCTAGGGTCACCCACCCCACCACATCCAGACACCCTCCCTGCCCCCTCACCTTTTGGCCTTTTGCCCATATTGCATCACTGTTTCAGATTGCGCTGTGATTCAGGTGCTCACCTCATGTGCTACCCCCCACTTTCCTTCCCCATGAGACAATAAACACACCAAGCTGGGATTTGAATGGCTACAGCCATATGTTTATTAAACAAATTCCTAGTACAGGCTAGAGGTGTGCAGAAGGGAGTAATTCTAAGGTGGTATCATCACCCCTCCTGCCCCTGTCAGCTTAGCTGCGGGCTACCTGATTATTCATGGTGCCAGAGTGGTTAAGTGGGAATCCCAGTGCCATCCATGCAGGGCATAGCCCTGGGCATTCCCCAACCCCCAATCTGGCACCTGGGGATAGTGGACCTTCAATGAGAAAACCCACCCTCAGGGACCCAGCTTGACTGATCCCGCTGTGGGCACAATGAGTCCCTGGGCATTTCCCCAGTGACCTTAGCATGTCTGTGCTGGGTACAAGCCATGGTCCCTGTGAGATTGCCTGTAAGAGAGTCCCCAGTCTGTGCCAGATGCTGGTGCCTGCCTTTCCACAATTTCAAAGCTGGGCTGACCCTGCTCGCCCTGAGGCAAACCTTGGAGATGCTACCTATCTGCTTACAAGAAAGGCTGTGACATTAATGCTACCACCTCACCCAGCTGGTCAAATGACTGAGATCTGTACTGGCAAAGGTGAAAAACATGGGGGGAAAAAAACATCTTTATTGGGGGAAAACCCCAGGAAAATTCCTCATCAACCCCTGTCGGTGGTTCCCCCTGTAAGGGGGCAGTGATCTTACACTATATTATAAAGGTGGGTGGGTTATTTCCTTGGAGAGGTGCATGGAAAAGAAGACCCCAACTGCTTTCACTATGGTTTTGTCTTTAACTGCACCTCCCTGCCTGGCACCTGCAATCCCTGCCTGGTTGTGTGGTTGGCCACTCCTGATCTCCTGCCACCATCAGGTGACATTTTTGGGGAGGGAACAGGTCACTTTCAGGTGGCCTGCCCCAACCCTGTCCTTAGGTTAAGTGTGGCCATGGGAAGGGTAGTCCCAGCATCAATCCTCCTTCCCTCTTGAGGCTTATGCAGAAGACCCATTGGTTGCCTAGGACACACCTCCTCTCCACCTTCCTTCCCCTTGAGACAATAAGCACACCAAGATGGGATTTGAATGCCCACAGCCGTATGTTTATTAAGAAAATTCCTAAAACAGGCTAGACATGTGCAAAAGGGAGTTATTCCAAGGATATATCCCATCCCCTGCCTGTCCCCCCCCCCTTGGCTAGGCTGCTGGCTACCTGATTATTCCTAGTGCCAGAGTGGCTGAGTAGGAATCTCAATGCCATCTGTGCAGGATCCAGCCCTAGGCATTCACCCCATTTGTCACCAGGAGATTGCAGACCTCCGACAGAGAAACCCACTCACAGGGACCTTTTTATTTTAATTGTTTAACCAGGAGAGACACACTAAGCTTAAAGCTTGTTTACAGGTGTGACCTGGGAGCACAGGGAGTTAAGTGACTTGCTCAGGGTCACACATAATGCAAGTGGGGGCTGTGGGATTCAAACCCAGGTCTCCAGATTTGCAGCTCAGATCCTTAAACCACTGTGCTATACTGCCTCCCAGACCTGACATGGCTGATCCTCCTGTGGTCATGGAGCATCACTTGGACATATCCCCAGTGACTTTGGCCCATCCATGCTGGGTGCAAGCAACAGTCCCTGTGAGATCACCAGTAAGAGAGGACCCAGTCCATGCCGGGTGCTGGTGCCCCCCTCTTTCCACAGTTTCAAAGCAGGGCTAAACCTGCTCACCATGAGACAAACCTTGGAGATGCTCCCTTTCCATCATAAACCTGATCCTTGATCATATCCCCCACAGCATACCTTAGTATAGCTTTTTCTAATGCCGAGGCCTAATAACACACATCACTCATCTCCCCCTGACTAGTCCACTTTTAGTTTGTATTTACTCTAAGAATGCAGCTACTGCCCTGACAATGTCCTTGCAAAATTGATCACTTCATACTTTGGTTACGTGTATCCCATCTGGTCAATACAAGTCCAGAGAGTTCAGTGTGATCTGGTCATGCAGGACCACCCTGCCGAGCAGCCTACCCATAAATGCTCCCATCTCTCTGTTGGTTTTTCATCTGGTTTGGTCAATTGCCTTGCCCTTGGCCATGCCTCTCCATTTCTGCCACTGTATTATATGTGACCACAGTATATTGGTCCCTGGGAAGCTCTGTTGGATTGTGGCTATGTCTTCTTTCATCATTTGCAGCAATGCAAGGGGCTTCCTTATGCCCAAGTCATTTCCACCCAAATGGATGACCAGAATGTCCAGCAGTGGTTCCCTTCAGCACTCTTCCTGAAATCTGGGGACCAGCTGTTTCCAGCACATACTGTACCCCTGTGCCCTAACCAGTGCACATATTCAGGAATATGGCTGAAACTCACAACTGGTCCACCAGCTCGGGAGCACTCCTGAACCCCTGCCCAATGAATGAAAGAGTGCCTGCATGTCTACACCCATTTCTGTATTCCCCTCCAATCTGCTTAATAAAAGAAAACATGTTAATGCATGCATGGGCATATGTACCTCCTAACTGCTTGGGATTTCCACCTACCTTCATCCTCAGTCTCTGCATGCAAAATTCTCTTGCTGGTGGCCCACGTTGCCATCCCTATTTGAAGTGAATATGTTCCATAATCCCCTGGTTCCTCCCCTGCTGACAGTAGGGCTTTCAAGAACATTCTGGTGAACTGGAACTGTGTTAGTGGTGCCCCATCCCAGTGCCTAATGTAAGCCCACACCTTGTTTTCTTAGCCCACTTTGTATTTTGCTAATACCCTCCAGATCCTCCATCCCCACCAGCCCCAGTCCTGGATTGTTGCCTATGTGCCCTGAGTGCACTGGTCAGTTTTTGACCTCCTGATCTGTACCAGTGCTCCATCTTCTGACAGCACCACCTCTTCCTCATGTAGGCCCCTTCTTGACTGGTCCTCCCTTCTTCCAACCATGACCTCAGATACTCAGAAGGCCCCACTAAAGGTCGATAAGAATGCTGCTCTTAACAAGCGTGCATCCTGTTGGCCTGTGCACAGTGTTGGCAATTTGTCCACCCTGCGCTCTAGTGTACATGGTCTCAGTGGCCTTCTCTCATCTGGGACACTTGGTTGCATCCTACCCCACCTCTCTAGTGATTTCCTAACCCAGAAGGCATGCGTCCTGTTCAGCAACCCTAGTGCCTTGCTGAACCAGCCTATGCCTGACAAATGGTGGATTGCTGCCACCACTGAGATGTCCTCCTCCTTCAGAGCCACCAAGAACCAATACAGCTGCTTCTAGGCTGCTTCTAGGGGATTGGACAGATTGTCTGCTTCCCTTCTGTGAATTTCTTGAATCCTCAGAAATTCTTCCATGCCTCTTTTATATGCTTTTTGAGTGCTTGGCACCAGGGATTGGACAATTAATGCCCAGGCATTGATATCCCCAGGTTCCAAAGGAACTGCAAGATTTCTTCTGGCATTTCATCTGCTCCTGGTGCTAGGATCATGAAGCATTCCAACAGCAAACAAGATAAAGCATCAGCTTTAGCATTGTACTCCCCTAGTATGTGCCTAACCCTAAACTGTATGTTATGCAGAGAGCACCTCAAGACAAATACCCAGAGCAAGTCCCCAGTCAGCCCAGTAGCTCCACATTATTGATTAATAATATGCATCACCCCTGTATAGTCATACCAGAAAAGCACTTTCTTATCCTTTAGCCCTCCCCAAACTACCAGAGCTACCACTATTGGAAATAATTCCAGAAAAGTGATATTCTTGGTCAAACAGCAATCTACCCATTATGCTGACCATGTCCCCATGAACCAATCACCCTGTAGATATGCCCCAAACCCATGTCCCCCACAGGAATCTGTGAACAGCTCCAAATCTATGTCAGACACCTCGAGTGCCAACCATGCTGTTACCCTGTTAAATTCCCCTATGAAGATGGCCAAGACCACTAGGTCCTCGTTCACTGAAGCAGGAATTCTTTTTCTATGATGTGGGCACCATATCCTGACTGTCATCTTTGCCAGCTACCATATAAAGGCTTGTCTCATTGGTATGGTCTGGCAGGTAAAGTTCAAATGGCCCAGTAGCTGCTGTACTAGCCACAATGTCATCTTCCTAGCTTCCTTGCCTCTTTTGTGTGCTGGATCATCAGTCACAGGGTGTCGACCTTGCTTTTTGGCAGCCCACATTCCATTTCTCTTGAGATGATTTCTATCTGCAGGAAGGAAAACACTGAGGTTGGACCCAGGTTCTGTCTTTAGCTAAGGGCACCCTGAATTCCAGAGATACTCCCTGTAGAGACCACAGGGTCCGATCATAGGTGTCCTGTCCTGCAGTTGTACCCCCAAAAAATCATCTAAGTAGTGGATGATCCCCCCCACTGAATCCTTTTGCTCCACTATCCAATTAAAAAGGTACTAAATTTTTTGATGCACGGACATGCTATGGTGCACCCCATCAGCATGCATTTATCTATGTAACATGCACCACCTGTTTTCATTTTTAACAAGTTAAAGTCTGCTAGGTGAACCAGTAGCAACCAGAAGGTGGACTCAATGTCTGCCTTTGCAGTAGATGCTCCCTGGCCAAACCTTGCTACCTCGCTCACTGCCTTGTCAAATGAGGCAGAGTGAACCATCGTTAAGGCTGTATCAATAAAATCATTTACTGACCCGCCCTTCTGAAATGATAAATGGATGATCATGCGAAATTCACCCAGAGTGCTCTTGGGTGACACACCCATTGGGGAAACCCTAACATTTAACTAATCCTACAATCTGTCCCAGCCGCCTTAACTTCGCTATCTTCTCTTGCAATACTCAGCATTTTTATTTTGTTAACTTCATGTTAGGTGCCTCAAAGCCCTGGTGGGGGCCTGAGTATGGTATTCTAATCCCCCATGTGAAGGCTTTCTAACAATAAAGTGCATCCTCCCTGTTGGGGTACCTATGCAACCACCCCCTCATTTCATTTACTCTTATCGGTGTTGCCCCCAGTTCCAGGATACCCTTTTTTAGTGAATCTGCCCTTGTTTGCTATATGTCCCCTTCCCTGCTTGCCCCCAGGGCACTGTGTGAAAGGGTGGGGTTTCCCTCATGCAAAACACTCATGGGTAAACTAGCACCTCGCTTGTGAGCATATACCACTGTTGTAATGAAAACAATGGTTCCCTGACCTGCCAAACCTCCCTGTTTCCTTGTTACCCCCACTAGGTCCCCCTTAACAGGTAGGCTGCAACCCATCCATTGAAAGAAATCCCTTTCCTTAATAACATCCACCCTCAAGGGTATGTCCACCTGATCCCATTCCCTTCCCAGGTTCTTATCAACCACAGGAAGACTATCTCATTGAAATGTAGCCAGGTTGTTCCCCACTGGCCAAATGTACCCTCATTACCCTTGACCAGTGACTGAGGAGGCCACAGCTCAGCTCTGGATTGTTGCAACACAGTACACACACACACATACAGACACATTATATCTATATCTATATCTATATCTATATCTATATCTATATCTATATCTATATCTATATCTCAAGAATCTTGCCAACCAGTTCTCGAAATTCTTCTTGACCCGGGGCTTCTTGCTATCCTTGTTCCTCTCCTTCTTTTCCTCCTCCTTTGTGTCTCCCTCCTCCCCTCTGTGCAATAGGCTGAAGACATCCACAAATTCCCTATGGCCAATAGCCACTCTCATCTTGTCTGACAGATGTGCCTCTACTTCCTTCTCTACATTGGAGTACAGCTGCTTAGGCACTGCCCCCTTGACACTCAGGCTCCATCTCCACGACACTTTCCTATGTTCATTAGGATGCTGGCTAAGTTTTCTTTTTGTTGTAAATTTTTTTTTTCAGAAAAAGGTAGACAAGATGCAGTATACATCCACATATTCTGTACATATAATTAGCCATCTACAAGCATTGTGCAAGTACTAATTACCAGTAAGAGAAAAAGGGGATGAGGTGGGATGTAATTTATAGGTGAAGTAGGAGAGAGGGAGGAATGAAGAGAGCATGAGAGAGGGGATAGGGACCAGAAAAGGGTTCAAGGATTGGAAGAGAAGTTAGAAGATAATAACATACATCAGCTTGTTCTCTCAGAGGTGTTCAGGTATATTTAACAATATTACAGACTCTCCAAAGGAAAAAAGTTGAACATCAGGCTATACAGTAAGAGAGGACCAGTTCTAGTACTTCTGAGACAGTACACATACAGAAGGACTAATATTCTGGAGAGGGATATTAGGTAGGGAAGGGGTTCACTGCTGTGTCCTCAATATGTCCAAATAAACATCAAGTGATTGTACTCACCAAAACAGGGTGCCATCCCACTCGAGCTTCTTTGCCGGACATAAACACACCAAATGCTTGCTCCATGTCTCAGTGGCCAAACAAGTCCCTTTTCATGGCCTCTAGAGAGAAGTTGGGCAAGAGTGTGCATATGCTCTGCAAAAGTCCCGACCTATCCCAGGACAGAAACAGATATATCCCAAAGCTTAAGTTCTTAACCTAGATTCATTATATTATAAGTACCATACCAAGTATAAAGAATACAGCCAGTTGACCTGTAAATGAAAGGGTACTCTTATTTTATCCCAAAATCTAACAAAGGGGAGCCAAAGCCACCCAATGCAGCATTAGGTCACCTGGTGGTGATCCCATTCAGAACACAGTATATCCAGTGGGAGAAGATGTAGGTATATTCAACCTATTCCTGTCTGAGGTTGGACAGTGGTAAGATAGTTAGCAAAGTCTAAATGTGGAAAGTTGGGATATCTGAAGGTAAGATATTTTATCTAGTTTGGCCAAAGTTGAAAGGGATGTCATTATTTCGGATATTGTAGGGACCAGGGAAGACCTCCATTTGCATAGAATAACTCTTTTTGTTTGCAGAGTCAGGAATGCTAGCCACCTGTATCTCATTGGGGATAACTTAGGTATGTCACTACATATTCCCAAAAGAAAGAAGAGAGGACAAAGGGGAATCTGCTGTTGTGTTACCTTAGAGGCTACATTCCGTATTTCTTGCTACAGGGGCTGGACTTCTGAACAGGACCATAGTATGTGCACCTAGTCTCCACCTGGTTTCTGGTGTCTCCAGCAGTTATCATTTTCTAGTACTTTGGCTTTATAAAGAATGACAGGGGTTCTGCACCATGAGTGGGCAATTTTATTTTGAATTAGTCTAGATTTGGCATCTTTAAACCAGCTGTGTGTGTCTTTCCAGGCTTTATCCCAGGCCTCAGGTGATATATGGATTTGCAGCATTGTCTCCAATTTTCATCTTGCATCGTCTGATTGAGATGGGAGAGTGTCCCTAAGAATAGCATATATATGACCTGTGAGACCCTGGGTATGAAGCATCCAGGTGTTCAGGCCAGAGGGTTTGTTGTGTATTAAGCTAGGGGATAACAGATGTCAGGTTGCATCTCTAAGTTGGCGATACCTCCAAAAATCTGACTGCGGGAGATCCCATATTTGTCTTAGGGATTGGAATGTATGAAGGGCTTTGAGGTTAGGGGCCAAAATATCTCCCAATTTGGAAATGCCTAACTCCACCCAATGTTTCCATAGAACTTCAGTTCCTCCTATTGTGATATCGGGGTTTTGCTAGATAGGCACATGAGAGAGTGGAAGGGGGTCCAGGTTCATCTTCAGGTGGGAGCTAAACCAATTGGATCTGGATGTGGCCACTGTAGGTGAAAAAAGTCTGCATTTGACTTATGGAGAAAGTCCATTTTGGGTCTACTCCTTTATACAAAAAGGGAGGAGGGATGAAATATTCTCATAATATCTAGTTCTAGTTGTATCCATTACGGTAAAAGAGAGGAAGAGGGGTATGCCCATTTAACCGTTTGGGCCAGGAGGAAAGCCCGGTGGTATCCTTCTGGCCATGGAAGATTCCATCCTCCCTTCTCCCAGTGCGACCTAAGTTTGGATCGGCTAAATCTGGGTTTGGAGTCTTCCCATAGGAAGTCCCCAATTAGTTTATCAGTGGCTTGGTACCATTGTTTAGGTAAAGGAATCGGCAAGTGTATCAGGAGATAGAAAAGCTTAGGGGCTGAAATCATTTTGACAGCAGCAATTTTCCCTGCAAGGGTGAGTTTGAGAGATCTCCATCTGTTGAAGTCCATTTTGATAGCAGAGAGAAGGGGCTGTATATTGGCCTGCCAAATTACCTCCAGAGATGGGGTCAAAAAAATACCAAGATAAGTAAGACCTTTTGGTGCCCAAAGTAAGTAGGCTACAGCCACCAGTTGTTGTGTATAGTGGGCGTTGAGAGGGAGTACTTCAGCCTTATTCTGATTCAGTCATAAGCCTGAGTGACTGGAGAAGGCTTCTAAGAGAGTAAGAAGAGGGGGAATGGCATAGCCGGCATCCTCCAGGAGAAGGAGAAGATCATCAGCATACATAAAGGTTGTATAGCTTATATTTCCCACTGTCAAGCCATTTATATCCGGTTGATTTCAGATTGCCACAGCTAGGGGTTCAACAGCCAGCACAAAGAAGAGGGGAGAGAGGGGGAAGCCCTGCCTTGTGCCTCTTCCCAATGGAAATGAGGGGGAAAGCATAGAGTTTGTATTAACTCTGGCTAAGGGGTCCTCATAAATAGCTTGTATCCTGGCAAGAAATGTGTCTCCTATCCCAAAGTGGGCAAGAACCATATAAAGATAGTCCCATTCCACTGAGTCAAATGCCTTTTTGAAGTCCACCGCAATGGCAGCTGCAGGTGTTGGAAGGAGTGAGAAAAAGGGATCAGATTCATAAGGGTTCTTAAATGATCTGAACTGTGGCAGCCGGGTTTAAAACCCACTTGTGAGGGATGTATGAGATCGGCCAATAGGAGGATAAGTCTAGAGGGTTGAATTTTGGCGTACAGTTTACTGTCCACATTTATGAGTGAAATCGGGCTGTAACTTCTGTGATTAATACGGTTTTTGCCCTTTTTGAGGAAAACTACAATGGTTGCCTCATGCATAGAGGGAGGTAGAGTACCCTTAAGTTCTATCTCCTGAAATACTTGGGTTAGAAGAGGTGAAATAGTTGGGGCTAGAATCTGATAGAAATCTGCAGTGTAGCCATCGCTACCCAGGGATTTCCATTTTTTGAAGCCCTGAATAGCTGCAACCATTTCTTCCCTGGAGATAGGGAGGTCTAGGAGTTGCATTTGCTGCTTTTGTAATTTGGGCAGCTGTAAAGCGTCCAAAAATACTTGAGTGTCTTCATTTGGACCTGTGTGTATGTGTAGGAATAAATAATAATAATAATAATAATAATAATAATAATAATAATAATCTTTATTTTTAATGCTCCTTTCAAAAAATCAAGGCGCAGAACAGTTTATAAAATACATCCAAATAACATATCATAATAAAAACCAATAAAATAAATAATATCAACATCATAATAAAATACTAAAATCAGACCAGTTCAGCATCATCCCCAAATGCTTTACTCCACAAAAAGGATTTCAAATCTTGTTTAAAGCCCCATTCCGTCGTGCACTCTCTAATCCAATGGGGTAGAGAATTCCAGAGGGGCGATGCCATGAACATGAAAGCCCGGACACCAGAAGATTTTAAGACTACCCTCGGAATCTCTAGCAACCCCTCGTTGACTGAGCGGAGCGGTCGCTCCGGCATGTAAAGGACCAGAAGCTCTTTCAGGTAGTCAGGGCCCAAACTGTGCAGGGCTTTGTAAGTCAGCAAGCTGACTTTAAAGGAGACCCACCACTAAACCGGCAGCCAGTGCAGTCCCCGCAGCACCGGAGTAATATGGGAGGAATGAAGCGTCCCGGTTAACAGTCGGGCTGCAGAGTTCTGCACCAGCTGCAAGCGATGGATATCAACCCCTGGAAGCCCAGAGTAAAGGGAATTGCAGTAGGCCAAGCACGAGATCACAAAGGCGTGGATCAGAGTAGGTAGGTCTCCGGATGGAACAAGGTGCTTGATCCTAGCGATATTCCTAATATGATAAAAGGATAACTTAATGACAGCCGACACTTGCGCACTCAGTGTCAGCCAGTCATCAAGAATTACCCCTAGGTCGCACACCTGTTCAGAGATAGGGAGCTCAACATCCCCCAGGAATAAACCTGAGGGATGGTTTGTCCCCCACCCCCCCCTCCAGTGACCAGGATCCATGACCATCACCTCCGTCTTTCCAGAATTCAGCTTCAGCCAGCTGGACCTCATCCATCCTTGGATTTCATCGAGGCAGTTATTAAACACTGAGAGTGCTCTATTCTGGTGAGGTGCAAAAGACAGGTAGAGCTGGGTATCATCGGCATAACAATGAAACTCCAGCCCATACCGTCTTACAATGTCTCCGAGTGAAAGCATGTACACTACAAACAACATGGGGGACAGCACTGAGCCCTGAGGCACCCCACAAGACAGAGAGATAGGGTCGGAGAAAAACACCCTGACACCACTCTCTGAGTTCTACCAGTGAGGAAAGAAGTAAACCATCTGTGGACCGAACCTGAAAGCTCACAGATGATTCTCAAGCACTTAAGCAGTACCCCATGGTCTACAGTGTCAAATGCTGATGACAAATCCAGCAGGACCAAAATGGACTGTTTTTTCTGGTCTGTCGCCATCAAGAGATCATTGAGCACCCGAACCAGCACAGTCTCGGTGCTATGCCTCTTTCTAAAACCTCTTTACCTGCTAGTCCACTTCTCTCTCTACCCCCATCTCTGCCTCTGCCCTCACCTCACCCAGCTGTCTGGCTAGCCCTACCCACTGACCCTGCCCTATCACCTGACCCACACCCTGCCTGCTACTAACCCCAATGACCACTAGAAGTTGCTATTTCTACCCCAATTTCTGGCTCAAATCCAACCAAATTAAGTCACCTAGAACCTGGATCCCAGCCCTCCACCAGGTCATATCTCAACTGTCCGGCCAGGGTCTCAAACCTTGTACACTGTACACCAGAGTCTGTGACAGTACCACTACTCCAAAGTGGTAGCTACACTTTCTGAGGGGCAGCCAAGATATTTGAAACTCCCCACACTGCTACTACCCAGGCACTATGTTTGAGTACCTCCTCCTCAAATGTCTCCCCCTCTTTTTCATGCTAGCACCCTCATCCCATCTGCCAAACATCTCACCTGGCCTACACTTACCAGCACCCTCTACTCTCCCTGCCTTTGGCCAATCCCACCCGACACTGCCCATGTACCCTGGCCCATGACACCCACCGCCTGGAAACCTTTCCACTGCCTACCCTACCTCCACATGGCTGCTACTTGTCCTTGCCCTCCCTACCCTTCGAACCCTGTCCACTCCTTGTTCCCCTATGGCCTCCCTCCCATCCCTGTGTACCCACCGTAAGCTTACACACTAACACCCGCTGATCAGGGCCTTGGTCTTCCTACTACTCCTATCAGGTAATATACATCCAAAACCTGGCCCAGTCTCCTCCAACCCACCAGCCGGGCACAATGGTCTCTGCATAGCCTCCATGAACATATGTAGCAAAATGAAAAAAAGTTGATGCCCTCCAGTGCTGGGTGATGCTGCATCAACCAGACATCATAACCCTGGTTGAAAAATGGCTTTCCAAATCCACCCCTGACTCCTTTTTCTCCCTCCCAGGCTATACCTTATACCGTGAGGACCGAGTAAGCAAATGTGGCGGTGGCTGTGCAATCTATACCAGGGACACAATCATCGGACAAGTGCTCCCTGCCCCAGCTCTTGTAAATGGGGTCCAGGCCCTCACCCTCAAACTTGCTCCTGACCCTTCCAGGAGCCCTCTATATCTCACTGCCTCCTACATTCCCCCAAAGAACCAGAGCCTGGCACTGATATCTTTAACAGAATATCTTGTGATCCACCACCACAAGGCGGAACAAATCATGCTGGGGGACCTAAACGTGAACTGGCTCAGCACCTTCTCATCTACTACCTGAGACTCTTTCGCCGCCCTAGACCTGACACAACTCATTTCCCACCCCACCAGAGTTAACCCAAAGAGATGTACCAGTACCCTTCTGCATGTCATTATCACCAACCGCCCCGATAAAATTCATAACATCCAGGTCCTCCCAGACTCGCTAAGTGACCACTCCCCTATCCTATTCCTTTGGATGGCCCCTGCTCCCAAACCCACTGTCCTGACCACATCCCGCAGGTGCCTCCACCCTGGCGGCCTGATGAAGCTCAAGCATTTTCTCACCCAGATCAATTGGTCCCCCATTCGCCTCGCACCTGACATAGACACTGCCCTTGTCTTTTTCTCCCACACCTTTAACAAGGCCTGTGACCTCTATGCACCCCTCACAGGAGGTCGACCCAAAAAATGCAATGCACCCTGGGTTACTGCTGCCCTACTAAGAATGCTCGGAAATAGAGATAACCTCTGGCACCTTGCCACTGAAACGGGATGGTTGACGGATAGACAGGCCTACAATGCTGCCTGGAACAAATGCACATAGACCATCCGTAAAGCCAAGGCTGACCATTACCAGGCCACCCTCACCTCCTCCTGGGGGTGTGCCCAGACTTTCTGGGATAATGTTAAACAATTAAATGGGAAATCATGCTCCCCCCCATCCCAGCTCACAATTGATGGCACCACCATCACCGACCATGCTTGCATAGCTAACCACCTAAATACCGCATTCACCGACCTTAGCTCTGTCCTCCCTAGTAATTTCTTTGACCCTCCCCCCCCTACCTCCCCCTGACCTCCAACGCCCCAGTTTCCACCTTTGTGGGGTATCTGCCAGGAAGCCAGACCACCCCTAATTAAAGCTTTAAAAGGCAACAGCCTTTGCAGCGATTCCTTGGACCCCAGCATTCTCCGGCTGGTGCTGGATGAAGTCCTTGACCCACTCACCAGCTTACTCAACTGATCTCTCTGCCTGGGGCAATTCCCCACTGCATGGAAAACAGCCACAGTCACACCCATCCGTAAAGGGGGTGACAGGTCCTCCACCGGGAACTACTGACCTATCTCCATCCTTCCTCCCCTCTCCAAAGCCCTGGAAAAAATCGTGTCCATACAAATTACAGAATATCTTACTAAACATAATGTCCTATGCCCAGATCAGCATGGCTTCTGTGCTGGTCACAGTACTGGCACTGTGCTAGTTGAGTTCTCCAATTTCCTACACTCCTACCTGGATGCTAGCTTACTAGCCGGTGCAGTGTTCATTGACCTCTCAAAGGCCTTTGACACTGTCTCCCACCCCCTTCTGCTGAATGCCCTAGGCCACACTGGTTTCTCCACTGGCCCCCTCACCTGGTGTGCAAGCTATCTATCTACTCGCTCCCAATGTGTAAAAATCAATGGAACACTCTCCACAACCCATCCCATCCACTCAGGGGTACCTCAGGGCTCCATCCTGGGGCCCCTACTCTTCTCTATCTATCTAAACACCCTGCCCAATGCCTGCTCTGGCAATATTCTTATGTATGCCGATGATGCTGTCATTTTTGCCACACACCGCAATCCCATCTCACTACAGGATACTCTCCAAAAATCCTACAATGTTGCTGAGGCATGGTTTAAAGAGCACAGGCTAGTCATTAATCTTACAAAAAACAAAACTATGTTTTTTGCCCACCCCAAAACAAAGCCCGCAACTTCCCACTTCATATCCTCCCTAGTACCAATCAACCGCTTGAGCAAGTCAGCTCCTACAAATACCTTGGTGTCACTTTTGACTCAGCCCTCACCTACCACACCCACATTGATGCCCTTGCCTCTGCCACAAATACACGGCTCAGCATCCTCTACTGCCATAAAAACTACCTCCCACCTGATGCTCTCTGACTAGCAGTCACGTCTTCAGTGCTGTCACTCATTGACTATGGCCTGCCAGTTTAGGGTATGGCTGACACCACCGCCCTCAACAAAATTTTACTTACGCTAAATAAGACCTGCAGACTGATTACTGGTGCCCCCCAGGCTCACACATACTTGTCTTCTCTATGATGAAGCAAAATTACTAAACCTGGATGAAAGACTACACTATCAAATCTGCCTCCTCACAAAGAAAACCCTACTCGGGTTGTCTCCCCCTGGGGTGACAGCCTCCATCCGCCATTCCCAGCCATCCATCCCAACCCGAACCTCTAGCAAGTCCAGTCTTCTGGTACCCAGATCCAGGACCACCCATGGACAGAGGTCCTTCTTCTACAGAGGCCCATCTTGGTTTAACTCTCTCCCTGCATCCATCTCCAAAGCCCCCACAATCAGCACCTTCAAAAAATGCCTTTCAGAGCCAACTGTTTAGCACTCACAGCTGCGCCTGTCTGTAAACAGTGCCTTGACCCAAACACACTTGACAATGCCACTTAGGCAGCACTCTAACTCTCCCTCCCCAACTCTCCCCACCATAGCCTTATCCCTCTGCTATTACCAGCATACTATCAGCTGTATCATTGTAATATTCTACCAAATTGTTTAAAATGTATGGAACCACTCTATGTAACCCTAAGTATGTAACACTTTTGCTGTAATCAAAAATATATTCTTTCTATGTATGTATGTAACACTTTACTGTAACCAAAATTTACTGTCTGTTTGTCCTCAATGTGGTGAAGTACCTTTGGAAATGAGCCTCTGGCTCAAAGGTTGTAAACCGATGTACAAATAAATAAATAAATAAATAAAACTGGATTGGAGAGGATCGTAGATGCTATGGATGGTCAGATGGTTGTATAACTGAGTAGCCACTTCTTTTTCAATTACCTTCCCAACAAAGGGAAGTTTGAGATAGATCTATAGTTTGCGAGGGAGTCGGAGTCCAAAGAAGCCTTCTTCAACACTGGTGTCACCACTGCCTCCTTCAGGGAGTAGGGATATTCACCAGAGTCTAAGGAGCACCAGACTATCCTCGCCAGAACCGGGATGATAATCTCCCCCCAGCCCATAATCAAGGCTGTAGGGCCCAGATCTAAACTACAGCATGTAGGGTGCATACCCTGGACAATCCTCATAACATCTTCGATTTCTGGCATTTTGAAAAGATTCCAGGAACGTAGAGGGAAAGCAACCAAGGACTGGTCCATGGTCTTTCCCATAGATAGTGTTGCACAGGTCTCCACCCTGATGTTATCCACCTTATCTGCAAAGAACTGAGCAAGCTCCTCACACTGGGATTACGAAAAGGCTCTATGATCCTGTAGACAAGCTGGGTTGCACAGTCTGCTCACAGTTCGAAAGAGCTGGGCCAGTCGGTTCTGTGCAGCAGCAATTTCCCCGGACAGGAATACTGCCTTCTTACGGGTAACTGCTGACTGATAGAGTTGATAATGCTCTAGCAGTCTAAGATGGTCAGCATTCAAGTGGGATTTCAGCCAACACCTCTCTAACCTGCGTCCTAAATGTCGCATCTCCCTCAGGTTCCCATCAAACTATGGGGACCGAGGGTGAAGGGAGAGAGGACGCACACGGAATGGTGCAATGGAATCCAGAGCAGAGGTGATGGCCTTATTATAGGCCAGGATCAAAACCTCTGGATCCAAGCACATCACAGGGAGTTCTGATAGGTAAAGTGCCACAGTTAGACCATTGGGAGTCACATCCCGTAAAGGGCGGTACTTGATCATCTCCACAGGGGTAGGTCTCCGCAGGGAGGTGCCAAAATTGAATCTCACAGTGTATTGGTCAGACCATCCAATGGGTTCCACCCCCACGCCGGAGGCCTCCATCCCCAGGAGGAACACCAGATCAAGGGAATGGCCACATTTATGAGTGGCAGAGGTAACCACCTGTGAGAGGCCCAATGAATTCATCAATTGGAGGAAGTGCTAACCAAATTGCGAGAGTTCATCATCGATCCAAGCATTGAAGTTGCCCAGCATCATCAACCTGGGCGACTCCAATACCAGGTCAATGACGAAGTCCGCCACTTCCTTAAGGAATGGCTACTCGGCTTTGGGTGGATGGCAGACAAGATCCTGTCTATAGCCCCCAACTGCCACAAAGACACATTTGAATGATCTGGTCTCCTCAACTGGCACACTGGTAAGACCCAATTCGGTCTTGAAACAAACCACAACCCCCCCAACCCTGTGGTCCAATCTTGGACCGTGAATCACTGAATACCCAGCCAAAACTGCTGCCTCAAGAATGGGACCAGCATTTCCATCCAGCCAGGTTTCGGTGATGCAAGCCAGATCCGCTGTACTCACCAAGTCCACCATGATAGCAGTCTTGTTCACAATGGATCTGGCATTGCATAACACTGCCCGAGTTGAACAGAGCCCCTGGGATGCCCCTGCGACCTGCCCATCATTACTAATGATCGTGCCCTTGGGTATGGGGGTCAGACAAGGAAACCCCTGCTCAGACCTCCATTTCACCCCAGGGCATCTTCTGGGCTTAACAATCCCGATGCAAGTGCTCTCCTCATCCATCCTCCACTGTTCATGCCCCCACCCCTCCCCCTCTTCCTACGGGCAATTCCCAAAGTCCAACAATGGTGGTAGACCAAGAAAACTAAAGGAGGGGGGAAAAGGGGTGAAGGGCATGAAGAGTGGAGGATGAATAGCGCATGACCGGGGGGGGTGGGATAATGATAAATATCCCCGTCCTTCAACATGGAGCAAGATAAAAACCTCCTACTCTTACTAAAACTAAAAATCACAACCCAAAGTTAAGATAGATATGATTTGTAGAAAGAGAACATGATATTATTAATGTCTCCTGGGGAGATACCCAATACCCCTTGCTTGTTCTTCATTACAGGGATATATCTACTAGCCTGTTGTTTACAAAGTTGGTACGCAAGTACTTTACCCCCTTTGTCACCTCCCTCCGAAAAGGTATGCCTGTGGTGAAGAATGGTGGCCTCAGCTTTCCTATTCAGGAGTTGATTAATTTCAAAACGGAGACCTAGATGGACCTACCTATAGAGGAGTGGATGAATGGGGAGGGCATGGACTTAAAAATGTCCTCAGCTGTAGCTTGTTTCTGTTCTAGAGTAACTAACAGCAGTTCCCTTTCTCTGCGTTTGGCTGCAGCAAACCCCATGATGTTACCCTGCATCGTGGCCTTGAAAGCTTCCCGTGCTGTACCAGCAGAGGTGTCCGTTATAGGATTCTCAGCTAAGAAAAGAGAGGATTCATTTTTAACTTAGGGGATAAAATCTGGGTCTTTCATTAGAACTGGGTCTAGTCTCCATTGTTTAGGTGGAGGGGCCACATGATCCCACTGTATAAGGAGCTGAACTTGGGCATGGTCCGAAATAGAGTGGGGGAGAATTGAGACATCAAGGGTTTTGGCTGTAAAGGTGGGTGATCCCAACCAAACATCCAGCCGACTATATGAGACATTAGCTTCTGAGTGAAAGGTATAGGCTCTCGTTCTAGGATGGAATAGTCTCCACAAGTCTATAAGCCCCTGATCCGAGATCATTTGATAGAGGGTCTTCCTGCTTCTGATGTGTGCCCCCTTAACATTATCATTTCTATCTAAGGAAGGTACTGGTGTGAGGTTAAAGTCCCCACCAATACACAGAGGGCAGTCTGGGGGCTTAAATTCCAAAATCACCTCCACAAGATTATGAAAAAACTGGGGGAGTATCCTCATTAGGGGCTTAAAGATTACATAAAGTAAGGGGTCCCATGGGTGTACAATAAGTGGCAATTACCCATCTGCCATCCTGGTCTGAGAGTGTCTGCACTAGTGTCCAGGTGAGAGACTTACGCACAAGAATGAGAACACCATGATTCTTAGTCGAGGTATTACAGTGAACCTGCTGGCCAACCCATTCTTTATTCATATGGGTATGATCATCACCAGAGAGCCTAGTCTCTCATAAAAAAGCCACTTTGGAATGTAGGCATTTCATATGGGCCAGGACCTTCTTGTGTTTCACTGGGGAGTTCAGCCCCCTGACATTCCAGGTGTGAATCGCAATGTCTGTCATTATGTTTGAAAGGCCACAGAGAGGGAACAGGGAAAGTCCAGAGAGGGGTACCGTAAGGGCAACACTTTATACCGGGTATTTAAGGTTTACTATACTCCACCTGTGAGGACAGGTTATAGATGACAATATATAGTACTGTCAAAGAGCACTGTATCTATATGCTACCTAATAGTCTTAACTAAATAACTTATTCTGCAGAATAACAAAGGAGGTGCAATGGGACTTAACCAGCTGGGGCCCCAGCCAATGGTATGCCCTGTCACCCTTGGGGGTGTGGAAATTTTGCTGCCCAACATGGAAATGAGCCCCTTGTACTATAACGCTAATATTGGGTTTTCTTGTACAAAAGGAAAAAACTTGTGTTTACAAAGGAGAACAGTTATGCAGATCATTGCACTGAACCATAACCGTGCATACAGGTGAAAGCCCCCATATAGGGGATAGGGGACATTTTGAAAGGCCCCTAGATTAATGGCTGGTTTGAAGGGTGGTGGGGAGAACAGAGCCCCTGCTCATAACACTGGGCTCATCTTCCCAGGGATCAGTGGTCTGTTTATGGGGGTTTTACCAAGGTTCACTGGCCGTGGGAGCCACAAAATGTGGGTCAACTCAGTGATGCCCTTCTAACAACCTTACTGAGGGCTCTCGGTCCTGCGTCCCCATGGCAATCAGAAGAGGAGGAAAGAAATCCCTATACAAGGCCTAAAGTAGGTCTAAATAACATTAGCAACAGCTTAATTCAAACATTCGTAACATACAAGCTTAACACAGCTCTATAATCGCATTGTAATGAACGGCTTGTAATTAACATGTGGTACTTCCCTTGTAGTACAAAACTCCAAGTGGAGGTATCTAGGAGTCAAGGAAAAAAGGAGAAATCAGGAATAAGGGGTAGGAATAAAACACAGAATATGTTTGTAGGGTGTAAAAGAGATACCCTTACCAAAGGAAAAAAAATGGGGCACATTAAAGGAATTACAGAGACTGGATTAAAGCCCAGTGTGTGTTTAGTTTTATATGTAGCTGTCTCCCATCCCTCTGCTCTTACCCCTCCACAATGCATCACTCTGAGCATGTCTATCTGTTTAATGGACAAACTAAAAAGTCCAGGCAGTCCGAAGCCAGCACACCTCCAGGGTGCGAATACTTCATGGAGAGGTAACCACATTCAAAACTAAATCTCCTGCACTTAAGGGTTAGAAGTTGCACCCACAATGGGGTTTGTTAGAGGTACATTATATACTCAGTGCCAGCCATTTTCTTGTGAGCAGGACAGACCTTTCACTGCACTAATTCACGGTAGGGTGGCAAGAGGAAAGGCAAAAGAGGAGAGAATTACAAAATACATCAAAGAGAGGTAGTGAGGGGGGGAGTACATTCAGTCGGTTGAGGGCAAGGAAAAATAGTAACAGGAGACAGCTTTCGGTCCTATCTAAATAGGTAGGACCTCCAAAAGTAAATCTATTGTATTTAGCCTTCAACTATTATCCCCTTAAAATTGCAGTACAACCCCCTTATTATAGTATACCTCCAGGTAGGCATCTGGGAACCATAGGATCTATTCAAATACAGCCAAGTTTTTGAGATACCAAGGGTGGAACAACTGTCCCTAGGGAAGACCCGAGTTACTATTTTATCACTTAGCTGGAGCTTTCACTCTGGTTGTACATGCCACACTTAGCGTGTGCTATACCCCACCCTTCCATTTCTAAATTCCCTGAGACACCTGCCCCACGGTACTTATCTGACTATCAGACAGTGTGGAAAGCTGGAATTTCTGAATGTTCATGGAGGATTTGATTGTTGCGATTCAGCAGGGTCTTGTTCTGTGTTGTGGACTGGAGGTGAACCGGGAGCCAGAGTTCATGTTTCTAGATCTGGTAAACGTAAAGCCGATCCACAGTAAAGGCACATGAGGTACGGTCATCCTCAGAGTTACTTCGGTCAAGATCTGCATTGCTAGTGTCCATCTCTGCCTAAGAGTCAGTGTTGGGTAAATCAATCAGCACAGCGAAACGGTAATAAGCAAAATATGGGCTGACGTACTCTGGTTCAGCTGCAGTAGCCGTGATGAAGTTCTGGGCCGTACTTCTGGAGAATTCTTCCTGTCCTGGGGGTGGCCACACTTAGAATGTGGTGAGTTTGGCATTCTTTTCCTGACTTTGGTGTTATGGGGCTCCAGACCTGCATGAGGAGCTGTAGGAAGTGTGGTTTCAGGCAGATCTAATGCAAATAAATGAAGTTGGGTTTAGGCTTCTTTTAGGTTGGAAGATGAGGATCTTGGACCAGTTGGCCACATATCAGCAATAATGGCCATGGTAGCATCCGGGGAGGTAAATTGCTGAACTGCACCATTCACCGATAGCTGTAGGTTGGCCTGGTAACCCAGGGTAAAGGGGATTTGCAGTGCATGCAATTTACGAAGGACCTCGGAGAAGGCTTTGTGCTGAGCGGCCAATTCTCTGGAATAGTCCTGAATAATCATGATCCTGTATTCTGTCCAACGGAGTTGACTCAGTTCTCTGGCCCTGACCTGAATAGCTTCATTTTCAGGAAAGTCCAGGATTCGTACTATGAATGGCCGAGGTCTGTCACCTTGCGTCGGTCTGGGCTGCAACGAGCGGTGTGCCTGTTCAAACATGATTTTCGTGCCTCTAGGTAATTGTAGAATCTCCGGTAGTGTTTGTTGTAGGAAGGGTAGCACCTTTCCCCTTCACAACCCTCCGTAAAGCCAAGGAGATGCAAGTTGAAATGGTGACTCCTATTTTCTAAATCTTCTACTTTATCTTGGAGAAGACGTATCAGGGCCACCTAGTCTTGCATGGTGGTGCAGTGCTCGTGAAGTATGTCATCCTGTGCAGTTGTCTTTTGTTCTAGTCACTCCACCTTCAAATCCATTTGCTGTATAGAAACAGCAGTGTTGTTTGCTGCCAGTGTTAATGTATCTATGCTGGTCATAATAGAGGCAAACATGTCTCTTACTTAAGGTTCTTCTCTTCCCGATGTTGAGTGTGCCATGCGGCCTGGCTGTATGAGTAGCTACAACTCCACTCGCTTTTAGTTAAATCAGTTTGGATCGAATCTTTCCCACTGTCAGCCGGCATTTATTGGGTATCGTCAGACCACCAGTAGAGTATTTTCCCAAGTCGGGGTTCACAGAAAACCGTATAGTTTAGGGTGTGGTTCACGATAAACAGTGTGGTTCACGATAAACTTAGCTGTAGAGTCAAGTCACAGAAAAGTGAAGATACTGGACTTCAGGAGGGCTGATTTTGTCAAAATGGGTGAGTGCCTCAGAAAAGCACTAGCAAACAGGCAAGAAGGTGGGGTAGAGCAACAATGGGGAAACATCAAAACCGCCATCACAGAGGCAACAAGCCTTTGTGTGAAGCAAATAAACAAATCAAAACGAAAGAAAAAAAAAACACTATGTTTCTCAGAAGAAGTGGCGAGGAAGGTAAGGGAGAAAAATATAGCATTCAGGAAGTATAAGAAAACACAGAAGGAGCAGGACAGAGAACTGTACCAGTAAAACAGAAGGAAGCAGGGAAGGCAGTCAGAATAGCAAAGGCCCAAACCAAGGAAAAGATAGCCAACTCAGTTAAGAAGGGGGATAAAACCTTTTATAGGTACATTAGGGAGCAAAGAAAGACTAACGCAGGGATACTGAGGCTGAACAAAGAGGAAGGTGGTTGGGCAGAGAGCGACAGTGAAAAAGCAGGGATACTGAACGGATACTTCTGCTGAGTATTCACAATGGAAAAAGCAGGGGGAAACACCCAATCCGGTCAATAGAAGCACTCTGGATAGTAGAATTGATATTAGTCCTTTCACAGAAGAAAGGGTTCTGGAAGAACTCTTAAAACTGAAGGTAGATAAAGCAATGGGGCCTAATGGGATTCACACCAGAATTCTAAAAGAACTAACGGAAGAACTAGTAACACCACTGACTACCCTTTTTAATAAATCATGGGAGGATGGTGTGGTACCTGAGGACTGGAGGAGGGTGGATGTGATTCCCCTTCACAAAAGTGGGAGCAAGACACAGGCAGGAAACTACAGACTTGTCAGTTTGACCTCAGTGGTAGGGAAAATTATTTTGAAGGAAAGAACTGTTGAGTACCTAGAGGCCAGTGGGGCACAGGACTCAAGGCAGCATGGAGTCACAGTGGGAAGGTCATGTCAGACAAATCTAATTGATTTCTTTGACTGGGTGACCAAAGCAGTAGACCAAGAACAGGCTGTGGACATGGCCTACCTAGACTTTAGCAAGGCATTTGACACAGTCCTGCACAAAAGATTAATAAACAAATTAGCCAGCCTGACAGTGGGTCCCAGGGTGGTAGCCTGGGTAAAACACTGGTTGGACAACAGGACACAGCTGGTAATAGTAAATGGAATCCACAGTGACGAAAGGAGGATTACTAGTGGGGTACCGCAGGATTCAGTACTGGGGCCAGTCCTTTTTAATGTCTTTATAAGTGACATTGCAAAGGGACTGGAAGGGAAAGTATGGCTCTTTGCAGATGACACAAAGATCTGCAACAGGGTTGATACACAAGGTGGGGTGGAAAGGATGACAAGGGACTTGGCAAGGTTGGAGGAATTGTCAAATGTATGGCAGCTTAGATTCAATGCTAAGAAGTGCAAAGTAATGCACCTGGGAAATAAAAACGCAGGGGCAGAGTACACAATGGAGGGTGAGATACTGACAACAACAAAAATGGAAAGGGACCTGGGGGTAGTCATGTCAGATGATCTGAAGGTGGGCCAGCAATGTGAGAAGGCAGTAAGAAGGGCTGGGGGAATACTGGGGTGCATAGGGAGAGGCATAACCAGTAGAAAACAGGAAGTTGTTGGCCCTCTGTACAGACAGTAGGTAAGACCACATCTGGAGTACTATGTACAGTTCTGGAGATCCCATCTCCGCAAAGACATAGACAGGGTGGAGGCTGTCCAGAGGAGGGCAACCAAAATGATGCAGGGTCTGCATCAGAAGACATATGAAGAAAAATTAAAGGAACTAAAGATGTATAGCCTCGAGGAAAGGAGGGAGGGGGACATGATAGAAACTTTCAAATACCTCAAGGGAATCAACAAAGTCCAAGAGGGTAGCATCTTTCAGAAAAAGAGATGTGCAAAAACAAGGGGCACAATTTGAAGATAAAGGGGGACCAGAGGTAATGTGAGGAAGTATTTCTTCACAGAGAGGGTTGTGGATACATGGAACAGCCTTCCTGAGGAGGTTGTAGAGTCAAAAACAGTGGGACAATTCAAGAATGCATGGGACAAACATAAGGCAATTCTAGTGGGGGGTAGGAGGAAGTAGGCTGTTGGTTAACTGGGATCTGCAGCTTATCCGTTAGGTAGGGAAATGGGCAGACTAGGTGGGCCAAGCGGTCCTTATCTGCTGTCAAATTCTATGTTTCTATGTTTCTATGTTCTGAGCTCTTAGGCATATGGAGCTATAAAATCAAGCCACCATCTTGGTTGAGCTTTAGCCATGCCCCCGGCTAAGTTTTTTAATGCCCTAGCACCTCTTCTAACTTTCTGCCAACAGGGCCAGCCCTGTATATGCCTCCTTTTTCTCTTCCATGTCAGAGGATATTAGTGGTCTCCTTGGTCGCTGATCACCCCCAGGTGGCTCAGCTTCCAATTTACCACTAGACTTGGGCTCTGATCTGACATGCATATAACTTGGGGTATCTGGCTGTGGGCAAGAGTTATGGCCTTCCTGCTTCCTTACCCTTTTCTTGGGTGCCCTGGGCTCTGGTCCCAAGTCTTCTTCTGAGTCAGACCCATACTACCCTTTGAGTTTCTTGGGTAATAGATGACTAGGCCTATGCTGCCTAGGCTATGGGCGCCTCGGCCTTCATGGTCTGATTGGGTCAACAGACCGTAAGTGATTCCCATCCAATGAACTATCTGGGTCCTCTGATCCTTTTCTGGGTGAGGACTTCTCCTCAAGCCCTTTCTTGTCTTTTTTTGGCAGCTGTTTTTTTCACTTGTCACTGCCTCCAGTTTCCCCATATCCTGTGCCTCTGTTTGCGGGGGGGCTATGCCCTCCTCCAAGCTGGAACATTCCTCTTGAGGACCCCGAGGTGGAATAACTGGGAACCCCACCAACACCTGCAACCACAACCTAATGTCTTTGTTACCTAAGTTTGGCTTACCTCCTGGTTGTCATCTCCTTCGTGGGCTCTGATCCCTCTGGGGACCTTCCAGTGTGTCCAAGCATGCATTCAGCCAAGCCATTTCTTGGGCCTCTGCCATCCTCTCCAGTTCTGCCAACAGGGCTTTTGGGCTCTAACATAGAAACATAGAAGTTGACGGCAGATAAGGACCTCAAGGCCCATCCAGTCTGCCCATTTCTTTTTCTACCTTATGAATGTGCCATCAGCCTTTTTTCTGTCAATGGCCTATCTCTTCATACTCATCTGTATTGCTCCCTTATGCCTATCCCATGCCTGAAACATAGAAACATAGAATTTGACAGCAGATAAGGACCACTTGGCCCATCTTGTATGCCCATATTCCTACCTTACAGATAAGCTGCAGATCCTAGTTAACCAACAGCTTACTTCCTCCTACCCCCCACTAGGACTGCCTTATGTCTGTTCCATGCATCCTTGAATTCCCCCGCTGTTCTTGACTCCACGACCTCCTCAGGGAGGCTGTTCCATGCATCCACAACCCTCTCCGTGAAAAAATACTTCCTCATTACCTCTGAGCCGCCCCCTCTATCTTCAAATTGTGCCCCTTGTTCTTGCAATCTCTTTTCTGAAAGATGCTACCCTCTTGGACTTTGTTGATTCCCTGAGGTACTTGAAAGTTTCTATCATGTCCCTCTCCTTCTTTCCTCAAGGGTATACATATTAAGCTCCTTTAGTCTTTCTTCATATGTCTTCTGGTGCAGACCCTGCACCATTTTGGTTGCCCTCCTCTGGACAGCCTCCACTCTGTCTATGTCTTTGCAGAGATGGGGTCTCCAGAACTGCACACAGTATTCCAGATGGGGTCTCACCAACTGTCTGTACAGAGGGATAACAACTTCCTGTTTTCTACTATTGTTGCCTCTTCCTATGCATCCCAGTATCCCCCCAGCCTTCCTTACTGCCTTCTCACATTGCTTGCCCACCTTTAGATCATCTGATATAATTACCCCCAGGTCCCTTCCATTTTTAAGGTTGTCAGTATCTCACCCCCCATTGTGTACTCTTCCCCTGGGTTTTTGTTTCCCATGTGCATTACCTTGCACTTCTTTGTATTGAATCTGAGCTGCCATACATCTGACCATTCCTCCAACCTTGCCAAGTCCCTTCTCATCCATTCCACTTCATCTTGTGCATCAACCCTGTTGCATATCTTTGTGTCGTCTGCAAAGAGACACACTTTTCCTTGCAGTTCCTCTGCAATGTCACTTATGAAGACATTAAAAAGGACCGGTCTCAGTACTGAATCCTGCAGTACCCCGCTAGTAACCCTCCTTTCTTCACTGTGTACTCCATTTACTACTACCCTTTGCATCCTGTTGTCTAGCCAATTTTTTATCCAGGCTACCACCTTGGGGACCACTCCAAGGCTGGCTAACTTGCGCATTAATCTTTTGTGTGGGACTGTATCAAATGCCTTGTTAAAATCTACTTAGGCCATGTCCACAGCCCATCCCATGTCTACTACTTTGGTCACCCAGTCAAAGAAATCTATTAGATTCATCTGACACGACCTTCCCATTGTGAATCCATGCTGCCTTGGGTCCTGTGCCCCACTGGCCTCTAGGTACTCAATAATTCTTTCCTTCAGAAGTGATTCCATCATTTTCCCTACCACTGAGTTCAAACTAACTGGTCTGTAGTTTCCTGCCTCTGTCCTGCTCCCACTTTTGTGAAGAGGAATCACATCTGCCCTCCTCCTGTCCTCAGGTACCACCCAATCCTCCCATGATTTGTTAAAGAGAGTAGTCAACGGTGTCACTAGTTCTACCCTTAGTTCTTTTAGAATTCTTGGGGAATCCCATGAGGCCCCATTTCTTTGTCTACCTTCAATTTTATTAGTTCTTTCAGAACACTTTCTTCTGTAAATGGACTGGTATCGACCCCCATCTTCAGAGAGTTTCTCTTGTTTGGTTTAGGTACCTCCCCCTCCTCTTCCTTTGTGAATACAGAGCAGAAATATTCGTTCAGTATCCCTGCTTTTTCATTGTCCCCCTCTACCCACATTTCCTCCCCTTTATTAAGCCTCAGTATCCCTCCTTTGGTCTTTCTTCACTCCCTAATGTACCTATAAAAGGTCTTATCCCCTTCTTAACAGAATTAGCTATCCTTTCCTCAGTTTGGGCCTTTGCTATTCTGACTGCCTTTCAAGCCTCTTTCTGCTTTAACTGATAAAGTTCTCTGTCCTGATCCTTCTGTGTTTCCTTATATTTCCTGAATGCTATCCTTTTCTCCTTAACCTTCCCTGCCACCTCTTTTGAGAACCATAGCAGTTTTTAACTTCATTGTGTTTTATTGATTTGCTTTATACAAAGGCTTGTTGCCTCTGTGATGGCTGTTTTGATTACTCCCCATTGTTCCTCCACCCCTCCTTCTTGCCTGTTTGCTAGTGCTTTTCTAAGGCACTCTCTCATTTTCCCAAAGTCAGCTCTCCTAAAGTCCAATACTCTTGCTTTTGCATGGCTTGAATGAAGCCCTGTTCAGAATTCATGTGCACCACTTCCTGAGATAGGCCGTTCCATGCATCCACCACCCTTTCTGTGAAAAAGAACTTCCTCACATTACTCCTTAATTGGCCTTCCTCTAATCTCGTGCTGTGTCCTGTTGTCCTGCTATTTTTCTTATTTTGAAACATGTTAGACTCTTTCACCTGTCTTATGCCCTGAAGGTGTTTGAATGTTTTGATCATATCACCTCTCTCCCTCCTTTGCTCTAGGGTATACATAATGAGCTCCATTAATCTGTCCTCATATGTTTTCTGATGCAGTCCCTGCACCATTTTGGTTGCCCTTCTCTGGACTGCCTCATTTTGGTTAATGTCTTTGTGAAGGTGTGGCCTCCAGTACTGCATGCAGTAATCCAGATGGGGCCTAACCAGTGTCTTGTAAAGAGGAATTCTTACCTCCCTCTTCTGACTTGTGATGCCCCTACTAATACATCCCAACACCCCCCTAGCCTCACTTACTGATTTAGTGGTCTGCCTAGATGATTTCAGGTCATCAGTGATGATGATGCCCAAGTCTCTTTCTTCTCTTGTGACTGCCAGCAACTCCCCTCCCAGCCTAGAGGTGGCTTCAGGGTTTCTCTTCCCTATGTGCATGATCTTGCACTTCTTTGAGGTAAACCCCAGTTGGCAGTCTTACGACCATTTTGTCAGCTTATCCAGATCTCTTCTCATTCTGCCCATCCCATCTAGATCATCTACTCTGTTGCAGATCTTGGTGTCATCTGCAAACAGACAAACCTTACCCTCCAGTCCATCTGCAATGTCACTGATGAAGATATTTATTTATTTATTGAAAATTTCAGAATTCCAATCATTTGTGTGATAGACTCCGTTGCAAAGGCTCCACATAAATACAAAGCAGAAACATTACATTTAGACTTATTATACATAGTTCACAAATTACATTTAGACATATTTTACATAGTTCACAGTACAGTGTATTTACATAGGTTGATTACTATCTCATGGGTCTTTAGAGGACCCTGGGTCATCAAGGTGAGATGGGTCAGGTTACCGATTCTGAGGGAATTTACAGAGCCCTGAGCTGTGGTATAAGTACAGCAAGGTTGTAGGCCTAGGTGTGCAGTCATGGAATTAGTTAAATTTCTATCACCTTTAGACAAGGGGAGGAATGTTGGGAACAACCACAGGCCTTCGAGTCAAGAAGAAGGCTCTTGATACCAGTTTTAAATTGGCCAAGACTAAGGGCCAGGGAGATGGAGGATGGAAGATTGTTAAGCCAGAGGGGACCACGATAATGGAAAGACCTTTGCCCTAGTTAGGTCCTACAGTGTGGGACTATGAGGGATGTGCTAGCCAGGTGCCTAGGGGTAATCCTGTATGGGGGGGTGGAAGCCCTTAGGTGTCAGATTCATAAGTATTTTTTTGGCTTGGAGGCAAGTGTGGTACTCAAGTCTCACTTCAAAGGTCAGCCAGTCTACTAGCTTGTAGAGCACACACTTGTGGGTTAATCTATCACAACCTGTGACCAGTCGGCAAGCTTTGTTGAGAGCTAGATTGATGCAGTGTAGGGCTGTTTGGTCAGTGGTGCCATAAATTATTATCCCATAATCGACCAATGAAACGACTGAGGAGTTTACAGCCAGACATAGGGCCTGGGGGGCTAGACAGTGTTTATGTCTGTAAAGAATCCCTAATCAGGAATTAACAGAAGAAGAAAGGTGTTTAATATGTGTGAGGTTGGTGAGGGATGTGTCCAGTGTGACACCTGGATATTTGAAATTTGGGACCTGTTCAATGTGGAGGCCCTATGCGTTTGAGATGTATAGCGGGGCATTACTGTAAGGGCTTTGGCGGTGAGCAAAGATCATGGATTTCATCTTGTTGTAGTTTAGTATTAACTGATGACCAGTGAACCAGGATTCTAATTCTCTAAAAAAGCCTTGTAGGGCATTTTGAAGAGAGTTAGGATCAGTATGTTTCCAGTATACTAAGGCATCATCTGTGTAGAACAGTAACTTTCCACTGCAGGACTGTGGGAGGGTGTTTAGGAATAGAGTGAAAAGTAGAGGGCCTAAAATCTACCCTTGAGGGGACACCCGTTTGAACTGTTCGCTTGGAGGAGACGGTGGTGCTAATTTTGACTTGTTGTGTCTGGTCTGTGAGATAGTTTTTGAACCAGGTAATAGCCTCAGGGGTGAAATGAAGTGAGTGGAGGGAGTGGAGAAGTAGTGCATGACTGCCTGTGTCAAACGCTTTGGTCAGATCAACATAGATTGCTCCTGCTATTGACCCCTGTTCCTGTGCCTCATGTATGTAGGATGTAAATTCGAGTAAGGCTGTGGTAGTGCTGTGTCCCGCGCTGAAACAGTGATGTTCATGGCAGAACAGATTGTGTTTGGCCTGGTAATCAGTGAGCTTGTCCAACACAATTTTTTCAAGAGCTTTTGGGGGGGGGAGGGTAGTAATTGGCCTCTAGTTACCAGGGGGGAGGTGGGATCACCATTCTTTAGGATTGGAGTGATAATTCCTCTTTCCCAGAGAACAGGGAATTGAACTAGGTGTAGTGAGCAGTTTAGGAGTTTGGTGAGGTGAGGGAGGGTCTCATTCAGTGTTAGTCAGATAATTTTGAGGTCTAAGGAGTCACTGCTTTAGCGGGAAATGCGCAAGGCTTTGGAGAGGTAGAGTTTGGCCTCCTTGCAGGAGATGATACACAGTCGGAAGGTGGGTGTTGTTGTGGGAGGGTTGACAGAGAAGGGCGGCTGGAGATAGGGCCAAAGAAGTTTTGCAGGAGGATGGGACTGAGGTCAGAGAAGAAGATATTGAAGAGGACTGGCCCCAGGACTGATCCCTGCGGTACCCCACTTGTGACTTGCATCTCTTCTGACTGTATACTGTTTACCACTACTCTCTGTTTTCTGCCCATCAACCAGTTTGCCACCCAGTTGACCAACTTCTGACCCACCCCGAGCCTACCCAGCTTATTAATCAATCTTCTATGTGGAACAGTATCAAAAGCTTTGCTGAAGTCAAGGTAGGTGACATCAACTGCTCCCCCTTGGCCCACCACTCTGGTTACCCAGTCAAAGAAATCCATGAGATTATTTTATAAAGACCTTTCTTTTGTAAACCTATGCTGTCTTGGATCCTGTGCTCCCATGGATTCCAGGTGTTGTGCTATCCTTTCCTTAAGGAGTGCTTCCATAATCTTGCCCACTACTGAGATAAGACTGACTGGTCTGTAGTTCCCTGCCTCCTCCCTGCTACCATTCTTGTGGCGCAGGATCACATGAGCCCTTCTCCATTCCTGTCTCACTAAACAGTTCTGATAATCACTCTGCTAGTTCCACCCTTAGCTCCTTTTAGTACCCTGGGATGTATGCCTTCAGGCCCCATTGCCTTGTCCACCCTGAGCTTATTGAGCTCTTGTAGGACCTTTCTTTTGTGAAGGGACTAATGCATACCTCCCTCCTGCCTGTGTCCATGGTGCTGAGCTGTAGGCCCTGTCCTACCTTCTCTTCAGTAAATACTGTGCAGAAGTATCTATTTAGGATAGATGCTTTTACATGGTCCTCCTCCTCACACTCTCCCTTATCCCCTTTGATCTTAACAATACCCTGTCTGGACTTTCTCCTTTCACTAATGTATCTATAGAAAGTCTTGTCACCTTCTTTTACTGTTTATGCTAGTGTTTCCTCAGTTTGGGCCTTTACCTGCCTTATTGCCTTCCGTGCTTCCCTTAGGGAAGTTTGGTATGCCTCCCTATCTTCATTCCGCTGAGTTCCCTTATATTTCCTGAAGGCCAGCCTTTTGTCTCTGACCTTTTCTGCTACTGTTTTTGAGAACCAAAGTGGTTTCCTTCTTCTTTTGCACTTCCTTTTCTCTCTAACACAATGGGATGTTGCTTCAAGTATTGCATCCTTAATGCTTGCCCACTTTACCTGTACCCCCAAACCTACATTTCTTTTTGCCAGAGATAGCTCAACTCTGTTGCTCATCTTATCAAAGTCAGCTCCTCTAAAGTCCCATAGTTTTGCCTTGGAATGGGATAATTTACTTCTAGTGGCCACATTGAACCATACCATGTGATGGTCACTGGTCCCCAGGTGACCTTCTACCTGGAGATCTGAGATCCTTTCCCTGTTATTTAGCACTAGATCTAAGATAGCCCTGTCTCTTGTAGGTTGTTTTACCAGTTGTTTGACACCCTCCCCCTGCAGGGAATCCACCATGTTTCTAGTTCTGGCAGATGTTCCTGCTGGTATTGACCAATATGTATCTGGCATGTTGAAGTCTCCCATTATCAGAACCTCCCCTTTAGCTGTCATGTTTTGTATATCTTCTAACAGTAATGTGTCTATGTTCTCCCCCTGGTCTGAAGGTCTGCACACATCCCCTGTTTGTATGGCTGACCCATTTCCTGTTTCCAGGATGACCCACAGTTCTTCTGGCTCCTTATATGTATTCTGAATTTCTGTAGCTTTGATATTTTAATTGACATAAAAGGCCACTCACCCCCCCCCCTTTGCACCTTGGCCTTTTCTGAACAGTGCATATTGATTTTTGCAATGTTATCTGATGCTGGGCACCACTGTACTTTTTCTATGGAGCTCCCTGTGAATGCTGCCTTATTACAGTGAAGCCCACTAGGATGAAGCCCAACTCTGCAGAATTCTGCAGTAGAATTACTGCAGCAAGCAATGCATTTTCAATGGGAGTTAATCCCTTTTGTCATGCAGGAAACTTGTGAAACAGTGGTTCATCCTGATGGGCTTCACATTACCACAAAACTTAGTATTTTCCTTCCTTCCCCATGGCAGCTGAATTGTATGGCTTGGCAAAATGTATAAATATGGCTTCCACAAAATTATTACAAAATTCCATAGAGTTTGCAAAATCTCATGCTATTCCATTGTTATTACTAATATTATTTTGCAGTGTTTGGAAGACTGAGACATTTCCATCCTTTAAGCAAGAGATTAGAAAGTTGATACACTGCCTCATTTTAAGGTCTTTAAACTGACCAATACTGGTAACATTGTGTTTCCTAGTTTCAAATTTATAAGGGCTTATAGTTCTGTAGTTTACATACGTGTGGAATTAAATTTTAAAAAATTCCAAATGTTTGGCTGCTGATAGCTCCATCCCCTTTAAAACAAGAGATCTGAAACTTGGTACACTTCTCCATGAGGGAAGGAACTGTAAATAAAACAGATTTGGATTAGAAGTGTTAAAATTAAATGGAAATAACTGAAATTTTAAATTTCACAAAAATGTTGTGGCATTTTTATGGCAGTTTGAGAAATGTCACAAATGTCAGAAATAGAAACTTATTTTCATTTGAATTCTGCCAGTAGAAGGTAAATTGTGATCAGCCCTATAATCAAATCATTAAATATATTTATAGACTAGCTTTCTAATATTTTTCAAATATGGTGCAATTTCAGAAATAGTTCGACACTATTCCAATAAATTACATATTTAGTAACATCAATATATTTTATAGATGATAATTTTATTTTTTTTATTTTTATTTTATTTAAACAGCAGTTTGGAAAACCTTTGAGCCATAGGCTCATTTACAAAGGTACCTTGTCACAGTAAGACAAACGAAAATACACAGTATAGCAGTACAACACATAAGTATAACAATAACTTAAGACATAGATACAAACAAGCTGGTACAGGTAGGATTGATGCAAACAATACCAGAGTTATGTTGTCCTTAGCAGCTTAGTAGTAAGCTTTGTCATAAGTATTGAGTACGGCTTTGACTAATGGCAATTACAGCATCGGGTGTTAATAAGGTGGTTACGTAAGGAAGTTTTGAAGCACGATATAGTTGGAGCTTCGGAGATGGAGGGGCGGTGTGTGTGTTGAACCAGGAGGGCCCTAAGCTGAAGGCTCTTGGCGTGAGAGGTCCTAGCTCTGGGATAACAAGAGAAGTTTTCCCAGAGGTCTGAGTATGAACTAGTGGGACAGAGCGGCGTATGGTGGTGGTCAATCCTGGCGGGGCTAGCCCAAGGAGGGTCTTTTTTGTAAGGGTACAGGTCAGATATTTGAGGCACTCATCAAGATCAAGTACCAGCGCTTTAGTGTACAGTAGACAGGTGTGAGTCAGCCTAGGTGCCCCAGTAATTAACCTGCAGGCCTTATTCAGAGTATTGCGAATTTTATGGAGTGCGGTCTGATCAGCAGCACCATACACTGGCAGTCCATAGTCCACTAGGGACAGGACAGAGGAGGTGACTGCGAGTCAAGGAGCTCCGGGGAGGCAGTGTTTATACCTAATGCAAGATGCCCAATCGGATATTAGTGGCAGTGGCTAGGGCAGCGATGTGTCCATGGAAGGAGAGGGAGGGGTCAAAATGGATCCCTAGGTATTTATAGGAGCAAACTTGTTCGAGTGGGAAAGAGGACCCAGAGTGAATGAGGAGTTTGAAGTTGCAGGACTTGTTTTGAGGATGAGTAAAGAACATGTTTTTGTTTTTTAAGATTTATCACCAATCTATGTTCCTTGAACCAGCCCTCGGCTTCAGCGAAGGACTTCTTCAGCGAGTCCTGGAGGGCAATAGGGTTACGACTTGAGGCAAAGATGACTGCATCATCAGCATACAGTAGAATGTTCCCTGAGCAAGAGCGTGGAAGGGTGTTAAGGTAAAGGGAGAATAGTAAGGGGCCCAGAATGGAGCCCTGGGGAACCCCAGAAAAGATGGGACAGATGTCTGAGTAGGTCTCATTAATTTTTACATGCTGTGAGCGGTCAGACAGATAACTGGTGCACCAGGAGATAGGCCCAGCAGCAAAACCAGAGAGACTAAGGGCATCAAGAAGAAGGGGGTGGGAGACAGTGTCAAAAGCTTTAGAGAGGTCAATGAAGACCACACCAGCCAGAGAACCAGTGTCTAAGGAGGAGTGAGAAAGTTGGAGAACTCTAGGAGGGCTGTGTTGGTACTGTGGCCCACTCTGGAAGCCATGCTGCTCAGGACATAGGGACATTGTAGGTGGAGAGGTAGTCAGAGATTTGAGAGGCCACCACTTTTTCCAAGGCCTTGGAGAGAGGAGAGAATGGAGATTGGTCGATAGTTTCCAGCCACAGTCCTATCACCACCTTTAAAGATAAGGGTGACAGTGGTGACTTTCCAGGCAGTTGGAACCTTCCCCAGGCAAAGAGAGTGGTTGATGAGGCATGTGATCGGGGTAAGGACTGTGTCTAAGACCAGCCATAGGATACACGGATCCAGGGTGTCACTGCCTGTAATATTACTCTTGAGGGCAGTGACAAGGTGTGGCCTAAGTTCTTGGGCAGAAACACGGCGGAGGAGAAAATAAGGGCGAGAAAGATTTACGGCAGGTGCTGGGGGAGGAGGGTCAAAAAAATTTGTAGGGAGGATAGAGCTAAGGTCAGTGAATGAGGTGTTGAGGTGGTTGGCTATGAGGGGTTGGGTCTGAGGAGATCACACTATTAATGTTGATCTGGTGGGTGGGGGAGTGTGCATTCCCATTTAACTGTTTAATGTTATCCCAGAAGGTTCTGGGTCCCCCATGAGGCAGTGAGTGAGGACCGATAGTGCTCAGACTTGGCCTTTCTGATGGCCCGAGTGCACTTGTTTTGGGCGGCAGCATATAACCGCCTGTCATTGGGCTGGCCAGTCTCAATGGCACGGTGCCATAGGTTGTCCCTATATTTGAGTTGGTGGATCAAAGCTGGGGTTACCCAGGGGGCATTCTGCCTTTTAGAATGGCGGGTCAACATTGGGGCAAAGATATCACAGGCATTATTAAAAGTTTGGGTAAAGAAGGAGAGAGCTGTGTCAATGTCAGGAGTTGCCTGTATAGGAGACCAGTCAATTTGGGACAGAAGTTCCTTAAGTTTTATCAGTCCACCAGGTATTAGAAGCCGCCGGCATGTGGACTGTGCTATGGGTTTGGGGACTGAGGATGACCAGTGGAATAGAATGGGGGAGTGATCACTGAGAGAGTCTGGAAGGACTTGTACATTGGGGATCCGATTAGGGCGGGTTGGTGAGTACCACATCAAGCAGGGTACTGGAGCTCTCTTGGGGTTAGTCCTGGTAGGGTGGGTAACTAGCTTGCGTAGGTCTATTGCAGAAAGGAGTCTCAGGTAGAGGAGGAGGAGGGCTGAGCCAGTTGACATTTAAGTCACCCACCAGAATTAGATCAGTGGAAGGAGGTAGTGAGGTAAGGTATTCTGTAAGAGAGGCAATGGCCTGCGTTTGGTCCCTGGGGGGCACGTATGCAGTAGTCAGATAAAGGGGTCCCTTTAAAGGGTCAGGGGTTAGTTTCAGTGTAAGTGCCTGGGCCCTGGAGTCAAGGATGGGAGCAGGCAGGGCTAGTACAGGGAGAGATTCCTTGACATAAATAGCAGCCAGCCGCCCCGTCTCCCAACACGGTCGGACCGGAAGAGGGTGAAACCAGGAAGGGAGACTAGGGAGTCAGGGGAGGATTTCGACAGCCAAGTCTCAACCAGAGCGATGACATCAGGGTTAATTGATGTGACCAGGCATTGTAGTGAGTCAAACTTTTTTAGGAGGCTACAGATATTCATGGAGACCATGCATAGGCCTATGGTGCGAGTCGTGGAGCTCCTGGGAACCGGGCCAGGGTTTGGATGAATGTTCCCTGACAGGAGTAGTAGCATGACAAACACCCTGGCTGGGAGATGGTGAGAGGTTTTCCTACAACTGACATGAGAGGGGAGGGGAGGCTAAGGGGGCAGGGGGTGGGCAGGGAGGTACAGGAAGGGAAGGCAAGAATAAGAAGACACCCAGATGTGCCTGAGGTGATGAGAAAGCTAGGGGGAAGGCAGGGAGGACCGAGACACACAGAGGTCCCAAGGGGCAGGAGAGCAGGTTCAGGAGCAAGGGGAGGGAGGGGTGCCAGGGCACAGTGTAGAAGTAGCAGATGGGTAAGTGGGTAAGGCACTGCTAGTGGGGAGGCACAGGCAGAGCATGAGGCAGGGCCAATACATTGTGGTGAGCAAGATCCCAGGGAAGTAGTGCTGTACAGGTAGGTGTGGGAAGTAGCAGGGAGCATGGGTCCCTCTGGTGGCCAACAGGTATAACCTGCAAATGGGAAAGTGGGAGATAGGTTCTGGGCAACAGGATGTGATGTCACCGGATGTGATGTCACGGGGTGGATCCTTAAATTGACAGCCACCCCTGGGTGGGAGGGTGGTTGGGGCGGATGGGGCAGATGGCGCAAAGCGCTGTCGGGCTAGCACCCCCCTGCAGGCGTCCAGACGAAGAGAAGAGGCTGTCTTTACCTCGAAAGTTATCAGGCTGGAAATTCAGCATCCTCAGGTGAGCTACTTGTGTTGCTTCTGTTGCTTGATTGTCCCGAGTGCCTAGCTTGGGGGGAGCTGCCTATGTAGTGGAGAAAACAAAGCCTCTCATTACTATGCAGTGGGAGAATATGTTGTGACTTTCACAAAGGAGCTCCACTCTAAGCAAACAGGGCTATTCCAAAATGAGGTCACACTAGGACCCAGCTATCCTAATACCTTCAGTTACAAGCACAATTAGCTCCAATACCACCATATTAAACAAGTCTGCTCTATATTAGTTGCTTGGTATATCTGGCTTTAAGGTGTAATCAGCAATTAGCTCCAATACCACCATATTAAACAAGTCTGATCTATATTAGCTGCTTGGTATATCTGGCTTTAAGGTGTAATCAGCAAGGCAACTCTAGGGAAACCAGTGAGTCCCTAGCTTTACACTTCAGCATTAGTAGCACAAAGAGAAGCAAATAACAAGCCCACCCAGTGGTGAACTGGGAACAAAGTTCATAAAATATAAGTGTTCATCAGGTAGCACTCCCCTGCAGGTGTCCAGATGAAGAGAAGAGGCTCTCTTTACCTCGAAAGTTAGCAGGCTGGAAATTCGGCCTCCTCAGGTGAGCTGGTTGTGTTGCTTCTGTTGCTTGATTGTCCCAAGTGCCTAGCTTGGGAGCTGCCTCGAAAGTTATCAGGCTGGAAAAATAATGTATGGACTTTGATAAATAACCACGCTGTAATCACTTTGAGAGGTTACCAAGACAACTTTGTAAACCTGAAGTGCAAAGCATGAGATGTTCAAAGTTGTCATGCTAACCTCGATAAGTGATTTCAGCAAAGTTATTAATCAAAACACATTCATTAGCTTTTATAGTTTATGGGTGAAAATTATTCAGGAACACTAGTGCTAACTTTCTTGCTGAGGCTGCCTTTCACCCTGAAAATGTTCCATCACCACTGGCACACTCTGAGTGTGCTTGTCAGCCATATAAACCTCTACCCTTTGGGCCCACCTTCTCTGCTACCTGTTTGGCTGCAGCGTCTTGATTGCCAGACACTGCCCCAATTTGATTCACAAATACAGTTTCTCAAGCTCCCAACTGCTGACATTTCTGTCACCTTAGGAGTAAGCATGTAATGGAAAATTCAATCCATGGGACTCACAAATTGAAACTCCATGTTGGTGAGGGGACAGATATGGAGGTAAATGCCATATACTTTATGAGGCAATCATGTTACCAGTCAAATACCAGTGATATAATAACACTTTTAAAATGCTACTATTTTAAAATGATTGACAACAACTCAGAGGAATGCGCATGTGCAATGGTGCCAGCGTTGTTATGTCATCACTATGACCTACTCAAGAAGGGTTAACCACAACCTGACTTCATAGCGATTGCATAGCAAGATTGTAATCTTCTTGAATTCAGGTAACAATAACACCTCTCCCATACATTATAATTAAAACATATGAAACGTATAATACACATTACAGATGAAGTATATAGAATACCTTAGAAATTTTACATGTATGAAATTTTGAATGTATTGCCATTATTTTAATCAAGTAGCTCTTTTCTCATTGACTAATATTCTCCAGTTTCTAAATTATTCTTTATTGGTTTATGGCTATCTGTGAAATAGTATATGTAAGCAATAAGACACAAGGGTATGTACATTAGACACATCTAACTCATATCCAGGGGTGTAGTGAGATGTGAGGCCACTGGCCATGTGTTAGATGTGTCTAATGCACACCCCCAGAGTGTCTTATTGCACTTATAACATGGGAAACTACACTTACATTACAAAGAAAAATATTCAAAAGCATTTTTCTTCTTTAAAATAGATGTATTTTAATAAATATCCTTCCACTAGCGTAAAATAGTACACATGTTGTAAGGGGAAGAAAAATTATGATGAGATAAATGTTACATTTCTTTAAATTCAGCTACAATTCAGATACGGTTAAAAGATTAAAACCTTTATTTTAACAGTACAGCTACATACCAGTTTAAAACCACAGCTAATTTTTCTTTCACACAATAAATAGAACAGAACAATTACTATAACTCTCACAGAATTAATAGAAGGCTATTAAAAAAACACCCACACACTTCTGATATTTTATTTTCCTTATCCTCACACTGAAAATCACTTTTATTTAGGCTGCAGCACAGATATAGTGACATACCTTTCAACTGTACCACATTATGAGGAACGTTCCTCATTTTACTTCACAAAATCTCCCTGTTCCACATTGTGAGTACTTGTTCCACATTCACAGTCAACATTTCATAGCAAAAATCCATAGTAAATGATGCAAAAAATTTATTATTCAATTAATAACAGACTTTCTGAACATAAATGCAACATGTTAACAGTGTTTTGAGCTTCTTAGGTAAATATTTGATTAAGTGTTCCACATTTTGCCAATTTGTTCCACATTTTGACAGGCAATGTTCCACATAAGGGGAGAAAAGGTTGAGAGGTATGTATAGTGATATTACTGGTGAGACTGCCGGTTCACTTGAACATTGAGTTCGCTGGAGTGAGTCAGTACTGAAGGAGAAAAGAAATAACAGGATTAAGAATGGGCTCCAGCATTAGCTCCAGGAATGACATGTGATTGAGAAAATACTTGCTGCTTCATTCTGGATGAAATTTATTGTGCCATTGAAGGTGCAGTGTGAGAGGTTGAATGGACCCTGTGAACTTCATGAGGCTTGGTAGGAAGGACCCTGTATGATGTGTGATGCTTTGGCTGTAGATGGCACTGTGTATTCGGAAAAGCAGTGACAGCTTGGCATTTATGGCATCAGGAGATATTGAATCTTCACTGCATGCTAGTTTTGGTGCTTGGATCTGGCTCCATTTATGTCTGTCTTTGCTACTTGGTGCCCAGTAAACCATTAGGTTGACCTCACTTCTGTGGCCAGTCACATACATCATTTCATGGTTTTCAAGCCGAGCATTGGACATTAATTACACAGCTGTGGCTCGAACACTATGGCTAGTGTAGCGGTTGGGCAACCCAGCTTCTTTTGTAATTCAGGACATCATCATAGACAAATAATTTAATCCCATTGGTGCTTTTGAGTACCAGTTGCTGGTAGTGTCCAAATAATGTTGGGGCAGCAATTTTGGGTGACAGTAAAATGATGGCGCATCATGAGGCAACTTTGAGAGATATTTCTTCAGGCTGGAAACAGGGCATAGAGGAGAGACAGAGAGTTTGTACATGAATCCATGGTATGTTTCTCTATTAATTTCACTTGGGTCAGTGTGATTTTTTGTATGCTCATCATACAACAACGTAGCATACTCCAGTCCACAGTCATCTTTTTTTATTACAAAACTATCAGCCTTCATTTCTCTGAGCCCCTCCCTGCCATGTATGGCAATGTAGAGCAGGATATCCAGCCACACTTTACGGACAAGGCCAGATGTGGTATTCGCTGACAGGACGGGTGATTTTCTTAACAGTTCAAGGTCAGTTTTTGAAACAGCGCCATGGTGTTTTGATTTGTCTTTCTGATTTTTTCTGTAACATTTCATGACTGATACAAATACTGTGTTGCTAGACTTGAAAGAGGGGTTGCTAATAATGTTGATGTTTCTGCCAACTGCCAGAGAGTTAGTCACCTGTTCAAAGCAGAATGCAGCCCAGAGAAGCTTCTGAGGGCATATGCAGATCCATTTGAAGTATGAACCTCTGCATAGAAATGCCTAAAAATCATGTTAAACTCTTGAACAGGGGTTTCTTTCCAGTCTAAGGTTATGTTTCGGACTGATTGCCAGTCATTGAAAACTCCAGACACTCAGGCAGTTGTCTTTATGGTGTTGTTTTCATTTATGTCCTCTTCTATCTTATCTATTTCTGTGGCAGAGACATTGGCATGTCTTGTACTCACTGTGTTGGTGATTTCAGACATGGCTGCTGATGATGTCTGGTTTTCAGGTTGCTGTTCTGGTGATTAATTGCCATCCGTTTCTGGTGTGAAATTTAATTCAAAGGTTACTGTCTGGTTGTTGTCCATGGTATCTGAGGTACAGTTCTCAACTGACTGGCTAAGGAGAAAACATGGCTTTTCAAGCCAGCATTTATATCAAAAGGGACTCATTACCATTTGTGACCTGCTCCTTTTTTTTACCTGTGCATTACATGGAGCTAATGCACAGGTAACGTCCAATCAAATACAGCTATTTTTTCTTCCCATGTTATAACAATTATTTGTAGGCTGATGGTTACAATAATAAAAAATACAAACACAACTAGTGTATGTGCTGTTCCAAATGAGCTGTGTGTTTGTACTGAACACGTTTTCTTTGTTTGGTATTATTACTTAGTGATAAAAGGAAAGTGTGATTTTATGCCTAGTAATATTTGTACAGTATTTAATAATAACAGCATAATTTAGTGTAGGAAAGTTAGTACTTAGCCTTTGGAGGTGCCTGGGTGCACCCATGTGCTTAAGTGCTATATTCATTTTAAACCTGAGTCCCAGTTATTGAATATCAGATGCATAGACATGCAGCTGAGCTTTACCATCTGTTTCATTCTGAAACCAGAACAACAAAGAATCCTTAAATGACCCAGCTAACTATGTTTCTGAAGACTTGACTTACCTCAGTGGTACAACAATCTATGTCCAAGACCAAGAAACATCTTCGGGATTACAATGTTCTGTGCAACTGGTATAGTTAGCATGTATTAGAATAAGTTTACACATTCCCCAGACATTCTTCAAAGCAGTTTATGTGCATTTAGAACTGCAATAGTGAACACACCAAAGAGACCAGACTGAATAAAAGGTGATATCTGTTCTGGTCAATCCTTGTTGTTAGCTGACTTGCACAAAGATGTACATGCCTATGATGCCTTACACTGTGACTTGAGACATTAGAGTAAGTGTGTGGTTTGTCAGAGATGCAGAAAGAAAGAAACAGATCTTTAAATTGAGCTGTGATTCTGGATTAGCTCTCAGAGCAATATATACCATGTGTTATCCTGTAATCAGAATTCCATGGCACAAGTACAGTATCTCAAACATCTACTAGAACACACTGTACAATACTCCCAGACTGAAAGTTTTTTTTTACTTAGGACCAGCTTTTGATATTTTGTTTATATTTGTGAGACACTCCCTTGAAACTCACATGTTTAGATGCATATCAGTGTTTTAGACAAACTGAACAATTATGAAAAATGTAAGGATATTCTATTGATTACAATGTTTCAATGTGTACAGCATATTTATTTGCCTCTGCTTATGAAGTGTGATGTGGGGTGCATGAAGGACAATGGTCTCTTCCAACCTTAAATTACTATGCTGCTATATCACTTTGTATTTAAAATGGAATTAAGTTTCTAACCCCCTCCATTGCAAAAATTGCTTCCCTCATGGAATTCACATGTTTTGTCACATCAGTTTGCTGCAAGAAACAAGCCAAAGCAAAATACCTAAAAGATGACTGGAAATATTTTTAAAACATAAATGTCCTCCTGCTTCCCTTTCAGTGTTAATCATATTTTCAGGCATACATTGACCAGTTTTTAATAAATAAATGCTCTGATTTTGTTACCTACATTTTGACCCCATGGCTGTCATATATATATATATATATATATATATATATATATATATATTAGAGGCAAAAACTCCATTTAATGCATTAGTTAGGGTTGTTCCACAGCGACAAAAGTGAGGAAATTTGGTGTTAGGGGTTGAAAACCCCTTGGACCCCTGCCCACCCCCAACCAGCATTGGGGTTGTCAGCCCTAACTCTCACCCCATCACATGTGTAAAGCAGCAAAAGTATAGGAGAATGGGTGAGAGTTAGACCTATGACTCAATGCACCCCAATGCCGGTTGGGGGTGGGCAGGGTCCAAGGGGTTTTCAACCCTAACACCGAATTTCACTTTTGTAGCTGTGGAACAACCCTAACTAATGTATTAAACAGAGTTTTTGCCCCAATTTCTTCTTTGAGAATGATAATGAGAAATAGTGAATGTAATGAGTGGCGGAGGCCCTGGCCCCACGCACGTACGCGTGTGAGCACAGGACCCATGATGTCTTGAGGCATAGTAACAGGAACAGCAACACAAACAGCAGTGCTAACAGTGGCGCACATGGTAATGCAAGCGCGAATGAGAACGGAAAGGTTAACGCACACGGTGGCGTAGATGGGAATGGTCTGCCACGTAATGTGTTGTCACATAGTAACATGGTGCCTGCAAACAGAAATGTCAATGGGCATGGTGATGCAAAGTGAAACAGAAAGAGAAACAGTACTGTAGACACAAATGGCAAAAAATAACAGAAACGCAAGCGCAAATAAAAACGCAAAGTATAATACACATGGTGGTGTAGACGTCAATGGTAAGTGAAACGGGTATGGAACCACAAGCGGAAAGGGCAACGGTAACAGTAATGTAAGTGCACAGGCTGGTTTTCCCCAAAACCTGCACAGAGAAAGACAGTGAGTACAAAGAATGTATGCATAATAATGGGTATCGGAGCAGAAAATGAGGACTTGGAATACTAAATAGGTTATATCTCAGGAACCGTGACGATGTAGAAAAAATTAAAAGTCATATGATTTATGACTGTCCTGGCTAGATTTTGTAGGGGGCTAAGAACATTTCTGAACAAAGTCCATATCTCGCACTCGCTTTCGAGATATGGGCCCTGGCATGACGTAATGTTATCCTATGGGAAAAAGAGAAGTTCAGAGTGCCATAACTTTGCCTCCCTGTAATATTTTTCACCAAACCACTGAAAGGCACATCTGTGGGCTGTTGGCTGTCTTCCTCCAAATTTCAGGAAAAAAGACCAAACCGTTATTTTGCAGCAGGGTGCCAAAGGATTTCTGTAATGCGTTGGGTTGCCGTGATGTTATCCTATGGGAAAACTGTCAACTTTTAGTGCCATAACTTTGCCGCTGTGTAATATTTTTTCAACACAACACTGAAAGGCACATCTGTGAGATGTCAGCTGTGTTCCTTCCAAATTTCAGCCCAAACTCCTAACCGTTCTTTTGCAGTGCAGTGCCAAAGAATTGCTGTCATTTTCCCACAGACTAGAAAACTACTGTCGCAATTTGCGAAAGCTTTCACAAAAATTTGCGACACTTTCATGAACACGAAAGTACTTTGTGAAAGTACTTTTTCCAGAAATTTGAAAAACATATTTCTGGGGTGTTTTACCCCAAAATAAAGACATGGCTAGCATCCTCAGGGTCCGACTAGGTGAATACAAAAAGAATTAGGTTGCTAGAGAGTCCCAAATTTAAATGCCAACCATTTTTCTGATCACCAACTGAAAACTAAATGGTGGATTTGTGAAAGTAACAGGGGCATTTGCAAAAGTAAAAATGCATTTGCGACACTGTCAAACTTTTTGTTAACTTTTCCCATTGACTTACAATGGGAAATTGTTTTTTGAATAACTTTTGAACCGTTTAATATTTTTTCACCAAATCTTGAAAAGGCACATCAGAGACCATGGACGCATGTTCCCTGAAGATTTTGGGCTGGTTGCTCAAACTGTACGACCTGTAGGCGCAACCGTAGAATTCCAGAAAAAGCATAAATGTGAGCGTAGATCACGCTTAATAACTCCGCAGCCATATATACGACTGGTACAAAAATTGGCAGATCCCAAGGCCTATGGTTCTTGATCATGTATTCCAAATATCAGGCAAATCCATTAAATGGTTGCAAAGTTATTAAGGTAAAATTTTGGGTTTAACGTAGAAATAGTCTTCAATCAGAATTATGGTAGTAATTCATATTTAATTATTATATATATTATATATATATATATATATATATATATATATATATATATATATATATTATATATATTATATATATATATATATATATATATATATATTATATATATTTATAAAAGTAGGAAATTGCAGCAATATCATTAGCTGACCAGCATCACATGACCGTGCGTATATCAGAGCGTGACTGCACACCTCAGAGTGGTATATCTATTACATATATATATATATATATATACACACACATATACACACATATATATATATATATATATATACAGTACATATGGCAATAAATCCATTTAATGCATCAGTTAGGGTTGTTCCACAGTGACAAAAGCAAGGAAATTTGGTGTTAGTTTTGAAAACCCTAACTGCACATCCCCCCGCCACCACACACACATACATGCAAGTAGGGAAAGGACCAAGGCAACACAACCAATCACACAACCAGCAGGAGGTGTATACCTGTGTTACTGTAGCAACTAGGTAAGAAACCCAACTTCAGGTATCATACAGTATTTCCAAACTTGTTCCACAAGGTTATTTCATCTAAAGGTGGAACAAGGTGGCAGTAGCGAAAACTGTGTACCTCACTATGTTTTTTGACATATGGGTGGCTAAAGGCATCATGGGTGCCGCAATGTTAGTCTATGGGAAATTGCTCAATTTCAGAACAGTGTAACTTTGTCATCCTTAAGTATGCTAGCACCAAAACAGGAAAAGTCACATCTGTGGGACAAGGACTTACTTCCAGGTAAACGTCAGTCCAAAGGACTGCCTCATTTGCTTGCAGGATGATGGCAAAGATGTGCAGCTATCAGGAGTATACTTTTGCAAAATACTGTCACAAACACGAAAGTGTCATAAACGGAACACACAAAAGTGTTGCATTTGTGAAAGCATGCAAAACAGTGTCACAAATTACTGTCACAAACATGAAAGTGTCACAAATGCATAGCATGACGCTGTCGCATTTCCAAAAGTGATGTTCGAAAGTATTTCAGGGAATGTGCAAAATCCTGTTTTGGGTCTTGTACACCCCAAAATACCATATGTGTAGTCTGTATTATGTGTTGGTGGCAGTGTGTGGCCCAAGATGGCCAGTTGTCCATAGTGATTTATGTTTTGTGGTGCATGGAATGTCCAGGATCAGAGTTAGCAATGACGACCCCATGCCACAGCCCGATGTAAGCATGGGTGTGTGGTTTCAGTGGTTTAGATAGTTGTATGTTATTTCTGTTACTTGCTGCTGCTGGTTGTGTGTGATTGGTTGTGTTGCCTTGGTCCTTCCCCTACTTGCATGTATGTGTGTGTGTGTGTGTGGTGGTGGGGGGAATACGCAGTTAGGGTTTTCAACCATAACACTGAATTTCCTCACTTTTGTCAGTGTGGAACAACCCTAACTGATGCATTAAACAGAGTTTTTTTTTGCCACGAATTTCCATTCTTTCTGAGAATGTGCAGTATAAAAAGTGAATGGAATGTGGTGGTGGGAGTGTGGAGCCCTTCAGGACCCATGCTCCCACTATGCTGACCATTTGTGCATAACAACCCTAACAGTAATGATAATGCTAACAGTAATGCTGACACAAATGCAAACAATAATGGTAATGGAAATGTGAACGCAGACACAAATGCTAACACTTACAGAAATGCAAGCAGAAACAGAAACAGTAACAGTAATGGTGACGCAAACGTAAACGCAAATGGCAATGGAAATGCAAGCAGAAATGCACAAGGTAATGGTAACATAAAAAGAAATGCTAACGATAATGGTAACGGTGATGGAAATGTAAAAAGAAATGCAAACATTGACGCAAATGGTAACGGTGATGGAAGTGCAAACATTGGTGGTAACGGTAAAGCCCACGCAAACATGAACAGAAACACAAATGCAAAAGGTTATGGTAATGCAAACGAAAATGCAAATGGTAACACAAATGCAAGTGCAAACAGCAATGGAATCGTAAACACAAACGCCAACATCAATGATAACAGTGTTGCAAACACAAATGGTAAAGCAACCACAAGCACAAATGCAAGTGCAAATGGAAATGCAAACAGTAATGGTAATGTTTACGGTAATGGAAATGGAAACACAAATGGTAATGCTAGCGTGAACAGTAATGGAAATACAAACTGCAAAGGTAATGTAAATGCAAACTCAAATGCAAAAGTTAATGTAAATGCAAGCACAAACAGAAACGCAAGTAGTAACATTAACGATAACAGTAATGCAAATGCAAATTGAAACGCATGCGCAAATGTTAACAGTAACGTAAATGCAAGCTGTAATGGTAACGTAAATGGAATCGCAAATGCAAACACAAATGGAATTGGTAACGTACATGGCAAATGCTAATGGTAATGGTAACGGTGTCACAAATGTAAACGTAAATGGTAAAGCAAACACAATCATAAACACAGATGCAAATGGTAATGGTAACACTATGTTAAGGGTCACACAAACACAAATGGTAACAGAAGCACAAATGGTAACAGTAACGGAAAGGTAAACAGTAAAGGTAATGTGAACCAAACATAAATGGAAATGCAAATGGTAATGAAATGCAAACAGTAATGCTAATGCAAATAGTAATGAAAACATAAGCACAAACATGAATGCAAATGCTAACGCTAATGGTAATGCTAACGCACATGCTTTGTGTTCAAAAGAGTTGCATTCAGAAGCACAGTGAATACAAAGAATGTAGTCATAATAGTGGCCTTTGGACAGGAGAATGAGCACTTGGAATACTAAACTGCTTATATCATAGGAAACGTACAATGTAGAAAAAAAAATTAAATCTCATATAATTTATGACTTTCCAGGCTAGTTTTGTACTTAGTGACGAAAAGGCCATATCTGGAACCATTTTTGAGATATGCGACCCAAAAGGCACAGCGAACACAGTAAGGTTATCTTGTGGGAAAAATCGTAAACTTAGAAGTGCTGTAACTTTGCAGCCCTGTTATATTCTGGAACCAAACCACCAAAAGGCACATCTGTGTGATGTTGGCTTTCTTCCTTGCAAATTACAGCCCAAAAGACCAAACTGTTGTTTTGTAACAGGGTGGCAAAGATTTCCTATTGTTTTAGACATAGTGTTGCAAATTACTTACACAACTCATGACACTTTCGCAAAAAAATCACAAAAGTGTTACATTTGCAAAAGTGCTTTGTGACACTACTTTTTACAAAAAATTAAAAACATATTTCTGGGGTGTTTTACCCCCAAAAAAAGACATGGCTAGAATCCTCAGGGCTCAAAAAGGTTTACACAAGAATTGTGTCCCTAAATGGTCCCAAATTTAAATACAACAGATTTTTCTCACCACCAACTGAATAAAAAATGGCTTAATCACAAAAGTAAAAGGGTAATTTGCAACAGCAAAAACTGCATTTGTGACACTTTCACATAGTTTGTTAACTTTTCCCATAGTCTATAATGGGGTTCAGTGTTTTTTGAATAACTTTTGAATCTTTTAATATTTTTTCATGGAATATTTGAAAAGCACACCGGGGAGCCAGGCTGCATGTTCCCTAAAGTTTTTGGACTGATCACTCAAACTGTGAGGGCTGTAGGCGCGAGCAAAGAAATGTGCAAAAACCCATACTTTCTGCATTTTTTTGTGCTCTGTTACACCACAACTGTATACCCAACTGTAACAAAACTTGGCAGGTCCAGAGAACTATGGTTCCAGACCATGCATTCCAAATTTAAGGCACATACGTCATACTGTGGCAAAGTTATTAAGGTGCAAAATTTGAGATTTAACCTTAAATGGGGTACTGAACCCTAACTATAGTGGCACTATATATATACTGTATATATATATATATATATATATATATATACATATATATACACAGTACTGTATATATTATAGTGGTGCAGTCATGCCACTATATTTAGGGTTATGAAGGCATTTCTATGTTAAAGTCAAAATTTTGGGCGTTAATAATTTTGGACCCTTTTAATGGATTTGCCTGAAAGTTGGTATGTGCAGTAGGGCATGGTAGATCTCTTGATATTCCAAATTTCTTTTTGGTTGGACTTATGGTCTTTGTGCACAAAAAAGCTGAAAAATTATCCAGTTTTGTAGGCAGTTTTTGGGATATTATCCGTGGTGCTGCACGGCCGTTGTGTGGTGTGCCACTCTGCGACATGGCTCATTATGAAAGAGCTTCACTGGCTGAATATGCCTCTTTTCATTTGGTGAAAAAATATTGAGGCATTCAGACATTACAGCACTTTTAAGTTCCCATTATAAGTCAATGGGAAAATTTATATGGTTATTTTGTGAACAAAGAATGGGGTTCTGGTTACCTGGTCCTGACTGGTGGGCAAAGAATTTGCAGCCTCATGGTCAAAGAATCTTTATCCCCGAGAATTCTTTGATTGTGAGGTCCGCCATCATGTTTTTGAATCCCGATTAAAAAAAAAATCAAATATCTTGGCTCAGGGGTCACTTCTGAAGTAAAACCTGGAAGGGTTTTACTCATAGGGCCTTGTTCTATTGAGGCATGATGGTGGTTCCATGTAATTCTGCCTAAAACTCAAGTTTCAGCATTTTTTATTCTTTGATCATGAGCCTGCAAATTCTTTGATCGCGAGCCTGCAAATTCTTTCATCATGAGATTCTTTGATAGCGATCCTGCATTGCAAGTGAGGGATGAGATGGCCCTTTTAAAAATTCTATTTTCTCAGCCCAGGGGTGGCTTAGGAACACAAATAAGGGTGGGTTTTGCTCGGGGGGCTTCGTTCTATCGAGGCATGGTGGTGGTTCCATGTAAATCTGCCTAAAACTTGAGTTTCAGCATTTTTTATTCTTTGATCATGAGCCTGAAAATTCTTTGATCGCAGGCCTGCAAATTCTTTGATCATAAGATTCTTTGATCGTGATCACTGATCGCGAGGGTGGGACATGATGGGCTGATTTTATAATGCATTAGGGCAATTTCACCAATCTTCAAGTTTAAATATCTCAGAAACGGTTTGGTCTTTTTACTTGAAATTTGTAGGGTGTTCTCAGCATGTCCTGTAGATATGAATTACTGTGTTTGTTTGTTGGAGAAATTTTTTTTGCAGAGATATTGTTTGATGAAATTTACATGTTGCGGACAGTGTTTTGCATTGTGCTGTTGGCTTGAAATTGATACGGTATCTAGCCTTAGTGTCATGGATATAGTTTTCATTAGTTGTGCCTGCAGAATGTTAACAGGTGTGGAATTCTGCATCTCTGATGAATGAAAATCTCAAACTTTTATATGTTATGTCTTGGACACAGTTTGGTATTTTACATTGAAATTTGGAGGGTGTTGATGGTACACACATGTTTACAAGTTGGTGGGAGGGCAGGGCCCGAAGGGCCTGCATACCCATCAACTTCAGAGGTTGGTGGAAGCGAGGGCCTGGAAGGGCTGCACTCCACCAGTTCTGCTGGTGGGGAGCACAGGCCTGGAGGGCCAGTGTGCTCCCACCAACTTGAACAAGTTCTTACTTTTGTTCTCTTTCTCAAAAAGTAAGGAAATTCTGTGCAAAAATTCTTATTTACTGTGGCTTGGGAATGTAGTTTCAGATGGCATGGGGTGACATGTAGGTCTCACAACCCCAATGACACACCCCATCAGCTGTCAATCTTGGGATGATGGGTGGGTCTGGGGGGAGGAGCAACCCTAAAGGACTAATTTCTTGACTTTTAATGCTTTAACCCTAAATGATGCATTAACGCAGTTTTTTTAAATATATATGTGTGTGTGTATATATATATATATATATATATATATATTTATATTATAGTGGCATGGTAGTGCCACTATAGTTAGGGTTGAGGAGCCACTTACATGTTAAACCCAAAATTGTGCACCCTAATAACTTTGCAACCATTTGATGGATTTGCCTGAAATTTGGAATTTATGATCAATACCCATACACCTTGGGATCTGCCAAGTTTTGTACTGGTCGCATACATGGCTGTGGAGTTACTAAGCATGATCTGCACTCGTATTTACGCTTTTCTGGAATTATACTGTCGTCTCTACAGGTCGCACGGTTTGTGTGACCAGTCTGAAATCTTCAGGGAACATGTGACCAGGGTCCCTGAAGTGCCTTTTGAAGATTTCGTGAAAAAATATTAAACGGTTCAAAAGTTATTCAAAAAACAAGTTCCCATTATAAGTCAATGGGAAAAGTTAAAAAGTTCGACAGTGTCACAAATGCACTTTTTACTTTCGCAAATGGCCCTTTCACTGTCGCAAATCCACCATTTTGTTTTCAGTTAGTGATCAGAAAATGCTTGCCATTTAAAATTGGGACCCTCTAGCAACCTAATTCTTTTTGTATTCACCTAGTCGGACCCTGAGGATGCTAACCATGTCTTTATTTTGGGGTAAACCACCCCAGAAATATGTTTTTAATTTTTTTATTTAGTTTTTGTTGACTGGGTAAGTGAACTAGAAAAATCCTGCCTATTTTCAGGCACGACCTGGGGGAAGGGGATACAGATGAATGCCAACTGACCTTGAACCAGATTAAGCTGTTGGTGGTATTTTTAGTGAATGAGGGAAATTTGGCCAGGACACCGGGGAAATTCCCCTACTCTTTTCGATAAGTGCCATGGGATCGCTAACATCCACCTGAACTACCACCAATCCAGGCAGATGGGACCTCGGTTTAACGTCTCATCTGAAAGATGGCACCTCAGAAGTGCAGCACCCCTCTCATGCTGCACTACAGTGTCAGTACTGGGATATTAACCCAAGTGCCAGATGTGGAACTGAACCCACAGCCCTCTGATCTCCCGGCCTCAGAGGCTAGTGCTACCTACTGAGCCACTGACACTGCATGTTTTCAAACTTCTGGAAAAGTACTTTTGCAAAGTACTGTCGCATTTCATGGACACTGTCGAATGAATTTGTGAAAGCTTTCGCAAACTTCGACAGTACTTTTCTAGGCTGTGGGAAAATGACAGCAATTCTTTGGCACCCGCCTGTAAAAGAACGGTTTGGTGTTTTGGCCTATAATTTGGAAGGAATGCAGCCGTCATCTCACAGATGTGCCTTTCAGTGTTTTGTTTAAAAAATATTGTGTGGCAGCAAAGTTACGGCACTCCAAAGTTGATGCTTTTTCCATTAGGATAACATTATGGCGTCTGACGCATCACAAGAATCCGTTGGTGCCCTGCTGCAAAATAACGGTTTGGTCTTTTGGGCTGAAATTTGGAAGGAGCACAGCCAACATCCGACATATGTGCTTTTTTGTGGTTTGGTGAAAAAATATTGCAGGGAGCAAAAGTTTTGCCACTCAGAACTTCTCTTTTTTCCATAGGATAACATTACGGCTTTCGCTGCGCCTTTCAGGGCCTGTATCTCGGAAACGGTGTGAGATATGGACTTTTTGTTGGAAAAATGCTTAGCCCCCTACTAAATGCAAAACTAGCCAGGAACGTCATAAATCATATGACTTTTACATTTTTTCTACGTCGTACGGTTCCTGAGATATAAGCAATTTAGTATTCCAACTCCTCATTTTCTGCTCCGAGAACCATTATTATGCATACATTCTTTGTACTCACTGTCTTTCTTTATGCAGCTTTTGAGGAAAACCAGCCTGTGTGCTTACATTACTGTTACCATTACTGTTTTCGCTTGCGGTTCCGTTCCCATTTCACTTACAGTTCATGTCTATGCCACCATGTGCGTTACCCTTTGCGTTTTCATTTGCGCTTGCTTTTGCATTGTTTTTATCATTTATGTCTACACTACTGTTTCTCTTTCTGTTTCGCTTTGTGTCACCATGCGCATTACTATTTGCATTTGTGGGCACAATGTTACTATGTGACAAGACATCATGTGGCAGTACAGCGGGGCCCAAAGGGCCCCACACTTCCTCCTCCGCATTACATTCACTATTTCTCATTATCATTCTCAAATATAAGGAATAGGGCAAAACTCCATTTAATGCATTAGTTAGGGTTGTTCACAGAAATGAGACTTGTAGTGTTGAAAGTTTCTGTTCTTGCTCACATCTCAACCAGCATCAGGGTGTGCATTAGGTTGTCGGTCCCAACTCTCACCCCATTCTTTCTACACCTCTGCTTCTTTACACATGTGATGGGGTGAGACTTGTCGACAACCATAATGCGACCCGATGCTGGTTGGGGTGTGGGCAGGAGGCCAAGGGGGCTTTAACCCTAACACTGAATTTCCTCGCTTTTGTCAGTGTGGAACAACCCCAACTAATGCATTAAATTGATTTTTTTGCCTCTAATATACAAATATATACATATATATATATATATATATATATATATATATATATATATATAGTGTAGCAAGGCAGTGCTACCATAGTTAGGGTTGAGTAGCACTTTTAAGGTTAAAAGGGTCAAATTTTGCACCCTAATAACTTTGCCAACATTCAAAAGATTTGCCTGAAAGCTGGTATGCTTAATTAGGCATGGTAGATCTTGGATCTCGCTGTTTTGTATCAGCTGGACATAATGCCGCGGAGTTATTAAGCAACAACCAATTCCGCAATTACACTTTTTAATGTTTTCTTTGCTCTCGCCTACAGGTCACACAGTTTGTGTAACTGGTCCAAAAACTTCAAGGATTGTGTGGTCAGGGTCCCCAATGTGCCTTTTGAAGATTTTGTGAAAAAATATTAAACGGTTCAAAAGTTATTCAAAAACAAGTTCCCATTATAAGTCAATGGGAAAAGTTAACAAAAAGTGCAACACTTTCACAAATGCACTTTTTAGTGTCGCAAATGGCCCTAGTAGTGTCACAAATCCACCATTTTGTTTTCAGTTGGTGATCAGAAAAATGCTTGGCATTTAAATTTGGGACCCTCTAGGGACACAATTCTTTCTGTGTTCACCTAGTCGGACCCTGAGGATGCTAGCCATGTCTTTATCTTTTACGTTAAACACCCCAGAAATATGTTTTTCAAATTTCTGGAAACAGTAGTGTTGTAAAATAGTGTCACACCTGCGACACTTTAGCAAATTTTTGTGAAAATTGCAGCAAATTGCGACACTACTTTTTCAGACTTGGCCAAAATAACAGGAATTCTTTGCCACCTTGCTGCGTAAAAATGGTTTGGTCTTTTGAGCTGACATTTGGAAGGAAGGTAGATAACATCTCACAGATGTGCCTTTTGGTGGTTTGGTGAAAACATACTGCATGGCTCCAAAGTTACGGTACTCTGAAGGTGGCATTTTTTCCCCATAGACTAACATGGTGGCATACGCTGCACATTTCGTGGTTCATATCTCGAAAACTATGCGAGACACAGATTTTTTGTTGTAAGTTGCATAGCCCATTGGGCTATGTAATAGCAAAAACCTAGCCAAGAAAATCATGATTTCTGTGAAAATTAAATTTTTTTCTATGGTGTGCAGTTGCTGAGATATTAGCAATTAAGTACTTTCAATACTAGTTTTAAGTTTGATGCCCATTACAATGCATACATTCTTTGAACACACTGTGTTTCTCTATGCACCTGTTTGGCAAAAACAGGGTATGCGCTTCTGTTACTGCTACAGTTACTGTTTCCACATGCGTTTATGTCTCCGTTTGCATTACCATTCTTGTGTACACCACCGTGTGCGTTACCTTTGTGTTGTCATTTGCGCTTGCGTTTTCGTTACTGTTACCATTTGCATTTCCACTACTATTTTTGTTGCATTTTTGTTTGTGTCACCATGTGCATTGCCATTTGCATTTCTGGCAGCCCTTTCATTTGCATTTCTGTTTCTCTTTCGTTTTGCATCTTCCTTGCTGCTACTGTTACCATTTGCGTTTGCAATTGCATTACTGTGCCCATGCGCATTACGGTTTGCGTCTCCATATGTGCTTGCATTTCCTTTTGCGTTTCTGTTTCCTTTGCTGTTATTGTTGCTGTTACCATTACCATTTGTGTTTACAATTGCGGTACGGTGCCGGTCCGCATTTCGATTTGCTTTTCCATATGCACTTCTGTTCCTGTTTCTGTTTCCTTTGCCATTATTCTTCATCTTAACTTTACAATTTGCATTTACAATTGCGGTATCGTGCCTGTGAGCGTTATGGGTTTGCATTTATGTGTGTGCTTGCATTTGTGTTTCCATTTCTGTTCCCTTTCATGTTCTTTTTGCTGTGACACTTAACATTTCCATTTAAAATACCGCTGCCATCACTGTTCGTGTTACCAGTTACATTTTCATATGTGCTTCAGTGTCCATTTCTGTCACTGTTCACCTCGGAGTCAATTTGCACTTGCATTTCTATTAACGTTTCCTTTACCATTTACATTTGGGTTACCATGTGCGCCACTGTTGGCACTTCTGTTTGCATTGTTGTTCCTGTTACTATCCCTGTGCTCCCGTCGCCGCATTACATTCACTATTTCTCATCATCATTCTCAAAAAGAAGGGAAATTACAGGCAAAAAAAACCTCCATTTAATGCATCAGTTAGGGTTGTTCCACAGTGACAAAATCGAGGAATGGTGTTAGGTTGAAAGCCCCTGACCCCTCCAGCCCACCCCCAACCAGCATCAGGGCACGTGATTGGGGTCATCGAACTAACTTTCACCCTATTCTCCTATTCCTCAGCTTCTTTACACATGTGATGGGATGAGAGTTAGGGCCGATGACCCCAACGTGCACCCTGATGCCAGTTGGTGGGGTGGTCTAGAGGGGTCCAAGGGGGGCTTTCAACCCTAACACCGAATTTCCTCACTTTTGTTGCTGTGGAACAACCCTAACTGATGCATTAAACTGAATTTTTTGCCTCTAAAATATATATATGTGTATATATATATATATATATATATATATATAGTCAGTGACATCAGTAACACTGTCCCATGCTATTCATCTGGTTTGCCTAGCATGCTTTATAAAATGAATGAATACAATCCTGGCTGCTCATTGGATGAAGCAGGCTGGCCTAGTAAATAAAAAGTGCTTCTCTGATGTCAGCCTCACACATTATTATGTCACCTTATTTATTGATTGATTTTTATGTTGTACTTGGCTGCCATATTTTACATAAAAAATTTCCCTTAACTTCTTTTAACTTGTCCATCCACCACTTCTTTAGTGCAAGTTTTCAGCTGCCCACTTTAACTGTCCACTGAAGCAAGGTATTGCTACTTTTGTTTGCATAATCAAAACTACTCCCTTTCCTGACTGGCATGCTCCTGAATGCATCAACCACAGGACTATGGCATTGTTTTCTTCTCTTCATTCTCAGCAACACTGTGTAGCAACCCCATTTCTTTAAATACATACTTAGAAACACACCAGCTTACACACTATGGCCCAGATATTCAAAAGAGTTGAGCCATGCGCAATAGGGTTGCACCTGCGCAAGTCTGAAATTGCGCCATTCTGCAATATTCAGCAGGAGGCAATTGCACCCCCGAAATCATGCTGAGCAACAGCGCAATGATAATGAAGACATGCACAACCAAAGTGGGAGGAACCATGCATGAATGGCGGTCACGATGTTCAATGACTTCGCCATGCACAATAGGGAACAAGCGGAAGTTGTGCCATAGCGGAAATGAGCCAAAATAAAAAGGGGCAAGGGAGAGGTGCAAGAATGCTACAGGAAAGCCACATGAGGCACAACTCTAGGCAGACAGACAAGGCAAAAGGGTCAAACAGGGCAGGCCAGAGAAAGGGCACCATGAACACCCAGGCTCAGGGAAGATGTGGGGAGCCACAGCTAGTGCAGAAGGGGGAAGTGCCACACAGCACAGAGGCCACCACAGGCAGGTGTTCCCGGTGCAGGGGAAGTAGCAGGGAGGACAGCGGGGGGAATACAGTAACAGCTGCCGGGGGGGGTGAACACAAGCCAGAGACATGGCCAGTGCCACCTTCCAGATGGAGGCCATTATGAGGGGGTGAGAAGGCGGGCGGCAGGGGGCATAGCCATGGAAGGGCCCATCAGCGGTATGCCCCCAACAGGCAGTACTGAGCCCGCACCAGCTTCGAGCTGTACACTGATACTGAGATTGTGGGCCAGTACCAGGTGGCTCTGTGAGCTGTGCAGTGATGTGATGCAGGCACCCACACGACGGAGTCATGCCCTGTCAGTGGAGACTAAAGTAACAGCCTGCATGTGCTTGCTCGCCACGGGTACCTTCCAGAGACCAACTGGGGACACCACAGGCATAACCCAGTCAGCCATGTCACACCATCTCACCCAATTCCTCAGCACACTGCTGCCACATGCTGTGGAGTACATCCATTTCCACAGCACACCGGCGGGCACAGTAAACATACAGGAGTTCCACAGGGTAGCACGTATGCCTGGCATGCTAGGGGCAATAGACTGCACCCATGTGGCCATACGCACACCACCTGGCCCCGAGGGGGCCGCATACGTCAATCGAAGGGCTATGCCAGCATCAACTGCCAGGTGGTGTGCGATGCCAGGGGGCGCATAATCAATGTCTGTGCCACACGCCCTGGGGGAGTACATGATTCCTTCATCTGGCACCAATAGGCACTGTGCCACAGATTTGAGAGTGGGGACATCCTCACTGGACACCTAGTGGGTGAGTATGCAAACCACATGGACAATCATAGGGCCTGGGGGGGGCATGGCCAGAGGTGACATGGGTAGTGGCCTACATGGCCTGGGGCAGGGTGATGCTGATCACCAAACTAACCTCCACCCTCTACACACAGGTGACAGTGGATACCCACTCCGTCCCTGGCTGCTCACACCCTACCGGCGGCCCACAACCCCATTGCAGCAATGCTACAATGAGGCACACGCCACCACACGTAATGTCATCGAGCAGGTGTTCGGGATGCTGAAGGCACGTTTCCGTTGCCTGGACACCTCCGGATGTGCCCTACAGTACAGCCCCTCAAAGGCCTGAGGGCTATTCCTCGCCTGTTGCATCCTGCACAACATGGCCAAAGAATGCGGGATAGCCGTACAGGTTGAAGAGGGGGACAGCAATGGGGACGATGAGGACGCCGGTGACGATGGTGATGGGCAGCCCCCCTTTGCTGATGGAACCCCCGACTGATCCGGCTGGCACAGCTGCACTGGGACACCATCATGGAGGAGCACCAACCAGGTAAGTCATGGGGACATGTGCAACCACCAGTGGCTAAGGCACAACCCACAAACACGCATGGACACACACCAGGGGTGCATGCCATCAAGGAAGTGGCAGGGCACAGAAGCACACACACAACCAGGGATGGGTGAGGATTAACATGCCACATGGACGGACACACACACGCACACACACACAATGCACCAAACGTGCACAGAAGACAGGAGGCACACCGACCCAGAACACCAACCCTAGCAACACACATGTCCACAGGCCACCACACCCACTGCCTGTCCATGTGCATGTGTCAGATGCTGAGCACCATTGCACATTGGTGTACAGTGCAATGCAGGCATCATCATGCACACACAACTGTGAACAGCAGCCAGGAGGGTGTGTAGGTGGACTGTGTGTCTGCATGCAGGGCCGGGTACCCACCTGTGCACTGCCCACTGAAACACACAATGCACACAGGGCAGCACCAGACAGTAGCCATGCTGGGAGACAGGTCAGTCACACAACACGGTGCCCCGGCCACCATGAATGTGTGGGCGGCCCCGCCGAGACCCGCCAGCACTGACAGTCTGACCACTGGCCTCATGGGGTGGCACCGATGGTCCCCAGGGGTTCCACTGCATGAATGTGACCGTGCTCGCACAGGGGTCTGCAGCACACCGAACATGCCTGCGCCAGGAGTGCTCAAGATGCCCACTGCTGAAGCCAGTGTCGACAGGGTGGGAGTCACACGACACCGAGAATGGGGGGTGGACAGTGCACTGCATGGTGTCCGCGATACATGGGCACCTGACTGTGTGCCCATTGTGGCCATGACAGCAGTGAATGCTTGTCAATGGCAGCGGTCACATCCTCCCACAAACGGTCCATCCCTGCCAGGATCAGAGCAGTGTCCCTGCTGCAACGCTCCTCTGCCCACTCCAGAGCCACACACAGTGCATCGACGGATGTCGCAAGCCACATCTGCTGCTGGACTGATGCTTGCTGTAGGTGGGTGTGCTCGTCCAAGAGGTCATCTGCCTCTTCAGCATCCTGTCCCACAGGGTGTGCATGGCCCTGATGATCAGCACCCCTTGATGATGGGTGCTGCGAACCAGGACCAGGTCTGGGCATGTCCACAGCCAGTGCACAGATGCCGCCGCTGAACCCTGTACCCCCAAGCCCATTGGCCAACTGCTGATGCTGCCCCTCCGGCTACTGCTCCCCAGGGCTCAGTGGTGCTGCCGCAGTGGCCACAACAGTCCCACTGTCCTGAACAGACACCAGTGCTGCCCCACTAGTGCTGACAGGCACAGGCTGGGACTGTGCTGACACACAGGCCTCCACGGCAGCACCACCCACAGCCATGGGTGTGACGTGCCCCGCTGTGTGGCCATCCCATGGCACACAAGTGTCACTGCCCACGATGTTAGTGTCATCATCATCGGTGACGGACTCTGCACCAGCCCCAGTCACAGCATGCCAGCATCCATGGATGCCGGCATGCTGGGACAAAGGCAGGGCTTCCTCCACACCTGTTACAACGACATCAGTGGGGACAGCCAGGCGACCCCACTGTCGCAATGATCCATGTATACCTGTGGAGGTGGATGGGCCCTCCTCCATCTCCAGATGACTGTTCTCAGTGGACAGTCCCACCACCAATGACCCATGCAGATGCTCAGTATCTGTAAGGAAAAGCAAAGTCGCATTACTGCATGTGACCTACCCTGCCCCCTCATAGACAGACCATGACTTACCATGCAGTGATGGGCCACCAGCCATCTGAAAGCCACCACCCGGAACACCCTCAATGGCACTGCGCTGCATGCTTCCAGCAAGCCTCTCCTCCTGCCGGGTCAGCTGTACCACCTCCGGCTGTCCCCCACCTGTTGCAGCTCATGCTGCCCTGATGGCAGCCACCTTCTCCTTTATCCTCCTCCTGTCCATGCCCATCTTTTTCTTACACTCCTGCATGGATCGCTGGTGGCTGCCATGTAGGTTCACAGCACATGCCACCTACTCCCATGCAGCAGCACGGGCTTGAGGTGTTCCCCGCCGTCCACTGAGAAGTGTCTCCTGATCCAGGTAGGCCTCAAACAGGGCTTCGGTTTCAGCCTTGGTAAAGTTAGGCCTCCTCCTCCTCCCACCACTGTGTTCCTCCTCTCCAACAACTTGCTCGGTCATTATGTAGCCTGTAAGAATGGCAGTTGTTACCTGTGACTGTGCAGTCCCATGCATGTCCCTAAATCCACAGTCCACACTCCCAAACAGCATGCAACTCACCAATAGACTGCAGTAACCGACTATGGCCACTGCAGCCCAATGTCGCACTTTTATAGTGCAACTCATGCAAATGAGGTGAGGTGCAACTTTAAGTAGATGCAAATTGCAGTGCTGCACCATTGAATGGCTGATTAGATGATTTGCATATGACGGCTGAATATCGTGCTGTTGCACTTTGTGCAATTGTGTTGAACGTGTTGAGCCAATGGTGCAGTTCTGTGACATGCGTAGTACACACCTCACTGCGCATGCCCGGGTTGCTGCCATGGTGATGACATGCTGTGTGCGGTAGGCAATGCAGGGCATGGCCACCATTGTGCCAGTGGCACTATAGTGATTGTCACTACATGGCGCTGTGGCACTGGGCCATCATAGGTGCAATGGGCCAACTGCGCGGTAGGCCGCTAATGGCGGTGGCACACAGGCAGCCAATCATGCTACACGCATTGGGTTCCAATGGCGCTGTGCATGTCCATGTGCCAGAGACCCTTGACCCTGTGCCCGACCTTTGCCCCTAGGCGCCATGTGTCAGGCATGGGTACACCTCTATCGTGCTGTTCGGCAACAGCGCGATAGGGAATGGCAGCGCTGTACCGCGCAGCTTCTGCACGTGGGGAGCCGTGCTGCAGAGTGCCATATTGTCAAATACAGCACCGAGAATGGCACGTAGGAGGGTAGCCCAGTGGTCTGCAATCGAACTGGCCAACCTAGTGGCCATTGTGGAGCCACACCATGGGCCACTGTTCGGGGAGCCATCCCTGGACAGGTCCAGGACCCAGGTGTGGCAGGAGGTGGCCACTGCCCTTGAGGAGGCCACGGGATGGGGGAGGAATGCCGAGCAGTGCTGGCACCGATACGGGGACCTGCGGTGGAGGGAGCCGGAGCTACTGGCATGCCTGCGGGCACGTGCCAGGAGGGGCACGGTACCACGGCCAGGTAGGGATTACGTCAACACACTTTCATCTTCCATATGAGTAACAGTGTTGTATGTTTCCAGCACATAGGGGAGGGACCGTCTGGGGTTCGCTGTGGTGGTGTTCACAGGGTGTGGGGTGGGTGGGTCTGGCTGGGTGGAAGGCACACACCTGGGGGCAGGGGGACTTTGCTATGGGATTATACTGATGTTCCTCTCTCCATGTTTGCCTCACAGGCCTGGAGGAACACCACCATGCATGTGAAGAGCAGCGACAGGAAGAGCAGGGTGCAGCCAGGTGGGGTGAGGGTCCTCACCGCCCACTGGACCGGCCCGATGAAGGTGAGTGCCATACATCCATGGTTACTATTGCATGCTGTGTGACAGGGTGGGCAGCGGGGCATGGCCACCATCCATCGAGACCACTGCCATGCATGTGACTTGTTACAGTCAACACTGTCCAGTGGCAATGCATGTCTGGGAGTGCATCAATGGTGGTCCGTGCGTGCACCAGATACATGGTTGTGCCACTGCCTTTGCACCACATAGCCATGTCACTAAATGGCCACAGTGGTGCGGTGCATGACTAGGCCAGTGGGTGTGTGCAGCATTCCGCATGGCTGTATGCACCTGGGTGGGCAGGTCATGTGGACGTGATCACTGCAGGTGGTCACACACCATCACAGAGGTATGTCCCACGGCCGTATGCCATGCACAGTGGGCGGGCTGTATGGGGTTGTGCATTCACACCTATTGACTGTGCTCCCTTGTCCTAGGTACCCGCCATCTATGGGAAATCAGGGAGGTGCTGAGGGAAATACTACTGGTGGCCAGGGCATCGCTGGACATCCTCAGGTGGACAGATGACACCGGGGTCCTGAGGAGGCACAGAGGCCGGAGTAGTCAGAGTGGGGAACAGCGCTCCCGCTAGGGATCAATCAGTCCCTGTATTCCCCTATCCCCCTGGACCCACCCCTCATACCCTCCTTTCCCGTCCCATTTGTCCACCCCTGCCCCTACCCACCCCCACCTTGTTTGTGGCCCCCAACCTTGTATATAGTTTATGTGATATTGTAAATAGTTGAATTTTATATTTCTTCAATACATTTAATTTTGATATGAATACAGTGGTGGTATCTGATTTGCAGCGGGCTATAGGTGCTCAGCTGCAGTGGTGTGCATGACATCAGGGGTGGTGCGGTCATGGGTATGTGTGTGTGTCCATGTGGAGGTGACTATGGTGTCAGGGTAGCTATCAGTCAGTGTCTGCGGTGTGTGTGTTGTGCCTTATGCACTGGATGACTGTGTGCAATGGTCCATGGTGTGTGCTCTGTGTCCATGGCATACCCATCGGCCAGTCCATGGCCTGTGCAGCTGACACACATGCATGTCTGTGACCTGCATGGTCCGCTGACATGTCAGTGGTGGCAGTCCCTGCAGGGCAGCCACTGTACCCATCACATTTCTGGGTTGCCTCCTGTCACTGGTGTGGTGCATGTCTGCCTCGGGTGCCACTGTGGGCACCACATTTGTTGTCCCACCTCCATGCTGTGCCTTGTGTGTGTTGCAGGGGATGTGCCTCACTGTCTGTGACTTGTGCTCTGGGCAAATGATGGTGGTGGTGTACGGGTCCACAGTGCCTGCGCAGGGTGGCTGGCACCCAAGTGCCATGGAGGGCTGTGGGTTGTGTATACACAGTTTACATGGGCCCACACTGGGGGCTTGGTTGCCCCACCACTGAGTCTTGTGTTGTTGTTGCCTTGGGTATGGGTGGGTGTCTGTCCATACACTGTGTGGCATCTGGTGTGGTGCATGCTTCCACACACCACTGTGGGTGTCTGTGCTGGCTGTTGTGGCCAGTGGTGGGTCAGGGTGTGTCATTGGACTACTGTGCAGGGTGATGTACCACTAGTGGTGGTGGTGTCCGGGGCATGCCCTGTCCCATGTGGTACCTCATGTGCCGACACATGGTTGGTCTCTCAGCAGTACCTCGGGGGGGACTGTGCATGGTGGCACTGTGTCTGCCATTGTTGCATTGCTGTGTGCTGTCACCCACTGATGGGTGCTCATGGTGGGGCTGGCTTGCATGGTTCTGTGGTGCACAGGGTTTTAGTGTCACAGTGGGGGTGGTGGCATGCATGGGGGTTTCCTGCAGTGGTGGTCACTGCTCATGGGGGGTGTCTGGGGGTCATGGTGCAGGGTGTGCTCTGCATTGGGGGGATGGTGTGGCACGGGGTGGTCAGCCCTCCTTGTGTGCCAGTCATAGCTTGCTGGTAGGTGTGATGGGGCACCATGGCCCGGCTGTGGGTTGTTTGTTTGTCTCCATGGGCCAGTGGTTATTCCAGCCCTCCCCCAGTTGTGCAGCACATGGGGTGTGGGGGGACAATGTCTGTTCTGCTGTGTGTTCCTGTGCCCATCTGTGGCATGGGTGGTGGGCCTCTACCTCCCTGGTTGTGCAGTTGCATTGCTCTGCTGCTGGGGGGCATCCCTGGTTGTGCTATGGCACCTCTGGACTGCTCAGCTGAACATCTCTTGTTGCACTATAGCGCATCAGATCTGCTCAGCTTCCCCTCCCTAGTTGCGCTATGGCACAGGTGGTGCGATATTCAGTCGACGGCTGTAGGTGCAGTTTGGCCTGCTCCATTTTTGAATATCACGTCTCTTGCGCATGGGCGCAATAGACTTTGCGCTTGCTCCTGCTATTTTTGGGCACAGTTTGAATATCTGGGCCATTGTGAATATCTCTGAAACAACACCTTTCACCCTAACTTTTCCTTGCTACTGTCAGCTGACTACATCTCCCACAATCCACAATCCAAAAAACCTTGACTTACTTAGTTTACTTGCTTGTATAGGATAAAAGAAGGCTAAAAGGCCATTGGGATTGCCCCCCATACTGAGTGGGAAATTTACCTATGGAGGAAGGGAACTAAACCATTTATCTACTCTATTCTTAAAAAGATTGAAGTTGTTAGAATCAGTAATATATTGTGGGAGAAGATTCCATGCTTTGGGAGCTCTAATATTAAAAACATTGCCCCTTTCATTGGAATTGGCCCAATCAACAACACGTTGTTTATTATGTAGTCTAGCTAATGTCCATCTATTGGATAATTGTAAGCCATATTGATCCATTATATTAGGGGATTGAAGAATTTTGTACGTGAAAAGGAGATCTCCTCTACATCTCCTGTTGTAGAGTGAGAACAGACCTGCTTCTGTTAGTCTAGTTGGATAGTCCTTCTGGGAGAGTCTGGGAATCATTTTTGTGACTCTCCTCTGGATTTTCTCAATCATTGTTATGTCAACTTTAAGGTGGGGGTTCCAAAATGGAGAACCATAGTCCAGGTATGGCCTAATGTATGCTCTGCAGATTGGGACCAAGCACTGTTCAGTTCTAGATACTAAAATGCATCTTATTTGTTTAAGTAAGCCATGCGCCAACCATTAGGTTTAATAATATGGTCAGAAGGTGTTAGCTTATTATTCACAATAATACCAAGGTCACTCTTATAAGTTGAGCTCTTGATTAGGGTATTATTTAAAAAATAATTAGTGTTGGGATTTTTCTTCCTAAAGTGTGTGATAGTGCACTTTTCTATATTGAACCTCATCTCATTCTGCATTGCCCATAATTCTATGTTTTTCAGGTCATGTGATAGAAATAAGACACCTTCAATACTGTTAACCTTGCCCCCAGGTTTGATGTCATCAGCAAACTTGGAGAGAATGTTATCACTAACAACCATATCGCTGATGAAAATATTAAATAATAATGGCCCCAATACAGATCCCTAGGGGACACCACAACTCACAATTCCTGACTTAGAGAGAGCTCCATTTATTCTGACCCTCTGGGTTCTATTTGTTAGCCACACATTAACCAAGTTCTCCAGGCAGGGTGAGAATCCTAACATAGTTTATTTATTAACTTGTTATGTGATAACATGTCGAAAGCTCAGCTATAGTCCAGTAGGATAACATCCATGGGGGTCCCTCATCAAGTCCTTCACTTGTGTGTTTATAAAATGATATTAAATTGGTGGTGCAGGAGTACCCACTTTTAAAGCCATGTTGAGTTACATCTGTAAGTTCTAAGGCATTAATTTCTTTTTCTAAATATGATTTGATGAGGCGTTCCATTATTTTACATACTATGGATGTTAAACTTATAGGCCAGTAGTTATAAGCATAAGACTTACTGCCCTTTTTATGTTGGCTTGCACACATGTGTGGTGCATTGAGGGCATTAGCATGTCATTACCATTAACCAAAGCTCATTTGCATGCATTACGCTACATAAGTGCCACGGAACAGCACAGGCCATAGACTGGTATTGCATCTTTTTGGGGTAAGTTGCACCTTCCGCTGCAGCTCACTGGGAGCAGCTGGCACAGCAGGGTGGGACAGAACAGGGTGATGCTGCCACTGACACACTGTGCTGTCCATGTCCACAGGAAGTGACATGTTGGAACGTGAGGAGGGTGAGGAGTGTGGGCCTGCTCGCATGCACAGGCCCAATTTCACAAAGGCAGAGTCGGAGGTCCTGTTCGATGCATACCTTGACAGGGATCCCCTGTTGAGTGGTGCCACAGGCATAACACAGGGCCAGGGCTGGGGCCTGGGAGGAGGTGGTGGCATGCATCAACCACCAGGGCAGCCACCAGTGGTCAGTGCAGGAGTTCAGGATGAAGGTGGGACGGACAACAGGCACATCGAGGAGAAGGTGGTGGACATCTGTGCATCCTGGAATGCCACCAGAGTGGGGGCCCTGCAGATGAACCACCACTCACGGTGCAGGAGGAGTTGGTGGCAGCCACCATGCACCACAGCATGGTGGAGGGTGTGCATGGTGGCAGATTCCAGATGGGTGGCAGCCCATCACTGCATGGTAAGTATGTCAGCCACGCACAGCTGGTGGCATGGAGGGTGTGTACATGGCCATGCTGGCATGCATGCAGCCAGCATGCATGTCATGTGCATGTGTACACACCCGCGCACATGCTTTGCTGCAGGACACATGCAGTGGCAGTGTGGGGAGGCACATGTGGGCAATGCTTCACTAACATGCCTCCATGCAGATGATGGGCTGGTGGCATCACCCATGGACGCTGGACCAGACCCAGACAATCATCCTTCCACCTCCATGGGCATCCAGGGGCCCAAGATGCTGCAGCTCACCACCACTGTGCAGGCAGATTTCCTGGACCTGGGATCAGATGAGGTCCTGGATGTGTTGCTGCAGGATGCCAGCCTTGGAGTCCTCTGCATGGAGACACAGATTGAAGTGGGGTCCGACACCAATGATGACATCACATTAATCCTGGACAGCATGGCTAACATTGTGGCTGAGATGCCCTGCTGGCCACTGACACTGGCAGCATGGCCAGCGCTCTGCCAGTGGCAGAACATCAGCCCGCCACCTCTGTGGGTGCAGCAGTGTGCACTGCCCTGGCTGTGCCCTGCGGTGGTGGTGGTGCAGCTGAGCAGGCACTGGGTGGTATGCAGTGGCCTGATGGACAACAGCAGCAGGCTGCGGGTGCCACTGGGAAGCCAGACACAGGGTCCACCCCTGGTACACCTGCTGTGACCATTCCTCCACCAGACCCCACTGTGCAGTGTCCACCAGAGGGGGGGCTGTGCAGTGTGGCCAGTCACCACATGGGGATCGGCATCCAGCCCGGGTGCCCCAGGACACCGAACTGCTGGCTAAGCACACCCGTTTTCTGTGGTTGTCCGTTCAGCAACAGGTGCTGCTTGCCTCTGGGTGCACACACTGCATGCATAGGTGCACCAGTTAGACAAGCAGCAGGAGAGAGGCACTGTGCAGATCCTGGCGGGGATGCAGCACATGCAGGAAGCCACAACTGCATCCCTGGATCACATTGTCACTCCGATCTCAGATGGCTTTGCACTGCTGGCTACCATGGGGCATGGCTGGGCACAGTTGACCCCATGCAGTGCGATGTCCACCCTGTGAACCCAGTGTCTGGTGACCCCCGGGCAGTCAACATCGTGCTCTGATGTCTGTATCCCAGGCACACCTGGGGCTGGCCTGTTTGGGTGCCATGACACCCCCGCGCTGACATGGTCATGTTCCCATGGTTCAACCCCAGGGGGGCTGGTGCACACCCACCCAATGGCTGATGAGCAGCCTGTGACAGCTGATTGGCCCAGGTGAGGTAGCCCCCATGGCCAAGGTGACCATGGTTCACTGCAGCAGACCTGATATGTGGGCCACCCTGCCTGCAGTCTACAGCTGCTGCTGCCCAGTGCACACATGGGTGGTGTGTGTGCCCCTACCACTCGTGTGGTGCCTGTGTGTCGCACCACATGCTGCCTGTGTGCGTGCTTGCCCAGCCGCTGGGCCATGTGGCATGGGTGTGATGACAGCAGTCTTGCACCAGTTGCTCCTGTGCACAGATGTGATGCATCTGATCCATACCATATACCCACACCTGTGTGTGGGTGCATATGTGTGTGTGTGGAAGGGGGCTGTGAGGGTTGCTGTATGTGGTCATGTGTGGGTGTGTGCCCCTGTCACCCTTACCCCTGCTTCCCACCTCAGTTTGTGCATACCCATTGCCATGCACACCCCTAATTGTGTGCTGTACCTGTCTGTGTGGCCTATGCATGTGTATCGCACCACCTACCTGTGTGCACCATAGTGCTCCCATGCTATGGTGTCCCTGTGATGTCTCACCTGCTGCTGCAACCGGGATCCCTCTGCCCAGGGGGTGGATGTCCACCTCCCTCCAGACCATTGCTCCATCGTCCCCACTACTGTTGCCCTCATCAGCCTCGACAACTATCCCATGGTCAATGGCCATGTTGTGCAGAATGCAGCAGGCCAGGAACAGGCCACAGGCCTTTAGGGGCTGTACTATAGGGCACCACTTGACCTGTCTAGGCAATGGAACCATGCTTTCAGCATGCCAAAGATTTGCTTGATGATATTGTGCATGCTGGCATGTGCCTCGTTGTAGCATTCCTCTGCTGGGGATGACGAGCGCCAGTAGGGGGTCAGCAGCCAGGGCCGCAGCATATAGGTGCTGTCCCCTGTGTGGATAATGACATGGTGAGCCCTCTGCAATTTTATGCTGTGCCCCTTGCCTCTCCCTGGTACCCACGACAACATGCACACTCTGCCCTCCCCCATCCCATGGTATGGTCTGCCTATCGCCCCTTGCCTCTGCCATACTCACCCACTAGGTGGCCTGTGGGGATGTCCCCATGTTCAAACCTGTGGCACAGCACAGATCTGTACCAGACGAATAGATCATGTGCGCTCCCAGGGTGTCTGGTGCAGACTTTGGTTATGCACCTTGTGGCTTCGCACACCACCTGGCAGTTGACACTTGAGCTCCCATTCCTGTTGATGTACGCCACGCCCTTGGGGACAGGTTGCATGCAGATCCCATGTGGGTGCACTTGATGGCCCCAATCATGCCAGCATACGTGCTACCCTGTGGCAGTTCTGCATGGTTGCTGTATGCTCCACCTGTGTGCTGGGGAAATGGATGTATTCTGACGCGTGGCAGCAGTTCATTGAGAAACTGTGTGAGAAGGCAGGACATGGCCTATTGAGTTATGCCTGTGGTGTCTCCTGTTGGTCTCTGGAAGGTACCCGTTGTGAGCAGGCACATGATGGCTGTCACCTTCATCTCCACGGATATGGCATGGCTCCATCTGGTGGGTGCCTGCATCTCCTTACTGCGCAGCTCACAGAGCTGCCTCAGAATGGTCCTGTTCAGACGGTACTAGCCCACAATCTCCGTGTCACTGTACTGCTCAAAGATGATGTGGCTGCGGTACCACCTGTGTCTGGCATACTGCCGACGGGCCCTTCCACAGCCACATCGCTGTTCCTCCTGCCCCTTCACACCCTTCATTATGGCTTCCATCATGAAGGGTGCACTATCCATGGCCCTTGCTGTTGAAACTCCCCCTGGGTGGTTGAATGCTGTTGGCTGTGTGCCACCCTGGTGCACTTCCTGGCAGTGTGTCTGCCTGTCTCTCACAATCTCTCTGTCCCTGTCTCCCTCTTCAATGACACCTCTGTCGCTCTCCCTCTGTATCTGCCTTGGTCTGTCTGTCTGTCTCTCTCTCTCTCTCTTTCTTTCTCCCTCTCTCTCTCTCACTCCCTCTCACCTGGCACATGTGCTTTCTGTGTGCTTGTGCCCTGTATTTATAGGAACATCTCTGATTTGCTCTGCACTAGCGCCATGGTTTCACTTTTAAATATCACACTGCACTGGATATTTATAGGCACGCCACCTGCACTTGCACCTGCATTCATTATAGTTGCACATTGGTGCAATGAGATTTGCACTACACACTGGCTCCCGCTGAATATCGCTCCTTAGCCTAAGTCCGCACTTGCACCAGTGCAACTCTATTGCGCCATGCGCAACTGTTTTGAATATCCAGGCCATTGTCAATTGTCTCATCACTGGGTATAGTCTTAAGCTTTTTAAACAGTTTTTCTTTAACTTTGATTTGTTTTTTATTGAATTGTTTAACCATAAGGAGATTTTACCTTTTTTATTGTATCTTTTTTATCTGGAACATGAGAGGTTTCTAGTTGTAAAATTATTGTTTTGAATTTTTCCCATGCTTGGTCTATAGCAAGGTTGGAAAGTATGATTTTCCTGGTAAGGGCCTGGATAGTTAGCTTTATCATAATTTTTAAATGACAGGGGATTAGTATCATTACTCTTACTGACTGTGATACTAAATGGGACAGAATTGAGGTCACTGGAACCTAGTGGTTCTTTTACTACTACCTCCTGAATATTGTCATCATTGTTGGTTAAAATGAGGTCCAGAATGTTATTGCCTCTGGTTGCTTCAACTACCATTTGTTCAAGGCCATGATCATTACCTCCTTTCATGCTGTTCCAGATCACTTTAGGGAGGTTAAAGTCTCCCATGACCAGAACATCTCCCTTATCAGTTGTGTCTGTAATTTCTTGTAATAAGGCCTTAGTATAGTTTATATCCACAGAGGGAGGCCTGTAGCAATTTCCTATTATGAGTTTAGGGTGACCTTTTATTTGGATATGTGCCCATACACTTTCTAGGTAATTTGTTATATTAATTTCATGAGGAGGAATGTTATCTCAGATACATAAACAGACACCTCCCCTATTTTTACCCACTCTGCTCTTTTGATACAATTTGTAACTGGGGAGTTCTTTAATCCAGTCAGCTAAGGCATCCCATCATGTTTCATTTACAGCAATAATACCTAGATCTTGTGATAGTGCTCTAGCTTCAAGTTCTGCCTTTTGAATATTATTGAGGCCTCTAGCATTGATCATTAGGACATTACACTGATTAGTCAATTATATTTAGTATTAATAGTAATTAGAGAAGTGGGAACATTCCTCTTACCCCCTCCTTGGTAATTAGTTTAAATGATGATGTATAATTTTGTTCAAATGATTTACCCAATAGGGTACTGCCCCTCCTGCTCAAGTGCAGGCCGTATTAACAGAATAAGGAATTTCTTTCTGTGAAGTTTTCCCAATGCATAATGAATGTGATGTCTTGTTTACAGCACCATTTCCTGAGCTATTCATTCATTGTTTTATGTTAAGAGTTTTGGAAACAGATGCCCTCGGTACCGGCAAGATGTCAGAAAAACATGTAGTGCACCCCAAGTGTCCTAGATTGAATATTGTTTAGTGCCACCAAATCATGTTTAAGTTCCTCAGTATCTGAGATTTTGATGTCATTTGTGGCTCCATGTATAATTACCAAAGGGTTATGGCCTGCATCTTTTAGAATATTTTTAATCATGGCAGTAATATCTGATATTTTGGCTGCTCTGAAGCTGGAACAGATTCTAGATGCTTTATCGGGATTGCAGATTGTTCTGTCTAGGTGTTTGATGACAGCATCACCTAGGACATACACTATGCCTGTCTGGTGTTTATAATATTTGCAGGTGCAGCATCAGTTTTCATGTCATAATTTGCTGGGTCAGTAGATGTAGATGGGTTGTTCCCCTCAGTACTAGGTAAGGCATAAGTATTGGTCATATTACCCTTTGTGCTGGGAGAGAAGGTATTATTATTATTACTCCTAGTGTCCAAATCGATCTGCGGACAGTTGCCAGTTACTGTATTCTGTGCTGACATGGAGTGTGAAATATTGTTTTTTGCCTTCTCCCTATTAGTGCCATTGCCTATTCTAGGGCCTGGTTTCACCAGTACTGTACCACTATATGTAGAGGTACAATTTCCACTATTAGTGCCCTGAGAATTATTAGAATAGTTATTTTTGTTCTTGATGGGTGTAACACCAGATCCAGAGGGTGTTTCATAATTAGGGGAATCAGCAATCTTGATATCAGTATCCACTGGAAGAGAGCTAAAACTGTTTGAAGTTGGAATAATAAAAAGTTCGGCCTTTCTCCCTTTTTTGCTGGCCCTACTAGTCAGCACTATAGACCAGTCAGAGTCTAACCCTGACTCCTCCTCTTTGTTCCAATCCCTTTTCCTAGACACAGAGGCATGTTTAGTACTGCACGTTCCTACAACTTTTTTGGGAAGAAGGGAGTTAGGATCATAGCTGGGTGTATCTTGTGTAGAGGAGGGAGTTCATGTTGTAATCTGTGACTCAGTGATATCAACCAGGAGATTATTAGGTGACTGATCTAGGGGTTCTTATGGGAGAGTAACTGGAAAAGGGGTTGAATGGCATGAAGGCATTGGGACATTGCCATTTGGATATTCTCAAGTTGGACAAGCCTGGAGTAAACGACATTTAGTTCTATAGCCATCCTCTCTCCCCCCAGTGCTCCGCACTCTGGGCAGGATTCACAAATGATCATGAAATTCCTGCAGCTGCAACAAAACATCGGCGCCAAAGGGTGGCCACTTGCGGTACCACAGGTGTCCCACGACAGGTATTCACAAAGGTGGAGCCGGATTATGACCTGCTCCATGATTTATGGCTGCTTACAGGTGGTGTCACCACGGAGACCGTTGCAGCTGCAGAAAGATACTACGGCTGGTGGGAGCAGCCGTAACACTCTCTACAACTGCTGTGGCTGTGCATCACAACCAGCGCAGCTGTGGGTGATTTCAGTCCACAACTGCAGTTGTGGAGTGGGACTTGGGTCACAATAGCTTTGTGAGTCCTGCCCTCTGTCTCTTTCTCCAATCCCCCCTCCCACTCCAAGTTTCTCTTTTGCCCTTCACTCCCTCTCACTCCTCTTGCCCATCACCACCTTCCTCCCATCTTCTACATATACCCTCTCCCGACTACCCCCATTTACTCCTGCCCACTCCCAATTCCTTCCACTCCTTACTATTTCCTTATATTTCCCTTAACAATGCTCCTTGAGCTGCCCTCCTTCTTCCACCTCTTCCTCGCTAATTCCCTTCCTACTTCCCTATCTTCCCTTGACAATGATTCCTGCGCTGCCTTCATCTTTTCACCTCTTCCTTTCCAATCACTATTTCTTTTTGCCCCTTGCACTTACCACCTATGCAACACCCCCTGGCATACATGGTACAATGCCTACCATGTATGTCCTGCTGATTGAACTATGCTCAAACTTATATAGATATTTATTTGATGACTCTTTTATTTGTATGAATGTTACCTACTCAGGTCTGCTCCTTTTATGTTTTTGTTACCTGATGAGGAACCTTTGTAAATTAGCCCATGCTGAAAGGTTATCTGATATCTTAATTAATAAATAAATAAATATGCATATTTGAAGTGCATTTGTCACAGGTAATAACACCTGATTTGTTGGTTGTTGTGATAATACTAACTGGTACATTTTGCAGGATGTACATTTAATCCCCAATTCCCCATTTAGGTTAATAATACAGGCAGCCACAGGAGAGAATATGCCCCCAGAAAATTGAGGATGGATGCTTGTTAACTCAAGTGGAGTGACACTGGCTTCTGCCATTATAAACTATAGTTAGACTCAAGACAACACATAGAAATGGCCAAAGACAGTAGACCATAGCAAAAACAAAAGGTAATACAGCAACATAGAAACATAGACTTTGATGGCAGATAAGGACCACTTGGCCCACCCAGTCTGCCAATTTCCCTACCTACTAGATAAGCTACAGATTCTAGTTAACCAACATCCTACTTTCTGCCATCCCCCACTACAATTGCCTTATGTCTGTCCCATGCATGTTTGAATTCCCCCACTGTTTTAGACCCAACAACCTCCCCAGGAAGGCCGTTCCATGCATCCACCACTCTCTCCGTGAAAAAAATTCCTCACATTACCCCTGAGCCGTCCCCCCTCTATCTTTAAATTGTGCCCCGTTGTTCTTACACATCTCTTTTTATGAAAGATGCTACCCTCCTGGACTTTGTTTATTCCCTTCAGGTACTTGAACATTTCTATCATGTCCTACCATTCCTCCTTTCAACAAAGGTATACCTATTAAGCTCTCTCAGTCTCTCTTCATATGGTTTTTGATGCAGACCCTGCACCATTTTAGTTGCCCTTCTCTGGACTGATTCCATCCTGTCTATGTCTTTGCGTAGATAAGGTCTCGAAAACTGCACACAGTACTCCAGATGGGGTCTCACCAACTGTCTGTACAGAGGGAAAACAACGTTCCTTTTTCTATTTGTGATGCCCCTACCTATGCAACCCAGTATCCTCCTGGCTCTCCTTACTGACTTCTCACATTGCTTACCAACCTTTAGATCATCTGATATGACTACCCCCAGGTCTGTTTCCATTTTTCTGTTGTTAGTACCTCCCTTGCTATTGTGTATTCTTCTCCTGGGTTTTTGTTTCCAAGGTGCATTACTTTGCACTTCTTTGCATTGACTCTAAGTTGCCATATGTCTGACCATTCCTCCAACCTTGCCAAGTCCCTTCTCTTCCTTTCTACCCCTCCTTGTGTATCAACTCTGTTACAGATCTTTGTGTCATCTGCAAAGAGGCATACTTTTCCCTCCAGAACCTCTGCAATGTCAGCTATAAAGATGTTAAAGAGGACTGGACCCAGTACTGAGCCCTGAGGTACTCCACTAGTGACCCCCCTTTCTTCAGAATGTGTTCCATTCACTATTACCTTCTGTGTCCTGTTTTGCAGCCAGTTTGCTACCCAGGCTACTACCCTTGGACCCACTCCCAGGCTGGCTAACTTGATTATTAATCTTTTGTGCGGGACTGTGTCAAATGCCTTGCTAAAGTCTAGGTAGGCCATATCCACAGCCCCTCCCTGGTCTATTACTTTGGTCACCCGGTCAAAGAAATCTATTAGATCCATCTGACATGACCTTCCTGCTGTAAATCCATGCTGCTTTGGGTCCTGTGCCCCGCTGGCCTCTAGGTACTCAACAATTCTTTCTTTCAGAAGTGATTCCATAATTTTCCCTACCACTGAGGTCAAACTTACAGGTCTGTAGTTTCCTGCTTCTGCCTTGCTCCCGCTTTTGTGAAGGGGAAACACATCTGCCCTCCTCCAGTCCTCAGGTACCACCACATCCTCCCATGATTTGTTAAAAAGTGTGGTCAGTGGTCACTAGGTCCTCCCTTAGTTCTTTTAAGATTCTTGGGTGAATCCCGTCAGGCCCCATTGCTTTGTCCACCTTGAGTTTTAGGAGTTCTTTCAGGACTTTTTCTTCTGTAAATGGACTGGTGCCAACCCCCCTACCCAGAGTGCTTCTATTGTCCGGTTTAGGTAACTCCTCTTTATCTTCTTTTGTGAATACTGAGCAAAAGTATTAATTCAGTATCTCTGCCTTTTCACTGTCTCCCTCTGCCCACCTCCCCTCTCCCTTATTAATCTTCAATATTCCTCCCTTAACCTTTCTATGCTCCCTAATGTACCTATAAAAGGTTTTATTCCCCTTCTTAATTGAATTGGCTATTTTTTTCCTTGGTTTGGGCTCTTGCTATTCTGACTGCCGTCCCCACTTCTTTCTGCTTTAATTGATACAGTTCCCTGTCGTGCTCCTTCTGTGATTCCTTATTCTTTTTGAATGCAGCCTTTTTCTCCTTAACCTTCCCTGCCACCTCTTTTGAGAACCATAGTGGTTTTTCAGTCCACTTTGTTTTCTTTATCTGTTTCACACAAAGGCTGACCGGGTGGGAGTGGGGCGGTGGGGCTCAGTGGGAAGGTGGGGAGGGGGTACCCTAGACCACCAGGGTTATAGGATGTTTTCCATTGTACTGATGCCCGCGATTGGGCAGAGTGCGGTCCACTGGACCACCAGGGATGTTGGCTGGGGGTGGTTCTCTTTCTTAAAACAAATGCCCATGATCGGGTGGAACTCGGTCCACTGGACCACCAGGGATGTTGGCCGGGGGGGTTCTCTTTCTTAAAACAGATGCCCGCGATCAGGCAGAACTCGGTCCACTGGACCACCAGGGATATAGGATGGGGTTTTGTCTCTACGAATGCCCGTGATCGGGCATGGGGTTGCACTGCCAGGTGCTGCCGGAACTCAGGTAGCTACCCACAGGTGGCAGCTGCCGTGTTGCACCCTGCAATGTGGCAGCTCACCTGTGGGTGGCCATCATTTGTTCCTTTTTTTTTTGGGTTAACTTTGTGCAGGCGCAAGTAGGGGTTGTACATGCATGGCTCTGCACATTCCGGGCTGAATATCGGGCTGTGCAGGTTATGCATGGGCACGTTTCCCCTACCTGTGCCTGCATACATTACTAATGCGCTCTGGCGCATCGAGATTTGTGCGGCGCACTTTTCCCTTTTGAATATCGCGCCAAGGCACATCAGTGTGGGTTATGCGATGGCACAAAACTGTTATGCCATGCTAACCTTTGAATATCTGGGCCAAAATGTTTTTTTTTTTTATTAAATATTTTACCTAGTGTTCTGTATCTGCAAACTCAGTATTGAATGTTTATGCATACGGTTTCATTTTATTTTTATGTCTGTGGGAGTAGTCTATAGCCATATTGCATTAGCTTGAAAAAGGGTTTCCGTGGAACACATTTTTTAGTAGTTTTCAGTGTATCCTTCCATAACACTGCAAATCCATATGGCAGTTAAAAAATACTCCCTTCTTTATGTTTAGAATGATGTACACAGAACTCAAAGCTGTTTTTCTCTGAGAGCAAATGTGCACACCATCCAAACAAATCTAAATATCTTTAAAACTATTTAAGATGCACAAAACCAACCAGTGTGAAAGTTGTTTAGGACAAAAAGATCGTTCACATGTGGGTAGTCACTAATCTGAATTCTTTATATTTTGTAAAATGTGGTCCTCATTTTTTTTCTCTCTGAGTGAACACAGTAGGAGTCATGCCAAACAAGTAAATATCTCGGAAAGTACACAAGTTAACAATATACAAGCAACATGAAAGTTGTTCAGGATAAAATGACCTTTCAAATCAGGGTAGTCACTAATCTGAATCCATTACAGTTTTTTAAATATAGCCATCCAAAAGGTGAAAACTGTGAAGAAAAATGAAAATTCAGGTAATCAGACAGCCATAGTTTAAGAAATGTAATTAGTGAAGCTAAATAAATAGGATTATTTGAAAGGTAGCATTGTTCTGAACAACTTTCATGCAAATGGGTTATGAGTAACTCCTATACTTTCAGAAATATTTACATTTGTTTTGTATAACTTTTATTGTATGTCTGACAGCCTGATTTCTGAAACCACTACGCTACTAGAACATATGGGGCAGGATTCACAAAGAAGATGCACCTGGTTCAACTCAGATGCGCTGGCGCAAGTCAGATGCACCGAGCCCACACATAGAAATTCACAGAGGCATGTGCTGTGCCAAGTGTCAAGTGCAACACCACTGTGAATCTCCACAGGACATGAGGGCACAACCGTAGATGCGCTAGCACACCCAGCCATGCACCAGGGCAAGCAGGATGCCCTGCAGTCACACAGGGGAGCCAGGCAGAACAACTAGACAAAAATAGCAAGGCAAGAGGAGCAGCCACAGAGCTGGAACAAACAGACTCATGGACACAAATGTAGAGTAAAACATGTTTATAAAAGGTAATGGTCAATAAGCTGTACAAACCAAAAGTCAAAAAAGGAACAACAGCATCAACAAATGGGTAAGAGAGGGAACAGCGATGGGAAGGAGGACAGGAAAGGGACAGAAACAGGGGACAGGTTAGGGTAACTACTTACACGGGATGTCCCCCAGAAAGTGGCAGGGGGACACTAGCGACGCTATGCCCTGCCATGCAGCACCCTGGCATGGACCGTAAGGTGCAGCATGACGCCCTTCAGGGTAGCTGAGAGACACTGAGCAGTTCATGAGAGAGAGTGCAGGGCCACCTGGATGGCCACATGGATCCTCCAGTCCACATCTACTGGTACAGCACCACCACCCACAACAGCACGTTGAGCCAGAACACGTACAGCAAACAGAAAAAACACACACTGAGGGACAGAACGTGGAACACACTCCCACCCACCACTGACCACATAGAACCAGAAAGACAGCAATCATGGAAAGCGGTACTCATCCACCCCAGCAGGGCACCAGGCCTGGCACCCATGCACCTCTGATGACACTCCTCAGCTGCGTTCATGCCCTGCCACCTGACCCCTGGTCCTGCAAAGACAACAAACAGCACCATGAGTGAACACTGGCACTGTGCAGGATGCAGTGCCACAGCCCCCCCCACCAGTGCATGGCCATGCAGCAGACAGTGATGCCAGGCCGTGAAGTACCTGGTGTTAGCAGGCACACACAGCCATGCCCTGCCCCCCCGCAGCAGGGCAATGCAGCACAGGGAGCACCATGAGTGCAGTGATATACACACCCAGCATGTGCCACACAAGGAGACAGCTGAACAACACCTACCTGGACATGGCAGTGCACCCCTGCATGCACGGCACCACAGCTGCACAAGCTGCTCTGGGTCCCACCTCTGGAGGTCACCATAGCGATGCCTGCACTGCTCTCCTGTGCGTGGCATCCCAGTACAGTGCACAATCTGCGATGCAATGCAGGCCCACACATGGGCCCTGGGCACATGGAGGTCCTCCTGTCCAAACAGGTGCCCATCCACAGCCATGACCTGTGCTACAAGATGCAGCAGCTCCATCTGTGATCAGTTCATGGCCTTAGGCACCATTCTCCTTGCCCTAGGCATCTTAAACTGTGATCAGACAGTGGCAAGGTACAAACAGGAAAGCGCTGTCTAGCGAACATTTTGTGCCATGTCAAACAGTAAGGCACATGCAGCGTGCACTGAATGTGAAGCATGAATGGCCACTGGCAACAAGCCCGCGCATGCACAAACCATCACGCAATAGCGCTGTATGGCCAGGACACGGTCATGCATGCGTGTTAGCATGCGGACATCATGTTGTGCATGGCATGTGCCGTGAACATGTACCACGCACAGTGCACGATCCATGGGCAGGGCCAGATCAGAGCAGCATGGACAGCATATTGTGGGACACACTATGCGATATGGCACATGGCACCATGATTGTCAGGCCCACAATGGTGCAACCGGACAGTGACGGAATGGCGCATCATGGGAGATGCGCCGCAACATATGGACACCGCACATGAGTGATGGATATGCCATGTAGAATGCCCCCAAGTCATGCAGATGTGCCAACCAGGCCGTCCATGTGCTGGAAATGCACTGTAAGGTCATTCGCGCATCACACAGACACTCTGTGCAAAGTGAGATGACCTGGGAACAATTATGCTATTCAGAGAGAATGTACCCCAAACAGCCTCATCAGCCATGCATGAGCAAATCAGCTGATTAGCATCTCATTAACAGGTGCTCAGGTGTCATTTGCATGCCTTGAGCCATAAATGCTCCCAATTCAGCAGGCTGAGTCCAGGACACTGAGAGGAGTCAGAGCCTACAGGGTGAGTATACAGCCATGTTTACAGGGCTACAGCACACACTGGTGTGCCTGTATTGGAGCATGCATAACAGGTAGGACCCCTGTACATTGCATGTGGGACCAGACATCCATTAGGTGGCACCCATGGCAAACCGTGTTACACTAAAAAAGGACTGTATCCATGGGGTGACAATGGACTGGTCCCTTCCATGACCACAGTGGATGACCGGTTCACCAGACCCACACAACACAGCATGTACGGAGCACCATTGTCAATCTCTGGTGCGGATATCAATGTGCCGAGGTGGTGTAATGTGGGACAGGGAGGGGATGTGACATGTACGGAGGACCGCCCACTGTACACAGGGACACAGGGATGGGATGTACAGTTGGGGGTGGCTTGCACTGTGAGGTGCAGCACCATGCCACAGATAGGTACAGTGAACAGAGTGACACCAGTACAGGCACATTGTCAACACGGCCAGCCAGCACACTGCTGCCACCTGAACAGTGCCTGCCACCACATGGCAGTCACCCTCTGCCCTGCAGCCATCGCAGGGTTGGTGCCCAGGTTGGATGTGGCATCATAGTGGTGGCACACATGCTGCAGGGGTACTGAGGCATGCCCATGGCAGACAGGACAGTGTCACACCCCCTGGGACATCTACACAGTAACCCCCACTGTCACCTGGGTGCCATGAGTGGCACATGCGGCATCCCACATGGACCACATACCATGGTGCATGTCCACCTGTGCTCGGCTGCCCACATGTGGCCCACAGCACAGACCACCAGCAACACAGACCATGGTGAGGCTGCAGACAGCAGGAGATGGGTGCGGGTCCATGTGTACACACAGCCGAGTCTGACACCAAGATGCTTCTTCCCACAGTAGTCGACATGTCTGAGGAGGCAGGTGCCACCACCAGGCGGTGACCAAACTTCACAAAGGATGAGGAGATGGCACTCATCCAGGCATGCCACCTACACCTGGATGTACTCACCAGCAGGGGAGGTAGCCAGATGGCACATGCTGAGGGCTGGGAGGAGGTGGCCTTGCAGGTGAACACAGTGGCGCCGTTCAAATGCACAGTGCAGGACTGTCATAAGTATTGGAACAACGGCCGATGGAGGGCCAAGGAGAGGGTGTCCAGCATCCAGAAATCCCTGTGGCGGACCCTGCTCAGTGGCACATCTCAGCCCCAATGAGGCCATCCTGGCCACCAGTGTGTTGGGGATGGCCATGCATGATTTCCCAGGAGGTGGCTTCCAGATGAGGGGCAGCCCGTCACAGCATGGTGAGTAGCAGTGCATCCTGGCTGGGCCCTGCCATGGACAGTCATGCATATCCGGCAGTGTGTTGCTGACCATGCTGTGTGTGACACTGACACTGTATCATGTGCATCCTGTTCATTAACCATGTTTTCCTTTCCCTCTTCCACAGCTCCATCACAACTCCAGGGCATAGCCATGGCCGACCGTGCAGCCCTTATGGGCGATGATGCAGGCCCACCCCATGGGGCCAATGACACTGACATGGGCATGTCTGCACCTGCAATGACCATGCTCTGTGCACCACCGGTCATGGTCCCCATGGCAGAGGGCCCAGCAGACCTCTCCACCAGTGCTGGTGGTACTGATGGCTGGTACATCACATGGTTGTGGGTCCTGACTGGGTTGTCTGCTGCTGACCCAGATGAGGTGGTGGACATAGTGGATGTACTCATCGTGCTTGCCAGTGGCATGCAGGGTGAGGGTAGTGGCACTGATGCATGATCCACCATCAGCAGTGCCACTGCCATGGTTGACAGAGGTGCACATGGTACAGGGTTGCATGTGCACGGGACCCTGGGTGCCAACGGTGTTCCCACCGTGCTGGACACCAGTGCAGTGGTGGCATAACTGCCTGGGGCAGTGTGTGCCATGACCCCTGCACCACTGCCCAGTGCAGTGCTGATGGCGTTAGTGACATTCAGGCAGGGCATCGTGTGCACGCACCCACTACAGTGGGCTTGGTGGATGACACACATGGACAGCCAGCAGCAGTGCCCAGCCAAACCATGCACACATCACAGCCTGACAGGGTGTATCCACCACCCTTGGATGACCCTGGTGAGGCTGACCCATCCCCAGTACATAGGCGCCGCCACCGTGCCGCATCAACTGCCAATGTCATGGGTGCCTACCTTGACCTGTTGGGGTCAACTTTGGAAAGTCAGGAGGCACTCTGGGTGGAGTTCTGGAGCCACAGGGCCATCATGGTCCAGAAGCATGAGTCCGTGGTGGTGTGGCATTCTCAGATGTTGGCTGAGACATGCATTATGCGGGTTGGCATGACTGCAGCCATGGAGCAGATCGTGGCTGCTGCTGAGGCAGTGGCTGCATCCACAGCACACTGTAGACACTGTGCATCCAGCTGGATGCCCAGGAGCGCATCCCAGACACCCCAATGGCAGGGCCAGGTGAACACCCTGCTGCTGACCCCATCGCCACTGGTATCCACACCCTCTGGCCATGGCTTGACTGGTGGGCATCAAACAGCCACCCCACTGAGCACTCATTCATGGTCTCAGTGCAGCACCCCTGCGGGGTCCCTGGGGGCACTCCCTGTGGCCGGTGGTGGCACCCCATCTCCAGTGGCCATGGCAGAGGCTGCCTGTGTGTCCGTGGTGGTGTGTGTGTGATGCCCATGCCCAGGGGCCTGTGGTGGCAGGTGGCATGCCCGTGCATACCAGATGCCTTGCAGGTGGTGCAAGGGCTCCTGTGTGTGTGGTGGTCACCAGCCACATGGTTGCCCTGGAACCCCACTGTGCTGCCTGTGCAGGTTGTCCAGTGTGTTTGTGTGCACTGCTGTAATGCCATGTGTCATGGGAATGATGAGTGTGTTACGGTGCCTGCAGTGACCATGTGATGTCCGCAGTGCACACTGACCTGTGACAGTTTGGGCATGGCCTGTGTGGTTCTGGGGTGATGCATGCATGGTGCATGTGTGTGAGTGTATATGTCCCCCACTGTCTGCATGTGCCAGCATGTGCACCCCTGTGTGGCGTACGGTGCCCGCTATTCCACCGTCATGCTGTCCCTACACTGTAGTGCACACACCTGCACACGTACCAACCTGCGTACTCACCTGCGCCTCCCAAAGTGTTCCTCCACCACCTGTGTGCGGTATGCCCATGCCCTTGCTGCCAGCCTGGGATCTCTCCGCCCATGCCTGACATCACATCCATGGTCCTCAGGGTGTGCCCTGGCCACACCCTCCACCACCCCTCCTCCTCCCCGGAACTGTTGCCCTCTACAGCCTCAACAGGTATCCCATGGTCATGGGCCATGTTGTATAGCATAAAACAGGCCAAGAATATGCCACAGGCCTTCACAGGGCTGTACTGTACGGCACCACCTGATCAACACAGGCACTAGAAGTGCATCTTCAGCACGGTGAAGACATGCTCGATAATGGCACGTGACACGATGTGTGCCTCATTGTAGCGTTCTTCCACCACTGTTCCGGGTCGTTGGATGGGGGTGAGGAGACAGGGCTGCAATGGGTATGCAATGCCACCTGTGGGGGTAGATGTGTCTCCATTAGTACAATGTTTTACACTGTGGCGTGTGCCCTGTCCCTGTCCCACCCTTTGTGTTGTGTGCCCCTATCCTGCTCCCCCTCCCATGCAGCTGCCTGCCTGGCAGTCCTGCATCCCTGCCTCATCTGCCCCTGCCTGCCCCATCCATCATGTGGTGCATCTCGGTCACATGCTACCCTGTGTCTACCTATGCACCCTTTCACACTCCTGCTCTTCCAGTGTCCTCATGCCTGCAACTGCCTGCCCACAGCCCACCCCATGTGTCCCAGACATGGTGACACCCTGTGCTGTTGGCGCTCAGTCACATATACCTAACAGGTGTCCACTTTGGATGTCCTCAGCCTCGAACCTCATGCAGAGTGCTGACTGGTGCCATATGTATGCATCATGTGCGCTCCCAGGGTGTGTGGTGCAGTCATTGATAATGTGCCCCATGGCATTGCACACCACCTGGCAGTTTACTAAATGGTACCCCTTTTGATTCACATATGTGATGCCTTCCTCACCAGGTGGTGCGTGGATTGCCACATGGGTGCAGTCAATGGCCCCTATGACACCTGGCATGCATGCCACCTTGTGGAACCCCTACATGGCTTCTGTCCACTCTGCCTGCATGCTGGGGAATTTGATGTGTTATGAAGCATGCGGTAGCAGTGCAGTGAGGAACTGTGTGAGGAGGTGGGATGTTGAGGCCTGTGATGTCCCCAGTAGCCTCTGGAAGCTTCCTGTAGTGAGCAGGCACATGACCGTTGTCACCTTGGACTCCACTGAGATGGCATGACCTCGTGTGGTGGGTGGCTGCATCACATCATGGTGCAGCTCACATAGCTGCCTCAGCATGGCCCTGTTGAGGCAGTATCACCCGACTCTCTCCACCTCTGTTAGCTGCTCAGACAGCCGAGCATGGTACTGCCGTGGGGGTGGCCACCTACAGTTCCTTCTAGTGTCCTGCCTCCTCCTCATTAGAGCACCAGCAATGGCAACTGCTGCCAGGTTCATCCCCTCTGTCACTGTGGCCCTCTGGTGTAGCTTGCTGCCTGGTGTTGTTGCTGGCAGTTTGCCTGCCTGTGCCTCTCCCTCTGTCTGGTTCCACTTCCCCTCTGACTGTGGCTGTGTGCTGCTGTTGTTGTTCCATTGATGGCCTGCTGGTGTGCTGGACATGTCTCCTTCCTTTGTACTTATCTTTCTTTGGCGCACCTTGGATTTGCACTGGATTTGCCCCATTGATGCACCCTGGTTGTGCTCTGAGATCAGGATGCACTGTGTGTGCTTAGGTACGCCCCTGTATATGTGCCACATGTCATTACGTTGCACCTATGGCGCATGTCTTTTGGCACAGGGCATCTCATTTGCACTGGCGCTTTCTTCCTGTTCCTGAATCGGCTTCTGGCACTTTTCTGACTTGCGCCAGCCCATCTGAGTTGCACTTAGCACATCTGTTTTGTGAATTCTGCCCTTGGTTTCTATCTTGTCAAGCCTAATTTAACAGCAGATGCTGAAGTTATTCTAGCAAAGTAGAGTATGTCAATGTAATTCTTTAGTTCTTAATATGAACAAAACAAAAGCACTTAAAACAAAATGAGCTGCTTATTGGGGACGCATTAGATGTTTTCAGGATGGGATCATGTTAAATCTTTTAAGGAAAAAAGCAGGAGATTAATTTTAGTAATTATTAGCCAGCAATAACTATATGTGAAGCTGTCACTGACCAGATAGGGGGAAGAAGGAAGACACAGAAGAAATAAATGTTCACACACATAAAGAAGGCTTGGCTGTCTGTGAAACTTATAGAAGCAAATGGTTTGATATATTTTAGGCATCTATGCTTTACCACTGATTATTTTCTTTTATTATGTCCTCTTTGGCAACTTCTACTATTAAAATGCATTAAATGTATAGTTTACTAAATCTTCATCTTGGGATAACTCTTGAATGACTCCTAAATAAGTTTTAAGCCATTCCCTTTGTGGGAGGTCTGGACCTGTGCAAAAGGTTGAGTGTTATTTTTCCATATTTTTACCAATTTCAGAGTTAATATTTGCAAAATCAGACCCAACGTTTATACACTTTTGTCTAAAAGTAATGTTATTCTGAATCTTATTGGACTATTGATGAACTGAGCAAAGAAATGTTTAGATAAAACAAATTGATGTTTGTAGGATTGGGAGGTCATCAAAATTACAAAAGGTCAAATTATGAAACCTTAAATGCACTCATTAAGACCATTCTTCCTAGTGTGTAATTATAACGAATTAAAGACATTTGAATTTTGACCTACAATTATACAACCATTGTGAGGTGATACATATTTTTAGGATCAGAGGAATGGTGCAAGGCTGCCAAAATTGTGGTGATCCCACTGCTTCTACATTTCAGTGTGCATGGATCAAACCAAAACAAGCATAATAAAAGCTTCTGTCTTCTCAACAAAATGATACTTTATTATATTTGATTTAGCATGAAAATACAAAATAGTAATAAGGAAGTAAAGCATTCAAGATGAGATTTTAGTGTTCTCCAACCATATATTGAAGTCGAGCCATAATAAAGGCTTCTATCTTCTTCAAAGCAATTATATTTTATTTTGATATATTTAATATTCTGTATCTAAGTAGACACTAGAAAAAAAGTTTATTGGGTGTATGGAAACAGGCAAATTCAAGCAAACATGGAAGGAAGTAAAAAGAACGTATCAGTTGCAAAGGCTAGTAGCAAGTTGAAGAGCTTGCTTGACCACTCCAACGGGGGCCACTCACCGACACTACTGACCGCTGATAGGCACTGGTAGCGGAGGAGGAGCTGGGAAAGTGCTGCAAGCAGTCAGTGTAGGAGCAGGAGGAGGTGAATGGCAGGCTGCCTGCATAGTCCAGCTCTTTTTCCCTGGTGGTGCCTGAGTGGCTGTAGCAGTCATCTTTGCAGCAGCCCTCCATCTGTAGGGATTAAGGGGACTCAGTTTAGCTGATATGTTGTATTCAGGCAGGCTTGAGCTCTATTACAGCAACAGGTCTGACTGCAGCCTTGGACCCTCAACTCTGCTACTTGTACAAGACTGACCGCTTGAGAGCAAGGGATCCTTGCTGCTTGCAAAGGAAGTGGGAGGGGTAGCAGTTGTTCATTTGTGTGTTGGGGCAGGCAGGGGGCTGGTTGGGCTGGGAGGAGTGCCTTTAAGTGTAAGGATTAGATGTGTCTGAACTGTTGTGGATTGCATGGGTGTACGCAGGGGGTGCTAACCCCCTGAAATTACCTCAGAAATTTTCTAATTCTTATATTTTATTTTCGGGTTGCCTCAGGCTCAGCTGCTAAAACACTCAATGTCTCAGCAGTGTCCATAGTGGCTGGAGCTAGCAGCAACACAATGTGCATGCACGAGACCATTGATGGCTAGGGATGATAGAGACATCATCAACAGAGAGAGCGGGAGAAGCCTGGTGAGACAGAATACTGAGCATGCTACTGTGCTGTGCTGTGTTGTCTGTACAGTGCCGAGCAAGTTGTTGTGTCCCGTTCACTGTCATAGCAGTAGAGTAGGACTATGTGCTGCTCTTCTCTAGCCTTAGTTGAACTGTGTGAGAACTTGAAGTATGGTCTACCAGAGAAAGAACAGACCCATCTGGGTCTGAGCTGCGAGTAACATGCAGTGCATCTTCCTGACTGTGCTGGGCGCTGGCTGGACTGGTGGTGTGGTCTGAAGAGAAGACAGGAGAGGTTGAAGGAAAAATCTGCCCTGGCCTAGCTGTCTGTAGTCTTGTTTTGGGAGGAGATCGACTGCTAAGGCAAGCCAACAGAAGGATAATCAGCAGAAAAGTGGTGAGTGAAGAAAAGAATAAAGATTGATTTGGGGTGGGAATTTCTCTCATTCAGAGAGGTGATGAGAGATATTAGCACCATCAACCAGAGCAACCCACTCATTACATCTCAACCCCATCGATGTTCTGCCCAACTTGGAGCTTATCATGTGGAGTGGGAATAGGTGTGGAAAGGCAGATGCCTGACTGACATCTTTGTCTCTGGCTGTTGCAGAGTGCTCCCATGTGCAAAGGTGGAATGGGGTTAGGAGTACGTCCTATATGCAGAGGTAGGATGGTGGTAGAGGAGGAGTGATGCAAATGTGTAGGAGTGGAATGAATGGAGAGCAATGCTCCCATGTAGGGGCAGTGGGATGAAGGTGTGGATTGCTCCCATGTACAGAGCTGATATGAAGTGGGAGGAAAGCTCCTCATGTGTGGAGGTTGAATGGAGGGGAAGGAATGTTCCCTATGTGCATGTGGTGGGATGCAGTGGGAGAAGTGCTCTCAGGAGGGGATGAAATGTAGTGGGAGAAGCACTTGAGGGTCAGGGATTAGTGTCACAATGTATGGAGGTGTGATGGAGGTGGAGCAATGATACCTGTGTGTGGAGAAGGAATGGAAGGAAGAGTGCTTTCCATGCTCAAGTTCAAGTTAAAGTTTATTGTGAAAGGATAAAATCCATTGATCAAGCTCATTTGCAAGGAGGTTCCAAGTACAAGCAATGATAATGACAATACATGGCGTGAGATACAAAAAGTAAGGACACATAACATAAATTAAATTAAAGCAATTTTCTTTACGTTAGTATATACAATATGTACAATGTTGCATTCAACAAGGATTGAGACCAAATATGATTACATAAGACACTATGGCCACCATGTGGAAGAGGGCTGGAGAAGGAGAATTGCTCCCCATATGCAAAGGAGGCATGGAGGAGGAGGAGTGCTCTCTATGTGCAAATGTGTAATGGAGGGGGAGGTGTGATCCCCATGTATGGAGGTGAGATGGCGGGGGAGGACAGTCACTTAATAGCCACCATCCTAGACTACACTGCAGCCTGTATGTGAAACATTTGGAAAGGCCACAGTTTATGACAGGGCAGATGTGCAATCCACATCACTTCTCTGGCTGCTGTAATGTATTAGATTGATGGTTGGGGGTACAAGTGGTGGCACCAGTTACTCAGGAGCACCCACTGTATCCTACCCTCCCCCCACCAACCCAGCAGAGTGAGAATAGTTGTGGAGGGCAGATACAAGATCCATATTTTTATATCTCAGCACCTCAGAGTGCTCTCCATAGGCACAGCACATTAGGTGGTAGAGCCTCTGGCTGCAGCAGAGTGTTCTGCAAGTGTGGAGGTGTGGCATAGAGTGAGGAAGTGCCTGTCACCTAAAGCCCATTCCAACCTTCATGCTACAGGTAGCTCTGATGGAGCAGGAACAGGTATGAAGGGGCCGATGTGCAACTTGCATCTCTATCCCTGGCTGCTGCAGGGTGCTACCTTTTTGTGGAGGTGGGATGGGGCATCATTTTCTCAGAGCCACCTGCCTGGAGCCCACCCCTGACTCTGTCTGGGTACTCCTTTTGTTCAGAGGTGGAATAGATACACCAAGTTTGTTTTACACTGTGGCCCACATATTCAAAAGTTGAGCCAATGACCATGCCAATAAGGTTGCACCTGCATGGAAGTCCGAAATTGTGCCATTCTACGATATTCAGCAGGAAGCAGTTACATGCCCCAATCATACTGAGCAACAGCGCAATGATAATGAAAGCATGCACAACTGAAGGGGAGGAACCATGCATAAATGGTGCAGTGAGATATTACAACTACGCCATAGTAATGGAGAACAATGGAGAGTTGGCCATAGTGGAAATTAGCCAAAATAAAAAGGAGCTAGGGAGAGGCGCAAGAATGCTACAGGGAAGCCACATGAGGCAGAACTCTAGCCACACAGACAGGGCAGGAGGGACACACAGGGCAGGCCAGGTAAGGGGCACCTGAACACACAGGCACAGGGAAGGTGTGGGGAGCCACAGCCAGTGCAGAAGGGAGAAGTGCTACACAGCAGAGAGGCCACCACAGGCAGGTGTTCCCGGTGCAGGGGAAGTAGCAGGGAGGACAGCGGGGGGAATACAATAACAGCTGCCAGGGGGGTGAACACAAGCCAGGGACATGGCCAATGCCACCTTCCAGATATAGGTCATAATGAGGGGGGTGAGAAGGCTGGCGGCAGGGGGGCATGGCTGTGGAAGGGCCTGTCGGTAGTATGCCCCCAACAGGCAGTACTGAGCCTGCACCAGCTTCGAGCTGCACGTGATACTGGATTGTGGGCTGGTACCTGAATAAGGCATTCTGAGGCGGCTCTGTGAGCTGTGCAGTGATGTGATGCGAGGCCTCGTCACGACGGAGCCATACCCTGTCAGTGGAGACTAGTAACAGCCTGCATGTGCTTGCTCGCTATGGGTACCTTCAGAGACCAACTGGGGACACCACAGGCATAATCCAGCTGGCCACATCATGCCACCTCACCCATTCCCTCAGTGCACTGCTGCCACATGCCGCGGAGTACATCCATTCCCAGCACACTGGCAGAGAGCGCAGTAAACATACAGGAGTTCCACAGGGTAGCACATATGCCTGGTGTGCTAGAGGCAATAGACTGCACCCATGGCCACACGCACCACCTGGCCCGAGAAGGCTGCATCATCAATTGCAAGGGCTATGCCAGCATCAACTGCCAGGTGGTGTGCGATGCCAGGGGACACATAATCAATGTCTGTGCCACGCACCCTGGGGAGCACACAATGCCTTCATCTGGCACCAGTCAGCACTGTGCCACAGATTCGAGAGTGGGGACATCCCCACTGGCCACCTAGTGGGTGAGTATGCAAACCACATGGACAATCATTGGGCCTGGGGGGCATGGCCAGAGGTGACATGGGTAGTGGCCTATATGGCCCGGGGCAGGGCGATGCTGATCACCAAACTAACCTCCACCCTCTACACACAGGTGACAGTGGATACCCACTCTGTCCCTGGCTGCTCACTCCCTACCGGCGGCCTGCGACCCCATCGCAGCAATGCTACAATGAGGCACATGCCACCACACGAATGTCATCGAGCTGGTGTTTGGGATGTTGAGGCACGCTTGCCTGACACACCTCGTGCGGTGCCCACAGTACAGCCCCTCAAAGGCCTGCGGGCGATTCCTGGTCTGTTGCTTCCTGCACAACATGGCCAAAGTAAGTGGTGGTTTAACTAGGGGTCTAAGAGGGGACAGCGATGGGATTATGAGGACGCCGTGACGATGGTGATGGGCAGCTTCCCCTTGGGCGACAGGACCCCCGACTGATCCGGCTGGCACAGCTGCACCGGAACACCATCATGGAGGAGCACTTCAGCCAACCCAGGTAAGTCATGGGGCCATGTGAAACTACCAGTCACTAAGGCAAAACCTACAAACATGCATGGACACACACCAGGGGTGCATGCCATCAAGGGAAGTGGCAGGGCACAGAAGCACACACACAACCAGGGATGGGTGAGTATTAAAATGCCATGTGGACGGACACACACACATGCACACACACAACACACCAAACATGCACAGAGGGCAGGAGGCACACCGACCCAGAATGCCAAACCTAGCCACACACATGTCCACAGGCCACCACACCCACTGCCTGTCCATGTGCGTGTGTCAGATGCTGAGCACCATTGCACATTGGTGTACAGCATAATGCAGGCATCATCATGCACATGCAACTGTGGACAGCAGCCGGGAGGGTGTGCAGGTGGACTGTGTGTCCACGTGCAGGGCCGGGTACCCACCCGTGCACTGCCCACTAAAAGACACAATGCACACAAGGCAGCACCAGACAGTAACCACACTGGGAGACAGGTCAGTCACGCCACACATTGCCCCGGCCACCACGGATGCGTGGGTGACCCCACCGAGACCCGACAGCACTGACAGGCTGACCACTGGCCTCATGGGATGGTACCGGTGGTCTCCAGGGGTTCCACTGCATGAACTCAACCATGCTCGCACAGGGGTCTGCAGCACACTGAACATGCCTGCTCCAGGGGTGCTCAGGATGCCCACAGCTAAACCCTGTGTAGACAGGGAGGGAGATGCATGACGCCGGGAACAGGGGGTGGACAGTGCACTGCATGGTGTCCGCGATGCATGGGCACCTGACTGTGTGCCCATAGTGGCCATGACAGCAGTGAATGCCTGTGCATGCCTGTCAATGGCAGCGGTCACATCCTCCCGCAAATGGTCCATCCCTGCCAGGATGAGAGCGGTGTTCCTGCTGAGATGCTCCTCTGCCCACTCCAGAGCCATACACAGTGCATCCACTGACGTCGCAAGCTGCATCTGCTGCTGGACTGATGCTTGCAGTAGGCAGGTGTGCTTGTCCAAGAGGTCATCTGCCTCCTCGGCATCCTGTCCCTCAGGATGTGCACGGCCCTGATGCTCAGCACCCCTTGAGGGTGGATGCTGTGCACCAGGACCAGGTCTGGGAATGTCCACAGGTGGTGCACAGATGCCGCCACTGAACCCTGTACCCCCAAGCCCATTGGTCGACTGCTGCTGCTGCCCCTCTGGCTGCCACTCCCCATGGCTCAGTGGTGCTGCCTCAGTGGCCGCAACAGTCCCACGGTCCTGAACAAACACCAGTGCTGCTCCACTGGTGCTGACAGGCACAGGCTGGGACTGTGCTGACATGCAGGCCTCCACAGCAGCACCACCCACAGCCATGGTCGCGATGTGTCCTGCTGTGTGGCCATCCCATGGCACACACATGTCACTGCCCATGACGTTAGCGACATCATCATCGGTGACGGACTCTGCACCGGCCCCAGTCACAGCATGCTGGCATCCGTGGACGCCGGCATGCTGGGACACAGGCAGGGCTTCCTCCACACCTGTTACAACGACATCAGTGGGGACAGCCAGGCGGCCCCACTGTCGCACTGATCCACGTATACCTGTGGAGGTGGATGGGCCCTCCTCCATCTCCAGCTGACTGTCCTCAGTGGACAGACCCACCACCGCTGACCCATGCAGACACTCAGGATCTGTAAGGGAAAACAAAGTCGAGTTACTGCATGTGACCTACCCTGCCCCCCCATAGACAGACCATGACTTACCATGCAGTGATGGGCCACCACCCGTCTGGAAGCCACCACCAGGAACACCCTCAATGACACTACGCTGCATGCTTCCAGCAAGCCTCTCCTCATGTGGGGTCAGCTGTACCACCTCTGGTTGTCCCCCACCAGTTGCAGCTCATGCTGCCCTGATGGCAGCCACCTTCTCCTTTATCCTCCTTCTGTCCGTGCCCATCTTTTTCTTACACTCCTGCACAGAGCGCTGGTGGCTGCCATGCAGGTTCACAGCACGTGCCACCTCCTCCCATGCAGCAGCACAGGCTTGAGGTGTTCCCCGCTGTCCGTTGAGAAGTGGCTCCTGATCCAGTTAGGCCTCAAACAGGGCTTAGGTCTCAGCCTTGGTAAAGTTAGGCCTCCTCCTCCTCCTCCTCCCACCACTGAGTTCCTCCTCTCCCACAACTTGCTCAGTCATTATGTAGCCTGTAAGAATGGCAGTTGTTACCTGTGACTGTGCAGTCCCATGCATGTCCCTAAATCCACAGTCCACACTCCCAAACAGCATGCAACTCACCAATAGACTGCAGTAACTGACTATGGCCACTGCAGCCCAGTGTCGCACTTTTATAGCGCAACCCATGCAAATGAGGCGAGGCACAACTTTAAGTGGATGCAAATTGCAGTGCTGTGCCATTGAATGGCTGATGATTTGCATATGAAGGCTGAATATCACGCTGTTGCGCTTTGTGCAATTGTGCTGAATATGCTGTGCCAATGGCGCAGTTCTGTGACATGCGTAGTACACACCTCTCTGCACATGCCCGGGTTGCTGACGCAGGCATCTGCTGCACTGATGACGTGCTGTGCATGGTAGGCAATGAAGGGCATGGCCACCATTGTGCCAGTGGCACTATAGCGATGGTCACTATATGGCGCTGTGGCACTGGGCCATCATAGGCGCACTGGGCCAACTGCACGGTAGGCCGCTAATGGCGGTGGCACACAGGCAGCCAATTGTGCTACATGTATTGGGTTCCAATGGCGCTGTGCATGTCCATGTGCCAGAGACCCTTGACCATGTGTCTGACCTTTGCCCCCTAGGCGCCATGTGTCAGGCATGGGTGCACCTCTATTGCGCTGTTCAGTGACAGCGCGATAGGGAATGGCAGCGCTGTACTGCGCAGCATCTGCACATGGGGAGCCACGCTGCAGAGTACCATATTGCCAAATCAAGCAAAGAGCATGGCACGCAGGAGGGCAGCTCAGTGGTCGGCAATACAGCTGGCCAACCTAGTGGCCATTGTGGAGCCACACCATAGGTCACTGTTCAGGGAGGCACCCCTGGACAGGTACAGGACCCAGGTGTAGGAGGAGGTGACCACTACACTTGAGGAGGCCACAGGATGGGGAGGAGCACCAAGCAGTGCCGCCACAGGTACGGGGACCTACGTCGGAGGGATCAGGAGCTACTAGCATGCCTGCAGGCACGTGTCAGGAGGGGCATGGTGCCACGGCCAGGTAGAGGTTACGTCAACACACTTTTATCTTCCATATTGGTAACACTGTTGTATGTGTCCAGCACATGGGGGAGGAACCGTCCGGGGTTGGCTGTGGTGATGTTATCAGGGTGTGGGTGGGTGGGTCTGGCTGGGTGGGAGGGCACACACCTGGGGGCCAGGGGACTTTGCTATGGGATTGTACTGATGTTCCTCTCTCCATGTTTGCCCCACAGGCCCAGAGGAATGCCACCGTGCCCGTGAACTTTGGCAGCAGGAGAAGCAGAGTGCAGGAAGGAGGGCCGAGGGCCCTCATCGCACACTGGACCGGCCCGATGAAGGTGAGTGCCATACCTCCATGATTACTATTGCATGCTGTGTAACAGAGTGGGCAGTCGGGCATGGCCACCATCCATTGACACCACTGCCTTGCACGTGACTTGTTATAGTCAACACTGTCCAGTGGCAATGCATGTCTGGGAGTGCGTCAATGGTGGTCCATGCGTGCACCAGGTACGTGGTTGTGCCACTGCCTTTGCACCACATAGCCATGTCACTAAACGGCCACAGTGGTGCTGTGTGTGACTTGGCCGGTGGGTGTGTGCAGCATTCCGCATGGCTGTATGCACCTGGGTGGGTAGGTCATGAGGACGTGATCACTGCGGGTGGTCACACACCATCACAGAGGTATGTCCCATGGCCGTATGCCATGCACAGTGGGCGGGCTGTATGGGGTTGTGCATTCACACCTATTGACTGTGCTCCCTTGTCCTAGGTACATGCCATCTCTGGGAAATAAGGGAGGCACTGCGGGAGATACTCCAGTTGGTGAGGGCTTCCCTGGACATCCTCTGCAGGATAGACAACACCAGGGTCCTGCGGAGGCACAGAGCTCAACGGAGTTGGAGTGGGGAGAGGCACTCCGCTAGGGATCCATCAGTCCCTGTCATCCCCTACTGCCCTGGACCCACCCTCACACCCCTCCTTTCCCATCCCATTTATCCACCCCTGCCCCCTACCTATCCCCACCTTGTTTGTGGCCCTCCCCCAACCTTGTATGTATTTTGTACATAGTATTGTAAATAGTTGAATTTTATATGTTTGTTCAATACACAGTTATTTTGATATGAATACTGAGGTGGTCCCTGATTTGCAGTGGGCTATAGGTGCTCAGCTGCAGTGGTGTGCATGGCGTCAGGGGTGGTGCGGTCATGGGTATGTGTGTGTCCGTGTCCGTGGGGAGGTGACTATGGTGTGGGGGTAGCTATCAGTCAGTGTCTGTGGTGTGTGTGTTGTGCCCTGTGCACTGGATGACTGTGTGCAGTGGTCCATGGTGCGTGCTCTGTGTCCATGGTGCACCTATCAGCCTGTTCATGGCCTGTGCATCTGACACACATGCATGTCTGTGACCTGCACGGTCCACTGGCATGTCAGTGGTGGCAGTCCCTGCAGGGCAGCCACTGTACCCATCACATTGCTGGGTTGCCTCCTGTCACTGGTGTGGTGCATGTCTGCCTCTGGTGACACTGTGGCCTCCACAGTTGTTGTCCCATCTCCATGCTGTGCCTTGTGTGTGTTGCAGGGGATGTGCACCACTGTCTGTGACTTGTGTTCTGGGCGAATGATGGTGGTGTATGGGTCCACAGTGCCTGCACAGGGTGGCTGGCACTCCAGTGCCATGGAGGACTGTGGGTTGTGTGTACACAGTTTACATGGGCCCACACTGGGGGCTTGGTTGCCCCACCCACTGCGTCCCTGTGTTGTTGTGCCCTTGGGTATGGGTGGGTGTCTGTCCATGCACTGTGTGGCATCCGGTGTGGTGCATGCATCCACGCACCACTGTGGGTGTCTGTGCTGGCTGTTGTGGCCAGTGGTGGGTTGGGGTGTGTCATTGGAATACTGTGCAGGGTGCTGTACCACTGGTGGTGGTGTCCGGGCAAGCCCCGTGTGGGGTACCTCTTGTGCCGACGCATGGTTTGTCTCTCAGCAGTGCCTCGGGGGGACTGTGCATGGTGGCACTGTGTCTGCCATTGTTGCATTGCTGTGTGCTGCCAACTGCTGATGGGTGCTCGTGGTGGGGCTGGCTTGCATGGTTCTGTGGTGCACAGGGTTGCATTGTCACAGTAGGGGTGGTGGCATACATGGGGTTTCCTGCAGTGGTGGTCACTACTCATGGGGGGGTGTCTGGGAGTCACGGTGCAGGGTGTGCTCTGCATTGGGGGGATGGTGTGGCATGGGGTGGTCAGCCCTCCATGTATGCCAGTCACAGCTTGCCTGGAGGTGTGATGGGGCACCATGGCCCGGCTGTGGGTTGTTTGCTTGTCTCCATGGGCCGGTGGTTATTCCAGCCCTTCCCCAGTTGTGCAGTGGATAGGGTGTGGGGTGATGATGTCTGTTCTGCTGTGTGTTCCTGTGCCCATCTGTGGCATGGGTGGTGGGCCTCTACCTCCCTGGTTGTGCAGTTGCATTGCTCTGCTGCTGGGGTGCGTCCCTGGTTGCGCTATGGTACATCTGGACTGTTCAGCTGCACATCTCTTGTTGCACTATGGTGCATCAGATCTGCTCAGCTTCCCTCCCTAGTTGCGCTATGGCGCAGGTGGTATGATATTCAGTGGCGTCGGCTGGCAAGAGCAGTTTGGCCTCTCCGTTTTGAATATCACGTCTCTCGAGCATGGGTGCAATGGACTTGCGCTGTTCTGCTATTGGCACTTTGAATATCTGGGCCTGTGTCAGTCTCTCACTCTCAGTGCCCCCTCTCCTCCTCTCTCTCAGTGTCTCTCTCTCCCTCCCTCTCTCAGTGTGTCTCTGTCTCCTCCCTCCTCTCAGTGTGTCTCTGTCTCTCCTCTCAGTGTGTCTCTGTCTCTCCCTCCCTCCCTTTCAGTGTGTCTCTGTCTCTCCCTCCCTCCCTCTCAGTGTGTCTCCATCTCTCCCTTCCTCCCTCTCAGTGTGTGTGTGTGTCTCTCTCTCTCTCTCTCTCAGTGTCTCTCCTCTCCCTCTCCTCTCTTCCCCCCCCCGGTTCCCCCATTGGTGAAAGGAAAACTCTGCAGCACTGCTCTTTGTCCTGGTCATAGCACTCTTGCTGCCATTTTCTCTGCCTCTCTATATGTGCTGTCTGCTTCCACTGAGCTTCAGAAAGACAAACAGAGAGTTAAACCAACAGCAAGGTGTCGGAAGAGCAAGCAGAAATAAAATAGATGGCAACTGAGCTTAGGCACACAGTACTTTACTTCTCTGTTTGGTGGGGGGGTTGACACCGTCTTTGACTGGAACAGATTGGACCTGCATATACAGTATATACTGTACTGGAAACAGCTCTCACTGTTCCTGTGTCTCTCTCGTAGGGTGTGGGTGAGGGGGGTGGGTGGGAGTAGACTCTGCTAGGGGACAGGTCATCCATTAAATGAATGTTTGTTCAGTTGCAGGTCTGGGAGCCAATGGTCATCATAGTTATGGTTTCTACATTGCACTGCCCCAATTTCACACTGCCAAGGTGGTGCTACAATAGTGACAGCCTGTCACCTGGTGATCACTCTCATTCTACTTACTTGCTACATCTTAGCATGTTGCTGTCACTGTTTGGGGGCTCTCTCTCTGCTCTGTCCCTGACACTGATGACACTCACTACCTCTTTCCTGCACTCTCTTTCGGTGGGGTGCTACTGCCTCCCTTTCTCTATGTCTGTCCCTGCAGCTTGTGTCTTTCTCTCGCTGCCATCCAAGTTGAAGCTGCAGCTCTGCAGCCATTGCTGCCTCACTTCTCAGCACTCTTGCTCCTTATATTGTGCAGAGGGGTTGGGGGCACACTAAGGCAGCATGGACACTAGCAGATCCATGGGGTGGGTCAGTGTGTACCATCACAGAAAGCAATGCTCAGGCTGGGCATTGTGGCACACATGAAGCACTGGAGGGAGAAGAGCTCAGGGACAAGAACATGCACTGTCATTCACATAGAGACACAAACAAGTTCAACACGGACATCAGTCTGGGGAAGGATTAATAATATTTATTTGTTCTTTACTGCTAGGACTGTTTACTGCTTATGGCACAGAGAGTGGGGGATGTAGTGTATGGCTGGGTACCCGGACATCTGCAGGATGGGTGGGGAGACAACAGTAAGATCAGTAAGGGCATGAATAAAAGGAATGAAGTGCTCTCATTCTAGCACTTTATTTCTTTCAACTACAGAAAGGATTCCAGCTGTGAAACTGTGACTAGTGTCACCATCTGACTGCATGCTTATTGGTCTGTCGGGTACTGTAGATTGCTATGTATTGGACTCGTCCCTGACACACCTCTGAAATGTCATTCTACACACAAGATGCTTCTTGCACACATGCAAGGAAACATAAAAAACTATAAAGAAGTTAGATTACTGACTACCCTCATTTGAAAGGCATTTTTGTCCTGAACTCAAAAATGTAAAATAATGCACTTGGGGTACAGAAATCCAGGGGCAGTGTACACATGGGTGGAGTGGTATTGACAACATTAAGAAAGCACACATTAAAAAAAAGAGCTTTTACATACAGTTGATTACTATTTAACAATCTTTTACGTCTATGGCTGCCACTGTACATCTGATGCAAACCCATAATGACGTTTCTCACTTAAAGCAAAAAGGGTGGGGGTGAAGGCCATAACTGACTTCTTGTTTTTGTGTTAAAGGGGTCAGCTTATTTACAGCAAAAACAAGGAAAGACATAATTTCTAAAATGTACAAACAAACATGGGGCCACTTTTTTCCAGAGCATGCCACTACTGGCAGCTATCGCTTCAAGACTGCTACTACCCTGCTTAATACAATCAGGTGAAAACCAGAAGTAGTCTGCGAGCACTGAGATCAATACATTTTGGTTAAGGCACATTTGCCAGAAATTAATGCTTAGAAAAGAATGAGAAAGTGACTGTGATGACGAGCAAGTCCCAGACCAGATCTTTACTTTGTTAATACTCCTGAGTCTGATTTGTAAGACTGCATGGTCCATGCTCCATGGATGCTATGTCATCATCAGATTTGTATAACAGCACTGTGGAAGCATGTAACTGGACCGCTGTCTGATGTGGTGCCACAGTGCACTGACACAGTTTCCATTGATTCTATGTATTATTACTTATGGCTGACTGCGGTGCAGAGAAAGCACTGCATATTCTTTTCCACACTCGTGCCACGCCTAACAGCTCCCTATAGCCATATTGGTTCTGACCAGATTCTGTTTTTTCTTTCTCTTTCTGTGTGCTGCTAGACCAGTGTAGTGTGTTGGGGGAGTGAAATGCTCCTGTCTGCAGCAGCTGCCTTTAGTTTCAATTCTCCAAGTAGCTTTCTCAGTGTCCCAGTGCTGCTTACAACCTAACATCTGCCCAGGGTTCTGGAAAGCAGTCTTAAAACTTCAGTATTATAATATTTTTGATTTTTTTTATGACACTTTTTTTCTTTTTCAGATATATATTTTTGTTTTAATTTGACAGCTTTTTTTGCTATTTTCACAGTATTATTGTACAAGCTATGTTAGGATAAGTGGTAGAGGGGATGAAAAGGGTAGGTAGGACAGATGGTGGCCATTAGGGGTGCATGAGTAATGAATATTAATTCCCAAATACTATGAAAACTGGGCTTCCTGAATGTTCTGCCAAATAACAAATAGATTTCACTAGTCATGCTAAGTTATTCAGAAATTAATATAAAATAGTCCCCCCCCCCCAGGTGGCAAGAGCTAGTCTTCTGGCAACCATCCCTCCAATTTCCAAACTTTTCCCATGCTTCTACCCCATCCCTGGAGTCCTACACTGGTAAGAAAAGTGAGACTGATGTGATTCCCCTTCACAAAAGTGGGACCAAGACAGAGGCAGGAAACTACAAACCTGTCATTTTGACCTCTGTGGTATGGAAAGTGATGGAATCACTTCTGAAGGAGAGAATTGTTGAGTACCTAGAGGCCAGTGGGGCACAGGACCCAAGACAGCATGGGTTCACAGTGGAAAGGTCATGTCAGATGAATCTAATTGATTTCTTTGACTGGGTGACCAAAGTAGTAAATCAGGGAGGGGCTATGGACATGGCCTACCTAGACTTTAGCAAGGCATTTGACACAGTCCCATACAAAAGATTAATAATCAAATGAACCAGCCTGGGAGTAGGTCTCAGGGTGGTAGTCTGGGTAAAACATTGGCTGGACAACAGGACACAGAAGGTAATAGTAAATGGAGTCCACTCTGAAGAAAGATGGGTTACTAGTGGGGTACCACAGGGTTCATTACTGGGTCCAGTCCTTTGTAATGTCTTTATAAGTGACATTGCAGAGGCACTGGAAGGAAAAGTATGCCTCTTTGCAGATGACACAAAGGTCTGCAACAGGGTTGATACACAAGGAGGCGTGGAAAGGATGAGAAGAGACTTGGCAAGGTTGGAGGAATGGTCAGAAGTACTGCAGCTTGGATTCAATGCAAAGAAGTGCAAAATAATGCACCTGGGAAACAGAAACCCAGGGAAGATTACACAATGGGGGGAGGTAGTAACAACAACAAAAATGGAAAGGGACCTGGGGGTAATCATATCAGATGACCTTAAGGTTGGCAAGCAATGTGAGAAGGCAGTAGGGAGGGCTGGGGGGATACTGGGATGTATGGGGAGAGGCATCACCAGCAGAAAACAGGAAGCTGTTATCCCCCTGTACAGACAGTTGGTGAGACCCCATCTGGAGTACTGCATCCAGTTCTGGAGACCCCATCTCCGCAAGGAGATAGTCAGGATGGAGGTAGTTCAGAGCAGGGCAACTAAAATGGTGCAGGATCTGCAAGAGAAGTCATATGAGGAGAGACTAAAGGAGCTTAATATGTATACCCTTGAGGAAAGGAGGGATGGGGGGACATGATAGAAACATTTAAGTACCTCAGTGGAATCAACAAAGTCCAAGGGGGTAGCATCTTTCAGAAAAAGAGATGTGCAAGAACAAGGGGACACAATTTGAAGACAGAGGAGGGACGGCTCAGGGGCAATGTGAGGAAGCATTTTTTCACAGAGAGGGTGGTGGATGCATGAAACAGGAGGTTTTGGGGTCTAAAACAGTGGGAGAATTCAAGAATGCATGGGACAGACATAAGGCAATTTTCGGGGGGGTAGGAAGAAATAGGCTGTTGGTTAAATAGTATCTACAGCTTATCCTCTAGGTAGGGAAATGGGCAGACTAGGTGGGCCAAGAGGTCCTTATCTGCCATCAAAGTCTATGTTTCTATGTTTCAATGAGACCCGACTTCTGGCACCTTGCGGGAGACAACATCATCTTTGTATCACCTCTGGACCATCACTTTCCTGACTACCATATCCCATTTGATACAAATTACCTTATTTATTGACTATTATACTATGTCCACTCCTTGCTTCCCTTTGGCCCATCCCACTGAACCCAGTCCATGACTGTGGGAATGGGCTAGTGCAAAATATTCAAGATAGTCAGTTGCCACCTCCATTCTTCTGCTGTGCTCTGTAGTCCACTTTAGTCACCAAATCAGTTGAACAGTAAGCACTATGTAGAGCATGTATGAGCAGGGCCTGGCACAAATTTCTGTGAGGGAGGTGGTTGGTTAGAAACATGAGTAGTAGTGATGACTACTAGGCAGTCTGCTCAATTAAACTGTTTGGCAACACTACAACTGAAACTAATGCCCTGCATCTTCCATTATGATCATTCGCTCTCAACCCCACTCAAACTTGCTCTATCTAGTACATACTGACCAACTGATTTGGGGAGTGGAGCAGGCTGGAGAGTGCAGTAGAAGAAGGGAAGGGGAGTGTCTGAATATCCTTGATATTTGGCAGTAGCCCAATGTGAGTCAATGATTGGGCATGGTGGGGTCCATAAGGAGCATGGACTGAAGTGGATGAAGTTTAACAGTTAACAACTAAGCTAACTTTTATCATAGGGGTGGGGCAGTTGGGCTAGGGAGGGGACAGTGAGTAACATAAAGATGCTGTTGATTCCTGACAAGTGCCAGAAATAGGCTGTCACTTTTCTTACCTGTGTGGGACTCCAGGAAGTGGTAAGTGGGTAAGAAACATTTGGAATCAAGAGGGTGACTGACCAGGGGACTAATCCTGGCAACATGGGGAGAGTGAAAGTCTTATTTCCCTACCCCCATGCCAATTACCACAATACAAAATATTTTGGCCTCCAAATATGAATACTTGGCTGAATATTCAAAATAGGTATTTGTCCACCCCAAATGGCCTAATCCTCCACTTCTTCCATAGATTTAACCCAAAAAAAAAAAATAAAACTCCACCACTGCATTGAGACAGACCTATGGATCTCCTCCATTGCTGCTGCCTTCCCTCAGGTTTTGCCATGGGTGCAACTGCCCATAAAAAAAGAAGATAAAACTCCACCACTGCATTCACACATACCTATGAACCTCCTCCTCTACTGCTGTTGCTACATCCTCTTTGGGCTCTGCCATGGATGCAGTTGTCCTTGAAAAAAGAGATATAACTACCCCACTGCATTCACACAAGTCTATGGGCCCCTTCTTCTACTGCTGCTGCCTGCCATCTCCTACTCCACCACATCTTCTGCCATTGATGCTGCTCATTAGAACAGTGGAAAGACAATGTACTCTAGCTCTACCATTGTGTTCACACATCTTTATAGTTCTCCTCCTCCACCATTCATTTCTGATGTGCTGCACTGAATTCATCACAAATTTCATCAACCTTAAGAACCCACTTCATAAAATATTTAATGAAATTGTGCTGGCTGAGGAAAATATAAAATTTTATGAAGTGCAAAGTTACCAACTTTGCAAGAACTTGTGCATGCAAAGTTAAAATTCGCTGTATCTCTAACCATGAATTTTGTTTTCATTTTCTCACTTATAACCCTTGCCTGGTATACAATCTTTTTTCCTAAGCAAAATGTGTTGGCCATCTTTTTTCTTGAGAAAAAAAAGAACTAAATTTCACATTTATAAAATACTCATATTTTGGTGGAACTGGAAAGTTTTGCCACCAACTAAAATTGGAAGATGACTGGAATTGTTTATAGGAAAAAAAAAGGAAGAGGCACTTTACTTGTCCAATTTAATTGCACTGCTGCTTTAAATGGGGGAAAGGCAGACTGCCATACAGTGAAAATTCAAAATCTTAATAGTTTTATTAAATGGAGAAAAAAAAAATACTTCCACGGCGCTGAGGGACAACACATAGAGAAAACCTTCATCTGATCATAATTACATTATCTAGTAATGGAGGGACTATTTTACATACAATTATTCAATATTCATTATGTGTTTACATTTATTTTTTGCTTTTTGGGCTTAGTTTTAAATAAAAGCCCACATTATAAACATAACAGGACACTCCAGGCTGGACTTTAAACTAAGTTAAAAACCCCTACATCAAGGAGCTGTAAGGCCCACATTAGGAACCTGAGCAGGTGATTATCTCAGCCTAAAGCCAACCCTGCTGTGTTTTATTTTTGTGTAACACTTGTTATAAAATGTTCAGGTATCTGAAAAAAGAGAGCAGTAACTGTTGAGCAATGCAAGAGGGATGCAAGATAATGTGGTTACAAAATCACTTGAAATGTGATTACTAATTCATAACAAAAACAAATTCAAAACAACAAAATACAGGATAGACACTGAAATGAAACAAGGAGAGAATCTAAATGTGGAAAAAAAACTTTCTTATCTGTGTTAATGGTATGTTAATTTGAGAGCTTTCCTATAAGCTTTAGGGCAGCTGTTTCCTGCTTTTATTGACTACAACCTAAATGTTAGGAAAAAAACTGCATAGCTACAACCAATAATCTAAATTGATAAAAAATATACTATGTTAAATGGGATGAAGCTGTTACCTCCATTAAACAATACAATAGAAGCCAGATGTGGTGGTGCCTGGGGACTGTGTCATGCTCACATGCAGAATACCTGGGTTCAAGTCACAAATGCTACTCTCTCTCTCCTAGTCTGGTGGAATCATGGAGACAGTAAGCTAGGACTCTTTCCCAACATCTCAATGCCTGAATGACTCAGCTGGTAGATTTATTGGAGGGTCCATGTAGGTGACCACACAATGCTGACCTTCTTCAACCATATGGATTCTGCAGAATGTAATCATTTTCCACAGAAAATGGCAAAACTTCACTGCTTACATTGATATGTATTCTACAAGTGAGGAAAAAACCTCAACATAGGTAAAAATAGAAAGATATGACATATGAGCAAATAAAGACACGGTGGGATTTTCAGCTGGGGGGATGCAGCACTTGAGTCCACATTTCAGATACAAAAGGGTGCAATGAGGCTCATGCAGATGCTAAAGCTGTAAAGATGTAAAAGCAGATGGACATTGTAAGGAAATGATGATTGTCTTGCTGTTTTTCTAATTGTAACGTCATGACCATGAAACTTAATAAAGATTATATTAACATATTTCGGATGCATGCTGTACCTCCACAGATATGTCTAGATGTATGTGTCCTATTCATAGATATCTGGATGCATTTGTGACATTTCCCACAGTTTACAACAATTGTTCCCATAACTGTGGGACTTGTGCCTATTTTTCTGATGCAAGTGTGGGAATCCATCTGGGAAGATAGACCAATTTTTTTTTGGTCTAACTTCCTAGGTGGATTTTGGCATCCATATCCAAAAAACAGATGTGTGGCTTTGAAAATGCTGCCCACTGAGTCCATCCAGACTGCTCTTGATCCATGCATTGAAACTAGATCAGTGTGGGATGTTCAAATCTGCTTCCACTGGAATTCCATTGAATTTCAGAAATTCTACCTGAATCTGTGGAACTTCAGCAGAAGTAGAAATCTGAATTTTTTTAAAGTTCAGTGTTAAACACTGAACTGAAAACAAATGGATTCATTTATGGCTAGCTGCAGCTTGCATCATCTATTCAGTGGTTTACATAGAAATGCTTTTCAGAATTAAATGGAACTAAGAAACAAATTCCAAAAAGAATTTTGGAAGCAGGTTTCCCTGTCAGCATTCTGCACAGCTTTACCTGAAACTATAGCCCATTTATCACAACATATTTACCCTTAATAAATCTCTTGAAACCATCCCAGCTTTCTTAAAGGCTTGCAATGATAACCATATTGCCCACCATGCTAGGCAAGCAATTTACTTTTCCACCATTCTCTCTGTGAAAATAACTTCCATATTCTCTTTGAATTATTCTCAATCACAATTTAAGATTATGGTCCCTTGTGGCAAAGTTCATGTATACTTTAAAAAGTTTGGAGTGGTGGACCCTACTATATCCTAAAACATCTTGAAGGTCACTAGCATATCCTCCATTTCTCTTGCTACCTCCAGATAGTACATACTTTTTACTTCAATAGATTCTCATATGATTTTCCCTGTTGTTCCTTGATTATTTTAGTGGCCTTTCACTGGATAAATTTCAGTCTGTCCCTGTCCTTTCTAGCTGGTCTGAATTCTGCAGTTTACATTGATGTCTAGTCTACTGTAGACGTGAGAAAAAAAACTGAAAAACACTGCAGGTCATAATAACATTAGTAAACATCCCATGGTTTTCACTGTTGTGTATTTACAATCCTGTGGTTTTCTTTAGGGATGGGTGGGCACTAAAATACCTGACCCATAAGATGAGTATCCTTCCCCCAAAAGTACCCTTAAAATACCCAGATGAAAAAGGTGTAGTCAGGTGAGGTTGGGTAGTTATTACCTGAATTATTCTACTACCTGATTACCCAACCCTGATCATAACACAAATCATGTGGAAGACTGTTTTTTTTTTGGACTGTTTGACTATTTGTTAGGTGCCCTGAGCCATTATACCCATGGGGGGGGGCGTTGATGAGGCAGGAATGAGAGGTGCATCAGGCTCTTAGCGAGCCTGCTTGTGTTTCCAAAAATGATACCCTTGGTGGGCATTGCTGAGGTAGGTGTGAGAGGTGCAACTGCACTAATTGAGCCTGCTGCTGTTTTTAAAAATTGTACCCCTGGCGGGCATTGCTGAGGTAGGTATGAGAAATGCATCCACTGTGATTGAACCTGCTGCTGTTTTAAAAAAAAATATACCCATGGTGGGCATGCTGAGGAAGGTTCAACAGGTGCATCTGCTGTGATTGATCCTGTTGCTGTTTAAACAAGCATTTGTCAATGCCGAACATTCGCTTGCAGGTGTTTGCAGTGGTGTTTGGCATGTATGGTGCTTTACCCTAATGCCCTGTGCGATTGCTGGTATTTGCACAATAAATTGTCAGCATGACCTTTTTGTTACCCCCATTGTGTGCTACATAGCGAAACACGTTTTGGGCAGGATGTGAAAAATGACAGCTGTACTGCTCATAAGGAAGTGTGGTAAAATGGCAATGTTGAAAATCTGGAGTGGAAATATTGAAAATTCGCAAACCTAGGAGTGTGCATAGGAACTGTGCAATGCACGCTGGTAAAACAGTGATTGTTAGAATTTTTCACCAAATTGTCAACATTGGCATTTTAAAACCACTGCTAATGAACAGTGACACTGTGATTTTCTTAATGTGTCCCATACACTGAGTTCTCACACCGACTGTGCCATTGTGCGCTACATGGGCGGAAACACATTTTGGGCAAGATGTGAAAAATGACAGCTGCAGTGCTCATAAGGAGGCATGGTAAAATGGCAATGTTGAAAATCTGGAGTGGAAATGTTGAAACTTCGCAAACTTACGAGCGTGCGTAGGAACTGCACAACGCAGACTCATAAAACAGTCATATTTAGGAATTTTTTCACCAAATTTCAGCACAGCCATTTTAAGACCCTGCTCATGATCAGTGTCACTGTGATTTTCTTAATGTGTCCCATACATTGAGTTAGCTACACCGACTGCGCCATTGTCGCTACATGGGCAGAAACACATTTTGGGCAGGATGTGACAAATGACAGCTATACTGCTCATGAGGAGGTGTGGTAAAATGGCAATGTTGAAAATCTGGAGTGCAAATATTGAAAATTCGCAAAACATACGGCGTGCGTGGGAACTGCGCATAGCGCACGCTCTCATCAACAGTCATTTTGGAATTTTTACCAAATTTTCAACATAACCATTTTAAGACCTCTGCTCATGAACAGTGTCACTGTGATTTTCTTAATATTTTCCATACATTGATTTCACACAAGCGCCATTGTACGCTACATGAGGCAGAAACATGTTTTGGGTGAGATGTGAAAATGACAGCTGTACAACTCATAAGAAGATGTGATAAAATGGCAATGTTGAAAATCTGGGTGAAAATATTGAAAATTCATGAACTTACGAGCCTCGCGTAGGAACTGCATAGCTGCAGCTCATTAAAACAGTCAATTTTGGAATTTTGCACCAAATTTTCAACATGGAGTTTGGGACCCCTTTCATGAATGATGTCACTGTCCTTGGTATTATTAGGGCGAAGGGTGATTTCATGCAGTGACTGTGCAGTGCCTCGAGAAATCACCCTTGGGCACGACTTACCATGACAGTGACATCATTCATGAGAAGGGCTCCAAAACCCATGTTGAAAATTTGGTGAAAAATTTCCCAAAATGACTGAGATATGCAATAAAGTTGAACCCCCATCTAGCCTATTATACAGCTTACCGGCATTTCCTCAGTTTGCGATGCGCCATTGAAGAGTGCAGGCGTGTTCCTAGTCCACTGAAGATCATCGGCGCTGAGTCCGGAGTAAGTATGGGGTGAGTGGGGTGTGGGAGGCTGGGTGTGCAGTGGGTGGGTGCGGGTTGTGGGAGGGGTTGGGAGGCGCTCACGGGACAGTTTTGTTTACAGGTTTGAAAAAAAAAATATGGCGTGGGGACGTTTTCCACGCTGGTTTAGACTCCAGCATGGCGAAGAAGATGGCTGGGGGGCCGAGGACCCGACAGGGATTGGGCACCACCGTTGGCAAAATAAAGCAAATGTTTGCCATGCTGGGTGGGCCCCCAGCATGGCAGCAGGATGGCTTTGGGGGGCCGTGGAGCCGGCGTGGGATTGGAACCCCCATCCAGCAAACAATGTTGCCATGCCGAGTGGAGCTCCCGGCATGTACGCAAAGCTTTAGGGGCGAGCGTGATGGATACACGGGGAGGTAGCGGTGACCAGCGGTGGCGCTCAGTATGGCAGCGGTGTTTTCTTTGAAGCAGAGGAACACCGCTGTCATGCTGAGCTACTACCGATTAGTGCAGGACCACCACGCCTGCTCAAGAAAGCAGTGCATTGGTGGGAGAGGCACAACCTCTAAGTGTGCTACTCTCCCAAAACGTTCCTTGCGCATGCGCACAAGCGAACGTAAAAAATTATACCCATGGCTGGCATTACTGAGGTTGGTATGAGAGGTGCAGCTGCTGTGATTGAGCCTACTGCTATTTAAAAAAAATTATCCTCATGATGGGAACTGATGAGGTAGGTACGAGAGGTGCAGCTGCTCTGAGTGAGGCTGCTGCTGTTTTAAAAAATGATACCTATTGTGGGCATTGCTGAGGAAGGTACAAGAGGTGCAGCTGCTGTGATTGAGCCTGCTGCTATTTTAAAAAATATATCCATGGCGGGCATTGCTGAGGTTGGTATGAGAGGTGCAGCTGCTGTGATTGAGCCTGCTGCTATTTTAAAAAATTATACCTATGGCGGGCATGGCTAAGATAGGTACAAGATGTGCAGTTGCTCTGAGTGAGGCTCCTGCTGTTTCAGGGTATGATACCCATGGCTGACATTGATCAAACTTACATAATGTAAACTGGTGACTGACAAAAGTAAACTAAGAGTAGTACTAGTGTGGCACATGTGGCTGGCATGGTGGCAGTGGTGATAGTTCAATTTGTTTCATACACAACCTAGTCATCGTATTCAGTATCACTGTTTACAGGCTCTTGTTCATGTTCAGGGTCAGACTCACAAAATTCAGTGCTTGTGACAATTGGGAAATTGGCAGTATTCATTTTGAGAAATGTCAGCCATTCCACATTTACAGGACTTAGCAGTGTTCTGTCATTAGTGACTATTCCTCCAGCTGCACTGAATCTGCATTCTGAATACACACTTGAAGTTGGACAACTGAGGTACATTATTGCAAGATTTGCTAGATCTGGCCATATTGTTCTCTTTTGTTTCCAATACAGTAATGCATCTTCCTTGAGACCAGTCACAGTATGGTCTGAAAAATACTCCAGGATCACTGTGCTGCACAAGACGATTGCCAGTCTGGCAGATGAACCAGCTATACTTTCTTTACAGGATACCAGTCCATGTTATTGCAGATGACTCAGAATTGATTTGCCTTTCTGGCCCTGAACATAGGATGCCAGAGAAGTAGCTGTAGACATCCTTTCCCTCATTGATGACACTGCTGACTATGAAGAATTGATAGATGTGCTTTGTTTGTGCCAAAGGTGCACGGTGATGGTCTGGCAGGATTTGACTGCTATAAATCAGTTAATGGTGTTTGTAGGGCAATGTCACATTTGGTTAGCAGAAGATCTCCCAAGAACTCAATGCCTTCTCCTGCAGGAAGGTTGGCTTCAATGTTCCGCTTAAAGTGTGGATCTAGCAATGTAGCCAACACATAAGTGTCATTCTTAAACATGGCATTTAGTCTCTGATCAGTCAAGTCTGAGACTCAGGTCATCTGCCAGCATAACAGATGTGGTGTCATATTTTGACTGAAAACCTTTCTTTATGTCATCTAGGAAAATGTGAAGAAATCTGATTTGAGGAACAATTTGACTCAGAGTTGCACTGTCCACACTGACATCACATGTGGGAGCCTGAAATGGCTCTAGTAACGTGACCAAAGATTCCAGTAGAGTCCAGCTGCTGGAACTGAACATGATGTCTACTTTACCTATTTGATTCTGCATGCTGTACTCATGTCCAGCATTTTTCTTTCAAGAAGCCTTTCCACCATGTAAAATTATGAATTCTAGTGGGCTGAAATGTCTTGCTTTAATGCATGCAAGGGTAAGTTGTTTCACTTCTGCAGCCCCTTCAGGACTTTTTGTGGCTTTCACAGAGTGACTGAAATGCCCACATATTTTCCTAGCAAGACCCAAAACTTTTTTAACATTTCTGTTTCCATTTAAGAAACTATGAATAAGGATATTTAAACAATGTGCAAAACAAGGTGTGTGTTAGTAGTTGCCATCTCTAACAGCTTTGACCAGGTTGGCACCATTAACTGATACAGTACTATGAATCCTGGCGATAAGGAATATGGAGTAAGCCATTTCTGGAATTGATGTTGCAGTTCCTGCAAAATATTCACTGCAGTGAGGTTTTCCTCAAACATGGTGACACGTAATAGAGCCTGTTTCCTACTACTTATGGTAGATCTGGGATTATTACTTTCTGACTGAGAACTTGCGCAATGAGCTGTAACAGTCACGTAGTCAATTGTTTGGTTGCTGGTAAATATATTTATGGTTATATGAACCTGCTTCACCTTAGAGAGTTTCAACTGTTTAGTGACTGCGCTGCACACCAAGTCATACAATTGTGGAACAGCCTTTTTTGAGAAATATGTTTGACAGGGAATGGTGTATCATGGTTCAATCTGGTTCATGAACTTGAGGAAACCTTATGGGGCAACAAAAGCAAAAAGGAGTTGACATTTGGCCAACAACTCTGCAATGGCTCTGTTTAACAGCTAGCATGCTGGATGCTTGAGGGTAAAGACTGATGTCCTCACAACACTTTCCTTTAATGTTAGTTGATGAGAATGATGAGGTATTTTTAATTTTGGGGGTATTGTACTTTTCATGCCTTTTTCACGTGGAGTACTGCTGTGGGATTTTGCAGTACTTAATGGTGTCAGAAGAAAACAATCTATGTTTGCCTGGGAAGACAGCAAGGACACATCCAGTGATTGTCAGTTCCTCCTTCCAGTTCATTGTTACTATGGTCACCGCCTCAACCACTTCCACTACCACCCATACCAACCAAACTGTCCCTTGCTGTGCCCCACTCAGTTGGGTGTTTTGCCTTTGAATGTTGTATCATTACTGATGTTCTAAAATGTCCTATTTTGCCACCATGACTGACCCTCTTTTTGCACTGACTGCATACAGTTCAAGAATTGTCTGTATGGTCAATATAAAATAAATTCCACACTAAAGATGTACCCTTTGTGCCTTGTACTATGGTGCCTGGCACTATTTCTTGTATAGTCAAGGGACCTGGAGGAAACCCTACACTGCCGTTTCTTTGTTCACAGGAAATTTTTTAATTTATGCTCAACTTCTTATTCTTATATTTAGCATATGATTTTTTCTGCACTTGCCTCTCATGTCCTACAGCAACATCCTCTCCTACCCCTGATCAAACTACAGACCTCATCACCACAAGATTCAGAAGAACTGGAAGTGCTGTCATCATCAGGTCTGGGCTATCCCATTCCCAGTCCCCACTATCACCACCATCTTTATCAGCATTTGCTGCCTCAGCATTTGAGGTTATATTTGAGGTGGATGCCTCCTTGTCTTTGTATGCTGCTTCAGCAGCTGGAAGTATCCTGGCACACTTTGCAAAATATTCAGTACCTTTACGAGTAACTCCTGTCAGTTCTTTCTGAAACTCTACTATCATTTCATTGCTAACATGTTTCTTAGGTTGAGGAGGACATTTAGTGCCAGTCCTAGTGATGTTATTATTGTTGCTATGTTCTTCATTAGTGCTAGGATTCATACTGTTCACATCACTGTCAGTTACATGTGAAGCAGCACTGTGCTTCCTTTTGGTAGTCTTAGACTGGTAAATACAAGACATAGTAGACACAGCCATGGCTTTCGCTAAGCTGCAGAGAGACATCACACACAGTGTAGCTATGACTGGGCTTGGGCACCTAACAGGCTTATAAACAGTGTAATATAGCCTAAATGGCTTTCACTATACTGCAGAGAGACACAAAGCAGGTATGAAACAGACAGGGCTCAGAACACCTAACAGACTGTGTGTAATACAGCCAAAATGGCTTTCACTATACTGCAGAGACACACAAAGAAGCTATGTCATGGACAGGGCTCGGAGCACCTAACAGATGGTGTGTAATACAGCCTAAATGGCTTTCACTATACTGCAGAGACACACAGTGTAGCTATGTCACAGTCATGGCTCAGGGCACCTACAAGACAGTGTGTAATACAGCCTAAATGGTTTTATGCAGAGACAAAGAGAGTAGCTATGTCACAGACAGGGCTCTGGGCACCTAACATACATTGTATAATATAGCCTAAATGACTTAATGCAGAGATTCACAGAGTAGCTATATCACAGACATGGCTTGGGGCACCAAACAGATACTGTGTAATACAGCCTAAATGGCTTTCACTATACTGCAGAGACACACAGAGTAGCTATGTCACAGACAGAGCTTGAGGCACCAAACAGACACTGTGTAATACAGTCTAAATGGCTTTATGCAGAGACACACAGAGTAGCTATGTCACAGACAGGGCTCAGGACACATAACAGATAGTGTGTAATTCAGCTTAAATGGTTTAATCCAGAGACACACAGTAGCTGTGTCGCAGACAGGGCTCAGAGCACCTAACAGACAGTGTGCAATACCGCCTAAATAACATTATGCAGAGACTCACAGAGTGGCTATGTCACAGACAGAGCTCTGGGCACCTAACAGACACTGTGTAATACAGCTTAAATGGCTTTATGCAAGTTGGACTGGTGGTGCTGAGGGTTGTGGTGCTGGACACCACACCTCACACCACACTGGTGACACGGGGTCGAACACGAGCCCGGGCTGTCAGGGGTCGGCAGGGGAGGTAGGATTGAGCATCCAGAGGACTGCTCTCCTATCCCTGTGGAGGGTTCCACCACTCTGCAGCAGTCCCTGGTGATGACGGGAGGGGCACTGCTAGAGCTGGTGCTGCAAGGGGTGTAGTGCAGCAGACATCGGCATGCTGTGCCTGATGTCATTGCACACTTGCACTCTAAAGGCCTCAGAAAAAAGGGATATGGCAGCACTGACCATGGCAGCTTGATGGCAGCTACTTCACTGGCTGACGATGCCAGGATCGGTGGTGTGTGCAGGTATTGGATCCTGGCCAGCGCGGGGACATAGGGGGTCCCTCTCAATGGTACAGCTGCATATGCTAGCTGGACATGTCCATTCTGCGGGGTCAGCGGTGAAGGTGAAGTTTTAGCTGGAGACAGCAGGTTGGTGGCTGCAGGAGGAAAGATATAAGTAAGATAAAAATAAATGGCTTTATGCAGAGACACACAGAGTAACTATGTCACAGACAGGGCTCAGAGCATGTAACAGACAGTGTGTAATATAGCCTAAATGGCTTAATGCAGATAGATACAGAGTAGCTATGTCACAGACATGGCTCAGGGCACCTAACAAACTATGTGTAATACTGTACAGATTAAATGGCTTTCACTATACTGCAGAGATACACAGAGTAGCTATGTCATAGACAGGGCTTCGGGCACAAACATGTGTAATACAGCCTAAATGGCTTCACTATATTGCAGAGACACACAAAATATTACTGTCACATAGAGGGCTTAGGGCACCTAATAGACAGTGTGTCTACAGCCTAAATGTCTTTCACTATACTGCAGAGACACACATCATAGCTATGTGACAGAAAAGGCTCGGGGCACCTAAAAATACTGTGTAATACAGCTTAAATGGCTTTCACTATACTGCAGTGACACACAGAATACCTATGTCACAGACAGGACTCCAGGCACCAAACATGTGTAATACAGCCCAAATTGATTCACTAGACTGCAGAGACACACAGAATATTACCTATGTCACAGATAAGGAATTGGGGCACCAAACAGACACCGTGTGATACAGCCTAAATGGCTTTTATGCAGACACACAGAGTAGCTATGTCACAGACAGGGCTCAGGACACCTAACATACAGTGTGTAATATGGCCTAAATGGCTTTCACTATACTACAGAGTGACACAGAGTATCTATGTCATAGATCGGGCTCAGGGATCCAAACATGTGTAATACAGCCTAAATGGCTTCACTATACTGTAGAGACACACAGAATATTACCTGTTACAGACAGAGTTCAGGGCACTGAACAGACAGAGTGTATACAGCCTAAATGGCTTTCACTATGCTGCAGAAACACACAGAATAGCTATGTGACAGACAGGGCTCATGGCATCTAACAAACACTGTGTAATACTGCCTAAATTGCATTCACTATACTGCAGTGGCACACAGAGTAGCTATGTGACAGACAGGGCTCAGGGCATCAAACGTGTAATACAGCCTAAAGGACTTCTTAATACTGCAAAGACACAGAATATTACTTATGTCACAGACAGGGTTCTGCCACCTTACAGACACTGTGTATACAGCCTAAATTGCTTTTTCTATAGTGCAGAGATGCACAGACTAGCTATGTCAAAGACAAGGGCTCTGGGCACCTAACAGACAGTATGTAGTACAGCCTAAAATAACTTTTACTATATGGCAGAAACACAGAGTAGCTTTGTTACAAAAAGGGCTCAGGGTACCAAACAACAGACAGTGTATAATACAGCCCAAATGGCTTTCACAGCTGCTACCAGCAACAAGCACCTCCCCTTCTCTTTCTCTTCCAAACACTACACTTCATCCCTTGATTATTCCTCCCCCTCAGTCTCCAACCCTTGCTCCTTAGCATCCTTTATGGACTAAACTTTATGCTTCTGTGTTTTTTTAAGTATAAGCCTTTTTTCTATTTTTGCAGCAGTTGCAGCGGGTGCTGGTTTCTCCCTCTCCCACCAAACTTCAAATCTATTCTGCAAACTCACACAGCAGACAGGGGGGTCAGACACCAACACTGACCAAGCAGATTGTCAGGCTGGTATTATGTGTTCCTTTCTGCAGCAAGGACCCACAGGCTGCCTATAATGCCTGATTAAAGGTTCAGATGAGTCCCAGGACCCAACAGGTTGCCTGTAATGCTGGTTTAAAATTTCTGTTACCCGTTACCTGACCTATTCACCTCTTGTCCACAGTACCCAACCTGCGACGTACACTGTTATGTTGAGTAGGGTAATAAGTTACCCAAACTATCCTACCCAGCAATAAAACGCTGATACCCAATGGTAGCCCATCCATAATTTTCTTATTGGTAAAACTTTTCATAAAATTCCTCTGAAATGTTTTGAAGCTGCATGGAAGTTCCATGGAAATTCTGCCAGCAGACTTTCTAGTTTTACACAACCCTAGTTATTGCAGTACTTCACCTTTTGCACAAGACTGTGGAAATCTTGGGACTATCCTTCTAATTACTGGTGTACTAAGATACTCAGATCTACGGGTGAGCCAGTGCTGAAACTGCAGCCAGTGAAAGTGCAGAAATTCATTACTTTAATGTTTATCAGGGGTCGTCAAAGTTTTGGGGTAGTTCTGAGAAACAGCTGTTTCTTTACTACTCACAATAGCTCACAGACAGTCAGACAGCTTTTCTACAGTACGCACGATTGTACTCTGACTGTCAGATGATGGCAGGCCAAGATGGTGAGCAAACTGCTGTCCTGGTCACCTTCACCTTTGTCATAGTTCAACTTAGGTGACTGGGGTGAGAGGTGGATGGGGGAAGTGGAATCATAAGAGGGTTTGTTGGGAGGGGTTTAGATGCCCTTACAGGTGGGGAACCACAAGACCAACAGACATATTCAAAACAATTATAAGATGAGTGCTTGAGGACACAGTACAATCATACTATTGAGCCCATGATGGGCATGCCTATAGTGCCTTACATGCCCAATGTGCTCATTAACATGTTATGGCTGAATATAGCCTACAGGAGCTGTGGTACTATTCCTTTTGGGCTGTGCTTTCTCTACTGGGCTCCTGTGACCCATATTTAGTCTGGTGCTGTGCAGCACAGAGCATAGTCACCATGTACTGTGCCGACACTGCTTCATATTCAGACAGCATGCTATGGTCAGAGCACACTAATTTTTTGAATATTGACACTGAGCTGACCATGAACTCGTATTCCAAATTTGATCTTACAAACATCTGGTAGACGGGCAATCTGACTTCTTTTTTTCTGCTGCTGAACCCCTACCAATACATCTCAGTATCCTGTTTGTCTTCCCTACAGCATTATCACATTATTGTGATGATTTGAGGCTGTTAGAGTTCCCCCTTCAAAATCCCTTTGCTCTAATGACACAGTAAAGTTCAACCTTTTCCCCAACCTGTATTCTGCCATAGAATGTTTTTTCCCACATTCATGACCTTGCACTTGTTACCACTGATAGCAAGCTACTTAGATTTTGACCCTCTCTTGAGCCTCTCCAGGTCCTCCTTAACTCATAGATACCTTCTTCAGAGTCAGCTTTGCCACAATGCTTGGTGCCATCTTCAAATAATCAGATGTGCCCTCTGATGTCTTGACCAATGTTGCTAATGAAGGTGTTGGGTTAGCAATGACCCCTGCTATACCTCACTGATGATTGTCTTTATTTCCAGGAATTCCCCATGAATTACCACCCACTGTGCCCTCCCCCATCCAACAACTGGAAAGCAATAAGAAAACATGTCCAGTCTGAACTGCATAACCCACCGAAAGCTAAAGAGGAAAAAACAATCTTTGTCTGTATTGTATTTCAGGATTAATATTGTGCTAGATTTGTATTATTTTGTTACATAGATGAAGGGAGTTTGCAATTGTTAAAAGTGCTGGAGCAGCAGTCTTTTCTCCCTGCGTTCACCCCAATGCATTAGTCATTCTAAGTTTCTATTAGTTTTCTTCAATATTTTATACTACCATTGCCTGCAGGTAGTGTGTTTACAGACTCAGCAAAACAGTGCAAGACTGTTCCTGTGGTAGTTTTCTACAGTTTGCAGCTAGGATGTATGTGATGCAGCAGCGAGCACCATTCTTACCTTTAGACAATAAGATCAATGCTTTAGGGAAATGACTTACTATACTCCAGCTTCAATAAACATCCCAGAATTGAATAGTGAGGGAGAGTAAGGTGCCATCTGTCACGAGGCATATAAAATAAAGGATCTATTTGACTGTGTGAAAATCTGAGATTCCATGATAATGTTCCTGACAACAATTTTCTTGACAAGGTTCTCAGTGCAAAGACCATTTGGTTAGCCTCTAGTATTACACTGGACCCTATTCATAAAGCTTTTTGCAGTGTATGGAAATAAGACAATGATGCAGCAGAGCTGCATGGGTCCCCACATGCATATCTAAAGTGCAGAGTGCAGGCCCTCACAAAATGGTGCATCGAGCAGCCTCAACATGTCCACCACTGTAAGTCTTTGCACACTGGGCATTTCCCTCCCACACAAAACCTGCTGGGAATATGAATGCAAGTAAAGTAATTGCAGGAGCAGGTCCCAGATGCCATGGACTCTGGTGCACCATAGACTATCATCAAGACTTGGGAAAGGGCCAGGACCTGATCCATGAAGTCACTGGCTCCTTCATGCTCTTGACAGCCACCTTCTGCTCCATACAGTTAGCTATACTGTACTGGTGACCACAATTTGGTGTCACAGTGTACCCTCTCTGGAGTTAGACTTCTATGTAACCTTGTGGAAGTCAATGCCCTCCACAGTCCAGACTCATAGAATGTGGTAGACAGTGTCATTGACACCAAAAGGACCCTAGATGCCATCAAGTGTAAGAGGAGTAGCCTGCAGGAGGTTGTTAAGTAGAAACTGATGAGGATCTACCAGTTCTAGGTAGCCACTGGAAGTTGGTCTCAGGATATGCTGGTGCTAATCACCATTGAGGAAATCATGACAGATATTTTCTTTTTGACTGCCTGGAAGGTTGTTACCCTATCAGGCTGGAGCAATCAATAGCTATAGTGCTACAATATTGGCCCTTGAGTGCAAAACTAAAACCTATGCCTTGTACCCCAGTCCTCCCTAGTGAAGCAGTTAGAAATGTAGAAACATAGAAGTTGATGGCAGATAAGGACTGCACGGCCCATCCAGTCTGCCCATTTCTTTTTCTTCCTTATCAATGTGCCATTGGCCTTTACTCTGTCAATGGCCTATCTATTCATACTCATCTGTAGTGCTCCCTTATGCCTATCCCATGCCTTTTTGAAGCCCTGCACTGCATTCATATCCGCCACTTCCTGAGGTAGGCCGTTCCATGCATTCACCACCCTTTCTGTAAAAAATAACTTCCTCACATTACCCCTTAATCTGCCTCCCTCTAATCTCATGCTGTGTCCTCTTGTCCTGCTGTTTTTCTTATATTGAAGCATGTTAGACTCTTTCACCTTGTTAATGTCCTTAAGGTGTTTGAATGTTTCGATCATATCACCTCTCTCCCTCCTTTGCTCTAGGATATACATATTGCACTCCATTAATCTGTCCTCATATGTTTTCTGATGAAGTCCCTGCACCATTTTGGTGGCCCTTCTCTGGACTGCCTCAATTTGGTTACTGTCATTGTGAAGGTGTGGCCTCCAGTACTGCACACAGTACTCCAAGATGTGGCCTAACCAGTGTCTTGTAAAGAGGGATTATTACCTCCCTCTTTCGACTTGTGATACCCCTACTAATACACCCCAACATCCCCCTAGCCTTACCTACTGCTTTAATGGTCTGCTTGGATGATTTCAGGTCATCGGTGATGATGATGCCCAATTCTTTTTCTTCCCTTGTGACTGCCAGCAACTCCCCTCCCAGTATATAGGTGGCTTCAGAGTTTCTCCTCCCTATGTGTATGATCTTGCACTTCTTTGTGTTAAACCCAGTTGCCACTCTTTCGAACATTTTGCTAGTTTATCCAGATCTCTTCTCATTCTGCCCACCCCATCTGGATCATCTACTCTGCTGCAGATACTGGTGTCATCTGCAGACAGACAAACCTTACCCTCCAGTCCATCTGCAATGTCACTGAAGATATTGAAGAGGACTGGTCCCAGAACTGATCCCTGTGGTACCCCACTTGTGACTGACTTGCATCTCTTCTAACTGTATACCGTTTACCACCACTCTCTGTTTTCTGCCCATCAACCAGTTTGCCACCCAGCTGACCAACTTCTGACCCACCCCAACCTACCCAGCTTATTAATCTTCTATGTAGAACAGTATCGAAAGCTTTGCTGAAGTCAAGGTAGGCAATATCAACTGCTCCCCCTTGGTCTACCACTCTGGTTACCCAGGCAAAGAAATCTATGAGATTAGTTTGACAGGATCTTCCTTTTGTAAACACATGCAGTCTTGGATCCTGTGCTCCTATGGATTCCAGGTGTTGCACTATCCTTTCCTTAAGGACTGCCTCCATAATCTTGCCCACTACTGAGGTAAGACTGACTGGTCTGTAGTTCCCTGCCTCCTCCCTGCAACCACTCTTGTGGAGCAGGATCACAATGAGCCCTTCTCACATCTTCTGGGACCTCTCCTGTGCTCAGAGACTCACTTAACAGTTCTGATAATAGCTCTGCTAGTTCCACCCTTAGCTCCTTTAGTACCCTGGGATGTATGCCATCAGGTCCCATTGCCTTGTCCACCCTGAGCTTATCGAGCTCTTGTAGGACCCTTTATTTTGTAAAGGGACTAGTGCACACCTCCCTCCCTGCTGTGTCCATGGTGCTGAGCTGTGGGCCCTGCCCGACCTTCTCTTCAGAAAATACTGAGCAGAAGAATCAGTTAATGGGGAAGATGCATCAGCTTATTGCCTGGATGTCCAGCCAAAATGGTTCAACTACACCCAATAGCCAGAAATACTAAGCAGAAACCCCAAGGCAAGCAGGAAGTATCACAGACTGGACTGCACAATTTTAGTATTGGTGTTTTTAGTGTTAAAGAGGACAGGAAATGTGTGCTAATTGGCTACAGTTAATAATGTTCTTACTTACAGAAATGAAATTCATAACTCCAAATGAAAATTTAATTTTCCATTTTTTTTTTTTTTTTTGCTACCAGTATTCTGTTATAGTTCTTTTCATAGAGCCAGTAATATGGGTTTTTACTATGTTACGATTTGTGTACAGAATGCTGAACAAGAGCGTTTGACCTATCAAAACTATGCTCAGAGTTAGAGATGTTGCAGAATAAAATTTTGCTGGTGAAATTACTGTGAAATCAGCAATTTCACCGTGTGAAATATATTGCTAAATTGCGAAATTTCATAGCTCAGAACCCTACTGCCGGTGCCTTTCACGATATCCCATTCCCTGGTGTCTAGTGGCCTCCCGGATGATCACCGGCACAAATTGAATAATCCCCCCACAGAGATTCAGTTAAAAGGAAAAACACTACTCCCTGGTGTCTAGTGGACCCCCACCCTGACATCAGATAGTTCCCTTCCCCCGACCCCCCCCAGAATGCCTAGTGGGCCACTGGCACAGCCCTCCACTCATCTCCACTGCCGGAAGCCTGACTGAGTGCTTCAGTGAATGAGTGCGTGCTTGTACAAGCACACACTCGTTCATTAGCGCAGTCAGTCAGGCTGCCAGCCATGGAAGTGAGTGGAGGACTGTGCCAGTGGCCCATTCGGGGTACTTGGCAGGAAGGGGGGAGGGGAACTGTGTGATGACAGAGTGGGGGGGTCCACTAGACACCAGGGATTTTTTTTGGGGGGGATACAGTGCAGGCTACTCTGCATTCCAGAAGATTACACCCTGTTGCTCTTAGTGGGGAATTCCTTAGTTAGGGTACTTAACCCCGAGTTTCTGAAGTGCTTGTCTTGTGGGTGTGAATGCCGCTTTCAGCTTATTGACTTGAATAGAGAAGTTCTAGTGCCTGAAATGGTGTATAAAGCATTTAGTGGCCTTTTTTCCAGGCCAGTTTCATTAGCATCTCTTTTGCAGATAATTGTAGCACTAGTGGCAGGATTGTTCAGGGGTGTTCTCCTTCTTAAAAATGTGGTGACAGTGTCCTGTGTGCCCACTGAATTTGCAGTTTTTTTCCCACTGCTATTCAGTAATCCAGTGAACAGGTGCTGCACAAAGTCACATACTGTACATGTTTCCCTTTAGCACCATCAAAGACCCCTACTCTTCGGATATTGTTTCATCTCATGCTATATTCCAGTTCATTAATTTTATCACACAGGAGTGCTATTTCATTTTTAAGACTCAAAATGACGGTGTCCTAGTTGTCAGCCTGATGGTCCAAAAGCCAAAAGGTAGACTTATTATGCAAAACCCGATGAACATTTCTTCCATCCGAGTTTGCATGTTATCAGTGTAAGCCTTTATTCATGTTAACTATTTTTATACTGAATCTTGGCAGTGGGGGGATGGGGAGAATTATTCAGTTTGGGCCAGAGATCATTGTGGGGGGGCACTAGACACTAGGGATGGGCCAGCTCGGGTGGGAGAGGGGGAATGGGGAATTGTTAAATTTGAGCAGATGATTGGCTGGGGGGTGGGGGCAGGACCACTAGACACCAGGGATGATTTTAACATGGTGAATTGTGCCATTTTGCGGGGGAAATTTCATCCCCGGGACAAAATTTCGCACTCTGCAAACTATTTTACAAAATTCAAGGATTACGTGAAATATTTTGCAGAGCTTAATTTTTCAGTTTTGCACAACACTACTTAGAGTTCTGTACTCAAACTGTGACATAGTTATAACTTCAGATCACTGGTTCCATGAAGAGAACTGTAACAGATTGCTGCCAATAAAAAGAAAACAATGTAAACTACAGTTTTTCACATTGTTTTTATTCAGGTACAGTTACATATGGATCATTTAGGGGTATGAAGATTGTTTCTGAAAATAGGAACATCTTAAAGAGCTCCTAATTAAAAATCTTTTTCTGTCCTCTTTAACAGTCCCTAAACACTGGCAGTACTTCCATTACAAAGGACCAATGCTTCCAGAGACCACCTTATCAAATCATCTTGTCACACCCAAAGATCTGGTCATAAGAGATCGAACCAAACACCCCTGAACTTACACCCCACCCTAGCTTGTTCCACCTTCTGCTACATTTTAATCCCAGCACACACACCTTGACACACACACTGATGAAACTGTGACACAATACATAATGGTGCTAGCATCAGCCCTCTATCCCACCTGTTGAAAACTGCATTATATTATATGGCTGCCCCTTGTTTTGTATGGAAAGCCATACACAGCATATCCTTGTTGTAGTTCAAGGGTCACAACAAGTTGTTGTAGTATTGTTCTAATGTGACAATCACACTACAACAACTTTTCGTGACCTTTGAACTGCCCACATTACTCTGGCGCTTTGAAAAGCTAATCCACACCGCCAGTATGAGCGGATTAAAAGGCAGATCATTTTGAGGTGCACAATCCTAGAATAAGAGCATCTCACTCCTCTGCTGTTGCCCATAGTTGCCCGGTGTAGTAGTTTAAATTTAAGATATTTTCTTCAACAGCTCTACTACTTCTCAGCAGAGTAGGCAGGCCAGTGGCAGTTCACAAAGAGCATTACAGTGCTGCCAAGGAATGCCCTAATATGGCTAACAGAAAATCATCTTAGAATCATAGAATTTTCCAGCAGATAAGAACGTTACCCACCTAGTCTGCCCATTTTTCCATGCCTATAGTATCACCCCAGATTCTTCTTGATCTCCAGCCCATTCACCCACCCCCTTCCCTTTACCTAAGATTCCCTTATGCCTAACCAATGCATTCTTGAACTCCACCACTGTTATTGCCGTCACCACGTCCACTGGAAGACTGTTCCAGGAATCCATCACTCTTTCTGTGGAAAAGTACACCTCACAATTCTCTTGAGTTGACTCCCTCCAGCTTCTTGTTGTGCTCCCTTGTCCTTGAGTGCCTTTTTTTCTGACAAATACTTCCCTCCTTACCTTATTTACCCCCTGTGAGATATTTAAAGGTCACTATCATATTGCACCTCTCCCTCCTCTTTTCTAGGGTGTAAATATTTATGTCCTCAAGTCTCTCCTCATAGTGATTCTGATGAAGACCACTGGATCACCTCCACTCTGTCTATGTCCTTCTTGAGAAAGTACTCTAGGTGGGGTCTTACTAGCTATCTACACAGAGGCAACACCACCTCCCTCTTTTTGCTGGTGATATCACTCCCTATGCACCCCAGTATCCAACTAGCCTTACCAGCTGCCTTGTTGCACTGCCTTGGCACCTTTAGGTCATTTGATATAATCACCCAGGTCTCTTTCCTGCTTGGTGGTCCTCACTACCACTTCTCCCATTTTGTTCTCTGCCTCTGGGTTTCTGTGCCCCAAATGCATTACCTTGTACTTTTTTGCATTGAAACCCAGCTGCCATACTCTTGACCAAGCCTTGAGTTTTCTCATGTTTCTGCTCATCCTTTCCACTACCCCTGAAGTGTCAATCATATTGAAGGTTTTGGTGTCATTTGCAAAGAGACAGACATTCCCTTCCAGATCTTCTGCAATATCACTTATACAGACATTATAGAGCACCAGTCCCAGCACTGATCGCTGAAATCTTAAGTATGTTTAAAGAAAAAAAATGCTAAATTTCTCAGTTTACAACAAAGTACAGCAAGCTGAATTGAGTGGTCCATCGGGCAGATGGGCAGGGGGTTGGGGACAAAGACACATTACTCTTTATTTTTTTAATTTTTGCAACCATATACTATATAAAACAGTGTATGCCCAACCACACACAAGAAGGCATGCATTTTCCATCTAGCAATTGAGATAACATCAGGGACCTTCCAAGCTTTGCTCTCAAGGTCCTTATGATGTCATCTCAACTCTTTGATGGAAACACAATCTTATTGTGTATGGTTGCCCATACACTATTCTATTCAGTATGTTAATTTACCATAAATCTTTTTTTTGCACTTACCACCAGTTTTTTGTTTTTTTCTACTTGTGCCTAAATTGTGGTTATGAGTAATGGGTGGTTCCCACAGAGTGAGTGTGCATTAAGCCTCCTTGTACCTTAAGATGGCATGGGCATGGATTTAGAGCCAGACTAGTCCCCACAGTTGATCCAGAGGCACTGCATCCATCAATAGAGGGAGGTCCATGGACTATAAGTCCTAATTCAGGTGGCTAGAGGAGTTACAATGTATTTGACCACCTATAGGAGTACTTTGTCTGAGGTAACAGATATTAATTCTGGTGTCCTGCAAGTGAGGGAGCCAGTATGATATCTGATTGATAGCTTCAAGTCATTCATCCTCTGGCCTCAATGGAGGCCAACCCAGCATATTGAGTAGCAGTGCCACAGCATGCTGCTTGCACACCACAGCTCAAGCCTTCTATTATTAAGAGCATATTCCATACCATCTACCCTACTGTAAAGCCACTAGCACACCTCAGCACTACCACCCATGGCAGCTACATTCACCACACCACAACCAATATCAGTTTAGTGCACCCATAGCTTGAAACCCCCTGCCAAAACCAAACATGTGTGCCATTTAATCCCAAGGTGACACACCAATACACAACCATAACATATCATTTTACACATTGGCTCTCTACAGGCTCAGAAGATGTTTGACTCATTCCTGTTCAGCCACAGTACTACATTGTTGCAGACATGGAACGAAATAACACAACCCCTGCACATCTGAGCAGCACACATTGGCATGACCATACACATGGCCCTTACTTTTGTAACATACTCCTGGCCACTTCAAACCATCACTGCTTCCCTGTTTGATAGTTTTCTTCCCCACCCTGATCTGCCAACTGCCTGGTTCTCTTAAAAAGTATTCCCAACAATGACATCAGGTATGTTCTATAGGAAAAGTTACACATTTCCACAAGTCCTTTAGAAACATATTAGTAGTAGTAAAATACTGTATTCATATAAAATTCATGGCATCCAGTGATAAGGGCATTCGCTATTGAGTGTTCTCAAAAAGGGTGACTCAATAGCGGCGCCTTAACAGAGGGCTACTGGATGGGGGGGTGACTACAGATATAGTGACATTCTATCGCTATATATACACGTGCTCGAGGTCGGGAGCAAGCACTGCAGAAGGAGAGGGAGGGTTTGTGTGGTGTGTTGCAGCGATGGGCTGCCAAGCTGCTCTGTGGCATGGTGGGTGGGCCACAGACTTCAGCTGTGAGACTGCCAGGTTTGGGTCCGGGCACGCATACATTTTGTGGCACCTGGCCCAAATTATTTTTTTGAATTTGCACCCCTCGACATGCACCCCTGGAGTTGTGACTGCTTTAGTAGGGTGGTGCAGAATCAAGGTCACAGCTTGCCACATAAACATAAAAATGTAAGTCCAAGGTGCCCTTTTGCGTGTCCCGGGGTGTACATTGGCAAAACTAATTTTTGCCGATATACATTTTTCATAAGTGCGATCACCTTTGTGCAACTGACATTATCACATAGAACCAAAATTCATATGAATTGGGATGGGCTCAATTGAGTTACATTCATTTACAATGAGGTCCACAGCATTTTAAAAAAAATATTGTTCTAAGCATATTCTTAAATCATTTAATATAATAAAAAAACATAAAATAGTAACACGATTAAATTCATAACTATTGCTTCATTCATATCTTCAACTGAAAGATACAATCATGTAATACTAGTTATAAAGCAAAAAACATTATCTTGATTTACAGAATTTATCTCCTAACAAAGATAGTATTTCCTTACTAACCTTTAACTAATGTAATACCACCTTAACAAGATGTTGCCAGTAGATAAAGACCACTTGCTCACCTAGTCTGACCATTTTCCTTACCTGTTATAATACTGCAGACCCTACTTGATCTCTGGCTTTACCATTTGTTCTTGAGGTTCTTTTTTTCTGAAAACTCTTCCCTCTTGAATTTTATTGATACACATGAGGCATTTGAAGGTGTCTATCATATCGCTACTCTCCCTCCTTTCCTCCAGGGTGTACATATTGAGGCCCTTCAGCCTGTCCTCATAGGGCTGGTGATGCAGACCCAGCACCATTTTGGTTGCCCTCCTCTGGACTGATTCTGCCCTGTCTATGTCCTCCCAGAGATGAGGTCTCCAGAACTGGACACAGTACTCTAGGTGAGGTCTCACCAGTGGTCTATATAGCGGCAACACCATGTCTCTCTTTCTGCTGGTGATACCCCTGCCTGTGCAGCCTAGAATACCACTGGCTCATCCCACTGTCTTGTCACACTGTCTAGCCATCTTTAGGTCATCAGATATGATTACTCCCAGGTCCCTTTTCTGTCTGGTGGTGGTAAATACTACCCCCACCATTTTGTATTCTGTCCCTAGGTTTCTGTGCCCCAAGTACATGAGTTTGCACTTCTTAGAACTGAAACCCAGCTGTCACACCCTTGACCACACTTCTATTTTCCCTAGATCACTATAAATTTTTTCCACTACCCCAGAGTGTCTACCCTATTACAGATTTTAATATCATCTGCAAAGAGGCATACATTCCCTTCTAGCCCCTATGCAATATTTCTTATAAACACATTAAAGAAGACTGGTCCCAGTCCTAATCCCTGTGGCACCCTGTTTGTCACCTTCCCTTCCTCAGAGTGAACTCTGTTTACCCCCACCCTCTGTCTCCTGTCCCCCAACCAATTTCTTACCCAATTTACCACCGTAGAACACACTCCTCAGTTTTCAACCTTGTTTACAAGTCTCCTTCGTGGAATGATGTTGAATGCCTTACTGAAATCTAGGTAGGCCACATCAACCACTCCACCCTGATCCAATTCCCTGGTCACCCAATCAAAGAAGTCTATCAAATTTGTTTGACATGATCTCTCCCCAATGAATCCATGCTGCTTTGGATCCTGAAGGCCACTGGAATCCAGACATTCCATAATCCTCTCCTTCAGTAGATTCCATTACTTTCCCTACTACTGAAGTCAGGCTGACTAGCTTGTTATTGCCAGCCTCCTCTTTGCTTCCACTTTTGTGTATTGGAACTACATCTGCCCTCTTTCACATCTCCAGAACCACTCCCATCTCCAATGAGTGGTTGAACAGGGCTATCAGAGGTGCAACCAGTACCTCCATGAGCTCCCTCAATATCCTAAGATGCATCCCTTGTGATCCCATTGCCTTGTCTACTTTCAGATTTGTGAATTCCCTTAGAACCCTCTCCACTTTAAATGGAATAGTGTCTACCTCCCTTCCTTTGATGCTCCTGGCCCATATCTGAGTCCCTCATCTTTCCCTTCCTCTGTGAACACTGAACAAAAGTAATACTTCAAGATATCCATTTTTCCTGGTCCTCCTTCACACACTGCCCTCCACCTTTCTAAGCCTTTCTATCTCTTCCCTGGTCATTCTCTTTTTGTTTATGTACCTGAAAAATGCCTTGTCCCCTTTCTGTACTGCCTGGGCTATTTTCTCCTCTATCTGTGTCTTTGCACTCCTAATTGCTTTCTCTGCCTCTCTCTGTTTCTCTTAATACACCTCTCTATCTTCCTCTCTCTGTGTCTCCTTATACCTAATGAATGACAACATTTTTGCCCTTACCTTCCTGGCCACCTCTTTTTAAAACTCACAGTGGTCTCTTTTTCCTTCTGCTCTTGCTTACTTGTCTGATGCACAGATGTGTTACCTTCCTATACCTCCTTTTAGACTTGACACTATTTACTGATATGAGTGCTGTACCTATGCTATTTGAATCATTTACCTGCATCTGCTGAAATCTGGAGGCACTAGGTCCTATATAGTGTAAACTCAGTGTTCATCCTAATTTCATCCCTTAGCGGGTATTAATTTTTAGTTGGATTGGACAATTTTTTATTCATAGCTTCCCGGATCTGGCTTCTGGGCTTCCCTCCCTTTCCTTCTTCCTTATTTAATTTTCTCTTTTTGCTTGTATCTCGTAATATTGTATAGCACTGGTCTGTCTTTCTTTTATATATTTTGTAATTCAGTTTCATGTATTTTGGCTTATTAGAATGTAGTTTTTGTGTTTTTGATTATTTGTGATCCCCCTATGCATACTCTGTATATTTACTCTTTGTTGTTATATTTAATAAATTGTTGGAATATATTGTTGGTATTTCATGCTGTTATTATTTTTCCTGTAATAACAGTATTGGCATATGACTTTATAAGTATGTTGATTTCTCTTTTCCTTAACTTTGTATAACAGCTATAACACTTTTTTATGTTGATTGCGCACATGAGCAAGAAACATGTTGTGGCAGGTTTCTCAACAAGCAGGTTGTGGAGGTGAAGCACTGTTGTGGCCAATGCCTCCATAGCCTGTAAAGGCTTGTCCTGCTTCCCCCAATGCCATGGCATGCTGTTGCTGACACTAGTTCAGCCAATGTGCAACCAACTTGTGAAAAATTAGCCACTGCAATTGGGGCCGCCTCGTCAGTGCAGCGTCAGCCGTTCGCTGCAATAAGGGAGTGACCCACCATTGCAGGACAGGATCTTGAAACCCTGATATTGTTTGTGAACATGGCAGCGGCTTGCCGCCGAGTTTACAAACAATATTAACCTTCCCTGCCAAGGGGGTGTCCAATCCCCCTCAGCAGTATGTGTCCCCCCACCATGTTTATTTGCCGACTGGGGCCCCAATCCCTGTCAGCTGCAGTACCCCAATATTTATGTTGCTGACAGGGGAGCCCACTCCCCATCAGCATTATGTACCCCCCCCACTTTTATTGTGTGCCAACGGGGTGCACAATCCCCATCAGCATAATGTAATAAGCCCCCTTTTTGTTGTGTACTGACAGGGGTGCCCAATCCCCCATCAGCTACAGATGTCCCCTCAAAAAGAAAGACTCCATTGACATGCTGGGAGCCCATCTCAGCATGCCACATGCCCCTGCAAAATATAAAATGGTCCCACAATGTCTTTTTTTTTTGTAACCTGTAAGAAAGGAAACAGTCCCTCAGCAAGTCTCCCTGTCCCCCCCACAACCCGCACGCACTCACTGCGCACCCTGCCTTCCCACACCCCCCTCACCTCATACTTACCTCTGGAGTCTGGAGCGATGATCTTCGGTGGACCAGGAACACATCCGCACTCTTCAAAGCCGACCACGAACTGAGGAAATGCCAGTAAGCTGTATAATGGAATAAATAGGGATTTTTCAACTTTGATGCATATCTCAGGCATTTTTTGGAATTTTGACAACAAATTTTCAACATGGGGTTTTTGGGACCCTCCCCCTCATGAATTCTATCACTGTCATGGTATTAATCAGCCCAGAAAGGTGATTTTCTAGTCACTGTGTGGAATCACCTTTTGGGACCGATTAACGAAATGACAGTGCCAGTGTTCATGAGGTGGGTTCTCAAAAAGCCTATGTTGCAAATTTGGTGGGAAAAATCCAAACAATGACTGTTTTACGAGTGTGCATTGTGCAGTTGCTACGCACGCTCGTAACTTTACGAATCTGCAATATTTTCACTCCAGATTTTCAACATTGGCCTTTTTTTCAGACCTCCTTGTGAGCAGTACACCTGTCATTTTTCCCACCCTGGCTGAAATGTGTTTTCACACTTCTGGTGCAGAATAGCAGGGTCGGTGTGGGAAATCAGTGTTCTACACAGATTAAGAAACTGACAGTGGCAATGTTCATGAGCAGAGGTCCTAAAATGCCTATGCTGAAAATTTGGTGATGATTTTCCATAAAATGACTGTGTTACGAGTGTGCATTGCGCAGTTTGCACGCACACTCATAAGTTCACCAATTTATAATATTTTCACCCAGATTTTAAACATTGCCATTCTTCTGCACCTCCTTATGAAGAGTATCGCTGTCATTTTTCACATCCTGGCTGAAATTTTTTTTCACTGTTCCGGCGCAGAATAGCATGGTCACTGTGGGAAATCCATGTTCGGGACATATTATGAAAATGACAGTAACACTGTTCATCAGCAGAGGTTCTAAAATGCTTATGTTAAAAATTTGGTGATAAAAGTCCATAAAATGAGTGTGTTACGAATGTGCATTGTGCAGTTTCCACGCACGGTTGCACCTTCACAACTTTGCAATATTTTCACTCCAAATTTTCAGCATTGCCATTTTGCCACACCTCCTTATGAAAAGTGCAGCTGTCATTTTTCACATCCTGGCCGAAATGGGTTTTTGCTCTTCCGGTGCACAATTGCACAGTTGCTGTGGGAAATCGGTGTTCAGGACATATTAAGAAAATCACACTGAAACTGTTCATGAGCAGAGGTTCTAAAATGCCTATGTTAAAAATTTTGTGATGAAACTCCATAAAATGACTGTGTTACGAGCGTGTGTTGTGCAGGTGCCATGCACGCTTGTAAGTTTGCAAATTAGTAATATTTTCATGCCAGATTTTCAAACACTGCCATTTGTTCCATGTGAAAGTACAGCTATCATTTTTCACATCCTGCCTGAAATGTGTTTCTGTGCTTCCAGTGCAGAATACTGCAGTCGCTGTCGGAAATCAGTGTTTGGGACAGATTAGGATCGAGCGACTGAGGGGGGGTGACTGAGCTCAACTAAGCACTGTTGGGACTGCTGTGGATGTCTTTGTGGGCAGGAAAAGGTGACAATGCAGGCAGGAGCCCAGTACAAAAGGTCAGCTTGCAGTGCCGGGAGACACAGAACGAGTGAGTGAGGGAGGGAGAGGGAAGGAGTAAGTGAGCTCAACGGAGCTCTGTTGGGACTGCTGCGGATTTGTTTGTGGGCAGGAAAAGGCAGCAATGCATGCAGGACCTGAGTACAAAAGAGCAGTCTGCAGCGGTGGGACAAACAGAATAAGCAAGCGAGAGAGTGGAACTGAGCGAGCTCAACAGAGCTCTATTGTCACTGCTGCAGATTTCTTTGTGAGCAGATAAGGATGGCTATGCTGGCAGGAGCCCAGTACAGAAGGGCAGCCTGCAGTGCCAGCAGAAACAGAATGAGCAAATGAGACAGGGGGAGTGTGTGAGGCCAACGGAGCTGTGTCAGGACTGCTGCAGATTTCTTTATGGGCAGACAAAAATGCAGATAGAGGCAGGAACCCAGTACAAAAGGGCAGCCTGCAGCGCCAGGAGAAACAGAATGGGTGAGTGAGACAGGGGGAGTGAGTGAGTGAGCGACCTCAACGGAGCTCTTTCGGGACAGCTGCAGATTTCTTTGTGGGCAGAAAAAGGTGGCAATGCAGGCAGGAGCCCAGTACAAAAGGGCAACCTGCAGCACCAGGACAAACAGAGTGAGCAAGTGAGAGAGGGGGAGTGAGCGAGCTCAATGGAGGTGTATCATGACTGCTGCAGATTTCTTTGGGGCCAGGAAAAGGTGGCAATGCAGGCAGGAGCCCAGTACAAAAGGCCAGCCTGCAGCACCAGCAGATACGGAACGAGCAACTGAGAGGGGTGAATGAGTGAGCTCAACGGAGCTGTGTCGGGACTGCTGCACATTTCTTTGTGGGCAGACAAAGCCACCAATGCAGGCAGGAACCCAGTACAAAAGGGCAGCCTGCAGCAGTGGGAGACATAGAACGAGTGAGTGAGGGAGGGGGAAGGAGTGAGTGAGCTCAACAGAGCTCAGTTGGGACTGCTGTGGATTCTTTTGTGGGCAGAAAAAGGCAGCAATGCATGCAGGGTCCAGTAAAAAAGGGTAACATGCAGCAGCACGAGAAACAGAATGAACAAGTGAGAGAGGGGGAGTGAGTGAGCGAGCACAACGGAGCTCTATCGTGACTTCTGCAGATTTCCTTGTGGGCAGTAAAGGGCGGCAATGCTGGCAGGAGCCCAGTACAAAAGGGCAGCTTGCACCGCGGGCAGAAATGGAACAAGCAAGTGAGACAGGGGGAGTGATTGAGGCCAATGGAGCTCTTTCAAAACTGCTGAAGATTTCTTTGTGGGCAGAAATAAATGCCAACAGAGGCAGAAGCCCAGTACAAAAGGGCACCTGCAGCACCACAAGAAACAGAATGAGCGAGTGAGAGAGGGAGAGTGAGTGAGTGACCTCAATGGAGCTCTGTTGGGGCAGCTGCAGATTTCTTTGTGGGCAGGAAAAGGTGCCAACACAGCCAGAAGACCAGTACAAAAGGGAAGCCTGCAGTGCCGAGAGAAACAGAATGAGAGAGTGACAGAGGAGGAGTGAGCAAGCTCAACGGAGGTCTATCGTCACTGCTGCAGATTTCTTTCTGGGCAGGAAAAGATGACAATGCAGGCAGGAGCCCAGTACAAAAGGCCAGCCTGCAGCCCCTACAGAAATGGAATGACCGAGTGACAGAGGGCGAGTGAGTCGACCTGAACAGAGCTGTGTCGGAACTGCTGCACATCTCTTTGTGAGCAGACAAAGTTGCCAACGCAGGCAGGAATTCAGTACAAAAGGGCAGCCTGCAGCAGTGGGAGACATTGAATGAGCGAGTGAGGGAGGGGGAGTGAGTGAGCTCAACGAAGCTCTGTTGGGACTGCTGCGGATTTCTTTGTGGGCAGAAAAAGGCAGCAATGCACACAGAGGCCCAGTACAAAATGGCAGCCTGCAGCGATGGAAGAGACAGAATGAACAAGTGAGAGAGGGGGAGTGAGTGAGCAAGCTCAATGGAGCTCTATCATGACTGCTGCAGATTTCTTTATGCCCAGAATAAGGTGGCAATGCAGGCAGGAGCCCAGTAGAAAAGAGCAGCCTGCAGCACCTACAGAAACGGCACAAGCGAGAGAGGGGGACTGAGTGAGCTCAATGGAGCTGTCAGGACTGCTGTAGATTTGCTTGTGGGCAGAAAAAGGTGCCAATAGAGGCAGGAGACCACTGTAAAAATGGCAGCCTGTAGCGCCAGGAGAAACAAAATGAGCGACCTCAACAGAATTCTGTCGGGACAGCTGCGGATTTCTTTGTGGGCAGAAAAAGGTACCAATGCAGGCGGAAGCCCAGTACAAAAGGGCAACCTGCAGCACTGAGAGAAACACAATGAGTAAGTGAGAGAGGGGCAGTGAGCAAGCTCAATAGAGCTCTATCATGACTGCTGTGGATTTCTTTGTGAGCAGAAAAGGCGGCAATCCAGGCAGGAGCCCAGTACAAAAGGCCAGCCTGCAGCACCTGCAGAAATTGAATGAGCGAGTGAGAGAGGGGGAGTGAGCTACCTCAACGGACCTGTGTCAGGACTGCTGCAGATTTCTTTGTGGGCAGAAAAAGCCACCAACAAAGGCAGGAGCCCAGTACAAAAGGGCAGCCTGCAGCACCAGCAGAAAAAGAATGAGTGAGTGACAGAGGGAGAGTGACCCACCTCAATGGAGTTGTGTCGGGACAGCTGCAGATTTTTTTGTGGGAAGCAAAACCTGCCAATGCAGGCAGAAGCCCAGTACAAAGAGCAGCCTGCAACACCAGGAGAAACAGAATGCAAGAGTGAGACAGGCAGAGAGAGCGACCTCAACGGAGTTGTGTCGGGACAGCTGCAAATTTCTTTGTGGCCAGAAAAAGGTGCCAACGCAGGCAGAAGTCCAGTACAAAAGGCCAGCCTGCAGCGCTGGCAGAAATGGAATGAGTGAGAGAGGGGGAGTGAGGTAGCTCAATGGATCTGTGTCAGGACTGCTGCACATTTCTTTGTAGGCAGAAATAACCACCAACAGAGGCGTGAGCCCAGTACAAAAGGGAAGCCTGCAGTGCCAGCAGAAACAGAATGAGCAAGTGAGAGAGGGCAAGTGACCCACCTCAACACAGCTCTGTCAGGATGGCTGCAGATTTCTTTAGGGGAGAAAAAAATGTGCCAATGCAGTCAGGAGCCCCGTATAAAGGTGCAGCTTGCAGCACCGGGAGAAACAGAACGAGCGAGTGACACAGGACCACTGAGCGAGCTCAACAGACCAACGCAATCAACAATCGGCATTGACAAATGCTTGTTTCCTATATGGGTTTTCCTTTGTATATTATATTTAATAAGATGTTATTATAAAAAAGGAAAAGACAGGTTGGGGAAAAGGGGTGCAGTGGATCTTCATGTGACGGATAGCATAAAGACTACTGAGATACAAGGAAATCAGGAAGGGGTGGATGTACTGTGGGTCACCCTAGAAACAGGGGAAGGAGCCACTATTTTAACTGCAGTGATGATCAACAGATCTCCAAAATGGGGGGGCAGTATAAGGTTCTAGTGAAATCCATCCAAAAGATGACAAACAGTGGAGAGGTGCTGCTGCTGAGGGACTTCAGTCAGCTTGACTGAGATTGGAGCATCCCAACTGCAGCTTTATCTAGGAGCAGCTACACCCTGGACTCCTTCATGAGGCTTGGATCTTGTTCTCTTCAGTGGGGACAGTGTTGCAGATGTCACAGTGAGTGGCCACCTGGTGACCAGTGATCACCATACAGTGTGGTTCAATGCAAACACTATGGCATGATCGAACCACACAAAGGTAAGGGTCCTGGACTTCAGGAGAGCTGATTTAAAAAGATGGGGGAATACCTCAGGAATGCTCTGAGAGGGGGAAGATGTTGGAGGGGACTAATTTTGGATTTGTTTGAGTTTTAGGAGTCTGTGGTGCTCCTTCTTAGCATGCTCCATTTGAACACCTGTGTAAAATCTCTGATGGGAGCACAGTGTATAAAAGAAGCCAATTAGACACATTAGCCATTGAGGCACTGGAAAGTTAGGAACTAAATCAATGGGCCCACCTTGACGTTGGTGATTTAGCTTGCTCACATTGGAATTCTAGTCTGAAACTAAGAGAAGCCCCTCCTCACATGGAGCTTAAAGTAAATATAGCCAATTTTGGCAGAGGAAAGTTTAAATGTGCTATGTTGTGTGTGGGAGTGGGGGTGTGCGCTGGTTCTTTTGGATTGTTTGTTGTATGCCACAACCCAGCACCACCCCTTAGAAGAAATGTAATTTTGCCAGCCCAGTGGCACAAAGGGTTGAGGCGCTGGACACCACATCTTGTGCCACACTGGCGACCAGGGTTCGGGAATGAGCCTGGGTCATCAGAGGTTGGACGAGGGGGGAGAGAGAGGACTAGAGCAGGCTGCTGGCTGGCAGCCTTCTACCTCAGGAAAAGGGTAGCAGGCTACCTCGGAGCTTGGCTGCCCACTGGTGGAGCCCAGAGTAGCGTCACCGCTCTGATGACCTTCGGCGTATGCTGTTCAGGGGAGGGTGGAGGAGACCCCATCTGGAGCTGTGGTGCATATGTGTGCCTCCACGCACATGTGCCACCACTTCCAGGGCTCTCAGAAAGTAGGTCCATGGGAGAACACAGAGGAAAAATTGGGGGTCCGCCAAGGATGATACCCCTGGGCTGGATCTGGGTATCTGTCGGGGCGCGCATGGCGTTACAAGCCCCTGAAGGACCCCGAGTCCGGTAGGCTGGTGGACACTGAGGAACGACCTGTGACAGGAGGATAAATAAGTTGTAAAAAAAAAAGAAAAGAAATGTAAATTCTAGTGTGTGAAGCAACATAAAAGGTTTGAGCACGCTAATTTTGAACTTGTTTTAACATAGACTCAAACCCTGGTCCTGCCCCCTCTCACCCCACTCCTTTCCAAGGGGTTAAAATTGCCCACCTTAATATCTGAAGCCTTCTTCCAAACTTTGCTCTCCTCCAGCCAATCATGCTAGACTTACAGCTGGATATCATGGAGCTTTCTGAAACCTGGCTATTCCAGAAAATACCAGATGCCACTCTTGCATATCCTGGCTACTCCCACATAAGGCAGGATAGACCTAGCAAGGGTGGAGGTATTGCAATGTTCATTTCATCTAACCTTCAATACTCCCCTGTCCTGGCAATCTCATCCCCCTCCCAATACAAACTCCTCTTAATTAAGCTATCCCTTCCTTGTGCACTGCCCATATTTAGTGCTGGTGTTTATAGTCACCCAGGTCTGCCATCAGCAATCATCACAGATCTCATGACAACTTTTTCCTCTCATACCACCTCCTGTGAATTTTACCTGTTAGGTGACCTAAATATGAACTGGTCCTCATCCACCAACTCTACTTTATCCTCAAAAGTAAAATCCTTAAACCTGATTCAACTAAGTTACTCTCCCACATGGCTAAACAACAAATCCCAAAAACACACGTGATTGACTGGGTCCTCACCTCACACACCCATCACATATTCTACTCTGGCATTCTCCCAGACTCCCTTAGCAACCACCATATGATCTATTGCATCTGCAAAGTATGTCAGCCAAAAATCACCCACAAATGGATCCATCTATGCTCCTTACACTCCCTAAATTTAGCCCCACTTCTAAGTGACCTGCACCAAGTGACCTACTTCTCCTTCTCCATGGAAACCTCTATCAACTCTATCCTCAGCAACATCCAGTCTCATTTCATAGAAAGTTAGGATGAACATGCCCCCACTAAGCTATCCAGGGTCAAAGGCTCCAACCTACCCTGAATTACTGCCAAACTGTTGGGGTGTATGCACACCACAAAGTAGGCATGTAAGGCCTACATGCAGTCCAGAACACTCATCCATTACAGGAAACTGTAAAATGCTTGTATGACAGCCAATGGATATGCCATGGCAGAATACTGCTTCACATCTTTCCATATCAACCTAAACCATCTTTCTGTGTTTTGGAAGGGAGGCAAATCTCTCTTTACTACCCCATGCAGCCCATCAATCCCTACTCTGGCCCATGGTAATGCTACTATCTCTTATCCCCTGACTGTTGCAATTACTTTCAAAACTTTCTTCACATCTTGTGCCTCCTCCTCACTCTCCTCCCTGACCACCTCCCCATCTACTGTCTCTCCTAACTCTATAACTGTTCCCAACCTCCTCACCCCAATTCAATGTTATCTCTCTCCTATAACACCAAATTATTCTCTCAATGTTCTCCTAGCCTTAAACCCCTCCAATGGTAAAAGCACAGATGGCCTAGACCTCAAGTTATTCCACCTCTCAGCACCTGTTATAGCCACCCCACTGGTCTCTCTTCGTAACCTATCTTTTACTCTATACACAGTTCCCTCCACTTAGAAACATTCTACAGTCATTCCCCTCCCCAAAGGTGGTGATCCCACCTCCCCTGGGAATTATTGCCCTATCTCCCTACTCCCAATCCTAACAAAGCTTCAGGAATGCATTGTCCTTGACCAACTCATCTCCTACCTCGAATCCACCTCATTTTTCACCCCATTTCTGTCTGACTTTTACAAGTCTCACTTCACCACCACCTGCCTTATATGCCTCATAGATTCCATACTCACCAAGATGGATCTGGGTCACTTAACCTCAGCCATATTCATCAACCTGGCAAAAGCTTTTGACACAGTACCCCATGCTCTTCTCCTCCAAACACTCTCTGAGTCTGGATTAAACCCCTCAGCCACAGCTTGGTTCCATTGCTACCTGACAGGCAGAACCCAATCTGTCAAGATTGCCTCCTCCCTCTCCTCCCTACTCCCAATTACCACTGGTGTCCCACAGGGTTCTGTACTTGACCATATCTTATTTTCCATATTCCATAATGATCTCCCTTCTGCCTGCTTCACTTCCCAAATGCATATGTATGCAGACAACACCATTCTTTACATGTCTAGCACCTCTCCCACTGATGCCTAGACTAGAATGAAACAGGATTTCGCCATGGTTCAGAAATGGTTCCAGTCGCATCAACTGTTTCTGAATGCTAAAAAGACAGACTCCATGTCCTTTGGCAGCAGACAGAGGCTATTTTCCCTTAAATCCCCACCAGATTTCAACACACTGGATAGTACTCTGACAGTGAATGTTAATTCCTTCAGATACCTTGGAGTCTGTCTTGACCATCATCTAGACTTTTCAACACATGTAAATGCGATCCATAAAAACCTGCAGTCCAAGCTTGATGCCTTATATAAAAACAAGGATTGCATTCCTCCATCAACCCGACATGCTATTGTGCAGAAAATGATCCTTCCCACCTTTGACTATACAGGTATAGTCTGCAGTGTTGCCACCAAAACTATTGTGGCCAAACTAGACACCCTTTTTAATTCCTTCTGCTGCTTCATACTATCCTGTCCCCCTCACACTCACCACTGCAACCTTTACAAAGACACATCCCTCCCTTCACTGGAGACCAGGCAGCTGTCACATTATGTTACCTTCATGACTTAATTCTGGTAAGAAAATCTCCCCTCCTAGCTCTCCTCCATCATGTCTGCCTCCTCATTGAGCTCATATTCTCTTTGGAACTCTGACAGTTGTTCATTCACCATCCCCCACGCTCCACCTCCATTGGTCAATCCATCTTTCCCTACCGATGTCCTAAACAATGAAATGTCCTCCCCTATAATATCCATAATGCAATTTCACCCAAAACTCTCTCTTCACTCCTGCATGAGTACACATTCCACTCCTGCACATGCCAAACCTCCTGACCCTTTCTAGTTCTGTCCCACCTGAAGCTTACCTATCGTTAATCCTCCTCCTTGCTGATCTGTTGCAGTTGTTCTTCCCGACATAGCACTTGAGATGGCGTCTCCAAAATGCTTACAATGACTACTCCCCAGTACTGTCCTGTATATGATGGTATTCACAGGATCCATGTTATACTCAGTTATTGTAAATATTGATTCCCCTCCCTGTTTTGTGCCTGATTATGTTTCTTCTGCTCATTTGTATCTTATTCAATGTACTGGATCTTGTTTTGCTGCACTTATTGTATTACTTATACTGCACATCTTGTATTTTGCCTTTGTATACCAATATGTCTAAACTGTGTATTGCATTGCTGTTCTTGTATCTCCTCATTCACTTACCCCCACCCCCACGGACGCATCTGAAAATAAGCTATACTGCTCAATATGCCTTCCTGGTGAAACCTTGAATAAATAAAATGGAAATAAATAAAACCAGTAGTAACAACATTTACTGTAAGTTAGTGCAAAAAGAAATAAAATAAAAAAATTGCATAAGAGCAGCAGCAGGGAATACAAACCAGCCAAACAGATCAGGATTAATGTCTGCAAGTGGCATGAGGGATGGCACTCAGTCATGTGGGACGATCACAAAATAAACTTGCAGGCCATACCTGATAGAAGGGCATTGTTAAAGTATACTTTGAATAATTGTAGGGAGCCTAATTAGTGAAGCAAGGCTGGTGGGCCATTCCAGGGCTTGGGGGCAGTGATAGAGGATGCCCTCTGCCCCATATCGGTAGTAGTCTGGGGATAGTCAAGGATGAATTGGAAGTAGGACTTCAGTTCCTGTGTGCAATGTTTGATGCTGAGAAGTCTGGTTATAGAGGAACAAAAATCATCATAGAGGGATTTGAAGATGGAGCCCACAAGGAAGTCCTGATGAGCCTGAGAGGAGAGCCACCTGAACATCAAGTAAAAGGAGCAGTGGTGGGTGTTATACGGGGCTAAAGTGACAAATCTGCAATTGTTGTTAAAAGCAGTATTTATTTATTTATTTGCTTTTGGTAACCGGGTAAGCACGCTAGACAGCAAGTGCCTATTTTCAGGTACGACCCAGGAGAATTACAGGGTAATTACATAGCAGAGATACATTAAACAACAATTACAGTCGGGAGCAGACATACTCCAATAGTGAGACAGAGAAGCAGTTACATAGAAGCATTACAGTCATGAGCAGAATAAACTCCAAAAGTGGGAATAAAACATACAGTGATTTTAAGGCAGTAAAACAAGCAATGGAATTGCATACACTCATGTCACAGATAACCAAACATACAGGCCCAGGGGCTAAAGGGTGGTGAGGGACCACACCTCAGGTGGAAAGACAACAGTTAGATCATATACCCACTAGTAGAGTGCAGTGTCGAGGAGGCAAGAGGGACAGAGCCTGGTTGGGGTACTGAAAGAGGGTGGGAGGTGGGGCTGGGCAGTTAGGAGGCACATAGGCAGGCTGCAGCAGGTTTCAGGAAGTTCCGAAGGGAGGTTTTGAAGGTTGAGTGGGAGGGGGAGGAGCAAACCTGTGGAGGAAGGGAGTTCCACAGCTTGAGTGAGTGGGATGTAAATGCCCTATCACCAGTGAGGGTGTGGGTCTTGGGGACCAGGTGGGTCTGGGATGCGCAGGACCTAAGGTGGTAGACGGGGGAGGCGTGTCTCAGGGGGAAGGCGAGAAAGGCGGGAGCGGCCACCCGAATTACATTGTCAATGAAGTTACCCATGGAGTAGATCCGGTATTTTTCTGGGGGTAGCCATTCCAGATGAGAGTAGAGCTCACATCGGTGAGTGAGATGGGGGGCTGCGAGCGCAAAGTGGCATATGTTGTTGTATGTGGTATCCCATTTGGCCAGGCAGGAGGAGGGGACTGGGGAAAAGGCAATGAGACCGTAGGAGAGGGTGGGCAGTAGTATCCCCCTGGCTAGGGCCAGCCGGGTGGCGGGGGTGAAGCAGTCCTTGGCCCTATGTGCTAGGCCAAGTTTGCCATTGGTAGTGTTGCATATATTCCTGATGTGCCCAGCAAGGTCCAATTGAGGGTTGAGGGTGACTCCAAGGTACTTAGCAGAGTCAATTGTTGACAGGGGGAAGTTGCAGGTGCCAAGAATGTTGAGGGCTGTTGTGCAGGAGGAGATTTTTACCGCGGTACCAAATAGCATGACCTGTGTTTTCTTAAGGTTGACTACGAGTTTGTGCCCGTCCAGCCATGCTCTTACATGAGAGAAGTCTAAGTTGAGTTGGGTATTGATGTTGGTAACATTGTGGGTACTGGCTAGTAATACAAGGTCATCCACATACATGGTAAGGTGCCCTTCAGTGGCAGCAGAGGGCAGACCGTTGATGAACAGGGAGAACAGTATCGGACCAAGGTCCGATCCTTGTGGGACCCCACTGTGGATGGGTGGGGGGGCCAGAAGGTACGGTTGAAGCAGGAGAGCTGCTTCCTGTACCCTAGATAGCTGGTGAACCAGTCGAGGGAATGGCCAGATAAGCCAATGGATTGGAGTGTGGAGAGGAGGAGGTGATGGTCGACCCAGTCAAAGGCTTTTGACAGGTCCACAAATACAGCACCCATCAGCTTTCCCTGGTTGGTGGCGGTCTTGATTCTGGTGGTGACTTCAGCAAGCGCTGTCGAGGTACTGTGGTTTTTATGAAAGCCATGCTGACAGGGGGAGAGGACGTTATATTCTTGGAGGTAGTGGACAAGTTGTGACACTACTGCTTTTTCCAGTAGTTTGCAGGCAGCTGATAGTATGGCTATAGGACGATAATTGTTGATGTCCTTAGGGTCACCATTTTTCAGGACGGGGACAACCCTGGCAATTTTCCAAATGTCGGGGATGACCCCAGAAATAAGTGAGGCATTGAATATGTGAGCTAGTGGCCTGGCAATGTAAGGAGCCCCCAGGCTGAGGAGCCTAGGTTCAAGGCCATTCTGACCCACCCGAGTGTGGTGAGAAAGACCAGCAAGAAGAGCCTGGGTCTCCCTCACAGTGATCTTCTTGAGGTAGAAGGGCGGGCGGGGGGTGTTTGAGTCGCTAGCATGGGCTGGGGCAGCTGTGTATAGAGGAGGGGCGGCGGGCAAGTCGGTTAATAGGCGGTTAAAAGAGGAGGCAATGGTTAGGTAATTTTTGCAGTTGGCCTCCCCAATTGTCATGTCAGTAACTTGAGTTTTGGTCGAGCCACCAACTAGATTTCGTATGTTCACCCAGAAATGTCTAGGGTCATGTCTAGGGTATTGAGACATATGCCATGGCAAGACAGTGTTGGACACATGATGGGACAGCAGAAATCCAGGAGGGGCAGAAGTGTGCCCTGCCCAATAGCCATTCACACATCAGGGATCATGTGGTGCCTCAGGCAGTAGCAGGAGCCAGAGACTGAGTGCAACCAATGATGCCATTGGTCAGATCACCAATAGTGCTGTAACAGATGAGTTAGATACAGAGCTGTTTCTAAGACATGGGAGGCATAAAAACAAAAATGAGTGACTTGTACAAAAGGAGATTATATGCCTTGCTCAAGGTCCCACCGTATCCAAATGGAAGTTGTGGGATTCAAAGCCAGGTTTGGTTGGTCTTTAGATTCCAAACTTTGTGCTCTAACCTCCAGGCTATACTGCCTCCCTGACTTGGGGGATTCAGCTGTTTTTACCTTTCCTTTGAAAGGGAACATAAACCTTGCATTATCCTTTTTTAATATAAATGACTATTTGTTATGTGTGTACCCTCCATTATCTACCTACTGTGCTTTTTCTTCTGTTCACATTGAATTATTTTTTTTCACCTTTTTAGGGTCACTTGTTGATGCTGCCTTTTTGGCCCACCTGATATTCATTTTTATAAGTACTGATCAATTAAGATTGTGCCATGAGCTTCTGCTTAAAGATCAACGGCAAATACACTAATCAATTTGTTTCAAAACTCCATGTTAACTTTTGATCTTTAATAAAAAAACACTATTGTTTACAATTGCCATGCTTCTCCTGTGTGTTTTTACATTTGTTTGCGTGCATGCGTAAGGAACGTCTTGCAACAGTGTGAGTTTCGGAGGTGTGTGACCCTCCTCACCAATGCACCGCTCAGAGTAGCAGGTGTGACCCTAATGGACCAATACTTGCCGAGCTGTGTATGACAGCAGTTCAGTTGTGTTGGTCTTCACTTCTAACAAAAGGTCCCCTGCAATCAGCAGTTATAACGTGTATGCAATTAGCATATTCAGACAAACTGCTGTCATGCACAGCTCGGCAATACCTCCCGCTTCCTCCCTCTGCTAATCTCCTCCCCCTCCCTTCTTTAGTCCCCAGCTCCCACCTTGTGTGCTGAGGGGGGTACCCAATCCCCCTCGGCTCATGACCTCCCCAGCATACTTTGTGGCCGATGGGGGTGCCCAATCCCCCGTTGGCTGCAGCCCCCCCCAAAAAAATTGGCGCACTGGGAGCCCACCCCAGCACTCTCATGCCCTATCCCAGCAAACACACTGTATGGCCGATGGGGGTGCCCAATCCCCACTGGCTCCACTACCCCCCAACCAGCAGGTTGGTGGCACACTGGGATCCCACCCCAGTGTGCCAAAAGTGTCTGTTTCTGTTTTACTTTTTTCTTCCCGTAAAACAAGAAAACCTTACTCACTGAGTCCTTGGCCCCCCCCGCCAACCCATACTCACCCTCTGCACACCCACCTCACCACACCCCCCGAACCCCCTACTTACCTCCGGAGGCTGGCGCGATGATCTTTGGTGGACTGGGAACATGTTTGCACTCTTCAAAGCCGACCACAAACTGAGGAAATGCCAGTAAGCTGTATGATGACATAAATAGGGTTTTTCCAGCTTCGGTGGATATCTCAGCCATTTTTTCGACTTTTGGCATCAAATTTTCAACATGGGGTTCACAACACCCCTTCTCATGAATTCAGTCACTGTCATGGCATTATTCGGTCCTGAAAGGAAACTGCATGGACTCACTTTTGGGACTGATTAAGGAAACAACAGTGTCAGTGTTCATGAGATGGGCTCTCAAAAAGTCTATGTTGCAGATTTGGTGAACAAATTCCCAAAAATGACTGTTTTACGAATGTGCATTGTGCCAGTTTCCACGCACACTCATAAATTCATGAATTTGTAATATTTTCACTCCAGATTTTTAACATAGGCATATTTCCACACCTCCTTATGAACAGTACAGCTGTAATTTTTCATATCCTGGCTGAAATGTGTTTTCGCACTTCTGCCACAAAATATCACAGTCGCTGTTGGAAATCAGTGTTTGCTACAGAGTAAAACAATCACAGTGCTATTGCTCATGAGCAGAGGTACTAAAATGCCTATGTTGAAAATTTGGTGGCAAAAGTCCATAAAATGGCTGTGTTACGAGCCTGTGTTGCACAGTTTCTATGCACACTCATAAGTTTAGGAATTTGTAATATTTCCACTCCAGATATTCAACATTGCCATCTTCCCACATCTCCTTATGACCAGTACAGCTGTCATTTTTCACATCCTGGCTGAAAGGTGTTTTCGGACTGCCAACGTACAGTAGTGTGGCGGCTGTGGGAAATTGTGTTCGGTACAGAGTAAGAAAATCACAGTGACACTGTTCATGAGCAGACATCCTAAAATGCCTATGTGGAAAATTTGGTGCAAAAATTCCAAAAGATGACTGTTTTCAAATGTGTGTTGTGCAGTTTCCATGCGCACCTGTAACATCGCACATTTGTCATATTTTCACTCCACACTTTTAAAATTTGCATTTTCCCACACCTCCTTATGAACAGTACAACTGCCATTTTTCACATCCTGGCTGAAATGTGTTTTCTCACTTCCAAAAGAATAGCAAGGTCACTGTGGGAAATCAGTGTTCAGTGTACAGTAAAAAAATTATAGTGACAGTGTTCATGACCAGAGGTGACAAAATGCCTATGTTGAAAATTTGGTGAAATAGTTCCACTGAATGACTGTGCTACAAGCAATGGTTGCACAGTTTCCACACAGACTCGTTCCCCTGAGTATGCCCAGGCCATTAAGGTTCCTAAGACAGACAATTAAGAAATATGAGGGTGAAATGTTGATCAGATGCAAGAGTTGCAGAGGGGTACTCTGTTGGGATATGGATGCTGAAGTGACATGGATACTACTGGGGGGGGGCTGCATAAATGCCAAACACCAATGCAAATACCTGCAAGCAAATGTTTGTCATTGACAAATGCTTGTTTATTCTAGTGCAGTGTGAGAAACTTGAAAAAAAAATGCTACCTTCAGATCCCGTTTCACTCACTGGGCTGAACATCTGGCAGTGATCACTGACTGCTTCATCTTCACAGGGGTCATGACGTGAACGCTCTAGGCTAATTTTTGTTTGTTTGTTTCATTTTATTAATAACATCAGCTTGTAACAGTGGCAGAGAGAGAGAGTGCACGCTTGGCTGAGTGTTTGCCATAGCAGCGGAGCCACCCTCTCTCTCTCTCTCTCTCTCTCTCTCTCTCTCTCTCCCAACTGCTTTTTGTCTCTCTGCTTTAGATTTCTACTGCTGAATACTCTTGTCCCTAATCACTTAAAGGAGGACTGGAAACTAGTGCTGTGCAGAATTTTCAAATTCTGATGGAACACAATTCTGCAGAATTTTCAAAATTCAGCCAGAATTCCACTGAATTTTACCAGGACCAGTGGTGAATTAGGTGGCAGAAAATAGTTGCAGAAAGATTTTCTGCAGAAAAAATGCTGTTCTGCGGAGTGCTATTCCACTGATCTCAATATTTTCCACAGATATTGTTGTGGAATAATTTTCTGCATAAAATGCTGTTCAGCGAATTTGGATCACAGTAGGCAGAATTCCATAGAAGCATCAGCAAAATTCTGACAGAAATTCTGCCAGCGGAATATCACATTCTACACAGCACTACTAGAAACTGAATGCACAAATTAGTGCTTCTGTGAAGATTAGGTAAATCTTCAACAGATATATTCTAGCGTGTGTCAATACAGAGAGGAAACTATGTCTGTGCAGTAAACATTACAGTAGTGTGCCCGACATATGTGACAGCATGATTCAGTCAATCATGTGTACTGGTGTGTCTGTTTTTAATTTTCTCAACATACCTCTAATCCGGGCTTTAAATTTCTGCATCCTTGTTGATATCTAATACAAATTGAAAGGCTTGCATTGATAACTAATCCATGGTAATGACAGCCTGCTTGAAGAGCTCTGTCAGTGTGAGGACTTGTGAATGTCTCCAAACCCGAGCTGGAAGCTACTATTTCACAATAGTGTTATGTTAGAACGCTATAATCAGTAAAAATGTAACATTTACCAGGGTTGTTGTACCATCGATGTGACGTAGTTTAGCTGTTGTACCATCGTCGGTACATCACATCGATGGTACAACAGCGTGGAACATCCTCTCACATGCACGTTAGGAAATGCTCAGTGCCTGTGGAAACAGCCACGGTGGTGAGCTCTATTCTGATCACAATGCGGAAATGGTCATTGCGGTGAGATCTCTGCTGAAAGATATCAGCACTGCTAAAAGGTGCGTGTTCCCATATTTTTTAAATAAAAAAAAAATCTTGCCTGTTAGATGGGGAATGTGGATCGAGCGGGGCTTCTTCCTTTGGTGGGGGGGGGCATAAGCAGCACCACAGCGGTCATTAAGTGTGTGAATTATTTACAGCGGTGCTCAAGAAACATTCAGTGTTGTTTAGTTGATGCCCATACACTATACAAGACAATGGATGGGCATCAGTTAAACAACAATGTTGTATTAACTTCTCAAGGTTACCTGACAACTGTAAACCTCTCGAGCTTCGCTCGCGAGGTTTACTTTGTTGTCATGGTAACCTCTCGAAGTGAATACAATGTTGTTGTTAACTGATGCCCATCCATTATCCTCTATTTGTTTTTTTTTGTTGTTGTTGTTCTCCTGCTGGGCTGCTGAGTGACTACAAAATCATCTCTGGATGTAGACAGGGGATACAAATGTGTGACAATGGTAGTAAACCAATAAGCACTGGTTGTTCATCCAAGTAAAGCACAGTACTAGAAGGTCACCACCTGAGATCCCCCATCTTCACCCCAATCTCAATCATACTCTTAAGTGTGAATTTGTTTAAATCCAGTTTGATCACATATTGTAAAAGAAAAAGAAAAAAAACTTTTTCCATTTATGATGCATGGTGATATGCATCACACCGCTGCCAGTCATCATCAATACCATTGATAGACTCTCGTTTTGTAATAGGACCTAATGCATTCATGAAAAAAAAAAGAGAAGCATTCCGGAATCATGCTGTGTTATGTGGTATCTTTAATTTTTATCAGCTCAGACTGTAGAACAACACAATCCAAAATACAGAACATTTTCTATTGATGCCGCATGATTATGCTGGCAGTTATCTGTACTGTTCTTAGTATCCCCTTCTATACCATGAACGACTGCAGTATACAAATAACAAAAAGCATTTTGAACTGATGCTGCTTGAAGGTAGATAATATTTCTGGTTTGAAAACATGTTTTTTACTGTGTTTCATTTTGTTTTCCAGACCTGACTATAGAAAACACAGTCAGAGATGAAGTACATTTTCATCTTATGCTGCATGATTGTGCCAGGAATAATCTGTACTGCTGATAGGCTTCCGTGCTGCACCTGTAACAATCATAGTTTTAAAATAAAAAAAGAAGTCTATATTGATGCTGTGTGATGGTAGCCTGTATTTATTATTGTAAAATGCAGTTTTTTATTCTCTCCCATCTGTTTTTCAGATGGGACTGTGGAAACACAGTAAAAATAAAATATATTTCCGGCTGATGCTATATGACTGTGGAGTTTTGATCTGCAAGTTAAGCTGTGTACCTGTGATCTTTCTTCTCGATTTTACTGACTTTGATTTGAAAAAAAAAATCAACAGTCAGACTGATACGGACTGTCAGTAGCCATGTGCTATAACAGAAGAACTCTGCCTTAATTGTTGGCTCCTGTGTTTTATCCGAGGCAGGGCTCCCATGACAGATTTATGAATGGTGTCAATTATCATTGACTTCGAGGGACATATCATTTTAATTGACGGTCTCATAAATAGTTCACTTACTGACACTTTATTAGTCATATAACAACCATATTCCCTATCCCCCTTCCCCCAAAACACACTCTTCTGTACTGTTTCTTGTTGTTGGTTTTTTTTGTTTGTTTATTTCAGTGCCAGCACTATCACACAGTTTTAATCATGAGCTGACTGAATTAACAGAAAAAAAAATTAATCAGTGCTACCTAAGAAGTGCTCTGTTTGTTCCCTTTTGTACTGCAAAGTGTGGATAAAGAATATGCAGCATCTGTATTTCATACTAAAGTTTAACTAAATATTGTCATCTCTATTTTCGTACAAATATGAATCATGTTTTTATTTTTTTTCTTTATTTTCTTAGGTTAGGGGTTTTGGTGTTGTGGGGGTGGAGTGTAGCATAACAAACTAAAAGAGGTAAAAAATACCAATGCTGTGTACATTTGCTTGTTATATTTCATTTCTGTGAGCTGTGTGGTGTGTGAAATATCCTCATCAATAAAGTGTAATGTTAAATAAGCATACATTCATAATGTGAAACATGTTTTGTCTTCACTGACCATCAGTGTAATCATTGGTAACTCTTTGATTCAATATTCAATTTCATATTGATTAATTTATAATTTTTTGACTTGTTATCACCATTGCATATATTCCCCAGTTGATTTAATCTACTTTCTGTCTGCAACTATTTTTTTCCTACCCCTGATATTTTGAACTTCCCATCATTAGGTATGTACTAGTAAAATGGCTGTTACTAGGGGTTCATCTGATGCATTGAATGCAAGACCTGTTGCCCCACTCTGTCTGGTGGCAGATGTTAATCCTACTTTATTAGAAAAAAAGTATTTAAAGTAGCAAATTTATGTTCAAACTCTAATAATTCTATTTTATTAGTGAGTTGGCCGTATTAATTCTTAGCAGTGGATGACCCCCAACTGGCAAGTGGCCAGATTGTGTGTACCCAGTTCAATTACTTTACCAGTATTGTATCTTATTGTATTTACATTTGATCACTAATAAGTTGCCTGTTTAGCTAGAGTTTGACATTCCCATGGCTTGTTAAAAATACAGATTGGCCCTTCCATTAATACTCTCTGCATATTACAATTACTGTATATGTGCTCACCAATAATTCAGGAACAGTGTCGGACTGCTGCAACAATGTGCTGAATGTACCTGGTGGATGTCCCATTACTGGTTAGAGATCATACCAGGAATACCATGAAAAATTTCAACACCACTGTTGCAACTTATACTAACTGGAGGTGCTCACCAGTGATTCACTTGCAGTGCCAGACTGTCGCAGTAGTGCACCACAGTTGCCTGGATGAGTTCACATGACTGATCAAAGACCAGATTGTAACATCCATTAGCAATTTAGTTACCATTGTTGCTACTTCTGCCATTTAGAGGTGCTCACCAGTAAACCAAGATCAATGTCTCACTGTTGCTATATTAGGCCTAGATAGTCTGGTATATGTCCCAAGAGGGGTTAGACGCCAGAATGGGATCTACCGGTGGTGATTTTGAAGTCATTTCTATAACTTCTCACAATGATATGTAATCACCAATCGTTCAGGAACAGTGCCTGACTGTCACAACAGTGGTACGTTAGTGACTGGCAGTGGTTCCATTATTGATTAGAGATCAGACCAGGGATACCCTGAACAATTTTACGACCACTGTTGCAACATATACTAATTAGTGGTGCTCACTAGTGATGTAATTGCATTGTCAGACTATTGCCACGGTATCCCATGATTACTTGATGCTGCTCTTATGACTGATCAAAGACCAGACTGTAACATCTATTAGCAATATAGTGACCACTGTTGCTACCTCTGCCAGTTACAGGTGCTCACCAGTATATTATGATCTATGTCACACTGTTGCCAGAGTGGACCTAGATACTCCGATATATGTCCGAAGTTGGGTTAGAAGCTAGAGTGGGACTATCAAAGGAAATTTTGCAGTCATTACTGCAGTTTATCACAATTATCGGTATGGTCTTCAAAATGCTGCCATCTGATAGGACGTGTAAGCAATAAGACATGGCTGGGTATTGGTACTGCTGAGATACCTTCTCATCCAGAGGTATTCACTGTTCCTCTTGGTGTGTGTGTATCATAATATTATCAATATCCAGCTATGCCTTATTGCTTATATAAAATGGCATGTATGTAACTGTTAAAAAAGAACAATTTAAAGAGTTTTCAAAACCATAACAAACATACTAAAATCTTGATAAAAAATGGAAAATAGTCCCTCCACAGATGTTTTTCACCTGTCAGTCATCTGTCTTTCTACACAGTCAATACATTGTGTGATTGTTTGCCATGGAATATAAGAATTTAAAGCTCTGTATTATTCTAGTAGTTGAATGTCCCCCCCACCCACACACAAACACAGAATGGTAACATGTAATTAGGGATGGGCAAACAGGTTTGTCAAAAATATGAACAGACCCAAACATGCTGAAGTGTTCAGAAATGAATGGCTTCTGAACACTTTTGGCTGATTCTATTGGTTCAGACAGCTTCTATCACAGGAAATGCAGCATGAGAAGTGCCAGAGTAGAGGAACCCACAGGAGGGACCTGAGTCAAGACTCTGGTCCCTCATTGGATGAAAGAGCTGTCCATCATTCTAAGGTGGCACCTGATTGGGTTGCTGCTCTAGCAACTCATGTGGTCCACCTTATAGTTATGCAGAGGAATCAGGAGGACAGAGAAGGAGCAGCAGCTTCTCTTGGCTGCTCCTTGCATTACGGATCACTGAATCGATTGCTTTCTTCTGTGCTTGTGCTGGCGAGGATGGGATTGTGAGCCTTGGAAAGTTAGGAGTAGAGATGCAGTCAATTAAATTTCTGCCGGCAAAATGGTGGTGAAGTGGTCAATTTCGCATCGCAGAGTAATTTGTGAAATTTTCCCCATTAGGTGGAATTTCGCCTAAGGTGGGTGAAATTTCACCTTATATGGGCAAAATGTTACCTTCAGCAGTGAAAGTTCACCTTCTCTGGGCAAAATTTCACTGCAGAAGGTGGAATTTCACCATGGAAGGTGAAATTTTGCCACGGAAGGTGAAATTTCACTCTTCTGACAGGTGAATTTTTGACATTCTGCTGGGCAAAATTTTGCCTTTCTGCCAGGTGAAATTTCACATTTCATTCTGTGAAATGGGTAGAATTTTGTGGATTACTCTGCAAAGTGAATTTTCCTCACTTCGTCCACCACTAGTGGGGAGTTGGGGACTCAGGAGGGGACTGCCAGAAAGCACTGGGTGTGTGAATTGGGAGGGAGTTGAGGATTGTGGTGGGGACTGGACTGGGGAGTATAATGTATGGCGAGGAAACTTGGACAGGGGATCTTCATGAACATGAACATTGAATGATGGGCCTAGATGGAACTTGAAGAGAGACTGAGGGCAACTTGTGAGAACTAGAGGGCTGTGTGTATAAAATCTGTCAGCCAGTCATCATCAGTACACTAGTACCACTTCTTGAATACTGTCTATGTGAAGCCTCCTCCTGTGTCAGAGAGGGTTAGGCCATGCAGGGTCCCCCAGAATATCTGTGATTATACTAGTAACCGTGCCTGCAGCATCACCCTTAGCATAGGTGGGTTGCAAAAATAATTCTGCCAAGGCTGCCAGCCAGTCATCAGTGCACCAGTGCCACTTCTTGCATACTGTCTGTGTGACACCCCAAAAAAAGAATCAGTCATCTGTCATCATCCTCCCTGTGCTCACTCAGTGGGGTTATAAGCTTTGGTTCAGTGGGCAGTGCATTCAGTCACATCACGTGGCATAAAGAAAAAAAAAATTAAATCCTTGAAGGGGAAAAGTAGTGTGTCAGAGAGGGTTACACCAGACGGGGTCCCCCAGAATCTCTGTGGGTAAACTAGTAGCAGCGCCTGCAGCAGTGCCCTTAGCGTAGGTGGTGTGTGAAATAAATTCTGTGTGTGAAATAAAATCTTCCAAGACTGCCAGCCAGTCTTCAGTGCACCAGTGCCACTTCTTGCACACTGTCTGTGTGACCCCCCCCACCCAAGAAGTCAGTCATCTGTCATCTTCCTCCCTGTGCTCTCTCAGTGGAGTATAAGCTTTGGTTCAGAGGACAGAGCATTCTGTCACATCACGCAGGATAATAAATAAAAAAAAAAATCCTTGAGGAAAAAGCACAGTGTCAGAAAGGGTTAGGCCAGGCAGGGTCCCCCAGAATCTCTCTGGGTATACTAGCAGCAGTGCATGCAGCATCGCCTTTAGCATTGATAATGTGTGAAATAAGTTCTGCGTGTGAAATGAAATCTGCTAGCCAGTTGTCAGTGCACCAGTGCCACTTCTTGCATACTGTCTGTGTGACCTCCCTCCAAGAAGTCAGTCATCTGTCATCTTCCTCCGTGTGCTCGCTCAAAGGGGTATAATCTTTGTCTTAGTGGGTAGGGCATTCCATCACATCACATGGAATTAATAAAATAAAAAAATCATGGTCACAGTCATCACAGTCATGAATTTCACATTTGTCAACTATTTCTGGATGCTCTGTTCCATCCAGCATCTGAAGCTCCAGGAAGCGCTGCCACTGTAACACAACTCCTCATCCTGATAACAAATCACGTTCATGGTCATCATGGTCACGAAAAAGCTCAGTTCCAGCCAGTATCTGAAGCTCAGGGAAGCGCTGCAACTGATGCACAATTCCTCATCTTCGACAAATCACGTTCATGGTAATCACTGTCACAGTCATGTTCACATTCATGGTCATCATGGTCCAATTTTCACATTTGCCAACTGTTTCTGGGAGTTTGTTTTTATACAATATGACAGCAGTAGCAAACCCGTCCAGTAGGAACAGTATCCTCGGCTCTGAGATGCAAAACACTTATATTTTGTTTTCTTCAGAAAGAGAAAACATGCATCATTACAACTCTTTGAGTTTTTGTTGTCCTGTTTGGGACATTACAAAGAAACTATCCATTCCTTAAACACATACTATGTTCAAGGCCCCTGGAATTCTATGATTCTGTGGTTGCAGAATTTTCTGCAGAATTTGTATTATGCCACAGAATAATATAGTGCCACAGAATTTATTGTTTTTATTGAATTTTCATTCAAATATACAATTTTTCCCATAGTATCAGGCTTTCTTTCCCATTTTATTTATTCTGAAGCCCCTCCTACATGCTCAGCATATGATGTAGTTGATGACTTCACAACATATTTAGCCAATGGCAGGACTGTGTTCTGACAGAGAAATGAATAAATCATGTCACAGAAATCAGAAAATGCTGTCACAGAAGCCAAAAAACCCTGACACAGAAATGAGAAAATTCTGCTGCTGAGTACTAGGGTCTTGACTATGTTTTGTTATTTTATCATAAAAGAAACATTACTAAGAATGTATCTAAAGGCTGCATAACAGCAAACCTCCACCAAACTGCCCCTGACCAAGGTGCTCATCCTCCTCGAATGGCACAGTGGGGATCATCTTGTTGCCAGACTCCTCTCTGCTACTGCCAACCTGGGACCTGAAAGCACACTGCCCCTGATCAGGGTGCTCATCCTCCTCAAGTGGTGCAGCGGGGCTTATCTTATAGCTGGTCACCTCTCTGCTACTGCCTGCCAGAAACCCGAAAGCAAACCGCCACTGACCATGGCACTCATTATCCTCAAGGGGCACGGTGGGGCTCATCTTGGCACTGACCATCTCTCTGATACTGTCCACCTGAGACCCGAAGCAAACCACCCATGACCAGGGTTCTCATCCTCCTTGAGTGGTGCAGCAGGGCTCATCTTGCCACCGGCCACCTCTCTGTTATTGCTTGCCCGAGACCTGAAAGCAAACCACCAGTGACCAAGGCACTCATCCTCCTTAAATGGCATGTCAGGGCTCATCTTGCCACCAGCTGACTCTCTGCTACTGCCCACCTCAGACCCGACAGCAAACTGCCCCAATCAAAGTGCTCATCATACTCGAGCAGCAATGCAGGGCTCATCTTGCCACCGGACACCTTTCTGCTATTGCCCACCTGAGACCCGAAAGCAAACCTCCTCAGACCAGAGCACTCATCCTCCTCGAGCAGCATGGCAGGGATCATCTTGCCACCAGCCGACTCTCTGCTACTGTCCGCCCGAGACCCAAAAGCAAACCACACCTAACCAGAGTGTTCATCCTCCTCGCGCGGTGCAGCAGGACTCATCTTACCACAGGCTGCCTCTCTGATACTGCCTCCCTGAGACCTGAAAGCAAACCGCCCCTAACCAGAGCGCTCATCCTACTAGAGAGGTGCGGTGGGGCTCATCTTATACCCGGCCGCCTCTCTGCTACTGCCTGCCACAGACCAAAAAGCAAAGCACTCCTGACCAGAGTGCTCAACCTCCTCATGTGGCACGGTGTGGCACATCTTGTCGCCGGCCACCTTTCTGCTACTGCCCACCTGAGGCCCGAAAGCAAACTGAATAGGGCACTCATCCTCCTCGAGCTGTTTGATGGGGCTCATCTTTCCGCTGGCTGCCTCTCTGCTACTGCCAGCCTGAGACCTGAAAGCAAAATGCCCCTGACAAAAGCACATGTCCTGCTCAAGCAGAACAGCAGGGCTCAACTCGCAGCAGGCTGTCTCTCTGCAACTGTCTGCCTGAGACCCGAAAGCAAACTTCCCCTGACCAGGGCACTCATACACCTTGAGTAGCACATTGGAGCTCATCTTGCCACTGGCTGACTCTCTGCAACTGCCCTCCTGAGACCTGAAAGCAAACTGCCTCTGATCAAAGCTCTCATCATACTCAAGTGGTGTGGCAGGGCTCATCTTGCCACCAGATGCCTCTCTGCTACTGCTCTCCTGAGACCCAAAAGCAAACTGCCACTGATAAAAGTGCTCATCATACTCTAGCAGCATGGCAGGGATCATCTTGCTGTTGGCCAACTCTCTGCTATTGCCCGCATGAGACCTGAAAGCAAACTGCCCCAGACCTGGGCTCTCATCCTCTCTGAGCAGTGCAGCAGGGCTCATCTTGCCACCTGCTGTCTCTCTGCTACTGCATGACTGAGATATAAAAGCAAACCACAACTGACCAGGGTGCTCATCCTCCTCGAGATGCATGGCAAAGATCATCTTGCTGCAGGCTGCCTCTCTGCTACGGCCTGACTGAGACCCGAAAGCAAACCTCCCCTGATCAAAGCGCTCATCATACTGAAGTGGCATGGTAGGGCTCATCTTGCCTCAGGCTGCCTATCTGTTACTGGCCGCTTGACACCCAAAAGCAAACTGCTTCAGAAAAGGCAGTCATCCTCTCTGAGTGGTGCAGCAGGGCTCACCTTGATGCTTGCTGTCTCTCTGCTACTGCTCACCTGAGAGCCTAAAGCAAACCACACCTGACCAGGGCACTCATCCTCCTCAAGCAGCATGGAGAAGATTATTTTGCTGCCATCTGCCTCTCTGCTACTGCCTGCTTGAGATACGAAAGCAAACCATTCCTGACCAGGATGCTCATCCTCCTCAAGAGGCATGGTGGAGCCCATCTTCCCACTGGCTGTCTCTCTGCAACTGCCCACCTGAGACTCAAAAGTAACCACTCCTGACCAGGGTGCTCAGTCTCCTTGAGTGGCATGGTAGGTCTCATCTTGCCACCGGCTACCTCTTTGCTACTTCCCAGCCAAGGCCAGAAAGCAAACTGCCCCTAACCAGGGTGCTCATTTTCCTCAACTGGCAAGGGGGGCTCATCTTGTCACTGGTCACTCTCTCTGATACTGCCCACCTAACTCTCAAAAGGAAACAGCCCCTGACCAGGGTGCTCATCCTCCTCGAGCGATGCAGGGGGGCTTATCTTGTCATTGGCTATCTCTCTGCTACTGGCCAACTGAGACTTGAAAGCAAACTGCCCCTGACCATGGCATTCATCCTCCCTGAGAGGCATGGCAGGGATCATCTTGCCACTGGCCGACTCTGCTACTGCCCAACCATGACCCAAAAGCAAACCGACCCAAACCAGGCATTCATCCTCCTCGCACGGTGCAGCGGCACTCATCTTACCACGGGTTGCCTCTCTAATACTGCCTGCCCGAGACCTGAAAGCAAACCATCCCTGACCATGGCACTCATCCTCCTTGAGCGGCATGGTGGGGCTCATCTTGCCAATGGCTGCCTTTCTGCTACTGCGCACCTGATTTCCAAAAGCAGATCGTTCCTAACCAGGGCGCCCATCCTCCTGGAACGGTGCTGTGGGGCTCATTTTGCAACCAGCTGCTTCTCTGCAACTGCCTGCCCAAGACCAAAAAGCAAAGCACTCCTGACAAGGGTGCTCATCCTCCTCAAGCAGCACGGTGTGGCACATCTTGCTGACAACCACATCTCTGCTGCTGCCTGTCAGTGACCCAAAAGCAAACTGTATCTGACCAGGGCACTCATCCTCCTCAAGTGGCATGAAGGGGCTCATCTTGCCACTGGCCACCTCTCTGCTACTGCCTGCCTGAGACCCGAAAGCAAACCACCCCTGACCAAAGTGCGCATCATCCTCGAACAGCATGGCAGGGCTCATCTTGGTGCCAGCTGCCTCTCTGCTACTGCCCGCCAGAGACCCTAAAGCAAATCACCCCAGACAAGGGTGCTCATCATCCTAGAGCTGTGCAGAGGGGGTCATCTTGCTGCTATCCGCCTCTCTGCTACTGCCCACCCAAGACCCAAAAGCAAACCGCCCCTGAACAGGGCACTCATCCTCCTCAAGTGATGCGGTGGGACTCATCTTGCCACTGGCCATCTCTCTGCTACTGCCAGCCTGAGACCTGAAAGCAAACAGCCCCTGACAAAGGTGCTCATCACCTTGAGCAGAATGGTGGGGCTCATCTTGCAGTTGGCCACCTCTCTCCTACTGCCTGCCAAGACCAGAAAGAAAACTGTCCCTGACCAGTGTGCAAAATCTCCTCAAATGGTGCAGCAGGGCTCATCTTGCCACTGGCTGCCTCTCTGCTACTGCCTGTCTGAGATCCGAAGCAAACTACAGCTGACCAGGGCATTCATCCTCCTCGAGCAGCATTGCAGAGATCATCTTGTTGCCTTCAGCCTCTCTGCTACTTCCTGCATGAGATCTGAAAGAAAACCGACCCTGACCATGGCACTCATCCTCCTCGCGTGGTGCAGCAGTGCTCATCTTGCCACTGGCCACCTCTCTACTACTGCCAGCCTGAGACCTGAAAGCACACCACCCCGACAAAGGCGCTCATCCTCCTTGAGCAGAATGGTGGGGCTCATCGTGCCATCAGCTGTGTCTCTGCGATTGCCTCCCAAGACCAGAAAGCAAACTGCCCCTGAGCAGTGCGTAAATCTTCCTGGAATGGCATAACAGGGCTCATCTTGCCAATGCTCTCTGCTACTGTCTGCCAGAGATCTGAAAGCAAACTGCAGCTCACCAGGGCACTCATCCTCCTCGAGCAGCATGGCGGGAATCATCTTGCTACTGTCTGCCTTTCTACTACTGCCCACCCAAGATCAGAAAGCAAACCACGACTGACCAGAGTGCTCATCCCCCTCAAGCAGTGTGGCAGGGCTCATCTTGCCACTGGCTGACTCTCTGCTACTGCCCACCTGACACCCGAAAGCAAACCACTCCTGACCAGGGTGATCATCCTCCTCAAGTGGCAAGGTGGGGCTCATCATGCCACCAGCCACCTTGCTGCTACTGCCTACACAAGACCAGAAAGCAAACCACCCCAGACCAGGGCATAAATCCTCCTTGAGCGGTGCAGCAGGGCTCATCTTGCCACTGGCTGCCTCTCTGCTACTGCCCACACAAGACCTGAAAGCAAACCGCTACACCCAGGGCACTCATCCTTCTTGAGTGGTGTGGCGGGGCTCATCTTGCCACTGGCCACCCTTTCTGCTACTGCTCACCTGAGGCCCAAAGACAAAACAACTCTAACCTGGGCACTCATTCTCCTCCATCGTCATGGTGGGGCACATCTTGCTGCCAGCTGCCTCTCTGCTACTGCCCACCTGAGACCCAAAAGCAAACTGCCTCTGACCAGGGCACTTATCCTCCTCGAGCGGCAGAGCAGTGCCCATCTTGTCTGTTGACCACCTTTCTGCTACTGCCTGCCTGAGATCCAAAAGCAAACTGCTCTGACGAAAGTTCTCATCATACTCGAGCAGCGTGGCAGTGCTCATCTTGCTGCTGGCCGCCTCTCTCCTACTGCCCGCCTGAGACTTTAAAGCAAACCACCCCAGACCTCTTCTTCCTCTTTGTGTGGCACAGCAGGGCTCATTTACCACCGACCACCTCTAGTACAGCCTGCCTGAAATTCGAAAGCAAAACACCCCAGACCATGGTGCTCATCATCCTCGAACGGTGCAGAGAGGCTCATCTTGCTGCCGTCCGCCTCTTTACTACTGCCCACCTGAGACCCGAAAGCAAACTGCCCCTTCCCAGTGCCTTCATCCGCCTCAAGCGGTGTGTCAGGGCTCATCTTATCACTGTCCACATCTCTGCTACCACCTGCCTGAGACCCAAAAGCAAACCACCCCTGAACAGGGCACTCATCCTCCTCAAGTGATGTGGTGGTGCTCATCATGCCACTGGCCATCTCTCTGTGCTACTGCCACCCTGAGACCTGAAAGCAAACAGCCACTGACAAAGGCACTCATCCTCCTTGAGTGGAACGGCGGGGCTTATCTTGTAGTTTTCCACCTCTCTGCTACTCACTGCCAAGACCAGAAAGAAAACTGCCCCTGACTAGGGTGCAAATTCTCCGAAAATGGTGCAGCAGGACTCATCTTGTCACTGGTTGCCTCTCTGCTACTGCCCATCTGAGATCTGAAAGCAAACCACAGCTGATCAGGGCATTTATCCTTCTCAAGAGGCATTGTGGGGATCATCTTGTTGCCGTTAGACTCTCTGCTACTGCCAGCACGAGATCCAAAAGAAAACTGACCCTGACCAGGGCACTCATCCTCCTCGAGTGGTGCAGCAGGGTTCATCTTGCCACTGGCCACCTCTCTACTACTGCCAGCCCGAGACCTGAAAGCACACCACCCTGACAAAGGTGCTCATCCTCCTTGAGCAGAATGGTGGGGCTCATCGTGCCATCAGCTGTGTTTCTGCTATTGCCTGCCAAGACCAAAAAGCAAACTGCCCCTGACCAGTGCATAAATCTTCCTAGAATGGCCCAACAGGGCTCATCTTGCCAATGGCTGGCTCTCTGCTACTGCCTGCCAGAGATCGAAAAGCAAACTGCAGCTCTCCAGGGCACTCATCCTCCTCGAGTGGCATGGCGGGAATAATCTTGTTGCTTTCTGCCTCTCTGCTACTGCCCACCCATGATCAGAAAGCAAACCACGACTGACCAGTGTGCTCATCCCCCTTAAGCAGCATGGCGGGGCTCATTTTCCCACTGGCTGTCACTCTGCTACTGTCCACCTGACACCCAAAAGCAAACCACTCCTGACCAGGGTGATCATACTCCTCGAGCGGCATGGTGGGGCTTATCTTGCCACAAGCCACCTTGCTGCTACTGCCTACACAAGACCAAGAAGCAAACTGACCCAGACCAGGGCACAAATTCTCCTCAAGTGGCACAGCAGGGCTCATCTTGCCAAAGGCCACCATCTTGCCACCTCTCTGCTACTGCCCACATGAGACCTGAAAGCAATTGGCCATAGCCCAGGGCACTCATCCTTCTTGAGCGGTGTGGCGGGGCTCATTTTGCCACTGGACACCCTTTCTGCTACTGCTCACCTGAGACCCGAAGGCAAAACACTTCTAACCTGGGCACTCATTCTCCTCCATCGACATGGTGGGGCGCATCTTGCCATCAGCTGCCTCTCTGCTACTGCCCACCTGAGACATGAAAGCAAACTGCCTCTGACCAGGGCACTTATCCTCCTCGAGCAGCGTGGCAGAGCTCATCTTGCCACTGGCTGCCTCTATCCTGTTGCCTGATTGAGACTCGCAAGCAAACCACCCCAGACCAGGGCTTTCTTCCTCTTCGAGTGGCACAGCAGGGCTCATCATGCCACCGACCACCTCTCTGGTACTGCCCGCTAGAGATTCGAAAGCAAACCACCCCAGACCAGGGTGCTCTTCCTCTTTGAGTGGCATGGCAGGGCTCATCTTGCCATCAGCCGCATCTCTGCTACTGGCCGCCTGACACCCAAAAGCAAACTGCCCCTGACCAAGGTGCTCATCCTCCTCGAGCAGCTTGGTGTGGCTCATCTTGCTGCTAACTGTCTCTCTGCTACTGCCCACCTGTGACACAAAAGCAAAATCCCTGACCAGGGCGCTTATTCTCCATGACCAGCTCAGTGGGTCTTATCTTCCCACTCACCGCCTCTCTGCTACTGCCTCGCCCAAGACCAAAAAACAAACTGCTCCCAATCAGGGTGTTCATCCTCCTCAAGCAGTGTGGCAGGGCTCATCTTGCCTCCAGCGCCTCTCTGCTACTGCCCGCCAATACCCGAAAGCAAGCTGCCCCTGACCAGGGTGCTCATCATCCTCAAGCAGCATGGCAGGGCTCATCTTGCTGCTGGCTGCCTGTCTACTACTGCCCACCGGAGACCTGCAAGCAAACCGCCCCAGACCAGGGTGCTCATCATCCTCGAATGGTGCAGAGAGGCTAATCTTGCTGCCATCCACCTCTTTACTACTGCCCAAATGAGACCCGAAAGCAAACCGCCCCTTCCCAGTGCCCTCATCCTCCTCAAGCGGTGTGTCAGGGCTCATCTTGCCACTGTCTGCCTCTCTGCTACTGCCTGGCTGAGACCTGAAAGTAAACCACCCATGAAAAAGGTGCTCATCCTCCTTGAGTTGTGCCTGCATGACTCATCTTGCCGCTTGCCACCTCTCTGCTACTGCCCACTGGAGACCCGAAAGAAAACTGCCCCTGGTCAGGCACTCATCCTCCTCGAGCTTCACAACAGGGCTTATCTTGCTGTCAACCACCTCTCTGCTACTGCCCCCCAGAGAACCTAAAGCAAATCACCCCAGACGAGGGTGCTCATCATCCTAGAGCTGTGCAGAGGGGGTCATCTTGCTGCCATCCGCCTCTCTGCTACTGCCCACCCAAGACCCAAAAGCTAACCGCCCCTGAACAGGGCACTCATCCTCCTCGAGTGATGCGGTGGGGCTCATCTTGCCACTGGCCATCTCCCTCTGCTACTGCCAGCCTGAGACCTGAAAGCAAACAGCCCCTGACAAAGGTGCTCATCCTCCTTGAGTGAAACAGTGGGGTTCATCTTGCAGTTGGTCACCTCTCTGCTACTGCCTGCCAAGACCAGAAAGAAAACTGCCCCTGACCAGGGTGCAAATTCTCCGCAAATGGTGCAGCAGGGCTCATCTTGCCACTGACTGCCTCTCTGCTACTGCCCGTCTGAGATCTGAAAGCAAATCACAGCTGACCAGGGCATTCATCCTCCTCGAGCAGCATTGCGGGGATCATCTTGTTGCCGTCAGCCTCTCTGCTACTGCCCGTACAAGATCTGAAAGAAAACCAACCCTGACCAGGGCACTCATCTTCCACGAGTGGTGCAGGAGGGCTCATCTTGCCACTGGCCACCTCTCGACTACTGCCAGCCCGAGACCTGAAAGCACACCACCCCAACAAAGGTGCTCATCCTCATTGAGCAGAATGGTGGGGCTCATCGTGCCATCAGCTGTGTTTCTGCTATTGCCTGCCAAGACCAGAAAGCAAACTGCCCCTGACAAGTGCGTAAATCTTCCTAGAATGGCATAGCAGGGCTCATTTTGCCAATGGCTGACTTGCTGCTACTGCCCACCGGAGATCTGAAAGCAAACCACAACTCTCCAGGGCACTCGCCCTCCTCGAGTGGCATGGCGGGAATCATCTTGCTGCTGTCTGCCTCTCTGCCACTGCCCACCCATGATCAGAAAGCAAACCACGACTGACCAGGGTGCTCATCCCTCTCTACCAGTGTGGTGGGGCTCATCTTGTCACTGGCTATCTCTCTGCTACTGCCCAAATAACACCTGAAAGCAAACCACTCCTGACCAGGGCGATCATCCTCCTCAAGCGGCATGGTGGGGCTCATCATGCCACCAGCCACCTTGCTGCTACTGCCTGCACAAGACCAGAAAGCAAACTGCCCCAGACCAGGGCACAAATCCTCCTCGAGCAGTGCAGCAGAACTCATCTTGCCAATGGCCACCCTTTCTGCTACTGCTTGCCTGAGACCCAAAGGCAAAACACCTCTAACCTGGGCACTCATTCTCCTCCATCAACATGATGGGGCACGTCTTGCCACCAGCTGCCTCTCTGCTGCTGCCCACCAGAGACCCAAAAGCAAGCCACCTCTGACCAGGGAGCTTATCCTCCTCGAGCGGCAGAGCGGGGTTCATCTTGTCTGTCGGCCGCCTCTCTGCTACTGCCTGCCTGAGATCCAAAAGCAAACTGCTCTGATGAAAGTTCTCATCATACTCAAGCAGCATGGCAGTGCTCATCTTGCCACTGGCCGCCTCTCTCCTACTGCCAAACTGAGCCTTGAAAGCAAACCACCCCAGAACAGGGCTTTCTTCCTCTTTAAGTGGCACAGCAGGGCTCATCTTGCCATCGGCCATCTCTCTGGTACTGCCCGCCAGAGATCTGAAAGCAAACCACAGCTCACCAGGGCACTCATCCTCCTCGAGAGGCATGCAACATCTTGCTGCAGTCTGCCTCTCTGCTACTGCCCACCCAAGATCAGAACACAAACCACAACTGACCAGGGTGCTCATCCCCCTCGACTAGCATGGCAGGGCTCATTTTGCACTGGCTGTCGCTCTGTTACTGTCCACCTGACACTCAAAAGAAAACCACTCCTGACCAGGGCGATCATCCTCCTCGAGCAGCATTGTGGGGCTCATCTTGCCACCAGCCACCTTGCTGCTACTGCCCGCATGAGACCCGAAAGCAAACTGCCACAGCCCAGGGAACTCATCCTTCTTGAGCGGTTTGGCGGGGCTCAAGTTGCTACTGGACACCCTTTCTGCTACTGCTCACCTGAGACCCGAAGGCAAAACACCTCTAACCTGGGCACTCATTCTCCTCCATAGACATGGTAGGGCGCATCTTGCTGCCAGCTGCTTCTCTGCTACTGCCCACCTGAGACACGAAAGCAAACCACCTCTGACCAGGGCACTTATCCTCCTCGAGCAACAGAGCAGGGCTCATCTTGTCTGTCGACCACCTCTCTGCTACTGCCTGCCTGAGATGCCAAAGCAAACTGCTCTGATGAAAGTTCTCATCATACTCAAGCAGCGTGGCAGTGCTCATCTTGCCACTGGCTGCCTCTTTCCTGTTGCCTGCCTGAGACTCAAAAGCAAACCACCCCAGACCAGGGCTTTCTTCTTCTTCAAGCGGCGCAACAGGGCTCATCTTGCCACCAACCACCTCTCTGGTATTGCCTAACTGAGATTCGAATGCAAACCACCCCAGACCAGGATGCTCTTCCTCTTCGAGTAGCATGGCAGGGCTCATCTTGCCATCAGCCGCATCTCTGCTACTGGCCGCCTGACACCTGAAAGTAAACCGCCCCTGACCATGGCACTCATCCTCCTCTAGCAGCTTGATGTGGCTCATCCTGCAGCTAACTGTCTCTCTGCTACTGCCCACCTGTGACGTGAAAGCAAACCATCCCTGACCAGGGCGCTTATCCTCCTCAAGCAGCTCAGTGGGTCTCATCTTCCCACCAGCCGCCTCTCTGCTACTGCCTCGCCCAAGACCAAAAACAAACTGCTCTCAACCAGGGTGTTCATCCTCCTTGAGCAGTGTGGCAGGGCTCATCTTGCCTCCAGCGCCTCTCTGCTACTGCCCGCTGAGACCCGAAAGCAAGCCGCCCTTGACCAGGGTGCTCATCGTCCTCAAGCAGCATGGCAGGGCTCATCTTGCTGCTGGCTACCTCTCTGCTACTGCCCACCTGAGACTCGTGAACTGCCCCAGACCAGGGTGTTCATCATCCTCAAATGGAGCAGAGAGACTCATCTTGCTGCCATCCACCTCTTTACTACTGCCCACCTGAGACCCGAAAACAAACCACCCCTTCCCAGTGCCCTCATCCTCCTTGAGTGGTGTGTCAGGGCTCATCTTGCTGCTGTCCACCTCTCTGCTACTGCCTGCCTGAGAACTAAAAGTAAATCACCCCTGACAAAGGCACTCATCATCCTCGAGCGATGCCTGCATGACTCATCTTACTGCCAGCCACCTCTCTGCTACTGCTCACCCAAGAACTGAAAGAAAACTGCCCCTGGTCAGATGCGCATCTTCCTTGAGCTTCACAGCAGGACGTATCTTGCCATCAACCACCTCTCTGCTACTGCCCACCCGAGACCTGAAAGCAAACCGCCCCAACCAGGGTGCTCATCCTCCTCGAGTGGTGCAGTGGGGCTCATCTTGCCACCAGTCACTTCTCCTACTGCCTGCCTAAGACCTGAAAGCAAACCACCCCTGACCAGGGTGCTCATCCTCCTCAAGTGGCACGGCAAGGCTAAACTTGCCACCAGCTGCCTCTCTACTTCTGCCATCCAAGACCCAAAAGGGAATCGCCTCTGACAAGGGAGCTCATCCTTTTTGAGTGGTGCGGCCGGGCTCATCTTGCCACTGGTAACCTCTTGCTACTGCTCACCAGAGACCCAAAAGGTATACTCCTCTCAGCTTGAATTGTGGTGCCTCACTCTGATTGGCTTCCACCATAGGCAGGATTATGGTATAGGCTGCTCCACTTTCAGCCTTGAATCTCTGACTTCTCCACTAAAACTAGTCAATTGTGTTTTATTTTATCAAGTATTGCACTAAAACTAGTTACATCTGTTTGTATTCAGTATTGCCAGTGTTTAGTGAATACAGCTCTTGATACATGTGCTTTTAATAAGCATTTATTTATTTAGCTTTTGTTGACCGGGTAAGTACACTAGACAAGTATTGTGCCTATTTTAAGGAACGACCAGGGAGAATACAACATAGGGATACAGAGTGGTACAGAAAAATACAAGTACATCATGACAGCACAACAACATATGGGAGAACAGTGAGTAACCTTTTCCAAGGAGTAGCAAGTCATATACAAATGATAACATATTAGTTAAGGTACAACCAGGGCATAGGTCATAGACAGTTATAACAAGTCATATACAAATTAAACATATAAGTTAAGGCAAAACCAAGGTATATGGTCGCAGACAATAAAACCTCAGTCAAGTGCCCAGGAACGTGATAGAATCGTGAGAACAAGCATGGTACAGTATTTCAGGCAGGTCCTGTGAGAAGCAACTTGGGTCATGTTGATAGGTGACTTTGCACTAAGGAGGCTTGGGGCAGTCATACGCTGAGGCTTGTTTCAAGAAACCCCACAGGGATTTGCGAAGGCACTGATGGGAGGGGGCCAAGCTACATACTTGGGAAAGCAGTTCCAGAGTCTGGGAGCACATACGGCAAAGTCCCTGTCTCCCATGACAGTGCTTAGTGATTACAGCTCCTTGTTAGCCCATGTAAACTGTTCTCCATTTTTGCTTAGCAGTCTGCTTTGTCCTATTCCCCCTCCCCAGGACCCTAGGTATTCTATTGTTTTTTCTCCTGCCGTGCTGGAGCTCAGCTACCCCCTCTTTCCCAGACTAATCTACTCGACTGCTATGTCCCTTTTTGTTTCCTATCCCTCCCAATTTAGCTAAGCTGTCTGTGCTGTCCCCTTTGTTTTTTTTGTTTTTTTTTACCAGGTGAGCCACACTAAGCTGAAAGCTTGTTTACAGGTATGACCTGGGAGCACAAGGAACTTAAGTGACTTGCTCAAGGTCACATAGTATGCAAGTGGGGGCTGTGGGATTCAAACCCAGGTCTCCAGGTTTGCAGTTCATAGCCTTAAACCACTGCACTATACTGCTTCCTTTGTGTTCCTAGCCCTCCCACTGATTTAGCTAAGTGCTGCTGAGCCTAGTGGCACTATAACTGTCTGAATCCTACAGTATTTTTTTCTGTCCCCTCTAGCAAACCACCCCTGACCAGGGCACTTATCCTCCTCAAGAGGCGCATAGGAGCTCATCTTGCCACTGGTCGCCACTCTGCTACTGCCTGTCTGAGACCCGTTATTTCCTGGTGGCATTCCACGCCGGCTCACCACCCTCTGCAACCCACCCTAGCTGGGCAATTACTTATATAGTAGGCACATGTGACATGATTTGTGATTCAGTGGTGACATTTCTAAGTGCCTAATTTCCTATTGGTTGCCTATAATGTGGTTCCACTAGGGGCAGACTAGCTGCCTTGGTACTCTTCACTCCCAGTCTAGTATCTTTCAATGCTGCCACTAGTAACCTATTGCACAGACTAATTTGGCATTACTAAGGCACTTTTGCTTCACCCTCTCTTTCCAAGATACTACAAGCTTTCACCCATTTTTTCTGTGCTACTCCACTCCACTACTTATATTCTTCATCATGTCTCAAATCCCACCCAGATTACTCCTCATCTCTGCCCTCTGTCTCCCCCCTTTCACCCTCACTCCAGCCCCCTTCCTTTTACTGCCAGCCCCATTCTGCCCAACCATCATACTGCTCTCTCCTGTGCTCAACTATGCTGCCCCCCCTTCCCTTTCTCTATAACTGGACACACTACCCTTTCCATCTCTGTGTGTCACTCTTATTCATACCCACCTACTAAACTGTATTACACTTGTTAAACTTTCATCCCCTCCCCTCCCACCACCATGCTCCCCCTACTTCATTTCCAACTAGCTCATTGCTTTGATATAACAGCATAAAAATTCCACTTCATTATCATGGCACGCCTGATTCTATCCTCAAGAGATATAAATCCCAACCATGATCCTTGCCCTACAAATGCCCCGGTGTCTGTGTCTGCTACTTCAGGACATGCCCCATCAAATCCCTCTGGCTGTGCTCTTAGCCTAAAAATTCACCACCTAAATATAAGCAGCCTTCTCCCCAAGTTAGATCTACTCCAGCCTCTGGCTGCTTCACTTGCTCCAGACACTATCATCCTGTCTGAATCTTGGCTTAAAAATAAAATAGATTATCCTCTCTCTCCATCCCGGGCTACACTATATCCTGGCAAGACCGAGCAGGGCAGGGAGGTGGAGTGGCTATATACATATCCTCAGCCATCCAATTCACACCATCATTCCTCCTCTGTCATCAAAGTTTATGAGGTGCTTATCTTACAACTGTCTCTCTTATTCTCTATCCTTATTTTTATTGCAGGTGCCTATTGCTGCCCAGGCCTCCCCTCCTCTGTTGTCAATGATTTCATCAGTTCCATAGTTTCCCATACCTCATCTGGTGAAGTGTATATAATGGTGACTTCAATTTAAATTGGTTATCCCCCTTCCTTATTAAAACCTGAAATTAAATTGCTGCACATAGCTTATCTCAACTCATTCACGAGCCAACTCGGATGAACCTTAAAACAAATAACCACTCCTTAATTGACTGGGCCCTCACATAGCCCCCCCTCAGGGTCATTAAATCTGGAGTATTATCAGATGCCCTAAGTGATCATCTTATGACCTTTATGGTTCTTAAAATTCACAGGATCAACGCCCTTCACAAAACATTACTTATTTGCTTGTATAAATCTCTGAACCTCACTCCCATCTTCCATGACCTAGACCATACTAACTGGGCCCCATAGCATTGATGAACTCAATAGACATAGCCTCTGATAACTTTAAAGGGAAATTTCTAGATATTTGGAACCAGCATGCCCCATTTAAGCACATCAGAGTCTGCGGGACCACCTTCCATGGATCAGTCCCAAACTCCTCGTGTGTCAGAGAGCTCATGATCAAGCATGGGAATTACACAAAGCTTCTAAGCTCACAAAAGTATATGACGCATACCGTTCTCTAAGCAAGTGTACTGAAGCCACTTGCTTGGCTAAAGCTGATTATTTTAGCTTGATATTCAATCTAATGTAAATAACCCATCCAAATTCTGGAAAGTTATCCATTCCCTTTTCTCACCCCCTTTCTCTCCTCCCACCCCATTCCTTAATATAAACAATACTCTTATTACTGATCACCTTAGTGTAGCTACTGAATTTAACTCCTATTTCACATCTTGTTTCTCTGCTGTCTTATCCTCAGCACCCTCTCCCCTGCCAGTCAACCCCTCCACCTCACTCCAACTACCCTCCCAGTCAAATTGTTTCTCGTTCTCATAAATTTGCCATTCAGATACCCTGGATGCCTTGTACACAATGAACCCCACAAAAGGCATTTCACCTGATGGCTAGTACTCCAAGCTACTTGATCTATCAGCTTCAGCTATCTCCTCCACTGTCTGACCTTCTCAACCTCTCCTTCAGAACGGCAACCATCCCCACTGATTGGAAACACACCATTGTTCTTCCCCTACTTGAGGGTGGCGATTCTTCCTCACCTGGGAACTACAGGTCTATATCCCTTCTTCCAACCCTTGCTAAGCTTTAAGAGCATTTGGCTGTCTCTCAACTCTCCTCTTACCTCTGTGACTCCAAAATGTTAACACCTTTCCAGTCTGGGTTTCAGAAAAACCATTCCACCACAACCTCCCTGATTAGGCTCACTGACTCTATCCTCTCAGGGATGGACAGTGGCCAGATCACAACCGCCATTTTTGCTGACCTGGCCAAGGCTTTTGACATGGTCTCCCACTCCCTTCTATTAAACTCCCTCTCCTCAGCATGCTTAACTGACTCAGTCATAAACTGGTTCAGAGCCTACCTTGTAGGTAGGACCCAGTCATTCAGAATTGCTGATTCCACCTTCCCTCTCCCTATCAACATGGAGTCCCTCAGGGGTCCATTCTGGGACCCATATTATTCTTCATCTTTCCTAAACCACCTACCATCTGTCTGTACATCTATCTCAATTCCGATTGTACACACATGACACAGTCCTCTACAACTCTGACCAGTCCCCAGTTGCTGTTGCAACCAGACTCCAGCATGACTTCAATAAAGTTCAGCACTGGTTTTGCTCTCATCAGCTCTTTCTAAACACCAAGAAGGTAGTCTCCATGACATCTGGAACTAGGCAGAGACTCTCTATGCTCCCCTCCCTGCCCTCCTTCCATACCCATGATGGGACAGTCCTTGAGGACACCTCCTCCTCCTTTAGATACCTTGCAGTGTGACTCGAGCAACACCTTAACTGCTCTGGTAATGTGGACACCATCCTGAAAAAGCTATGCCCCAAGCTCAGCACTTTATGCAGGAACCATAGTTGCCTCCCTCTACCGGTTAGGTGTGAACTTGTCCAGAAGATTATCCTCCCTATCTTCGACTACTGTGATGTAGTCTATAGTGCTGCTTTCAAGATTTCCTTAACCAGACTGGACACCCTTTTCAACTCCTTCTACCGCTTCACGCCGAACGCCCCTTCTCACACTCATCACTTCTACTGCTACCATTTTCTGACATTTCCCTCATTAGATAATAGACACCACCTCCATTGTTCAAAATTCATCTTTAAATTCTGGTTTGGTATGCTCCCCTCCTATCTCACTTTCTCTCTATCCATCCCCCCCACCTACTCCCTTAGATCATATGACTCCCATTCTATGGTAGTCCCTCAATGGTCTACTGCGGTAGGCCAGGCTGCCTACTTGTACTGCTTCCCCGAACTGTGGAAATCACTTCCTCACCAAATTTGTCACTCATCCTCCCCAGCCTCCAACTCTTCTGCCCTTCATAACTTCCTCTCACTAAATTGCACCTGCAGTTAATTTCTCATTCCTCCTTCTTCTGCTCCTCAGCATTCTGATGACACTTGTTCCTTAATTTTGCCCCCACCAGCCTATTCTTTCCCTTTCTCTGTTGCTATCCTTTTTGGTCACCTTGTTTCTGGCTCACTGCTTACCAGCCTCATTGTGGACTATGTTGCATCCACATGAAATCTAGCACTTGACCTTGTCCACTTGAGTTATTTCTGTATTTAACTGTACTTAAACTGCACTTATTATGTTTTTGCTATTCTATTAAATTCTTCACTGTACTGTATAATTTAATGTTATATACTGTATGTGTATATTTCTGATACCCTTTCCCTCAGGATGCACCATGAGACAAGCCACTTGTTGTTCAGTGTGCCCTTCCTGGTGAAATGTTTCAATAAATAACAATGTTTACCTCTTATTGTACTGACATAGAAATCCTACAAAAATACACCTACAGTACCTTTTCCACACTTTGTGATTACAGAAGAAGCAACTTTTTTTGGTGCAACCATTTTTTTTTTTAATCTTCAGTTTCATCATGAATCAGAGCACCCAGTTATCATGTCACATCACTCATGAGCCATGGTCTAGTATAATGCTTCTGTTAGTGTTCACATTCTGCATGATGTCCTATTGGCAGATGGACTCAAAACTTTGTCCTCACAAGCCAGCTGTACTTAATCCAGAAGCTATAATCTTTGAGTGAACATTGTTTGTAGCATGTATGTTTCTCAGTAAGACAGTTCAGAGATGTAAAGCTGTAGGTATTTCACATTTTTTTTCAATGGCAACTATTTGTGGAAGCTCAGTTCCATCCTGTTTCTGGTGCTCTGAGAAGCACTGCCAGTGCCATCATGACTCACATATAGAACCAGGGTTCTTCTGAGGACCAAACCCAAACCAAACCAGAACTATTCATTTTTTGCCCAATTCGAACCAAACTAGAACCCAGACCATATGAGATGAGGAGAACCAACATGGAGGCAGTAATCTATCCATGTTATTCTACACTTCTCCAACTGTGTGAAGTATTGCCTACAGATTGTGAAATTATTTCTTAATTGAAGTCAATAATGACTATCAATATCAAAGCAAAATCCAATGATGATGATGAGCCACGAGCAAAAAGGCAAAAAAATAATGTCAAGGACATGCTATCCATTTAGGTGATCCTTCTTCAACAGCAATCAGATCATTGTCATCCAGTGAACTAAAAACATATTTAGAACATGACAGTTATACTGACAACTGCCTTGAATTCTGGAATAAGACAAGAAGACACCTTTTCCCAAAGCTGGCAAAGCTTGCACAGAAGTACCTATGCTTGCCAGCTAGCAGCAGTAGCATTGAGAGAGTGTTCCCATTCTGGAAGCAAGTTCTAGATGACTGGAACTCTCACTTATCAGTTAACACATGTGCTTGTTCAGTATTTATTAAATTCTTGAACAGTTATGCTTTACAATTGAACTTGTACTTGCCGTCTTTTTAGTTTCTTTTACTCAAAGGAATCTTGAGTTGAATAAAATTAACAATATGAAATCAGTTGTCTTGTCTCTATGTGTCATATTATATATATATATATTATAGAGGCACAGTCACGCCTCTATAGTTAGGGTTGAGTAAGCAGTTTAATGTTAAATCACAAATTTTGCACCTTAATAACTTTGCATCTCTTCAACTGATTTGCATGACATTTGGTATGCGCTGTTCCATTGAGAAGGTCTCTTGACTTGCCATGTTTTGTTTCAATCAGATGTGTGGATTTTGTGCAGCGCATAGAAAAAAATGTGTGTTTTTCACTTTTCTTTACCAATTTTTCCTGAATTTTCCTCATCAGCCTGCACCCACACCATTTTGTATTTTTTCCTGACTTTTTCAGGGTAGACAGAGCTTTCCATAAGGAACACACCAGCATTAGATTGTTGAACAAATATTATTTTGATCCAAAGTTATTCAATTTTGAAAATTCAGGTTCTGAGCATGATCAGTTCAGTCTTTTGGATAGATGCACAGTTGCAAACAAGGATGTTGGCTCACAAATGAGGATGTTGACAGCTCATGAACAGGGATTCATTAAATCCCCATTTGTGAGGAAAAAATCCCCGTTCGTGAGCCATCATCTTGTTTTCACTTTTAGCCCAAAACAAAATATTATTTCCCCCACGGATGCATTTTTCGAAAACAAATGCATGGGTTGTGTTCAGGGCAATACCCTCTACAAAATCATGTGTTTGGTTTCCATCAGATAATTAAAAAAACAGTTGTTTTTTATTTGAAAATCCCCATTCATGACTCGCTCCTGATCCCCGTTTGTGAGGTGTCCAAATCCCTGTTTGTGAGCTGATCCCTGTTTGTGAGCCATCAAAATCCCCATTTGTGAAATAAGGACCACATGGCCATATCTCACGAATGGGGATTCGGCTCACGAACAGGGATTTTGACACCTCATGAATGGGGATCATAAAAAAAAAAAAATAAAATCCTTGTTTGTGAGCTGTCAAAATCCCCATTCATGAGCTGAATCCCCTTCTGTGAGCTGTTAAAATCCCCGTTCATGAGATGAGGACCAGAAAACCCTATCTCGTGAACAAGGAATCCCTGTTCATGAACTGTCAAACCCCCGTTCTTGAGCCGATCCCCGTTCATGAGCTAGCAAAATCCCCATTCGTGAGATGAAGACCAGATGGCCCTGTTTCATGAACATGGATCACCTCACAAATGGGGATTTTGTCGCCTCCCGAATTGGGATTCGACTCATGAACTGGGATTTTGACAGCTCATGAACAAGGATTTGTAAAAACTTTGCCAGTTCACTGCTAAGAAACGGTAAGGACTTTTGGTTTGCAATTTGCAGGGTGCAAAGGAGGTGTCCCACAGATGTGAAATATGCTAGTTTGGTATAAATAATTCCATTGGTTACATATTTATGACATTCCAAAGTTGAGAAATTTCCCATAGGATAACATTGCCCATCGCACCTTTCAGAGCCCATGTTTTAAAAAACGAAGCAAGATATGGATTTTTCTCTACCAGCAGCTTAGATCACCTTTAAGTCTTCTAAGCTGCAGAAACAAGTTTGGAAATCATAGATTACACCAGCAGTGGAAATTTTTTCCTACTTGCTATGGTTACAGAGATATTGGCAAAATGTGTTCCAAGGGTGCCTTTTCAGCACATTTTGGTGCCCATATCTTGTAAACAATATGAGATACAGATTTCATCGATTAATCTTGTGTGAAGGTCTCACTGTCATGATTACAATTACGCTTAAATGATTTTCATAGCTGCTAGGGTTGCTGAGATTTGGCAAATTACTGTTACAATTGTTCCTTGCCCTATAGGGCTGCTGTATGGCTGTGTAGTTATGTGCAAGTGGGAGCACAGGGCTTGGAGGACCCACGCTCCCGGAGACACATGGCATTATGTAGAAATGGCAATCTTTGGGCTCTGCTCTCCCACCAACACATACCATTTACTAGTTATATTACATTTTTTCAAAAATTAAGAAAATTCATTGCAAAAAACATTGTTAATGCATCAGTTAGGGTTAAAATGACGAAAGTGGGGAAATGAGATGTTAGAGTTGAGCCCCTAACCCCACCACCACCTCACCACCCATCCTCCACAGACTGACAAACACTGGGTGTGCCATGGGGTTGAGAGGCTTAACTCTCACCCAGTCTCCTTTACTGTTGCATGTCAACCTGTTGACATGTGGAATAGGGAGAGAGTTGGGCCTTGCGACTTCATGGCACTCTCTGGCATCTATTGGTCTGTGGAGGATGGGTGATGGGGGGTTAGGAGCTCCACCCTAACTTCTCATTTCCCCACTTTTGTCTCTTTAACCCTAACTGATGCATTAACAAAGTTTTTTGCAATGAACATATATATATATAATTTGGCAATGTAAAGCGAATTTTGTAACACTCAACTTTATCCAAAACCAGAACCAGAACTGACCCAGAACTAGAAAATAAACAAAAGGCCTAGAACTGAACTGAATCAGAACCCAAACATGTAATTTCTAAGTAGAACTGAACCAAACCAGAACCCCACACTGTAGAACCAGAACCGAACTAGAACCCCAAAAATCTAGAGAACCCCGGCTCTACTCACATCACGTCATGATGAATTGTGTTCATGGTCATCACGAATTATACCACTTCAGCTTTTTTTGGTACAACCCAGTTTTTTTTTTCTTTTTTAATCTTTGGTTTCATCATGAATCATGTCACGTCACTCATGAGCCTTTGTCCAGTATGATGCTTCTATTAGTGTTCATGTTCTGCAGGATACCCTACCTGTTGTGTTCCATACTGACAGCTGTTGCTGAACATAATTAGTGACATACTGTACATTACAAACACATTGCCCCTTCTACAAAAAGTCAGACTCAGGAGACTGTTTTTAAAAAATAAAGATCTGAGACTTGCCTGCCTTTGGACCATATCATTGTCATCCTCCAGTAGGCACATCCACAATCACATCATTTAGTCCTCATCTCATTTCACTACTCATGCATTTTAGTACAACTGAACAGTGGTTTAATTGCTTTTTTTTATAGCTACGTTGATTAAAAGCTGTTTAAAATGAATTTTTTAACATAGGTACCATAAAATAATAAAAGTTATAAAAAGTTTGGATAAGCATCCAAACCTTTTTTTGTTAATCAGAACCTTTTAGAACCTCAGAACCTTTTGAGGTTCTCCCATCCCTACATCAAATACACAATTTCAAAATTCTTCATCGTTCCACTGGCATTCTGTGACAGGGAGTTCCTGCCACTCTTTGAGGACCTACCTTTCCTTAATTCTGTTGCAACAGTTCTTCTATTTTCTTAGGCTAAGCTATCCTTTACAATTTCTAGTCCATAAGGTTGGCCACCTAAGGGCACCCCCTTCCCTTTCTTGACTATGCTATAGTGTCCTCTTTAATTTTCTTTTTCCCTCTCAGGTTCATATACAGGGAGGTTATTGTGTTGACCTCCAAGTGTATGTAAAACAGGTTGTGTTTATCGCTATTGGATTTAGTATGTAATAGCACTATGTCATAAAATACCTTGATCGATATACCTTATGTTTATGAAACCTGTATGTAAATGTACATGTAAATGTTGAAAATACCATGGTACTAGGGCCCGGATATTGAAAGCAGTTGTGCATGGCGTAACTGAGTTGCACCAGTGCAAGTGCGTAATTACACCAAGGAGCGATATTCAGCGGGAGCCAGTGGGCAGAGCAAATCTCATTGTACCAATGTGCAACTATAATGAATGCAGGCACAAGTGCAGGAGATGTGCCCATGAATATCCAGCTTAGTGCGATATTCAACCATGGAACCATGGTTCAAGTGTGGAGCAAATCAGAAATGCAGACTTGTTCCTAGAAATACAGGGTGCAAGCACACAGAAAGCACTTGCGCCAGGTGAGAGGGAGTGTGAGAGAGAGAGAGAGAGAGAAAGAGAGACAGAGAGAGAGAAAGAGAAAGGAGGACAGAAAGACAGAGAGAGAGAGAGCATGAGAGACAGACAGACACAAATAGACAGACAGACCAAGGCAGACACAGAGGGAGAGGGACAGAGGTGACAGTGGAGAGGGAGACAGGGGCAGAGAGAGTGTGATAGATAGGCAGACATACTGCCAGGCAGTGCAGCAGGGTGGCACTCAGCCAGCAGCAGCCAACCGCCTGGGGGATAGAGGACAGCAAGGGCCATGGATAGTGTGCCCTTCATGATGGAGGCTGTAATGAGGGGTGTGAGGGAGCAGCAGGAACAGCAATGTGGCCATGGAAGGGCCTGCCTGTGGTATGCCCGACACAGGTGGTACCACGCTTGCATCACCTTTGAGCAGTATAGTGACACTGAGATTGTGGGCTGGTGCCACCTGTACATGGCCATTCTGAGGCTGCTCTGTGAGCTGTGTAGTGAGGAGATGCAGGCACCCATCAGATGGAGCCACACCATGTCTGTGGAGATAAAGGTGACAGCCGTCATGTGTCTGCTCACCACAGGCATCTTCCAGAGACCAGGGGACACCACAGGCATAATCCAGTCGGCCACATCCCACCTCTTCACTCAGTTCCTTAATGCTTTGCTGCCACATGTGTTTGAATACATACATTTGCCCAGAATACAGGTGGAGCGTACAGCAACCATGCAGGACTTCCACAGGGTAGCACATATGCCTGGCATGACTGGGGCCATTGACTGCACCCATGTGGGCACCTGCATGCCACCTGGCCCCAAGGGTGTTGCATACATAAATAGGAAGGGGAACCCGAGTGTCAACTGCCAGGTGGTGTGCGATTACACGGGGTGCATAAACAATGTCTGCACCATACATCCTGGGAGTGCACATGATGCGTTCATCTGGCACAGCTCTGTGCTATGCCACAGGTTCGGACATGGGAATATCCCCACAGGCCACCTAGTGGGTGAGTTGGCATTGGCAAGGGGCAATGGGCAGAGCATACCATGGGATGGAGGAGGGCAGGATGTACATGGTGGCATGGGCGGGCAGGGACAGGCAAGGGCTGCAACCTAGCATAGCAGATGGGTAACCATGTCATTATCCACACAGGGCACAGCACCTATCCACTGCAACCCTGGCTGTTCACCCCCTATCGGTGCCCATCATTCCCAGCAGAGGTACACTACAACGAGGCACATGCCAGCATGCGCAACATCATCTAGAGAGTCTATGGCATGCTGAAAGCATGGTTCCATTGCCTACACAAGTCAGGAAGTGCCCTATAGTACAGCCCCTCAAAAGTCTGTGGCCTATTCCTGGCCTGTTGCATACTGCGCAACATGGCCTTAGACCGTGGGATAGCTGTCGAGGCTGTGAGGGTGACAGTAGTGGGGACGATGGAGGCAATGGGCCAGAGGGAGGTGGACAGCCACCCCCTGGGCAGAGGGACCACCGGCTGATCCAGCAGGCAAGATAGCAGAGGGACACCATAGCACGGGAGCACTTGGGTGCACACAGGTACATGGTACGAAACACTAGGCCACACAAACAGGCACAGCACACATGCAGGGGCATGCATGGCAATGGGCATGCACACACTGAGGTGGGAAGCAGGGGGTAAGGGTGACAGGGGCACACACCCACACACAACCACCCACAGCTCCCCACACAGCCCCCACACACACACACACACATGCACCCACACACACAGAAGTGGGTATATGGAATGGATCAGATGCATTGCAGCAGTGCACAGGTGCAACTGGTGCAGGACTGCTGTCATCATGCCCATGCCACATGGCCTAGTGGCTGGGCAAGCATGCACACAGGCATTGTGTGGTGCAACACACAGGCGGCACACCTGCAGCAGGCACACATACACCACCCATGCACACACTGGGCAGCAGTTGCAGACTGCAGGTGTGGTGGGCTGCACATCAGGGCCACTGTATGAAACCATGCCCACCACGGCCATGGAGGCAGCCATGCCTGGGCAGCCACAGACTGTTCATCAGCCATGGGGGGTGTGCAATAGCACCCTGGGGTGGACCCGAGGAGCCACGACTGTGTCCATGTGGGTGTTTTGAGGCACCCAAACAGCCAAGCCTTGGAAGTGCCTGGGATGCTGACATCTGAGCCTGGTGTCAACTGCACATTACAAGTGGTATACACTGTAAGTGGAGTGGATAGCACACTGCAGGGGGTCATCTGTGGCAGCTAGCAGTGCAAAGCCATCTGAGATCGTGATGGCAATGTGATCCAGGGAGGTGGTCATGACCTCCTGCATGTGCTACATCCCCAGCAGGATCTACGCAGTGCCCCTCTCCTGCTGCTCGGCTAACTGGCACACCTCCGCATGCAGTGCATGCACCCCAGTGGCAAGCAGCACCTGTTGCTGAATGGACTCCCACAACAAATGAGTGTGCTTAGCCAGTGGCTCGGCATCCTGTGACTCCTGGGCCAGACGCTGATCTCCATGTGGTGACTGGCCATGCTGCACAGCCCCTCTCTCTCATGGAAGCTGCACAGTGGGGCCTGCAGGGGGATTGGGTAAGGCAGGTGCACCGGCAGTGGACAACACTTCTGGTTGCCTGGTGGCATCCGCAGCCCACTGCTGCTGCCTGTCTGGCTATTGCATGCTACCCAGTGCCTGTGCAGCAGCACCACCACTGCAGGGCACAGCCTGGGCAGTGCACACCACTGCACCTGCAGTGGTGTCGGGCAGCTGTTCCACCACTGGCAGGGTGCTGGGCATGTTGTCCAGGATGAGCATTACATTGTCATTGGTGTTGGAGCCCACCCCGATCTGTGTCTCTGTGCACAGGACCCCAAGGCTGGCATCCCACAGGAACACATCCAGGGCCTTGTTCGACCCCAGGTCCAAGACATCTGCCTGCACAGCAGAGGAGAGCTGCAGCCTGTCAGGCCCCAGATGCCAGTGGAGGTGGAAGACTGGTCCTTGGGGGCCACTCCAGTGGCCACGGCTGCTGCCACTCCTGGTGCACCATCATCCACATGGAGGTGTGCTGGTGCTACAAGAGAAAGAGAGGCATGTTAGTGATGCATTGCCCACATATGCCCCCCCACTACCACTACCTGTGCCCTGCAGCATGGCATGTGCATGGGTGAGCACACATGCACATGACAGGCAAGCCAGCTGCACGCACACCAGCACGGCTGTGTCTGCACCCTCCATGCCCCCAGCTGTGCATGACTGACATACTTATCATGCAGTGATGGTCTGCCACCCATCTAGAATCCACCACCAGGCACACCCACCACCGTGTGGCAGCACATGGTGGCTGCCACCAACATCTCCTGAGCCATGAGCAGTGGTGCAGCTGCAGATCCCCCATCCACTGGCATTCTTAGAAGCACAGATGGCTACCATCCTTTTCTTGATGCACTCTTGTCCATGCCCACCTCCTTCCTGCACTCCTGCACTCAGCGCTGGTGGCTGCCCTGCTGGTTCACACATGCCACCACCTCCAACCAGGCCCCAGCCCTGGCCTGTGGTGTGTCCGTGGCACCACTCGACAGGGGCTCCCTGTCAAGGTAGGCCTTGAACAGAGCCTCTGTCTCCACCTTATTGAAATTGGGTGTGCACCTGTGAGCAGGCCCATGCCCCTCACCCTCCTCACGTTCTGGTATGTCGCTTCCTGTGGACATGAATAGTGCAGTGTGTCAGTGGAAGCAGCACCTGGTAACCTGTGAAGTGGGCTTATGAGGCAATCCACTCACGGCGACCGATGGGTAGGGTGACCGGATGAAGGGGTGGGTGAACTAGGTGAGAGGATGTCACTATACGTATGCGCACTGGGGGGGTTGGAGTGAGCGTGGCGAGCATGGGCTTGGGGGTAGAGAGGTTGTAGGGGGTGGCTCTGTGGTCATCAGTTGAGCTGCGGTGTGGCGTCGGGGATTGGGCAATGGCTGGGGTGGCTGAGGTACTGGGGTCGGGTCCTGGTGCTGGTGCAATTTTTATTGCACCCAGTCTGAACCTTTTTATTTTTGCTACTTTCACCCCCCCGACATGCACCCCCCTGGAGTTGAGAATCCTTAAGTAAGGGGGTGCACCAGGGTTGTCAGAGTGCCAAAAATTTGTTCTGCACTCTGACTGAGCGATAATGGCTATCGCCTTTAGACATTCGCCGTTATCACATAGACCCGCAGCACCCTGTTCCATCCCCCCCTGCTGTGTTGGCTGGACCCAGTATGCTACAATAGCATGTACAACTTACCTTAAAAGGATGCAATATTGGTCCATGGCCTGTGCTGATCCATGGCACTTTTATAGCGCATCGCATACAAATGAGCTTTGGCGCAATGGTAATGACATGCTAATTCCCCCAGTGTGCCATGCACTGGCTGATGAGTTCATTTGCATGTAGCAGCTAAATATCACAATTTTACTCCGTGCACAATGAGTTTGCTCTGGAGCAAGTCGTGGCTCAATGCACAGTGCACAGGAATGAAGTACGCATGTGCTGGATGGTTTAATGTCACCAATTGCAGACTGTGCACTGACTGCTCAATGGGGGCCATGGGGCATGGTGTGCCAGGCCTGCTATTGCACATGTGTGCACTGTGCATCAGCTGAACAATGATCCCTACTGTGACTTCTGCCTCTGGGTGACCCCTGCACCTGTGTCCCCACCTAGCCATGCCCATGTCATGCAAGACTGTGCGATGGGTGGACACAGTGCATGTCCCCTCAGCCCATGCACCTGGCGCATGCTTACTGCCAACATTTTGCTCACCGGCTCACACTTGCAGCATGGCACACCAGAGAGCACCATGGGTGGCTAACTGGACTCAGGTTGAATTGGTCAACCTTATCACCTGTGTTCAGCCCCATGCAGCCCAACTATTCAGGCAGATGCCACTGCAGCAGCCCTGGGTAGCAGTTTGGCAGGGCATTGCTGCCACACTGCTGCAGCACACATTGGTAGTCAAGATGGGAGAATAGTGTCACCATCACTATGTTGACCTGACAGAGGTATCCAGAGTGCCTTAGGAAGCTGGAGGCACATGTGAGGAATGGGGATGTGCCACAGCCAGATGAGTAGGCCCATAATGCATGTGTGTCCTGGTGCTGTACTGTGTTGTTGGCTAGGCTGCCTGGCATGCTCTGCAGGGTGGTGTACTGCCATTATGCACATCACAGGGTGGCATCGCCCTCCACCGCTTACATTGCAGTGTCGCGGTGTGTTACGTGTCAGGCAGGGGCTCACCCTGTGCACAGGCGTGGGGGTGGTGGGCAGCTGCTGTGTGTGGTTACTGATGTGTACCTGTCTCTGTTCCATTCCAGGGCCTGTAAACAGGAGATGGGCAGTGGCAGTGGTGGCAGGAAGGCAGGTCACAGTGGGCCAGGGTGGACATGGAGGAATGGCATAGGCACCAGTGAGGCCACAGAGAGCAGGTAGGCACTAACATAGTACTTCACACCTTACAGTGGGGGGTGGGGTGGGTGTGGGCATGGCTGCCTGTACCATGTGCCAAGGCAGCTGTGTGTTTCACACTGTGCATGGTGCCTGCCACTGTGGTGTATCCATTGGACATGTGTGCCAGCTTTTGGTGAGGTGGGTGTGTGCCCGGCTGCCACTGATGTTGCTGTGGTGCTGCTGGAGCACTGTGTCATATGACTGCCATAGTGCAGTCGGGTGGCCACTGCACGGTGGGGACTACTGCTGTGACTGTTTTGGTGTGCCATGTTGCTGGCAGGTATTGTCCCACCCCTCTGAAGGTGGCCCGTAGGGGCCCTCTGGAGGGGTTGATCCCACTGCCCATTGCAGGCTGTGGATGGACATGGTTCCTTGGGACATTGCACTGATCACCTGTCCTGTCCCTTGTCCTAGGTGTCCAGTGGTGGTGCAGGAGGGCCCTCTACTGCTGGCTACTACGCCAGCTCATCCTCATCACCTCAATGACTATGGAGGTGGTGCTGCAGGTCCACAGGATGCTGCTGGTGGAGTAGAGGCAGCAAAGACTGCAAGGGGCTGCAGGCCATGCCCCCAGCTAGTCAGGCCCTGAATTTCCCTGTTTCCCCAGCTGTACCTCCCCCTCCAGTCCCCCTTCCCACTGTACAGTCCCTGTTCCCTATCCCCTTCCCCTCACTTTCCCACCTCCCCACTCCCTTTATTGTACATAGTTGATTTTTTAATATATATATATCTTTTGACATACCTGCCTGTGTCCGTATTTGCTTTGCAGGTGGCTTGAGGAGCCATGCTGCATTGGCCCTGTGCCTGTCCATGTGGTGTGCATGTGTCAGGCCACGTGTTGTGCTTCTGTGGATCACTGCTGTATACTGAGGTTTGTCCCACTGTGGTGGTGTCATCCCTCCCCTCAGTCGGTGGCTGTGCCTTGGGGTGCTCATGGGGCACTGTCAGGGGTGTGTGGCAGGTGTATGTGCTTGGCTGCATGGTCCTGGGTGTGATCTGCTCTGGTCTGGGTGTGTAGGGGAGCACAGCCTGCAGCTTGCAGTGGGCCCCCTTGGTGGCCCTCCATTCACCATTGGCACCTCCTGTTACCTACTCGCCGTGCCACTGTTGTGTTCTGGGGGGCTCTGGGTGCCTGTGTGTGCCCTGCTGTGCCCTGCTAGTGGTGGCCTCTAGTGGCCTGTCAATGTGTTCCCCTGGCTCTGTCCCTGGGTCACCTCTCTGTGCCATGCCCCCCTCTGTTGCTGTGTTGCTCTGCTCCCATGGTTGCCCTGGGGCATATCTGTCTGCACCATGGCGCACCTCTGTTTGCACCATGGCGCACCTCTGGTTGCACTGTGGCACATCCATGGTTGTGCCATTGTGCAACTGTGCCACATTCTGCTGGGTTGCACTAGCACTGTGCGGCCAGTGCAACCTCTGAATATGGCTCCTGTTGCACCACAGTGCATCGGATTTGCACTGTGCCAGACTTGCACCAGTCTTTGGTACATTTCTGAATATCTGGGCCTAAGTGTTTTTGATAATGGTAAAAAGTACTAGGTGACTATTATAGAAATTAAGTTGGTTGTGCTATTTAAAATGCATGTAAATTGCTGTAAACTGAAAAAGTCTGAAATATCATGGTGATTTGCATATATCCCAGGATGCTTTGCATTATGGAAGTATGTATGATGTTATATTTCTTTGAAACTTGATTGGTTGCCAATGCCCTTTGGGGTAACTTTTTTTCAGTGATTCTGCATTGAGGTTCTTTGTTTTTAGCTTGTTTTGTTTTTTTCCTTTTGAGCCCCCACTACCCAAGCAAACGGGGCCCACATAGGGATGAAGGATTTTCAATGAAAAGCAGTTAGATCAGAGACCAGTGTCAGTAGATGCTGGGTAAGTGCAGAGAAAGGAGATACATAGCCTGTTGCTGCAAACTGATGTACTGAAGAAGGAATATGGCATTGCAGAAGCTTATTTCCTATATTTTGAATACACATCACACAGAGATTGTGTGTTGAACCTGAAGTTTGGTGCCTGGGCCATCTGTTATCCCACAAACCCTCCACATATATGCACAAAGACACACACACACAGGCCTCAAGTTGAGCCAGAATCCAAATTTTATCTGTTGCCAGCTTTGGAGCATAGAGTTCTCTGGCAAAGTGGTAGGGATAGGATGGGGATTTTACATGGTTATCAAAGAAACAACAGTAATCAAAACTCTGAATAGTACTTGTTTTTTAAAATGTGTGTATTTGTGGAAGGGGGGCTCATGATTGTAAATAATATTAAATTATTTACTTACTTTATTTAATTTAATTGACTTATTTTTAGGGTCTAGTTGAGTTTTTTTTTATATAGGAGTAAAGGCTGCAGCCAAGTTTGTGATGGTGGTTATAAACTAAGTTGCTTATGAATTCTATGAGTTGTCCAGGTTTGCAGGAATTTGTCTTTAACCATTGGTGGTACTCTCTTACTACCATGTCTAGAACCAAGTCAATCAAGACACAGGGATTTCCTTGGCCATTTTATGTATGTATTGGATTATGACAGCCTTACATTAACCCTGTTATACTGTCATGTACAGCCGGATCTACACTGAGCATGAATTCTTCATGCTTCATTCCATTTTTCTTGCACTACTGAATGACTGGAATGTTGCATTCTAATTCTGGACCAGCATTCTCAAACTGTCAGTGGAATAACTATATATTTAAAAATGTACCTGCTTACTGAGGAAAACATTCATAATCTATACTTTTAACACTTTCTTTTGCAGTAACTTTTTCTAATAGCAACATGGAACTCCCTGGAGTTAGATTAACAGTCTGTTAACCACTACCTTGTGTCAATTTGGCACTTGACTGTGCCTTATGCCTCATTACCAGCCTATTTTGGTGATTAACAGACTGTTAATCTAACCCATGGTCATGCCTTATTTCTTAAAGGTGCCCACCAATAATTCAAGAACATTGCCTGACTGTCATAATAGTAGTCTGAAAGTGACAGGTGGTGGTGGTCCCTTTTTTTGGTTAGAGATCAGTTCGGGGATACCCTTAAAACTTTCAAGACCACTGCTGCCACATATACTAATTAGAGGTGCTTACTAGCATTTCAATTGCATTGTCAGACTGTTGTAAGGGTGCCTTGCAATTGCCTGTTGCAGGTCCCATGACTGATCAAAGACCAGACTATAAAATTCATCAGCAATTTAGTAATCATTGTTTCTACATCTGCCATTTAGAGGTGCTCACCATTAAATCATGATCAATGTCACACTGTTGCTACAGTGGTCATAGACAGTCTGGTATCAGACCTGTAAGGGGTTAGAAGCCATAGTGGGACTATCAGATGAAATTTCAGAGAACTAACATTTTTTTAATCACCTTGTTACTTAGGAAAAACATTCAAAAACTACACATTTAGCATGTTTTCTTTTGAATTTTTTTTTATAAAACAGCAGTAAGGCACTCATATGAGTTAGGAAAACAGTCAGGCAATCACCCCTCCCCCCATGAGCAATATGGAACTTGGCAGTGCCTCATGGCTCAATATAAATTAGGCAAGGAAATCCTGATGTCCTGATTGATTAAGACTTGGGTCTCACCATGGCAGTAAGAGAGTACCACCAATGGCTAAAAACAAGTCCCTGCCATTCAGAACAACTCACATAATTCATAAGCAACTTAATTCCTAATTTCCCACTCAAACATGGCTGCAGTCTTTACTCATGTATAAAAAACCTCTACTGGGCTCTAAAATAAAAGTTCATTAAATTATATATTTATATGTCCCACAGAGCCACTTATTGCTGGATAAGAGTGGTTTGATGCAAGTTCTGGTCATGAGAGAACAGTGAAGCAAAGTTGATCTTTTCTGATACTAGCAGGACATGAGTGAAACCACTCTTATCCAGCTTTGAGTGGCGATGTGTGACAAATAAATATATTACAGGTCCTTCAAGTTTCAAACTGAAATCTTGATGTACAGTGAAAAACAAAATTTTTTAACTATCCAACTGTCATGAATGACTACTTACTGTGGTAATGTTTCTGTGCTACCGATCGAGGTAGATGGGCGGCTTTTATTTTTCTTTTTGTCTAGCTGTACTGTGTCCAGTCATGAAGAGGACACATTGCTGGGGTTGCTTTAAGGTGCCTGATGCATGTCTTGCTGTTGTTTTTGTTGTATTTTAATTAGATTTCTTGTGGCTGTTCACGAGGAGGTAGGGGTCAGACGTCGATAAAAGCAAGAGCATGTTGAGCGATGGCAAATACCTGTGCATGTGATCAGTGCCAAATAAACCAAAAACAAAAAAAAAACTCATTTGGGAGCCTTATGAATTAAAAATGTACATAGGCATTAGTAACAATCTGCAAAGAATAAAGAAGAGGTCTAGTTTCTTTTTTTGGACACTGGATATCGGGGGGGGGCTTTTCTACAACTCAAGGAACTATGATCTCTTTTATGTTCCGTAGAGCCACTCATTGCTGGATGAGGAATAAGTGGCTCTGTTGGACATGTGAATATGCAAACAAACATTTTGATTCATTTAAAGAAGTTTTGCTTATTCAGCATTATAGTACATGCATGATTTCATTACAGCCACACAGTAGGTGCAGCTACACATTCATATTTAAACTTCATTGCCTGGATTTCAATAATAACTCTAGTCGGGGTAAATTACTTATGCTCAGCGACTATAACTGGGTTAAGTACTTTTCTTTTTTGTTTGGTTTATGTACTACAGTGTCATTTTTTGATGTTTTCGTGCTCTCTACCAGTTGATGACAGTTGCGTTTTAAAAGTGTGCCGAGCGAATGTTCTTATGGAATTTTGATTTTTGAGTGTTCAGCTTCCCTTTACGTAGCTCATGAAGTGCTAGTCACTCTATAAGAGTGCTTCATGAGTTATGTTAAGAAATACACTGATTGGCTGATTGATGTTACCGGACCTATACTAAGTAAAGAAAGTAAATAATTTAGTGTTAGTTACACTCATGAGCCCCCCTTGCACATGTACACACTTTTTAAAAATCAAGTACTATTCAGAGTTTCCACTGCTGTTTTTGTTTGATGACCATAAAAAATTCCTCCTCCTATCCCTACCACTTTGCCAGAGAACTCCTTGCTCCTTACATGCCAACAGATAAAACTGAGGTTCTGGCTCCACTTGAGGCCTGGATGTGTGTCTTCATGTGTATGCCAGTGGAACTCTGAGGAATTTTGAATTTGTGTGTTCCTTGTTACCATTCTGCGTGTAATGAGCCATTTGCTTCCTAATTTACATAATGAACATGGCTATAAATGTTTCTTGTATATAGAAACCATCAGCTATGCACTTAATCTGACAGTCCATTAAATTAACTAAAGTAAGTAAATAATTTATTGTTATTTTCACTCAGGACCTCCTTCGTACAAATGTATAAACAAACTATTAAAATCAAATAATATTTAGAGTTTTCATTGCTTGTGTTTTTTTTGATGACAATGAAAAAAAAACCTCCTATTCACTCCAGTACGCCAGAGTTCTCCCTTCTCCTAACCTGGCAACAGATAAAATTGAGATTCTGGCTCCACTTGAGGCCTGTGTGTGTGTGTCTGTTTGTGTATGTCAGTGGCAATCTGAAGACTTTTGAATTCATGGATTCCATGTCACTAGTCCATGTGTGTCTTTTAGGATATTGGGAGTGTGGCATTATACTACTTGAGTAATGCATGTATTTGCATTATTCTATTCCATGGTCAACAATCACTTAGTGGACTAAATATGAAGAAAGACAGATAACTTACTTGTGATCAGCATCTGTGGATGGACTTTTTACATTATTTAACAACATTTTATTATATTTTTTTTGTGTGTTTAAAAACCTTTTTAGTGTTTTATTTTATAAAAGTTGCCTCTGGGCCCCAATTGTTTTTACAGCAATAAGACACTTCAATGACGGTGGTTGTACAATGTTTACCCCACAGACAGGGGCTGAAGGCATTTGGCTTCACCTAATGCATTACGATGCCCCTGACCGTGTAATTAACCTAGCACAATCAATGCCCAGTCATGCCTTATTGCTTATTTAGTGCACACAGTGCATACCAATGATTGAAATTTTCTAATATAATCGGTGTATTAATAAAACAGTTCTGTCATTATTTTAATATATTCTAGCTATTTCATATTCATCTAAGCTATCATTGAAATTGAACATTTTCTTTTGTAGGTTTTACTCAGAATAACACAAACTCTGCTTAAAATGCCATTTTGCACAGCACTGGGATATAGGAATGGAGTAGGATCTGGTAGACATTTTTACAAATTTCTTAAAGATCCAAGTAGAAGACAGGAGTGAGTATTTTCAATGAATAGTGATAATTGGCAGCCCACAGAACACAGTGTGCTTTGCTCAGATTATTTCACAGATGATCATTATTTGTTGGATCCATTTCTACTAAATAGTATTGGATACCAGCCAGGACAGAAAGGACTGAAATTGACAGCAGTACCATCAGTGTTCTGTACTGCAGATTTGACATTCCAGTCTGTAACAGGATATCAGCCAGTTTTCATGCAATCCCAAGAAAACCAACATGAACTTACCATCAACTCAGATGAAAAGAGAAGAAAAATAGAGGTGCATTTGTTTTACTATAAAAAGATAGCAATATTTGCAACATATTGTTATATATCATGATAGGATGTGTGTGATGTCATGATATAGCAACACCTGGTGTGGTTAGGTCACGAGGCCACCAGTTGTTCTAGTACATCACTTCAGAAGTTTTAAAAACGTTGCATCACCCACATTCTAGAACAATGCAGTGTGATTAGACAATGTGTCTCCTTTTCATTCTTGAACAAAAAATTAAATAAAAGTTGTTTTATTTAACGTTATTTTTTTTTATTTAAGTTGTTGCTGCGCTAGAATAGAGTCTGCAGTAGCTACTTAACTGTTGAAGAACTTCTAAAGCTATTCTCACACACACACACACACACACACGCATGTGTGTACACTTACACACACACCTACTCATACACACACACAAACATGCACACACATACACACACATAAACAAAAAAACCAAAAAATGAGGAATAGATAATGCTGCTGCATATTTTGTTCTTGAGGTTATTTTTGTTACTTAAAAATATAGCCCATAAGGAACAAATGACTGTTGACGTACGTGTGAAGTGACCACACCATCTTTATCCATTCAGTGCTTTCTGGTGAATCGCATTGCTTGTTTAGCTGTGCATTTTTTTTTATTTAAACAAAAGTAATCAATTATGCAGTCAGTTGGGGAACATGTTTAAGGGTGGCATTGACTGAATGGAACTATATAAACAAAAAACATTCTCACAAGAGCAGCGTGGAGGTAGTTTCAGGGAAAATGTAAACAATATACTTCTTGGGATTATATGTGGGTTGCTGGTGGGTGTTAGAAGTTGCTTTGTGGCTCATTGTCAGCTATATAGGTGTTGCAACTGTGGGTTTAGACTCTCGAGTCTACCCAGACACTGTTCTGTGATACTGTGTTGTCATGTCTGCGCTGTTTCTTTGTTATAGGCTACATTTTGCATGTGTTAGTTTCTATTTTTCTTGTGACATGCATATTTATTTATTTTTTATTTATTTATTTCAGTTTTGGAGTAATACCTTTGAGTCTGGGACTCTTTTCCAAAGGTTCTATGTCAGTAAAATACAATACAGTAAAATACAATACAGGGCATAACAATAGAGGTAGAAACACACAGTTGTTAAAGATGATTACAGTTTATGTCAACACAGAGGATTATACTATCTCACTCTTCCTGCTGGTGTCTCCAGGAAATGTTATTTCACCTTCCCCACTCAATCAGAGTGCTCCTTTCACCTATAAAAGAGACTGTCTTATTATGTGATGTGTGTCTCACATGCAGATTCCCTTGAAACGGGCTCATTCTGATAATGATAGATTTTTTAATATATTAAGGAATGCTCATGATCAATTATGTATTACAATGTTCTCTATCATCACTTGTTCTGGTAATAGCATGATTTCATTTGCATTCAGCTTTATGCAGAACAGTTCTGATTCACTTAGCTGTTATCACTCCATCCAAAGTTACATGAATCCACTCTTACACAGCAATGAGTTGCTACTGGGAGGTAAATTAACATACAGAGTAATGACCAAGAATAAGAAAGAGCAATCAGGTAATATTGAAGCGCATTGTAAAACACATGATTACTATGTTTTTTGTCATCAGGAACTGTGAGTGGGTAGATAGCATGGAAGGCTACCATGAAACAGACCATAATAACTGCTTTTCATGCAGCGAAGGTAGTGTAGATACCAGGAAGAGATGGAGGAGATTGATTCTGTAGCTGAACATCATCAGGTGCTGCCACCTCATGGTTCTGATATCCATGGATCACTTAATCTAAACTCCTAATGTCAGATGTAAGCAGATACTGTCTGCTGCATATCACTTTGGTTGTGCATAGTTGTACTACCATAGTACTCAATACAGTAATGGAAGTCTCATTCACAAAAAAATACTTTAGAGTTCTAAGTAAATGGATGATACAGAATCGTAATTGAATTGCTGAATCTGTTGCATGGTACACTATGTATAAAGATGACATTTTTTTGAAGTTGGTTATATTTATTAGGGTAAACTTAGTGATTGTCATGAGTAACAGGACACTTCTTATCCACAGATAGTGAATGAGGCACTTATGGTACACTTGTCTACCTATCAACATCAAAGAACATCTACTGTAAAGGAACCTGAACAACCTACCACATCGACTGCTAAGATATTATGTAATGTGGCAACACAAACAGATGACGTGGTACATGATCAATTTGATTAGGGAAAAGTAACATAATTATGCTATCATGTGTTTTCATATCAGGATGCTTGAAAACAATAGTGTTTTGTCAACAGTATTTAACACTTCATTGTGTCCTGTTAGGGATTGGGATTACACCGGTTTTACTTTTAGAATAAAAAGTGAGATGCATATGAAGTCAGCACACCCCCAAGATGGAAACACATGTTGATATGTGTTTGGTTGCCTAAATTTAAATTCATATAGAATTTGGATATGCACTCAAAAATCACAGATGTTTTATAGCCTTAAATAAAAGAACAGGAAATAAAATGAAAAAAAAAACTTTCAAATCCATTAATTTGTTTTATATTTGTTTAAAAATTTATAATTGTTTATGAGTAAAAGGGGGGAGTGTGCTCTGATTGATTAGTGATCAACCCTTTTTTCTTTTAAATTAAGGTTGTGTACTCAAAATTGACACAGACACTCAAGCTATTCCTGCTCAATGGTAGTAAGAGCAAATATTCAAGAGGTACTCAGACTGCTCATCATGTACTAGATAAAGGTACACAATCAGATAATGTTACTGTAGAAATGTCATCTATTGGAGTTCAGTGTTACTTTGAACAGTCACATACATTAGATGACATATATGTCATTGGATAATGAAGGGGAGGGTGAGTGTCTCTGCTATGAACAAAGTAGCTCAGATACGGACTGGAAATATGAGAACAAGAATAGAAGCACAAGAGAATAAAGCACAGTCTTTAGTTCAACAAAGTACATTAACATACACTAAATATTTTTTCTTTTTTAAAAGGAAGGTGATGACAAGTGGTGGTCAGTATTAAACAAAAGTGACAAAACTAGTAACATTTTTTAAATGTTTTCATATCAAACTTGACATAATCTAAACCTATTTGCTATTTATTTATTAATGTAAGATATTTAAAATGGAAGTATGTACTGAGCCAGTAATTGCTCGTTAATAGATTAGTCAAGGGAGAAAAGGGAAAGGGGAGGAAATACACAATGTTACAATACATTAATTACAACATTAGTAATTAATCTGAATTGAGTATGAAGTGCACATATGTAAATGTATGGTAAACGAGATCAGTAAAACATAAAGAATAATGTATGGGCATCCATACACAACAATGCTGTGTTTCCATTGAGGGGTTGAGAAGACAGCATATCAACCTCCGTATCAAAGATGGAGAGGTCCATGCTGTCATCTCAACCCAGAGATGGTTACACATGACAACTTGTGTATAGGTCCCCATATTTCATTTTTATAGCACATGGTTGTCTTTCACATGAGTGGCAAACTACCACTGAAGTAAAATAAAAAATATATTGCCATTTGTTTGTACTCTTCAATGATCAAAATTAATTTTTATTGAATATTGAAAGTTAGAATGTACAACTTTGGGTTCTCATTGGTAAGCAAGTAGATAGTTGTGTAATGAATAAAAAATTTAACAGTGTATGAAGTTTGTACTAAGTAGAATAACCATTCTGAATGTGCTGAATACTGCTTTGGAATGTGCACAATAGTTTTGAATATGAACAGCTAGTTATTTGAGCAGGCTGATTGCTAAATGGAAACAGGCTAACCATATACTACAAACCAAAACTTGACAAAGTGAAGTACAGTATGTAGTTCTATGTAGTATTTAGAAGGAAAATACAATCAGATGAGCAAGGCAGTACTTAAATGTCCTTATGCAAGACTCCCTTACAAATATATGTGTGTGCTGTCTACATGCAGAATGCAACCACATGCTTAATTGTGCAATGTTTGCATGCAGTTCACATACACAAAGTGAAACTAAGCAAATCAGGTTTAAAAAAGCAAATCAGGTTTGCATGCTGCAAGCTTGACATTTGTGAAGCAGGTAAGCAGGTGTGAACATCTTCTAAAAATCACATCAGGTTCATAAGTTGCAATCTTGACATTTGTGCAGCAGGTAAGCTGGTGTGAACATCATTTTAAAATCACAATAGGTGCACATGCTGCATGCTTGCCATGTGTGCAGCAAATAAGCTGGTGCAAATCTAATCTAAAAAATACATTGGTTTCTATTTCTCATACTACTGCTAGCAGTTAAAGCCATTAAAATAAATTTTTTGTTGATTTCCCATTAAAATTAGGTAAACTCATTAATTCTGATCCTTTTGCAAGTTGTTAAATTGCTTTTGATTTTTGTCATTGAATTTCCATTAATTTGTAAAGTATTGTTTGCTTAATGATTTAAATGCCTAGGATATAGTCAGCCAACATCCCCCATTCCAAATGTGTGAAGAGGGGCCTCTGTGTTGTGAATCCTGGCCTTTTTGTTTTGGGCCATGCAAATCCCCTTACAGTATGCATATTTAGTGCTACAACTGTGATTCTCCATGACTGATTCTGCTCACTTACTTTCCCTTTGTCACTCTTTATGGAGTATATACACTATGACCATGCTAAGCACTCTTTGTGCTGAGTAGGGTTTTGGAAGCATGCACCATACCTCACATTTTGTCACTGAAATGAGAGACATGGACACTCAGAATGAGGTACAATGAGGGACACTAATCCTCACAATGATCAGGACACATCCTAAAACATGGAGATACAGTACCTTAGACCACAGTGGAAACTGCTGTTTTTACTTGTATCGCTACCTGAGAATAAATTTCTAACATAAAGCAGGGATCCCTTTTAAGAAGGGCAGAGGGGTATGGGTGATGCCCCTCCCCCTGCATTTGTGCCAAGGTTGTTCTTATGGTGTGGCAATAATGGCATTAAATTTGGATTTAATCTTTAGCACAATAAGTGCCCGCCTTGTGTTTGTGCACTCATGCTGCAGGTGCACTCCTGACTTGACTATGTCTGTATTGTGTTGTCCACTCTCTCCACCTATTAGCAGTGCCACCATTACACATGACGTGGAGAAGCTTCAGCCAAACAAGAGCACATGAGTCACATGAGTGCAACACCATCTTTCCCACAAAAGAGTAGACAGACTGCACACTACAGCTTGGAGGAATCCGGGGAGCACTGAACTCTCAATAGGAGTGTTGTGGCAGCACATTTTGTTGGCCTACTCTAAGTGTGTCTCCATCTCACCTGGTGGCTGAAGGGATCGGGGTGAGCTGGAAGCTAACTCAAGACTAGGCTACCTACTTATTTTACTAGGCTCACCTTGCAAAAAAAAACAAAAAACAGCACAGGCCCTCTCAGCAGCATACTAAGCCTAGCAGCAGTGGTGACAGTGGTGTGGGTGGCCTTCATAGGCCTTGATCAGTCCAATGTAGTGCAGCAGCAGCCAAGCAAGAAGCAAGCAACACAGGCTTGGTGTGTTTGGTTAGTGAGGTGACATTGGGAACCTGGGATGGTCAGTTCTAACATCCAACTTCTGGCAGAAGGACAGAGGAGGAGCAGACTGAAAACTGGGTTGTTGGCACACTGGGCCAGGCTGCAGGTTCTGGCCAGATGGCCTGGTAAGTAAAAGTAAATATTTTTCTAAAAAAAGGGGGATTGAAGAAGGAGGAAGGACTGAAATATTGATGTGTTTTTCATTTTTCTGTGCCTTTAGGCAGCTTCATGACCCATATGGAATGGGCATTGAATGGAATGAAGTAGGGGAGAGAAATTGGGACAAAGTTGTTGCTGTTTTTTTTTGGGGGGGGGTTCAAAACATCAGCTAGGAAAAAATTGGTTAATAACTTGGTGGGTTTAAACCCAAATCTGATGTACTGCTCTGAGGTATAGAGAGATGAATCTTACACATTTGTATTTTTAATGATTTGCATATCACTTTTCAGTAACAACAGATGAGTTTTACCTTTTATAGACATTCCAGACATTCTAGAGCTTGCCACCTAGGGGCTAGATAGCACCTGGCCTCCACTGGTTGTTGACTCCCACACGCTGAAATCTGAAATGGTGTCCATGCCATGAAGACTAAATTTACAGGACATACTCTTTGTGAGCAGCATGTTTCCCATGAGGAATGGATGAGGAGCAGATCAGTTCTCAAGAGTAACATGAGGGCTGTCCCTTGTATTCAAGGACAGTTGAGCAGTACGGTATGCACAGACTACTGAAGCCCCACTATGGTCAAGCTTATGCCTCCCCCCAGTGAAGCTGATCTCCACATCACCACACTCAGGCACATTATGACATAGGGCAAGGGAGACTGCAGGAGTTTGCACCATTGAAATGAATGGGGGCATTTTTATTACTATTTTATACATTATTGATGGAGAGTTGGAGGTTAATGAAGGCTTGACTAACAAGAGCATTGTTAGTAGAACTGTAGCCTTTAGTATTCTCCAACTCTCCATCATAATGTATAAAATAGTAATAAAAAATAACTCCATTCATTTCAAGGGGGTACAGCTATACCCCAGCACTCTGACCAACAGACATCATCTCTTAAAGATTCCTGCCTCTGATTCCCTAGTACTCAGGTAAGAGACTCTTAACTTATATCTGTACTTGGTGGGTTGTCTGTAGCAGCATGGCAACACCTGTTGCAGTGTTTGTGCACTGGGGAGGGGGGACTGGCCACGTGAGTGGGGGTTGAGTTATTGCTACTTTTGTGTTTGCAACTTAAAGTCTGTTTGCATGGAAGCGTTCAAAACTATAGAGAGACAATAGTAGGAGTACAGGCCTGAGAGAAGTAATTAAGTAGTTTTGTGGGTAATTGTGTGTATTAGGGGTGAGAAGAACCACATGTGTTTCCATTGATATATATATGCTACAGTTCAGGTGTGCAGCTGAGGGAGGAGAAGAAAACTGAAAAGTGTAACAGTGGCTACAAGCATGCTGCATGCATGCAGATGTACTGAATGCAGATTTGTACTGAAGTACAAGTGATCCATATGTGTGCAGGCAGTATAGCATAGTGGTTAAAAGCACTGAACTGCAAACCAGGAGACTTAGAGACCTGAAGACCTGGGTTTGAATCTCATCAACCCTGGCTTGTACAGTATATGGTGTGACCCTGAGCAAGTCACTTAACTTTTATGTATGCACTTATCAGTGACCAATTGGTTTTGCACGTATGCCACATGTGTGCAGTCTGTTCCAATTTAACATAAAAAGCATCCTTTCCACACTTGCGTGCTGCATGCATGCCACATGCAAGCAATCAGTCCCAGCTTAACATCTTAATCATGCTTTCAGCATGCATATCACATGAGTAGTTTTATGAGTGCAGTATGAAAACATTTCATATAATTATGTTTGCAAGGACTGTGCCATTGGTTTAATGCTCTATTCATCCTTTCCCAGTCAACAAAAACTAAATATATAAATAAAACACTAGCATTATTAATTGATGAATTGTAACATAAATAATTGTTTTTTGTTTTCTTCATGTTTCAATTGCAGATACTCCAAATTAGAATGTAATGATGACACAGCACAGTACAGTACATGAAAAGAAGTTCATCATGTTTGCCAGTGCAAGTCTACTGTACTTCAACTTCAGCAATGCTTTACATGTCGGCAGCATTTTAAAGTGTTAATACAAAGGATGTTTGGGAGTTTAGATATATTGATTCAAATGTGTCCCAACAGCCATTGAATGAAATGGGAACATCAACCCAGGAACTCATTTATACCAGTTGTCAAACTTCTAATCGCAAGTGGGATTTTTTTACTGGAAGTAGTTCAGTTAAAGTGATTAACTTCCTGAGATTATTGACTATCTCCATGATATCACAGTGAACATACAATTTGATACAATAGGCTTACCTCATGCCTTCTGTTCATAGTGTTTGGAAGAAAAACAGACAACAACAGATAGCAGTAATAGGACCAGCAATACTTGGGGGTGATAGTCGTTGCTGCTCACCTGGGCATACTGCAAAATTTGGATCATATACAATTATGGATATGGTACATTCAAAAGTGGTGGATATCAAATTTAGTCAAGTACATTTCAGACAATTCCTCTCATATCAGTGTTACATTGTGTTAATTTCTTATGTTGAGAACTCAGCAATTTATTGTTTTTTTTTAATTTCAGATATGTATTAGAGTAATAAGGTGAAGCACTTAAACACTATGGTGCTTGAAGGACTGAAATGTGGTATACGGAGCATCAGAGAAGAGGGTGTCAGAATTCAGAGCATTACTGGCATATGAGTGTCAAAAAGTACCTGTGTGAAACAGAGCTCATTTGATTGTCAAGCATTGGTTCAACATGTGGCACATTGTTAAAGGTATTTATCTTCCTGTTAAATCTGAAATTATATCTCCAGTTTCAGAATTAAAAGTTGTTTCCTGTCTTTAGGAATAAAGAAGAAGCTGGATAACAAGGGTAAGAAAAATGATTGTAAAATTCTGAAATCTTTGGCAAAATCAATTAGCAACAATGTATACTTTTTGCGCATCTTCCAGTATGGGCGATAGCATCCTAGTCTTAGCCAAATGGAATTCGATCCTCAACCATGTAATGAATCAGCACACTAATCATGGTGAACCCTTTGACAGTTATGAACATGCTGAACTTCAGGCATGACAATGGATTGTGAAAGGTGAGTTCACAGCAAATCACTGCATTAAATTTCAATTTCTGATTTTAAGTAAAAGTGCATATCATGTGTTCTAAGTTTGTTAAATAGAAAAAATATCTAATCTGAAAATGGACAGTATTGTTTCAAATAAGTTGCGTGCAAGGACATCATGAGGTTATCACCATCCAAACAAATGTCAGCCTTGGTGTCATACCATAAAATAATAACATTTTTTGCTCCAAAAAGTGTTCATTGTTTTTCATATTTTCTCATTTTGTTAACAAATGTGTTTTTATCTGTTACCTATTAAGGTGCATGGCATTCTCTGACAAACTGATTTGAATATGATGGGTATTTTCCATGAGCACAAGAGGAAAAACAGCAATGGATATGCTTAATAGTACTAGATTTTGAGCCAAGGATGTATGGTGGAGGAGAGTTTGGGGTGTTGTTGTCTAGTAGGTCAAGCAGTAACATGACTAAACACGTTGAAGCATAGACACATAGAAATTGTTGGACTCTAAGGAACGCTAGTCCAAACCAGACTACCCTTTTTCCATGCCTACTGTAAAAGCTGTTTACACTTCTTGATATCTGCCTTTACTTCCTCAGAACCATTGTCATGGTTCCACTATGCCTGTCCAATATATATTTTATTATCCCCACTTTATGTGGCCACACTGCCACTATTGAATGTCTTTTCCATGCAACCTACATATATTCCGTTCACAAGTATCACCTCACGCTATCACATAGTATTTACCATTCCAACCTATCGTCATGCTACCTCATTCATGGATATCTTCTTTGTTGAAAGATGCCACCATCTGGTATCCTATTTGTGCCTTTTATATATTAGTAGGTTTCTACCATATTGACACCGTCTGTCCTCTCCACAAGTGTATACGTAATGATTTCACCCACTTTGTCCTCACTTGACCTTTGCTGCTAGCCCTGCACCATCTTTGTTGCCCTGATTAGCACTGCCTCCACCCATTATATATACTTATGGAGAAGTGGCCTCTGGAACTAGACACAGAACTACTAATGATGGCTCACCAATAATCTATACATTGGAAAAACCTCCTCCTTTCTTAGATACATAGATACATAGACAGTGTCGTCAGATAAGGGCCTATGGCCCACCCAGTCTGCCCATTTGAGCTTGTAAGTTCAGTTTGTTTTCCTAGAGTCTGTTTCCCCTTACCCCTGACCTCTAGAATTCCTTTATGTCTATCCCATGCATTCTTAAATCCCGTGATTGTTTCAGCCCCCACCACTTCCTCTGGCAGGGTGTTCCACTTGTCCACCACCCGTTCTGTGAAGAAATTCTTTCTCATGTTTTCTCTGAATCGTCCTCCCTCCAACTTCATCCCATGCCCTCTAGTCCTGGAACATCTTTTCGCTTAAAAATAGTGTTTTCCTGCACCTGTTCCTCCCTGTAAGATACTTGTATGTCTCTATCATATCCCTCTCTCCCTCCTCTCCTCCAGGGAGTACATGTTCAGTTCCTTCAACCTGTCTTCATAGGACTTGTGATGCAATCCATGCACCATCTTTGTTGCCCTCCTCTGAACCTTCTCTACCCTGTCTATGTCCTTACGTAGGTATGGTCTCCAGAACTGTACACTGTACTCCAGGTGGGGCATCACTAGTGTCTTGTATAGCAGAATTATGACCTCCCTTTTCCTGCTGGTGATGCCCCTGCCTATACATCCCAGCATCCTATTTGCTTTACCTGCTGCCTTGTCACACTGTTTCCCTACCTTGAGGTCATCAGAGATGACAACCCCAAGATCCCTTTCCTGCTTGGTGCATGCTATATCCTCACCCCCCAACTGATATATTGTGCCAGGGTTTTTGTGCCCCATATGCATTATCTTGCACTTCTTTGCATTGAATTTCAACTGCCAAACCCCTGACCATTCTTCAAGTTTCTGCAGGTCGCTTCTCATTCTGTCTACACCCACTGGTGTGTCTACTCTGTTACAGAGCTTTGTGTCATCAGCGAACAGTGAAATTCTGCCTTCTAGATCCTCGCAATGTCACTGATGAAGATGTTGAATAGGACCGGTCCTAGCACTGATCTCTGTGGTACCCCACTGGTCACTCTTCCCTCTGTGGAGTGACAGCCATTTACCACCACCCTCTGTGTCCTGCCACTCAGCCAGTTACCTACCCACCACACTACTGTCCTGCCCACACCCATATTCCCCAATTTGTGTAATAGTCTTCTATGTGGCACAGTATCAAAGGCCTTGCTGAAGTCCAGATAGGCCATGTCCACTGCCTTCCCCTGATACACCTTCCTAGTCACACAGTCAAAAAATTCAATGAGGTTGGTCTGACATGACCTCCCCCTGGTGAAACCATGCTGCCTTGGGTCCTGTAGTCCATTGACAACCAGATGTTCCACCAATCTCTCCTTCAGCAGTGCTTCCATGATCTTCCCACTACCAAGGTGAGGCTGACTGGTCTGTAGTTCCCTGCTTCCTCTTTGTTCCCACTTTTGTATAAGGGACTACATCTGCTGTCCTCCAGTCTTTGGGTACCTCCCTGTTTCCAGTGATTGGCTAAACAGGATAGCCAGAGGTTCAGCCACCACCTCTCTTAGTTCTTTAAGGACCCTGGGGTGCACCCGTCTGGCCCCATTGCTTTATCAACTCTTATTACTTCCAGTTCCTTCAGGACCCTTTCTCTGTAAAGGGACTTGTGTCCATTTCTGCACCATTCTCACCCTTGTAGTCCCTTCAGACCCATTACCCCCTCTTCCTCAGTAAAGACTGAGCAGAAATACCTATTCAATATGTCAGCTTTACTGTTGTCATCCTCCACGGCTCCCATCCTCCCCCTTCAGTCTCACTATCCCTCCCTTTGTCTTTCTTTTTTCCCTTATGTACCTGTAAAAGGTTTTGTCCCCTTTACCCACTGATTTTGCAATGTGTTCTTCTGTCTCAGCTTTGGCTTCCCTTACTGACCTCCCTACCTCCCTTTGCTTCTCCTGGTACTTCTCCCTGTCCCCTTCTGCCTGTGTCTTTTTGTATTGCCTGAATGCAATCTTTTTGGCTTTCACTTTCTTTGCTACCTCTTTGGAAAATGATAATGGTCTCCTCTTCCTTTTCCTCTTGCTAACCTGCTTAATGCATAATTCTGTTGTTCTTGTAATCCCCATTTTAAATACTGCCCACTGTTCCTCAACCCCTGATTCCTGTCCCATTCTCCTTAATGCCTCTTTCAAGTATCTCCCTATTTTCCCAAAGTCTGCCCCCCTAAAATCCAGGATACGTGTTTTTGTGTGGTTTGGTTCTGCTCTTTCTGTGATTTCAAACCACAATGACTGGTGGTCACTGTTACCCAGGTGCTCCCCCACTGTTACCCCCATCACACTGTCCCTGTTTGTGAGCACAAGGTCCAGTATTGCCTTCTGCCGAGTTGGTTCCATGACCAGTTGCTTGAGGAAGGCACCCTGAAGAAAGTCCAGGATAAATCTGCTCCTAGTTGATGCTGCTGCTGGGATGCTCCAGTCCATGTCTGGAATATTGAAGTCTCCAACCAGTACTACCTCACCCTTGTCTGCCATCTTTTGGATGGCTAGCATCAGCTCCCTATCTGTTTCTTCCTCCTGGGCTGGCGGTCTGTAGACCACACCTGTGCGGATGGCTGTCCCCATTTTCCTTTCCAGCTTAACCCACAGTATCTCTCCCCCATTTTGTTCCTCCTGGATCTCTGTGGCCCTTATGTCATTTTCACATACAGTGCCACTCCTCCTTCCTGCCTGCTCTGTCTCTTCTAAATATGTTGTAGCCAGGTATGGCCATCTCCCAGTCATGGTTATCATTACACCAGGTTTCAGTGATGGCCACAATGTCCAGGTTTGACTGTACCATGACAGCCTCCAGATCTTCCATCTTGTTGCTAAGGCTCCTGGCATTTGCACACATGGCTTTCCATGATTTGACCTCCCTAGACTGCTTCACTGTTCTGCTCTAGCCCCTTCCTTGGTTGTCATTTATCCCTGGTTTTCCTTGCTGTCTGCCCTTCTGCTGAATTTTGCCCCTTTTCTGCTTATCCACCTCTTGGGCACTAATCTCCATCTTTTGCACACTGCTTTGCAGAGATATCCACTCCTCTGGTTCACTGGTTCCACTGCTAGTTGTGGGGGGTGAGCAAGTAGGTACCCTCCTTGCTGGCCTGCCACCCCCCTTTGCTAGTTTAAATGCTTGTCAAAGTAGCATTTAAACTTATCATTGAGTGCTTGATTCCTCCAGGATGGATGCAGGCCGTCAGGCTTGAACAAACCTCCATCCTCTCAGGTGGGTCCTCAGTCACCAATGAATCCAAACCCTTCTCACAGCACCAGTTCTTCAACCATGAGTTAAAGTTCCTGGTGCATGCACTCCTATGCTCTCCTTGCCTCTCACAGGTAGTACTTCTGAGAAAGTGACAGAAGTAGCTACTTGCTTGAGACCCTCCCCAGTTTCCTAAACTCTTTGTGAACTTCCTTTGGCTCCCCATTTGCCAGGTCATTAGTACCTAGGTGGATAATGACATCCAGCTCACCCTCCCGTCTTGCCTTCCCAGTGATCCCAGGATCTTCCTTCCATCCTCCATGCCGTGGCACCTGGTAGGCACCTCACCTCCTGTCCTCCCCTCCTGTGTTCCTAGCTGGATCCCTCTTACAATGGAGTCCCCCACCAGGATTCGCTTCCTCCTCCTCCTCTGGGGTCCACTGCTTTCCCCGCTGAGGTCACCTCCTTGGCTAACCTCCACATCCTTTCCTTCCACTTCTCTGGGTATCTCTATTTGGTTGACCTCGTTTGCCAGTGTGGCATATGAGTTCTTGAGTGGAATAGGATCTGGGATGTGCCTCTGCCTGACTGCTCTAACCCTCCCTGAGCCCACTGTCATCCAAGTGCTCCTCATTCTCGGCATCCTTTGAGGCAGCTGCATTGGACTGGTGGTCCCTGGATAGGGGTGATGGTACTCCTGACCCAGTTTACTTCGCTCTGAGTCTGGCTACCTCATCCCGCGGTCAGAGATGCATGCAGATAGGGCAGCACCTCAGTGTCCAGAAGGTCTGCCTGAATATGGCTGCCCCACAGCCACTGCATTGCACCACTCCCCACATTATACTGCAATTCCACTACTTGTCTGCTACTGAAGCTCTCCTAGTTCTCTTTTTATTAATTTACTGTACTAAAATCCAGTCACTGATCCTCAGATAATTTTTTTAAGGAAAAAACCAATAAATAAATAAATGAGTCAAAACACTTGTGCTGAGGGTGGGCTTCTTCCTCCTTATGCCCCTCCTACTTCACACCCTTACTATACCCTGTGTTTAGCTCCTGTCAATCAGATTTATCAGGGCATATAATTAAGAGTTGGGGGAAGGGGAGGGGGCGAAAATTTGCAGCAATTAAAGACAGCACAGAATTACACCACCACTATGTTTTAAATTTTCAACAGCCCAAAAACAATTATAAGTAAAGACAACAAAGAAAGTATAGTGTCACTACAAGCCCACAATCTAACTTTAAAAGAAAAATAGCAATTACCAGTTACTCTAAAGCAATGAATTGAATATGTTTCCTTCCTTCCCCTTCTGGCTTCTTCTGAGAAAATAAACCTCTGCTTGCTACTTTACTCTGACTAAGCCCCACCTCCAGTTATCACATAGCTGAGGTCAGAGGCCAGACAATTAACACCCTTCACCCAACTACAGGACAGTCAGACAAGCCAAGATAAAATTTGCAGCAAATAAAGACAGCACAGAATTACACCACCACTATGTTTTAAATTTTCAACAGCCCAAAAACAATTATAAGTAAAGACAACAAAGAAAGTATAGTGTCACTACAAGCCCACAATCTAAGTTTAAAAGAAAAATATCAATTACCAGTTACTCTAAAGCACGGAATTGAATATGTTTCCTTCCTTCCCCTTCTGGCTTCTTCTGAGAAAATAAACCTCTGCTTGCTACTTTAACTCTGACTAAGCCCCACCTCCAGTTATCACGTAGCTGAGGTCAGAGGCCAGACAATTAACACCCTTCACCCAACTACAGGACAGTCAGACAAGCCAAGATAAAATTTGAGGCAATTAAAGACAGCACAGAATTACACCACCACTATGTTTCAAATTTTCAACAGCCCAAAAATAATTATAAGTAAAGACAACAAAGAAAGTATAGTGTCACTACAAGCCCACAATCTAAGTTTAAAAGAAAAATAGCAATTACCAGTTACTCTAAAACGAATTGAATTGATATGCCTTCCTTCCCCTTCTGGCTTCTTCTGAGAAAATAAACCTCTGCTTGCAACTTTAACTCTGACTAAAGCCCACCTCCAGTTATCACGTAGCTGAGGTCAGAGGCCAGACAATTAACACCCTTCACCCAACTACAGGACAGTCAGACAAGAGATAAAATTTGCAGCAATTAAAGACAGCACAGAATTACACCACCACTATGTTTTAAATTTTCAACAGCCCAAAAACAATTATAAGTAAAGACAACAAAGAAAGTATAGTGTCACTACAAGCCCACAATCTAACTTTAAAAGAAAAATAGCAGTTACCAGTTACTCTAAAGCACTGAATTGAATATGTTTCCTTCCTTCCCTTCTGGCTTCTTCTGAGAAAATAAACCTCTATTTGCTACTTTAACTCTGACTAAGCCCCACCTCCAGTTATCACGTAGCTGAGGTCAGAGGCCAGACAATTAACACCCTTCACCCAACTACAGGACAGTCAGACAAGCCAAGATAAAATTTGCAGCAATTAAAGACAGCACAGAATTACACCACCACTATGTTTTAAATTTTCAACAGCCCAAAAACAATTATAAGTAAAGACAACAAAGAAAGTATAGTGTCACTACAAGCCCACAATCTAACTTTAAAAGAAAAATAGCAATTACCAGTTACTCTAAAGCACTGAATTGAATATGTTTCCTTCCTTCCCCTTCTGGCTTCTTCTTATGTGGATACCTCTCCATACGCACCAAGCACCCCATTGGCTATCCCAGTAACCTTGTCAGCATTCATTTTGGGAGTTCTTCATATGGGATTAAAAATAAGGAATGTATTTCAATGTCAATAAAGTGATTCAAGTTTGTGTATTGATTTCTTTTTTTCTTTGGCTTAGGTTACGTATTGCAGTGCTTCACTTTAATGAGAATTCATCCCGTACACGGTCTGTAACAACAGAAGGCAAAAAAGATGGGCAATTCCATTTTCTAGGTCATGAAGTGGAGAACCTGATGTTAAGGAAGTGAAAGTGCATGTCATGGATGGTAAATGCAGCCCTCAGGATTATTTAATTTCATTCTTCATTTATAACAGCTCCTGGTTTTCAAGTCGGCAAAACTAAGTAATTCAGTTGACATGGATATCTGACCAGAAAAGAAACCATAATTTGGAAGTATACATGGTCATATAATTTCCAGCTGCTTATCACATTTCTGAACATACTGATATACTTCAGTGTTGTTCTTAATGTGTGTGAGTTAAGTCACAGTGATTAGAGTGCAGATATCATGAAACTACCATTTTTTTCAATTTTTTTTTCAATTGAATATGTTAGTTTTGTGCAGTTTACTGCCTAGTCTAAGTTTCATAGTTGGTAAAGGCCATGGTCACAGTAGAATTTTTTTATATACATTGTAGATGCTAAAAGTGTTCAAATTAACAAATAAAATTGTTTAATTTAATTACAGTCAGACGTGACCACAGTGTCATATCGCATCTTGGATTTGGCAAATAATTCATGGCATATCTATATATGTTTTATTTTGAGTGCAAAGAAATACTTATATATGTAGCAGATAACATGTTATGATGTTATTATATCTCAACAGAGTATGTAAGTAAACTTATGCATGAAGTACTTATCATTCAAACTACTTTCCCCAACTACAAGAAAGCATTACCTGGCATAAACAAATCTGACCTTCAACAACCACTGTCATAAAAAATTGAAAAGAAAGATGAAGATGTGCTAATGACCATGCACAAAAGAAGATTCAATAAGACTACCTCACTTTCCAGGTAATTATACTTCATATTTATTATCTGATATAATCTATACCTTATATTGTGTGATTGCACTGGGGAGGCAATGTCCACCTATAATAAGGTGGGGTCTGAAGCTCTGGATGCCATAACACCAGTTCATATATGACCCAGATCTTCTCACTTGAGATCCCCGTGGTTTGACGGGGATCTCAAGGTGATGAAGGTCAAGGGTCAGAAGTTGGATCGTTGCTGGTGGAAGTCCCAGCTAGATGCTGACAAACTGTCCTGTGCGCCCACTATCATGAGTACCGGGAAGCAATCTCCTATAAGAAGGCAGAAATCCTGTGCAGGGAGATTACAACATGGAGGAACAGACCTGCTCAGCTTTTTTGGTCTGTGGACAAGCTTCTTCATCTGGTCTGTCTTTAGCCAAAAAAAAGCCTTGTCATCAATCTTGTGTGAGGAATGTGTTCTGTTCTTCTTTAATAGGATGTTAGCTATCCAGTCAGGGAGTCCGTCAGGTAGGCTTTTGCCTCATGGTTTCCTGTCTGCTGGGAGCAGAGGAACTCTGCCTGCTGGGAAGAGTTTAGGCCAGTGGAGGTGTCCAAGGTGACTCGGGTGATGTTAAAGCTGAAGCATACATCTTGTGAACTGGACCCAGCCCCGACACATTTCTTGATGGGATGCACTGAGGCTGTTGGCCCAGTGTTTGCTGGGATAACCAGGTGTTCGATGGTAGAGGGGGTGTTCCCAGCTCCTCTGAATGAGTCACTGGTGAGACCCCTCCTAAAGAAATCTTCCCTCAACCCAGACATCCTAGCGAATTACCATCCTATCTTCAACCTGCCTTTTTTGGGCAAGGTTGTTGAGAAACTGGTAGCACGGCAGCTTGAGGATCGGCTCATGTCCTTCAACATCAATAAGCCATTTCAGTCAGGTTTTCAGGCTAGACATAGCACTGAAACTGCACTAGTCAGGATGCATAATGACTTACTCAGAGCTAGAGATGGAAGAGACAGATCAGTTCTTGTGCTCCTTGATCTCTCTTCAGCTTTCAACACTGTGGACTACATTATGCTTCTCAATCGGCTCTGTCAATTTTGTTGCCATCAGATCATTTGAGTCCTATCTCTCAGACAGGGTGCAGTGGGTAGTGATGGGGAATTTCTCCTCTCCAATGCATCTGTCCTCTGGAGTTCCACAGGGCTCTATCTTGTCACTGATGCTGTTCGCGGTGTATATGCTGCCCCTGGGTGAGATCATTTGGCAGTACAGCATGGAGTTTCACTGCTATGCAGATGACACCCAGCTGTATTTGTCATTTGTCCCTGGGAAATCCGGTGCAGTTGATGTGTTTAGCACATGTCTGGCTAAAATCACTGATTGGATGGCTTCCAGCTAGCTGTGACTCACCCTGGACAAGACAGAGGTGCTAGTGGTCAAGCCGGGTCATGGATGTGATGGGTCACTACCTGAAGCGAACTATGGTCATTTCCTGGGGTTTGCTCTATTGGTCACTTCCCTAAAGGGGTAAAATCTAGGTGTGATCCTGGACAGCAGACTGACCTTCAAAGATAAGGTGTCATCTGTTGTGAAGAGTGTTTTTTACCACTTACAGAACATCACCAGGATCAAGCCCTTCATTCCACCCGAAGATCCTCTGACCCTAGTACATGCCTTTGTGACCTCCAGAATTGACTACTGTAAAACTCTTTACTTCAGGGTCATGGGAGGGACCCTCCACAGGCTGCAGCTGGTGCAGAATGCGGTGGTCCAGTTATTTGTGGGACTATCTCAGTCATGCCATATGACTCTGGTTCTGTGTGTTCCGCACTGGCTGCCAGTCAGGTGGAGGGTCCTTTTCAAGGTGGGCTTGCTCACCTATAAGGCTCTATATGGGCTGGGTCCTGGCTACCTGTCTGAGCTCCTGTCACCTGTGACCTCTGCCTGCTCCCTCCACTACGTTGCGAGAGGCCTCCTGGATGTTCCCAGGGTTCAGCTCAAGACCTCTGGTGACCGAGCATTTAGTGTCTCTGGGCTGACCCTGTGGAACACGCTTCCAGGTGAAGTCTGGGAGGCCCCCTCGATTGGTGTCTTTAAGCAGAGGCTTAAGGCCCACCTCTTCTGCCAGGCTTTTGGGGATTAAGCAATCCCCCCCCACCCTATTCTCATCTATTTTATATTTTATATTTATGCTTTTAAGAATGTTGTTTTAAGATTTCGTTACTGCTGCTGCACAAATGTTGTTTCTGCATTTTATATTCTGTTTTTATTGTGTACAGTCTCAGAGCCTCCGGGATTAGATGTCTTAGAAATAAAATTGCCTTGCCTTATATCCTCTGGTATCGAATGGGAATCACGCTCTTTTTGAGGCAGAACAAACTGGTTATGAATAATACTCTTCATCAAGCATTTTCTATAGTGCGTATCACATATTTCAAACCCAATGCTCAAATCTCGTAATAGATATTTTTTTTGTTTGTCACTGTGGACTGGCCCTGTGATTCAATTAAATATTTATTCAAATCTCTAATAGAGCCTACATACAGACATACAAACAAGCAGCAGAAAATTATAGCATACCTAGTTTAAATGTATTACCAGGTGAGTAGATGAGATTTTTTAGGCACAATGGTATGTATATGAGCTATACTATCACCAGTAATAAAATATTCCTGTTTAAAGCTTATCTTTACAATGTTTTCATGGGTAAGATGTTGGTTTTATAATAGAATAATTGTGATACCAACAGATGGTTTGTAATCAAACATGTTTCATATCAATTACTAAGTACTGTCAGAGGAAGGGACGATAATATGAAGAAGTCATGCGCAAAGGTTATTATGGTGTTCATGACATTGTAACAGTGTTGACCCATGACAATCACACAACTCCATATTCAGTACAGCATATGGTTAACCTACATTTTATATGATACTTTACCTTTTCTGATTTACCTCTAATAGAGATTGTAGTATTAAATAATAAGTTAGTTATGCATGATGGGCCATATGCACTAAAGAAAGGATTGAGTAGGTGCTGCATATAGGAGGCGTGTAGGTTATCATAAGTTAGAATGCCTGCAGTGGGTGTCTCATGCAACCCCGGCAGCACTCTCCAACCATGCACAAGGTGATTACATGCCTGATCCCCTAGCTGCACAGACAGCAACATGGCAGTGGCAGGAGGGGGGGCATGCCTGCACTATGCGCCATGCACTAAACCATGTAATGCTGAGCACCGGAGGGGTGTAGGAGGGCACCAGTTATGCCAGGGGCAACCCTGCCCTAACTGCTGTACGTGCCCAACCCCTCACACAAAGGACACCCACACTGCCCCAACAGCAGGTTGGCAGTCCCCCCCACACACACATGACAGAGAACTGGAGAATTTCAGGTATACAGCTAAATCCAATACAGTCTTACAGATCTCTGTATCCAGTATAGGAAATCGAAGCATATTTGTCCCAAATCTTGAGAACCGCACCTGAAGGAATTATTCAGCGATTTCCTCTATCAAGTTTACCAAACAACCAGAAGACAAACTTCCAATATGCCATGTGATGGTAAACGCTACATAGATATAAACAGAAACTACAGTATTAAGTCATATGCAGCTATTGCACAATGATTAATAATCTTAATAATTCAGATAAGGAAATTAAAAGTTTAAAATATCAACTAAAAACTATATATCAAACATGTAATGATACTCTGCTCACCCGTCACCCATACCATACAGACCCTCCTCTGACTATGCACTCCTTGAGTGTCCTTTCCATAAGCTCCCACATAATGTAGGTAAGGATGGCTATCTATAGTTCCCTGGCACATACTTGATCCCACTTTTATTTATTTATTTTTTTTGCAGTTAATTTGTTTATTGAATTTTTCACTTAAATACAATCAAAACAAAAGCATGAAAAGACAGTACATGGTGAGGTGTGTTGGTTACACTTACAGCTTCACATCTCTTGAGCTACAGTAATAAGAACATGTAGATGCACACTCACCATTTAAGTTACTAGTTCTTATGTACCCTGGGGGAGGATGGACAGTCAAGGCATCTGTGCAGCTGGGTCTACTGATGGTCCTGAAGGGGCTGGTGAAATTTCAAGGCATCCTTCACTCTAAAACAAACAGAACACACAAAGAACTATTATTGTAACTAGAAGTAGTGTCCAGCTATTTACTATCAGGGAATTATCCATATCTCAAATGAGATCTGACTTTAGGCAACATTCTCATGCTGTATACCTAAGGGGGGGGGTTGCAGCACACTGTGCACCTTATTTGTTGATCACCCTATCCCAGGCATAGGAGTAACATATCTGTGAAGGGTGTCCAGCATTTTTCATTTGGTTGGAGCTCTGGATGCCTGCTATGTGTAGTACCACAGGTGTGCAGTACCAGGAGTGCAATATTTTTTTTGTATTAGTCGGCTCATGGTGTCTTTATAGTTCCTTTGGGCAGCCTGTCAGCTGTCTTTCCATTCTTGCTCTGTAAAGGACATCTTAAGTGCCTTTTGACATTTATTCTGGGAACCCTTTGACTGATTGTGTATTGAATCCCTTAGGGCAATGTATATTTTGCTGGCAATTCCCTTAGGGTTGGCAAGCCACACTGGGAGTAGGGTGGGGGGTCTACCTTGCGGGCTCTTTTGATATACGTCTGGACTACACTGTGAGTTTGCAGGTATCTCGAGAAGTCTAATGTGGGTATGGCCCAGTGTGTTTGTAGGTTCTTGAAAGTGTCTACTTTTACTGAGGATGGGACTAGAAAGTCCTCAAGCCTTTGGAGACCTTTGCCATCCCACTCTTTCCAGTGCACCAGGTGTTTCCCTGTGGTTATGTTCTCATTCCCCTATAGTGGGGTTAATTTGATTGGGGTAAGGGTAATTCCCAGCCATCACTGCACTTTTGTCCAGCATTACAGGGAGGCCAAAATAGTGGGGTGGGATTTCAGCTGCGGTGTGGAGTTATTGTAAACCACCAGAGGGAGGGAGTGTGTTTTACTGAACAGGGCTTCTATGGCTACCCAATGATGTGTAAATCTCCCTGTTGGCCAAAACCATTGTAGAGTTTGGCCCAGTTGAAATGCTCATTTATAACCTTCAAACCAAGGGAGACACCACCCCCCACACCCTCCAATGGTCCTCAGTTTATTCTTGCTATAGCTGGGTGGTTTCCCCTCCCAGAGGCATTGGCCTAGCTCTTCATCTATTTTCTGACACCAAGTTGTGGGGAGAACCAGTGGTATATGGGCCAATACATAGAAGATTTTGGGGGCTATGATCATTTTAACAGCTGCGATTTTCCTTGTCAGTGTTAGGTGGAGCTTACCCCATCTATTCATATCATCCACTACTTCCACTGGGTGAAGGTTGTCATCCCAGAGCTTGGAGATGTCAGATGAGAATTTGATCCCTAGGTAGGTAATTTCCTCCCCCACCCATATCAGGCCTGTAGTGCCAAGAGTCTGCAGGTTACACTTTGGGTTAAGTGGGAGTACTTCAGTTTTTGTTTGATTCATGCATAGGTTGGACAGTGTATGGAACCCATCTGGAGTGTGTCCAACATGTGGAGTAGGGCCATATACAGGTGCAAGGCCATAACCAGCAGATCATCTGCGTACATTAATGTGACATTTTCCTCTGGATGCACATGGATAACTTGTATTCTTTCATCTTGTCACAGCTTGGATGCCAGGGGTTCTACTGCCAGGGCAAACAGCAAGGGTGACAGGGGGCAACCTTGTCTCATACCTAGTTCTAACTGGAAGGAGAGGGGACAGTGTAGTGTTTGTAAGGAGACAGGCAGTTGGGGTGTTATGCAGGGAGTTTATCCACATTCTGAACCTTGGGCCCAACCCCAGGTGTTTCAAGACAGTGTGGAGGTAATCCCACTTCAGTGAGTCGAAGACCTTTTTGAAGTCTGTCACTACTGCCGCTACTAGGGAAGCAAGGCCTTTGGATGTGTGGGCTAGATTGACCAGGGTTCTAATGTGGTCTGCGCTGTATTTGCCTGGGATGAAACCTACTTGAGAGGGGTGTATAAGCTGTGAGAAAAGGGGGCTCAGCCTGTGGGCCATTGCCTTAGTAAAGATCTTGTTATCCACATTTATCAAGGATATAGGGTGGTAGCTGCTAGGGGCAATGGGATCCTTCCCTTTTTATGGCAACGCCATGATCATCACTTCCCTCATCATGGAAGGGAATATGTCTGCTTCCTCTGCTTCCTGAAACACTTATTGTAACATGGGGAGACAGTGTCTACTAGGGCGTGCCAGAATTCCACAATATAGCCATCTCCCCCTGGTGCCTTCCCCTGATGCAGGCCAAGCAGTGCCTCGCTAACCTCCAAAGTGGTTAATTGGGCATCCAATCTCTCAGGCAGTTGTTTTGACAAGGTAGGGAGCTAAACAGAGTTCAGGAATTCCTGAGTATCCCTCAGATCCTCCACCCTGGAGGAGGTATATAAGAAGGTATAGTATGTCTCCATAATCTTATTTAGTTCTTCATTGGTGCTGTGGGTTACCCCCTCTGTGTCCCTCAACCCCGATATATGCTTCTTCATCTGCTGTTTTCTGAGCCTGTATGCCAGCCCCCTCCCCCCTTTCTCCCCTCCTTCCCAGTATTTCTGCTTTAACCAGAGCTGTATTTGAGGAGCGGGTCACAGTCGGCGACCAGAGAAGGAGCTTAGGGTGGCGTGGAACTGTGGCTGAAGTCGGCAGCATGGTCACAATCAGTGACAAAGGAAGGAGCTGTTTTCGGGAGCTGGGCTAGCAAGGGGCTAGCAAAGGGCGCAGGTCGCAATCAGCGACTGGAGTGAGGATGGTTGGCCAACCACAAACTGTGGTTTAGGAGTGGGCCAATCAGGGATTGAGGCACCAAAGTGGTCAGACTTTAAAAAGCCAGCCAGATCACAGAGTTGTAGTGCAGAGTTGTATTTGGTTCCCACCCACCCTGACCCCAGCCTCTATTAAATGCGGAGAGGAGGAGGAGCCATTATGAAGTGGAGGAGCTGTCAAGCTGATCTAAAGGGGGAGTGACTGAGAGCATTGAAGGACTGAAAGTGGGAGCAAGGAGGGTCCTGAGCTAAGGAAAGCACTGTGAGGAGCTGGTTTTATAGCAAAGGAACTGGATCCTGAATTTCTTCACAGGGGACTTGGACTTAAACCTCGGTGGATATGGGAAGTTGACACAGGTATTAAGAAATCATTCACAAAAGAGCTGAAATTACGATGATGTGAACTGGGTCGAGACTACTGGCACAGGAGGTGCTGGGTACTTGATCTTGGACTACTGACGCTGGAAGTGCTGGGGACTTGGACTTGAACTTGGTGTCTTGGACTTGAACTTGGTGACTATGGTTATTGATTTCTAGTTGTCTGTGGTTTGCAAATGCTTATTAATGGTTATAAATTTCTAGAAGTCTATGGTTTGCACATGCTTCAGTATTTCTAAAAAGTCTTGACTGTGGGTTGGGGCTGAGGAGGGGTGAGGGTCGGGGAGTTGTGCTTGTTGGACTGTATCTGAGGATAAAGGAAGAAATGGTAGGGCAGCACAGAGTGAGGGGTGGCTGGGGGGATTGGCAGGGTGGTGGGGTGCAGTGGCTGTGGAACGGCTATGATCCTAAATTGGGCTTGGAGGATGGAGGGATGTATGATGTGTAAGCAGCTCACTCAGCTGAGGGAGGAAGTGGCATGGCTAAGGTGGGGGTTAAAATGTGGGGGAAGCTGGGAAATGGGGGTAAAGACACAGGGACAGTATAAGCCAAGGAAGGAGTGAGAAGGGATGAGTGGATTCACTAGAGAATCAGATATACTATTCCGGAAGTCAAGGGCTTGGGAGGGAGAGGATAGAAGGGGGGATCCAGATGGGATAGACCAGAGGTGGTAACAGACAGCAGCAAGTCCAGAGTTGGGACAAGGATGCCTGAGACAGGAGGAAAGCAGTCAGTGGAAATGGACAGCAGGAAGGGCTAGAGGCACAAAACTGATGCCTGTAGCTAGAAAAAGGGGGCAGCCAGGGATTAGGAGGAGTGGAAGACAGTAGGCACAGGGAAGGGTAGACCGATGCCCAGAATAATGAATGACACAGGCATAGGTGAAATGGGCCAGTGGGCAGAAATAACAAATAGTTTTCCCCCCCTAGGTATTCTAATCGAGGACATTGGGCTGGAAGGGATCCTGCAGGGGCCATCAGAGAAGAGGAGAGCAGGGCGGCTGGTTGACGATGGGGGAAAGATCTCAGGTGCAATGGAAGGGGGTAGCAGGGGGAAGGCACATTGCGTGCAGGGCAAGTGGAGGAGGGGACTGGCACCTTAGGGACACACCAGAGGGTGGCACTAGAGGAACTGGGGCATAAGAAAAGGGCAGGAAGGAAGCACTGGAAGAGATGAAGTTGAGCTCCGGGGAGGCTGAAAATGAATGGGAGGGCCCCAGCAGGGCAGAAGCTACAGTAGGAGGCTGGGGCATGTGCCGGGCAGGGTGTAGGAGAAGGGGAATATGCAGACAGGGCAGGTGATGAGGAGGAAGACTTCCTCAAGAGGGGTACGGTGCTCAAAACCTCCTGCAAGGATGGGCGGGACAGAAACAGTTGAAGGGGGATCAAGCACAGTTGGCACAATCTCACACAGTGATGCAGATGGGGGAAGGCCAGGAGCAGATAGCAGGGGGCCAGGTGAAGTTTGCTCTTGCTCAAGCACTGATGCAGGAGGGGTTCACAGGGATGAAGAAATCCAGGGGAAGTACAAGGGATGAAGAGGTATGGGGGGAGTCGGAGGAAAGGCTAATGGGAGAGGGTGAAGAAGGAAAGATACTGGTGTGGGTAAACATCAGGATAGGTTAGGTGATGGGGAACAAATGACCAGTAGGGGCAATAACCAATACAAGATGGAACATAAGGTGGAGAACAAAGGGAGCCAAACACCGTGAAACAAGGCTAGAGGCCAAAGGGACACACAGGAAGCAGGGGAAGTAGGGTGGCACTCTTGGGGGACTCAAAAATTAAGGGGCTAAAATGACTAAGAAAAGGAGCAAAAACAATTCAGTATGGGTACAGTACATGCCAGGGATGATGGCACTGGAGGTGAGGCGTCATATTTCTTCCTGGGGTAAGCAGCAGGATGAAAGGACGCATCTGGTGTTTCACCTGGGCACAAATGACTTGGAGGGGAACAGTCTGATGGAAGTACAGGCAAGGTTTGTGGAACTCATTAGGTTCTGTAGGAGAAACACTATTTTTCCTTCCATTTCCTTCTCTGAGGTGTTGCCAGTACCAAGAGCAAGCACATCCAGAAAGGAAAAGATAAGGGCATTCAACAATTGGCTACAAGTTTGGTGCAGTCAGATGGGGTTTGGCTGAATAGATGACTGGGGCTCTACATGGGAGGAGGAGGAGGGGCTGTATGCCCAAGACAGGCTGCACCTGAGTTCTACAAGGACAGCTGCACTAAAGAGTAAACTGGGGGATTTCATGGCAAGGGAGTTCAATTTAAACTGAATGGGGGGGCTAAGTACAGGGCCATCCTTATGGGAGGCAAAGCAGGGAGGCTATTAGCCTCCCCCCATGTGACAACACTCATCAAGGGAACAGTTAGCAGCAGGGAAGGATGGGATGGAGATACATGTTGGAGGGCTTTGATTACAAATGCCAGGAGCCTGGGGAACAAAATGGGAAAACTAGAGGCCACCATGATGGAGGAGAACCTAGACATTGTAGCAGTGAGTGAGACTTGGTGGAACGAACACCACACCTGGGAGACGGTGGTCCCAGGGTATCGTTTGTTTAGGAAGGCTCAGGAGGGGAAGAGGGGGGAAGGGTGGCATTATATGTCAGGGAAGGGATTGGGGCCATGGAGGGATGGGATAAGGAGGGGAAACAGAGATAATGTGGGTCACCCTAGACGGGGGATAGGGGGAAAACCTGTGTGTTGGGGTAGTCTATAGGCCTCCTATGCAGGGGAAGGAAGGGGCCAGACACCTTATAGAATCAGTAGTGAGGATGGCATGGAGAGGGGAAACTGTGCTAGTTGGGGACTTATACCTTCCGGACATCAACTGGGAGGCCCAGACATCTATGAGAGGAGCAGGGGCATCTTGGAGGTTCTGCAAGGCATATTCCTACAGCAAAGGGTCAGTGAGCCCACTAGAGGTGAAAACCTGTTGGATGTGGTCCTCACAAAAGGGGACAGTGTGGAGGAGGAGGTTGGGGGGTAGATCTTGGTACCAGTGACCACAGGGCTGTCAGATTCAGGGTGAGAGTGGGCAGGGAGAGGGTTAGGAAAAGAACCAAGGTAATGGACTTCAGGAAGGCTGACTTTCATGGAATGAGGAAGGTAGTTAGAGAAGAAATGCTGAGGACAGGGGATGTGCAGGTGGTGAAGGAATTATGGGCAGCCATCAAGAGTGTAGTATATAAAGCCATGGACTCATGTATAAGAAAGGTAAGAAAAAATAGAAGATGGAAAAGACCTCTATGATTCACTAGAGAGGTGGCGTTGGGGGTCAAAGAGAAGACTAGAGTATTCAAGAGGTACAGGAAGACACAAAAGAAAGAGGACAGGGAAACCTACAGGGAAAAAAGAAAGGAGGCAGGGCAAAAGATTAGGAAGGCTAAGGAGGCCACTGAGGAGGAGAAGATAGCGAAGCAGGCAAGGAGGGGGGAACAAAACCTTCTTTAGGTACATTGGAGAAAGAAGGAGGGCACAACATGGGATTGGAAGGATAAGGGAGGAAAGTGGAATAATTGTGGAAGGGGATTTTGAAAAAGCAGAGGCACAGAGGAAAGATAAGGTAGGGGACCAGGACGAGGGGGGGAGGGTGACAGCCACAAGCAGGCAGGTGTAGCAGAATTCACAACTGAAGGAGTAAGGGAGGAGCTGGGTAGACTTAGGGTGAACAAGGCAATGGGGCCTGATGGAATACACCTGAGGATTCTCAAGGAGATGAAGCATCAACTGTTGCCACACCTGGGTAGGCTGTTTAATGTGTCCTTGGTCTCAGGGGTGGTGCAAAAGGACTGGAAGAGGGCAGAGGTGGGAGGAAGGATAAAGTTGAAACTACAGTTTCGTTAGTCTTAGCCTTACCTCAGTGGTGGGGAAGGTAATGGAAACACTACTTAAGATCAGGTTGATAAAATACTTGGAGATGAATGGCATGCAGGATGACAGGCAGCATGGCTTCACCAAGGAAAGGTCCTGTCAGACTAACCTGATAGAATTTTTTGATGGGGTGACACAGATAGTGGACCAGGGAGGAGTGGTGGATGTGACCTATCTGGATTTCAGTAAGGCCTTCAACACTATTCTGCATGGTGGAATGGTGCATAAGCCGGACAGACTAGGGGTGGACCACAGGATCACCAGGTGGAAGGAAAACTGGTTGAAGGGAAGGAGTCAGAAGGTGGTGGTAAATGGGACACATTTCAGGGAACGGGCAGTGATCAGTGGGGTGCCACAGGGGTCAGTGCTAGGACCAATACTCTTTAACATCTATGTTAGTGACCTAGCAGAGGGTCTGTAGGGATGGGTGTGCCTGTTCACAGATGAAACAAAGATCTGCAATAAGGTGGATTCACCTAGTGGGGTGCAAGCCATGAGGTGTGACCTGGAGAGGCTGGAGAGGTGATCAGACACCTGGAAACTTAAGTTTAATGCACAAACATGCTCAGTGATGCACCTGGGGAGGAGGAATAGGAGGGGATCTTACTCCCTTGGGGAGGAGGTGATTAAGGAGAAGGAAACAGAAAGGGACCTGGGGATTATGGTAGCATGACACCTCAAGGTGGTCAGTCAGTGTAGCAGGGCAGCGGGAAAGGCAAATAGAAAGTTGAGATGCACTGCAAGGGGTTTTAATAGCAGAAAGAGGGAGGTGCTAATGCCATTATACAGAACCATGGTCAGGCCGCATCTGGAGTATGGTGTGCAGTTCTGGAGGCCTCACCTATGCAGAGATGTTGAGCTGATGGAGAGGGTACAGAGAAGGGCAACCAAAATGGTATGAGGGATGCAGGATGTACCCTATGAGAGAAGGTTGAGAAGGCTAAATCTGTACCCTCCGGAGACTAGGAGGAAGAGGTGGGACATGATTGAGACCTTTAAATGGCTGAAGGGAATAAACAAGGTGGAGGATGATAGTTTGTTCAAATTGAAGAAGGGAGTGAACACGAGGGGACATAGACTCAAACTGGAAGGTGGGCAATACAGAGGTAATGTCAGGGGGCAGTTTTTCACAGAGAGAGTGGTGGAGGCCTGGAACAACCTGCCAGAGGAGGTGGTGGCAGCTGAAATGGTGGAGGGGTTCAAGAGGGCGTGGGATAGTTTTAAGGGGTTGGGAAAGGAGGGTGGAAGCATAACAGAGGGAGGGGGTAGCATGGTAGGCAGACTAAATGGGCCGAGGGGGCCTTTCTTTGCCATCACATTTCTGTGCATCTGTGTAACCAAAGAATTGAAACTGCTGCTTTGCAAGTCAAAAGGGTATTGATTTCCATACAGAGACCCAGGATTTTCCACTCTAGGGGCAGTTTGGACTGGATGGTTTTGCTCTTTTATTCCCCCTCTGCCTCCTTCAATTCTTTTTCCAGGTGCCCTAGATGTTTTTCAAGTTGCCTCCTGACCACTGCATATGCTATGATCTTGTCCCTCATAGTGGCTTTAAAAGCCTCCCATGTATTCTCAGCTGTGGTGTCTTGAGTGGGGTTTTCTTTAAATAAAGGTTTGGCTTCCTCTTGGGCACAAGGGAGAAATTCTGTGCCCTTCATTAGCAGAGGGTCCAGTCTCCAGGACATAGAGGAGAGGGTAGGAGGGCCCCACAGTATGGTCATTTGGACTGAGGCATTGTCCGAGATTATAATGGGCAGCATTCCATCAGCTATCACAGCTTGGGTAACCTGTGGTTTATGCTGTATAACCTACTATCGGAATATCACTGTGTATACCTTGCTGCATCTACTTTATGTTGTATTCTCTATAATGTTACCCTATTGTATTCTCCGTAATGTTACCCTGTAACTTCCCGGGTCGTGCCTGAAAATAGTCATTCCTAAGGCTAGCGCACCTACGCAGTTAACAAAAACTAAAAAATAAATATGTGTCTTATGCAGTGTGGAGTAAAAGTTGTAATCCCTTTCCTGGGGCTGCAGTACCCTCCATAGATCCGCAAGGCCCTGGTCTGTCATCAGGCTTCGAAATGCAATATGGCCCTTCCCATGGGAGTTCCCCATCCTGGAGTTCCTGTCTGTCTGGGGGTCTGGGGCCAAATTTAAATTTCCCCCTAGTATCGTTGGGGTTCCCCATTTGGTCATATTCAATAAAATCTGAGCTGTCTAGTGAAAGAAATCTGTGTCATCTTCGTTTGGGGGCAGGGTGGAGGCTAGGCCCTGTAGGAGTGTTATACACTGCATAGCTCCATCTACCCTGGGGGTCTGCTTTGGTGGTAATGAGAGATGATGTGAACTGCTTGTGGATCAGGATTGCCATCTCCCTCTTCCTGGTGGGAGCTGAGGCATGGACTACCTGACCCATCCAGTCCCTTTTCAGCATATCATGATCTTTTTTGTTTAATTTAGTTTCTTGCAAAAAGGCCACCTGCACCTTAGACTTTTTCAGGTGAGACAGCTCTTTTTTCCTCTTTAAGGGGTTGTTCAACTCTCTTACATTTCATGTGATGTCTGTTATGTTAGCCATAATCTATGCTTGTGGGCATCAGTGGGAAGAGGATTGTGATATACCTTGCGGTGCAGCCAGACATAACTTTGTGGGGGGTGGGAACTTCCTTCGGCCTTAACCTAACCTAATTCTTGGAGCTGGGCAGTATCCCCTTTGTCTCACTGCCTCTTCCCTGGAAGGGTTCCCCTCGGGGTACCTAGGCTGTCAGCGGGGCTACCAGAATAGTTTATGCACCTTCTTGAGAGTCGGGAGCCAATTCCATCCTTTCCTAGCTCATACCTCTATAATATTTCACTTTAGTTGCTTCTTACAGGATTGCTGGTTTTAGGAATGACTGGACACCATAAGTAACTTCTAACAGCTCTGAGGTTTATTCAACAAACATACATTAGATAGATCAGCAGGCCTCAGCAGAACTACTACTACAATCTGCTCGTGCAGTTTCTAAAACCCAGTTTCCACCCCAGACATACCATAGGCCCAAAACTCCAGGGGTGTGGACTAAACCATTCTACACTGTTACTAGGGTAGGTTACCATATACTATATCTCCCTTCGAGTAAAAGAAAGCAATTACCTTGATTTCGGTTTGCATATCAATGAAAAATAATTACCAAGCAATATTAACATAATGGTTGAGTCTTACTTTGTGATGAGTTAGGGTCTAAAGTCACTGGTACTCAGCTTTGTTGAAATAAGTCTATACCACTGACTTAAGTCATAACAAAATCTCTGAACCTCTCAGGAACTTTAAGCAGACGCTCTCTTCTGGTCATTCGAGTAGACTGCACACTGGGTACAGCCTCAGGACTTTCTGGCAAAGTGTCATTGAAAACAACAGGTTCCATCTCAGGTTGTTCATACTTTTGACAAGTGTCCTGTTCCTGGCTGTTGTCCCTGGATTGCACTGTTTGTGACAATATGGATTCAGTTGACTCATTTGCCTGTTGCTCTTCAGCCTCCAAAGCAACTGTTCGGTCTCTCCTCAGGTGTCTCCTGTCCCTGCGGTATCGCTGTCCTGCAGGTGTAATCACACTATAGGATCTTGGCTCATCACGGATTCTTTCCACTGTAGCAGGTTGCCACCCACTAGAAGTGTCTATGCATACCCTTTCCCCTTCTCTGAATGGAATAAGTGGAGCTGCATTCCTGTCGTAATACTGTTTCTGTCTTTTCTGTAGTCTTTTCAGACATTTATGTGCATCCTTTGGTATTTCAGGTAGCAGTGCCCTTGCACTTGCTGGTAATGTTGTCCTCAACATTCTGCCCATCAACAATTGAGAAGGTGTAACGTTCAGTCCTGTGACTGGTGTATTTCTAAGACTGAGCAATGCGAGATGTGGATCGGTCTGACCTTGCATAGACTTCAGAAATATTCTTTTTACTGTCTGGATCATTCTTTCAGCTAAACCATTAGATTGTGGGTATCCTGGGCTGGAATGAGTTATTCTGAACTCCCACAACTTTGCAAATTGCTTCATTTCATGACTTGCAAATGGTACATGATCCCTACCAGTTCTTTTGGAATTCCATGTCTTGCAAATACAGCTTTCAATTTTGCAATAACTGTAGCTGCTGTCTTGTCAGGCATTCTGAGAACCTCGGGTTATTTTGAAAAATAGTCCACTACTATTAAGTAGGAGTGTCCCCTAAAGTCAAAAATGTCTGCTCCAAGCTTTAACCATGGCATGTCAGGTATTTCACGTGGACACATCGGCTCTTTATGGTTGCTGGGTAAGAGTTCCTGACAAGGTCCACATGCTTCAACCATCATTTCTACTTCTCGATTCATGCCTGGCCAATACATCACAGCTCTGGCTTGTGCCTTCGACCTTTGTATTCCTTGTTGTGCTGTGTGAAGTCTTTGTAGCATATCTGTTCTCAGCTCTTTGGGTATGATTATTCTTTTACCCACCATTATGAGATAATTTTCTATGTATATATTGTGTCTCATGGGCCAATAGTGCTGCAGTTTGATGCTGACTTGTTTTTTCCTGTTAGGCCATCCTTTGAGGTGCATTTCTTTAAGCAACTGTAAATCACTGTCCCTCTGTGTGGCCTGTTTTAGCCCCTCTAACATGCTGTCAGGCAGTGTTTCTGTTGCTTGGATTGAGTATATGACCTTTTCACTACTTAGATCAATGTCTCCCTCTGCTGGTTTTCTTGGTACTGCCCTGGAGAGAGCATCTGCAATCAGAATATCTCTTCCGGGAGTATATATTACCTCTATGTCATATTTCTGTATCTGTAACAGCATCCGCTGCAATCATGCTGGAGCCTTTCCAATTGGTTTGTTCAGTATGGACTGTAGTGGCTTGTGATCTGATTGTACTTTCACTGACCTTCCATAAACATACTGATGAAATTTCTGTAGAGAGAACTCAATTGCTAGCAACTCTTTTTCTATCTGTGCATAGTTTCTTTCAGCACTGGACAATGACCTAGATGCATAAGCTATTGGTCTGTTTCTTTGTAGTAGACAAGCACCTAGTCTGTCCTTAGATGCATCTGCTTGGATTTCAATGTCCTCTTTTGGATCAAAGAATTTTAATACTGGTGCACGAGAAATAGTCTCTTTCAGCTTTTGTAAGGCTTCTTCCTGTGCTGGCTGCCACTGCCACATGACATCTTTTTTGAGTAGCTGCCTTAGTGGTGCAGTGAGGTTTGCTTCATTCGGAATGTACTGCACCAAGTATCAAGTCATTCCTAACAGCCTCTGTAGTGGTTTTTTATCTTCAGGAGGAGGCATCTCAGCTATTGCTTCTACTTTGGCTTCATCAGGCCGTAGTCCATTTTCGGTTATGATGTGCTCCATGTATTTCACCTCACTCACCAAATACTGTGTTTTGTCACTATTGAACTTTACATTGAGTTCCACTGCTCTGTCCATTACTTTTCTCAAAGTATTGTCATGCTCTTCCTTGGTAACTGCGGCTATAAGCATGTCATCAGATATTACAAAAACACCTGGTATGTCCCCGAAGTGTTCAGCATTTCTCTGCTGGAATACTTCACTTGCAGACCGTATACCAAAAGGAAGTCTGTGAAATTTGTACCTTCCCCATGGACTGTTGAATGTACATGGGTCTGCAGATTCGTCATCTAATTTGATCTGCCAGTACCCATCTTTTTCATCTAGAATTGTAAAAAACTTTTTACCTGCAAGCTTACTCTGAATATCCTCCAATGTGGGGATGGAGAAGTGATGTCTTCTGATAGCTTTATTTAAGTCTCTAGGGTCCAAACACACCCTGATCTCACCATTTTTCTTTTCAGTAATTGCAAGGCTATTTACCCATGTTGTAGGTTTTCTTACCTTGCTAATCACCCCAATTTGCTCCAGCTGTTCCAGTGTCTGTTTTAGTCTGTCCGTGATTGCATATGGGACTTTTCTGCACCATGTATCACAGGAGTAACATTTGGGTCAGTATATATGTGGTAAACTCCTGGGAATTCTCCTAGGCCTTCAAACACTGTTTCAGACAGTCAAGAAGTTCCTCTTTGTGCTTGGTGGCTTGGTTTAAGCACCTTTACTTTGTGAATCAGATCCAGGATGACACATGCCTGTTGACCCAGTAGGGAAGCTCCAGATGTATTAGTGACATAAAACTGCAGATTGGCCTCTCTGTCTTGTGTCTTACAGTTTAGCGTCACTTCCCCTTCAGGATTAATTTGTGCTCCTCCATATGCCATTAGTATAGTACTGGTCAGCTTGATTTGTACCTTGCATGGAAACTGCGCAATCACTTCTTTAGTAAGTATATTGGCTTCAGCCCCAGTGTCCAACTTGAACTTAACTGGCTGTCCCATTATCTTCAAGGTAGTGTACCACCCTTCATCTGGTACTTGTGTCTGCACCGTTTCTTGTTTTCTTTTTACAGCACCCACAAATAGTGCTTCTACCCCTTTGGTCATTTTCTCATGAGGTTTGTTGGACTTTTTGGACCTGCACATTTTTGCATAATGGTTGAGGCCACCACATTTACGACATTCTTGTCCTCGCTGGACAAAGCCTTTGATGCATGTCCCTTGCCACACCTCCCTGCGTGTTTGATTTTTGTGCCGCGTGTCTCACGTGTTGGTAGCGGTCTGGTTTTGGCCTGTATTACCATTCTGCCTTGAACAATAATTCTTGAATGCTTCCATAACCTCAGCTGCTTTTTTAGCTTGTGGGTCAGCATATGTTATATTGAGGGTATTGTACACGTCGAGGGCCTCATCCCTCGGTCGTGTATAGCAGGACTGCAATTTTCGTTTCCTCTGATTTATCATCTAATCTCGTGGCTGTGAAGTACAGACTTAATCTCTGTGCCCACCTCCTTCAGCTTTCTGCAAGGTTTCCAGTCAACAATAGTGGTGGAGGTGGCTTAAATTGCTCCATACTGCCAAAAATACTTTGTTATACAGTCTTTTAGTAAGCTTTAGGTACTCACAAATACTGTCTTTGGTTTCTTTTCTTGGCAGTACAAACTTTTCTTCTTTCTTGCACCTGCAGCACTGCAAGTTCACTTCTGACACCATATAATATTTCACTTTAGTTGCTTCTTACAGGATTGCTGGTTTTAGGAATGACTGGACACCATAAGTAACTTCTAACAGCTCTGAGGTTTATTCAGCAAACATACATTAGATAGATCAGCAGGCCTCAGCAGAACTACTACTACAACCTGCTCGTGCAGTTTCTAAAACCCAGTTTCCACCCCAGACATACCATTGGCCCAAAACTGCAGGGGGATGTGGACTAAACCATTCTACACTGTTACTAGGGTAAGTTACCATATACTACAACCTCAGTCCCACATCTTCACACATTGAGCATTCCTGTCAGATCTAGCTAGTTCCAACATGCACAATTCGGTGGATGAGAGCATTAATCATGCATTACATTCCCTTATTACACATATCAACACAATAAAACAACATATCAAACGATGTACAGTCTGCACAGCGGTGCTACATTGGAAGCACTTAGTGTGAGTGATTGTCTGCTGCAAAGAGCAAAATAAGATCCATCAAATGTTTCCTGAGGTTTTGATGCTCCTATTTGGGGGGGGGGCACTCGTAACCAGACATTCTATGGATTGTCATCTTGCTATAGGTTTATTCAGATTTCTGCTGCCAATCCTGTGTGGATTGGTGCAGGGTTGCTTCCCAGTCCTAGTTAGGAGCTGTCACCTCACACGTTGCCGACCATGCCACTACTGGTACTCTATAAGCCTTCCCATGCCAGGCCTTACACAGAGGAAGGTAGCTTCGGGGGAGGGCAGGCTTTTTGGGCTAATTAGAGCGCCGGGGGAGTGGGGGGTGGGGGTTGCAGCCACTGTCCAGTACCCCTACTTTTGTTGGGGGAAGAGTCCTAGTATGCCCACCTGTTGCTTAGGTGTTTGCCTCCTGGATACAATAAGTGCCCACCTGACACTCCCCTCTCCCCTCTCCACCACTCTCCTCATCCTGGCACCTTTTTGTATTTGTTCAGGTGGGAGGTAGTGGAGAGTGGGAGTGTCAAACGGGTTCAACATTTATTTCTTGCTTCCCAGCAATGCTCTGCTCATATTCCCCCTGATGCCCCTTGCCTTATGTGCTTCCTCAAGGGGAATTCAGTCAAGCCCCCCCTTCCCGGTGAAGCCAGTGGTGGTTGGCTACAATCCTCACCCCTCCATTTCATTTTCCAAGAATCCTCTTAGCCCTGTATAAGAGCCTATTAGTGATCATATTATCTCAATCCAGCCATCTCTTATGTTCAGCTCCCCCTGGTATTGCAGCTTGGCCCATTTACAGTTCAGTATGTGGCAGCTGCCACCGACATGGTCTTGCCCAGTCAGAAGGGGGGGAAAGGGGGGCATAAGCATCCCCCAGGCTTACTCACATGGCTAACATCTTGCAAACACAGGGAGGTGGGGGTGATTACTGTCATTCTAATATGTTATTAACCATGCCACTTTGTAATTCCCCTTTGATTTTTCTCCCCCCCCCACCCCTCCTGACTGAGAATAAGTGCAGTTTTGAACTATAGAAGGTATGTATCTAACATAGGCAGTCTCTGGGTATGAGTCCGTCCACCTGCAAGCCTTGCTGAATCAGGGCTGCTCCATCTGCTTCGGGGGGGAGGGTTCTGTGTCCTCTATTGCCAGTCCCTGCTCTTCTTCCAACCCCCATTCCCTGGTCAGTGGCGACAGTGACTTTTGGGGCTGCTCCTCTTCTGGGCCTCCCAGTTGGATGTCTTGTGGCCTGTCAATGCAGCCAGGGAGTCGGGCCACAGTACTTCATAGAAACATAGAAACATAGATTTTGATTGCAGATAAGGACCGCTTGGCCCACCTAGTCTGCCCATTTCCCTACCTACAGGATAAGCTGCAGATCCTATTTAACCAACAGCCTATTTCTTCCTACTCCCCACAAAAATTGCCTTATGTCTGTGCCATGTGAATTCTCTCACAGTTTTAGACTCCACAACCTCCTCAGGAAGATTGTTCCATGCGTTCACCACCCTCTCTGTGAAAAAAATACTTCCTCGCATTGCCCAAGCCATCCCCCCTCTATCTTCAAATTGTGTCCCTTTGTTCCTGCACATCTCTTTTTCTGAAAGATGCTTCCCTCTTGGACTTTGTTGATTCCACTGAAGTACTTAAAAGTTTCTATCATGTCCCCCCTCTCCCACCTTTCGTCAAGGGTATACATATTAAGCTCCTTTAGTCTCTCTTTGTATGGCTTCTTTTGCAGACCCTGCACCATTTTAGTTGCCCTCCTCTGGACTGCCTCCATCCTGCCTATGTCCTTGCGGAGACGGGGTCTCCAGAAATGGACACAGTACTCCATATGGGGTCTCACCAACTGTCTGTACAGAGGGATAACAACTTCCTGTTTTCTGCTGGTGATGCCTCTCCCTATACATCCCAGTGTCCTCCCAGCCCTCCCTACTGCTTTCTCACATTGCTTGTTTACCTTAAGGTCATCTGATATGATTACCCCCAGGTCCCTTTCCATTTTTGTTGTTGTTACTACCACCCCCCATTGTGTAATCTTTCCCTGGGTTTTTGTTTCCCAGGTGCATTATTTTGCACTTCTTTGCATTGAATCCAAGCTGCCATTCTTCTGACCATTCCTCCAACCTTGACAGATCCCTTCACATGCTTTCCATGCCTCCTTGTGTATCAACCCTGTTGCAGATCTTTGTGTCATCTGCAAAGAGGCATACTTTTCCTTCCAGTCCCTCTGCAATGTCACTTATAAAGACATTAAAGGAAAACTACTCCCAAAACTTGAAAAAATATATGCTGTGCAGAGTGTTTTAATTTGTATGTGAAGTTCTAGTGTTTCCTTCCCTCTGACTGGTATTAGGAGTTTTTCCTAAATTAGCCTGCTAGCTTTAGGGTAGTTTTATGACCCCTGGAGATCACCATATCAAATAGTTTTATTGCATTTCTTTGTCCTACAATGCACCTTGTTTCATGTGATGGTGATGTAGCAGGGCCCATAAATCCAGCAGAAAGCATTGCATTACAATCAGTTCACAATAGAGATGGCTATATTTTAAAATCTGTAGAATTCAGCTTGGTGACCACCCTCATCCTAAAGGTTTTACTGTCCTGAAAAACTTTGCTGCTGGTAATTTTTGTGCAGCTTGTAAAGCTTCCTAGATATTTAGTTTGTTTGGCATGTGTGTGCTGAATGTTGGGTCTCTCTTACATCACAGTCACGTGAGACAAGATGCACTGTGGGAACAAGAAATACAATTACGCTATCAGGTATGAAGATCCCCAGGGATCGTAAAACTAGCATAAAGCTAGCAGACTAATTTGGGAAAACTCCTAATTCCAGTCAGAGGGAAGGAAACACTAGAAATTCACATACAAATTAAAACACTCTGCACAACATATATTTTTTTCAAGTTTTGGGTGTAGTTTTCCTTTAAAAAGGACTAGACCTAGTACTGAACCCTGCTAGTAATCACTCTTTCTTCAGAGTGGACTCCATTTACAATTACCTTCTGTGTCCTGTTGTCCAGCCAATGTTTTACACAGGCTACCACCCTGGGACCCACTCCCAGGCTGGTTAATTTGACTATTAATCTTTTGTGTGGGACTGTGTCAAATGCCTTGCTAAAGTCTAGGTAGGCCATGTCCACAGCCCCTCCTTGGTCATACCGGTTTTCAGTCAGGTACCTCACCAATGTTGTGTATTCTTTTCTCTGCAGCTTTCTGCCTTCCTTGTGGGTGTAGGGGCTGGCTCTCACTTGCAGGTGGTCTCTCTTGTTGTGTGAGGCTTTGTATGAGCACTTCCTGCTCTGTCTTTGGAGGGTGCACTCGCTTTCCACTGGATACCCCTCCTCGGCTTCCATTTCCTCTGGACCCTTGTCTAGTGTGCATGAAATTCTTAGCAGAGACCGGGGTTGTGGTGTCCTGGAGAGCTGAATTTGGGCATCTGCACTTCTCTAGGCCAGTTCTTATTGAGAAACTGCTTCAGGGCCTCTGGTGTTGCAAACATTAGCGGCACCCCATTGTGTACTACCTGCACAGTGGCCGGATAGCAAAGGGAGTACTGCAGACCCAGGCCTTGCATTGAGTGCTGGGCCTGCGTGTACTCACGCCACCTCACCAAGAGTTCCTTGGAAAAGTCCTGGTATACTGAGATCAGGTGGACTTGCCAACTTAGATGGCCCATTTCTCTCAATCTCATCAGGATCAGCTGCCTGGTAGGGAAGCAGAGGTTAATCAGTATAGCCCTCGGTTTCTCCACTTTCTCCGTTATTGGTGCCAGTGTCCTGTGGGTCCTCTCTATGTTTAAGCAGAACCCTTGTTGCAGGCCCAGGATCTCCAGTAGGACCTGTTGGGGAAACTGCGCAATGTTTGGGTTTTTGGCTCCCTCAGGGAAACCTATCAGGCGCAGATTGTTCCTCCTACTGCGATTCTCTAAATCATCTACTTTAGTTATCAGGTGTTGAATTAGTCCTCACTGTTCTCTGTTTGTGACCTGGACCTCTTCCAAGGCAGTCTCATGCTCAACATTTTTTTTTGTGTGGAAGAGGCATGTCTCCAATTGTTGAATGGCCGCTGTATTTTGGTGGGAGGCTACCATTACCTCTGACATTTGTTTAACTAATTTTGTGAACATGCCACTGACATCCCCAGGGTCAGGTATTTTTTCTCATGGTGGTGTCATCCTTCAGGCACCAGAAACTTGGTCAGTTCACCAGAGGTTTCTGCTCACTCCAACTGGGGCAAAAAATGTTTGTTGTTGCAGCTAATCACCAGTGCTGTCAGGATATTAGCTTAGAAAGGTTTAGACCCCCCTTTTTTTCTGGAAATTTTCAGATGTTTCTACACAGGATTTGCTCAGCAATTATCTTATGCAGCCATCTTGTTTCATGGCTTAACCATGTCCCCCTGGTCCCACTTTTATGACTGGGCACCTCATGTGCCTTACTTCAATCCCAGGCCATGCATGCAGTCAACACCGATGTGCTGAATAAGTCTGCCAACATTCCAGTCTGGCACTCTAACTTTTCCAGCATCATCTTGAGTTGAGTGCTGCCCAGACCTGGTGCCATACAGTATCTACCCACATGACCTTAATACCTTACAGCACTCTGCTATCTGGTATTTTTCCAATTCTGTTTTCTCTGACCCACACAAACCCCACCCACCCCAATCCCCCCACCATTCACCTGTATTGTGCCATCCTCTCATTCTGTGAAGGTATCCCATTTTATCATTAACCTTCTTCATCTCCTCCTTCCTTAACCTGCTTGGCTTCATTGACCTTGTCTTTTTTACTTTTGAGCTTAGAACAATAGTTGGTGGCTTCTGCCAGCACTAGTTTGATATTTTCTAAAATATGATTTGCATCCACATGTGGGTTGATCCTATTGAGGTGCCATTCTAATGTGTCATTAATTTTTCCAAATTACACATGCCTTGATGTCTGTCACATTAATTCTGGTCCTAACCTAATCCTTCCCAACTATGTCTGAGAACCACACTGTGATGTTGCCACACCCAGCCAATGGATGTCCATCCCCAAACTCCTGTAACTCCTTTACATTTGTCAGTACAAGGTAGATTATGTTTCAGTCACTGGTTGTCTCCCTCACTATCTGCACCTGGAACCTATCCTTAAAAGATTCCAGTAAGACCTTTGCATTGGCACTCGAGGTGGCTGTGAAGCAAAACACCACCACATGAATTTGGAAGCCCCCCACTATTACTTCATAACTATTTGTACTGAACCACCTTATCAGCTTCCAAAACTCACTAACAGTTTACATGATTTGAGCTGGTGGCCTAGATGCTGACCACAGCATCACCTTCCTGCCTGGTAGGTCCTAGATCTGTGCCCATAACATCTCTGCCCTGCCCGTGTCACCCTCCTCCCTGCTACTTGGCATTGCTTACTTGAAATGTATTGTCTCCACTACCCACTCCCCCTTCCCCCTGTCCTTACTGTTCATCTTGTAATCTTAGATCTCCAGGTCCCAGTCATAGAAATTAATTTCAAATGTATCAGTAATTGCAGTTATGTCCCCATCCCACTCTGCCATTAGTGCCTGAATCTCAGCCAATGTGTTACCCAGGCTACTCGCATTCAGGGACACCCCCTCTAGTATCTCTATCTCACTTGCATTCCCATCTTATAGTCATTTCTTGTCCCCCTTACTCGAATTATCCCATGTACCATTTCTGAATGGCTTGGCGGGTGAAATGGCATATTGGCCTAGTTGCCTGAAGTCATATCATATATCACAACCTTCTTTCTCTTCCACAACTCTGTGTAATTGAATTTTGGAAGTCAGATACCACACCCAAGAAATGCTTCACAACTACTGTCTCTTTCTAACTCAAAAGGAGCGTGTCTATTTCATACAGGTTCCTGATTTTCCATGTCCAACCTGGCATAAAACTCTATCAGAATGCATTCCTCAAATCAAATCAGACTATGAGACATGACTATAAACTATTTAAATTTATCATTAAAATTAATACTTTTCATGAGTTATAAATACATTTGTTTTGTTTAGGAGTGCGTGTGTTCAAAAAGTTGATAACTGTCTCTATCAGCCTAAAAAATATGTTTGTAAATAATAAAAATATATTTTTTATAGATGTGTGAGATATTAAACTGCTAGATAATTGATTTTATAATTGAAAGAATAAGTTCATTAAAATATGTTATAAAACTGTATCGATGCAACAAAACATTTTTGTAAATTAGTTGTTTTCAGATGATTATAACTTACTCCTAAATTTTATGCTCATCTCCAACTGAGCAGAACTCAGCCCAGCAGCAGAGCCTGAATTCAGGGGATTGCCAGAGCCTTTAAGAGGTAAAGTGTCCTGCACTACAACCTGACTGTTGTGAGGCACTTCCCACCCGCCTGCCCCAACCACCCCCGGTCAGTGCTCCATATATAGCTGCTGGCAGGTCACGTGATGTGACATGTGACCACCTACCCTCCTTTATTTTACTAAGTGTCCACTTTCCCATTTGCAGGTTATAGACACCAACCACTAGGAGTCACTGCACTTTCCACTCTAGCTGCTCTCTCAACTCTATACCCATCCTAGCTACCATTTCACAGCTGTCCCACTAGAGGTCACTGCAGTTCCCCTTGAATCCTTCTACCACCTACTTTCTGCTCTCCTCCTTCAACCTATCTCTAAGCACCTGCTAGTATCAAACCTGGTACCCTTTTCTCTACATTCTACTGACTATCCTCTAAGCCAATGAACCAGGCCAACAACTTTCTCTATTTTCATACTCTTAACCCTTCCTCACTCCCTCCTTTTCTGAATTAAAAAAATGAGCCTTTCTACACTCTGTCCCTGAGCTGTGTTCAAACCCAGTACTCTTGTGGTCAGAGTCAGCTGCTCTACCTCTGCACCACATTGCCTACCTATTTTGTTACTACTTTCTAAGCCTTTTAATCACTTACCCCCCCAAACTGCCAAAATATAAGTTTACTTCTTTTTCCTTGCTGCCTTACAGGATTTAAACCCTGCACCCTTATTTCCACAGTCCACAGTTCCACCACTCACCTAAAACACCTGTCTATTTTCTACTGCAGGATCTCAAAACTATAAAGAACGCACTAACCCTGTGACACAACTAAAGTGTTATCTAAATGCTTCTGCAAACCTTGAATCCAACTCCCTGCTGCTATAGCCACTGGTCTAGCTCTCTCTTGCTGCCCTGGTCAGGACTTGAACCTGGTACTTTATGCACTTCAGGCACATACACTACCACTACACCATAGCAGCAACTAGGCTCAGAGGTGATCTCTCTCACACTATTCTCCTCTTTCATCCTAGTCCCCCATTCTTTCCTCACTTCAGCCCACCAGCCTCCTAACTGTGCACATGCATCCCCTGCTCACCAGCCTCATCTCTTCTCCTCCTCCTTCCTTTGACTTCTACCAACCCTAGTGTCCCTATTAACCCTCAGCCTCACTACTCCAGTGTTTCCTACATACCCTCCTGTCCTCCCTCCTCCTTTACCACTGCTCGTCCCCCTCCCTCCTCCTCCACACATCCCATATGCTCCTCTCCACCTCACCCCTTCCAGACATTACCTGTCCTCCCCACAGCCCCCTTGCACTTCTCATCACCGGGCCTTCTCTGCCTATGCTACCTACCCACCCCTTGTGCAACTAAACCCCTTCCTCATTCTATCACTCCGCGTGAAACTCTCCATCTGCCTCCTCTGACCAGAGCACTTCTCCTTCTTCTACTCCTAACAGGGAACATACATCCCAACCCAGACCCTGGCCCTCCCATCCACCCACTCAGCCCACTGGTCTTCAAGTAGCCTCCATGAACATATTGCAGCCTGTTGAAGAAATTTGACACCCTACAGTGCTGGGCCTTGGCTCACCAACCAGACACATCATAGCCCTGGTTGAAACCTGGCTGTCCAAATCAACTCCTGACTCATTTGTCTCCTCCCAGGCTATACCTTATACCGAGGACTGAATAGGCAAATGAGGGGAGGCTGTGCAATCTACACCAGGGACACAATACCTGGACAAGCACTCCCACCCCTGCCCTCATAAACGGGGCCCAGGCCTCATTCAGACTCACCCCAGACCCTCTAGGAGCCCTCTCTATCTCACCACAGCCTCACGTTCTCCAAAGAACCAGCACCCAGCCCTGGTATCTTTAACGGACTACCTGGCCACCCTCCACCATAAGGCAGAACAAATCCTAGTGGGGGACCTCAATGTCAATTGGCTCAGCACCTCCTCATCCGCGACCAGAGACTCATTTGCCACCCAAGATCTGACGCAACTCATCACCCAGCCCACGAGACTTAACCCTAAGAGTGGTACCAGCACCCTTCTGGATGTTATTATAACTAACCGACCCCATAAAATCCAAAACATCCAGGTCGTCCCAGACTCCCTGAGTGACCACTCCCCTATCCTATTCCATTGGGTAGCCTCCAATCCCAAACCCAAAGCCCAGACCACCCTCCGCAGGCGCCTCCGCCCTGGTGGGCTGAAGAAACTTAAAGCTCTCCTCACCCAGATAGACCGGTCCCCCATTAAGCATGCAACCAACATTGACACTGCACTCACCTTCTTCACTCACACCTTCAACATGGCCTGTGAGCTCTTTGCACCCTTAACCAAAATCCGGTCCAAAAAACAGAACGCACCCTGGGTTAGCCCGGCCCTCCTACAATTACTTAGACACCGGGATAACCTCTGGCACCTTTGCCACTGAAACAGGTCATCTGTCTGATAGGCAAGCCTACAATGCAGCCCGAATAAGTGCACATGCCATCAGGAAAGCCAAGGCAGACCATTACCAGGCCTCCTTCACTCCTCCTGGGGCTCAGCCCGACCTTCTGGGATAATATTAAGCAACTCAATGGTAAAGCTTGCTCCCTGCCCCATCCCAGCTCACTAGAAATGGCACCACCTCCACCGAGCCTGCCACCATAGCTAACTGGTTCAACACCACTTTCACTGACCTTAGCTCAGTCCTCCCTAGTAATTTCTTTGACCTCCCCCAGCCAACCTCCCCTGTCCTCCAGCACCCCAGCTTCCTCCTCAGAAAGATTTCCACCCGGAAGCCAGACCCATCCTAATCAAAGCGCTCAATGGCAACAATCCCGCAGTGACTCACTGGACCCCAGCATCCTCAGGCTGGTGCTAGATGAAGTCCTTGCACCACTCACAAGCCTAATTAACCAGTCACTCTGCCTGGGACAATTCCCCACAGCTTGGAAAACAGCCATTATCACACCTATTCATAAGGGCGACAGGTCATTGGCCAACAACCACGGCCAATCTCCATCCTCCCTCCCTCTCTAAAGCCCTGGAGAAAGTGGTGGTCATTCAAATCACTGATTATCTGGCTAAGCATAACATTTTATGCCCAGAGCAACATGGCTTCCAGCTGGTCACAGTACCAGCACTGCCCTTATTGAATTCTCCAACTTTCTACACTCCTCCTTGGATACCAGCTCCCTAGCTGGTGCAGTGTTCATTGACCTCTCAAAGGCTTTCGACACTGTCTCCCATCCACTTCTGCTGAATGCACTCTGCCACACTGGTCTCTCAGCTGGCCCCCTGGCATGGTGCACTATCTATCTTGACACTCGATCTCAGTGTGTAAAAATTAATAGCACACTCTCCAATACCCATCCCATTCTCTCTGGGGTTCCCCAAGGCTCCATCCTGGGCCCCCTTCTCTTCTCGCTGTATCTGAACACCCTGCCCAGTGCATGCCCTGGCAAAATTCTACTGTATGCAGATGACACTGTCCTTTTTGCCACCCACCGCAATCCCATCTCCCTACAGGACTCCCTACAGCAGTCTTTCAACAGTGCCGAGGCTTGGTTTAAGGAGCGCAGACTCATCATCAATCTTAAGAAAACCAAATCTATGCTCTTTTCCCACCCCCAAAACAAAGCTAGCAGCCACCCACTCCATATCCTTCCGAGTACGAAGCAGCCACTGGAACAAGTCTGCCCCTACAAATACCTTTGGGGTTACCTTCGATTCAGCCCTCACATTTCACAACCACATCGACGCCCTAACATCCGCCACTAACACACGAGCTTGGCATCCTATTCCGCCATAGAACCTGCCTTCCCCAAATGCTCCGCTAGCTGTTACATCATCCGTTCTGTCCCTTGTAGACTATGGTTCACCAGTATATGGTGCGGCCGACACCACTGCACTCAACAAAATTCACCTAACCCTGAATAAAGCATGCAGATTGATTACTGGTGCCCCAGGCTCCACACACACCTGTCAGCTGTATGTCAATGCTAACCTGCTTACCCTGGATGAACGGCTCCGATACCAAACCTGTCTCCTCACCAAAAAAACCCTACTCGGGCTCTCCCCCCCTGGGGTAACGGCATCCATCCACCAGAGCCCTCCCACGATTGCAACACGGTCTTCCTACAAGACCACTCTAAAGGTCCCCAGATCAAGAACCAGCCATGGCCAGAGGTCCTTCTGCTATAGAGCCCCAACCTGGTTTAACTCTCTCCCTGCCACCGTCACCAATGCCATCACCATCTCCAAGTTCAAAACCACACTTCGGAACCACACCTTCAGCACTCGTAACTGCTCCTGTCTCTGAACATAGCCTCCACCTCTGCTTCTCTTGACAATGCCCACCGGCAGCTCTCCACCTAACCATCCCTCCACCACTTCCCTGTACACCATGCCTATGTTTAACCTGGCCAGTGTAGTTGTTTCAGTGTTTATCATTAGATTGCACACTTGATACCAACTTGTGTTACACCTGTTATCAATTACATGTACCCTGTACCCAACTGTATTTGTCTGACCACAATGTGACGTGGCGCCTCTGTTGAATGCCTATTGTTTTGCAAATCTTTTATGTAACCAAAAACACAATGTATGTCTTTATGTGATGAAGTACCTTTGGAAACGAGCCTCTGGCTCAAAGGTTGTAAACTGATTCTTAAATAAATAAAAATAAATAAAACTGGTCCCTCATACTGTTCATATTGATTCCATTACATATTGATCTAGACAGTTACTGTTAAAACCTGGATGCTTGGTTATGCATTTTATGTTCTCAAATTCTGAAATCCTATGCCTTATAGGTGCGTAGAATGTATAGCACCGATCCTCTATTCAGGTTGGCATGGATACACCTTTTTCCCCAAGTACACCTGTAGGGTTTAATTGTAAATTAATGTTATAATACATACTTACTACCTTGACATAATGAATTGCAATCAATTAATTTCTTGACATACTAGTCTGACTTATTTTTTAAAGGTAGACCCTGGTGGTTGGTGGATGAGGGCTATCAAGAATTCATCAAATCTATCGATGAAGATAAATATACAATGTCATTAAGGACGTTGTGCAACCAGTGAGATAATCTCAAGTATTGTAATTCCTAATCAAATATTTGTTTAGTGAAAATGTATAGATGGTGAAAGTTAATGTTGCTCAAGGGGGTGAGGCCAGTGGATGCCACAGGGATCCAAGCAGGAGCCTACCCATCCCAGAGTCTTCACAAGCATCATAGCACAGGGGAATAAGGGGACTGTATGCATAGTGAAGATGCCGTCAAAATCTACAACAGGTAGAGTTTTTGTCAGTTTTCTACAGCTCATTATAAACTGAGTCTTGAAAATCCATTACTGGTGTTTCTTTGATATCCATGAAAAATCTCTCTCCTATCTGTATTACTTTGCCAGAGGACTCCCTGCTCCTTACCTTGCAACATGTAAAATGTTGGTTCTGTCTCCACTTGAGGACTGTGTATTTGTCTCTGTGTGTATGCCAGTGGAATTCTGAAGAATTTTGTATTAGTGCATTCCATATTACCATTGTGTGTGTGTGTGTGTGTTGGTTGGGGGTTGGGGGCATTCCACTACTGAGTAATGCAAATCTTTGAATTATTCCATTCCATGGTAAACGATCACACAATGTATAGAGTGTGAAGAAATAAAAATGACTGACAGGTGAAAAACATCTGTGGAAGGAATGTTTTGTATTATGTTGCAATGTTTTACTATATATTCTTTATTTCTTTGAAAACTTTTATAATGTACTTTTACAAATTTGTCTATGGCCCCATTTTATATCAGCAATAAGGCACTTCACAGGTGTTGGTAATTAAACATTAGAAAATGGGCTTTTTATTTGCTGAACTCTGATTGGATGGTACCCCTGCCAGGGGGTACATTAACTTTCAATAGACGCCCAGCAAATAAAAAATTCCACCACAAGTGCCCCCTTAACTCATTCAAGTATCTTTGGGCCCACCCTGCTTGCCCATTGGCTGAAACCACCCCACTGAATTTGAAAATGCAGCCATTTTTGTCTCTCGCTTAGCGAGAGATACTGCCCTACCAGTAACTCATCACTGCGACTCTGTATGTTTTTTCTCCTCTGTTACCCCACTATTGTAAAACCCTTGTCTCTGACTCCCAGCTCAAACTTTGTATCTGTCCCCCTGTCATCCTTTCCCCCTGTTAATCAGCCCATGAATGAAGTAATGAAGATTCTACTCCCGCCGCATGACTACAAGTACAGGAAGCATTTTAAAAAATATCTCATTTTACCCGCGCGCAACGGAAAGCTGAGCAGTACTGTACAACATAACAGCAGTGATAAAATGTCATTTCTTTCACTCACTCCACTCGCTTCTCACCCGTAAATGCAGCTCCCTCCAGCATCGATGAGACAACCAATGACCACCGCGCACCGGAAAGCCGAGCAGTACCGTACAACATAACAGCAGTGATAAAATGGCATTTCTTTCACTCGCTCCACTCGCTTCTCACCCACAAATGCAGCTCCCTCCAGCATCGACGAGACAACCAACGACCACCGTGCAGCCTGTCTCCTCCTCTCCCGCTGGCGTTTCCTCCTCTCGGATAGTGTAGCTCCCTCTGAAGCCCCCGGCTAAAAACGATGTCCAGTTCCGCTGTCACGCACGCACGTCGTAACGTCTGATCGTAATGGCTCCACCACTACAGTACAGAATAAAAAAAAAAAAAAAGAAACAGGAGAAAAAAAAAAACAGAGCCCAAAGAAATTTAAAATACAAGCCCTGTATAGCAGTAGCAGGCAGGGTGAGGCGGTAGCCATGACAACCAACAATAAAACCAGGCGGAGGAACTATTTTTTTAACTGTACAAATACAATACTTAATATATTAAAAGTCTTGTTATGCAAACTTGTTTATTCAGCATAAAAGCGGTGCCATTTTGAAAGCATAATAATGCCCTCCAGGGTGGGCGGTATGGGCAATACGGACGGCCAAGGGCTATAAGGTCCTCCACCTGTGGCGTCATTCTCATTACGCCTCTGGCTAGTCCGGTATTGCCTATTGACCTACACCCTGTCGGGCATTATTGCTTACATAAGACATGGCTGTGTATTGGTAGTACTGAGATACCTGCACACCCAGAGGTGCAGGGAGGCACGGGGTCAGTGGCCGAGTCTTATTGGTGATATAAAATGTACCCATAGGCATCGGTTATAGCTGCAACTTTTAAGAAATAAATAGTCTAAAAGTTTTCAAGACCACTAACAATATATTTTTGAACTGTCATTAACCTGTCTTTCTTCTTATTCAGTGCACTGTGTGATTGCTTACCATGGTCGAGAAGACTTCAACATTCTGCAATACTCCATTTGTTTACCTCTCCACCCACACACCGCACCCCAACCGCACCCCAACAATCTCAGATGGAATGGGAATATGAAGCACACTAATACTATATTCTTCAGAGTTCTGCTAGCATACCACCTCCCTCCCACATACACACACACTCTGTACTGAGGCCTCAAGAGTAATCTGAACCACAGCTTTATCTGTTGATGGGTGAGGAACTTAGAGTTCTTTGTACAACTATTGAGGATAGGGTTGGCATTTCATCATGGTTATCAAAGTAACACTAAAAATGTAAACTGTGCATAGTACCTGAATGTATACATTTGTCCATTTGTGTTAGGGGATGGGCTAATTGAGATTTGACACTGCAGTTACATATTTCTGCTATATGTGTAAATAATCAATGGCTTGGCACATAGAAACAGATTGCAAACCAGTTATTATATGAACATACAGTACAAGTATACAAAAAATGCCAGCAGACACAGGCCTAGTGGTCTATCAAACTGGCTTGAGTATTCAGTTATCAGTATATTATACCACAAAATATTCTCTCTGTTACAGCTCTGAGTGTTGAGAGATCTTCCCCACCACTACCCTCTGCTTTCCATCAAGCAGCCGGTTCTAGACCCATGTCATCAGCTTCACCCATGTTGCAAGACAACCAGATTTGGTAATTAGCATTCCATGTGGCACTAAATTAGAGGCCTTACTGAAATCCAGACAGAGGACATCAACTGCTTGGCCATGGTCCAGTGTCCTATTTACCTAATTGTAAATGTCTGCAGGTTTGGAATGTCAGGTGTTGCCTGACACAAACCCATGTTGCCTTTCATGCTGGATGCAATTTTGCTCCAGAAAGGACAGTAGACTCCATCAACTTCCACAAAATGGAGGTAGGTCTGACTGGTCTAGAGTTAACAGTCTCATCCTCAGGTCCACTTTTATGAACAGGCACAACATGCACCATCATACATCATGTGACATGTAATCTGTCATAAGGGACTTGTTAAACAAGTCTGCAAGTGGATCAGCTATTACCACTGCCAGCTCTTATAGAACATTGAGGTGTATGCTGTCTGAGCCTGGATATAGTGCCTAAATCCCAGATTTCTCTCACCTCAATGAGTCCATGCTCTGAACTTTCCCTCCTGATTCCAACCTCCTCACGATGCTCACAAGCTCCCTGCTTAGCCCTTTACATATACCTGACTCACACCTCCACACTTCTTTCACCTGGGATAACATTTTCAGTACCCATACCAGTACCCCCTGTTCCCTCTCTCCAATCAATGCATGTGACTCACTCCACCAACTCTCTTTAAATTCTCCTTTTTCTACAGTCTGTTAACACTGTCAAGACCTGACTCAGTTTACTATATGATTGCTAACCCTGATGCAGCTCTTGCTACCTGATTCAATTTCTCCTTCTGCTATTTCCATCCCCAACTAATCCTGCAAGGTTAACAAGCACCAAGAACATACTGATTGGCTCCATACCCCTTTCCTAGAGCTACTCCTGGTTCACTGTGTCATGGCATCCATACATGCTCCATTACAGGTCTTGTTCTTATCCTATTCCTGACTGATTTCCACTTGCCTGACTCTGCTCAAAATGGTACTTGAGAGGATGATGGCAGTGGACCATGTATCCCCCATATCTGCTCCCTATTGAGTCTTTACTCTATGACATTTTGAAGAATTACTCTTTGGACCATTGGCCCCATATAGTCCCAACATCCTCTCCATTGCCCACCATTCAATTCCATTCACAACCATCTGATCTCCTACCTGATCTGCTAAAGTTGTTAACAGACCATGCAACCCCCCAACCCTCCATTCATTCCACAGGAAGATTAATGTACCACTTCTATTTGAACACACTACCCTTCCTGCTTCTCTTTTTGAACTGCTGCTATGTAACCTCCACACCCAATCTCTCCCCTTAAATTCTGCCTACCCCAGCCAAGGGTGCCATCTATTCTGCCTGATTATGTAGTTTAGTCTTTTCATGCTCCTACCCACCACATGAGTGTGAAAGATGAAGTTCAGAAATACAGCTTTAAGAAATTGGTTAAGTAAATTCACACGTTAAATATATCGCCACATACTAAGTATAACATACCAATCCAATTGGACTAGTGACTGTGTCTGATCATCAGTATCTGATGAATCAGATGATTCTATAGGATCGGCTGACTCACTAGAGTTTTCATCAATGATAGTCTCGAATGAATATGGAGTCACTACATAAGGGACAACCAAGGCCATGGCAAACATAGAAACATAGAAACATAGAACTTGACGGCAGATAAGGACCACTTGGCCCACCTAGTCTGCTCATTTCCCTACCTAGTGCATAGGCTGCAGATCCTAGTTAACCAATAGCCTACTTCCTCCTGGCAAGGATGTTCTCCTCATCTGCCATTTTTGGGTTGGCAAGTTATCAGTCACTGTTACCACGCTTCAGTCTCTGAGGAGGAAATTCACCATAACACATGGTCATTACAAAGCAAAGTTTTTTTGTCAACATGCAAGTTAAACATGTAACATCAAACAAACAACATGACATTTAAGAGGTTACATGGTCTGATGTGGAACAAAATTATCTGATGAATGCTTCAGAAAATTATGTAATTGTCTAAAGTTATTTATATTCAAGAGCCCCTTCCCACACACATAGACAAATTTAAAAAAAATCAAATACTATTCAGAGTTTCCATTGCTGTTGATTCATTGATTACTTTGAAAATACCCCCTCCAATCTCTACCAATTTGCCAGATAGCTAACTGCTCCCTAAGTGGCAACAGATAAAATTGAGATTCTGGCTCAACTTGAGGTCTTTGTGTGTCTCTGAGTGTGTATGCCAGTGGATCTCTGTGTTTTTTGGGTTTAAAAAATATATACAATTTTTTTTGTATATATTTTGGCTTACTACAGTGATTTTATGGATCCAGTACACAAAAACAATACCTTGTTGATAGTGTCATCAGGCTTGCAGGAGAAAGTCATCCTCCAGCCATGATAACATCCAACAATCTCAACAGACATGCATCCATACATCCCACCACACACACACACCACACATATGCACACACACTTGGAGGATAACAGGGACTTGTAGAAGACAAACATTCTTTCTTTTTTCTCTCTGTATTCTGACAACCTGACATCTCCAAGTCTGCAGTGTGAGCTGTAATGGCAAACCACAAACCCAGGCACAGATACACACACTAACTCACAGGACTGACCAATCACAGTCAAGGTTATGAACTGTATACATTATGAACCACTTGGGGGTTCGGCCACTGGACTGCCGTGGTGGTGTGAGAATGTTAGTACTGGTGACCAGCTGATGGTCGGGTTTGGTGGGAGGGAGAGGGGTGGGGGGTCACACTAGATATGGTGGGATGCTTGGTGTTTAGTTCCTACACTAACAGGGACTGTGGTAGCACAGTTTAGGATGGTGATCGGTACCACATATGGGGAGAAACCATTAAGCTATGGTAAACAGGGTGGACATCACTGGGTGGGAGAATTAGAGACTGGGGTAGGGACAATTACACATGTGAAATGTGTGCAAACAGTTCAGGTGGGCAAATGTGGACTGGGGAGGGGTGGTGGGGAGCTGCCATATTTTTGTACATATGGCCCCACATTTTTCTCATCTCTTATTCTTCTGACTTTTTGCACATTCTATGTATTGTTTATTTATTTAGATTTTGCTTACCAGGTAGATGCGCTAGGCAGAAAACTTGCCTATTTTCTGGCACAACCCCGGAGAATACATTTAGAGGAAGTAGAACAGGTAACAAATACAATACAAATAAAATACAAGAGTTACAATACAATATAGATAATGTACAAGAGCTACAGGTATTCAGAGTAATTGAAGACTATAGGTGATTAACACAGGATTCACTATTACAGGCAGTGATTACATGAAAATTTAGATATATTGAGCAGTCAGTGACCACAGAGACTCTAATGAAAAAAGCACAGCATAACCAATGTGCCAGGCAGAGATAATGTAGTACAGCACAGCAACAGTGTAGTACAAGATGAAATGCACTGGCAAAGCCAAGGGTGGGTATATGGCAGATAACACCAGGATATGTTTAAATGAAGTGCTCTGTCTTAGTACAAGGAGGGTAAATGCAGTATTCAATGTGTACGGAGAAAAATAGCTGCACATTATCGATGGAAGGATAAACACTGGGACCAGATATGGAAAAAGATGAGAGAAAAGTAAGGTAGAACAATTCTGACTTAAATTTGAAATTGGAAACATGTGCAATTATCCAACAAACTTAAGCAGTTGAATAGTTCTTTTTGAAGGTGACATGAGATTTGGCATTGTGTGATTGTGTTACATGTAATATAATAACACAGTTCTCAATGTTACTACACTAGCAGAACTCCACCCCCACAACTTCATCCACCGACCTCCAAACACTCCCACACTGTATTGTGTCACATAATACATGACCTCAGCATTCCTCATAGTACCACAGACATACACAAACAGACACAAACACAGGTGTAATGCAGAGTCAGACACTAAATGTTATCTGATGCCATGTTAATAAAATGTAATTCGGAGGCAAACTTGTGTGGAGAAGGAATGAAATCTTTATTGGACATAACAACAAAAGCAGAAGAAACACAACATAGTATTTGTATTTGTTTTGTTTTTGTGCAGTAGTGCAATGAAGACAGCTAGTATGAAAACTACATTAACTAATGTACTTAATTAATTAAGGTATTTTCATAGAGATTGGAATAAGTTAATTAAACATGAGAATGGTTGCATTCATATTTGTGACTTACTGTAAGTTATGGAACTAAGTGGCCAGCAAGTAAGACCACCTAGATTCCCACTGATAAGATTCAATATGTCCGACTCAATGATAACAAGAAGTATTAGAGTTTGAACAGAAATTTACAACTTTAACTAGTAATGATTTTTTGTTTTTTTTTATCTTATAACATTGAATTAACAGATACCCCAATAGCGAACAGGTCAAAAGGTCTTGCATTCAATACTCTGGATGCACCCCCTAGTAACAGCCCTTTTACAAATTCATAAGAGACATGAATACAGATGCTAGATATTCTCTTTCCCCTCTGCAGCATAAAAGACAACAGAGAATTATTAATTTAGCAATTATTAAATGATTTTTTTAATTAATTCAGCTCAGGATTGAACCTGAGTGAAAGTGCTGGCACTGAAACAAAAGAAAACAAACATTACAGTGGAGTGGGTTTTGGGTGGAGGGAGTTCTGGGGTCTGAGGGAAATGGATGTTATAGGACTAACAAAGTGTCTGTATGTGAACTTTTTATAAGACCATCAATTAAAAGGACATGAGCCTCGCAGACACTAAGAGTTGACACCATTCATAAATCTGTCATTGGAGCCCTGCCATGGGTAAAACACATGAGCAAATCATTAGGGAAGAGTTTTTCTGTTACAGCACATGGCTACTGACAGTCTGTATCAGTCTGATCATGTTGATTTTTTTTTTCAAATCGGAGCTGGTAAAATTGGAAAGAAAGATCACAGGTGCATAGCATAATCTGCATATCAATAGTCCACAATCATGCAGCATCAGCCAAAAATGTAATTTATTTTTGAATGTGTTTTTCTACAGTCCTATCTGAAAACAAAGAAGAAAACATGAGGGAATGAAAAACTGTGTTTTCAAACCATAAATACAGGCTACCATCACACAGCATCAGCCCAGAATGCTTTTTCTTTTCTTTTTTTTATTTAAAACTACAATAGTTACTGGTGCAGAATGGGAGCCTATAAACAGTACCGATTATTCATGGCACAATCATGCAGCATAAGCCAAAAATGTACTTCATCTTTGCATGTGATTTTCTACCATCCAATCTGGAAAAAAACAAAAGACCGTGAAACTGTGTTTTCCAACAAGAAATGCTAACTACAGTGAAACAGCATCAATTCAGAATGAATTTTGTTTTATTTCAGTACTGCCATCAGTCATGGTACAGAACAGGACATTAAGAACAGTACAGATGACTACTGGCACAATCATGTGACATCAACTGAAAATGTTCTGTATTTTTGACTGTGTTTTTCTACAGTCCAAGCTAGTAAAACATAATGATAACATGTAAAACAATATGTTTATAAATAAAGCTACTGGAAACCATAACACAGCATCATTCCAGAATGCTTATTTTTTTTCTTGAATGCATTGGGTCCTATTACAAAATTGAAGTCTATTAATGGTATTGATGATGACCAGCAGCAGTGTGATGTGTATCATCGTGAATCATAAAATGGGAAAGTGTTTTTGTCTTATTTATTTTTTTCTTTTACAATACATGATTGAATTGGATTTAAACAAATTCACGCATAAGAGTATGGATGAGATGAGGGTGGGGATTTGGAGCACAGGTGGTGACCTTCTAGTACTGTGCTTTTACTTGTATCAACAACCAGTGCTTATTGGGTTACTATCATAGTCACACATTTGTATCCCTCATCTACATCCAGGGCTGATTTTCTAGTCACTCCACAGCCTGGTTGGAGAACAAAAAAAAAAAACAACAATGTGAAAATAGTAGTTTCCAGCTCGGGTTTGGAGACATTCACAAGTCCTGATACTGACAAAGATCTTAGAGCAGGCTGTCGCTGCCATGAATTAGTTATCAGTGCAAAGCTTTCACTTTATATCATATGTCAAAAGGGATGCAGAAAATTAAAGCCCAGATCAGTGTTATATTAAGAAAATTAAAAACAGACACATCAGTACACACGATCATCTGAATCATGCTGTCACAGATCTCAGACACACTACTGTAAAGTTTGCAGCACAGACATAGATGCCTCTCACTATTGACACACACTAGAATATATCTGTTGAACAGTTACCTAATATTCACAAGAGCACTAATTTGTTCATTCAGTTTCCAGTCTCCTTTATGTGATTAGAGACAAAAGTATTCAGCGGAAAAATCTAAAGCAGAAAGCTGAAAAGTAGTTGGGAGAGAGAGAGAGAGCACAACTCCGCTACTACGGCAGTCACTCAGCCAAGCAAGCATTCTCTGTCTGCCACTGTTACAAGCTGCTGTTGTTAATAAAGTGAAACAAACAAAAAGAAATTAGCCCAGAGAGTTCACATCATGACCGCTGTGATGTTAAAGCGGTCAGTGATCATGGAGAGATGTCCAGCCCAGTGAGTGAAATGCGATCTGAAGGTAGCATTTTTCTAAAGTTTCTCACACTACGCTAGAATAAAAAAACACACCGGAGAAGCATGGCAACTGCAAACAATAATGTTTTTTTATTATAGATCAAAAGTTAAAATGGAGTTTTGAAACAAATTGTTTAGCATATTTGCCATTGATCTGTAACAGATGTCACCGACTTCTGGGACTGTTCAGTAATTTATAGATATCATGGGCTAATTGTGAACTCCCTTCAAGATTGTAAACATTCTTATATATTCTGGGGCATACATGTGACAAATCATGTAGATTTTCATTTGTTTCAGTCCTTGTCTGTCTGTCTGTATTAAGCTGGTTTCCTTCAGGATCTCTTCCTTTGGTTAGGTCCCCAGATAGTAATAAAAATGTGAGCAAACAAGACTCAGTACAACAACAATACATATGCTTGTTAGGTACAGTTGTTACAGCTCTCCTTCTCAGTATAGTGGCAGACAGCCAAAACAGATTAGATTTTATTCATCTCCTGCAGTGCAGGGTTGTGATCTGTAAATGAACACTATTTAGTGGTCATTTTTCTCTCACAGTGGGTATGTAACCATGGGAAGGGGGTGCATGTCATGGGACTGAAAGAGTTAATGGAAGCTAAAAAGTATTACTGGAGACTGGAAGCACTTTTTCTAAGTTGAATGGAGAGGACACCAAGTGATATTCTATTCCAGTGCAAGGACTTACCTGTCCACAACTGTGGTTGTTCACAGCCATGTGCTACCAAACCCTAATTTTTCATTGGTGTATTTGGAAACATTCCAGACATTCCAGGGCTCCCTTTTCTACTTCTATATCATAGCAATATGTCTGCCTAGCTCTGCTATGCAGCTGTAAAAATGTGCAACGTAGAAATAATTTTTGTCATGATTTTTTTTTTCTACCAATGTAAACATACAGAATATATCACTACTATCTGGCAATATGTGTAGTTACAGTATATATTAAAAAATGATGGTGATTTAATATATATTTCATGCACTGGAATGATATATCCTCCACATATTGTATAGAACATATATTTGTTAAAGGTGAAATATGGAGGTAAACATAGGAACACTATGAAGGGGATGCGTATTTGAAAAACTAGCTTAGGATTCACAATACCAAAGATAAAGTGGTCCATTTAGAATAGATTGTCCATCTTTTTATTTATTGTTCTTCTATTTTTGTGAACTGGATAAGACCCACTATAGGCACAAGTGCTTTTTTAAGGGGTGACCTGGGAGTACTGGGATGGCTAAGTGATTTGGTCAGAGTCACACAGTGTTACACAGTATCTAAGTGGATGTTTTGAGAGCCGAACTTGGGTCCGCTAGATGTACTGTACAAAGTTTATTCACAGCTATTTACTCAACAGACTAACTGTACAATCTTAACAGATGTACCCATCATGTAATTTGTTATGGCTGTAAAATGCTGATGTAAACAATATTATTTATTTTTTATTTTTAATATAACACTGGCACTGAGAGGAAAACAACCTGTGGCTGAAGTTACCCAGAATACAAGGATCAAGGAATCTGCGTTCTCTTTCCAGGCATCAGCTCATCCTTATATTATGCATATTACAATATGAAAGAGATGTGTTGATAAAACTATACCTTCTTACTTTGTTCCTTTTGGTGTGTGGAATTTTCAAAATTCTGCTTAAATGGAATTCCTTGGAATGTCACCTAATTCTGATGAATTCTGCAGAACTTTAGAAGGGGAATTCTAAAATTCCAAAAGCACCCAGTGGGTGTGTGTGGCCTGAACTCAGCTAAGATGGCAGCTTGATTTCTTCCCACTCTCCTTATCCAGCTTTAATCCTTCAAACTCTATAGTTGTACACCTTCAACTGCAACTCTGAATCACAGTACTGTCTAGCGCTTACTGTCAAGAACTGAGAAATCAATCCATTTTAAAAATTGGACTCACAGTGCATTTTTTATCAGTTGAGAGACTCCTGGTTTGGCTCTGTGCTCTGAGGTTGCAGTCATTATGGTGATCGCGCTCCCACTCAACTGGTTCAAACAAATGTTCACACAGATCCTGACTGAAATAAAAATGCTGAAATTAGAAACAGGTACCAAGTCACAGGTTATTTCACAGAAAACATTCCAGGTTCAAGTTACAGAACAACAAAGCACCAACAGCAAAGTTTTTCTGGCAGAATCTCCAGGTGCAAATTAAGGCCCAGGCTAACATCATCTACTACCTCCAAGACAAAGTGGATGATCATGAGAACTGGGGTGCAGGAACAACCTGCAGTTTGTAGAATTCACTGGACACGTTGAAATGAAAGGTACCATAGGATTTTTATGCCAGGCACTGCCATTGATCCTTAAATTACCAGGGAATCCTTGGTTCAATACTGAGTGGGCCCACAGGTCCCTGGCACTGCTATCAAAAAAAGGAGAGAAACTATGGCTGATTTTGACCAAATTCATCATATACCAAGTAAAAAAGGATATTGTAAACAGAGCCTGTGAACTTGGATCGCTAGAGTGGCAGGTGCACTGGATCACAATCTTCCAAGATTTTGCCCAGGAACATAATGTGAAATGGAGGGCCTATGTAGAGGTGAAGCAGATGTCACACCAGCTCAGAATCCTCTTAATCTCCACTGTCCAGCCCAACTCTGCCTGATGCATAATGACATTCCAGTAACATTTAGCAACCCAGAATCAGCAATGTCACTTATTCAATTGCACTGGCAAGGAGTCCCTCATGGCTCTGTGAATAGAAGATCCACCACCCTGCCAGTGGTAGAGCCCAGACTCCTCAAGGACCCAGCTCCCTGGTTCTTTGGACAACTTCATTATCTCCCTCTACTACAGCACAAAATGAGGACCAGGGGCTGCTCCTGAGAGTAAAGAGATGGAACTGAAAGCACACAAAATTCAAAAAAGAATCAAACCCAACCTCTGTGCAGTCCCACAGTTACTGCCACAAGGGGGATTCTGCAGGCACTGAAGACAGCATGACTGGCCTGCTTGCAGCCAACAGGTTTGCACTTTTGCATCCTGAATCCCCTGACCACCATAGCCAACAGCAAGACACAAGAAGCCTCATAGCGGCACTGCCACCTGACACTGAAAGGACCACCAACACTGCAAAAAGTCAAGGACAACAGCACATGGGTCCACAACTTTCCACCTCCTGGAATGAAATAGTCATGGAGAACACTCTGCTCCCTGTTTCCAGATCATCACTACTGGATGATGGAATGCCAAAGAATCTGCCGTAGCAGCTCGTCTCACCACAGGTGACTCAGTAGATACTATATCTATGTACTGTAGTTACTTGACCCAGGGACACAGGGGAGGGCATTGTGTGCTACCCCCATTGCTGGCTGGAACTCACCACTGCCCCAGTGAAATACTCTAGTATATGTGTTTTCAGAATGTTTTCTTTGTTTGGTTAACCCTGTATAAATATTGGCAAAATAAACTGTTTCTGGGTATTGAGAGGTGCTTCTATGGCAGAAGGTGGACTGAACTTACCCCTGCAACCAGCTGGCTGACTTCTATTCTGTATATCCCCTTTACTTGGCCGCACTCCGAGATGGACATGCTTGTTGTTTAACTATTGCACTCACTCTACTGGGATCCGTGTACAACCCTTCACAATATTTGAACTCAGAGTCATACCTGGAATATTAGGGTCTTGCTCTCCCTGATGAAATACAAGCAGGTTCTATCTCACTTGAAACAGCAGAGATCTCAAACAGCACCACTTCAGGAAACAAAACTGGTCTCCACTGAGGCACAAAAACTCTATAGAGAGTGGATGGGCATTGAAATTCATTGCACTGCTTCAGCTAAGAAGTGTGGCATCTCAATCCTGAGCCATAAAACCCTTCATTGGATTACTGCTACAAACAGCCACATACACAGGAGGAGATGGGTGCTAGCTGTTCTCTGAATCCAAACTAGTCTGTTGGCAATAGGCAACCTCAATATCCCAAATGAGGATTTTACTATGTTTTTTTATGCCTTTGCTGACTGTCTCATGCAGTTCAGTACAGGAAATGCCACCAGTCTGATCAGGGAGATTTTAACCTTACCTTAGACTCTGCAATGGATTGCAGCATAGGCACAGTAGAACAGCACCATAAAGCAGTCCAAGCAGTGTGGCTATGGCTGAAGGACCAGCTCCTTACAGACATCTGATGCCTTCACCACCCCCTCATAGAGGATTATACCTGCCATGTTGTGGCGCATGGCACTTATAGTCAGATAGACATCTAGCTACATTCCTCATCAGCTTTCCCAATTTTGCTGTGGTAATTAACACCACACCAGATCATGTCCCAGTCCAACTCAACCTACTATGGGGTTTACATCCTTTCACTCATTTACATGATGTCTGGACACCCTACTACAAGATCCAAACTTCTCAGCTTGACCAGAAAAGAAACACAAGTGTTCTGCTTAAATGACAATGGGATACATCAGTGGCTATTGATTGGGAGGCTTACAAAGACACTATGAGGGTGCAAATAATTGACTACGTATTCCACCAGCCAAGGAGAGGGGAAAAAGAGCTGGCAGACCTTGAGAGCCAACTCCAGGAAAGAGAAGCTGATCTTCAAGCTCTACCTAAATGTAGTCCTACATCCCCCAGCACCAACTGGTCTTAAAGCTCCACCTGGACATTAACACCCTCCTTGCTCATAAGGTGAAGCTAGCTGTCTTCCAGGTCAAGCATAAATATTGGGAAAGGGCAGAGAAAAGCAGTAAAGTAGTGGCTCATCATCTTAAGAACCAGAAGGCAAAGTCTTATAACCAGAGTGAAAAACACTCAGGAGCAGATCAGCACCTCACCTGAACAAATCAGCAAGGTCATGAGGCAGTTCTACCAGGAACTGTATAGCTCCCCAATCCCTCTGACAGCAGCTGCTATAGATGTCTTTACATAGCTGCTTAAAGTGCTGCCGTCATGTTCAGGACAACTTTAACAAAACCTAATATTTAGACACAGTCCAGCTTGTATTTCCCATTAGTGCTGTATTCCTCCTCCCCATTATTTATTACTGAGGTCATCTGTATGGAAATAGGATCTTTGCTCCTGAAGAGTTTGTCTATTCCTGCTGCTTTCTCCTTACCTGAAGTCACAGAGCACTGCTTATGACATTGCAGTTACTCCCATGGCAACAGATTGTGAAGTCAAAACAGATAATTATAACTGGAAGTAGGGACTAACCTAGAGAGGCAAATAGACTCTACAGAAACTCTAAGGGATAAAGATCATATATTCATGCAAATGTCCTTAGTAATAAATAATGAGGAGGAGAAATATATAAAATATAAATGGATTACAGGCAGAATTGGACCTAATTGTTATGCTTTTCAAAGTTTTCTTTGAAGCGTCAGTAGCTCTTTAAGCTTCCCACCTTATCTGGTGTGCATGTGGTGACTCTCAAACAACCCCTGCATTTAGTGGAAATAGTGGAGGGTGGCACTCAAGGCACTACAGCTCACAAGGCTCCCTAGGAGATAGGGTCCCAGCTGAGATTCTCCATGCAAAGAATCACACGATTTCCCCCGTCCTGCAGAAGCTATATGCAGAAGTGGCTGAAACAGTAAGCTTCCACCAATCTATGCATCAGGCTCCCATCACGGTGCTGCCCAAAAAAGTGAAGGATCCATCTGAGCTGGCCAGCTATTGGCCCATTTCATTAATCCCTGTGGAGAGCAAGTTGTATTCCAAGGCCTTTGTACTCAATCCTTACTCCCAACACTTATCCATCCCTTTCAGGTTGGTTTTATGCAAGGTAGACTCAGCTCCGACCATCTCAGGACCCTAGTTAATTTCATGCATGCTGCTAGGGCTGCTCCTACTCCATCAGCTGCTATTGCAATAGATTTCGAAAAAGCCTTCAATTCAGTGGAGTGGAGGTACCTCTACTGGGTGCTACACCACTCGGCTTTGGACTCATATTTTTTAACTATGTCCACACACTGAATTCTGATTGTCAGGCCAGATTGCCTAATAATAATGTGCTATCTCCACCCTTCCCACTAGGAAAGGGAACAAGACAGGGGTGTCCCTCTCCCCTTCACTTTTGTCCTGGCCATACAGCTCTTAGCAACGGGCATCCATTTATCCAAAAACATAAAGGTAATTCAGACAGGCTGCGACCAACATAAGACGTTCCTGTACGCTGACAATTTGTTAGTCCACACAGGCATATCCCTTCTCCATGTCATCTTCCTGCTACACAAGTTCTCACTGGACTCAGGCCTCAACATAACCTCACAAAGACAATGGTAGTACTCCTAAATAAGAAATGCCATGTTCAGCACATCACCCCCTCAGACCTCAGATGGGAACTTCAGTCTGTCACATATCTGTGGATAAAGATCACTCCGCTCATGGACAAACTTTGTGATCTGAACATACCAGCCCAGCTGGCTGAATTACATATGGCATGAAAAAGATGGAAATCTCTCCAGCTGTCTCTAGTTGACAAGCTCAAAACCATCAAAATGATTATGGTGTCAAAACTCTTCCAGCTCCTTTCCCACCTACATTTTAAATGGTTTGCCCCAAATAGACAAGCTTGTGAGTGACTGTCTACAGGAAGACAAACAACCCCAGCACAGTCGCACTAAACTCAAAGCTCAGTGGACCAGAGGGGCTGGGTACTCCATGGTTCTAGGGGTACTACTAGGCCTTCCACACCACTCAAACTCTCAGGTGGTTTTTGAGCATGTCTCAGTCCACCCCCACGGGACCCATTGGAAGCAAACTCTCTGGATGACTTTGCATCAGCTGTAGCCTTCTTCCTACCCAAGTTTAAGCCAACCAAACACCAGCTCATGATAAGTCACTCTTTGATGCTATGTCGAATCCAACAGAAATGGCTAGATGTGAATCTTGCACATCTAACCTGTCTGTCTCTATGGGCAACCTCCAGGTCAAGATAATTGGGAAGATGGTTCACTGGAACTCCTGAGAAAAAGCAGGAAAACACTCAGCAATGGACTTGCTTCTCCCTCGTACTTATCATCTTGATAGATTTTTGGGACTCCAGACCTAGTTTAAACTGGAAAAATCATAGTTCTGGAAATATGTGCAACTCTGAAGCTCCCTGGTGCCATTTCTGCAGGCAGTTCAGGGTTGCCCATTCACACACAACTCCAGTCACTTACATGCCAGGATCATCCACCCTAAAGGCAGGGCAGGAAATATGTATGCTTGAATCAGCAATCAGATCCCAGACCAGTCCTCACTAGCATGTAGTAAATGGTCTACCTGGCTGAACACTGACATCTCACTGGGCGAGTGGGAGCTCTGTTGGAAACACACCCTCTGTGCTCTAGGGACACCAGGAGTAGGTTAATACAGAACAAGATCCTACATCAGTGGTACTGCACACCAGAGGTTCTCTATGCAGCTAAACCCATCCCTTACGGCCCATCTGCGTGCAGTACTGGAGGCCACACCTTCACAGGGACATCAACAAAATGGAGGCAGTCCAGAGAAGGGCAACCAAAATGGTGCAGGGACTGCATCAGAAAACATATGAGGACAGATTAACGGAGCTCAATATGTATACTCCAGAGCAAAGGAGGGAGAGAGGTGATATGATTGAAACATTCAAACACCTTAACGGCATTAAGAAAGTGAAAGAGTCTAACATGTTTGATACTAACATACTAAAATGCCAGCAGAATAGGCCTAACGGTCTTTCGTGTCTGCTCGTTTGGTCAGCCCCACCCTGGGAGCAGACCTTGCTGCCCCCCTCGCCTTCTCTGGCTTCTCACTTCCCAGTTCCGGATATTCTCGCTACACTGAATTTGGCTTCCAGAACCCTTCCCCTGTACCTGCCCCATCCCCTCTTGAACCCCTCCACCGTCTCTGCCTCCATCAGCCCCTTGGGCAGTGCATTCCATGGCTCCACCACCATCTCAGTGAAGTGGCACCTCCTCCTTTCTCCCCTGAATCTTCCCCCTTCCAGCTTCCACCCATGCCCTCTAGTTGCTCCCTCCTCCTTCCTTTGAAGCACCCTGACTGCTCCTCCTCTATTTACCCCATTCATTTACCTGAAGACCTCTATCATGTCCCCCCGGTCCCTTCTCTCTTCCAGTGTGTACATATTTAGCTCTTCGAGCCTCTCCCCATAGGTCCTGTCCCCCAAGCCCCAAATCATTTTGGTTGCCCTCCTCTGTACCCTCTCCAGGAGTTTAATGTCCCTCTTTAAGTGCAGCCTCCAAAACTACATGTAGTACTCAAGGTGTGGCCTCACCAAGCAGTTAAACAGAAGGAGTATCACTTCCCTCCTTCTGGAGGTGATCCTCCTAGCGATGCATCCCAGCATCCTGTTGGCCTTAGCTGATGCCCTCTTACAAGTCTCCGAGTTATTGATCTTGACATCCACCCCCACCCCAGGTCCCTCTCAGCCATCGAGACTTGTAGCATTCCTCCCAAGGTTTACACTTGGCCCGGGTTTCTAGCCCCCAGGTGCAGTACCTTGCATTTCCCTGCATTGAACCTCAGCTTCCACTTTCTAGACCATCTTTCCAGACCTCCAGGTCCCCTTGTAGGGCCACCCTCCCCTCCTCCCCATTCACTACTGCCCCCAGTTTTGAGTCATCTGCAAAGAGACTCATCTCACTCCTGATACCTGTCCTTGTGTCAGAGACATAGGCGTTGAACAGGAGGGACCCAAGGACTGATCCCTGTGGGACCCCACTAATGACCCTCCTTGGGGATGAGACTATCCCACCAACTATGACCCTCTGGGTCCGGTCCTGGAGCCAATTGTCTATACATCTGATCATCTGGTTCCCCACCACCATTTCTTCCAGCATATCCAACAGGCCCTCATGAGGAACAGAGTCAAATGCCTTGCTGACGTCTAGAAAGAGGAGGTCCACTGGTCTACCCAGGTCCAAGGCACTCATCTCCTAGTCATAGAAATCCACAAGGTTTGTCTGACATGATTTCCCTGGGATGAATCCATGCTGTCTATCGTCCAAGCACCCTGACTTTTCCAGGTCCCGCCCAGCATCTCCTTGACAATGCCCTCCATCACCTTGCCCACCAACGACGTCAGGCTGACAGGCCTGTAGTTCACTGCCACCTCCCTTGATTCCCCCCTTATGGATAGGCACTATATGCACCACCTTCCAGTCCTGGGGCACCCACCCTTTCCTCAGAGAGATGGTGAAAAGTTCTCCCAGGGGTTTCACCAGGACATCTGCAAGTTCCTTCTGCACCCTGGGATGTAATTTATCTGGCCCCGGTGCTTTCTCCATCTTAAGGGACCTGAGGGCTTCCCTTACTCTCTCTGCTGTGATTTCCACCTCTGCTACCTCTTCTCCCTGCTTAGCCTTCTCCCTCCTGCCAGTGATGCCTCCCCCTTCCCCAAGACCCGCCAATCAGTAACGGTCCCCTCTCCTCAGTATTACTGTTTCCGACCATGTATGATGCAGCACCCCCATTTTCCTTGGTGAAAACTGAGGTGAAGTACTCATTTAGTACCTCAGCCTGCTCCCCCGGGTCTTGTGCCCATCTTTCCCCTGTTTTAATCCTGCTAATCTGCCCCTTCACCCTACATTTTCCCCAATGTATCTAAAGAACCCCTTGTTCCCTCTCCTAATTTCCCTGGCCAGGTTCTGATCCTTCCTTGCCTTAGCCACCCTCACCATTCTAATGGCCTTTCTAGCCATCAGTTCATACTCCCCTCGATCCCTTTCACTCCTGAGCACTTGAATTGCCTATAGGCTGCCTTCTTTCCCTGCACCACCTCCTGGACCTCCCTGGTCCATCAGCAGTGTTTTTGGGCCCTACCATACCTTTCAATATAAGAAAAATAGCAGGACAAGAGGACACAACATGAGATTAGAGGGAGCCATGAAAAGTAATACAATTACATCAAGTAACCTGAGTGAAACTTTATTTTAATTAGAACAGCTGAGATAATCCATGTTATGTGTAGGAAGCCCAGGATAATTTATATTCATTTCAGTTCCTGGTTAACAGATGGAAGCGCTAGACAAAATGTCTATTTCAGACTTGACTCACACAAACATATAATACAGTACACAACTTATATATTATAATTACTATTTAGACATCATCTCAATAAAGAGAAGTGTAATCAAGATGTAGGGGCAGAGTGCCTCAAAATGCTGGTGTACTAGATCACTGTGTTAAGCATGTAATAGTAAAATCACTATTATTGTTTGCACTTGTGTACATTACTATTCCCGCTTGTTCAGGTACTATTCTGAATCTGCTTTATAATACTTTCAAATGTATAACAGCAGGTGACTTTTGGGGTGGGATTTTCAAAATCCTGGATGCAGAACTTGTATCCATATTTACAATGTGTGCTGCATCCAGGGGAAATATGATAGGACGTTTGAGTCATAGTTTCAAACATTCTGATGCATTTGAGACACCTGATGCAGTTTACAGCAAAACAAGAATCCATTCATCAACATTTTGATACATGCATCATTTTAGGGGTGCAAGTTGCAGCAATCATGCTTGGAAGAAAACCACCTTTTTGGTGATCTAACAGTCTGGCTGGATGCTGCACTCCAATATCCAGAAAATGCATGCAGGTGTTTGAAAATTCTGCACTTAGTCTTTAATGTGAGTTCCCTTACAGAAATAATTATATGAAATGTTTTCATGCTGCACCCATAAAACTACCCAAGTGATATGTGTGCTGTAAGTATGATTTAAATGTTAAATTGTAACTGACTGCATGCATATGGCTTGTGTGCAGCAAGCAAGTGTGGAAACCATGATTTTTATATTAAATTGGGAAAGACTGCATGCATGTGGCATGCATGCAAAAAGCAAGTGGTATCTGATAACTGCACACTTAAAAGTTAAGTGACATGCTTGGGAATCACACCATACACAAGTGAGAGATGATGAGATTCAAACCCAGGTCTTCATACCTCCCAGTTTTCTGGCTGCAGTTCAGTGCCTTTAACCACTAAGCCATACGGTCTACACACATATTGCTTGCTTGTACTTCAATACATAATGTATCTGAATACATCTGCACACATGCGGCATGCTTATAGCCACTGTTATGCTTTTCAGTTTTCTTCTCTCCCTCATCGTATTTTCACAGTTGAACTGTAGCATACATGCCAATGGAAACACATGTGGTTTTTCCTACCCCTGATACACAAGCGTACCCACAAAACCATTTAATTACTTCTGTGTGGCCTGTACTTAAATTATTTTCTCTCAATAGTTTTGAATACTTCCACACAAACAGATTTTAAGGTGAAAACAATAAAAGTAGCAATAACTACACACACACACACACACACACACACACACACACACACACGCACACACATGTGGCCAGTCCTCCCCATGCACACACACACACACACACACACTGTAGCTGGTTCAGCCATGTTGCTACAGAAAACCCACCAATTATAGATATAAGAAAAAAGTCTCTTACTTGAGTACTAGGGAGTCAGAGGCAGGAGTCTTTAAGAGATGATGTCCATGGGTCAGAGTGCTGGGGCATATCCCGTTGAAATAAATAGAGTTATTTTCTATTACTATTTTGTACATTATGATGGTGAGTTGGAGAATAATGGAGGTCACTGTTCTACTAACAAGTCCCTAGTTAGTCAAGCGGTGGCCTTCATTAATCTCCAACTGTCCATCAATAATGTATAAAATAGTAATAAAAAATACCCCTATTCATTTCAGTGGCGCACACCCCTGCAGTCTCCTTTGCCCTTTGTCATAAAGTGCCTGAGCATGGGGATGTGGAGGTCAGCTTCACTTGGGGGGGAGCATAATCCTGATTATAGTGGGGCTCCAATAGTCTGTGCATACCATACCGCTCAACTGTCTGTGAATGTAAGGGACAGCTCTAGAATGTCTATAGCATCTCTAAAAGGTACAACTGATTTGTTTTGACTAAAAAGTGCTATGCAAATTAGGAAAAATTAAAATGTATAAGATTCAGCTGTATATAACCTGAAGCAGTGGATCAGATTTCGGCTTAAACCCATCCAGTTACTAACCAGTTTTTTCCTGGCTGACGTTCTGCCCCCCAAAGAACTTTGTCCTGATTTTCTTTCTGACTCCATTCCATTTAATAACTATCCCCTATGGGGCATGAAGCCACCCAAAGGTAAAGAGACATGAAAAACACATCCATGTTTTCAGTCCTTCCTGCTTCCCCAATCCCCTTGCAAAAAAATTAGTTACTTTTACTTACCCAGCCACATGGCCAGAACCTGCAGCCTGGCATAGTGTGCCACCAACACAGTTTACAGTTTGCTCCCCCTCTCTCATTCTGCCAGAAGCTGGATGCTAGAATCAACAATCACAGGTCCCCACCATAGTCTGCGACCAAGTCACCTCACCAAACGAACCCACACAATCTGGGTTGCTTGCTTCTTGCTTGGTTACTGCTGTGTCTGCTACTGCACTGCACTGATCAAGGCCTATGAAGGTCATCCACACCACTGTCACCACTGTTGCTAAGCTAGCTTGCTGCTGTTGGGGTCTGTGCTGTTTTGTTTGCAAGGCGAGCCTAGTAGAGTAAGTAGGTAGCCTAGTCTTGAGTTAGATTCTAGCTCACTCTCAGCCCTTTCAGCCACCAGGGGAGATGGAGACTCACTAAGAGTAGAACAGCAAAAATAAGCTGCCACAACACTGCTATTGAGAGTTCAGTGCTCACTGACTCCTCCAAGCTGTAGTATGCAGTCTACTGTGTGGTGGGAAAGACATTATTGCACTTCCAAGGCTCATGCGCTGTTTCTTGGCTAGAGCTCATCCACATCACATGTGATTGTGCCACCACTAATAGGTGGAGAGAGGGAAAACACCATACAGACACAGTCGAGTCTGGAGAGTACCTGCAGCATGAGGACACACAGGCCAGGTGGTCACTTATTGTGTAAAAGATTAAATCCAAATTTAAAGCTATTATTGCCACACCATAAGAACAACCTAGGCACACATATGGGGAGAGGGCAACTTCCCCCCCTGTGCCCTATCTAAATGGCACTCCTGCTTCATAGTGGAAATTCATTCTTAGGTGCTAATGCAATGGTTTCCACTGTGTTCTGAGGTACAGTATTTCCATGTTTTATGATGTGTCCTGATCATCATGTGGGTTAGTGTCCCTCATTGTCCATCATTTTGAGTGCCCATGCCCCTCATTTCAGTGTCAAAATGTGAGATATGGTGCATGCTTCCAAGACCCTACTCGCACAAAGAGTGCTTAGTACGCCACAGTGTATATGTGCAATACAGAATGACAAAAGTACAGTAAGTGAGATGAAACAGTCATGGAGAAACACATTTGTAGCACTAAATCAGTCTTTCGGATGAGACGTTAAACTGAGGTCCCATCTGTCTGGATTGGTGGTAGTTCAGGTGGATGTTAAAGATCCCATGGCACTAATTAAAAAGAGCAGGGGAACTTCCCTCATTCACTAAAAAAATACCACCAACAGTTTAATCTGGTTCAAGTCAGTTGGCATTCATCTGTATCCCCCTCCCCCGGGTTGTGCCTGAAAATAGGCAGGATTTCTCTAGTGCGCTTACCCGGTCAACAAAAACTAAATAAATATGCATAAGGAATTTGCATGGTCCAAAACAAAAAGAACAGGCTTCACAACACACAGGTCATTCTTCATACATCTGGAATGAGGGATGTTGACTGACTATATCCTAAGCATTTAATGCAGTAAGCAAACAGTACTTTACAAATTAATGGTGATTTAATGACAAAAATCAAAAGGCATTAAACAACTTGCAAAAGGATCAGAATTAATGAAATTACCTAATTTTGTAATGAGAATTCAAATAAAAATGTAGTTTAACAACTCTTATTGCTAGCCGTAGTATAAGAAATAGAAACTTATGTATTTTTTTAGATGAGATTTGCACCAGCTTAGCTGCTGCACATGTGGCAAGCATGCAGCATGTGAATCTGATGTGATGTTTAAATGATGTTCACACCAGCTTAACTGCTGCACTCATGTCAAGCATGCAATATGCAAACCTCATGTAATTTTTAGGAGATGTTCACTCTAGCTTACCTGCTGTGCACATGTCATGCTTGCAGCATGCAACTTGATTTGCTTTTTAGACCTGGTTCGCTTAGGATCACTTTGTGTATGCAAACTGCATGCTAACACTGCACAAGTAAGCATGTGGCATGCATTCTGCATGTACACAGCTCACCTATATTTATATAAGGGTTGGTAACTGATTCAAAGATTTGGGTGCCATATGGCAAAAAGCTTTTTCCACCAATATTTGCTGAATATGTGTCATCTTGAAGTAGAGCCATGTTATTTGATCATAAACTGTAAGAGCTAGAGGAACAATTCAAGCAACTTGTAAAAGGCAGTTTAGGTATGAGTTTTCAATACTGAATAAAAAGCAACTAAAAACACATGCCATTTTGCATTAGGCATAAACCATCTAAGTTATGTAAACAGTAAACAGTGATGAGTTATTCAATTTGCCCTATGTACAAAAAGATATACAGTAGTGGCCGGCCCATCGGCGCAGTGGTTGGATTTACACTTGCGATGCCAGCAACCCAGGTTCAGGAGTGAGCCCAGGAGCTGTAGGGCCTGCAAGGGGAGGAGGCTTGAGCATCCCAGGGACAGCTCATCTTCTCCAGGGAGGGAGGGGGTAACAACTCGGCACTTGACTGGCCCCAGGCGGAAGTCTGGGGCATAGCAAGCACTGAGCAGGCACAGAGGGGAGAATGTCATGGACATTGGTGCTAGGCACCTTGACATCAAGGCATGTGACGTACATTAAGAAAAGAGGAAAAAAACACCCTCCAGCTCTGGGGAAGATGGAACGCTGAGTATGGTCCCAATGTTCTCCTGCCTGTCTGACTGCTTCAAGCCCGATGAGACATGGAATTGTTTGGGGTGTTCCTGCCCCCACCTCATACCCACCTGGGGGTAAACTGCAGCAGGATGGGTAACAGGGCCAGTGCAGGAAAAGGCAGTTAGCAGGGGTAGACTCCATTGGCACTCCTGAGGATGTGGAGCAGGTTGGTAAGGAGATGAGATAAATAGATATTACAAAAAAAAAAAATAAAGATATGCAGTATATGATGGATAGATAGACAGATAGATAGAGAGATAGATAGATAGATAGATAGATAGATAGATAGATAGATAGATAGATAGACAGATATAGAGATATTTATAAAACAGGCATGGAAATTCCACATTTTGAGTGGTGGTTACATGTGCATTGAATACATTCAATGTATAGTTAAAAACAAGGTCCAAAAGCATGACCACAGTCCCTCCAAAAAATCACTGTGCAATTCCAATGGCAAGTTTTTAAACAGTGCCATTTTTTTCTGGTATCTCACGAGGAAACTATGAACCACAAAAGTTACAATAAACACTTCTTACAAGAAATAGGAGTCATACTCATATTTGGCATGTAAATGTGAAAACAAAAAGTACTAACTGGACCCGTGGTCCGAAGTTATGATCCTGCAGCCAGTCCCACAGCATGCCTGCTGCCTCTGGTAGCAGTCAACTCCCTCCGCTGCACTTTTCAAACAAAAATTAATTTGTGTAAGTATTTTTTTACCTATTTTCATGTACAGTAACTCATATGCTGTACACAAGGTGCAGATGAGCAGCAAGTACTTCCACTCGCTCTGCAAGGGCACTCACTGTGTGCTGGGAAGGAGAGGGGCCACTCACTTCTGTATGTGTCATCAGAAAAGATGTGCTTCCCTTATAAAAAAAAAGACCACACTTACATTGTAGCACCTTCAACAACTGCTGTCCTGGTTTCTCCTTCAGCACGATAGCACTGCAGGTGGTAGTTGGGGTGGGGGAGGGTGAGTTCCTGGCTACCAACAATGTGAAAGGACTGTAAAGAAGAAAACTACAATACCAAACATAATGACATCATTCTATACCTGGTGGAAGAACTACAGGTATTTTATCAGAAATTCTGATAGTTGCCTTTCTTGTACATACAAAAATGATTCTTGTAACAGAAAGCACTAAACAAAGTAGCCCATTATGTATTCATATATATACTGTATATATATATATATATATATATATATATATATATATATAGAGAGAAAACACTTTGTTAATGCATCAGTTAGGGTGAATGCCACAGCAAGGCAAAAGCACAGAAATATAGGGTTAGGGTTTCCAACCCTAATGCCCTACCCCCAGGGTTATCACCCCTACTACACTATCTCCATCCCCCCACCCTCCACACACCACCAGGCATTGGGGTGTGCCATTGGGTTGTCAGGCTCAACTCTTACCCCATTCCACATGTAAACAAGCTTACACATTACAGTATAGGACAATGGGGTGAGAGTTAATGCTGACAACCCAATGGCATACTCTGACATCTGTTGGTGTGTGGAGGGTGGGGGATGAGGTGGGTTGGTAGGAGCAGGAACCCTCTCCCTAGCTGATGCACTAACAAAGTTTTTTGCAAAGTATTTCCCTTCCTTTTCAGATAGTATAATTGTATCCTCATTTTACTGTGGGAGCACAGGGTCCAATCCCTGTACTCTGATCCCTCCATCCAGCTACTGCAACAGTGTTCAAATGTCACAGTGGAAGGACTCTGCACTCCCATCCCTCCATCCAGATAATACAATATAGTACAACAGTATTCATATGTCATGGTGGGAGTCCCTACATCGACATAGTACAACACTATTCATATGTCTCAGTGACAGCACAAGGTTTGAACCCTCCATCAAGATAGTACAACACTGTCCATATGTCACAGAGGGAGCACAAGATCCTTTGGACACTGCACTCCCACCCCTCCATTGAGACAGCACAACAGCATCCATATGTCACTGTGGGTCTCAACCCTCCATCCAGATAGTACAACATAGTACAACAGTGTCCATATGCCACTTCAGACCCTGCGCTCCCATCCCTCCATCGAGATAGTACAATACTGTCCATATGTCACAGTGAGAGCGCAGGGTCCTTTTGACTCTGCGCTCCCATTCCTCCATCCAGGTAGCATAACAGTGTCCATCAGACTCTGCGATTCCATCCCTCCATCCAGATAATACAACAGTGTCCATATAGGACCCTGTGCTCCCATCCCTCCATGCACATAATACAACAGTGTAGATATGTCACAGTGGCTGTGCTCCCTCCACAGATGCACATATGTATCTAGCTGTGGAAACACAGAGGCCTTGGGCCCCTATGCTTCCACTTAGTAAGTTATGAGCAGGCATACCAAAATTGCAACAGATAGTCATAACTGTGTCAACTCCAATAATTTTCACTCCAAATGCTCAATATAACCTTCTTAGCACCTCACCAGTTGTACCCAGTACAATATACTTTCAAACCCCCTTGAAAATGTAATTCTGCACAACTGCAACACCGTTTTTGTGCCACAGTTGTGGAAAAAACATTCTGAGTAGCATTTGAAAAATGACAGCTGTACTATTCATGAGGTGGTGTGAAAAATGGTAATGTCAAAAATCTGGACTGAAAACAGGAAAAATTGGATATGTTATGAGCGTGTGTAGAAACTGTGTAACGCACACTTGTAACATGGCCATTTTTGGAAATTTTTTCACTAAATTTTCAATTGGCATGATGGGACCTTCCCTCAAATATAGTGCAATTGTGATTTTGTTAATCCATTCCAAAGGTTGATTTCACACAGCAAATGCACCATTCTGTGCCACAGGTGTGAAAACGCATTCTGGGCAGGATGTGAAAATGACAGCTGTACTGTTCATAAGGAGGTGTGAAAAATGGAAATGTTGAAAATCTGAAGTGAAAATATTAAAAATTGGCGAAGTTATGAGCGTATGTAGAAACTGCGCTATGCACTCAAGTAACTCAGTCATTTTTGGGAATTTGTTCACCAGATTTCCAACATGGGCTTTTTGAAACCCCACCTCATGAACAGTGGTACTGTAATTTATTGAATCAGTCCCAAAAGGTGATTCTGTGCAGTGACCCCAAAATCACCTTTCAGGTCCAAGAAATGAAATGACAGTGCCAGTATTCAAGGAGGTGGGGTTCCAAGAACCCCATGTTGAAAAGTTGGTTCAAAAATTCCTAAAATTGACCGAGATATTGACATAAGTTGAATCCTCCCCCCACTGACTCCAATTATATGGCTTACCTTGATTCCTCAGATCACAGTTCAGCTTTAAAGAGTAAACAGGGAGGAGAGGAGGAACTGTGGGTCACCTTAGAGACTGGAAATGGCACCACAATCTGCACAGAGGTTGTATATAGACCCCCATATATGGGAAGGGAATGGACAAGGATATGATAGAAGGCATTCTTAGGATGGCAGAGAAAGGGGAGATACTGTTGATGGGGGACCTGAATATGCCAGATGTTAACTGGAACAGCTTTGCTGCAGCCACATCTAAAAGCAGGGCCATTCTCGATGCCCTACAGGGGGCATTCCTCAAACAGCTAGTGTTGGAACCCACTCAGGAGGGAGCAATTTTAGACCTCATACTCTCAAATGGGGACAGTGAGAGGATCTCAGATCTAGAAGAGGGTAGCCATCTGGGAACAAGTGACCACTAAACAGTGTGGTTCATGATAAACTCAGCTGCAGAGTCAAGTCATACAAAAGTGAGGGTACAGGACTTCAGGAGGGCTGACTTTGGCAAGATGGGAGAGTGCCTTAGAAAAGCACTAGCAAACAGGCAAGAAGAAGGGATGGAGCAACAATTGGGAAACATCAAAACTGCTATCACAGAGGCAACAAGCCTTTGTGTGAAGCAAATAAACAAATCAAAATGAAAGAAAAAGCCACTATTGTTCTCAAAAGAGATGGCGGGGAAGGTTAGGGAGAAAAAAATAGCATTTAGGAAGTATATGGAAACACAGAAGGAACAGGACAGAGGACTGTGCCAGTTAAGGCAGAAGGAAGCAGGGAAGGCAGTCAGAATAGCAAAGGCCCACATTGAGGAAAAGATAGCCAACTCGGTTAATAAGGGGGATAAAACCTTTTATAGGCACATTAGAGAATGTAGAAAGACAAAGGGAGGGATAGTGAGGCTGAATAGAATGGACAGCAGGTGGGCAGAGATGGACAGTGAAAAAGCAGGGACACTGAACAAATACTTCTGCTCAGTATTCACAAAAGAGGAGGAGGGGGAGGTACCTAATCCAATTAATAGAAGTACACAGCATGGGGGGTTAGTTCCAGTCCTTTCACAGAAGAAAGGGTTCTGAAAGAACTCCTAAAATGGAAGGTGGACAAAGCAATGGGACCTGATGAGATTCACCCCAGAATTCTAAAAGAATTCAGGGTAGAACTAGTGACACCACTGACTACACTTTTTAACAAATCATGGGAGGATGGTATGGTACCTGAGAACTGTAGAAGGGCAGATGTGATTCACCTTCACAAAAATGGGAGCAAGACAGAGGCAGGAAACTACAGACCTGTCAGTTTGACCTCTGTGGCAGGGAAAGTGATGGAATCACTTCTGAAGGAAAGAATTGTTGAGTACCTAGAGGCCAGTGGGGCACAGGACCCAAGGCAGCATAGGTTCACAGTGGGAAGGTCATGTCAGACGAATCTAATCAATTTCTTTGACTGGGTGATCAATGTAGTAAACCAGGGAGGGGCTGTGGAGATGGCCTACCTAGACTTTAGCAAGGCATTTGACACAGTCCCACACAAAAGATTAATAAACAAATTCACCAGCCTGAGAGTGGTCCCCAGGGTGGTAGCCTGGGTAAAACATTGGCTGGACAACAGGACACAGAAGGTAATAATAAACAGAGTCTATTCTGAAGAAAGGGGGGTTACTAGTGGGGCACTGCAGGGTTCAGTACTGGGTTCAGTCCTTTTTAATGTCTTTATAAGTGACATTGCAGAGGGACTGGAAGGAAAACTATGCTTATTTACAGATGACACAAAGAGCTGCAACAGAGTTGATACACAAGGAGGTGTGAAAAGGATGAGAAGGGACTTGACAAGATTGGAGAAATGGTCAGACGTATGGCAGCTTGAATTCAGTGCAAAGAAGTGCAAAATAATGCACATGAGAAGCAAAAACCCAGGGGAAGAGTACTCAATGGGGGGAGGGGTAGAAACAACAACAAAAATAGAAAGGGACCTGGCAGTAATCATATCAGATGACCTTAAAGTTGGCAAGCAATGTGAGAAGGCAGTAGGGAGGGCTGGGGGATACTGGAATGTATAGGGAGAGGCATCACCAACAGAAAACAGGACGTTGTTATCCCTCTGTACAGACAGTAGGTGAGATAACATCTGTAGTACTGCATCCAGTTCTGGAGACCCTATCTCCAAAAGGAAATAGGCAGGATGGAGGCAGTCCAGAGGAGGTCAACTAAAATTGTGCAGGGTCTGCAAGAGAAGCCATATGAGGAGACATTAAAGGAGCTTAATATGTATACGTGTGAGGAAAGGGGGGGGCATGACAGAAATGTTTAAGTACCTCAGTGGAATCAAGAAAGTCCAAGAGGGTAGCATCTTTCAGAAAAAGAGATGTGCAAGAACAAGGGGACACAATTTGAAAATAGAGGTGGGACAGCTCAGGAACAATGTGAGGAAGTATTTTTTCACAGAGAGGGTGGTGGATGCATAGAACAACCTTCCTGAGGAGGTTGTGGGGTCTAAAACTGTGGGAGAATTCAAGAATGCATGGGACAGATATAAGGCAATTCCTGTGGGTGGAAGGAAAAAATAGGCTGTTGGTTAACTAGGATCTGCAGCTTATCCAGTAGGTAGGGAAATGGGCAGACTAGGTTGGCCAAGCGGTCCTTATCTGCTGTCAAAGTCTATGTTTCTATGTAAAGAGTGCAAACATGTCCTGGTTCAGAGAAGATTGCCAATCCCAATCTCCAGAGGGTAAATATGGGTGAGGGGGCCAGGGAGATGGGTGTGCAGAGGAGGGTGGGATGGGGGAGTGGGAGATAATGGACCATTTTGTTTTCAGGGTTTTTTTTAACATGAAAGTCTATGGGAGTTGGTTTTCTGTATTAACAGGACAGTTCATTTAAAAACTAAATATGGGCACACTGAGGTGGGCTCCCAGTGTGCCAGATCAGTCTTGGGGGCATACATGATACTGACAGGTGGATTGGGCACCCCTTCTGCAATGAAAGTGTCAGTGGATGGGGCAGACTAGTTCGATGCAGAATCCTGCATCAAAATGTTTGCAAATTTTGATGCAGGATTCTGCATAGAAGAAAAGACAGTGGGGGACAATTTTCTTTTTCCACAGGCTTTTAGAAACATGGGCATACTGGGGTGGGCACCCAGTGAACCAGATGAGTCTGGGGGGGTTACACCTGGTATACATGATGCTGATAGGGGGGATTGGGCACCCCCGTCGGCACTGAAAGTGTCAGTGGACAGGGCAGAAGATTCATTTTCGAGAATGGCTATTAATGTTACGTTTTGTTGACAGTCCATATCTCAAACACTGCAAAACCCAGCCACACATAATTTGATACTGTACGTCAAGGGACTTCTACCTGGAGATTATGCATGCCACATTTTGTACAAATCCATTGAACGGTTCCAGAGTTATTATCATTCACAAATTAAACAACTTTTTTTAATGTTCACAAGACATTTTTGCAAATGGTCCATTTTCGTGCTAAACACATAACTTTTCCCATAGGAAATAATGGGAAATTTAAAACTTTAATACCTTATGAACAGATTAATATTTGTTCACCAAACCTTAAAAAGGCAGATTGTTGACCCAAAGGATTTCTACCCTGAAAATGTCAGCCCATAACACAAAGCTATTTCTGAGACCCAGGGTGACAAAGAAATGTCAAAAAATCCAGATTTTTCAGTGTTTTTAACACTTTGTGTCTCAGACACCATCTTACAGAATCCAACCAAATTTGGTGGGTCAAGAGACTGATGCCTAGAGATTATGCAAGCCACATTTAATGCAAATCTGTTTAAGAGTTCCAAAGTTATTAATCCTCAAATTTGAACTTTAACATAGAAGCACACTTTCAAGCTAACTATACTGGTGTGACCATGCCAGTATTAATTTAACTAACAAGCTGGTAGATTTGGGCTGTGACATTTTATTTTCTGAAATACATCCAATTCCTAGAGCAACATAAAAACAAAACTGTATATTAAAAGAAACAAACAATTGGCTCAGACAGTGGTGCCTGAGGCAAAATCTTAAATGTATAACATTGGGGAGAATACAATGGAAACTATGACATGTACAGTCAAGATGGACTACATTTAAATGAAGTACGTTCACAATTTCTCAGCCTCCAGTTTAACAACACAATAGATGTAAATTTAAACTATTAAATGGGGTGGAGGGTGCAACTGTTATACACAAAACACATTCAGCAGAATATACTACTGTAAGCAATATGTGGAACAATAATAATGATTGCAAAAACAATAAAAAAACAAAACTAAGAAAAAAAAAGAAGAGGATATCAAAACCTGGTTTGAATAATCAAAAAAAATCCACCAAGTCAGGAAGATACTACACAAAGTGAAACTGATAATAACAAAGTTAAAGTTAAGGGAATACGAATTCTACTAACTAATGCTTGTAGTTTAAATAAATTAAATTAACTAAGATATAGTCTTGCTAATAAGGAAATTGACATCTGTTGTATTACAGAAACATGGTTGACTGAAAATGATTGGAATTCTGATATAAGTGGTTTTACAAAATTCTTAAAAAACAGACAAAATGTTAAAGGAGGGGGGTTAGCTTTATACATATCTAATAAATGCAGTTGTCATGAGATAATATATGAGGACTCTCCAACTGAGATACTTTGGGGCAAAATCGAATTAGGCAATGAAACCTTAACTAGAGGCCTTTGTTACAGATCACCTAATTTAAGCCAGGAAGTTAACCTAGTCTTCTTGAAGCAGTTAGACAATATCAAAGTGAATGAAGACTTAATAATTTTGGGTGATTTCAATTTCCCAAATATAAACTGGAAAACAATTGATATGCACAGTACTATTGAACGGCAGTTTTTAGAAATTACATTTAAACATGGACTGTATCAGTTAGTAACTATACCCACTAGGAATAATAATATACTTGACCTTTTTTTAAAAAACAATGCTGACCTTCTCTCCACCCCTGTTATCATACCCCCTCTGGGTGACAGTGATCACAACATGATTGTATGTGACATCTTAAAACAAACAAATTATAACAAAGGAATAAGTAAGTTTAAAAATTATCATAAAGCCGATTATAAAAACATAAAAAAGTACCTGACTTCATGGGAATGGTTAAAAGACCTAGGTAATCTTGACTTTGAACATGTGTGGGAGACAATACAGACCAAAATAGATTACTGTATAAATACCTGGGTACCTGAAAGAACAAAATATGATAATGATAGCAAACAAAGAGTTCCCATGTGGTAGTCTAAAGATATAAAGTGTATAATAAGAAAGAAACACAGCGTCTATTAAAAATACAGTAAGACTAAAAAGGCTTCTGATTGGGGCAAGTTTAAGATACTTGCAAAAAAACTAAACAAATAATTAAAAAATCAAAACAAAAAATGGAAATAAATTTAGCCGAAGACATCAAAGACAATAAAAAACAGTTTTATAACTATATAGGTTCATTAAAACAAACGTACAGGAACTGGACCACTAAAGGTAAATGATGAATTAATAACTAAAGAAAAAGAAATGTCTACTAAATTTAATCATTATTTTACAAGAATATTTAATCCAATGGATTTTACTCATCAAGTTACATTACAATCATCAAATATTAAATTATTATTTCTTGAATAAGACACATTAAAGGCCATTAACAACGTCAAATGTAATACATCTTCAGGCCCTGACAGTATTCACCCCAAGTTCTTAAAAGAGGTATCAACGGAACTTGCTGGACCATTTACCTATTTGTTCAATATGTCTGTAAATAATGGGAAAGTTCTTCAGTATTGGAGAGAAGCAAATATAACCCCTATACATAAGAGAGGTAATAAACAGTTAATATCTAATTATAGGCCTATCAGCCTTACATCACTTGTCAGTAAAATTATTGAATGGTTAATACATGTTAAAATTTCCAATCATCTTAAAATTTCCAATTGTACTGACATTTCCCAGCATGGCTTTACTACTGGTAGGTCATGTCAAACAAACCTAATTAGTTTTTTCAAACCTGTTAATGACACCCTAGATAAGGGCCTTCCAGCTGACATCATATTCTTGGATTTTGAAAAAGCATTCAAAACTGTTTCCCATAAAATTTTGATCAAACTTCATAATATAAATTTGGGCATGTACTTAATTAAGTGGATATCAGTATGGTTATACAACAGACATCAAAGTGTGGTTGTACGAGGGCATAAATCCAACTGGAGCCCTTTCACCAGTGGAGTACCGCAAGGATCTGTTCTTGGGCCTTTACTTTTTAATATATTGATAGCAAGTATGCAAACAACGAAAGAAGTTTGGATAAATAAATATATAGATGATTGCAAATTGGGCTGTATTGTGAACACTACTGCATCTGCAAACACTCTCCAAGATAATTTAAATAAATTAGCATCATGGGCAGTAAACTATAAAATGAAATTTAACCCAGCAAAGTGTAAGGTAATGTATATGGGGAACATAGAAACATAGAAACATAGACTTTGATGGCAGATAAGGACCACTTGGCCAACCCAGTCTGCCCATTTCCCTACCTACTGGATAAGCTGCAGATTCTAGTTAACCAACAGCCTACTTCCTGCAACTCACCACTATAATTGCCTTATGTCTGTCCCATGCATGTTTGAATTCCCCCACTGTTTTAGACCCCACAACCTCTCCAGGAAGGCGGTTCCATGCATCCACCATTCTCTCCGTGAAAAATAATTTCCTCACATTACCCCTGAGCCGTCCCCCCTCTAACTTTAAATTGTGCCCCCTTGTTCTTACACATCTCTTTTTCTGAAAGATGCTACCCTCCTGGACTTTGTTGATTCCCCTGAGGTACTTAAAAGTTTCTATCATGTCCCCTCTGTCCATCCTTTCATCAAGGGTATACATATTAAGCTCTCTCAGTCTCTCTTCATACGGTTTCTGATGTAGACCCTGCACCATTTTTGTTGCCTTCCTCTGGACTGCTTCCATCCTGTCTATGTCCTTGCATAGATGAGGTCTCCAAAACTGCATGCAGTACTCCAGATGGGGTCTCACTAACTGTCTGTATAGAGAGATGACCACTTCCCTTTTTCTACTTGTGATGCCCCTCCCTATGCATCCCAGTATCCCCCTGGCTCTCCTTACTGACTTCTCACATTGCTTACCCACTTTTAGGTCATCTGATATGACAACACCCAGATCCCTTTCCATTATTGTTTTCGTTAGTACCTCCCCTGCTATTGTGTACTCTTCTCCTGGATTTTTATTTCCCAGGTGCATTACTTTGCACTTCTTTGCATTGAATCTAAGTTGCCATATGTCTGACCATTCCTCCAACTTTGCCAAGTCCCTTCTCATCCTTTCTACCCCCTTGTGTATCAACTCTGTTACAGATCTTTGTGTCATCTGCAAAGAGGCATACCTTTCCTTCCAGACCCTCTGCAATGTCACCTATAAAGACGTTAAAGAGGACTGGACCCAGTACTGAGCCCTGAGGTACTCCACTAGTAGCCCCCTTTCTTCAGAAAGTGTTCCATTCACTATTACCTTCTGTGTCCTGTTGTGCAGCCAGTTTGCTACCCAGGCTACCACCCTGGGACCCACTCCCAGGCTGGCTAACTTGATTATTAATCTTTTGTGCGGGACTGTGTCAAATGCCTTGCTAAAGTCTAGGTAGGCCATATCCACAGCCCCTCCCTGGTCTATTACTTTGGTCACCCAGTCAAAGAAATCTATTAGATTCATCTGACATGACCTTCCTGCTGTGAATCCATGATGCTTTGGGTCCTGTGCCCCGCTGGCCTCTAGGTACTGAACAATTCTTTCTTTCAGAAGTGATTCCATCATTTTCCCCTCCACTGAGGTCAAACTAACAGGTCTGTAGTTTCCTGCTTCTGCCTTGCTCCCACTTTTGTGAAGGGGAATCACATCTGCCCTCCTCCAGTCCTCAGGTACCACCCCATCTTCCCATGATTTGTTAAAAAGTGTGGTTAGTGACGTCACTAGGTCCTCCCTTAGCTCTTTTAGGATTCTAGGGTGAATCCCGTCAGGCCCCATTGCTTTGTCCACCTTGAGTTTTAGGAGTTCTTTTAGGACTCTTTCTTCTGTAAATGGACAATAATAAGAGACACCCATATTTTATTTAAAATGTGAAATTAACAATCACAACAGAGGAAAGAGATTTAGGTATAACTATAACTGATAACTTAAAATTTAACACCATGCCAATAAAACTGTTAAAAAATGTCACAAGATTATAGGTTGTATATTGAGACATATCAAAAGTAGGGAATCATCTGTCATCTTGCCCCTATACATAAGCCTGGTTCATCCACATTTGGACTATTGTGTTTCATTTTGTGCTCCAACTTCCATTGGCTATTTAAACATGACAGAAAGAGTTAAATGAAGAAGAACTAAAAAGATTGTTAATTTGTCCAAACTTGATTATGGTTCTAGATTAAAATCTTTAGAGCTTTACTCTTTGAAGTACAGAATACTAAGAGATGACTTAATCTATACTTGCCATGCATACAATAACGATCACTTGTTAAGCGCAATAGGATTGGAAAAGTTTTCAATAAGTAATCCCACTAGATCCCACAATTCAAAACTAAAATCATCCTTATGTAAAACCAATAAACGATCTAGATTTTTTACACAGAGAATTCCTCCAATCTGGAATACATTGTCTAGTAATATTATAAACAGTGAACACATAGAACAATTTAAGAGAAACCTTGATAAATATATGGGTGACAACAAATTTTCCTTCCACTGCTAATTTAGCTGGTGGCGAGTTCATAAATGGGCATGTGCCTTCTGAACTTGTATCAATCTATGAATCTATGAAGCTCTCTCTCTATTTATATAAATAAATATATATATAGATATATCTATATATAAATATATATAATATATATATAGATATAGATATATATATACATATACACACACACACATATATATATAAAGATAAGGTATATGCAATGGGTCTACTGGAAATAACAGTGATATTTTCCCCCTGAGTGCAGTTTGACCTTATGACCTCATGAGTCAAACTGCATGAGGGGAAATAGCACTGATATTTCCAGCAGATCCATTGCATATCTCATTTATGCAATGTTTTTGTTTATTGATTATTTTTCTGTGTGTTTTTTAAGTTTTTTTTATTTAAATATCTAAGCAGATTTTGTGGTGTTTGTATGCTGTTATGGTAGCCACGGTCAGTGCATGCCTCCATTTTCAATGAAACTTTTGATTGGATGACGTTGTGTGTGTGGGAGGGCTCAAATGTTTTGCAAACATTGCGGTGGGAAGTCTCGCTTAGCGAGGGAGAGAGGTGATAGATTTATTAATTTATTTATTGATTTGTTTTTCCATTTTACTTTTCAGAAAATGCTTTATTTGGTTGTGGCTGCATTTTAGAAGTGGTATGTAGCTGATCGTGCTTGTCAAGTTTTACAGCAGCAGTGAGTGGCGAGCAGTAAGGGTTTTAAGTTTCGAGGAGCGAGCGGCTGGTTTTTCTTGTTTCTGGGCACTTCAGAAATTCCTTCTCGGCTAGCGCAGGTACTGTGACTGGGTGTGATGTGGGCCTGTTGGCAGTTGTGGTCAGGAAGGGAGGGATAATGGTCTGTAACAGTGTGTTCATTGGTAAGGGTGAGGGTGAGGTGGTTTGCTCTGCAGTTTCATTTTGTGTGTGTTAAGTGATTAAAAAAGGTACCTCTCAGTGTGAATGCTGTTTTCACAATGAGGAGGTTCTGAGTTACAGCTGTTAGCCGAGTAAATTTGGGATGTATGCAGAGGGTGAGTTTTCTATTGACTATATTTGGTGCTGGAAAAAGATTTGGGGAGAAAATGAAAATGTTCTGTGTGATGCTGTAGAGAAAGGAAACTGCAAGTTGGAGCTGGCATGCAACTGAGCAGGTGAATTCTGATTGTGCTGCTCACGCTGCCAGCTCCCACCAATCAAAACATTTTTGAGCAATTGTTGTAAAGTGCAGTTTGTGTCTGGTTCTTACCTACAGTGAGAATAAATGATCTAGAGTGAGAATAAATGTGATATTCTTACTGTAGGTCTGTGCAAGCAAAAATACTGCTGTTATGTTCCAGTTTTTATCCTCACCCCCATTGCATATATCTATATATATATATATATATATATATATATATATATAAGGCAAAAACTCTGTTTAATGCATTAGTTATGGTTGTTCCACAGCCAACAAAATGAGGAAATTCGGTGATAGGTTGAAAGCCCCTCGATCCCCTCACTCATTGGCCCGCATTAGTGTGCATTAGATTGAGCCGCCCCAACTCTCACCCCATCAGATGTGAAGAAGCAGAGGTATAGGAGAATGGGGTGAGAGTTGAGACCGATAACCCCAATGCGCACTCGATGCCGGGTTGGGGTGTGGGCGGTATTCCAAGGGGCTTTCAACCCTAACACCAAATTCTTTACTTTTGTCACTGTGGAACAACCCTAACTAATGCATTAAATTGAGTTTTTTGCCTTTAATTTCCCTTCTTTTTAAGAATGATAACGAGAAATAGTGAATGTAACCGCCACATGATGTCTTGTCACATAGTAACATGGTGCTCGCAAACGCAAATGGTAATGCACATGGTGACACAAAGCAAAACAGAAAGAGAAACAGTACTGTAGACACAAATGGTAAAAATAACGCAAACACAAGCGCAAATGAAAATGCAAAGGGTAACGCACATGGTGGTGTCGACGGGAACGGTAAGTGAAATGGGTACGGAACCGCATGAGGAAGCGGTAACGGTAACAGTAATGTAAGTGCACAGGCTGGTTTTCCCCAAAAGCTGCATAGAGAAAGACAGTGAGGACAAAGAATGCATGTATAATAATGGGTCTTGGAGCAGAAAATGAGGAGTTGGAATACTAAATTGCTTATATCTCAGGAACCGTACGACGTAGAAAAAAATGTAAAAGTTATATGATTTATAACTTTCCTGGCTAGTTTTGTGCTTAGCCCTCCTCTTTTCTATTGAAAATCCATATCTCGCAACGTTTCCAAGATACGGGCCCTGAAATGCCCGGTGAACACCGTAATGTTATCCTATGGGAAAAAAAAGAGAAGTTCAGAGTTCCATAACTTTGGCTCCCTGTAATATTTTTTCACCAAACCACTGAAAGGCACATCTGTGGGATGTTGGCCTTCTTCCCTCCACATTTCAGCCCAAAAGACCAAACCATTATTTTGCAGCAGGGTAGCAAAGGATTCCTGTAATGCAGCGGATGCCATAATGTTATCCTATCAGAAAAAGCATAAACTTTGGAGTGCCGTAACTTTGCCGCCCTGTAATATTTTTTCACTGAAATACTGAAAGGCACATCCGTGAGATGTTGGCTGCGTTCCCTCCAAACTTGAGCCCAAAAGACAAAACCGTTCTTTTGCAGCAGGGTGGCAAAGAATTGCTGTCATTTTCCCACAGCCTGGAAAAGTACTGTAGAACTTTGCGAAAGCTTTCGTAAAGTCATGCAACACTGTCGAAAATGCGAAAGTACTTTTTGAAAGTACTTTTTCCAGAAATTTTAAAAACATATTTCTGGGGTGTTTTATCCCAAAATAAAGACATGCCTAGCATCCTCAGGGTCTGACTAGGTGAATACAAAAATAATTAGGTTGCTACGGGGTCCCAAATTTAAATGCCAAGCATTTTACTGATGACCAACTGAAAACAAAATGGTGGATTTGCGACTGTAAAAGGGCCATTTGTGATAGTAAAAACTGCATTTGCGACACTGTCAAACTTTTTGTAAATGTTTCCCATTGACTTATAATGGGAAATTGTTTTTTGAATAACTTTTGAACCTTTTAATATTTTTTCATGAAATCTTTAAAGGCACATTGGAGACCCTGGCTGCATGTGCCCTGAAGATTTCAGACCAGTCGCTCAAACTGTGCAACCTGTAGAGACGAGCGAAGAATTCAAAAAAAGCATAAATGTGTGCACAGATCAAGCTTAATAACTCCGCAGCCATATATTAGAACAGTACAAAAGTTGGCAGATCCCAAGATGTCTAGTTCATGATCGTGTATTCCAAATTTCAGGTAAATCCATTGAACGGTTGCAAAGTTATTAAGGTGCAAAAGTTTAGGTTTAACATGTAAATGGCTCCTCAACCCTAAATATGGTAGCACTACTGTGCTACCACAATATACTGTATATATATGATATATATATATATATATATATATATATATATATATATATATATATATATATACATATGGGATACATGATGGGCAGGAGTGGGATATGGAAAATATTCTCACTCCTTCAGAGTGAGCTGTGTATTCTCACAAGTGCTGAATGCATGAGTGAAAATACACAGCTCATGAGGCAGGAGCGAGAATATTTTCCATATCCCATCGTCTGCCCATCATGTGTGCAATTTATACCACAGGGGTGAGAGCTTTAGGAACTTTTTTTCTGATTCTGTGTATGCTGTCATTCTGTGTGTGTTCTGACTGGACTGGGAGTGAGAAGCACAGCTGACAGTATTTAGCAAAGCTAATTGAATGAGTCAGAGGCTCACTGAGAAAGACAGATTGCTGCAGGTAGCACTGAGAAACAAAAAGTGCTTTGTAAAAGAGTTTCTTTTAGAATTCAGGTTATTTTGAAGCTGAGATCAGCACAGCAATGGGCTAGGAATGTCAGAAACACAATGGGACACAGGTGAGAGTCATTTGCAAAGTTAATTGAGTAAGTTGCCGCTTCACTGGGAAAGAGATAAGAGAAACCTTAAGGAGGCAGTATAGCACAGTGGTTTAAGGCTCTGAACTGTAAAGGCTCTGAGCTGTGAACCTGGAGATCTGGGTTTGAATTTTACAACACCCACTTGTTTACTGTGTGATACTAAGCAAGTCACTTAACTTTTTTGTGCTCCCAAGTTGCACCTGTAAACAAGCCTTCAGCTAAGAGTGTGTCTCTGTCCTGGTAAAAACAAAGGTAAAAGATAAAGTGTTTTCTGAAGCAGTTTCCTTTAGGCCCTGTCCACACTACACCTCTGTAACATTACAGAGTGCCCAAACCATTACCACAATGGTTTGCATTTACACCTGTAACGTTACAGAAGGTGTTTTCGTAACCGTTGTTGAAACCACATATGAAGTGGTTTCAACAATGTTTATGAAACCGGTCCCACCTCGGTAACATTACTGGAGGTAGTGTGGATGGGCGGTAACGGTCCCCTGCAGGGCCCGTAGCACAGTGCGAGCTGCATTGTGGAATTGGGCACCATGGTAATGGTCACCCAGATCCCGAGGTGTTGACTTGTGGTACTGGTCTCGTACTGGTCACTGCTGCAGTGTGGACACACAGTACCAGTCCCGGGCTGTAACGGTTTCTGTCTGTTATGGGGTCTGAGTGGTGTAGTGTGGATGGGGCCTTAGAGTGCAAGCTGCAGTGCAGTTATTCTCACTCTGGTGACATCAGCAGAGTAAGGATAAATGTCATCTTCAGGATTTATTCTCACTGCAGTGGAAATAACATAGGATATCCTATTGAGAAAGCTCTCACTCCCATGGTATAAATATATCTATCTAGATATCTATCTATATATATATATATATATATATATATATATATATATATATATATGCACAGTGGTGTCCCCCAAGATGAAACCCACTTGTCAAGCACTCTGCAGTATGCTTCAGCAGACCTACTGAATAAAGCAATGTAATTTCAAAGACAATTAGTCCATTTTCTTATGCAGGAAACTGCAGCATACACTTCATCCTGGCAGTGTCACATTTTCCTGAATGACAAAAGGGACTAATTGTCATTGAAATTACTTTGCTTTATTCAGTAGGTCTGCTGCAGCATCCTGCAGAGTGCTGCAAAATGCTGTAGAATTGGGTTTTGTGCTGGGGGACACCACTGTGTAAAGAGGCAAAAAACTCCATTTAATGCATCAGTTTGGGTTGTTCCACAGTGACAAAAGTGAAGAAATTCAGTGTTAGGGTTGAAAGCCCCCCTTGCACCCCCCAGCCCACCACCCCAACTGCCAACGGGGTGTGCATTGGGGTCATCGGTCCTAACTCTCACCCCATCACATGTGTAAACAAGCAGAGTTATAGGAGAATGGGGTGAGAGTTAGAAGCGACACCCCGTTGGCAGTTGGGGTGGCGGGCTGGGGGGGTGCAAGGGGGTCTTTCAACCCTAGCACCAAATTTCCTCACTTTTGTCACTGTGAAACAACCCTAACTGATGCATTAAATGGAGATTTTGCCTATAATTTCCCTTCTTTTTGAGAATGTGCAGTAGAAATAGTGGATGGAATGTGGTGGTGGGAGCGCACGGCCCGTAATGGTAGGTGCAAGGGAAACGCGACCACTAATGGTTGCACACATGGTGACTGAAACGTAAATGGAAAAGCAAATGTTAGTAGAAACACTAGCACAAAGTGATGCCAAAGTGAACAGTGATGGCGAAAGGAGACGCATAGCGTGTAAGGAAATGCAAACCATGACGTGCACAGTGATGGTACCGGAATTGGAAATGCAAATGGTAACGTTAACAGCAGAAATAACACCAAAGGAAAGAGAAACAGAAATACAAATGCAAGTGTGTACGCAAACGGCAATGCAAATGGTAATGCACACAGTGGCGTACACGGGAACAGTAATGCAATCGGTCACTGAAACACAAGTGGAAATGCTAACTGTAACAATAATGGAAGCGCACACCCTGATTTTTCTCAACAGCTGCATAGAGAAACACAGTGTGTACAAAGAATGTATGCATAATAATGGGCCTCGGAGCAGAAAATTAGCTGTTGGAATACTAAATTGCTTATATCTCAAGAACCGTGAGACGTAGACAAACTATTTAAATTTCCCATGATTCATGAGTTTCCTGGCTAGGTTTTCACTGAGTGCATAGCCCATAGAGCTACACACTGTTGTGATGACAATTCCGTATCTGGCACCATTTTCGAGATATGAGCCCCAAAAGGCACGGCAGACGCCACCATGTTAGTCTATGGGAAAAAAACTTCAACTTTGGAGTACTATAACTTTGCATCCCTCCAATATTTTTTAACCAAACCACCAAAAGGCACATCTGTAAGATGTTGGCTGTCTTTCCTCCAAATTTCAGCCCAAGAGACCAAACACTTTTTTTTGCAGCTGAGTGGCAAAGAATTCCTGTCATTTTGGCCATAGCCTAGAAAAATAGTGTCATGATTTCCGAAAGCTTTCACAAAATTTGCAAGAGTGTTACAGGTGCGACATACTTTGTGACACTACTTTTACCAGAAATTTGAAAAACATATTTCTGGGGTGTTTAACCCCAAAATAAAGACATGGCTAGCATCCTCAGGGGTCGAATAGGTAAACACAAAAATAATTGTGTCCCTAAATGGTCCCAATTTTAAATGACAAGCATTTCTGTGTTCAGTAACTGAAAATAAGATGGCAGATTTGCAACACTACTAAGGCCATTTGCGACACTAAAAACTGCATTTGCGAAAGTGTGGAACTTTTTGTTAACTTTTCCCATTGACTTATAATGGGAACTTGTTTTTTGAATAACTTTTGTACCCTTCAATATTTTTTCATGAAATCTTCAAAAGGCACATCGCAGACCCCAGCTGCATTTTCCCACGATGTTTTTCGGACCAGTGCGCTTTCAAATCGTGCGACTGTAAAGCTACGAAGCAAATAATGCTCAGAAAAAATGTAATTGTGTGCACGAATGTTGCTTAATATCTCCACAGCTGTATATCCAACTGGTACAAATGTTGTTAGATCCTGAGATATATGGTTCCACCCCATACCTGCCAAATTTCAGGCAAATCCGTTGAACAGTGGCAAAGTTATTAAGGTGCACAGTTTAACAATTTAACTTTAAAAGGTCCACTCAACCCTAACTATGCTAGCACTACTGTGCTACCATAGTGAATATATATATATACACACACACTATGCGCAGCTTGTAACGGACTACTTTGACATATGGCATTTGTCCATCACAAGCGGTGTCTGTTACATCACTTTTACTGTTTTCTCGAGTGAGGGAGTAAAAAAAAAAATCTTCCATTCCTGTAAACAGTATATCGCCTCTGTAGCTTTTGACCCTGTCAATTCCACTGCAAGACTGAAGTGTATGCCTTCCCCATACAACCCTTACCGGGGTAAATCGAGTGTACTTGAGAGGACATCTATGTGCAAGGCAGCCATTCATAAAGTGAGTGGAGTTAATGGCAGTTAATGACAGGTTTCAACATTTCCATAGTGTTGTTTCAACTCCCAATGCCATTCTGCAGCAGCTGTCACCACCGTGGCCCTTAGTGGCTGTTGTTTCCCACCCTTTCGCAGCATTTCAGCGTGTAAGCCGCCTACTTGTTTCCCTGATGGCATCCCCCCTTATCGGCACTCGCTTGTATTGCACTTAGATGTCCTCTAAAGTACACAACACAATAAGAAATAATACTAGGGAAAGCATTTCAGTAGGCAAGGGGACCACAACTTAATCTGGACATTAGCATACCTTTGGCAATAGAAAGACAAGCTTTACCCAATTACCAGATTGATTTTTGTTGTACTTTACATGCTACTCCTCATTTGATATTTATGGTTTTAACTGAACTTGAAATGGGAGCCAGGAAATCAAGATTTTGGTCCAATGGTATGCCCAGAAATTATTTTTGTTTATTTCTTCTAAGACAGGGTCATCAGCCCTTAAATCCCTGAAAAAGGACAAATCTCTGGGTCTGGTTAGAATACATCCCAGAGTTCTGTGGGAACTGGCGGATGTTCTGGTTGCTCCTCTGAGGAACCTCTTTAACATGTTGCTGGAGACCGGGTGGGTGCCTAGGTAAAGGAGGATGGCACGCGTTGTCCCCATCCATAAAGGGAGATAGAGGAAGGTGCTGGGAAACTATAGAGCCGTCAGTTTGACGTCAGTGGTGGGGAAGTTGATGGAAAGTATAGTCAAAGAAAGACTGGGGGGGGTTCTTGGAGGGGATGGGATTTCTGGATAGTCATAAACATGGGTTTGTGCCAGGTAGATCATGTCAAACAAACCTTGTGGAGTTCTATGACTGGGTAACATCAGAACTCGACAGGGGGAGGCTAGTGGATGTTCTGTTCTTGGACTTCATCAAGGCATTTGACTTGGTCCTTCACAATGGACTACTGGAGAAACTGAGGGGGATGAGGCATGAATGGTCAGATGGATAGGAAACTGGCTTGTTGGTCATACTCAGAGGGAAGTGGTAGGAGGGGAAATCTCAGCTCCTTTGGGGTCATTAGTGTGGTTTCACAGGGATCGGTTCTTGGGCCTCTCTAGTTCAGTGTCTACACCTCTGATATCAGGGAAGGTATTGGTTGTGAAATGAGTCTCTTTGTTGATGAATCTAAGCTGGGGACAGTAGTTGAGGGGTGGAGGGGAGGGTGGCCCTGCAAAGGGACCTGGATACTCTTGATAGGTGGGCCGGCACCTGGAAATTAAAACTAAACTCCTCCAAATGCAAGGTTGTTACATCTGGGGCTGGGAAACCCCAAACATGGGTACACCCTAGGAGGAGATGAGTTGGAGACCTTGGAAGGGGTTAAAGACCTGGGAGTCCTGGTGGATCTCAGCATGAATAATTCAGAGCAGTGCAAGAGGGCTGCAGTAAAGGCAAACAGGATGCTAGGATGTATTACAAGGGGGATAACCTCAAGGAGCAGAGAAGTGATTCTGCCTCTATACAATGGCCTGTTTAGACTACACCTTGAGTACTGTGTGCATACTGGAGGCCTCACTTAAGAAGGGACATCCAGCTCCTGAACAAGGTTCAGAGGAGGGCAACCAAAAAATAATCAGGGGACTAGGGGAGTTGACATATGAGGAGGGGCTGGAGAAGCTCGACCTGTTCTCACTGGAGGAGAGGAGGGATCGGGGGGACATGATTGAGGTCTTCAAGTGCCTCAATGAGATCAATAGGGTAAATCAAGTTGGGATGTTTAGGCTGAAGGAGGGTGGAGTAACCAGAGAACATAGTTGGAAGCTTGAAGGTAGAATGATGAGAGGGGAAAGGAGGAGGAGGAGGTATTTTACTGGGAGAGTGGTGGAACCATAGAATGCACTACCAGAGAAGCTGGTGCAGGTTGCTACAGTGGAAGGTTTCAAGAAAGGATGGGACAGGTATTGGCAGGTAAGAAAACTAGGGGTGGCTTGACCGGGGGGGGTGCTGACATAGGGGGGAGGAGAAATAGGGAAAGGAGACAAGGGGATGGCTTTGGCACTGACCCAGTGTTCTTAAGCACAAGCAGACTCGATATAGCAAAATGCCTACTCTGCTGGCATCTAGTATGTTAGTGTAACACACTGTAAGATTATTGAACCCTTTATTTATTCATTTATTTATTTTTTGCCAGACATCATATATTTTTTTGTTTTATTATTAGTCATACTCAGTTCATTATTTAAGAACTGCAGTAGCAGTAGTAAGTGTATTTTTTTACAGCCCATTCTCTGGGTCTCAGAGCACTTTACATGAATAAAACATATACTGTAGAACAAAATACATTACAAAATGGAGGTGTAGTGGAATATGCATCAAACCCTTTAACAGAAACTTGAAAATTATATGTTCAAATTTTGAAAAGAATTCCTAACAACTGCATTTGGAGCAGAATGTTCTGAAAAGTGTTTGTAAGGCAAAGAAACACTAGAAGAAATAAATCATAAACCACCAGAGGCAATAATAGCAGATCCATCATGCAAGTCACCACTAAGAGTGCAATGTCTTGTAATCAGACTACAAAGATATCAGTTGAAGATGAAGCACAAACCCGGTAAAGAACTGCATCTCAGAGTACAATGCAGAAATCAAGTGTTAACATTCAACTGGGCCTATAAAATCAGCAGTAAAACTGTAACAGGAGGAACATGCTTAGACCAATAAATCAACTCCTAGTGACAAATAGATGAAATCTGAGAAGTTAAAAGAGATAGAGATAAAAAGGGTATTCACCCAAAATCATTGGGCGTTAGGTAGGCTGAGATGGGGGGAGGTTGACAGTTTGAGTGACAGGAGCAACGTGGGACCAAAGAGAGTCATAGCAGGTGCTAGAAGGCAGGGAGTGACTGGGATGAACGGATGAGAGAGGGGAAATTATTCCAGTGGAAATGGAATTGGTATGAGAAGGCTGATTGTTCAGATGTGGTACAGGGACATGGTAGTGAGAAAGTTAGAGAGTCATTGGAGTGCAGGGATTATTGGGATAGGTTCATGGGGGATTGAATGGAGGAGAGATAGGATGGAATGGCCCCAAACTAGTATTTGGCAGTAAAGGCTAAACTGCCGGTCATACACAAGTAGGGAAGAGGAGTAATAGATAGAGAGGAGTAGAGAGAGCAGTGGTGTGTGCAGAAGGGAGAGTTGGTGGCAGTCTGGCAGACTGAGTTATGGAGTGTGTCAGGCTTGGCAGGCGGTGTAGCATGGGTGGTGCCATAGACTATATCAGCATAGTCAAAAAATGGTAGTATCATTTTGGTGATTAAATTGAAGTGGACAGGGGGAGAGAGAGAGAGGGAGGGAATCTTTGTTTTGAAATAGGATTCCAAGCTTAGGGCAGAGGTTGGAGTAGATAGCATTTATGTGGGTGGAGACATCAAGGTGGCTGTTCAGCCAGAAACCTAGATATTTAAAAAAGGGCACTGAGTCAAGTGGGATGCCATTAGGTGTGGACAATACTTGGGGTGGGGGTGACTGGAGTCGTGCCAACTTTTGCCTGGTGCCAAAAAACATTGAGACCTTTTTTTAGTGTTAAATGTAAGTTTATTGGCTTGAAACCAGCTCAAGACATTGTTAAAGTCATGCTGGTGAGGGGATTGCACGTCAGTGAGGGAAGGTCCTGATGTAGCAGATTGCTCAATCACGCACATGGATGTGAGAGGTTGGTGCAGACAGAGGGGAGATCATTAATCCATCATGAAGCTAAAGGCCATTCTGCCATAGTGAGTGGTAGCTTTAGGGATGCATAGGGAGATATAGGAGGCACTTCTTAAGCCATACAGTCCCCGCTCACTTAGGGGAAGACATTCAGAAATATCATGTGGGAGCCTTTTTCAGATAGCTCTGTAGGTCCAAAGGAATGCATTTCATTTGCACCTGAATGTAAGCGAGGACCATCCTACAGCTTTGTACAATAGGCAGTGATGAACAGAGAGGGGAAGACTGGTAATGAACCTGATGGCCCTATGATAAAGAGTGTCCAACTTGATAAGTGAGGCTTTGGGACAGTGACTATATAGAAAATCTCCATAGTCGATTAAGGAGAGAAAAGTAGATTGGACTAGTCGCAGTTTGGCATCTTGAGTGAGGAACTGGCTAATTCTATAGAATAGACCCAATCTCTGCCTTAGCTTCTTTGCCAGGCCTTCATCATGCTCAGAAAATGAGAGGTTCTGGTCTAACCACACTTCTAAGTATTTAAAATTTAGGATACATTCCAATTTCTCTCCCAGAATTGTGGAGATCAGAGGCAGTGTCCCAGACCTGGCAAGGTTTGTATCATGGATATAGGGTGAGAACAGCATTGCCTTTGTCTTTTTTGCATTTAAAAGAAGCTTTTTGTGGAGGAGCTGAGTCTGAAGCAGGTAAAATTCTTCCTGTAGGTCTGTACAGGCTGCTTTGGCAGTCGGACGACTTATGAACACCACTGTGTCATCAACGAACAGGTGTATTTTGCCTTGTTGATGCCCACATCAATATTGTTTACATAGATTGAGAAGAGCAGTAGACCAAGTATGGATCCTTGTGGCACTCCCCTCAAAAGAGGTTTGAGTGGGGAAAGCTCCACCTCAGCATTGATTTGTTGCTGATGTCCTACCAGGTAATCCGTGAATCAGTGCAAGGATGCTGATTCAAGATCTATGCTCTTCAGAGTGGAGATTAGCAGGCTATGATCCACAGTATCAAAAACCTTACTAAGGTCTAGAAATACTGCACAAAGTTTCTGCTGTCTAGATCACTGTACCAGTCATTTGTTAATTTGGCAAGGGCCGAGATAGTGCTATGTTTAGACCTAAAGCCTGATTGCATGGGGTTTAGTACATTGTTAACTTCCAGATAGGCTCTAAATTGATTGCTGACAACCTTTTCCAGGAGCTTAGACAAGATTGGCAGTAAGGAAATCAGTCTATAGTTGTTGAGGTCACAGGTATCCCCAAATTTAAACAACGGGATAACACGGTCGGTATTCCAAATTATAGGAAGGGACCCTTGGGACAGTGCTAAATTAAATAGATGTGTGATAGGAACAGCAAGGACATGATAAGCAATTTTTATAAAGTAGGGATCCAATGAATCAGCTACAGCACTCCTCTTTATATCCAACCAAAGTATCAAATCTTTGACCTCCTTCAATAATACAGGTTGGAAAGAGAAGACAGGTACTGGGGCAGTAGTGTTTATACAGGAGATACTTAGCTGGGAGCAGACCAGAGCTGCAGGGGAATTGTCAAAGGCTAGACCAGCTGTGACAAAATGATTGTTGAAAGCTTCTAATATCCCCTGTTTATCACATATAGTTTTCCCCTTGGATGTGATTTTTGGTGGCAAGGAGTTACCCGGGGTATAACTGGACATAACCTTGACTGTCTTCCAGAATTTAGAGGAGCATTTTGCAGCAGAGTCCAACTCCCTAAGATAGAATGATGCCTTGGAGTCTGACAATTTTTGTACATGCATTGCATGTCTTCCTAAAATGGCACCAGTCTGAGTCCAGCTTCATCTGCCGTGCCTTTTTCCACAGCTTATCCCTGACTAGCAGGGTGGTCTTCAGTTCAGGTGCGAACCAGTGTCAAGTTTTATTTTTTAATCAGATTTTTACCGTCGGGGCATGTACATCTAGGGCTCCTACTAGAATTTCATTAAAGATATTGTATGCCATGTTGACCATGATGGCTAGGTAGAAGTCTTGCCAATGTGGTGAATGTCCCAGTTCATATGTATAGGTGGCCACATCAAAGCTACACCGTGTCCTTGTAGTGATTAATTTAGTTGAAGGCCTGTGTGATGTAGTGACCTAACTGCAGCAATAAACAATGGTCACTGACATCGGTGAAGAAGGTTCCAGCGTGCGTGAAAAGATGTGGCTCATCAACTAAAATAACATCCAATAATGAACTATTACAAGGGTTCTTTTTATTAGGATGTGTAGGCTCTTGAATTTGCTGCACTAACCCACGAGCGTCACAAAAGGTGTTTAGGGGTGAAGCATGCTTGGAGAGCTAGTCAAAATTACAGTCCACAAGTATAATTGTTTCAAGATTCTCTTTCTCAATTACAGTACCAAGGTGTGATAGGAGTAGTGTTCCACAGATGGGGGTCTATAACAACCAATCACTCTAATGGCCAGAGAAGTAGATAACTCAATCTTAAGTGTTAGCCATTCAAACTCATTTTTAACAGAGGTTGAATTCATGCAGGATATTGTGAACCTTTCCTTGATGTATATTGTCACTCCACCTCCCCTAGTAGGTCTATTAGTTCTGAATAGCTGGTAGGAGCGGATGCTAAACTCTCTATCCTGTGAGGCTGGCCTGAGCCAGGATTTAGATATTACCAGGACACCAGGTTGAGTATGGCTGATCCATGCCTGTATCACAGTGAACTTTTTTAGTAGACTATAGACATTGACATGTCAGAAACTCATTTCTTGAAGAGTGGCAGTGTCTGATGGAGAAGAGAGAGAAGAGATGCGACCAGGGTTTAATTCGATGTTACTCAAGCATATCAGTAATAGAAGTAGCAGCTTCATTAAGGCATCAAAAGTTAGTTTGAGAAGCCTGGCCCTGGTACGCTTATGATTCTTGATATGTTGGATAAGCCCATCACCACCCCTAAGGGTCTACCATGCTAATGCTAGGTGAAGCAATACCCTGACCAAGATGTGTAGAGGGTGGCTAATACAATATGGAACAGAAGGACTAACTTGAGGAGGTGGCTCAATATGGGTACCATCACGATAGGTACCCAGGTTGTGCTCAGACAGTAGTACTATCTGCATGGTACATAAATAACTAGTGGGTAAGTCAGTGTATTGAGAGCAATACTTTAAGGGGTCAGTCTCTGCATGCACAGGCTTTCTGAGGGTAAAATGCCACCTTGACACAACAGAGGATAATCATAGAGATATTAGTGAAGAACCCTTCATAATGGTGCTATGCAGGCCTCCCATGCTCAAATGCAATAGGAGGTAATGTTAAGCAGAGTTTATGGCAAAGCAACCTCAGCGACAGTGTCAGGAGACGCCTATGATATCAGCCGGCTATCTTAGGGGCATTCCTAATTGGACAACTGAAGAATTGGAGAGGTCGACAAAAACCTTCGTAGTCATCCTTTTAGAAGTGGGAGGGGAAATGGTGTATTCAATAAGTGGAGGGGGGATAGGTGCTAAATTAGTGGCTTTTGCCACACCTTGAGCGAAGAGAGTCCAGGCTTGAGGTCTCGGGCGGCGGCTGTGGAAGCGCCAACCACCTGGTGTCCGATAGCCTGCGCCTGTGGGGCAGGGAGCCCCTGGAGAGCTTGATCCCAGCTGGGGAGAGATGGAAAAGGACAAGTTTAAATGATGGCCATGGACAAAGGACCATCTGCACCAGCAGGAGAGCCAAATTAGCAGGACAATGGGATGTGTATTCCCTTGGCGCCTAAAGTCTGGTGCATGCACAAAGTTTCAGAAAGGAGCTTAATCACGTAAAATATTAGCCCTTTACACTCTAAACAATGGTAAAATTTAACTTTTAATAATCAGAAGACAAGTAAATACAACTTTTTTGTGCAAAGTTCAGTAAACAAGTTCAGTTTTGGCTGAATTTTCAAAAAAAAAAACAGAAGCAGACTGCAGGAGCCAATCGGAGGCCAGTGCCCAAGAGCGCTCATGTACTGATTGGTTGGCAGCTTTTGCCATACCTTGAGTGAGAAGAGTCCGGGCTTGAGGTCTCGGGTGGCAGCTGAGGAAATGCTGACTGCCCGTTGACTGAGAGCCTGTGCCTGTGGGGGAAGGAAGCCCCTGGAGAGCTTGATCCCGGCTTGAGCATGGAGACTCCAGGCTTGAGGTCTCAGGCAGTGGCTGTGGAAGTGCCAACTGGCCAGTGTCCAAGAGCCTGTGCCTGTGGGGCTGGGAGCTTCTGGGGAGCCTGATCCCAGCTTGAGCGAGGAGAGTCCAGGCTTGAGGTCTCAGAAAAGGGAGACTAGTATAGGCCCAAGCATTGAAACTTGTGGGACTTCGGTGAGGATAGAGAGGGGGATGAGAGGACATTTCCTACCTGAATTGACTGCTGCTAGCCTGAGTGGTAGGAACAGAACCAGTTTACTTTTGTGTTTGATAAGCTAGCAGATGCAATCTTCAGTAGAAGGAGAGAATGGGATACAGAGTCAAATGCCTTTGCTAAGAAAAAGAAAGATTGCTGCAGTAATATGACCTTGGTCCTTCCCTGAGACGATTGAGTCTGTGACCTGCAGCAGGGAGGATATGGGAGAATGATTCCACTGGAATCTGGCCTGGAAGGGGGAGACAGTGTTAGTGGAGGACAGGAATTCAGGAAGTCTAGAACAGACAATGGATTCCTGCAGTTTGGAAAGGGAAAGAAGTAGGGATATGGGCTGGAACTTTCCAGGAAGAGAAGGGTCACCACCTTTTTGAAGGGGCAGCACCTTTGTCACTTTCCAAGCCATAGGGATGGTGCAAGAGAGAAAAAAGAGATATAAGAGGTGTTTGAGTGGAGCTTCAATAGCTGGGGCAGAGATGTGGAGCTGCTTGGGGTGGAGTCCATCAGGGCTAGATTTGGAAAGGTTCAGAGACAGTAGAGTTTGAAGGACCTCTGGAGAGAAATTGGGGGGGTATTGTCTCTGGACAGTGGGGGATGAAACTGTCAGATGAGGCAGGAGACAGGTAAGCTGGAAGTGCACAGGTGATAAAGAATTTATTTAAGATCACAGTGACAGAGGAGGGATCAGAAACAGAAGAGCCATCCACAACAAGGGTGGCAGGAGTGGACTGGGATGGAGTGTCAAGAAGAGAATGGATCACATGGCAACATTTTGAATGTGAGTTTTGATTTGCGTGGAGGTGGATTTTAAAGTATACAGCCTTACCTATGAAGGCAGCCTTTGTACAGGCATTCTGAAGACATCTGTATGTTAGTAAGTCAACCAGAGCCTGGGTGGTGTTAAAATGTGTCCAAGCTTGGTTGCGAGCCTTGCACATAGCAATGAAGTTAGATGAGATCCAGGGGTGGTGCATTTGCTTATCTCTGGTTTTCTTTAGAGGTGTTATGAAGGTCCCATATCTGAGAGAAGATTCTGGTGAAGTGGCCATGCGTGCAGTTAATATTTGGGTGGAGAACACTGAAGACCAGTCTGCACAGGTGAGATTATGAAGAAGGGCATTGGTATCGAGGGTGCTGAGCAGTTGGAATCAGATGCATTTGGGGTCTTAGTGGGGAAGATGCACCTTTCCTACACAGTATGTTAGACAGTGATCACTGAGGAAACCTGTGAGGACACCTGAGGCGACAATGTGATGGGGATGGGAGGACCCAGTCTAAAAGGGAATCGTCAGAGGAGTATGGATTATAGTGAGTAGGTTCAGTGACTAGCCAAGTAATATTTAGGGACTCAATTCTTTGTGTAGCAGATTTGGAGGAAGTGGAGAGCCAGTCTAGGTTGAAATCACCTAGAACGAAAAGTTTGCCAAAGGCTGTGTGGGAAGAAATTGAGGTGACACAGGAGACAAGTGATGTAGGTGTTAGCTTGGGGGAGGTAAAAAGCACACCTACATGGATTGGGAGAGATGAGGGGAAGGAAAGGGTGACAATAATGAGTTCATGGGAGGAAGGGGAGGATTCACATAGGGAAATGGAACAGGAAAGAGATTAGCGCATGTTCAAGGCAACCCCACCATCATGTTTAGCATGGTCTTGTCTGTAGAAGTGGAAGTCAGGAAGGGAAAGGGAGAAGTCTGAGATCCTGGGGGACAATCATGATTCAATGATGCATAGGATGTCAGGGGGTACTGGGCTATGAATAGTTTAAGAGTGTCAAATTTGGGGAGAAGGCTCCTGGTGTTTAAGTAGATAAGGCAGAGTATATTTGGAAGAATGGGGTGGTGGGCTGAGAAGTGGGGACAGGGTGGGATTTGATGTCCCCTGAGAGTGGTAGGAGAAGGAGTGGGTATAGTAAGGGGCATTTATATTCTTTGGGAGAGTGAGGTGGGTAGGGAAGGGAAGTGGACAGATGCCAGCAATAAAGAAAGAACTCATAGTTGAGCAGAGAGGAGGACAGCACAGCATGCCAGGGTGAATGTTGGGGCATCAGGAGAAGTTGAGAGAGAGAGAGTGTTGTGGGAGATATGAATGGGGTGCATGTTTGGGAGCTGAGAAGGGGAGTGAGTGTAGAGGGAAGAGGATAGCTGGAGGTATTTGGGTTTGGGTGGGACGTGGGTAGGAAGGATTTGCGAGAAGGCAAGAGGATAAAGAGGTAAGGCATGGTGGGATGTGTGGTGATTTGGCCACTGGAGTCATATTGCTGTCATATTTCCTTTAATGTTTTATGCTTAATGTCCAAAAAGGCCAGGGTCTAAGGTTTGTTAGAAGGATGCCTATTTTACTGCAAGGATACTCGGGAAGAGTTGATGTATAGTTCAGTGTGTGACATTTTCCCTTTGCCGAGGACAAAGGCTTGCTTGGAGGTAAACAGGAGTTAAATTTCAGTAGGGGATTGGAATTTCCTGTAGCTGATCAAAGGAGAAGATTCCATAAATGACATGAGATGGAAGGGCCATCTGATCTGGTTATAACACTTTGAATTTCAAAGAGAAATGGTTTTAGAGCAGGGGTTCTGCAGATGCCCAGTCTAGGAAGCTACTATTTAATTCTCTTCCAACTGCCACAGTCTAGTTTCATTTTAACAGTGTCAGGAAGATAATGTAGATCAAAGCCAGCACAGGGAGGTGGGACTGAAGGAAATCAAAATACGGATAATTTTGGTTCACTTGCAACTTTGGAAAGAGAACGAGAGATCCCCACTGGCCTAGAGATGAACAGTTGGACCTTGAAATATTAAGGCCTTTAGCCAGTTACAGTCTAGTTTTATAGACTGCAGAAGAGGGCTACATAATTCCTCTTAAACAGAGACTCTGGGCAGAAGCCAAATTTCCTGACATACATAAAGACTGCCAGACATACTGAAGACCAAAGACTGCAAGAAAAAGCTGAGACTCTGAGACACAGCAGAGAAAATGAGAGCCCTTGCAAAACTCACCAATTTTTGGAACTGATTCTCTACAGAAAAGGTAGAAATTATCCAGTTAATTCATTGGTTCATTTTGGATTTGTTTTCCAACTTTGCTTGTAGTTATCCTGTAACCAAATCTCTAAATTATTTGTCTGTATGTTTGTATGGTACTCATTTAAGCAATCAGTAAAAGCTCTTGCTTTTATTTTAAAATCCTACTGCCTGAGAGTGATTTGTTGGGTGTGAAGGTGGTGGGAAGGTTTATTCCATCTGTATCTTGCTTATTTAGTTCTAAGGTGCCCCACACAACTGAAACAAGGATTGCGTGGAATGGAATATGGGGCCTTACAGTAGGGTAAAAGTACACAAGGTCTCCAGAGGGGGCCTGTGGAGTATGAATCAGGTTCCTGCACCACTTGTGGGAGAAGCCACAATCAGGTTATGAGTGCAGCCCCAAAGATCTCGTAACACCTGGGTTCTCCCCCAGCTCAGCAACCAAAGAGGGCTGTTACCTGGCTTCAAACTCAATACTGTATTTTACTTTTACCAAGAGAGAGAGGAAGCCCTGGGCCCTTATGGTGTGTTCAGTTGTGAAATCAGCAAGCACTCTAAAAGGACAGAAGGGGGCTTTTCCTGACCCCCCCTGTCATGGGTTGCATTTGGGGGAGGGCACTGTGAACTCAGTGGACCTGCCCCCCAGGAGTGTGTTCATGACAGGAAGGAGTAGGAGGGCGACTTGATAGAATACGTGGGTGAGTAAGGAGAGTAGCAGGTAGAGGTGGGGGAAGGGAACAGAGTACAGTGGGCAACACGAGGTAAAAGTTATTTCCTGAGAAGAGGTGTATAATTAGAAATGTGCAATACAATGAGTTTAGCAACAAGCAAGCACCTCCAAAAGCATGCAGAGCAGGCTAAAATTTGTGGAGGGCATAAGTTAGGTCAGAGTGTGAAAGAGTGCACACCGTTATTTTTTTTTTCTCAGTCCTAACCCTTGCTGGGTCTGCAATGATATTTCAGAGCAAAATGTGGTGACCATCTATTTTTATTTTGATAAAAAAACAAAATTCAAACATTTACAAAATTCTCGAATGTTGGTGGAACTAGAAAATTCTACCATCAAATAAAACTGGAAGATGCCTGGAATCTTTAATAACGAGAAAAGGCAGGGTCACTTTTTTGGCCCAGTTTTGTTGCACTGTGGCTTTAAAGTAAAGATAAAGCACTGGAAGCCACAGGAAGGCTCAAGTACATCTACTCAATAGAAATGTGCCCATAAGTAGACCGAAGGCTCATACCAAAGGCACAAAGGAACAAGAAGGCATAAATGCCCATTAAAGGCTCCCAATGACCATGTAATACTTCAAGTTAGCCCCAGATAATATATGTTTGTCCAACTGACATTTAAAGACTTCTGTATTATTACTTATAATAATATCCAACGGTAGTTTATTCCAAGGTCAAATTGTTCTCAGAGTGAAAAAATGTTTTCTAAGAGTAGTATTAAAAGGCCAACCTGAAGAGAGTTTTAACTGGAAATTGAAATTTACAGTGAATTACAAAAGTTAAAATTGTAATATACAGTATTTGCTGGAAGTAATACCAAACAACAGACAATATGGTTTGCAACATTCCACCATTCTTATATTCTCCCTCTCTGAATGTTTCCAGTCTCCACTATGACATCAGCTAGCTGAGTCATGCAAGGCATTCTGGGCTATGCAGACTGCAGGAAATATAACAGCCTGCAATGCAACATAGTAAACTCTGCCTTACCATAGTAGATACCCTTATAGTAAACTGTATATAACACCCCCCCTTTAATTTGCGACAACTCTGTCCTATTAGTAAATGTTCTTGCTTTTTATTAATGTAACTTTAACCAACAATTTAGCATTAAACAAACAGTTTATTCCTTGCTATGCTGACAAGGCAGAGGGGACTGCTCTGACCTCGTAACAGGTTCAGGGGATTATTCTGCCCCATTTCTGGGTTGTTGTTCTGTAGTCTGACTTTTATAGATTCAGTCAGTTTGGAGATTTATGAGCTCTTACTGGATAACGTCTTTCAAAGTTTGACTCATTTCCACCATTGGTTACTGACACATCCATGTCAGTATGAGCACTCCCTGATGAAGGTTGTAGTGCAACTGCTTCTGGCTGTGCTGTAGAATTCAAAAATTAAGTTATCTCAATGGTAAGATCTGATGTGTCCCCTATTGACTATAGAGGTACTGCAGTCATGTCTCTTGTATTCCCCCAGTGCATGGAACATGTTGCACTAGAGTCCAGATCTTGTACCGTGGACAGTAACAAAATGTCTACATGCAAGTCATGCACTCTTGAGCCCATCTGAACCAAATAAACCAGAGGCCCATGTTTCTTTACAACAGTTCCATTTTTCTTTCCCCTCTGGTGAACAACGTACCTGCACCTTGTCCTGAGGTTTGAATTCTCGCAGATTTTTCTGACACTTGTCATGCTATACTTTCTGCCTCTCTTACTTGGCTTCAGTGGTTCTCCAAAGGCTTAGCCTAAGCCAAGTAAATATGTCTGTGAGCAGACACTTCAATAGCAATTTAGCTGGTGAACAACCAGTAACTGAATGTTGGGTGCACTGATAAATACAATGGAAATCTACCAGCCAATGTCGGAGTGACAGTTTGGCCCTGCTGAGGTCTACACTTAGAACTTCCTTTATAAGGGCCTTTTTAGTGTTTGCACATATCTGCAGCACAGTTTGAAGCTGAATGGTAGGGAGCTATACAGGTATTTTTAATTCCATTGGAATTCATGAACTGTGGAAATTCTGCTGAGGTAAACTGATGCCCATTATTGGGAACCACTTCCTCTGTCAGGCCATTTGATGCAAATAGATTCCGTAGTGCTTCTATGGTGTTGGCCATTGTTACTGTGGACATTATAATCACCTCCATCATTTAGAATGACTGTACATAATGACAAAGAAGTATTGTTTGTCTTTCTAAGTGAAATCAATGTGGATTTTCTGCCAGACTCACTCGTGAGAGCCATTTCCAGGGATGAAGGTGTGCCACTGGTGCCATGTTCTGAACCATCATGCACACTCCTAAGCACCTTCTGCTGAATGTCTTTATCTAGTTCTGGCCACCAGAAGTAGCTCCTTGCTAGGGCCTTCATTGTGCATGTTCCTGGATATTCACTGTGCAAATTCTCAAGCAATCTGTTCCAGTAACCTGGGAGCATAATAACATGCAGTCCCCACAGTATGCAGCCCTGCTCTGTTGACAGCTGATCTCTTTGCATAAAATAATGATGTACTACCTCATCAGTTACAGAACCAGGCCAGCCATTTAGGGTGAATTCCCACATCTGTGAAAGAAGAGGATCCTTACACGCCCCTTCCGCGAAATCTCTGGATGACACAGATAATTCCCCAGCACAGGAAAAGAAGAAAACATCTGCCTCTTTAACTGGGGTTGTCTGTCCTTGGCATGGCAACTCGATAGGGAACACACATTACAATGCTCCCCTGATTTCCAATAATTATTATTCTACTGATAAGCAAGCAAAATTAACACCCACCTTTGCATCCATACAGCTGCTAGTGTAGGTATTGCTGACTTTGGCCCAAAATGGCCCTTAGAGGCTTATGGTCAGTAACAAGTGTACATTGTCAACCATAAAGATATTTATGAAATTTACATACTCCAAAAATTATCCCAAGTGTCTCTTTCTCAATTTGCGCATACAGTAATCCCTCACTATAATGAACATGTTGGGAGCCATGGACCACATTCGTTACAGTGGCATATTTGTTATAACGAGGAATGCACGGTGACAGTTTGATTCATTAACAATCAGTAGCAGTCTAAATGCCTTTATTTTAATCAAATATCCTTTATTTTAATAAAATTGATTAAAAAAGCAAGTTATTGATTTTGAGATTAACTTTGTACTGTATGTATTTAATTTCTGTGTTAATATTACATCAGTGCATCAGTGCATTGGTACCTCAGCCTCACAGTATAGTACAGTACTGTACTGAGCAATTTGGCATTAATTGTCCTGTTCCTGAAAGAATGATATTATCATTGTTTTAGAAGCATTCTTTTTTATTGCCAAGTCCCTTGCATATGATAGTGCATTTCTAAGTTGCAGTACCTAAAAGGGGTCCACATCCTGAGACTGCATCCAGTGCAAGCCCGATTCTAATCAACAATTGCCTGTTGGTAGGATGGCACTAGCATGCAGGCTTCTTCCTCCTCCTGATCCTCCTCTTCACTTTCTAGCTCCTGACTGTTGGTATTGCAATGACAATTTTGTTGTCACTTGGCTGGTAATATGTTGTTGCTGCATCATCCAAAGAAAGCCAGTCATCAATTGTGTCTGCAGAGTAATGATCAGGGGGAATAAGATTCAATTGTTCTGCAAGGCTAGCAATCTCATTGGTGTCATCAGGTTCATTGTTGGGATTGTGTGCTCAGCCTGCAAAAGGTCACCAAAGGTTGCAGCCAAGGTAATGTTCCAACAGTGGTAAATGGTAGTCTCCATAATGTTAGCTCAAGCCTCACCACACAAAATAGACACATCTGTTAAAAAACATTTTTTCAGGTAGCCTGTAACCTGTGCACTTTCGGAGGATACCAAATCACTCAGTAATCACTTTCTGTCATTTTTATTAAATGTGGCAATTATGCCTCAGTCGAGTGGCTGAATCCTGGATGTTGTGTTCTTGGGAAGGAATAAAGTTTTGATTCTTCCATCCCATGAGCACCACTTGCATTCATCTGGATGTGCAGAGCACTGGTCTATGAGAAGGATCGCTTTTATAGGTAATTTTTGTCTTCTCACGTGTAGTCTAACAGACAGGAACAAAGTCGGTGAAAAAACAGTTCATGAAAATTTCAGAAGTCATCTATATATTGCAGCTATGCCATAGGTGACATGAGGGAAGGACAGATCTGTATGATGGAAATACTGTGGATTAGCAAATTTGTCAGAGAGTAGGGGTGTTATTTTGTGGGTCCCAGTTGCAGTGGAATAAAAAAGAAGTGTTACACAATCATTGCTTATTTTAAAACCCTTGCTGGTCTTATTCTCATTATGGCCAGCCAGAGTCATATCTGGTAGGCAGCCCCAGAACAAAACTCATTTCATCAGCATTATAGATCTGTTCTGGCTGGTACCCACTACTCCCAATGATGCCTCATCATTTTGGCAAAAATTAATTTGCAGCAGCATTGTCAAAGGATTGCTGTTCTTCTGTGATACAGACACATCTAATGCCGTGTCTCTGCTGGAACCTCCATAACCAACTGGAAGATGACTTAAACTTTGTTTAATGGCCATGGATCTAGCGAGCAAACTGCTCAGTTTTTTGTTGCACAATGGGACTGACACTGGCACCCCATTAATGTACTGCTAGGTGAACTAAAGTTGGGTTGCTTTTTTAATTTCATTTTCATCAGGGCACCACAGTTTTTTGCATGACAGTACTTCACTCTCACTGCACTCACTGTCAAAGTCCCTCAGGGACTACTCCTGTTTACGTCAAGTGCATATTGTCAACTTTGATTAGCCCATTCCCAGTGAAATCTTTGCCAAACTTTTGCTGCTTTTCAGCTGTTTAATAGCAAGCTTCGTTTACACTGTGTACTTGGTCCTCTTCATTGTGTTGTGTGCTGTGGTGAGCTTCATTACTTGCATTTAAAGGCTACTACTTAACTAATGACTGTATGCAATTACAGTGATTGACACAGACAATCAGTGGAGTAAATGAGACAGCTGATTGTCTATGTCAACTCGGGAGCCACTGATCGAGTTTGTTGTACCTGTGAATTCTCTACAATGGGGTTCGCTATAGCGAGGGGCACTGTAGCTCCTTTCATTAGTGGATAAGGTCCGTGATGCAAAGGCAATAAGCCTTTCTTTGCCATCTTCTGTTATATGGGATATCACTGCCCACACCCCATATGGTGAAGCATCACAGGTTAACCTTTATGGCTTCTTCATATCATAGAGCACTGAGACTTGACTGTTTAAGATTTGTTGTTTGCATTTATTGAATGCTGTTTCACATTCACCTGACAACTTCCAAGGCTTATCCCTCTGTTGGATCTCATGTAAAGGTTTCATGGTAGTTGCCAGTCCTTCCAAAAACTGACCATAATAGTTCAGTAATCCAAGGAAATTTCAAAGCTCAGTGACATTGGTAGGCCAGGATGCTCTCTGTATGGCAATAACCTTTTCTGTAGTGGGGTGCAATCCTTGTGCATCAACTACATGTCCCAGATATTCCACACTGGGCTGTAAAAACCTACATTTCTCCTACTTTACCCAAACTACTAAGGACTGAAGCCGGGTAAGTAATCTATCCAGTAACTTTAAACATTCCTCTATTGATTGGCTTTTGATCAAAATGTCATCTAGGAAGCACACCACATGATCCAGTTCTTGCAACATTTGTTCCATTACTGACTGGAAAATAGCATGAGCACTAGAAATGCCATATGGTAATCTGTGGTATCTATACAATCCTGAATGTAAAGTTATAGTCAGATACTTCTCAAAATTTGCATACAATTCAGGTTGCTGATATGCATTTGACAAATCCAGTTTTGTGAACTAGATCCCACTTGCCAGAGTAGCAAACAAATCTTCAGCATTCAGAAGTGGATATGTCGTGTTATCAATACATTGATTTATAATAACATAGTCATCACATATGCAAAGGGACTTGTCTGATTTTGGTACTACCACAGTTGGTTCTGTCCATCTACTTCAGGCCCCTTGGAAATTATACTGCTGACCTCTAACTTTGCTAACTCTTTTTTTTATTAAATATGCTTTATTAGATGTTTTACAATAGTAGGATTTAGTAGTAGCACTTTGTTCTTGTTGTTACATCTATGTTGGTCCATTAAAAGGTATCAAATCATTTGCTTCTGGATCTATCACAATAATAGGGAAACATTGGCATCTATACAAACATGAAACAACCAGGTCTACTAAACCACCCACCTCCCACCTTGCTAACTCTTTAGCCACAGCCTCATGAAGAGCATAAAGCATAGGCCATGGCTTGTGAAACAAAGGTTCTGCTCCAGGTCGCAACTTTACTTTTGTTATAAAGTTCACCCAAAACAGGAACCAAAACAAAAAAAAGAGGAACTCCCAAAAACTTCTGATCATAGGAGACTTCATGATTCGGGGAGTTGATGCGTATCTCCAGCCATGGGTAATGGTCTGTTGTCTCCCAGGTACATCAGTGTGGAAAGACACTGGCCATATTGCTAAAATTGTTCAGAAAGCAGGAGAAAACATTGATGTTCTGATACACATAGGGACGAACAATCTCACCAGCCGGTCAGTTGTGGAGACCAAGGAACACCTGACCAGGCTGGGTGACAAACTATCATCCTATTCATCCGGCATCTTCTTCTCTGAGATTCTGCCAGTCTGGGAGAGGGGGCAGATGGATGGAATGTCAGAGAAGGGGACATAGGGGATATAAACATGTGGATGAAGGGTCAGTGCCAGGAAAAAGGACACAGATGTGTAGGGAATTGACAACAGTTTTGGGAGCAAAAGTTCTTTAAATTTGATGGACTGCATCTGACTAAGAAGGGAGTCAGTGCATTGGGACAAAAGTCTGATGTCTTTGCAGAATATTTAAACTAGCAAATGGGGAGAGGAGTGCAGCACCGCATACGTCGAATGGGAAGAACACCCCTCCCCCCTCAGCTAGTGGTCAAATAGGAGTTCAGCATGTTGGTAGTTCATTTGCATCATCGGGTAAGGAAAAGGTCCATCTCCCATACGATGCACAGTGGAAATGCCAGACATCACCCAATAACTAACACACTGAAATCTGGCCAATGGAAAATCATGTATACTAATGCTCGCAGTCTGGGAAACAAGATCCCAGACCTGCAGGCAATAATGACAGAGGCTAAACTGGACATAGTAGCCCTTAACGATGCATGGTTTACCAGTAACCACACTTGGGAGACTTCAGTACCTGGCTATGTACTCTTCAGAAGAGACTGAGTTACAAAAGGGGGGTGTGTTGAGTGGCCCTTTGTGTCAATGAAAATATCAAAGCTACAGAAATTCTGAATACACATAAGGAGCCAGAAAAACTGTGGGTCACCTTGGAAACAAGAAGAAATGGGACAGCCATACAAACTGGGGTTGTGTACAGGCCTCCAGATCGGGGCAGGACATGGACACATTACTGTTAGAAGATATACAAAACATGTCAGCTAAAGGGGAGGTTCTGATAATGGGAGACTACAACATGCCAGATACAGATTGGTCAATCAATACCAGCAAAAACATCTGCCAGAACTAGACACATGGTGGATTCCCTGTGGGAGGGGGACTCAAACAACTGGTACAACAACCCTCAAGAGACAGGGTTGTCCTAGATCTAGTAGTAACTAACAGGGAAAGGATCACAGATCTCCAGGTAGAAGGTCACCTGGGGGCCAGTGACCATCACATGGTATGGTTCAATTTGGCCACTAGAACTAAATCATCCCATTCCAAGGCAACAATATGGGACCTCAGAGGAGCTAACTTTGATAAGATGGCCAACAAAGTTAAGCTAGCCATGGCAAAAAGAAATGCGGGGTGGGGGGTACAGGCAAAGTGGGCAAGCATTTAAAATGCAGTACTTGAAACAACATCCAATTGTGTTAGAGGGAAAAGGAAGTGCAAAAGAAGAAGGAAACTACTTTGGTTCTCAAAAACAGTAGCAGAATAGGTCAGAGCCAAACGGCTGGCCTTCAGGAAATATAATGGAATGCAGCAGGATGAAGATAGGGAGGTATACCAAACTTTACTAAGGGAATCAGGGAAGGCAGTAAGGCAGGCAAAGGCCCAAACTGAGGAAACACTAGCACAAACAGTAAAAGAAGGTGACAAGACTTTCTATAGCTACATTAGTGAAAGGAGAAAGTCCAGAGGGGGGAATTGCTAAGATCAAAGGGGATAAGGGGGCATGTGAGGAGGAGGAGGACCATGTTCAAGTTCAAGTTCAAGTTTATTGCAGGAAAACTCCATTGAGCAAGCTCATTCATAAGGAGACATGTACACTGATAAAGAACATTACATAAAATGAAAATACTTGATAGAACAATAGTTTAACATGTATTCATGTGTACACTTAGTACAAGCAGGATATTACATAAAAGGATACAACATGGGATGTAAAAGCATCTATCCTAAATAGATACTTCTGCTCAGTATTTACTCAACAGAAAGTAGGACAGGGCCCACAGCTCAGCACCTTGGACATGGGGGGTGCACTAATCCCTTCACAAAAGAAAAGGTCCTACAAGATCTTGAAAAGCTCAGGGTGGACAAGGCAATGGGACCTGATGGCATACATCCCAGGGTACTAATGGAGCTAAGGGTGTAACTAGCAGAACAATTATTAGAATTGTTTAGTGAGCCTCTGAGCACAGGAGAGGTCCCAGAAGACTGGATAAGAGCTCATGTGATCCCGCTCCACAAGAGTGATAGCAGGGAGGAGGCAGGGAACTACAGACCAGTCAGTCTTACCTCAGTAGTGGGCACGATTATGGAGGCACTCCTTAAGGAAAGAATAGTGCAACACCTGGAATCCATAGGAGCACAGGATCCAAGACAGCATGTGTTTACAAAAGGAAGGTCCTGTCAAACTAATCTCATAGATTTCTTTGACTTGGTAACCAGAGTAGTGGACCAAGGGGGAGCAGTTGATGTCACCTACCTTGACTTCAGCAAAGTTTAAATATTGTTCCAAAGAGAAGATTGATTAATAAGCTGGGTAGGCTCTGGGAGGGTCAGAGGTTGGCCAACTGGGTGGCAAACTGGTTGATGGGCAGAAAACAGAGAGTGGTGGTAAATGGTATACAGTCAGAAGAGATGCAAGTTACAAGTGGTGTACCTCAGGGATCAGCCCTGGGGCCAGTCCTCTTCAATATCTTCATCAGTGACATTGCAGATGGACTGAAAGGTATTATTTGTCTGTTTGCTGATGACACCAAGATCTGCAACACAGTAGATGATCCAGATGGGGTGGGCAGAATGAGAAGAGATCTGGCTAAACTAGCAAAATGGTCAGAAGAGTGACAACTGGAGTTTAACGCAAAGAAGTCCAAGATCATGTACATAGGGAAGAGATACCCTGAAGCCACCTACAGGCTGGGGGGGGGAGTTGCTGGCAGTCACAAAGGAAGAAAGAGACTTGGGCATCATCATTACCGATGACCTGAAATTATCCAAGCAGACCACTAAAGCAGTAAGTAAGGCTAGAGGGATGCTGGGGTGTATTAGTAGGGATATCACAAGTCAGAAGAGGGAGGTAATAATCCCTCTTTACAAGACACTGGTTAGACCCCATCTGGAATACTGCATGCAATACTGGAGGCCACACCTTCACAATGACATTAACCAAATTGAGGCAGTCCAGAGAAGGACAACTAAAATGGTGCAGGGACTGCATCAGAAAACATATGAGGACAGATTAATGGAGCTCAGTATGTATATCCTAGAGCAAAGGAGGTAGAGAGGTGATAGGATTGAAACATTCAAACACCTTAAGGGCATTACCAAGGTGAAAGAGTCTAACATGTTTCAATACAAGAAAAATGGCAGGACAAGAGGACACAGCATGAGATTACAGGGAGGCCTATTAAGGGGTAATGTGAAGAAGTTCTTTTTCACAGAAAGGGTGGTGGATGCATGGAACGGCCTACCTCAGGAAGTGGTGGATATGAATACAGTGCAGGGCTTCAAACAGGCATGGGATAGGCATAAGGGAGCAATACAGATGAGTATGAATAGACAGGCCATTGGCAGAGCAAAGGCTGATGCCACATTCATAAGGTAGAAAAAGAAATGGGCAGACTGGATGGGTCTTGCGGTCCTTATCTGCCGTCAACTTCTATGTTTCTATGATTCTATGTTTCTATGTTTATGGGCCCTAACCATTCTTCAAATACTGCTTTATGGTCAATCAAAATCTCTTTTACTGTTCCATAGATAGATAGATACATAGATGTTGCTGGCAGATAAGGGCCTACTGCCCAACTAGTCTGCCCATTTGCACAACTGTGCTCCTCTGTGAAGTCAGTCTTTGTGCCACCTGGAAAATATCTGACCCATTTAATCCGCATACGGCCATTTGGTCCCCAGACAAAACATCGCGGTGTGGTTGTTGTGGATAAATAGTCGGCAGGACATTTGGTTGCTACCTTAACCATCACGCGGACAAAGTGGAGCGGTACAACTAGTCGACTTAAACTAATGTTACTGATGAATGTATGCCGATGCCACAATATATGCTGACCGGCTGTACTGGAATATTATTCTGGTTTACTTCACTAAATCCTCTAAAACTCATTTTCAAAACCTTACAATCTAACTTCTGGTTTTGCACTTTTGGAGGGTATGCTGTATCTGTGGAGAACTCTGTTATTTCATAGGGGATACTCTAGAAATTATTCTTAATGAGGGACTTTCATACCAGGACAGACTTCAGAAAACTACAACACTGACACACAAATTATGTTGCTGTGGAAATGACTGATTATGACGACTATGCATGCCCAAGCTATATGGTATGATGAGATGCAATGTGCAGGAAAAAGCTCTAGGTTAGATTAAAATCTCTTAACTGATCCCCCCAAGCTGGCTCCCTCATGGTCTGCCATCCCTACCACCTTGCCGCAGCCCCCGGGACTTAACTGTCAACACAGGACAGTGGAGAATACATCATACAGGACACTGCTCACTTACTGGTAATCACTGTGCAAATTTAATTATGCTCAGTTACTACATGACCGCAACTACTATGCTGGTGACTACAGTGCCCTGCTACATTTTCACTGCCCCCACTTGACCGCGCCGAACATTACTGCTACGATTATTCCATAAACCATTTAATCTTATATGTTTAAGAGAGTTCCATCTCAACAATGCTGGCCTATCTATAACCAGTGTCAAAACAGTAGACTGCTCTCCATATGTAATTTGCCCTTCTACTTTTCCAAGTAAAGGACTTTCTACTCCCAAGTAAGTTTTGAGTTGCAGTGGAGCACTCTCCAAATGAATATGGGACAAATTTTGTTTGTAGGCTGTCCCTAGAATGATTGTTACTGTTGCTACAGTGTCTAGCTGCTATTCGCAGGTGTACAATCTACAGTAAATGGACTTTTATATTTATCCCTTTTCCACTTTCACTTGCTGTGTACACTGTAAATAGCCCAAAACAGTCATCTTCAGCAGTGCTGCTCATCTCCAAACTCTCCTATACACAGTGTGCTACATGTGTTACCCTCCTGGTTTTACACTTGCAGGCAATATGCCCAGTTTTGAAACACTGGTGGCATTTTTCATTTTTAAATTTGCAGATGCTAGGTTAATGTGTCCCACCACACCTAGAGCAAGCTTGCTAACTTCCCATATTTGTATCCCCCCAATTGCTTTGGACATCCCCCCATTGGAGTATATTTACTACTGGGGAACTGTGTCGCTGCAGTAGTCCCAATGCCCCACAGTTTATGTACACTACCAGGCTGACAAGGTATGTAGCCTGTAAGCTCCTATGCATTTTTGAAGCAAGTTCAATAGCTAAAGCAATTTCTGAAGCAGATTGGAAAGCCAGGACCTTTTCAGACAATTGATGTTTTTATGTTGTTTTGCTTTTTAAACCGCACACTAATCTATCCCTGAATGCTTCACTAAGAAAAGTTCCAAACTCGCAGTTTGTAGAATGACACTTTAAGGTTACAATATATAGAGAATAATGCATATGTACTGTAGGTGTGCAATATGCATTTTTTTTACACACCCAAGGTGTTTGATAATATATAAACCTCGAGAGCGAAGCTTAAGAGGTTTATATATTGTCACACACTGAGGGTGTGTAGAAAAAAACTGCAGATCACACACCTTCATATGTGTTATTTGTTATAATAACTGGTGTTAAGTAAATAAAGCTCAGAGTCTTTCATGGGCTAGCATGGTACACACAACCTGGTGTGAGACATTAAAAGCCGTATCAAGTTGCGGGTTTGTACAACTTTGCCATATCAACTTGTGGGTTGATACGACTTTTTGCAGGTATCAAAAATGAGCTGACATCAGGGGTCACCAATTATTATAATCAGCTATTGTTTCATAATCTTTTTGATGCCAGTGATAAAATCGAAAGAGCTGTGTGATTATCAGTGGTTTGGGCTTATAATGTCCTGTTAGAGTTTGAACAAGCTTCAAATAGGATTTATCTTTAGGTTTTTCTGGGGCTATTAAATTCTTAAACAATCCATATTATTGGGGTCCCATTACAGACAAGAAAACATTTACTTATTTTTTCTCTGCTATGTCATTTGTAGCCATCCACAGTTCAAGCACCTCCAGACAAATCAAAATGTTCTTTTGTCTCAGCAAACTCTGACATACTTCTAAACTAAGACATGGTGGTATAGCGTTCTCTTCCCTTTTTGACAAGTTCTCTTTCCAAGAAAAAGTCACTACCTTATCACCAGAAACTGTAATATACTTACTGGAAGTAGTAGCAAACAGACAGCATGGATTGTAACTTTCCACCATTCTTTATTCTCCATATCTGGCTGTCTCCAGTCTCCAGCACGGCATACTGTCACTGAGACATGCAAGGTATTCTGTGCTATGTAGTTTACAGGAAGTATAACAGTCTGCAATACAACATAGTAAACCCTGCATTACCATGATTGGAGAGACACTCATAATAAACAGCATATAACAAAAATGATTAGTGCAAATGGGATGGTATGAATCCAAATCAAGCATTCCAGCTATGAATCAAACATATTGGACATTCAGAGGGGAAATGCATCATAGAAATGAAGTACTGTTTAAACAGATAGATCCTACTCTTGAAAACAATTCATGGGGATAGTTTTAGAATTGAAAAGACAATAAAAAGCTCAAGATGTCATGTTTTGTCTGGGAATATACTCAGAAATAACTGAGATGCTGCATATATGTTCAAAATGTCCAACCCACCCAAGAAGGAACCAAAGAGAACCTCTGTAGTCCCATGAGATCCCCTCAAGAACTTGGGAGAAGGTAGCAAGTGATCTGTTTTAACTTCAAGAAAAAAACCAAACACCTAGAAATTGTTGCTTATTACTTTAAGGATCCTTGGATACGCCAGCAAAGAAACACCAAGAGAATTATAATAGTACACAGACTAAAAGTCATCTTTGCTCATCATGGAATAAATTACATTTTCATCCGAGGTAATGGACCATAATGCGCCAGCAAGGACTCAGTCAGTTTGCTAATCAGTATGGACTTGAATATTCTACTTGAAGTTAACTCTGTCCACAGTCAACTGGACTGGCTTAAAGAATGGTGCAGTTAATCATAAAATGCTGGGCAAAGGAGATGATCCAAACATAGCCTTACTTGACTATTCAAACACACCCATAAGTGACACTGGCTGTCCAGCACATCTCCTCATGGGATAAAGGTTATGTACAAAACTACAGGCATCAAAAACAAATACTGATTCCACATAATCTAATAAATAACATACAATTTCAGCTAAAAATCAGACATCAGTGTCAAACTATCATTATGATAAACATGCACAATTCTGTGAATATGAATAACAAAAAGGTAAACAGGGAAAATTTCACAAGCAGGATAAGTGAAAACCAGCAACAATACAACATAAGGTAGATGTACTCCCAGATCTTTGTAGTGAAAACACCCGAAAGTCAAATTTTGAGGTAAACAGAAGGTATCTACTATAGACCAAGGACAATAACATCTGTTTAGAAATCAGAATAGAGACAAACGATCACTCCAAACAGCAAGCAACTGGTAATACTAGTGATGCTCCATAATTACTGATACAGTGCAAGGAAGCACAATTTCTACTGCAGCAAATGGACATGTGGTATAAACCTCAAGTGGAAGACTGGTGAAAAACTCATCAGATACATAAAAGATTCCTAAATAAACATTTATTCTGAGTGAACTGTTTTAAGAGGAAAAAAAATGGATTCAATATATATTTCAGGTTATCGCTGTAGAAAGTAAAATAAGTCATTCAGAAAAATACTTAATTTTTTTAAAGATGTAACCTTTACAAATGTTGTTCGCTTGCTCTTCTCCATAAAATGGGAGAGACCATTCTCTTCTGCTAAACAAACTTACCATCTCTGGCCTCAACTACTCTTCCCATTCCTTGTTTTTGTCTTACCTCTCTAACCATACTCAATCAGTCTCTACTGAAGCTGCTCTATCTGCTTCTAGACATATCATTATGTGTGTGTGTTGGGGGGGGAGAGGGGTTCCCCACAAGGCTCTGTTGTTCTTCTTACCATTTGTCTGAATGATTTGCCAGTTACTGTAAAATCCTGAAAATATCTACAGTACATGTACTCAATCCTTTATTCCTCTGGGCAATGTTCTATATGTTTATATGTACAGTTCTTGTGTCTCTTATGGTTGTAAGAAGTGCGTTCTTGAGTTCTTTGGGTAAGAGAACTGTGAAGCAAAGCTGAACTGTTCTGCCACTCAAAGGATTTGAGAAGAATTTGTAATAACTATAGGAGACACAGAAACTGTTCATATAAACATATTATGAATCATCTTAAAGGCCTGTGTTTAAAAATATAATTTGAATTTAAAATCAGTATGTTCTACTTTGCAGAATATTTTTTCAGTTGCTTTCTCTTTTTTTTTGCCTTAAATGCACTTCTTCCCCAGTGCCAGGCAGTGTCTGTTCCAGCTCCTGTACCCCCCAACTGCCTCAACAACTTGTCATGACTGAAAGGCAGTCTTTTCTATTTGCTGACTCACCCATCCATCCTGTCTCATGCTGCTGCTGCTGTGATGACTCGGTGGGAAGGGAGAATCGGAGGTAGCAGCAACACATGCACAACTCTTCCACACTCCCAATGCTCTCCTGAAGACCTGAATACATCAGCAACTCCCCTCTAGCTCCCATGAAATATGCACTGGTGCTCCTCATGTGACTGCATCCACTGTAGATCAAGAAAGCAGTGTGGTATCTGGTAGTGGGGCCAGGAACCTGCAACTGAACTTAAGGTAAAAAGCAGCACTAAAGAGAACAGTACTAAGTGGTTGTTCATAGGACAACCTAGTTCTGCAAAACCGATTGTCCACCAGGATGTCAGGCTATGGGATTTGTCAATCCCTGCCTAATATAATGTAGCTTAAAGCAGCAGTACTGGATAATCAGTAAGTGATTTATCAAAATTCTGCTTTTTGGCTGTAAGCATGCGGCCATAGTTCCAGTTTCCATATCTGTAAATATTTTTTATCGATTCTCTTTAGTTTTTTAGATATTTGCAATTTATTTGAATTGTTGTAGCGCTACAATAAATATGGTGGCTGATTAATTTTCAGCTGCACTCCCCCATTATGTCGCATCCTGTCTTCTGGTTACTGCAGTGGGACCCTGTGCTGAGCTGTCCTGATGTCCCTGTGCAGTATTGCCAGTCATACACATGTGCAGTTGGCAGCAGAGAGGATTCCAGTGCAACATGCTGGGTGGCAGAAATGTAAACAAAAGCAAAGGAAAACTGAGCAAATTACTCAGTGATAGTACAATGGCAGCTGGAAACAGTACCAAGGAAATGCTCAGTAGAGCACAGGGAATACACTGTTGAAAAATCACATATTTCTTTACATTGCAAAGCTACTGTAAGAAAGCACTATTTATTTATTTATTGAAATGTTTCACCAGGGAGGCACACTGAGCAACAGGTTGCTTGTCTCACGGTGCAACCTGGGGGGAAGGGGTACAATGGGGATGAGGCATTTTACCTTCAAGTTACAAAGATCCACATAGCATACAATTAATTAAGGCAGTTGTTACAAACAGTGTTATATACATATGTAATTTGTGACAACAATTAATAAGTGCAATGGTAATATGTGAACAAGTGCTATTGTGAAATAAGGGGTGAAGGAGAGAGGATGAGATGACAGATAGTGCAGAGTCATGTCCCGGAGAAACCCCTTCAGGATGCGAGGAACCCTGCAATGGGATAGGGGACTGAAGTTGGAATTAGAGAGGGAGAGAGGAGGGAGTAAGTGTGATTAATACCTATAAGGGGAAATAAGGCCAGATCCAAAAAGAGAACCCTTCAGGATGCGATGAACCCTACAAGAGGGCAAGGACATTCAGGTGATTGAAAACCCTCCTGCGGTAAGGCATTGTAGTTACAGAGGGATTGTGAGATTGAGGAAATAAGAAATAACACATGGGAAGGGATGAGGCCTGATCCAAGAAACCCTTCAGGATGCTGAGGACCCTGCAAGGGGACCTGGAAGGCCAAGGATAGGTAGATGGGGGAAGAAAAGGTGGCAAGCCTAGGCACTATAAGACTCCTTCAGGATGCTGAGAACCCTGCAAGGGGAGTGTGAAGGCTAGGGAAAAAGGGGGGAGAGTAGGGAAAGGGAGAAAGGCATAAGAACTAGCACCTAGGAGGGGCTAGGGTCAGAAGAGGCAGTAGAGTGGATAGAGGCATTGGGTAAATTCCGAAGGGGGGAGAAATGTAAGGAGCAAGACAAAGAAAATTAAGGAGGGTCATAACAGGAACAGTTAGGTGCAAGATAAATGGAGAGGGCAATGTTGATGGAATAGAGGGAGGAGGAGTGTCAGATTTGGGGAGGTAGAAAGTTCCATATTTTAGGGAAACGGTAAGAGTACCTAGACTGGCCGGAGAGGGTGAAGTCGCAAGGGACAGTTGATGTGCTATTGTTGGTACTGTACATCTGAAAGAGTGGGAAGGAGGAGGAGATGTTATAAATGAGGGGGAGAGGTAGGAAGGCAGTTCACCCAAACAGTGTTTAGTGGCGAATTTATTGCAGTGTGAGATGCATCTATTTGTAATGGAGGGGAAGGAAAGGGCTCAATAGAGGCACAGTGGTGGGTGTGAGAGGGAGCACAAAGGGCAAAGCGGCAGAAGGAGTTGAAGAGAGTGTCCAATCTGGTCAGAGAAGACTTAGAAGCAGCACCATAGACTATGTTGCAGTAGTCAAAAATGGGGAGGATCATCTTCTGGGCAAGCTCATGCCTAGCCTCAGGAGGAATGCAACTGTGGTTCCTGAACAAGGCACTGAGCTTGGGGTGCAATTTTTTCTGGATGGTGTTAATGTGTCCAGAGAAGTTGTGGTGTTGGTCTAACCAAACCCCAAGTTATCTGAAGGACAAGGTGTCCTCAAATAATGTCCCATCAAGAGTGCAGAAAATGGGCAGGGAGTGAAGCCTAGAGAGTCTCTGCCATGTGGCAAAGGTCATGGAGACTGTCCTCTTGCCATTGAGGAATAATTGATGGTTTGCAAACCAGAGCTGGACCTTGTTGAAGTTATTCTGCAAGCTGGATGTAACCTCAGCTGGGCATGAGCCATATGCATACAGGACAGTATCATCAGCATGCATGTGTATGGTGGAAGAGGGGGAGAAGACAGATGGCAGGTCATTAAGGAAGCTGGAGAATAGATGGAGGCAAGCACGGAGCCCTGAGGGACACCAGTGCAGATTGGAAGAGGTGGCAAGATGGCATCTGTGATCTTAACTGATTGGATTCTACCAGTAAGGTAGGCCTTAAATCTGTTAGTGGCAGAAGAGGTTAGACCAGCAGATGAGAGGGATCCAAGGAGAAGGGAATGGGAAATAGTTGCCTTTGGATAAGGGGTCTCCAACTTTAGGTAGGGGGAGCACCACTGCATGCTTCCATGTGGCAGGGACATCGGAGGTTGAGAAGGAGAGATTTAAGATTAAGGAGAGCGGGTAGGCAATGGTGTGGGCTGAGAGAGGGGGAGAGAGAGAGGAGTTTAGAGTCAAGGTCATCAGGGGAAGATCCTTTTGAGGGGTTGATGGTGAGGAGGGCATTTAAGGTATCGGTGGGGGAGGCTGAAAAGAATGAGAAGAAGAGGTGTGGGGAAACAGAAAGTTGAGCATTTTTGGGGAGAGGGAGGAGAGAGGGGCAGCCGTGACATTTGAGGGAGGAGGGGGGAAGGGTTAATAGGGAGTGATTTCAGCAGTTCGGTTGCACAGGAGGTATAGTAGGAGTTAAATTCCACAGCTAAAGCATGGGAGTTGGCTACAAGATTGCCATTTACCTTTAGCACTGGGGAAGTGGGGTGGGACTGAGGGGTAAAGAGGGTATGAACCACTTCCAAAACTTAGAAGGGGAATTTATGTTAGTGAGGAAAGCATTTTTGAAGTAATCAGACTTGACTAGTTTTATTGCCCTGGTACAGGAGTTTCAGAGCTTACAGTAGTCCATGAGGTCACTAGGAAGCTGGTTGGATCTGTAGTACTTCCAGGCATGATCTCTGGCCCTAAGACAGGCTAAGAGTTCTGGAGTAATCCACGGTAGGTGGTTACCCTAACCCTGGTTTGTTTGAGAGGGGGAAAGGCATTCCAGTTTGCAAGGAACATTTCTTTGAAGTAGGCTAGAGCCTTATCAACTGAGAGAGAGGAGACTAAGGGAGACCAGTCAAAGAGAGATAGGTTGTGCAGGAGAGGTTCAATGTCTAGGGATTTGAAGGAGTGAAGTTGCAAGGTTTTATGTGGAGATTTTGGTTTGTGGATTTTCCTGACAATGAATATTGGGTTACGGTCACTGAGAGCATCTGGAAGGATGCCGGAGGTAATTACTCTGTGTGGGTTGGTGGTAAGAGTCCAGTCGATCAGGGAGTGACTTTGTGTCTTATGGTTAGGGCGGGTGGGTTCCGAGATCAATTATGAGAGGTTCAGAGCTCCATAATCTTTATTTTTTTATTTTATTTTATTGAATTCTTGGATTATAACCTTTGAGCTACAAGCTCAAAGCTACAGGTTCACGTCCGGAATATGTGACAAACAATAGGAACACACAGAGTTGCTGGTACATCAAGAAAAGAGACAATAGTAGTGAATGACAAACTACATGGTATTGGTACAAGATACAGCATCTGGGCTAAGTTGGTGCATACATAGTATTTAAGAGAAGAGAAAGAGCAGAAGGTGGCACAGCAGTTCTGGATTGTAGGAGAGGGGAGCAGGAAATGGTAGAGGTCAGAGGTAGCAGCAACCTCCAGCTTGGGGTCACCTTGTCAGGAGGGGTGAGGGTGGTGAGGGAGAGGGATAGGACAGAGAGTTTGGAAGTTGGCAGGGGGGTGGACTATGAACCCAGGTGGAATAGAGGGGAGAGCTGGGGTGTGGGATGGGGTGGGGGGTTGGGGGAGGTGGTAGGAGGGGAGTAAGTAGCAGGTTGGACAGTGTATAAGTGCTAGGTTGCCAGTATATTGATTACAAGAGAAGTTAATCAGGTACAATATATCAGGAGCATATCACTTGGCTAGACAGGTGGGATCTAAGTGCAGATTTGAACGGGCCAATTTTGCTGATAGTGGCTAGTTCAGGAGGAAGTGAGGTAAGCCATAGCAGGGCACGGTATTCAAAGGATCACTGACCATGGGAGGTGCTTCAGAAGGGGACCTTGATGGAGAGATTATTGGATGCACTTGTAGTCCTTAGTGGTGCAGCCTTGTGTATGAGTGAGCTTGGTCCAGGAGGCAGTAGGCCCAGGACTGCTTTTTGGCAAGAAGATAGGTTTGATAGTGGGCCCTGTCATTCAGATTTAGCCACCCCGTTTGCTGGTAGAGGCGGCAGGTATGGGTTAGACGCAGGGCTCCAAGTACAAGTCTGCAGGCTTTATTAAGTGTAGTTGTGAGCTGTCTGAGGGTGCTCTCATGGGTGCACTGTAGATGACAAGGCCATAATCAATAGTTGAGAAGACTGAGCTGGTGATGGCGAGCTGGAGGACTTTATCAGTAAGGCAGCTTCGGTGTTTATATAGCAGGCTGAAATTCCCGTTAGCTGTTGTGCTGACATGATTGACATGAGAGGTGAAGGAGAGGGAGCTGTTTAGGGTGAGCCCCAGGTACTTGAACTTGGAGACCATTTCTATGGTGACCTTTTGTTTATTCTGAATATTCAAAGTCTAAGTCCTGTAGTGGCTATGAGCTGGGACAAAGAGCATGGAATCTGTCTTTTTATGTTTGACTAGCAGCTCAGCTTTACTAAACCAGTCCTCCATATAATTAAAGTCCTCTTGAAGTCGCTGTTCAAGGATGGTTGGGTCAGAGTGACTGGAGTAGCTTACCACGTCATCTGCTTAGAGAAGAATTTTTTGTTGACAGGCTAGTGGTAGGTTGTTTAAAATGAGATTAAATAGAAGGGGGCCTAGGATAGATCCTTGGGGGATGCCTGTGGACACTTGCTTGGGGTCCAAGAGAAAGTTACATATTTTTACCCATTGTTCACATCCTAAGAGGTAGCTCCAGAACCAGTACAGAGTAGGAGTATAGCCCAGTTGCCTCTAATTGGTCCAGGAGGAGGCCATGTTTGACTGTGTCAAAGGCCTTGGTGAGGTCAATCAAGGTTGCCCCCACCAAGTGCCCACAGTCGAAGGCATTATGTATGCAACCCGTGAACTCAAGAAACACTGTGGTAGTACTGTGGAGTTTTCAGAAGCCATGTTGTTGCTGGCATTGCAGCAGTTATTTGTCAAGGTGTTCAACCAGCTGATCATAGACTATCTGCTAAAGGGCTTTTAAGACTGGGGGGAAAATTGAAATTGAACGGTAGCTGGTGTGGTCAGTCTTACTACCATTACATATTTTGGATGTCTTGGGAGACAGCCAGTTTAAGTTAAGGTCACCTAAGATGTGTAGTTCACCAGAGCGAGAAAGGGCTGTGATGGAGGTTATGAGGTCAAGAGTAATAGAGGGCTGGACATTTGGGTGACAGTAAATGCTGGCTATAAAGATGGGGAGGGTGAAGGGCAGAGTTAAACGAATAGCCAGTGCATCATGAGATGCTGGGCTAGTGGATGAATAAATAATAGAATATTGGAGTTAGGTAAGAATGTACATGGCAACGCCCCAACCTCTACTTGTTCAGTCTTGCCTCAAGAGGGAGTAGCCAGGAATGGAGACTGAGAGATCCAGGATCGTGCTCTTTAGCCCAATTTCCATGATGGTCTGTATGTCAGATTTTAGAGTGGCTGCCATGGTTTGTAGAAGGTTGATTTTTTGCAATAAACTATGTATGTTTAGCTGAAGGATCTTGAAACCCTTTGGGAGGACTGCGGGAGCAATAGAAGGGGTGGGGTAGAAAATGGAGCATTCAGGTCATGAGATGCAGACAGACCAGAGTTGGGGTGGATATCCTCACAGGAGAGCAAGAATAGAGCTAAGATGAGGAAGTGAAGCTTGAGGCATTTAGAGTTAGATGTCGAAGAACCAGTGAAACTGGCAGAGTAGTGCACATGAGAGTAGGGGAGCAGGAGATGAAGAGCAGCAAAAAAGTGTGGGACAGTTACTAATGAAGAATGAGGGCTAGGGGGAGAATATGACCATAGTTCAGAGGGTGGGGAGGGAGTGATAGTGCGGATGTAAGTAGGGGATTAGAGATAGGAGGCTGTAGAAGGCAAGTTATTCACCATTTGTGAGAAGAGACCAGTCGAAGGGGTTAGGGAAAGTACTAGGAGTAGAGAAAGGGGGAGAGAGTAGACAAAGAGTTTCATGTTGCAGGACATGCTATGTGTAACAATTTGACCTCTATATAAGAGCAGCAATTTAGCAAGTAGGGGTAAGAAAAAAAAAAACTAGGTCTAACGGTCTTTATTTAACAGATGAAAATTAAAAAAAAAAAAATATTTGATGCTTAAATTACCGATTGAGCTAAGAATTCAATATATTAAATTTTTCGTACTACAACAGTTGCTAACTGAACTACTGCGCTGAAAATGCAGATTCAAAAAAAATTAGAGGCAGTAGTTACAGCTGAAAGCAGAGCTAGATTGAAAGAGAGAAGTCAGTCCAATCAGTCAGCAGAGACAAGGTTTTAGTGTCCAATGATGGACTGTGTTCAGCTAGAGCACGCCAATCAATTGTGCAGCTTAGGATCTGAGCACCCAGCTGAAGCGGTTACCTGGACAGACTTTGAGGCAGGCGAGCAGAGATGGTGACTGTGGTGGGCTGGTAGGAATGCCAGAGCCACAGCTGTGGCAGTGATGCCTGCTCAGGGCAGTTCTGGACAGCCTTTGAGGCAAGTGGGCAGAGATGGTGACTGTAACCAGCCAGTAGGAACACCAGAGCCACAGCCGTAGCAGTGATGCCTGCTCAGAGCAGTCCTGGACAAACTTTGAGGTATTCGGGCAGAGACGGTGACAGTGGCTGGTCGGTAGGAATGCCAGAGCCACAGCCATAGCAGCGATACCCGCTCAGGGCAGTCCTGGACAGACTTTGAGGCAGGTGGGCAGAGATGGTGACTGTGGCAAGCCGGTAGGAATGCCAGAGCCACAGTCATAACAGTGATGCTGGCTCAGTTCAGTCCTGAAAGAGAGAGGAATTGCTGGAATATTGGTGCTCTTTTTTAATTAATTAATTAATAGGTTTCTCATTTAATCACTTGCATCTCTTTTGCATGTTATAAATACCTTTTTGAAATATGTGTATAACTGGATGTATGGCTTTAGCAGAGCCCTGTTTATTATCGTCATCTCATGTGCACCTTGCCTTAGATAAAGTTGTGTGAAACACGTCAGGTGGCTCTCGTCCTGTGAAGGTTGAATTTTATCTTTGCTCCTGAGACACTGAAGAATAAAGCATATACACTAGCCAGTGTCTTCCATTTTCATTTATCTCTGCTTATGAGTGCTCTGAATGTGTTGTGAATAAATGTTTAGAAATAAACAATCCTAAATGATTAAGAATAATGTCACGATTTATAATGCTGAAATCTCTGCTGCCCTACAATTAGACTTAAATGTACTATTAAGTTGGTTTACTGCTAATTGCCTATTCCTCAACTAATTCAAGAAGTCTCTATGCTCTTTGGCTCTAAAAGTGTCTTGCAGCAGCCCTCAATTTCAATTATTACTACCACGGATGCTGCTTCCATATTCTCCCTGTCAAACAGTAAGTATCTAGGTATCATTCTGGACAATTCTGGATAATACAGTGATTGCACATGACTTATTTGCTAGGTTGCTCTTCTTACCTACCTGTCCACTAGTTCTGAACTTGCCTGATGATTGTTGCAATCTCTGTGTTCTATGTATTGTATTTTTATTTACTTTATATATTGAATTATGGTGTTACTTTTGTTTTCTGCTGACTTGTTCCCACTCCTCCTGCTCCCTGGCTGTATCTGTAAACCAGATTGTTTCTATCTCTGTATGTCTACCTGGTGAAACACTAAATTAACAATAAATAATGTCATATACTTAATAAAGAGAGTGCTGCAAGGCAAGCTGGTGGAATGTTTTGGTTACTGCAATGATAGGAACTTTGCACAATATAGTAACCTTTATGTATAGAAGCAGTAGGGGAACAAGAAAAGAGTTGGACCAGCTGCATGGTGTGTTTATTCACAGACATGCAGAGAAGCCCATCAGGATGAAATGCAGAGTGATAGGTTTGTTGTATGACAAAAGGGATTAACTCCAATTGGAATTTCATTGTTGATTGCAGTAACCATACTGCAGAAGTCTGCAGCACTGTGCTTCATCCTGGTGAGCTTCACTGTAATACCCTGCACTATTTTTTCATTTGTTTTACTCTTTGGCAACCAAGTAATGCCCAATGGGCACAAGGCCTATTTTAAAGTGGAAACCTGGGAACACTGGTGAGGTTAAGTGACTTACTCAGGGACACCAAGTATGCAACGGGCACCCCTGCAGGTCGACACCCCGATGGTGAAACACAATAAAAGACCATTACGGCGACAGTCACTGTAACGGTCCTTTTTTGGTGCTTCACTTTTTGCCAGTGTTCCGCCACCCCACACCCCGGACCAACTCCTACCTGGAGTTGATAATCCTAAAGTCCGGGGGGTGCGGAAGGCAGAGCCCCCCACATGGAGGGTGTGGGGGGCACAGTCCCCCACAGAAAACACTTGCTGCATGGGTGGCACAATACCTGCATTAATATTGTGCCATCACTGTGGGGGAGGTCGGCATTTTCACTGTTGACCTCCCTTGGTGCTTCCAGTATGCAAGTGAAGGTTGTGGGAATCAACTCAGGTCTGCTGGATGTACCAAGTTCATTCACAGATCACTGCTCTAATTTCTAATCTCTTCTGCCAGATGTTATTACTGTACATTTGCTCTTGGTACTCAGTCAATGTGAAATCTTTCTAAGTAAGTAGCAACCATTTCCATATATATCAGCTTTGCCTTTCACATGGCATATGACACAGTGTTAAATCTTTGCTAAAATACATATACAGGATATTGAAAATGTTTTCCTTGTCCATGAATTGATATAGCTCCTCATGGATGACTACAGGGTACATATGATGTGACACTCCTTTAGTGAACACATGCTGGCTGTATTTTATGGTGATGCAGGGAAATCACAATGACCTAACTCTGAGCATGACATTGATCTTCTCATGTGAGGAGGCAGGGCAATGACATACAAGTGGTAGAGCCACAAGTAAGTTATGTAAGCCTGCTCCTACCATGTCATAAGTGGCATATTCCGAGGCAGGCAGTGGCATGTCCAATTTACATGATGTATTTAAAATTTTAAAACTTTTAATTGAGTTAATTTAGTTGATTTCACTGCTCTGGTTTCAGTGCAGCAGAGGCCATTGTGATGTCATCAAGTACCATTCAAGCTGTGCTCTCTCATTGGTTAAGGGTTCCTTTGTAACGTCTAAACTGGAGGTAAATGGCAAAAATGAAGATAAATGATGTATTTTTATTTAGAATGCTTCCATGGCTAAAATAAATCATTTAACTGTAAGGGTTGACTCACATCCATATTGTATGACTCTATTTTAATAGTAGCATGTTTAGAACTGACAGTAAACCATTTAACATTTAGCATGCTGAATGACAAAGATGTTAACATAAAAGAAGTGTTTTGAAAGTTACCTATGGTTACTTTTGTATGTGTGTGTTGCAGATGTGGTGCAGAGCTTTTCTATAATATAAAAATGGTTATCATTGTAATTATAAGAGCATTACCTTCCTTTCTGTTTTAAATTGATTGCCGACTTCAGAACTGGAATTTTCTTGAAACAACAATAAACATAATTTGCCTAGAGAGCAACAGATTTTACAAGGCAGTTTACAGCTGCAATTGCCTGCCCAGGGTATATGCAGAATTGCGTACAGGTGTGTTAATTTGCTTGGGAAAGAAGATATGAGAAACTGTTATTCCTTCAAGACTTAACTTGACACCTAGTTCAGAACAAGAAAACATCATTCTCATCCAGCTGTGAGAATGCTGCATGCCAGTGTTGGAGACCCATTTATGATATACAGGAGCTCTCTGGTTGAGAAAGAAAGAGTCAACAAAAGGCAATGTGCCCTCCTGTGCCCCCAGTACTGCCCCAACTAGCATGCATTTGAGGTATCTTCATATTTGTTTAATTTATAAATTTTTCTTTATACTTTAAACATGGGATTTTAGTTAATGACAGTCAGGTTTAGATTTGAGAAAGCCTGACAACCATTTCATGATGATCTTGTGTGGTAAGGTCCCATACTATTCCATATTCACTTCTATTTACTTAGCTGATACAAGTGGAAGTCTTGCAGTTTCATTGTCATTTTATGCCAAGACCACACACCAGCTTCACTGCATCCCATTTACTGTATAAACACAGCCCGAAAATGATGCTCCTGATTGGTGGCTGGGAGCAGGTTAAAAGGAATGGCAAGCATCCCTTCTAATTCAGTCTTTTTTGTTATTGCATAGCACAGAACTAGACTGACAAAAATCTTGAAACAGTTTTATTAGATCTCATGTCAGACTAGCTGACACATTGAAATCTTTTTTTCATTTTTAAGATATAGGGCTTGATTTTCAAAGAGCCCTAAGATCACTGCAAGTTGTGGCAATCCAGGGCTATGGTGCACCCCAGGTGTGTCACGGACGATGTGCCCAATTCTGCAATATTGGGGGTCCCTGGGCTGAAAACCCAGGTGTTGCCACAGCCACAGGGAGCACCAAATATTGGGCATACCTGCAGTGTTTGACAGAGGGATCCATTGTCCAGCCCTCAGCACAAGCAGATGGGACCCCTAGAGGTGGGGATGGGGGTGAATCCCTGGCTGGAAGGTGGTGAATAGGAGCTGCTGGGGCACTGACAGTGCCATAGGGCATGGGTGCACTATGGCAGGCATAGAGAACAGGGGCACCTGGCAGAGTGCCATAGGGCATATGGATAAACCCTATGGCACCTCTGCCAGGTGCCCCCTCTGCTCCCGATGCCTACCGCAGTACCGCCATGTCCTATGGCACCCTCAATGCCCCAGCAGCCCCTGTTTACCACCTTCCTGATCCCCTAGCTCACCCCCTGTCTGCCAATCTCTGGCACAGGGCAGTTAGACCACCTCCTGACTGGTCTAACTTCAGCCCCCTTTTGTGGTCATGGTGGGGCTTACGGAAACCCACAGAATGGGATGTTGCAGACCCACCATGGCAGAAGCCTCCTTGTGACTTGGCACAGGGGCACATTTTCCACAAGGGTGGAGCAAGAGGCTTTGCTGCAGGAGACATGATTTCGTTGCAACCAGCCTTGGAAAATTGGGATAGCCACATTCTATGATGCAAGTCGCCACTTGCGTCATACACCTTTGGCACTGGTACCTTGCATCACAGAACTTCTTTTGAAAATCGAGACCATAAGGTTTTATAGTTTTTAAATGCGGGTGCACAAACAGTTTACTGAAAATTTTTTTTTTTATTAGGTTTTATTGACCAGGTGAATACACTAGACTCATTTGTCCCTATTTTCAGGCACAACCTGGCAGGCTACAAGATAATCAGTACAATAACAACAAGCAAGATACAATACAATAAAGACTAATGCAGCAAACTAACAAATATAACAGGGCATGGCTGGGGAACAGAAATATAAAAACATAATACTATAAGATACAAAAAAATTAAAAACATTCTGAAAGAATTTAAGAGTAAATTCATCAGCTGGCCAGAAACAGAAATGTGGGTTATGTAATATATAGAGCTAGTAAGCTACAGGCCGGCACACATATACTGGTTCAGCTTAAACCATGCTGATGGCATGGCTAAAGGGCCTGAAGGTGGGTGATGCCTGGTGATGCCTGTAGATGCCAGGAAAAATAATGTGCAGGTATGGCTAGAGCCTTTTTAAATTGAAGGTTGGGATGGATGCAACAGACTGCAAATGGTTGAGATTTCTAAAGTTTAGATTCAGTAGCATTAAGGGCCTGGTTCTGCATGAAATTGGATGTTTTGGGGATAGTGAGAAAGGATTTTTCATTCATGTTAAGGGGTAGAACAGTTGGATGAGCTTTAACAGGGACACAATGAAAGCAGGAGTGCCAGTCATAATAAATGTGTCAGTGAAACAGTGAAACAGCCAAGTGCAGAAGTGATAACTATCTATGGAGGACAGTCAGTTTAGGCAATTGTAGAGGCCACAGTGATGGGTTGCTCAGTTTAATGAGAGGGAACATTTGTAAATGTTATAGTAGGTGGTCTTCAACTTGGAAAGCAGTGACTTGAAAGCACTAATGAAGGCTATAAGTCCATAACTGAGGGAGGGGAGTAGGACTGCCCTAGCAAGGGTTAAGTGAGCATTGGGCGTAAGGCAATTTTTAACCTGATATGCTAGACCAACCGTGCATTGATAGTCTTACAATCATTGTGGATGTGGATGGAGAAATCAAGGTGTCGATTGAGTGTAACCCCATAGTATTTAAAGGATGATACCACCTGCAGGGGACCCACAAAGCATAATTTGAGTCTCCTTAGCATTCATTACTAACTTGTTTTTCATTAACCAGGCTTACAGTTTGTGGACGTCCTCTGAAAGATGGGAGTTGATAAGATTTATGTTCTTTGAATTGTGAAGGAGCCCCAGATCATCAGCATACAATGTGGTGCTACAAAAAGTGATGACAGTAGTGAGGCAGTTCATAAACAATGAAAAGAGAATAGGCCCAATAATTAATCACTGGGGACCCCAAGTTTAACAGGGGCGGACTCAGAGATGGAGCCATTGATCTTGACCACTTGTCTTTGATTTGATAGGTAGTGCCTGAACCAGGCAACAGCATGTGTAGGCAAGCTTATAGCATGCAATTTGGAACACGAGAGTGTGGCTGACCAAATCAAAAGACTTAGACAGATCATCAAAAATGTCCCCCAGTGAGCTGTCCTTGATCCATAGCAGATTTAATGCTGGTTACCACAGTTGTGAGAGCCATGGTGATGCTATGGGCCTTATAGAAACCATGCTGCTCAAGTGTTAAGATACTAAGGGTGTAGAGGTGTTCATTAAGTTGGTCAGCCGCAGCATGCTCAAGTTGCCTGCAAATGCAGGGGGTATCACAATTGTGAGAACTTTCAAGACATCTCATGTCCCCAGCTTTTGGGGCAGGGCTGCTCTGGCAAGCTTTCAACTCTCAGGGACAGTGCCAGATACAAGCAAAAGGCTAAATATGTTGTTGATCATAGAGGCAATGATGGGGCACAGATACTCAGTAGTTTAGGTTGAAGGCCATCACAACCAGTGCTCATATAAGAAAAGAGGCTAGTCAGGCACTTGAAGATGACTTTGACCATCTCAACTTTTTTAATGTATGAAGGAGGGCAGTGAGAGGAGCAATCAGTAGGGCATGTGCTGCCAGTGGAGTCCCCTTCACCGGAGGATTGGAACTGGGAGGTGGAAGCAGTAAGATCCATGAACTGCAGGTTGAAAGCATCAGCAGTTGTCTTTGTGTTCATGCAGTTGACTCCACCTACCAGTATGCCAACGGGATACTGCTTACAGGAGCTTCCTATCAGGCCCATTATATTTTTCCAGAAAAGCCTAGACTCTTTTGCAGAAGCCAACAGGACTTCAAGGCAGAAAACACTTTTGGCAGTGCAGATTTCACACGTGAAAGTATTCTGCAGCCTTCTGTACTCAAGTAGGTTAGGTAGCGATTGGGATGCCTTATAATGGTGCCACCTTCTATCTCTCTGCTTGAGAAGCTTAAAGAGGTCACTGTGGAGCCATTTTGTTGTGCACCTTTTTACCCTCCTTCTGGTAAAGGGGAGATGAGCCTCCTGAAGAGAGACAAAGGCTTGGGTGAAAGCAATCAGGGCAGGGGTGATGGAGGGGAATAGACCAGGACCAGCTGGTGTTCAGAAGGTCTGAGAGGAAGAGCCCTGGTTCAAGCGTTGAGTAGTCTTGGAGGCTTATGATTTTGTGTGACACTTTAGGAATTTTAATTTTCCAGATGCAGTAGATTTGGGAGTGGTCTGAGATGGTGTCAGAAAGCACCTCAGCTTGCCGGATTCTATCTGGCCTGTTTGTCATGGTCCAGTAAATAAGCATGTGCACCCCTCCAAGTATAGCCTGGTCAGGTTGGATATGATTTGAATGAGGCCAAGCACAGATAACATGTTCTCAGAGAGGCTGCAACTAGTCCCCAGCAAATTTAGGTTAAGGTCCCCCATGATGAGAACCTCATTTGAACCCACTGATCCTCTGACATGAACAAGGAGTTGAAGCAGGCCATTAAGGCCACAGGTGGAAGGGTTATACACTCACATGAGGTGGATTTTCTTGGTGTTTTCCAGAAAGAGCATTGTGTGCAAGCACTCATGCAACAAACATGTAACTACAAAGACATTACCCTATCACATGTGATTAATAATTAGTTGCATTGAAATGGACACTTAAAAAAAGTGTAACCCAGGTGAGTCAGCAGGATGGGTGGGAGGAACCAATGAGACATTTAGATGGGACTTATAACAGACACATAAGCCACCACCACATTTTCTCCTTGGGCACTCAAGCCTAACACAATTGTAACCCTGGTGGAAGTAAACCAAGTCATCTATAATGGCTCAACCTCATTTAACGTCCACCATGTTGTGAAGTGGATGGATTTCTTGGTCGATCAGGTGTTGGAGGCTCCAAGGCTGTTAGTGTTGGGGCATTTCAATGCCTGGGTCAATGATGAGATCTCATCCTTTGATCAACCACTTCCCAGGTCAATGTTATCACTGGGCCTTACACAGGTAATTAACTCTGCCACTCACCAGCATGGCCACAATCTGGACCTGGTGTTCATGTTGGGGCTTCACCTTAATGCAGTGAAGGTTGATTCAGGTTTGTGGTCAGATCATCATGTTGTGTCATTTAATTGCAGGGCTTCCAGTTTAAATACCTGCCCCCCCCCCCCCCATGGAGACAGTCCATTACAACCTTTTATGAAATTTTGACCCTTTCACACTCCAGGCAGTGCTGGATGTCTCGGGTTGGTGATGGCTTGTGCTTAGGAAGCCAAGAAGGCTGTGAATGGCTATAACATTGCACCTGTTATGATCACCTCCAGATCCTTCTCCTCCTCCATCTTGGCCAGCTGAATCCCCCCCTAGCTGGTAGCTCTTGCTTGGGTTTTTTGCCCTGAAATGTAGCATCTTGCATTTCTTAGCATTGAACCTTAGCTGCCATGTGTCTGACCAAGTCTCCTATTTTGCCAGATCATCCTGCAACTCCTGCCACCCCTCTAGGTCATCCACTACTGCTCCCATCTTTGTGTCATCTACAAACAGACTGATCTTACTCTTGATGCTTATATGTAACCCTCCTACAAATGGGGGTTCCCAAAAAGTCTTGCTCAAGCTTGCCTAAAAGCTCACTGCCAGGCTGGTGTCCTGCGTTTTAGCAGTTTAAATGTGATTTCCAGAGAGTGCCTGTATAGCATCTGTGTACTGTCTCTTTAAGAGCTACCTGGATTGCAGTCATAAGTAATCTGAGATGGAGCTCTGTTGAAAGGTGTAACTATTTGCTGAAAATCATTTAGAGTGATAATGATAATGTAGTTTGTCTAACCTGCCTTCTTTGCAGCAAAGACTGTTTTGCTGATCTCCACTATCTTGGTCCTGGACTGTGAATTGGACCAATCAGTACTGGTGAGACCTAAAATGGAGCTAGACTACAAGAGCTGACTGGACTCAAAATATGTAGGAATTGTAGTTTTGGGCTTTTTGCACCTGAAGGGGGAGCCTTTGTTGTGACTGACAGGAGAATCAGCCAACCAAACCTTTTGGATCTTGGGGAATTTCTCAGACTGCTGCAGTTAGTTTCAGTTTTGAGCTGAGAAGTGAAGAAGTAACAGCTCAAGTGATTTTGAGCAGCAGTTCTGTGTAGTTTTGCATGGGAGAACTGTGAAAGGGCTGAGTTTTGGCCTGCCTGTCTGCCTGCTGTCCCTGAGATGGAAAATAGAGTTTATTCGGACTGAATTCAAGTTGTGAGGACTATTTAAGCCACTGGACTATGACCTGGCTTTAACCTGAAGAAGACCAAAGTTTTGATGAATGCGGTCGGCCTGTCAGGATTTCCAGCTGCTTTTGAATCCCCTGTTTGTGCAGAGACTTTGCGATCATGACCGGAGAGCGATTTGCTGGTACCGCAGGATCCTTTACATGTAAATGGGCTGTGTATTGAAAGTGTGAACTGTGTTCTGCTTGCTGGAAGCTTTAGCCAGCCTAATCGGACTGAATCCGCATTCATCTCCATTCAGCCTGGGCTATGTCACGCTGGCTCTGCCAGACTACCCCACTTCACAGAGAAAGCTACCGACGAGATACCTGCCTGGGGATCAGCCACCTGCTCCACGCTTGAACAGGAACTACGCCTTGGAGAATCGTGTGGGCCCTGCTTCTGCTGGCACTCCAGATTAACCACCTGCTGTCTTGATTTTCATCCAGCCTGTGTCCAGTCTTGGGTATCGTGAGTAATCATCAGGGTAGCTCCCTGGGACAACAGCCTAATCTAAAAGTGTGTCATCTGATTGTCTTGTTGTTTTCTGTTCATGAACTGAGCCCTCCGGCTCTGGATTACAAATACTGTGTGTTGTGCATGTTGTTTTCTTCCATCCCAGGGCCCCCATCATCTGCAACATTCTGGGCTAGCCCACCCTTCTCCATCTGGGTACCCAGAGTGTGTGACTGTTTATGGACGATGAAGTGCATGCATAACTGTTTGACTGATAGAGCCTTTAAGCAAATTAACCTGATTACACCCCTCCCTTGTTCAAGCCCCTTAAATAAATCAGCTCTAACTCTTTTTTTTTTGCATTTTCCCTGACTGTGGTTCCAATTTGTGCAAGAGTACTGTACTGCTGTTGTTTGCTGTCTAGAACCTTGTTTTACAGGGGGTCCCCCTGGGCCGGGCCAGAGGAAAGCCCTGGTGGTAAGTGCAAACAGTGTGGGTACTTGTGTGGTGTATCAGGGGTATTGTGAAAGTGATTATTTTGTATTGTTCTGGCCACTTGTAAGGAAGGGGGGGGGTTACAGTCTCCCGAAGTGCTGTGTCCAGGTTAGCTTAACTCCTACCAACCCTGACCTCCAGGTGGAGGCACCTGTTTCAGAACTCAGACCCCTTAACCTGCTACTAGCCAAACAGGCAGGGGTAGTAGCCCTTGGGATAGCACCACCTAGGGGTTACATATAGAAACGTCTGCTATGAAGATCCTAAATAACACCGGCCCCAGTACAGATCCCTGTTGCACCTTACTTGTCACTGTCCTGAGTGACAAGAGCTCCCCTCCCACCACCACCCTTTTCTGTCTCCCCTGCAGACAGTTTGCCACCCATCCCACCATCTTTGCCCTGGCCCCTGTGCCTTCCAGCTTACTACCTAGCCTCCCATGTGGCACGGAATCAAATGCCTTACTAAAATCCAGGTACAGGACATCTACTGCATGGCCCCTGCCTAATTGCTTGGTTACCCAATCATAGTACTCCACCAGGTTAGTCTGACAGGATCTGCCGGAGACAAACCCATGCTTCCTGCTTTCCTATAGCCCATTAGCCTCAAGAAGGGAAACCAGCCTCTCCTTCAAGATCGTTTCCATCAGCTTTCCCATGATAGATATGAGGCTTACTGGTCTGTAGTTATCCAGCTCATTCTTAGGGCCACTGTTGTGGAGAGGCACCACATGTGCCATCCTCCAATCATGCGGTACACACCCCAAGTCCAGATAGGCATTGAACAGGTCTGCCCGGGGTTCTGCCAGGATTTCGGCTAGCTCCCTCAGCACACTGGGGTGTATGCCATCTGGCCCCAGTGCCTTGTCCACCCTCAGTGCCCTCCAGTACCCTGCCTACTGGGATTTCCCTGTCTCCTCTTCCCCTCCCATGCCCACTCCCCCATCCCACATGGGTACTGCTCCCCCTTCTCTTTAGTAAATACTGAGCAGAAGTACTCATGTAATGCTTCTGCCTGTTCTGCCCTTGTCCCCCCCCCATTTTAATCCTTACAGTTTGGTCTTTGCAGCTCCTTTTCTGCCTGATGTACCTGAAGAAGTCCTCCCTATCTTTAATGCCTTATGCTAGCCCAAGTTCCTGGGAAGCCTTGGCTGCCCTGACTGCCCTTGTCGTCTCCCTTGACTCCTTCAGTTATTCCTCTCTGTCCTTCCCCCTTCCTGTTCTTTTGTACCTTCTGAAGACAGCTCTTTTCCTTCTTACTTTCTCTGTAACCCAACTGCTTACCCAACTAAGTTTCTTGGGCCTCACCCTCTTACTCTGGACCCTTGTACAAGTTGCGGTTGCTTCCTCAATACCCTGTTTAATCACTTCCCACTTCTGATTAGTGTCCATATCTGGACTGATCCTGGCCAGATACCCCTATAGTATTTCCCTCATCCTCCTGAAGTCAGCCTTTCTGAAGTCTAACACCCTTGTGCATGATCCTACTCCCTCTTTCCCCATGTTTATCTCGAACCATACCAAGTGGTGGTCTGTCCCTGCTAGTGGTTCCTCCACCCTCAGCTCCCTCACAAACTCATCATTCACCAGCACAAGGTCAAGGGTGTTTCCTAACCTGGTTGGCTCATTGACTATCTGCAATACGAAGCTATCCTGGAAGGTGTTCAGAAGTATCTGCTCCCTCCTATGTGTGGTTGCCGGGGTATCCCAATTCACCCCTGGCAGGTTGAAGTCACCTACAATCACCATACTGCCCCTTCTGCAGATCCTTCTGATCTGCCCTGCTAGACTCCTGTCCAACTCCTCAGTCTGAGAGGGTGGCCTGTACACCACTTCCATCCTGATGGTCCTATCTTTGGAGTCCTGGAGCTGCACCCATAATGCCTCCATGTTGCCCTCCTCCCCTTCCTCCAACACACTTCAGGCCCTCCCTCACATACAACACCACCCCTCCTTCCCTTTTACCTTGTCCCTCCAAAATATTCCATATCCTGGTACTGCCAGGTCCCAGTCATGGTAGTGGGTGGCCCATGTCTCGGTTATGGCTGCCATAGCCACTTTCTCATCCACCATGACAGCCTGTAACTCTGCCACTTTATTCCCTGGACTCCTAGCGTTCAAGGTCACCACCCTCCATCTCGCTTCCCTTGCCCCTTCCCCTATTTGCACCTCTTTTGTAGCACCCCCTCTGGACTCTTCCTAAGTCCCCTGCTGCCAGCCTGGAGAGTAAGCTCATTTGACTTCCCTGCCTGTGAATCCTGTCGGACTCCTACCCATATGCCACCCACACTACTAGTTAAATTCTCATTACTTGCTAAGTACACCTCCAGTTTCTGCTTCAAGACCTTCCTTCCCTCCCCACTCAAGTAAAGCCTGTCCCTGGGGTAGAAATCCTTGCCCTCACATGTCCTTTCCCACCACTCACCAGCCCATACCGTTTGGATGGACACCATTCCCTTGGCCACGTGTTAAATTCCTCTATCCTCAGCTTCCTTGCTGTGCTCACCCTGGGTACAGGAAAAACCTTTGAGCAGGTTATTTATCTTTCTACCTCCTCACAAATCTGCCCCGGCTACTTAAACCTCCCCTGGACTACATCTTCTGTATTACCCACCAGGTCATTAGTTCCCAAATGTAGAACTATGTGAGGCTTCTCCCTACCCTTCCTAGCATACTTCAGAATGGATTGCCCCACCTTCTCCAGTGTCATGCCTGGCATGGCCTCCACCCATATTCTACTATGCCTCTCCCCCTTGCTACCCCATCTGATCCCCTTCAGGATTGAATCCCCTAGCACCAGGATTCCACCCTTATTTCCTTGTTCTGCTCACCTGCTCATCCCTTATCCTTTCCTGCCAGTTCTTCTGTTCCCAGTTGCAATGCAGCTGTTCCCCCTTCCACCCCTGTCTCTGCCCTGCCCTCCTCATTCTCCCCTGATTTCCCCACCCTTCTCCCCTTGGTTCCTCCTGCCTCTCCCCCTGATGTATTCCTCCCCTTATCTCCACATACCCCCTCCTCACTCTCCTTAGTTACTGTTCCCCTGAACAGTTCTCTAGCTCCCATCCCTTATCCTTACCCACTACAGCCCTTCCCCCATTAGTCACCCTACTGGTACCCTCTGGGTTGTGAGTAATTCCTTCCTCACCAGCCTTGACTCTGTGGTCCTCCTGCTTCATCTCCTCCAGCATAGCCATCACCAAGAATCTGTTGTGTGGCTCCCCCCTTACTCTGAGTCCTCCTTGACATACTACTGTGAGGCCTGCATTTGATACCTGCTTTCAGGCTGTTTCTGCCCCATTCCCTATCCTTTTCCACCCTCTTTATCTGTACACAGAGGTTTATGAGGCTGCAAAATTGGTCCATATACCCCTTCCCTCCTCCCTTGGCCTGGGTAGCCTGCAATTATCTGGGGTAATCCCCTGTGTCCTCAGCCCTGGATTGTTCCACCATTCCACTCCTCTCCCACTACTTATCTCTGCCTTTAACCACATAATCTCATCCCTGAGCTGTTAAAGTTGCCTGCACACCAGGCATCCCTCTACTCTCCATGTGACCCCTAAAAAGATAGCTGCCCTACAGTTGTTGCAGCCTACTATCCTCCCCATGCCTCCACCTGACTCGCTACCACCCTTCCAGCTTCCCACCACTTCACACTGCCTGCCCCAGCCCATGGGACATTCCCTGTTGATAGGGCTAACCATGCTATCCTCTATCTCTTGCCCTTCCATATGAACTGTCATGGATAAACAATCAGTCATGTGGATGCACCAGTGTGAAACAACCACCAATCCAGTCCCAGCACCTCCCCTATAAAGGCACATAAGCAAGGTGAGGGAGGGATGGGGGAGGGTGGGTTGGTATTATCTGCCTCTCTCTCTGTCTCTGTCTCTGTCTCTTGAGTCAATCAGTCCAATGCTCCCGCTGCCCTGCTCAGGTTGTTCAGTGCTTCCACAGCTCCCTGCACCTGCAAGTACACAGAACACAACAGTATTGCAAGCTTTTCATTTTTTTTTTTGTTTGCCTAAAAAAAAATATTTGTAGATAAGCTATTGTTTAGACAAAAAAAAAAATAAATCAACTTCCCTCAGGGCATCCCCTTCCACTCTCCTCTCCTCTCCGGGCATCACTCGGTATCATCAAGACCCCCATTGCTGCGTTCCTCTTGTGCTAGTCGCTCCTCCCATCCAACGCTTTCCTTGTCAGCAACTGAATTCACTCCGTGCTGCTCCGTTGCCATTTCCCACACCCCCTCCTTCCCCCTTAGCACCGCTTGGTCTGTGCATCAAGGTTCTAGGCCTCAGGTTTTGAAGGCCCTCTCACCCTTCGTTTGTCCTTCATGGGCTTTTCCTCACTACTGATTGGCTCTCCCTTTCTGCCGCAGTCTCTTGAGTCAGTCAGTCCCATGCTCCCGCTGCCCTGCACAGGTCGCTCAGTGCTTCTACAGCTCCCCACACCAGCAAGTCCACACAAAAGAATGGTACTGCAAGCTTTTCTTTTCTTTTTTTTTTTGTTGGCCTAAAAAAATATATTAGTAGATAAGCAGTTGTTTAGTCAAAAAAATGAATCCACTTCCCTTAGGGTGTGCCCTTCCACTCTCCTCTCCGGACATCACCTGGTATCACCAGGACCCCCATTGCTTCATTCCTCTTGTGCTTGTCTCTCCTCCCATCCACCACTTTCCTTTCTAGCAACTGAATTCACCCCGTGCTGCTCCGATGCTGTTCCCCACACCCAGCTTCTACACCCGTAGCTCCACTTCGTCAGAAGGAGGAGGAGGAGGAGGAGGAGGAGGAACTAGATGGCAGGGGTAGAAGAAGAAGAAGGGAGGAACCAAAGGAAAGGGGGGAAGGGAAGGTCAGGAGTAAGGGGATCCAGAGTCATGGTGGAGGGTGGTGTCTCTGATCTCCAGAAGTTTGGGGAATAAGATGGCAGAGCTACAGTCATGGTGTGCCAGGGAGAGGTGGACGCTGCTGCCATCACACAGACTTAGGCCACAAGAAACCATGACTGGCACCTTGCAGTTTCCAGGTATAAAATGTACAGAAAGAATTGAGGGACAGGATGAGATGAAGTGGCTCTGTACATCAAGGAAGGGATAACTTGTACCAGAGAGGAAGAAGCAGAGGGTAAGACTGAAGCATTTTGGGTACAGGTACAATCTCCTAAAGGATTGTAACAAAAGACTACAGGCCATCTTCACAGGATGAGGAACTGGACAGTGCACTGAAGTCCCAAATCATGGATATGTTTAGCAGGGGGAAATAGTAATAATGGTGGATTTCAATATACCTGGGATGGACTGGAAAATACCTGCTTCCCCCTGTACTAGGGAATAAGTACTGCTGGATGCATTTCAGGGTGGTTTCCTTACTTGAGATGTCATGGACCCCATTAATGAGAGGGCTGCACTGGACATGGTCCTGTCCAACTGTGCACATGTTCAGGATGTGAAGGTGGGTGTGCTGCTTGCAGGAAGTGACCACCACATGGTGTGGTTACACCTGGATATGGGTAGAGTGATGGTCAGGACCAAGATGAGGATCTTTGACATTTAGAGGGCTGACTTTGGTAAGATGGGAGACATTCTAAAAAGGCAGCTTGCAGGGAGTAGAGTAGCAATGGATGTGGAATATAAATGGGCCATAATTAAGAAGGGACTGATGGAGGCCACTAGTGAGTATGCCAAAAATCAAAAGTAAGAAAGCAAAAGCCAAAAAGCCCAGCTGGTTCAGCAAGGAGGTGGTAAAAGTGGTAGTGGACAAGGGGCAACCGTCAGAAAGTACAAGTATTCTCAGAAGCAGGAGCATAGGGTGGACTTCTCTGCTAAATCAAGTGAAGCATGCAGGGTGGTAAGAGAGGGAAAAGCTATAAGACTAGTACAGCTATCACAGAGGGTAAATGTGGGTGACAAGGCCTTTTTCTAATATATAAGGGAGAAAGGGAACAAAAAGGATGAGAATGTCAGATTGAAAAAGGAGGGGGGTTGAACAAAGGTTAGTGAAGAAGAAGTGGAGATGCTTAACAAGTACTTCTGTTCAGTCTTTATTATGGAGCGGGATGAACCACTACCACAAGGGAGTGGCCTGGGGGACTGGGGGGAGTCAACAGGCTGTCAGGGTACTCAAAGGCCTAATGGCCATAAAGATGGATAAATCCCCAGAGCAAATATCATGCAGCCAAGGATCATAAGAGAACTGGCAGAGGTTCTGGTGGGTCTCCTGGCAGACCTGTTTAAACACCTCTCTGTGGTCGGAAAACATGCCCCAGGACTGGAGAATGGAGCATGTGGTGCTTATCCCTAAAAGTGGGTCAAGGAAATCTGGTTGGATCTATAAACTATAGAAAAGAAACAGTGAATCTTAATAAGTCACATTTGAATATGCCTTTGATTAACATTAAATTGCCAGCTGCCATCCCAGAGTCTCCAAAGATGTTTCAAGCTCTTAATGAAAATTTTTAACCTATCACAAATTTCCCTTTCTATTTTAGTGTGGATATCATTAATATAATGAGTAACCAACAAGCAGCAAATCTTATGCTGATGGAACAGCTAGTCATCCTAAGGAATGAGATGAATACCATTAGAGAGCATATTGCAATTAATGGTGCCAGGATGGATTACATTTGGAGTACATTTATTATAATACATCCTCAGGGAGAATTGTCCTTGGTTGAAACAGAACAGCATGTAATTAGTAACAGGATTGATTTTAGTTCAATAATCCTCCCAGAGCTGGTCCCTGTAAATGGGAAAAAAACTAATAAGAAAGGAAATAAAAAAATAAAATGAGATACAAAGGGGCAGAGAAATAAGAAGACTTCTAAGGTAGATCAGTCTCAGGCTTTGTTGCCTGACTCTGTTTCTTTAAAGAATATTGTGAAGCCAGTAAAGCTGAGGAAACTGAAGGTAGTAAGTGATAACAATCAGAGCATAGAGCCCAAATATGTAGATGTAGGTGGAGGCAGATCATTAGTTGTTAAACTACAGGCTACATGTGCTGATTTGGCCATTATTAAGGACTGTAATTTAATACTTGATAAACTGGGTACTAGAACAGCTGATGGAGACAGTTTGAAGGAGAATACTCACAAGTTTAATTTTAGTGATAAAAGTAAGGGTAATGATGAGAAAATTAGGGATGTTTCTGGTATAGTACTCTCTATAATTCCCAGTGTTGTTACTTCTATGAATGATCAAATTTCTGGTAGCTTAGACACTAATACGTTTGATAACAAAATGGGTACAAGTTTTGTTGTTGGAGCAGAGAGCTGCAGCATGTATATATTATATGGATATAACAAAGAAGTTATTGCTAAATAAACTTCTCCCCTTAATACTAATACTGTACTCAATTGTTTCTAACTAATCTCAGGTACTTGAAGATGAGATCAAGGGTGTTAAATGTCACTAATGATGAATATGGCCTAGACTGTGTGCAAATCATGTGTGCAACCCAAAGGTTTCATAGGTTTCATAGGTGTTACAGAGCTTTGTTTACACCAAAGTCCCCTTTAGCTCTCTAATATCAGTAGTATCCAAATATGTTGTTTGTAATTAGGTGTACGTCTAATTTTAACTTAAAGCTATAAATACTACCACTGACCACTACCTCCAGTGGGAGTTCATTCCAAATTTTTGTTACTCTAACAGAGAACCACTGCTTCCTTTTGGTGGATCTAAATCTCCCTACTTTAAGTTGCAGAGGGTGTGATCTAGTATTTATAGTGAAGATTTCTGTATTCCAAACCCAAGAGTTCCCACAACTGTAAGTCTGTAAGGGCTCTGCAAATCAGATACATGTCCCCCCTCAATCATCTGAATTCCAAGGAATACAGTCTCAGGATGTTGAGTCTTGTTTGGTAGTCAAGTCTCTTTACCGCTTTAATCCTGCAAGTTACCCTTCTCTGAACTCTCTCTCCAGGGCATTTATTTCCCTTCTGCCACCTGGAGACCGAAACTGGGCACATTAGTCAACATGTGGTCTCACCAAGGATGTGTAGAGAGGCAGCAATACATCCTTGTTCTTGCAAACTACTTTTGGAATAATGGGATTGTGCTAGAAAAGCATAATATTATTCTGACATATTTAAATAAGCAGAAAACTGGTTATAGTAATAAATATTCTTTTTATGATAGGTCTCTTTTTACCCTGAGCATTTCTGAATTAAAAAGTCCCCCAAGTGAAATAAATGCATGATTAACTAGGTCAATCTGTTTTTTTTTTTCCTTAACATGTCTCAAAATTTCTCTCTGCAATAATGGGATTATCACATCAAAAAGGTGGAAAGATTTTGATGGTGCTCAAGTAGATGTGATTTTAGATCTAAGGAAATTGCTGAGAGGGTGCTGGCCAAAAGTGACCTGCTAGATAGTATGGGAATTTAAGTGGTACCAAATAGCTGTAGTAAGACTAATATTTTCTTACATGCAATTTTGTTTCCTGTGCCTGAGACAACTATGTGTAATATCTCAACTACAAGTAGATTTCATCCATTAGCAGGACATCAATTACTAATTGCTCAATAATGAACTGAAGCTAGCGCCAGTTAGCTGAGAAGTGTATCAGAAACTTTTGGGTGAGGTTCTTTCTGATCATTTGATTTCTTGGAATATTGCAAGCCTTAATTATAAATGGGGGGGATAAGGGCTAGATTGATTTTTTTTGTCCTCTTATAGTACAATTTGCCTACAAGAAACCTGGCATTTAGAGGGCCAGGATGTATCTATTAATAATTTCACACTGTACAAAATTCCTGAAAGGAAGACCTCAAAAATAGGTTCGGCTTCTGAAGGTCTGGCTTGTTTTATTAAAATTGATGATCATATATTCTCAAAATATATTATGTTCACTGAGATTTGTATTGCCCTTTTTTATTAAGATATTCAATTTCTCATTTAATCTTATACATTTTTATGGTCCCCTTATTCTTTGAAATATTCTGTTTACTGACTCTGGGGTAATACTGGAAGAGTTTATTGAAGACCTCTTTGATAGTTACTCTAACATTCTTGTTTTAATTATAGGTGATTCTAATGCCAGGACTGGTAATTCTGATGGGACCTTAGATAATGCAACATTAGGAATCATAGGAAATTTCAAGCATCATAGACTATAGTCCTTGTGGCTTACCAATTCCTTACATTTTAAAACTCAGTAGTTCTATCCTTACAAAAAAATGTCCAGCCTTGATTTAAAGGTATCCATGTTAGGGCTATCTACTACAATATGTGGGAGATAATTCCATGATGATATTGCCCTCTGGCTAAACCACTTTTCCCTAGTGCTTAGATTCCATCTGGATAAGAATAACTACTTGCTATGCCTCCTACTGCTACTCCTGCTGTTCTTGAGTGTGAATACCAGTTCTTTCTTCAGATTATTGTCCCCCATGGCTTCAAACAGCATACACATGTCCCCTCTATACCTCCTATACTGAAGTGAATAGAGGTTCAATACTTATAACCTTTCCCTGTATGTTTTAGTTTTGAGGTTCACAATAGTTTTGGTGGCCCATCTCTGCACCCCCTCCACTCTGAGGATGTATTTCCTTTTATATGAGGAGCACACTCCAAATGAGGCCTAACCAAAGCACTATACAATGGCATCAGAACCTCCCTCTTCCTACTGGAGATATGTCTCAAGATACAATTTAGATTTTGGTTAGCCTTTTTTATCTGGTCATTTCAGTGTGTACTAAATTTAAGATCATTAGTAATCTTGACTCCCGGGTTTCTTTCCTCATGTGTCACAATAAGTGGATCTGTTACAAGTTCATAAAGTATTTCATTATTATATCTATATTTCATTATTATATCTACCCAAATGTGTTATTTTGCATTTAGATACATTCAACTCAAGTTTGTTCACCCTGGTCCATTCTAAGATTTCATTTATTGCTTCTTGTAATCGATTCCCCTCTACAGAGTTATTAACAACCAACCCTACTCTACAGTCATCTGCAAACTTGTAGAGCCAAATGTTTGGACTTTTTTATTTGTAAGGTGGAAGTGGCCCCAAAACTGAACCCTGCATTAGATTCATTATGTAGTAGTTCTTCTTTACCAATTAAAATCTGTCATGAAAATAGAACAAACAAAGCTGGTATATGTCTTATCCAGCTCATGAAGTATAATAACTTCAATAGTTTAGCTAGCAGGCTTCCAGGAGATGAAAAAAGTGAACTTACTTTTGTCTCTCCCTCAGATGCACCCATTATTTTGTATTTTTTAATTTAAAATTGGTGACCAGGAAAGGCACACTGAGCTGAAGCTCATTTCCAGGTGCAACCTGGGTATAAATAACACAGTGGTAGAATGAAGTTACAGTAAAAGTTACAGTAAACAATTTTAATGAATTTTTAAAGATGTATACAAGAGTAATAATATGGTTTGGGCTCAATGTATACAAGGTAAGGTACACGTATAGGCAAAATACATAAGCGTAACTAAGTGTAACCAAGTAAAACTAAGACATTTTTAAGGTCCTTAGTGTGGAATCTGGACAAAGCAGGGGTGAGTTTGAGATTAGGCAGTTAGTTAGGCCATTATAGCTTTTGCTTTGTGAGCTGGTCCAATTGAAATGTGGTGTGCCTTTTTCAGCATAGATAGGGCAAAAAGTGACCCCCTTCTGATTTCTATTAAGTGGGCTTTATCTGAGAATAACTGTAGTTGGGTGCTGAGAATGGATTCAGATATGATTACTCCCTGGATATTGTGATCAGAAATAAGATAAGATTACAGTGAAATGATGATTATCTTAGGTTATATCAGACATCCACTTCTTACTTAAAAAACTTTCTTCAGCCTAATTCTTCTTATCTTTGTGCATCTGAACTGTATGGACAATTAGATCTTCTTTCTACTAAGCATTACCCTATTTTGTATATCGTTTCTTTGTTAAATGGCAGGAAGAAAAATGGGTGGTTTGACTTACAGTGTAAAAATGAAAAAGCTAAGTTTTTAAAGATTAGGAAAACGGGTGCAAAACCTGTAAAAGCCAACTGTAAACAATTAAATGTAGACAGAAAGTTGTACAAAATGAAAGTTATACATATAAAATCCCGGTTACTTAAGGAAATAAATGGAATTGTATCACAAACAATGGGAATTGTGCTACTTGGATTTTCCAGAAATGATAATAAAGGCTTTTGGCAAGTCATTGGGGCTGGCAGTATAGCCTAGAGGTTAAAGTAATGAGCTGTGAATGAGCTTGGTACATACAACAAACCTGTGTTTGATTCTCACCACCTCCACTTTCATACTGTGTGACTCTGAGAAAGTAATTTAACCACCCCAGTGCTCCTGGGTTTCCCCTGAAGAAAAGACATTTGTACCTAGTGGGCCTTACCCAGTTACAAAAAGAATAAAAAAAACAGCACCTCAAATATCTTTAATAGCACTGACACATATATTTCACCGGAGACATGGGTTATACACTTTTCCTCTCTTTTTTATGATCAGACAGTGCGAAATTAATCAACTGATTTGTTGCTTAAGGACAGTATTAGGCCATTTAATATGATGGAAGTATCTGAAGTGAAAAATTCTTTGTGATCTACAAAAGCTCCTGGGCCTGATCTAATTCCCACGGAGGTCTATATCCAATCTTCCCTACTGTTGTCTGATGTTATTTTGGTATTCCTTAATAAATGTATTAGTGAAAGGTTTCTTCCTGACTCATGGTGGGGGCAGGGATTATCCTTGTATTTAAAAAAGGAAATAAATCTTGGCCAGCCTGGTGGCACTAACGGTTAAAGTACTGGGCTCCACACATCATACCATGTCAGCAACCTGAGTTTGGGAGCGAGCTCAAGTTGCCATGGGTCAGATGGGGGGGGGGTGATGAGCCAGACTGAGCTGCTAACAGGCAGCTCACCTCTCCTGGGAAGTAATCTGGAGTCTTCCGGACTCTTGGCTGTCACCGAACAGAGGTTTGGTGGTAGCAGTAAGCCCAATAGGAGACTTGGTTATAGGCCGGGTGGGGGAAGTGGCCATCACCAGATTCACGGGGTGCATGCTCACCTCCAGGCACATTCACTTCCATGTGCTGAGGTCCCAGGTTAGGTGGGAGAAAAAGTAAAAATACCTATGTCTCCCCATTGCTGAGAAAAGTGGAAGGCGGCAACAGGGATCAAAAAGTAATATGGAAAAAAGAGGGGGAAAAAAAGAAATACATTGAATCCACTAATGTATTGGCCAATTAGTTCATTGTATGTCTCTTCTAAAATCTTTTGCAAAATCATTTGTTCCTGGTTGTGTGAGCAAATGTTAGCTACAGGAGACCACTCACTTTTTCAGTTTGGTTTTAGAGATCAGTGTTCTACTTTGGGTAACGGTTTTACTCTTAGACACCTGTGGTAAAAATATGTACAGATTCACAAACATAAATTGTATGTGGCATTCATAGATTATTCTTCAGTGTTTGATTCTGTCTCACAGTAAAAACTACAACAAACTATGGCAAACAATGTGAGATAGGGACATTGATTCATCTCTTATTTCCAATGTAGATGATCACACCTGGGTGAGAATAAGGCTCAGTGTGGCAGTTAACATCTCCCAAAAATTCATGACTAATAAAGGTGTACATCAGGACTATACTCAAGCCCCAACATTGTTCAGTGTCTATAATGACCATGTTTTAAGGGCACTTGTGACTGCTATCTCTGCTTCGCCTAGGATAGGTACAACAGAAGTTCGTGTTTTGGCTTATGCAGATGATTTGGTTCTTTTTCATTATTACTCTCAGGTTTGCAAACAAGAAAAAGAATAAATTAACAGTCTAGTTACAGAATCAGAGAAATCTAATTATCCATCAACCTCAGAAAAACTCAGATTGTTGTGTTTTGTAGCAATAAGGCTTCTAATAAATGGTGGGCAGGTAGTCAGGTTGTCAGTGTCTAGTTGCTCTACCCTTATTTGGCCATATATTTTGCATCTAATGGTTCTTGGAATACACATTATATGCAAACAGTAGCCAAAGTTTAAAAAAAATCACAAATTGGATTGATATGATTTAACTTTAGATATGGTGGTAATAGTATTAGGCCCTTGGTTCAGGTTCATTCATGTAAATGTAATGCACAGGCTATTTATGTTACTGAAATTTGGACACCTTATAAGGTTTCAGAATTAGAGAAATTGTCTTCTCCCAAACTCAATAAATCTACTCCTATACCATACATGAAATCAGAACTTGGGTTAGATAGTTTTAAAACCCTAGCCGATGCATTGGTTTTGGGTATTGGATCAAGATTACAAGAATTCCTAAGAACAATTTGCTCAGGTTGAGACGTTTGGAGAAGGAGAGGCTGTTAGAACAACTTAATATTAAGTCTCTTTGGCTCTCGTTTGTTATGAAAATCTTTAATTAATATGATCTATCATATCTAAATAATTAAGTTAAATTGGGAATTACTGTTAGTTTGAAATACAATAAATATGTCAATGATAAGATTCATTTACTAAATCAAGGATTGTATCTAGAAATTATTTCAAAATCATATTTTGCTCCCCAGGTACACTTCAAGTGATGTTTGGTTTGGCTTTAGGTTTTACTTGGACTGTATCACGCATCCAGACAAAATATCTACCTTTATCCGCTTCAGACTTGAAATATTTCCTAGTATTGTGTTGCACACAGGGTTTGTACACACTCCAGATGCCTATCAGACTCCCTGTTCTTTTTCAAAGGGGGTTGTGGAGAACTTATTTCTTGTTCTAATCTGTCCCTGGTGCAACAAAATGAGACAGATTTACAGTAATCCAGTCTTACGTACTGTACATACATACATACTGTACTTTACATACAATTGTCAGCAGATAAGGACGAATGTGGCCTATGATACCCATTCTCTAATGTGCATTCCGTTTCCCCCCACTGATAGTTGCCTGATTTCCTCTTGAGCCCCCCCAGTTAAGTCAACCCCCCCATACCCTCAGGATTCCTGTGTATCTGTCCCAGGCATGCTTAAAACCTCAGACAGTTTCAGCCTTACCACCTCATCTGGTAACCCATTCCATGCATTCACCACCTCTCCACAGAAAAATGCTTCCTTAAATTCCTCCCAAACACCCCCCCAGCTTCATACTGTGTCCTCTGGCTTTAGACTCTTTCTCCTCTGAAATAAGCAACCCCTTCTGTACCCAATTAAACCCCTTTAGATATTTATAAGTCTCAATCATATTCCCCCTCTCCATCCTTTCCTCCAGAGTGTACATATTTAGATCTCTCAGTCTGTCCTCATATGTCCTCCCCTGCAGCCCATGAATCATTTTGATGTCCCTCCTTTGAACAGCCTCCACCCTCTTGACATCCTTTTTCAGATGTGGTCTCCAGAATTGCACACAGTACTCGTGGTGAGGCGGGACCAACATCTTACACAGGGGAATAATGACCTCCTCCTGTCTGCTAGCAGTACCCCACCCTATGCATCCCAAAATCTGTTGGCCTTTCCTTCCGTCTTGTGGCATTGAGCTGTTGCCTTGAGGTCGGCCATGATGATGACACTGTAGGTTTTTTCTTGTACTGTGAATGCTGTTTCTTTCCCCCCAAGCTCATATTTTGCCGTGAGGTTCCTATGCCCCAGATGCATAATTTTACACTTCCCCGCATTGAACCCCATTACCCACACCCTGGACCAGTGCTCCAGATTTTAAAGTCCTCTGTCATCCTGCCCACACCCTCAGATGCATCCACCCTGTTGCAGATCTTTGTGTCATCAGTGAAGATGCACAGCTTTCCCTTTAACCCAAATGCAATGTCTCCAATGAAGGCATTGAATAGGACTGGGCCCAAAACCAACCCCTATGGTACTTCATTTGTCACACTCTCCTCACTAGAGAGGACCCCATTAACCATCACCTTTTGGGTCCTGCCAGTGAGACAGTTTTTGACCCATTTTAGTATGGTCCCACCCCAAAGTTGTCAAGTTTGCTCAGTAGCCTTTTATGAAGCACTGTGTCAAACAACTTTCTGAAGCCTAGATAGGCCACGTCCATAGCTCCTTCATAATCCACCACCCACGTTACTCAGTCAAAAAACTCTTTTGAGTTTGTTTGGCATGATCTCCCCTTGGCAAACCCATGCTGCCTGGGGTCAACCAGCTTTCTTCCCTCAAGGTAGTTCACTATGTGCTCCTTTAAGAGTGATTCTCTAATCTTCCCAAGTACCGACATTAGGCTGACAGGCCTGTATTTTCTCACCACTTCACTATCCCCACCCTTATGGAGCGGAACCACATTTGCTTTCTTCCAATCCTGTGGGACTTCTCCCATTTTTAGTAAGAGGGCAAGCAACTCTGCCAGAGGTGCCACCAATTCCTCCCTGAGTTCCACCAGTACTCTAGGGTGCACAGCATCTAGTCCCATAGTCTTATCTGCCCTAAGCCCCATCAGCTTCTTCCTGACCCTATCCTCCAAGAAGGGGGAGAACTATACCTCTTCCCCCCACTCTCCCCTGCCATCCAGCTTTAGGCACATGTCCTCAGCCTTGGCAAAGACTGTGCTGAAATATTTATGTAGAATATCAGCCTTCTGGTCGTCCTCACCTATACCAGCTCCCCCCTCCCCACTAAATCTTGTAATCCCAGATTTGGTTTTGCTCCTCTCTCCTATGTAACAATAGTATGCCATGTCTCCTTCCTTGATTTTACCTGAAATATTTAATTCAGTCAGTGCCTTTGACCTCCTAACAGCTTTCCCCACCTCTTTCTGTAAAGCCTGGTAACAATCCCAGTCCTCCTTCCTCTGTTTTTTTTTTTTGAATTTCAAGAATGCCCTTTTCTTGGCCCTTACCTTTTCTGCTACTTCCCTCATAAACAACATGGGCCTCCTTCTCCTCCTACTTGTTCTGTTGTACCTGACCCCAATCCAAGTAACCATTTCAATGATCTTCCATATCCCTCTCCATTTTTCCTCCATCCCCATGCTCATCATCCCAGTTAGGGTATCCCTCTTGCTTTGTTTCATCTTACCAAAGCCAGCCCCCTGTAAATCCAGGACCCTTGTTCTTGTGTGGCTGCATTCCAGTTTGTTTTTTATCCCAAAAACCACCACTTTATGATCACTGGTTACTAGGGGGTTTGCCATTTCTACCCTATCAATACTGTCCCCATTTGTGAGGACAAGATCAAGTACAGCTGCACCCTAGTTGGTTCCTGCACCAGTTGACTGAGGCCTGCTCTCTGTAATGAGTCCAATAGGGCCCTGGTCCTAGGGGTTGCCATGGGATACCAGTCCATGTCCAGTAGGTTGAAATCCCCCACCAGTAGTAGCTGTCCATTGCTTGCCATCTTATGAATGTCCTTGAGCAGGTTCCTGTCCATCTTCTCACTCTGTGCCAGGGGCCTGTATGTTACCCCAGTCTCAGAACTGTCCCTTCCCCTTTTTTCAACCTAACCCATTATACTTCCTGCCCTCCGGTACATCAGCAGCCTTTATGGGCTCCCTCACATAGAGGGCCACCTCACCCCCTCTTTTCCCAACCCTGTTCCACCAGAGCACGGTAAATCCTGGGATTGCCAAGTCCCAGTCCTCATGGTTTTTGCATCAGGTTTTTGTGATAGCCACCAGATCCAACCCCCCAAACCAATATGGCCACCTCCAAGTCAGGGATTTTATTACCTAAGCTCTGCGCATTTGCACACATTGACCACCATATGTGTTACTCCCCCCCAATACCCCTTGCCCTACTACAGTCTCCTTCCTAATGGGGGAGTACCACCTAGGACTACATTCCCCCATCCCCCTCCCCATTCTTCCTAGTTACATACTCCCCCCTTAGAGGTTTAACTGTAGGACCTCATTCACGTACCCCCTTATCTTTTCCCTAAGGACGTTCAAACCCTCTTCACTCAGGTATAGCATATCCTTAACGTATAGGCCCTTGTCCAGCCACATGTTCCCTCATTTCTCTAGACATGTAAATCCTTCTACCATACACCAGTTCCTTAACCACAAATTAAACTCCCTTATTCTATCCTTTCTCTCATGCTAGCACAGGGGACCAGGTGGATCTTCCAGAAAGTTATAGAGTTAACTATTCATTTTCAGCATTCCCCCAGTGACCTAAACCTCTTCTGCACCTCATGTATCTCATTTCCCACTGAGTCATTCATCCCTAGGTGTATTATCAAATGCTGTTTTCCTCCAACCCTTCCTGCCTCATGCATGAGTATAGTCCCTGCCCTGGCTGCCTCCATCCCAGAAACACATATCAACACCCACCTATTGCCCTCTCCTGGTCCAGCGTATGTCCTTTATTATTGAATCCCCAAAGATCAACACTTTCTCCTCCCCTTGCATATTTAGTTCTTTCTTCCTATCCATATCCTTATTTGGCCTGTGAGCTCCTTCATACTCATCCCCTCTTTGGCCATCCTCATCTCTTTCCTAAGGGCTATCTTGTCTCCCTTCTACATCACCACCTAACCTCCCTCCCTTGTCCACATTGGCCTCTAGACAGGTTTGACCTTTTACCCACCCTTTCTCGCTCACTTCTTCCTCCTGCCCCACTCCTGCCCCACTCCTGCTGTACCCCTGTTATTTGCACTAGCCTGTAGGCCACCCTGCCCACTTTGTTTCACCACTTCTATTACTGCTAATGGCGAGAACCTGCTTGCCCATCTGCTCACAGTGCAGCACCTTCCCATGAGCTCTCCCCAGTCCTTCGCTTGTCTTCTGCATGTGCCTGTGACACACCCCATGTATCCTTTACTACCTGCCAGCCATTTCCCCCTCCTCCATTGGGTCTGCCTTTCCCCCACTTTGCTTTTCCACAACTCCCATCCTGCTACACTCCCTACCACACACTGCATCAGTGCCTCCTCTCCTCTTCTCTCCTTTCCTCTCCTCCATTAGGCCTGAGCTCCCCTTGGCTTTTCCTCAACTTTTATCCTGCTACAATCTCTACCCCCCCAACACTACAGCATCCTCTCCCCTTCCCCCACTGATCCTTACCCCTTTCCCTCACCTCGTTCTCAAGCTCCCACCTGAGCCAGTTTATTTCCGCCCTTAATTGGCCCAACAGTCTGCATATTGAGCACCCTCCAGTCTTCCACAGTGTGTTTAGGAATACAGCTGCCTCACACCCATTTGCAGCCAACCACATGATCCCTTCTTTCCTGCCCTCCCTGTCTGCCATCCATCACTACCACATCACCATCACCATCATCCCTCCCTGCAAGTGTCTGCCTCCACCGTCACACATCCTACTGATGAGGTTAGAGCAGGTATATTCAGTATTCTAAGTGCCAGGTGTCCCTGATCGTACCAAGCCACCCCTTGTAATAGAAGAGGAAAAAATCCTTGCCCCTTATTATACCCATAATCTCCGAGTGCACCTCTTACAATGTGTCAGGTGTCCGGTTGTCCCTAATCCCAACAAACCACCTCTTGCAATAAAAGAAGAAAAATCCTTGCCCTTTAAATATTTATAACCCCTGATTTCCTCCCTTCCAGTAATCTGTCAGCAAGAACCCTGTTCCCTTTCAGATTTAAGAACAATAGCCTAGCCATCTAAAGTCCTTTCCTACAAAAAGTCTGTAGATCACTACTGTTTCCCAATCCCATTACACATTTCAAATTAACAATGATGATTAGGTGTTTATATTGATAATACCACCAATATCAACAATATTAAGGCAATCCAAAATAAATTTATCAACTATATACTGAATCTTCCCAGGGATTGCCCTTCATCCTTTTTAAGGGTGGAAATGGGTATGCTTACCTTAACAACTAAAATTTAGATAAGGGAAGTTAATTACTGGGGTAAAATTTTGGCAATGGATAATGAAAGACTTCCAAAGATGTGTTGGCAGGATTTTATTACTAAATCTCAATATTAAATAGCTAGAGATAACTGGTTTATAAGATTAAATACAATATTAAAAAGAGTGGGCCTGGAGGAGTTATGGTCTGATAGGGCAGTTCAAAATACAACCAGATTTTTGGATGATGCAGCCCTAAGATTAAAAGACATAGCTATATCTAGGCAAGGAAAGGCAAATTTTATTTTTTCTGGCACCCAATCCCAGAGGCTCTGGGTGCCGCACAAACATACAGAAATTTAATTTAAAAATACATATTTATAGATAGCCCAACATACAATAAATAATCACTATATATAAATAATCACCTCTGTACTTTAAAAAGGACTGATAACCTCTGTTCTCATACAGTATCTGAGAAAGCCTGGCTACACAAATAATACTTAAGGTGGGCTTTAAATACCTCCACCTATGGGGCCTCCCTCACCAACGGTGGAAGTGAATTAAACAGGGTGGGGCTGGCAATACTAAAAGCTCTATTGAAGGCTGTTCTCAACCTCATCCTGGGAATTGCCAGGAGGCCCCTTGAGGGGGATCGCAGGGGGTGAACCAAAGCAGCGGGTGTAAGAAGGTCCGCCTTGTAGCAAGGGGCCCAGTCCATGTAGGGCCTTATAGGGGAGCAAGCCCACCTTGAAGAGCACTCTCCATCCAACTGGCAGCCAGTGCAATTCCCGCATCACCAGGGTGACTTGACAGTATTTTCACTGTCTAGTCAGCAACCTGGCAGCCGCATTCTGCACCAGCTGCAGTTGATGGAGGGTGCCTCCAGAGACCCCGAGGTAGAGCACATTACAGTAGCCAAGCCTAGATGTTACAAATGCATGTACCAAGGTGGGGATGTCCAGGGGTGGAATCAGGTGTTTAATCCTGGCAATGTTTCTCAGATGGAAAAAACTAACCTTGGCAATGGATGACACCTGATATTCCATCGTCAAACCACTGTCTAACATCATGCCAAGATTGCACATCTTAGAGGAGGCCATCAATGGGACAGACCCTAGAACTAGCCCAGTATCTGCTCCAGAGGCCATCCTCTCATGCCTCCTGTTCTACTCCACCACCAGCTCCTCTGTCTTTTCGGGGTTCAGTCACAACCAGCAAGAGGCCATCCAGTCGTTGATCTCTGCCAGACAGTTGTTTAGTACTTCCACCACATTGCATGTCCCAGGGGCAAAGGATAAGTACAGCTGGGTATCATCAGCATAACAATGAAACCCCAAGCTGTACTTCCTAATGACCAAACCCTGAGGTACCCCACAAGACAGAAGGCTTGGGGATGAGGATAAATTCCCCATCATCACCCTCTGTTTTCTGTTTGTCAAAAAGGACTTGAACCAGAAGATGACAGTGCCTGTGAGTCCACAGAAGTCCCTCAGGCAGTCAAGTAACACACAATGGTCCATCATGTCAAAAGCTGAGGAGAGATCGAGTCGAATGAGACTTGTCCCCTTACCACAATCCCTTGCCCTGAGGAGATCATTATGCACCTGAACTAATGCAGTTTCTGTTGAATGCCCTGCATGAAAACCCGACTGGAGCAACTCATAGATATCAAATGCCACAATGTGATCTCCCAACTGCTGCTCCACAGTCTTCTCCACATCCTTTCCCAAAAATGGAAGGTTAGAGACTAGTCAATAATTCGCCTTGATGTCAGGGTCCAATGATGACTTCTTCAGAAGGGGTCCCACCAGCACCTCCTTCAAGGCATCTGGAAAGACTCCCTCTTACAAGGAACACCGGACAATCAAGGTGAACACAGGGCCAACGGCATAGATGCATCCCATTAAGAAACGAGTCGGCACCGGGTCCAGCTCACAGTATTTGTGCTTCCGTTTTGAGATCACCTCAATGACATTAGCCACCTCCACTGGTTTAAACTCCCCTCAACCGGGCGGAGTGCTTTGTTGACAATTCAGATGACCACTGTTGGCCATAATACGTCTCACTGGTGGAATACCCTGCCTGATGGTGGACACCCTGTCTGAGAAAAACTGAGCAAACTCATTGCACAAGGCCTCAGAAACTGCTTTTTTGGCTGTAGACAGGCTGTATGTAATAGCCTGTCCACAGTCTGAAAAAGCATAGCTGGTTGGTTTCTCCCAGCAGCAATCTCCCTTGACAGGAACACTGCCTTCTTACAGTTGATTGCTCCCTGGTACACACTATAGTGTGTACGCAGGGCCAGTTTGTTCGCCTCCATCCTGGTCCTCAGCCAGCAGTGTTCCAACCTCCGACCCTTGACCTTCAATGCCTTGATCTCCCCATCAAACCATGGGTACCTCAAGTGAGAAGATCTGGGTTGTACACGGACTGGTGCAAGGGAGTCAAGTGCCTCAGTCATTGCCCTATTATAGACCGCAACTGCCTCACCCACACCTCCCTGCATGCACTGTCCACACTAGATAGATTTACCTCCGCCAAAAAACCCTCTGAGGTCAAACCCCTCAATGGGCAGTAGCTCACCATCTCTGCAGGGGGTAGGGTTCTCAGAGGGGGCCCTGAGCAAGAACTCCACCATGCAGTGATCAGACCAAATAACCCGATCAGTCCTGAGATTCTCAATCTCAAGCCCCAATGAGAAGACCAGGCCCAACATGTGGCCACCCTGATAGGTCATCGTAGTAACTGCTTGTGACAGGCCCAGAGATGTCATGAACTGGAGGAAGTGATAACCCTACCTAGATGACTCATCCTTGGCCCACACACTGAAGTCCCCCAGAAACAAACATCTGGAGGACTCCAATGTTTCACCAGCCACAAAGTCACCCACTTCCTGCAGAAACTCTCCAGCCATCCCAGGAGGACGGTACATCGGGAGGATCCTGCAACATGCACCCAGACCTACATGAATGGCCACACATTCAAATGAACCTGGTGTTCTCACTGGGTGCATGGTGAAGCCTAGTACAGCTCTAAAACAGATAGTCACTCCTTCACCCCTGCATTCCACTCTGGGGCAGTGCACAATGGAATAACTCAGGGGGATGGTGGCCTCTAACATTGGCCCAGCATCATCCCTCAACCAGGTTTCCATAATGCAAGCCAGGTTGACTGACGAAATCAGATATGCAATAATTGCAGTCTTATTATTGATTGACCTGGCATTGCATAGCACCACCTTCAGGGGATTGGTGGACAGAGCAGCCCTTTTAGCTACCTGCCCACTTGGTCTCATGGGAATCCTGGGGACAGGTATGAAACACGTCTGGCATCTCTCCAAGTCCCGTTCCATACCAGGGTGCCTTCTGCACCCAATCACCTCTATCCTGCACCCCTCGATTGTGCACAGGGTGCCCTGCCAGCTTCTGACAATGCATCTTCATCCAATTCTTACCTCCAGACAGTGATGAGCTGTAGTACCCGATACTGGGAGGGCAGTAAAGGGCCACAGGTCATAAAGCTGGGACACCCCGTACATGATCCTAGCCCACCCCAAATTGCCAGACACGCCTCAACACATAATAATCAGTCCTAAACAAAAAATATTTCCCCCTTACCTATCCACTCATAAACTAACTAATTCTTCCCCAACCATACACCCCACATACTCACAGATACACTAACGTCCAACCCCCCTCCTCTTCAACCTAATTAAACACAAACAGAAAAAAAAACTCCACTAAAAACAAAATCTATCACCCCTACCCCAATACATAAAATATAAACAACTAACAAAGGGAAACTTAATAAAGTATAAAAAAAAATATCCAAATTAGTCCAATCCACTAAGGGATTTTAGCCCAGTTCCAGTTTGAGCAATTGTATAGTTCTGTAGCAAATGGTCAATCCAGTACTATCAGAGAAACTGGTGTCAAGTTTTCATGCCAACTATTTTCCACAAACCCTAAAACAGAAAATTCCACTCTCACCAGTTCTTTTTCAGGGAGCAGCTATTCCCTGCACTCACTCAAAACAGGAAAATCCAACGATGATGACTTTAAGTCCTCACATTCCCAACTTAGCTCCTTCATACAATACAGTTTGTTCCAAAGTGTCAGTTTATCCCAACGCAAGTAGTACCATAATCCACTGGTTACCAGAAAGGAGCCCCACAAAAGAACTCAGCTAATAAGCATAAGAGGACCACCTTCTCTGACCCAGGACCTGCACCAAAGATTGCTTTTTGGCACCGGGAGACAGGCTAAGTTCTCCTGAGAGGCAGTGGAGCTCCCACTTCCTGCCACACCAGTTACCCCAACTGCTCAACCACTGCCCCAGAACCACAGATCCCCTAAGCCCATGCAGAAGCCTCCATAACAGTTGCTCAGGGTTTCTTCTTTGTGCAGAATGTCAGCTAAAAATCCTACAGTGAGGCCTCTAGTTCTACTCACCTTGCACATTCTCCTCCCAGGGCCTCCTTCCAGCTGATCCTTTCCCAAACAGTGACCGACAACTTCCTGCAAACCAATCCGACTGGCTCTCACCCCAGTCATAACCCACCACTCCATCTGTCGTTCCTCCACGTTGTTTCTCCACATCTTCTAGGATCTCCCGGATTGCAGCACTGGTACACTGGATCTCCAAAAGACAAAATTCCTCATGCAACAATGCCACAATTACCAGTAAGCAGCTCCTTTTTCATGATATTACAACAGCTTAATTCACCGCTTTCATCACTTTTATTATATTTACAGAGCCTTCGCAAGAGGATTCCCCTAGTGCCTCACAACAACCTAGATGTCATCAGGATTGGGGACTGCAACTCTCCAGCTCCTAATCTAAAAAATAAGAAATCTGCCTCCTCACTCTAACTCACTAAAGTCCCTTTCTGAAACTAATAACCCCTACACCTAATACCTAGCCATGTTGCAATGCTTAAAATTGTTCCATACTCCAGACAAAATAATAAATCAGGAGTCAGCAATTCTATCGAATTCACTCTCCTATGAAAATTTTAATAAAACGGCAGCTTTAGGAGGGAAAACACCAGCTCAATTAGATCTATATCTAAGGATTTTGAAAAACTCCATGATATAGGCACATATGGTCTATATATTGGTATCAAACAATCATGCGGTATGGAGAAATACTTAATGATCTGTGAAAACAGTTACAATAGAAATACCCTATGTAAATTTATGTTAGCTACAGTAGGAGTGAATAAGTCACATTTAAAACAGGGTAATGGCACAATGAATGTGCATAATTGCAAACATGTTAATATGGTATACCCAAGAATGTCACATGTCATCTTTAAGTGCAATTTCTGGAAAGAAGAAAGGAATAAATGGGTGACACCTCTACGCTCATCACTAAGACATAAGGCAACTATTGATACCCATATGAATTTACTGAAGTTAGATAAAACAAAAGAAATATTTGGGCTAGCTAAATTTCTGATGGAGGTTAAGATTTAATAAGCTTATTCTAAATGTGCAATATCTTGTTAAACCGTGAACATAAGAATTGCTCTTACTTTTAATGATATGAGTATTGTGCGTATATTAATAAGTATGGAATGTTATACATTATGTAATTTTATAGGTTTGAACATCAATAAACTTTGACTTTGACAATCCCATTATCAATTTCATATTAACAATGATGCAAGTACAAGAATGAAAATAGTGTCCGGATTAAAGTACATTCCTATATACATTACCTAATAATATCACCTATTTCCTGTTCACAATGATGCAATAAACAAGAAAACTGATGATGCCAAAATTAAAGTACATTTCCTTTAAGCCACCTGCTTGCTGACTCCTACACTAGGGCCCATGTGCATTCAATTTCAATTTACCTAGCTTATATAAGTGGACATGGCCATGGGTGGGAGGGTGGCTGAGGAGGGTGGGCAGAAATTTGACATATACCAATCCCCTTAGTTCCTCAATGCCAGAACAGTTCAGCCCCTGTGGTTCCAAATGCCAAAACAGTTCAGTCTATGTGGTTCAAAATGCTGCTTTCTGTCTCCAGTGTGTTGCAGGGGGAGGGCATCCCCACACCGACTCCTGGCCTCCAGTTCACAGTGCCCCTCCTGCTGCTAGTCCCCTGACTGATCCAATGGTGACCAGCTGCTCCTGCTCCCACTGCTGCTGCTGTGCTCCTTCACTGGCAACTGGGTTTTAAAGGCCAACAGCCACATTTAAATTTGAATCTAGCACCACTTTGGAGGGTTTTCCCGCTGTCCTCTTTGTTCCTCAGTGCCAGAACAGTTCAACCCCTGCAGCTGCAAACACTGCAACAGTTCAATCTGTGCAGTTCAAAATGCTGCTCTTTGTCTCCTGTGAGTTGCAGGGGAACCACACCATCTCCTGCCCTCCAGTCCCCGGTGACGTTTCTGCAGCTAACCCCCTTGCTCACCTAATGGCAACTAACTGCTCCTGCTCCCACTGCTGCTGCTCTTGGCTGGGCTTTCCAAATTATTGGATGATCTTGTAACTTTTCTTGTAATGGTTCAGAATATTTTCATACTTAATCAACTTGCTGATTACTTTCACATAATCAAATATATTAGGAAAAATAAGCCTTTTTTATATGTATAGAAATAATCTGCAGGGAGGATTACTTGGATTGAAATTTTCAATGAAAGTCCAGTAGGAAATTTGATCATTCACATATGAAAATGTGTACGATTGTTTGGTATGAGTCATGAATTGGATTTATTTATTTATTTTTTTAGTTTAGATTTATTTTGTTTTAAGGGACTTCCAACTAGTCCAAACATCATGTGGTTATATGCATTTGCTAATGTACTGATTTTGGGTGCTACCACTCTAGCTAGTTATATGTTTATGTGATGCTACCCAAAATCTCACTCATTTTATGTCCATATTGACTCTCGGTTCCTTAGGATTTGTGATTACAGAGCTTTAACTCGGTTTACATGCTCTTTGTGGAGCATCTTTTCAAACAATGGTATAATTCAAATTCTGTGTACATATTTAGTGTTTAAATTTTCTAGGTGTAACCCCCCCCTGTTACCCGGGGTTACAAGAATCCCAGTAAGACCTAGTGGTAGGCAGGGAAGGCAGCTTTTGAAATTCCAGTTAAATGGATTTCACACTGTCTCACTCTGTTCTCAGTATCAGCTGAGACTGAGGGATGACATCATTTTAGAACTGTCACAGCTGCATAAGCCACACTGGAATGTTGCAGTTGGAGGTTAGAGTAGAATGTTGGGGATTTGAAGTGAGTTCAGTAGAGTCTGGCAGTCTGTAGTAGAGGTGCTCTGCTATACGTAGACCCTCAGAGCTCTAAGATCTGTCAAAGAGCTATTATTTTTTTTTGGGTATAGGTGTGTGTTCTCACCTGAAGAGGAACACAAGAACACATTGAAGTGGTAGAAACCGCTTTCATTGGTTTGGAGCCCCATCCCTGTGGGGATGGGGGGAAGGAATCAGCCTGCTTCCGGGGGCAACCCCCCCTGGTCCAGCTAGGAAAAATGAAGCTGCCTGATTTAAGTTCATGCTGAGGCACCAGAAGTTCTGGATGAGATTTCTTTTGAGGACAAAATGCCTGTGGGGCACCTGCAACCAAGGGGTGAGTTCGCTCTGCTAATGCGCCATGTGTTTTCACCTGAAACAAAATAAAACTAAAGTAACAGTTACTGTGGGGTCAGGAAAAGACAGCCAAGTACAGTTTGGAAGATGTGGGGATTGGACTGTGGGGGGTCTAGAGTAATGGACACAGCCACTTATTTAAGTATGTTCAAGTTCAGCACAAATGGGATGTAACAACAGTAGATTGAATATGAATACATTTAAAAAGTATCTACACAGCAAAGTGTTTTAAAGGATGAGGTGTTACAGTCCAGAGAAAGGACCGGGTGTGAATTATGAGAGCGAGAGGTGGGAGACCCCCCCATCAGTAGTAACCAAATTCACCTCTACGGATTCACTTTGGGACACCTGTTGCTTTCTCTCAGGTACTTGGCCAGTGCCTGAGAAAAGTACCCAGACATGGGATTGATGAGGAAGATTCCCTGATGGAGCAGAAGTGCTCATAGGTGGTTTAGGAAGACACCAGTAAATGTTTCCATGCTATATGGAAAGTGTTCAAAGGGCTGGCAAGGGAGCTGAGCCAGGGAAACCAAGAGCAGCGTACAAGTTAGGACTGTGTACCCAGTGTGTTTCAGAGCCTGAGGGCTAAAGTGAATAGGATGTGTTCTGATCTTCATAAGTCTGCATTACCAGAAGTGTAGCCCCATGGGGGTCCATCTATGCTTTGTTTATTCTGTTGGATGTGAATAAAAGCCACACTTTAGAATCCTACTTCTGGTATTGGACATTACAGTTATTGCTTCCTTTGTCTGGAGTTACTTGGGTGCCCCTGTCACAGAGGAGCCAAACCTAGCCAATGTGCCAAGTGACATATTCCTCCCCGAACCCAGACTACCTGGTATTGCTGTCAAGATGGAAATGGCATACCTGGGTGGGGGTTACATAGGGCTCATATATTTATTTATTTGTATATTTATTTCAAGTTTCTGAAACAATCTTTGAGCAGGATGCTCTTTTTCAAAGATTCCTCCTCAGTGGGAGCAGATGCGCATACATAAGGAAAAAAGACAGTAACATGATACATAATGCAGAGTCAAAATACAAAGTTCAGTATTAACAAGAAAATTGACCAAGGTACAGAAAACATTCAATTTAGTCACCAAAACCCAGTCTACCAGGCACAGTCAGTTGCAGGCACTCATGAACTGAAACTGTGGTAGGCAGCCAAGAGAAAAGGCTTTGTCAAGTGGTAGTTGTAGGGAGGGTGGGAGCAGGGGGGTTAGGTGTGGCAAAGGTGGACATGTCGGGGGTAATAGTAGGGTTAGGAGGATGTAGTGGTGACAGAGCAGGGAGAAGGAGATAGTATAGCATTATGAATGCAGCAGACCATAGGTCTTGGGATGCAAGTTAAACAGGGGGCAATAAGGGGGGGAATTACTTGGAGGAGGAGCAAAGGATCAAGATTTTATCCCACAAGAGCACTGACTCTTGCCTAGTAAGTGTTTTTTTATTCAGATTTGAAAGAGGGGAGGCAGGTTATTTTCATTAAAGGGGCAGGGATCTCATTCATCCATAGCGGAACTCTATACACAAAGGATCATTGCCCTAGGGATGTTCTCCTGAAGGGGACCAGCAGGGGTCCACATTCCATACCCCTTGTGTGGTAGCTTGATTGATTGCTTTGTAGAAGATCAGCGATATGAGGGGGAGTCAGACCAAGCATTGATTTTCTCCCCAACAGACATGTCTGGAACTTTAATCTAGATTCCAGGTTCAGCCAATTTGTTTGATCACAAAGTGTGCAGGAGTGTTCAAGCCTGTCCACCCCAAGTGTGAGTTTACAGGCTCTATTGAGGGCAGTTGCCACCCTCTTAAGTGCTGTTCCAGAAGCCACTCCATAGACAATCAGGCCATAGTCTATGATTGACAAGATTGAGCTGGATACTGTCAGTTTGTGGGCAGCAGGTGTGAGATAGTGTTTGTGTCCATGTAAGATCCCAAGCTTGATGTTGACCACTTTTGCAACCAATCCAATATGTTGAGAGAATGTTAGTGAATCATCGAAAGTGACTCCAAAGTATTTAAATGAGTGTACCTGTTCTAGCAGGGCATCATTGTTGTTGAAGATTATCAGTTCTGTGTGGATTTTCATGTGCTGGTGGCTAGAGATGAGCATTGTTTTGGTCTTTTTGTAGTTAAGGAGTAGTTTTTGTGAGTAGAACAACTGTTGCAGCAGGTTGAAGGTAGTCTGTAGCTCATTGTGAAGCAGTGTTTGCTGTGAACTACTACTCAGGATGATGGTATCATCTGCATACAATATAATTTTACTTTTACAAGACAGGGATAGATTGTTTAGGAATAAACTAAACAGAAGAGGACCATGGATGGACCCTTGTGGGATCCCTAGGGTGACTCTCCTTGAAGTGGACATGGTGTTTCCTATTTTGGGACCAGAGAGATAGGTAGTCTTTGAACCGAAGGGATGCTTCTGATGCTTCTATATAGACAGAAGTGAATGTAAATTCATGGTACTATGAATATTATGATTTACTCCAAACTGCAAATATGTGTCTACTATATAATATGGAACACAGTAGTATATGCAATGTATTTGAATGTATTGCTTGTAATTATGTAATGATTTTATTATACTCTATTCTGTTTTGTAATGGCATATGCTGAACCTTAGGCTGGAAATTGAATCTCACCGTGTAGTGATTGGACCATACGACTGGTTCCACCACCAAGTTGAAGGACTCGATCCCCAGGAGGAAGACCAGATCAAAAGAATGACCTTGCTTATGAGTAGCAGAGGTAACTACCTGTGTGAACCCCAATGAATACATAAGTTGGAGGAAGTCTTGACCAAACTGTGAGAGTTCATCGTCGACCCAAGCATTGAAGTCACCCAGGAACATCAGCCTGGGTGACTCCAACATCATGTCGATGATGAAGTCCACAACTTCCTGCAGGAACATTTTCTCACCCCCGGGTGGACAGTAGATGAGAATGATCTTGCAGCCCACACCTGCTACTGCAGTAAACTCAAATGATCTTGCCCCCTCAACTTGTACAACAGTGAGGTCCAATTCTGATCTAAAACAAATAGTCACTTCTCCCCGACCCCTGTGGTCCAATCTTGAGTGGTGTATCTCTGAAAAACTGGCTGGGACAGCTGCCTCCAAAATGGGGCCTGTATTGTCATCAAGCTAGGTCTTGGTGATGCATGCCAGGTCTGTTGTCCCAACAAGATCAGCAATAATTGCTGTCTTGTTCTTAATAGACCTGGCATTGCATAACACCGTTCGAGTCGGACGGGGTTCTAGGGCAGACCGGTTTGTCTGCCCAGACTTGCTGAAGCCCTTGGGTATGGTAACTAGACATGGAGGACCACATTCCAGTGACCATTTCACCCGAGGGCATCTCCTGGGCTGAATAACTCTGATATGGCTGCCCCACTCCCCTCCATGGTCCTGGACCCCCAGCCCCTTCCCTTCTCCTCCTACTAACAATACCCAGCGCCCTACAGCAGTTATAGACTGCTGCAGGCAAGGGAGGAGGAGAAAAGGTCTGGAGGCCCCGGAGGTCAGAGAAGGAGTAGTACCTCACCGGGAGAGCTGCAGCCCAGCACATCCTCCAACAACACAAACCCGTACTTCCACTCCCTGTAAAACCACCTTCACTCCCCAAATTTATAATCTAAAACAATCCCAAACACAAATAAACAACTCTCAAAATAAAATATACAATCCAAAAGAAATATAACAAATAATGTAAATATGGAATACAAAATACTGAAGTCCTCTAACTGCTCTGCTCTTTTTATTGTCCAAAGTTAATCCCTCCACTACCTCTCACGTAGTGGGAGAGTGCTGTTTATAAAACTGGAGTCATCTCACCACACCAGTTTTAAAGTCAGAATTAAATATTTCTCACGTTGTGGCAGGGGGGAACTAAAAATAAAATACGACAATCCAACATAAATTCTGCAATAAAATCCAGGAGAAAGTCAAATTCAATCCAAAGATAATGGACAAGTCCAGGCTAATCACTCTTGGTGCCCAAACACTCCTCAGTAGTCTTTAGTAACCCAGACCATGGCATTTAATCATGAAATCATTTTACAGAGATCTTTAACATATTCTAAAACAGTCCAAAGCTTTGGCCATACCACGGCAGTTTGGGGTGTATAACTAAAACCCAGTGGGGGAGCCCCTCCCAAATAACTTAAGGCCTCACAGGCTATCCTACCCCACTCCCCACAGCCTGCAGCTACAATACGCCAGGGAACAAACCCGAGGGAATGCTCCGTAAGGGATTTTGGAGAGACCCTATTGAGATTCTGGCTCCCCGAAGCTCAAAAGGCAGCTTCTGCTTGGCTGCAGAAAGTAAGGTCACCATCAGCCCTGAATACACGAAGGAGGCTCCCCCCCTGCACAACACCCAAACACACCACTGCTCTGGCCTAGCTCAGTAATCCATGTTCTTCAACTTTTTTTGATTCTACTCATGATGCTGATGGTACAGTTCACCAGTAGTCCTCTCAATTTCCACAATGTTCAAGTTCATCCATCAGAACTTGGCCACTCAGCAGTATTAGTCCCGAGTACTCTTCTGTGCCTCCCAAAAACACAGCACTCCTAGACGTCCTAAGTAGACTAACTACAAATCAATAAAATCCAACAAATCTTCCTTCCTTCCTTCCTTCCTTCCTTCCTTCCTTCCTTCCTTCCTTCTTCAGTCTCACCAATTCACCACAAAAGTTGAGCAAACAAACAAACCATTGCGTATCACACCACGAAACAAGGTTAAAAAATACCAGAGCAAACTTCAGGAAAAGAAAATAAGAGTAATGCAGAACACAAACAGCATGCAAACTCAAGCCCACAAACTCAGAGCTCTTTCTGGCAGCACAGCCTAGCCGCCATCTTCCTACTTACTTAAATGCTTCAAAATTAATAAACCTAATATCAGTATGGAAAAAATAACAGTAGTCTGAGTTTTGATCTTTTAGAGAAAATAATTACTAATTAGCCTAGTAAAATAATTTTTGGGTGTGAAATATTCATGATTTTCACTTCTCCAAAGGCCTCCCCCACAAAAAACACACAAATCTTTGCATGCAATCTGGATATTATAATTTTGTCCAGTCACCAGATAGCATGAACCAGGATGTGGAAGTTTTGTTGGGTAGGGTAAGGACCCATCTCTAAAAGACTCCTGGTCCTGGGTGGTGTAGGAGTTAAGTTGGTGGTTTACTAGAGGAGACATGAGCTTTAGAGATTATATTGCAAAGCAGGTGATTGTTGGAAGAAATCATTTTTGGGATCAAACATTTCTGTTATTAATAAGTAAGCCAGGATCAATAAATGGCAAGATTTACTAATGGGAATCTGGAAATATGTTCCTTTGTTCACCCTGAAAATGGAGCTATATTAAGGTCAGAACTTCAGTATGAGTGAGTTGAGGAATTAACAAAAGTACGATTTTTAACTGTACCATTGAAACGCATTGTAGATTTCTTAATTTTAGGAGTGAGATTAAATGCTTACACATTCAATTATGCTCTTAATCCTTTATATTGAAGAGTAAGACTTGATTCTAACTGGGGATTTTAGATAGGGACGGGAGGCAATGCAAAGGAAATGGTTCTGTTCACACCTCAAGGCCAGCCTGGCTGTGGCCCCCTGAAGCTATCAGCTGCACTTACCTCCTAGTCAAGGAGGTGATGCTCGTGTTACAAATGAGCCCCTGCCTTGCTCAGATTACTCAGTGACCGAGTCCTGTATGAAGAAAAAATGCAGCTCAGACAAAAAGGAAAAAGTATGTAGTAAATATATGTTGGTGATTTCTGGGGGAGTAGGCCTGTGCCTATGTTGGCTATGCCTTAATAGAATGCCCTGAAGTAGACATGCACAGCCGTATGGAGATCAAGAGAATTTGGGATTATTTCCCCAGCATTCTGAGTGGAAGAAAAAAGGACAGGAAGGCAGATAGTCTGGTTTAATGTGAACCCAGAAACCACCTTAGGAAAGAACCTAGAATGGATATGTATACCTGATCTGAGTCAAAAACAAAGTATAGTACAGAGGATGCACAACTAAGACATGCAGCTTTGAAAATCTCTAAGTACCATCAATTGCTACCAGAAAAGCATTTTCCATGTATGGAAATACATGTTACAAGTGACAGCAAGTTAGAAAGGAGTCTATTTAAAAGATGTTAGAACCAAGTTAAGGTCTCACACCAGCTCTGGTCTATGGACCAGGGGTTGCTGATTCAGGAACCCTTTGAGGGTACACCATAACACCTCCAACTGGGCCAAAGTCTTGACGCCAAAGAGGGCATAGAAAGCCAAAATGTCCCAAAATGTGTACCATCACGGAAGAGTACTGAAAGTCAGAGTGTGATAGGAACAGATAGTAGTCCAAGACATGCTGTATCAGACATAAGAAAAGGGCCACAAAGTGAGAGGCACACCAAATACTGGGAATATTCAATTTCAGGGGGTAAATGTGCTCAGTAGATGGCTTAATATACACTAGTAAAACATCCAAAACTGCCCAGGAGACCTCAAAGTGGGACAGTTCTACATTCTCAGGAAACAGGCATGAAGCTGCAGAAACCAGAGGTTTGGATGAAAAGGTTGCCTTTGTCCTGCCAAAGCAGTCCTGTCATAGAGAGGGTGGGACAGAGGTTCCACTACAGTCTGCCATAGAAGAGGGATCCAAATTGATTTGGGCCAGATGGGGGCACTAGTACAATTGTGCCCCATTCAACTGCAAGCTTGACTGATACCTGCTACATCAGAGGGAGTGGGGAAAAGCATACAGAAATCAGTCTTAAAAGAATAGGGATAGCATATCTCAGCTACCAGTTCTGGGTCCTGGAGTGCGTGAGAATAAATCTGACAGTTTTGCATTGTGTGGCGATGCAAAAAGATTCAACTATGGATGAATTCATTTGGCAAAGAGTTTTTTTAACCATATAATCCAGGAGTCCCCAATCATAGGACTGAGCAATGAACCTGCAGGGAGACTATTAGAATATTAAAATAGCCAAGTAGAAATATGGGAACAATGCATATGTTCTGTGCCAGGGCCAACTATCATGTTTGCATGGCTTGTCTGCAGATGAGATAGGAGTGCTTGCCTCCTTGTTCATTGAGGTAATGCATGACACAGAGGTTTTCCATATGTGCCATCAAAGGATGGTCCTGAATCTGAGGGACAAAGGCAGACAGGCCAAGAAGAACAGCCTTCATATTCAGAATGTCAATGTGGAGATAGCAAGCTAAGGGTGAAGCTCCATACTCGGGTTTAAGTGTACCCAGATGGCTCCCTCAATCCAGCTTGTAGGCATCTTTGGTGAGGATCTACTGTAGAATGGAGAAAATGAAGAAATGTGGACCCCTAAAGCAGGTAGGAGTGGTCTCGCCACCAGTAAAGAGAACTTCATAAATGCTTGATGACATGAACAAGATGACCCAGGCATTAGGAATACTGGGCCCACTGGGCTCAAAGCATATACTGGGGAATGCACATATGAAAGCAGGCCAATCACAGTGACAGCCACCATCAGGTACTAGAGCAAAAGCAAGGATTTTGCAGGGATCCAGGTGCTGGAGGCAATCAGAGTTGTCTGAGTGATCATTGTGTTGTCATCAGAGTCCAGAGGGTATGTCTGCATCTGAGTTGTATCCAAGACAGTGCCAATAAACTGAGGACATTAGCAAGGGGTCAGATCTGATTTGGGTTTGTTTATCAGGATACCCATGAACCTCAGAAGCAAAACCAGAATTACAGCATGGTACAGGGGTTCCTTGCATTCTGCCAGGGCATCTACTCCAGATATAGGAAACTGTCAAGAAGAAATGCAGATGAACTTTATTGTGCAGCTGGTTGAATAACTTGAGAGTTCAATATAAAGTCTGTAGACTCAACGCCCTGTATGGTGCTTTGAGGAGCCCGTCATCCAGATAAAAGAATATTTACTGGGTGTCTCAGTATTACACCACAGCCACCACAGAGAAAAGCACTTGGTGGAGACACATATCAGCAAAAAAACTCAAAGGGCAAATTAGAAAATTGCTAGTGCCAGCCCTACAAAAGGTATCACAGGTACTAATGTTGGCTGTGCTGAATATTGATAAGCAGGTATCTATACTGCATGATTTTCTATTTTTCCAGAGCACATACTGTACGCAATCACCAGGCAAAAGCAGAAGGAAGAGAGACTATGCAAAACGTCTTGTATGTAATAAATTCATTCTGGTCTCTGAAGTCCAAAAAATGGGCACAGATTTTCTATCTTCTTCAGGGCAATCAAATATTGTGACTAGAAACTCTGGTTTATTTCAGTTACAGACACAGACTAAGAATTATAGTTCTTTTGTGTAAAGATTAAGGCCTGTTGTCAACAGAATTAATACAGTTGTGCCCAGAGATATGCTATTTATTGCCATGTGATAATTCAGTGGTGTGTCAGTTCAGTGCTACATTCCTGCCAGGCTTGCATGCATCACCTTGACAGCACCTTCAAGTTTACTTTATTTTGTGCCAGTGTATTTAGGTGTAATTCCAGATCATTACCATGTTGTGTTGTTTTTGACTGTTACATATGCACATGTTCTGACTCCGCCATGATCCATAAGCTTTCACCTACAGTAACTTATAATATTAAGTATACTGTACTTTGCTGTATTATTAAGTAAGCCAACATGCTAACAGAAGGAGCCATTTAATAGTCCAATGTAAATTTGGTTTTCGTCTAGAGGATGTAGAGTATTAGTGAATTGAATGCTCTCTCTACACTCTGCTTAATCAACATCATATACAGGTTATATGCCCCTTGAAAATCACTGCACATTATTTTTAGCAACATGGGCAATTGAGGGGCTTCAGGGTAAACATTGGGAAATAAGCACACTGAATTCTAAGTTTATACCATAAGAAATTCAAAAGTTATGCCAGTATTTGCATGGTGTTAGAGAAGTGAAATCAGGCTCTGACATCAAACATTCTAAGTGGAAATCAAACTTTCAAGCAGCCCTCTGTTTCCCAGACACCACCCAGAAATTAGCATTGACAACCACTTTTTATAAATCTGGTCACTTGCAGGGCTTCCAGGGACACCCTGGAGAGCATGTATACTGAATTTCACATTTTCTCAATAAGAAATTCTGAAGATATAGATTCTTCTGTGTGTTGCTAGTGAAGTAAATGAATTGATCACCTGGGAGCAGTTTATCTTTTTTTTCTTCACAGACACAACCCAGAAATTACTCTGAAAAACACCTACATTTTTTCAGAACGCTAAACACTTGGACGCTTTAGGGGACATATTAGGGAATATGTACACCAAATTTCAAGTTTATACCACAAGAAATTCAAAAGTTATAACTTCTTCTGTCTGTTGCTGATGAAGCAAAAGCATTGGCGGCCAGGAGGCAGTTTACCTTTGTTTTCCTTAACAGACACCACACAGACATTACCCTTAAAAACCTACTTACACTTTTTGTAGAACCCTGGGCACTTGGAGGCCTTCAGGGCACACGTTGGTGAATGTGCACACCACATTTTAAATTTATACCACAAGAAATGTAATAGTTATAACTTCTTCTGTGTGTTACTAGTGAAGCAAAGGCATTGGTAGCCTCAGACTGTTTATTTTTTTCTTCACAGACACCACACAGAAATTATAAAACCACTTTACACTTTTCTTAGTAAGCTTGGCACCGGGTAGAGCCTTAGGGCATTAGTTATCAGACTTTGTCATAGTAAGCCTCCCCAAGCCATGGAATTCATCTTGAGCCTTACCCAAATATTGAAATAATCTTGGACCTCCACATTGAAAAATAGCATACTTTGCACAGTACATCGGGAATAAAGTGAAACTCCTTTGAGTAGTTGTCTCTCATTTTATTCAGCTTATTGTAATCCCCTCCAAAGCCAGCCTACTTGTTCTGCTATTTTGTCTCTCGAACCATTGTTACCATTGTTGCAATAGCTTCATTGGTCAGACTGCATTCCCTGTCTGTTTACCATCTATCTGCAATAACCTTCCTACCAACCTTTGCTTTCTCCCTTTACCCTGCTCTTAAAAAACTTCTCAAGGATCCTTTTGCTCCCTCCTGCTTTTGCTCGTAGTACCTCTTGGCTAAACCCTTATGTTTGGGCTGTTCTGCCAACAGTCTAATTGGTCAGTTGTTACCTCTCATTGTTTAATTGTTGCTTCTATTTGTTTGCATTATTACTCATTGTGTATTGCTTGACTGGTTTGCCTTATGAATTGTATTCACTCCCTTCCCTCCCCCGGTACACCTGAAATGAGCCTTGGCTCAGTGTGCCTTTCCTTGTAACCAATTTGTAAATATAAATTAACTTCAGTCTGCTTCATTCCTCCACACAAAATACATAAAACTCAAAATTTAAAGACAGTACTTTTTCAGACTTGCTTGGCCCTTCCCTGGAACAGGTTGAGGCCTCCCCAGGGAGGCTGGCCTCACCATTTGAGAAACCCTTCCTTAGGGGATACCTTGGGGAACATACATATTTAATGTCATGTTTTTACAAAAAATCTAATCAAATTTTATTTGTAAAAAAGGCACAATTCAACAGATATCAAAGTGCCTGTACATATCAATAAAAATACATGAATAAACAAAAAACATTAAAAGGGCAGGACATCAAATTTCAGGAAATACTAAATTGAATAGATGTGTTTTCAATGCAACCTTAAATGACTCAGCGGTCAGGCAGTCCTGAACCTGACAAGGCAGAGAGTTCCACAGGGTCAGGGCCACAAAAGCAAATGATCTGGCCCCAGAGGTCTTCAAAAGGACCCTGAGAACCTCTAGAAATCCCTTGTCAGAGGAGCAGAGAGGGTGAAGGGGGAAGTAGGGGCAAGGAGATCTTGCAAATACCATGTGCCCTGTCCATGTAGGGCATTATAGGCCAGCAAACTGACCTTGAATGTGGTCCTCCACTGAACTGACAGCCAGTGCAGGCCACAGAGCCCAGGCTGCCACATTCTGCACCATCTGCAGGTGGTGGAGGTCCACCCCCGGGAGCCCTAGGTACAAGTCATTGCAGTAATCAAGGCGGGAGGTCACAAAGGCATGGAACAACATTGGAAGATCCTCAGGTGGAATCAGGTGTTTTATCTGGGCAATATTCCTCAGATGGTAAAAAGAGGTCTTGACAACAACCGACACCCGAGACTTAAGTGTCAGCCCGCCATCAACATTAACACCCAGATTTCACACCCGGTCAGAGGTCATTAGCTGGCTGCCTCCCAACCAGAGTCTGGATGGCTGCCCAGCAGACAACCCCTCAACCTGATAACCTGGGTCCATAACCAGGACCTTAGTCTTATCCAGATTCAGCTTCAACCAGTTGGCACTCATCCAGTCCAGAATCTCAGTGAGACAGTTGTTAAAGACCAAGATAGTGTCACCCTGTTCAGGTACAAAGGACATGTATAGCTGAGTATCATCTGCATAGCAATGAAAACTCGACCATACCACTTTATAAAGTCTCCCAACAGCAGCATATACACCGCAAACAACATGGATGATAGAATAGAACTCACAAGGCAGGGAGAAAGAGACAGAAGAAAAAATCCCCGACACCACTCTTTGAGTCCTGCATGTAAGGAAAGATTTAAACCATTTGAGAACTGTCCTTGACAGTCCGCAGATCAGCCACAGGTGTTTCAACAGCAGACCATGGTCCATGGTGTCAAATACCACAGAGAGATTAAGGAGAAATAAGATCAAATAGTTATTCTGTTCTCTTGCTATTAGGAGATCATTAAGCACCCAATTCAGTACTGTCTCGGTACTATGTCTCTTTCTGAAACAAGACTGGAGATGATCGTAGACATCGTGAGTGGTAAGATGATCCTCAATCCATAACACGACTAACTTCTCAATAACCTTGCCCAATAAAGGCAGGTTAGAGACATGTCTATAGTTGGTAGGACAGTCAGGGTCAAGAGAAGCTTTCTTCAAAAGCGGGCACACCACTGCCTCCTTCAGGGTAGCTGGAAACACCCCAGTCTCCAATGAGCACTGACTATCTCCACTAAGACCGGTCTGATTACCTCCACACACCCTACAAGGAGGCACATTGGATCCAGCTCCAAACTACAGTAAGTCGGTCACGTACCCTTGACAATCTTCATGATGTCATCAATCGCTGGCTGATAAATGTCAGACCAGACAAACTGGCCATCTGCAATCTCACATTGATGCCACAACAGCCATTGGGGAATCTGCACAGATCTCCGACCTGATGGTGGCAACCTTATCCATGAAAAATCGAGCAAACTCATCACACTTACTCTGTGAAAAGGCTCCCCAATTCTGGATACAGGCTGGATTGCATAGCCTGTCCACAATACGGAAGAGCTGAGCAGGTCAATTTTACATGGTGGCAATCTTCCTGCACAGGAACCGTGCCTTTTTATGGGAGACAGCCAATTTATAGTCCTTATAATGAGCCATCAATCTTAGTCTGTCATCAACGAGGCTGGATTTCCACCAGCATCACTCCAGCCTTTGGTCTACTTGCCTCAACTCCTTTACAAACTCATCAAACCAAGGAGACTAAGGGCGAAGGGTAAGGGGATGAACACAGACATGAGCTATGGAATCCATGGTCACCATTACTGCCTTATTATACTCAGGTAACAGATCCCCTGTAGTCAAGCTTACACTTGGAATGCCCGATAGGTCCAGCACTGTCATAGGACCATCAGGGGTCAAATCCCTTAAAGGGCAGTACCGGACCATATCCAGTTGTAATTTCTGTGTGTTGCTAGTGAAGCAAAGATATTGGCCTCCTGCATACAGTTGACCTTTTTGTCCTTCACAGACACCACATAGAAATTATCCTTAAATACCGTGTTACACTTTTTTTTAGAAACATACTGTAGACATTTGAGGGGTTTCAGGGGACACCTTGTGGAACATGCATATTGAATTTCCTGCTTTTACAAGATATTCAAAAGTTATAACTTTTGACTGTTGCTAGTAAAGCAAAGGCATCGGGTGCCGGGAGATAGATTATATTTCTTTTCCTTCACAGATACCACACATAAATCTTTAATACCATTGAAAAACATCAGTCTCCCCCCCCCATTACACCAGTCATCCTTTCCTACACACCTGAGGAGGGGGTCCCACAGGGTTACTATCCTGGGGGGGCTGATGAGCGCTCTTACTCAGTCTACCGAGCCCTAACCTTACAGAAGTGCTCATTCAGTAGAGGATTTAGTCCTGGGACTAAGGGAATCACCAAAGAGCTCCTCAGTTAGATCGACAGTGGCTTCCTAGGTACTACTCAAAAACTATCCGGGCAAAGAGAACACCATGCAGGTATCTCATTGCTTAAATCTACAGCTGCAGATTGACTTACCACTGATGAAGCTCTGGGACCTGATAGTTTTCCTCCTTTTTATAAATGTTTAAAGTCACAAGGTGACTCCTTTCTTAAGTTATTCAATTATCTTTATCATGCCCCTATAAAGGAGTCAGCCCTGTTTGAGGCCTGCATTGTGGTCTTGCCTAAACCTGGGAGGGATTGTACTGTTCCAGATAATTACAGGCCCATTTCATTATTAAATACAGATGTTAAGTTGCTAGCAAGTATCCTAGCACACTGAGACATCCTGATAGGTCTTGAACAGGTTGGATTTGTATCCAGAAGGCAATCCAGTGATCATTTTAGAAAGATATTCCACCCTTTGTCTGGGTACTGATAAAGTGCTTGTCTCCCTAGATGTGGAAAAAGCATTCGACAGGGTGGATTGGAACTTCTTATTTGATATACTCCCATGATATGAATTGCCTGCAGAGTTTATTCAATGGATTTCTATATTATATAGAGGCCTGTCTGCTTGGGTCATGTGTAACAGTGCTCTGTCCTTGGAAAGTTTGCCATAAATTTGTTGTGCAAGATAGGCTAAGACTCATGCAATTCATGCTACTGCATACTATTTATTACTCTCCCCTTAAACTCACCAGATTGGGTATGATAACTTCTCCCATCTGTTATAGATGCCAGCACGACACCGGGGACTTGCTACATATCTTTTGGAGTTGTCCCAAAGTGGCACCGCTTTGGGCCAAGATTAGAAGTAGTGTGGACCCCTGCTAGGACTTGAGGATTGTTTTACTGCTGAGATCTGTGTTTTGGGTGGTCTTCTCCATTTTAGTACGTAACAGGAAATAACATATTTGTATGATCTCGGCATCAGTTAAAAAAATTGTACTTAGACATTGGAAAGATTCTCTAGATATCTCCTATGGCGAGTGACTCCAAGAACTTCTAGCCAATCTCAGGACTGAGCATTCTATTGCTAGTCTCTGGAACAATTTACAAAAGTTTAATCAGATCTGGGGCCCTTTATATACATTTTATTCTTTATTGGGGTAGTATAATATTCTATACCCTATACTCCGGACACATAGTTCCTGTGTGCTGTGGGGGTAGGTGTAGGGGAGGGGCCTCTGGGGGGTTAAGTTTTGGGGTGGGGGTGTAATCCAGCTGGTTTTCATGCTGCTCCTAGTTTCTGATGTACTTTGCTTTCAAACCTAATGATCTGTTGTATTCACATGGTGTAAAACTTTAATAAAGTTTGACTGGAAAAAAAAAACAGTGCCCTGTCCTCTGTTTTTCCTTTAACTAGGAGTACACATCAGGGCTGCTCATTATCACCTATGTTATTCAATCTTTACAACAAGTCATAGGCTAGGAAAATTGATAGCTCATTGGAAGTGAGCGGGATTGAGATAGGACCATTTAAATACAAATTATCAATGTTTGCAGATGACATTCTTTTACATCTTTCTCATTGGAAACAGTCCCTGCAGTCAGTTTTAAAGATAATAACTGACTTTAGTGCTCTGGGCGGTCATAAACTGAACCAGCACAAATGACAGTCCTATCCTTAGCCCCCTCCTGCTCGAGGGCAGATATAGAAGAACTGGGCTTGAAGTGGGCTTTGCATACAATCACCTGTTTAGGGATAGAAATCACCCATGATGTAAAGAAGATATCACTCAAATCACTCAATTTGGACCTGGTGGTTTCTCAAATGCAACAGGATTTAAATAGGTGGCAATGTCTGCCTCTCACACTTTGGGGGAGAGTAAATATTTTGAAAATGGTTATTTTTCCATGACTAAGGTACCCATTGTCAATGTTGAATCTTGCTCTTCCAAGATCCTGGTTCAAGAAAATAAACTCCATCTAGCCAACATTTCTATGGCTGGGAAAATGCCCTAGGGTAGCCTTAGTCAAACTCTTCAGAAAGAAAGAGATGGGAGGTCTTAATGTCCCTTATTTACTTTTATATTTCTTTGCCTTCCAAGGATGCAAATATCTGCACTGGCTAGGTATTCAGGAAAGGGAGACCTCAGCTAAACCATGGTTATCTATTGAACAGTATAAAGCTGATAGTTTAAATATATCTCTCCCTTCTCTATTGTATAACCCCTCAACAGGCTATTGACCCCTCTCAGACACTCCCCAGTTGGCTCGGCTGTGAAGGTGCATATGCAACTGTGTCATTTCTACAAGGTCAGCTGTAAGCAGGACTTGGGGCAACCATTTTACTTAAAAGTCAGACTAAAAGAATACTCAAGGGCTTAATGGGTAATTTGGAAAACCCCTTGTGATTTTACACATAGGCATCAATGACATAAGCAAAGGAAGGGTTCAGTATATATATATAAAGACTAAGACTCATTAGCACTGGAAATAGAAAATAAAGGGGGGGTAATCATTTCCAGTCTTCTCCCAACCTATGGATTTTACACTCACAACATGAGGGTTGTCAATATACTAAACAGTTGGATTAAAGATATATGTGAATGCAGAGAATATTCCTTTTTGGATAATGGCAACATCTTGAAGGAAAGACATCTGTTCAAACCAGATGGACTCCATTTGAACAAAATGGGATCTAGGATTTTGGCAAAAAGATTCAACGAAACTATAGCTCTGAATTTAAACTGCAAATGGGGGGCAAAAGGGAAGGAAATGCATCATTCGATGATCTGACTGCAAATATTCAAGAAAGAGCTTTGCGGGGACTTCTGGTAAATGCCAGAAGCTTAATTAATAAAATGGAGGAACTCTAATTATGCTTGAAAACTCACAATATACAAATATGGGCCATAACCAAAACTTGGTGTGATAAAAGCGATACCTGGGGTCAACACATAGAAGGTTATAATCACTATGTATATTCATGGGAACATAGAGAGGGAGGTGGGGTGGCCATTTATATTCAGGACAGTATTCATTCTCAAAAAATTAAAAACAGTAACAATTTAGAACAAATTGGGTTGTATCTTACCCCACCTAGTAAACCTAAAATTGTCCTGGGTGTGATCTACAGGTCTCCATCTATATCCAAAGAGGATGACTTTGAATTGATAAAACAATTCCAGGATTTAAATCCTGCAGATAGATTATTAGTATTGGGTGATTTTAATCTCCCTGGTATAAACTGGACAACACTCAATGGGTCAAATAAAATGGAGAATATTTATATTGAACTATTTGATAATCTAGGCCATCAACAGACAGTAGAAGCAAAAACAAGAGGGGAAGATACCCTAGATTTAATTTTAACCAATATGGATGACACGTTGACTGGATGCAAAACAGCAGCTCCTCTGGGAAACAACAACCATAACTCCATCCATTTTGAAATAATGGAAAAACAGTTAATCGGGATGTATCACAGTTTTAAACTTCGGGAGAACAGATTTTATAAAATTGAAGTCCAGTATGATAGAATGGGACTGGAAGGGGGGGTGCTGATGAGCAGCTAGCTGGATAGACATGTTTCTCAACTGCTCCCTACCAACAGCTGAAATATTTCAAAATGAAAGTATAGATGCCTGTTTTTTGCATTACAAATGAATTGAGAATGCAAGTACCAGAAGTATGGAGGAATATCTAACCCTCAATCCAGGCAAGGGTCAGTGCTTGGTGAACAAAAGTAATAAAAAGCTACCAGCCGGTACCATGGGTGAAAAAGCAGGCATTATATCTCTTTCTGCTGTGGAAGTGAGTGTGCTAGGCCGGGAGCTCGCCAGGCAAGTAATAGCAGCACTGGAACCCTGGTTGATTAAACTTGAGAGCAAACTTGGTTTAAAACTACAACAGGTGCTTGAACAACAAACCTCGCACACTAACCATATCACAGAGGCTCAAGATTGCATCTCAAGACTCGAGGATGAGATGCCATCAATTCCAGGACAGGTGGTCACCCTATAAAGAGAGTTGGAGAAGTTTATGGAAGCCTAAGATTATCAGGAGAACTACCGTCAACTTCTCAATCTGAGATTAAGGGGGCTTCCAGAGGGAAAAGAGGGGGAAAGCACTCTTGAATTTTGTGCTTGTACACTACTGGAGCTGCTAGGCCTGCAACCTAAGAATGGATGCATCAAGATGGAGAGCACTCACTGAGCTGTAATGCCCTGGCCTCCAGCTGACCAGCCTCCCAGGCAAGTTATCATGAGATTTCATAACTTTCAGGACAGGGAGGCGGTCTTACGGGCATACCAGGAGAAAGGCACCTTGTTGTATGAGGGGAGCAGGCTGTATATATCTCAAAATTACTCTGTGCACCTCATGAAGAAGTGAAAGATGTTCAGCATGATTATGGGCCTATTGAGAAATTTAAAGGTGGAAAATTTCATTGTGTATATAGCCACTAAGGATCTGCTATGAAGGCACAACCTTTTCTTTCTGGGAAGTGAACAAAGCTGAGCAACATGTCAAAGAGCTGCAGAAAAATGTCAGATGAAAAGGGATAGCCTGATAAAATGGACTGTGGTTTTGCTCCCTGGTTGAATGTTTTTCTCTGCACCTGTTTACATCTCCCTCCCATGTCTAGCTTATTTTTTAAATAAGATCCCTAGTGGTAGGAGGAACTGGCATCCCATGTACAGGCCCGGTGTAGACATGCCCTGCCTGAACTCGTGTGAATCTTTGTGGTGGCCATGAATGCTGTGTAGTGTCATGTCTGGCCTGGTGTGCTTGGATTGCAGTGAGGATTCATTTGTAGGATGTGGTTGCAAGAAAAGGGACAGCTTGCTGTAATGGGCTGATGGCACCGGCACTGGAAGTGTCAAATTTGGGATCCCACATTATCTCATGGCTTGAGGTCTGAGAGGCTAACTGCTTCAGGTGAGATGGCTGGGGGGGGTTGGGAGGCACAGTGCATGTTCTGAAAGCACAGCCTGGTCCCACCACTCTTCAATAGCCTTGTGGCGGGTAAGGTGAAGCAGGAGTAGGGGGGAGATTCTTCTTCCCCACTGTGCTTACCAACAAGAGACTAATTACTGGACTTCATCTAAGACCCTCGGCGATGGTAGAGCCGATGGGCGAAATAGTAGTGGGACCAGTTTCTCTCCTATTACTTGAGGGGAATATGTGCTACGTCATGCAGGGAGGTGTTTTTGATGTTGGCTTGGGGTGCACTGTTACTGATCTTTTTCCTAAAAATATTTAGAAAGGTTATCAATCTAATAGGGGGTTACATAAATAGTTCAGTGTTTAAAACGAATGCATGAAAAGTTTACGGAGAGATAATAGCAGGGTAAAAGGGTTATCTTTAGGAAGCCCTTCGGCAGTTGGAGGAGCAGTGGGACACATATATCAAAAAGGGTTTTTGACACTCATGTTATTGAAGCAACTAGTGTTAATATCATTAATAGAAGGGGAGGGAATAAGGCGATGGAGGTAGGGGGACTCTTATTAAAGAAAACAATAGATAGCTGGACATATGGTAGGAAGAAGGGCATAGTGGCACCTGGACAGACACATATAGGGAAGGGGGTAGGTGTGGGGTTGGAACAGTGGGTGGGAGGGAAGGAAAGTTGGGGAATGTTCCTGATGTTATCAAGTTAACTAGTTTATATGTGTTTTTTGGTACAATTTGTGTAATGAGTGTATCTCGAAGTGCTCAAGTACAGATGTTATATATGTGTTGTAGAAGTAACTGGTACGATAAATTTAAATTACACGGGCTAGATATTACTGCTGGTGAGGGGCTGGTGCGAGCTGGGGTGGGAGACCATGGCTAATACACAGTGGTCTCCTGGAATGTTAAGGGGATAGCAAACCCAATAAAAAGAATGTCACTCTTGACAGCCCTTAAACCGCAGGGGGCTCAGGTGGTCCTAATATAAGAAACCCATCTGACTGATGTTGAACACGCCAAATTGGTCCAGAGATGGGTGGGGAAGTGTTTTGTGGCTTCCTTCTCCTCCCACAAAAGGGTGGTGGCCATACCTTTGAGTAAATAACTTCCCTTGGAGGTTAAGAGAGTTGTAAAGAATCAAGGGGAAGGCAGATATATATTTATCTCAGGGGAAATCTATGGGGAAAAGGTTACCTATGGCAGCTTGTATGCCTCTATGGTATATGATCCACAATTCTACCTTGCTCTGTTGGATTTGCTCACTAAAGAGCACTTCCAAGGACTTGTTATGGGGGATCTGAACTGTACCATGGACCCTCTCCTGGACCATTCGGTGGGTAAAGGGAGGCTGGTTGAGGCATTGTGCCAGTGGCAGATCAGACTGGCCGACATGGATATGGTGTATGAGTGGTGGACGGCTAACTCAGGGGCTAGGGAATATACCTTTTTTTCTAACCCCCATGGCATCTGGTCCTGCATTGACTATATATATTTGGCATGGAGTTGGTGCGGTAGGATGCAGGATACATCCCATAACCCCATCCATGTGTCAGACCATGTGATGGTCGTGGTGAGACTCTTGACCAGAGAGCAGAGAGAAGCCCCCCTCAGTAGAATTTTCCCACATATATGATGAAAAATAAAGATTATATGGAACATCTGAGGAGCAATGGAAGATGTATGAGGAGACTAATGCAGGGACCACTACCTCCAAGGTTATATTTTGGGAAGCCTGGAAGGCATTCATGTGTGGAACAATTATAGAATTTATGGCCAGGGTAAAAAAGAAAAAAAGGGAAAAAAGGGCTGAGCTTGAGTCATGGCTTAAGGAATTGGAAAAGAGGTTGGTGAGTGGGTAACAGGGAGAGCCTGAGAGGCTCTTGACAATGACTAAAGAGGCACTAAATGCCCTGGTCAGGGGAGATGCCAGAAAGACATGTTTTTTTGTAAACATCAGATGTTGAATGGGTCAATAAGCCTGAGCCCCTCCTCATGCAGTTAATGAAAGGCGGGAGATGCCTTGCATGGATCTCAGGGATCAAGGATGGGAAGGGAAACCTCCATAGGGACCCCAAGAAAGTAAGAGACTGTTTTGGGGAACTTCATAGCCAGTTGTATAGGGCAGGGCACAGAGGAAAGGGAAATCTGATAACTGAGGTCCTAAACAAAGTTGAGATCCTGAAGGCTACTGGGGGCAAAGATCACAGATGAGTCAATCAATTATGAGGATGAAAATATCAGGGGCCATACAGGAGCTGCAGGGGGGTGAGGCTAGCGGTCCTGATGGCTTCCTCGTGGAATATCATAAGGCTGTAATGGGGCAGCTAGCAGAAGTGCTGAGTGAGATATTTGGGAAGGAAAGAGAAGAGTAGAAACCTACATTATCCAGCACCTATTATGATGCCATGATCTGCCTGATACCCAAGCCAGGAAAGAAGGAAACAGAATGTCCCTTATACAGGCCTATTTGGCTATTAAATTGTGACCTAAAAATATTGGCAATGGTCTTAGCCACTAGGTTAGAGCACATCCTTACTGGGCTGATTCACCCAGACCAAACCGAGTTTATAAAGGAGCATCTTTCATATCATAATGTCCTCCACATAAGATAACCTTATATGCGGACGATATGCTCTTGTTTGTCAAAAACCCTGAGACCTTGATGCCACCCTTACTGTCCATTATAAAGACATTTGCTGAGTTCTTGGGGTACAAAATCAGTGTTGGAAAATCAGAGATGCTTTGCTTACATGGGGTAGGGATGGAGCGGGAGGATGAGACGTGGGGCTTGAAAGTGGTACAGAAAAGTTTTACATTTCTTGGCATACATATAGGCAAGTCACTGGGATCTATATGTAATCTAAACTACTCCCCTCTAATCAAAATAATTGAGGCAGATTTAAGGAGGTGGGCACAACTCCCCATTTCTTGGCTTGGCATGGTAAACCTGATTAAATTGAATTTCCTGCCTAGGAGTTTCTACTGTATGGTACCTGAATCTTTTTTCATTCATCACATTGTACCTGCAACAAAGTTTTACTGTGTGTGTGTAAGAGAAGCTGTTTTTGCTGGACTTTACATCATTATGTAAGAAGCTGTTTTGTGCTGGACTTGAAACATCTTTGTGCCAAGGGTACCCCTGCAATTAAGAACTTGAATCAGCTGTAGAAGCTAAACCGGCAGCCAGTGAGAGGGGTGTGGACCAGGAGTTTGTGCTCTTGCAGCAGAGGAGGGCAGTTAGCATAAAAGGGTGATCGCAGCTACCACTCGAGCGTGGTAACGTGAGTGTGAGTAGCGCGAGCACCACTTGGCATCAAAAAAATTGTTTGTAGGTTTAGTGAAGGACTGAGTTCTTTAGCTTGAAGTTTGGATTTATAGACTGAGAACTATTTGTAGTAAATAAATATTCAACCTCTCACTCAGATTTAAAAATCCAAGCTTGGTGAGTGTTATACTGAATTTCGATTGCTTTAATTATTAACCATGCAGAAATATGTAATGTACTGTGTCCTAATTGTGATACTTATTAATCAATGGAAGAAGATTGACTGTTGGGATCGGGGGGTCACTCCATCACCTGCAATGCAGCAAGAAAACAACACGTTGTGGCATTTATTTCTGTCGTCGGGTTCAGAACTTATTCATAGAACCAGAAGAAATGGATTCTCTAGGCAGTGGAGATTATTTAATTAGGTTAGAATCCAATGTTTTTCGCCTAGAAAATCCCACTTAAAATTAACTACACCATTTGTTTGTAGTATAGTAATACTGCTTGCAGGTGATGTGGAGATAAATCCTGGCCCCAAAGGAGTCAATAAACAAAATTAAAAATTTCACTTGAAAATGCAAGAAGTGTTATAAACATGATGCATGAATTTCAAATATGGACTAAAAGTTATGAACCAGACGTGATAGGATTAACTGAAACATGGTTATCTCAAAACATACAGGATAAGGAAATATTAATGGATGGTTATAATCTTTTTAGATGAGATAGGGGAAAGAGGGGTGGTGGGGTTCTTTTATATATCACAGAGAAACTGGGTTTGGGAGAAGTTGTTTTTCAGGGTAATTTAGAGGGAATTGAATGTCTTTGTGTCAAATTTGAAAGATTGCAGCTCTTAATTAGTATAGCATATTCCTCTCCAAAAGTAAATACTACCAAGTTTGAATTATTGGCATCTAAATTAGCATTAGTGTCAGATGGTAACGATTTAATACTAGTTGATGATTTCAAAGCTGCTTGGGGCAAGCCAAGGGGATTAAAATTGGAACAAAGTTTTGAGATATTAAATGTCAATCAAATAATAAATCAAAGTACTAGGAAAAGTGGGGTTAAAAGTCAGGGGAGTATTTTGGACTTGATGTTTCTCTCTAGGAGCTTTCATGTGGAAAAATGTTTGATTTTAACTCCAAATTTGGGGGATCATAATCCAGCATATTGTGTTGTAAAAGATTTAAATCAAATAATTGAGGAAGAAAAGATTACCCTAAAAAGAAACTTTAAGAACTAACACACAAATAATTTTGTTTATGATTTAAATTGTATAGAGTGGGGAAGATTAAATTTAATTCCAGACATAAATTTGGCGGTTGAAGAATTTTCAAAAACTTATTTAGAAGCCTGTAATAGGCATGCACCATTTAAAAAAAACTAAAACAAAGAAAAAGCATCTTCCATGGATAAACAAATATTTGAAAAAGAAAATTTGTATAAGAGATAGAATCTGGAAAAGAGCAAATAAAACAAAAAGGGAGGAAGACTGGGTTAATTTCAAAATTAAGTGAAATGAATGCAAAAGGTTAATTCGATCTGCAAGAAAAATTTTTTACAACATTAAAATTGAGACAACTCATGATCCTAAACAATACTGGAATATGATAAAAGAACTGGAAAACCCTTTGAGAGCTAAGTCTTGTATAAAAATGTCTAATAATAAGGGTGAGCTCCTTGAGTCAAAGAAAACAACCCAGTTGTTGAATAAATATTTCTTAACATTGCTTGATATTACCATCCCAGCTGGTTCACAAGTACAAATAGATTTAGTAAATAAAGAAACTAATAATGAAAATTGTCCTCTTTTTTATTAAAAAAAATAAAAATCTTGGAAGTTAGGCGGGAGATCTTAAAATTAAATAAAAATAAATCATATGGTATGGACAATATTGAAGGGAAATTTATTAAAGATGCAGTTGAAGTCTTATCACTAATACTGACTGATTTATTTAATCAAAGTTTGATGGAAAATGATTTTCCCTCTATCTAGAAAATAGCCAAAATAGTACCTATATTTAAGGGGGGAGATTCAAATGACCCCTCAAACTATAGACCAATAGCAATCCTCTCTATCCTCTCTAAGTTAATGGAATGAATGGTGTTTGGCCAGTTGTATAGTTACTTAGAAAAATATTCAAACTTGACTAAATACCAACATAGCTTTAGGGCAGGTTATTCAACTTGCACTGGGCTCGTGGTCTTTGTTGATAAAGTGGCGATGGCCTTGGATAAGGGAGAGTCCATGGGCTCAGTGCTTGTTGACCTGTCCAAAGCCTTTGATTTGGTCAACCACCATTTATTGTATGAGAGGATGGAGAGGATTGGTATAGCCCCTTAGTCATTATTATGGTTTAAATCATATTTGAGTCAAAGAAAACAGCAAGTAGAGATAAATGGTAAATTTTCTGAAGTAGGTAGTATACTAAGAGGTGTCCCACAAGGTTCAATTTTGGGGCCATTATTGTTTTTGTTATATATTAATGAATTACCTACCAAAATAAATAATACACAAATCAGGTTGTATGCAGATGATACAGTACTTTTAGCATCAGCCAAATCTCAAAATGAAATGATGGTTAAATTACAGATGGATTTTGATGTTTCACAGGATTGGTTTTCCAGATCTGAAATAGTGATGTGACAAAAAAAAAACTCAGGTTATGTTTTTCAATAAATAAACAAAGGTTAATAAAAAATGGATCAGAGATAGGGAAATACTAATGAGGAATGGGAAAAAATTGATAATCACAGATCAATATAAGGTGGAGCTCACCCTTATTATTAGACATTTTTATACAAGACTTAGATTTCAAAGGGTTTTCCAGTTCTTTTATCATATTCCAGTATTGTTTAGGATCATGAGTTGTCTCAATTTCAATGTTGTAAAATTTTTTTCTTGCAGATCTAATTAACCTTTTCATTCATTTCACTTAATTTTGAAATTAACCCAGTCTTCCTCCCTTTTTGTTTTATTTGCTCTTTTCCAGATTCTAACTCTGATACAAATTTTCTTTTTCAATATTAGGTGTAGAGATTGATTATACTTTATCTTTCTCAGTTCATATTAATAATACAATAAAGAAAAGTAATAATAAGATAGGGGCACTATGTAAGTCTTCAAGGATATTAAATCTACAAACCCAGAGGTTAATTCCAAATCAATTAATAATGCCTGTATTAGAATATGGAAATATGGTGTATAATTTTGCGGGTCAAACACATTTAAATAAATTAGTCATATCATATAATTGATTGGCAAGATTTGTCCTAAACTGTAGCTATAATACTCATCATTGAATTTTATATAAAGACCTAAACTGGGACAGTTTATCAGTACGATTTAAAAAACAATATTCAGTATTTATCTATAAAATAATAAATGGGATGATTGATGGAAACATGGAAATGCCTTCTGTTAGTAAATATTATCCATATCTTTTAAGGGATGTAAAGCATAGAGGTTACACTTTTCCAAAAACTAATACAAGATATGGTACTATGACACTTGAGGCTCAGACTGCAAATATTTGGAATAATATTCCCCCCGAATTAAGGAAAGTAACTAAACTATCCAAGTTTAAATTAGGATTGAACACTGTATTTTATGATGAATGTACTTGTTTTTAAAATGTGGATAAATGTTTTAGTTGTTGGTTGGATTGAAGATTTTTGTCTTGTATTATGTCAAAAATTATTTATTAGTTGTTTTATGTAGTCTGAATTTTTGTATGTTATATTGAATGTAATTTGTTCTTGACACAGGACAACTTTGAAAATAGGTGTATGACCTAAAGTTTGCTATCCTGTTTAAAAATAAAAATTTTTACTACTACTTCTACTACTACTATGCAGATGGTATACATTGGACTCATGAGGGGGGACATTAAGAGGGTGGAATGGTACTTCTCAAACTTTATCTGGTGAGGGAACAGACAGAGGGCCTGCCTGCAAAGGCTGAAAGCAGAAACAACCAAGGGGGCCCTCAACTTTCCAGACCTAGGCAATTACTTCTTGTCTATACAAAAGAGATATATAGCTGACTGGGTACATCAGCCTGGGGTGGCTAGCTGGGTGGACCTAGAGCAGCTGGGTAGTCCAGGAAGACTTATGGCTTACCCACATAGTAGGGGACCTAAGGCATACAGAGCAATGGGGAATGGTAACCCCCTAGTAGCGGCAGTTATGGAGGCGTGGGAACAGCTCAAAAAGCAAAAGGAAGTTCAGGAGAGGGCGACACTGTTGTTACAAGTCGCAAGGAATCTCTTTTTCTTCCCAAGGATGGAGGATACTAGTTTCTGAGAGTGGGAGGTGAAAGGAGTTAAAAGTGTGGGGAACCTCATGGTTGGAGGGGCACTAAGCTCCTTTGAGAGTATACAGCAGTGCCTAGATCTGGATGGGCATCACCTAGTTAGATACTTGCAGCTACATGCATTTGCTGGGAGCATGGGTAAGGGAGGGTTAGAGAAACACAGGTTGGACCCAGTTGAAAGCTTAGTCTATCAAGCTACAAAAGAGCCAAATGTTTTCATCAGGAAAGTGGCAAAGATAGGGAAACAGGATTACCCAGATATGACCCAGAAAATGAAAATGTTATGGGAAAGGGATATAGGGAGGGATATGACATAGGAGAACTGGAGGGCTGTGCTCACTCTGCATGCAGGGATAATGGTATGCAATAAATTTAAAGAAGCCTTCTATAAGTTTCTACATAGACTTTATTACCCTCTGTGATAGTAAATAAAGCACACTACACAGTTTCCCCCATGTGTGGCAGGTGTGGAAAGGAAAGGGGTACTTACATCTACTCTTTCTTGACATGTTCTATATTGCAGAAATTTTGGGGGGAAATTGCATTTGAGATCTCTAGGATGGCAGTTAGAACCCTACCAGTGGATCCCCTGCCCTGCCTGTTTGGGATAGAAGTGGAAGGGAAAGAGGAGTAGGTACCATTGCCTTGGTGGATTAGGATTCTGTTTGTGATCGCATGACATTGTATCCAAAACACATGGGCGTCCAATATAACACCCACAATCCAACAATGGTGTAGTTTAACCTTGCAGACCCTAGCTCTGGAGAGGTTAACACAAGTAGTTAGGGACAAGGAGGAGGATTTCCTCCACAACTGAGCTCCCTTCCTAACCTCACTGGGCATGGAGGAGGAGATGGTCCTCAGAGAGTGATTGTTGGATTAATGATCTCGGTAAGGGCACACAAGGAATACAGGGGGATGTGTCCTCCATGCCATTGAGCTCACAGGGGTTGGTGAGGGCTCTCACCTGGATAGGACTGTGCAGGGGCAGAGCACATGTATGTAGGTATAATAAATTTATTTGATGCTGATTATAATGTATTATAATAGATGTTGCACATTCACAAACAGATAAATATGCACAGATGATTGTACCTCCTGTATCTTTATATGTCTTATGTGTGTTAGGTATGTGTTGTATAAAATTTAAAACTTGAATAAAAGGATTATAGAAAACAAAAAAAAAAGAATGGGACTGGAAAAAACAATTTCAAAGTAAATAGTTATCTGACATGTGGAACATTTTTTGCGTGAAATTAAATAACAAAGTTAATAAATATATACTGTACAAAAATAAATACAATAGCAAATGTTTAACTCCGAGCTGGATGATGCCCAAAATAATGAGACTAATCAAAAAGAAAAATAGATTATTTAAAAATTTAAACCGAACCAGACACGACACCGGATGAGTAAATTACAAACAACTAATAAAAAGGTTAAAGCAGAAATAAAAAAGCTAAGGCAGGTTTTGAACTAAAATTGGCAACATTATCAAAAGACAACTATATGTCTTTTTATGCACATATAAATAAAACAAAAGGGATAAATAATTCAGTGGGACCCTTAAAAACTTCAAGCGGTGACATCATATCTGATATACTTGATATAACTGATGTCCAGAATACATATTTCTCAACAGTATTTAATCTTAAATCCAATATAAACTTAAACCAAAACAAATCAGATACAAGGGAACCTATGCCTTTTCATATTGATCCTAAAGATCTAGAAACAAGGTTAAAGAATGTTAAACCTAATAAATCCCCTGGACCAGATGGAATATACTCCCAAATAATCAATGAATTAAGTGCTGAGATGACCCCACCATTAGCCCATATATTTTAAACTTCCCTGAGGGAGGGGGAGACTGACAAATCATGGAAGGTAGCTACGGTCACACCATTATTTAAAAAGGGGACCAGGTCTGACCCAGCAAACTATAGACCTGTCAGTTTAACAGTTATTTTATCTAAAGTAATTGAAGGTATTGTAAAGGATTACATTATAGAGTTCCTGGACAAAGAAAACTGCAGGGATAAAACTCAATGGATTCGCTATATAAGTTAGTAGTACATAACAGCATAGTAAACTGGATCCAGTCATGGCTCATAAATATGAAAAAGCGGGTGTGCATTAAGGGAATATACTCCAAATTGGCTGATGTACCCAGCGGGGTACCTCAGCATTCCATGTTAGGACCTTGTTTATTTAATATTTATGTTTTATCCATCCAATATGTACATGATAAAATCTGGTTACCTAAATTCACCAATGATTGCAGGCTGGGGGCCATTGTTGAAAACCAAGAGGATGCTGCAGCCTTCCAACAAGCTTTAGATTATATTCAGAGATGGTCATCAGATCATAAATTACAGTTAAACTATGATAAATGTATGGTCATGCACATGGGGGGAAAATCAGAAAAACATGTACACGTTAAATTCAAATGCCCTAAAAAAACTGTTGAAGAGAAAAATCTGGATATTATAATCACACGCAACCTATCCTTTAAGGCTCACTGTAAAAACAAGTTCATAGAGGAAATCAAAAACTAAACTGTATCTTCGGACACATTGATAGCAGAAGCCATGCAGCTTGGTCCCTCTCTATTCATCTTTAGTGAGGCCTATTTTAGAGTATGGAGCCCAGGTTTGGTCACCATTTAGGAAGGGGGAGATACAGCTGATTGAAAGGGTGCAAAAAAGGGCAACAAGAGCAATTATTGAAGTTACAGGGAAAAATGATCATGAAAAACTTAGTGATTTAAATATGTTTACCCTAGAATATAGAAGAACATAGGGTGATGTGTGTCTCATGTACAAGGCCTGGTCTAATAACAAGTTATGGGATGCTCTGGGGCTTGATTTAAGGAAACAGACTTATACCACCTGCTCTCATCCATTACAGTTAGCACAGAAGATATGTAAACTGACAAAAAAGTCATCAGTGGTTTAACCAAAGAGTAGTTCCAATGTGGAATGGATTCCCTATGAAGGTCATAGGATGTACCACCATGGAACAGTTCAAAAGAAAACTAGATAACTATGTACTGGGTAATATGTAACTTACTCAGTATTAAAGCAAGCACCATGGACAAAAGTCTATTACCAAGCTCTGTACCTACTTGTGATACCAATGAAATGTGTTAAGCGGCAACAAGGTGATCACCCCAGTAGCTTGGAAAAACCTTAATATCACATCTTTGTTAGACCTGGTTAAGGAGGGCAAAGTTTTAACCTTATCTGACTTTAGGTAATCCTTTCACCTCCCAGAATATCCAGTTTTTAAATACATGCAGATTAAGCACTGCATGTCCTCTGTCCTCTGAGTTTCCCCTTGGTCCTCAGAGGCATCTCAGTTTTTTCAGACTTAGCAGGTCTGGCTACACAGCCCAGACCAATTTCACAGTTGTATTAGATGTTGGTCTCTCGAGCTGGGTTTGACCACTCACTGACTGCTTTTTATTAACAGCACGCAGCAAACCTTTCCTTATACCCAGTCGCATGGAAATCAATATGGATAGATATTTATAGATATATGAAACAAGACAGATTATGGCTCATTAGATTCAATGTCCTCCACGATTTGTACTACACCCCACTTAAGCTTTACCGCATGTGTAAATGGCAGGATCCTAAATGTCATAGGTATCTTCTGGAGGATGGTTCTTTGTTTCATATGATCTGGGCCTGCCCAAAGGTGTGACTCTTCTGGCAGCAAATTAAACAATCTCTCTCTGCCCCATTTTTGGAGGTATTAACTATTTTACCTTTGACATTTGTGTGGTGGGTACATTTTCTGCTATTAAATCTACAACTCACAAGATATACATGGCACTGTAATTTCAGTTGTTTCCTTGCTTATTATTATAAGACACTGGCTCACAGACTCTCTTTCTCCCAATGATGAGAGAATGGCTCCAGGAAATGTACATGGCACTTAATGCAGAAAGAGCCATTGGGGTACAACACCACACTCTGTCATCATTTAAAGATAGACAGGAACTATTTTTACAATTTTTACCTGGGAGGTGAAAGGATCCAACACATAGCAATGGTATATATTGTCATTCTTTAATCATTCCCTATTAGCAATAAGTGTAACAAGAACAGTTGTTGTATTAATGATTCTCCACTTATATGTGTCCTGATTGAATCTATATAACTACCTCTAGTAAATTATCCATTTTGTAGTGGGGAAGGAGGATTGAATAGGAGGGAGGTTGGATTGGGGGGGAGTGGTCATCCTGATGGACACATTGGACTGTCATGTCACTGGGAATGGAGGGGGGTGGGTTGTTACTATTTACAAGCTGACAGTTTCACTGCGACCTGTTATGATTCTTATTATGTAAATCTGTTTTATTTCTAAAATCTTCTAATAAAGTTTATTAAATTGCATAAATCTACTGCTGCAGCCCCATATTGATGACTTCAGAATGTGTGACATCAGTACAATGTGTGTGGTGCTGGAACCAGCACCATGGTTACTAGGCAACAGAACACAAGCAATAATGAAAAATTGCCCAAAGCATGTTTTGATGTCCTCAATGTGGGGCCATGGTGGTGGATTTAAGCAATGGGATACTAGCGTGTAGTTCTATCTACCCAGACAGTTTTTGAACAGCACTTAGGTAAGAATGGCATTTTTTGCATTTTTAGCTAATGGCTAAGTTTATTTAGGCGAAAGAGCACCGTGCTATCTAGTAACTTGGAGTTCAAATTTCCTGTTGTAAGGAGAGTAAATTCTGAAACAGGATAAAGGTACATTTGCTTTATTCAAATATAATAGCTCTACAGTGGAGCTAGTGGTGTATTTTAAGAAAGGGCAAGAATGTTAAGTTCACAACATATTGGTTTTCATTCAATGGGGAAGCAAAATTTTCCAGAAAAGGAATGATAGTTTGTTTCCCTTAAAACAGAATGAGGACAATTATGTTCAGAAAGCTTTAAAACCTTCAAACAAAGTTTGAGACTGTCGTTAAAGGGGCTATACATCATTAGCAACTCAGTGGGGTTTCCCAGTGGGTTTGTAAGAATAAGTTCATATCACCACTCTAGAAGGAATTGAACAATTTAAAAGAAAGATGTGGAGAAAATACAGGCTAGTTTTGTAATAAAGAATAACTATATTAAAGCTTTTGTAATATAGTAAAAGCCTATGTGAACTGTTGTACATTTTGTGCTTTTCAGCCTAGCAATCACTAGTTGCAATATTTTAGCAGCACAGGTCATTAAGACAGCTAAAAATCTTTGAATAAAATCAGTTACTGAATTGATCTGGGCACTGAGGTAAAAACATTTTAATTGAGTTCTGCATCACTCCAGCATTGGTGGTGGTGTATGGTGAGGAAAGCACACAATTCTTTATAGAGTAATGCATAGGACAGTGTATATTATGAGAATGTAATACACACCTAAGGTGTGTGGTGCTATATTAACACAGAGAGCAACACTTGTGGTGTTTATAAAGCATCACACACCAAGGGTGTGTATTAAATTTGAGTAATTGCACCATCACATGATTTGTTTTATATAATAACTGGCCATCAATGTTTTCTCTTATTGTTACTGGTCCTGTGTTTTGTTTCTCTAACCCCCGCAATCACTCACTGTCCTCTCCCATTGCAAATAATGAAGCACATATGCATCAACTTAATGATAGCTAGGAAATTAATCAGAATCATAGTAGGGAAGCTAATGAAAAAAGAAAGACTTTTTTCCATTTTAAAATTAACAGTACCCACACTTTGCAGTCACTTGTTCACTTTCAGCTCTGCCACTTGGTTTCACCCTTCACCGAGCCAGCACCCTTGGGTTTGTCCTCCTTCACCAATATCCCCAAACCAATGCAAAGCTACCAGGAGTCAGTTCCCATACTGAATTCTGGGCTAACCATTCTGTCACACAGCCTATCCATGCAGTCATGCCGCTGATCGAACTAGTGAGCCACATCAGTGTGGTGCCACCATCTTCTGAGCACCTGACCATACGTCTCAACCTCCTGTCTCATAAGTCAGGGACATGGCTTAAAAACATCAGGGACAAAGGACTAAAATCAGGGTTACTTCTTCAAAATTGGAGATATCCACTCAGGAAGCTGGTAGAATAAAGGGCTTAGTGTAAAATGCATTTTCTAAAGAAGAACAAGTCTGTAACTTTAATGTTTGCCATTAGTTTGTGCTTATAACCCCCACTGTTTGGTCATGAAAACACAATTTTTAGGAGGGACAGAGTAACATTTTAAGGCAAAATCAGGGACATCCCTGAAAATCAGGGACAGTTGAGAGGTATGCACCTGACTATTTCTACATTCAAATCTACATCCATTACAGAAGGAAGAGAGGGGGCAACAATTGGACCAGTAAAAAAGGAAGCACTTAGATGTAAGAGAGAGAGGTATTGGTTACAGTTCTCTGCTGAAATACTGAAACAATGCATATTTTTGTGAATGACGCAGTGTTTACAGAAAAACTGCTTTCCCAGAATGAAGTGCTTGAGGCTGCTGCTAGACTTGAGTGAGTGTGTAAATGCTATAATAACTCGATGGTTATCACGACAAATAATAGCTGACCATCTTCATGGAAAAAAATTGATGGTCAGTTATTATACTGAAATTACAAATGGATTTCAACATTGCTCCTGGGTTTTTCATTGACTGGTGCAGTTGCAAAAACAAACATTAAGTCTTTTATAACTGTATTAGCAGTAAGTAATATGCACTAAAGCATTATACCTAACAAATTAACAAAACAAAATTGAGAACTTGCTTATTAAATATTGTATGTTTATTATTAGGTGAAGGGGCAGTTTCTCCTGAAGAAGCCTGTTATGATTAGGAGAAACACTAAGGAACTATGCCTATTTTGAATAACAAATAAAAAAGCATTTGAGACAAGCTACCTTGAGATCACAACTGCTTCTTATATTGTATGTTCTTCCCTTCCCATTCTCTTGGTTTGGGACTGTTTATGAGCACAAGGAGGTAGCAAGAAATCAATTGGTATCACTTTCCATGGAGCTCCTGGAATGCACAGGACCCTTTTCTGGGACTAAAGTCAAACCCATAAACAGATTACTATTACATATGTGACAGCCAGGATACAACACAGAAATATCACAGCATGTTGCAGTTTACTGCAGAGGCCATTGTAAGTCAATGGCAATAAAGCCCTTGTATTTATTTAGTTGTTTAACCAGGTATAGTACACTAAGCTGAAAGCTTTTTTACAGGAGCGACCTGGGAGCACAAGGAGGTTAAGTGACTTGCTCAGGGTCACACAGTATGCAAGTGGAAGCTGTGGGATTCAAACCCAGGTCTGATCTGCTGGATGTCACCAAAGTTGCAACTCAGAGCCTTAGACCACTGCGCTGTACTGCCTCCTAGTTTATTTAGTTCTAGGATTACAAATACCTTTGAGCCAAAGGCTCTTTTACAAAGGTTCCATGTCAGTTTGAAAACAGTACAACAAATTGAGGCAGTGCAAGATAATACAGAGATACAGTAATCTGAAGTTAGAATACACAGGATAAAGTTGTTTACATCAACGAATGGGGAAGAGGCCAACAATATTGGTATACATTGGTCAAGGGTGGAAATGGACAGGTTTGCTACATCATACATGGTTATGCAAGTTAAAACAGCAGCTATACAAGTGGAGGGAGGTGTACACTGAAGAAAGTCATCGGTAAGCACAGGTCTAGGGCAGAAAAAAAGGGTGGATACTATAACATTACAAGACAAGGGTAGGACATGGGGGGAATATGAGTTGCCAGAGGCATTGTCAAAGAAACATGTAGAAGTGCAGAGCGGGGGGGGGTGGTAGGGGAGAGGTAGGGAGTGGGGGGACGAGAGGAGGAGGAAGTCAGGGACAGGGGTGGTAAAGTGCTAGGTTGGGTGGTTAAGCAGTATTGAGAGAGAAGCAAGGGTTGCTGGTTAGGTGTTGCTGTCACAGGTACTGGATGCAGACAGCGAGTGGCAGAGCTTGGATTTGAAAGTGCCAAGCACGGTGCCGGAGGAGATTTCATTGTTGAGATTATTTAACCAGTTTGGTACTCTGAAGGCAAATGAGCATTGACCCATAGATGTTCTGCAGTGTGGGGTCAGCAGGAGTTGAAAATCAGATTCCCTTGTGTGGCGAGGGCTACTATATGGACTGAGGAGGGCTAGGATGCCTGGTGGGGCAAGACCCAAGGTTATCTTCTTGGCCATGATGCAGGTTTGGTATTTTATATGGTTTGATAGTTGTAGCCAAACAGTTTGGGCAAAGAGGTCACCAGTGTGGGTTAGGCGGTGGGTGCCAGTTAGAAGATGACAGGCTTTGTTTAGGGCAGTTGAGATGTGCCTGAGGGCTGTTGAGGTGGCAGAGCCATAAATAATAAGGCCATGATTGATAACAGAGACTACAGATCTTTGGATAGAGATCCTTGGAGCTTCAGGGGTAAGGTGCACCCTATATCTGTAGAGGAGGCCTAGACGCAGGTTAGCCTCCTTGGCTACATAGTCAGTGTGGGCTCCATAGGCCAGATCTTTGTCCAGAGTGATCCCCAGGTATTTAAAGGAGTGAACTTCTTCAATGGTTACTCCAAAGTGGTTTGTAATGGTTAGTGGATGTTGCCTGTTCCTATTGTGAGAGCTACAGAAGAGCATGGATCTTTTTTTTTGGTTAAGGATGTTTGTGTTTGCTGAACCAGTTCTCCATGGAGGTGAAGCTGAGTTGGAGTTTATTCTGTAGGAATAGCAGGTCCTTGTGGGTGGCAAGGATAATGGCATCATCAGCATAGAGAATGAGACATTCCGGGCATGTTTGGGGGAGGTTATTTAAAAACAGACTAAAAAGAAGGGGCCCCAGAATGGAGGACACCTGCAATTTTCACTTTTTGTGATCTGTTCTCCAGGTAACATTAGAACCAGGCAGAGGAGTCAGGGGAGAGCCCTGTGTTTGTGAGTTATTCAAGGAGTAGGCTGTGGTGAACGATATCAAAGGTCTTGGTTAGGTCTATAAAGACTGACCCGGTTCGATGTCCATTATCCAGTGCACTGTGGATGGCTCCAGTGAATTCCAAGAGTGCTGTTGTGGTGCTGTGTCCTTTCCTGAAGCCATGTTCTTGTGAGCATAGGATACTGTGTTTATCCAGACAATCAGTGAGCTGCTCAGTAACTGTGCGCTCGATGGTCTTGGATAGCAGTGGCAGAATGGAGATTGGTCAGTAGTTACCAGGGTTGGTCAGGTCACCTGATTTATGAACTGGAGTAATGGTGGCAGATTTCCATTTGTCTGGGAACTGGCTGAGGCTGAGGGAGATATTGAAGATCTTGGTAGGAGGACTAATCACTTCATCAAGAGTGAGGGACAGCAGCTTTAGGTCAAGAATATCCCCACTGTGTCTTGTTTTAGTGATAGCATTTGTGATGTATTTCCAAGCTTTGTGCAATTTGATGGCTTTGAAGTAGAAGGGCAGGTGAGCAGGGGTGGGTGTGGTGGTGGTGGTGGTAGGCTGAGAAGGGGAGTAATCATCATTGAAGAAGTCGGGGGGGGAGAAAGTTACTGAGGTCTGTAAAGGTCGTGTTGAAGGTATTGGCAATGGTGGCAGGATTGAGGGTAATAGACCCATCTGTGAGTAGCATAGTAGGGGTGGTTTTTGGCTGTTTTCTAGATACTTCTTTATTATTTTTCCAGAATGCTTTCCCATTTCCCCATGTGTTGGTGAGTGCTTCTTTGTAGTAGGTGCTTTTGTGAAGCTGGATTGATAGGGTACAGGCATTATGAGCACGGTTATAGTTCTGAATGTTGGTCTGCATGCCGGACTCTTGAGCCAGGAGCCAGAGGCAGACCCTTGCTTTTAGTTGTGTGATTAGATCAGTGGTTAGCCAAGGATTGGAGAGGGTTTTAACTTTACGCTTTTTTAAGGGGGCGCACGAGTCACAGACTGCATTGAAGGTGTAGATGAAGAAATTGAGGGCTGAGTTCCTATTAGTTGTGTTGTAAATGGGGGACCAGTCTTGTTGCTTGAGGAGAGAGTTTAGTAGTCATGCAGGATTTTTTGACATGCCATTACTGCAAGTTACTGTGCTTTATCGTGGCTGACTCCACTGTACTCAACATCTCCTTCCATTTCCAGAAGGTCATGATAATATTCATCATCTTCTTTCTCTAACTGAGGAAGAGTGGAAGGGACCACAAGAGCTGCAGGCTGCTAAGACAACAGCAGGGCCTGCCCGGGGTCTGAGATGGCAGGAGAGGAACCCACAGGTGATGCTGATGGAAGCAAAAGCTGAGCCAGTGACACAGATATAACTGATGATAAGGATAGTAAAAGTGACAGAAATAAGTCATGATGATAGCCAGAAAACATCACTTGTGTCACAGCAACAGCTAACAGAGTCAACAAAAAAAGTAACAACTGGACAGTTTATTGATAATGTTCTGGAAGTGGGCTAAAGGCCACTGAGAGTGGGACAACCAGAGTCTGTGCCCAGCACTGATGCCTGAACTATGGTAAAGTCAGTGATAGAGGCTAACAAAGCAGTCTGAGGTGCACCCTTATTAGCATTTGGTAGCAACGTAGATCAGGCGGATGATTAAAATGTTTGCAATGATGCTCCATGAAAGTGACTTTTTTTTTACTTCTTCAGCCAATGGCATTTTTCCAACAAAGGCAACAGTATAGTTACCCAATGAGTAGACCTGCAAGGTTCCCCAGTGGCAGATCCAGTAGAGTTAGTTGGAGATCCTAGGAGAGACACCAATGCCATCTACCAGTGTTCTTCATTTTCTGCAAGAAATTCTCTGAAGGTTTCTGAGTGTCTCCACAGGGCCTGTTTCAAGCCTAACAAATGGCATAGTGTTTCATGTCATTCAAAAGGCACAGGCAGCAAACATAGGGGGCAGGATTCACAAACTGCCCAGAACATAAGTCCCACCCCACAACTGCCTTTGCGGACTGGAATCACCTGCTGCTGCGGTGGTAGCGATTCACAGCCGTAGCAGTTGCGGAGGGTGTTATGGCTGCTCCCAACAGCCGTAGCCCATTCCCGCAGCTGTGGCCATCTCCCCAGTGACACCACCCACAAGCAGCCGTAGATCATGGAGCCAGTCATAATCCAGCTGCACCTTTGTGAATACCCGCTGCTGCGAGTAACCTGCGGATCCACAAGTCGCAACCAACTTGCGCCAAGTTTACCCACAGCTGCAGGTATTTCATTGAGTTTTATGAATCCTGCCCAGTGTGTCTCAATGTCATCTTTAACTATCTTCACACCTCACTGACAGAAGTGACAAAGAGGAGGCGTCCTCGAGTAACTGATGATGACGTGCAATAAAGATAAATACGTAAAAGTAAAGAAACTGAACTTCAACTGACCAAGATCATCAAAGGCATTAACTATGCTCCAACAAGTGGTTGATAGCTGGAGAAAAAACTGAGGATTGTATAGGACCACTCACATTATGAACAGCAGTCACATCCATCAACATGGGAGGCCCCAGTTAAGTAAAAGTTTGTAACTGGTCCTGATGCCAAAAGCTTACATTTTCATAGGAAAGATACTCGGTACAAATCTTACTATGCATAGCTTGGGCCTCTTCAATGTGGAAATGGCTCTTCAACACTGCTTGCCCAGACCTGTTCTACAAGCTCTGTTCTGAATATTGTGTTCTGTATTTTCTCTTGCTACTATGATGCACACTTCAAAAATGTTATGATAATGCATATTTATAGTTGTTTTTTACTGAGCATTTATTAATATGTACTCTTTGTCTACAAGCACCGTATTAAGTGCTCTGAGTTCTCTCCTTCTATCCTATTTTTTTGTTTCTCTTGGACCACATGCTCCCTTATTCTCCCTTTTTCATAGCCCTTTCCCCAATGTCTCTAAAATGCTTTTTGGCATCAGTCCTAAGCAGCATGGGTCAAAGCCAATGTGAATACCTTTGAACACTTGGAGACTACTTATATCAACAGTCAGATAGGTGACAATTATAATTTGCACTTTAATATCTTTGCAACCATTCAATGGATGTGCATGAAAGTTTGCAAGTGCAGTCTTGTGTGGCAGATCGCTGGATTTGCCAAGTTTTATTTTGGTTGGGTGTGTGGTTGTCGAAAATCTGGATAGTGAAAAACAAGTGAATTTTTTATAGTTTTTTTTCTCATTGGTTTTAATGGGATTTCTTAGAATTTGTCTACTGCCCAGACGGTTTGGAATTGTGGTCTGAAACTTTCAGGGTAGAAAGGGACTGTCCCACAGATGTGCCTTTTGATGGCTTGGTGAAAAAATATTATTCAAATCCAAAGTTATTTATTTTTAAAAATTTTATAAGTTAGTTCTGAGCATGCTTAGTAAGCACCTATAGATAACTGTGTGAAATGAAAAAATACTAATTTTTTTCATATTGATGTCATCCTTTTTTGTGAGTGGAAAATCCTTTTTTATTTTGCCACCATTTTGTTTTCTGTTTCTCCTAAAAACTCAAAGTTTGAAACACCCCAAAATGACAATCCGGGCAGCAGTCAGCACATGTAACTTGCTTATTAGGATACCCTTAGCTGGATTCTGCACTTAGCCATTCAATAAATGCCTTTGAGATGTGCTTTTTTAAAGTTGATAAATCTTTTTTTTTATCATGAGTGACAAAAAAAGATCCTTTTTTGTGAAGTCAAAATTCTTTCCCTGCTGTCTAGTGGTACCCCTCCCACCATCTGATTGCTGTTCCCATTATTTTTAGAATTTTTTCTGGTGTCCAGTGGCACCTCCCACCCTCCAATCACCATCCCTATCATTATTTAGTTGTTCCCTGCTGTCTAGTGGCACTCCTCACCCTCTGATCACTGTCCCAATAATTATTTAGTTGATTCCTTTTGACTAGTGGCACCACTACCCTCTGATCACTGTCACCATCATTATTTAATTCTCTCTGGTGTCTAGTGTCACCCCCACACTCCAATAGACATGCCCATAGGTATTTAATTGCTTTCTGGTGTCTAGAGGCACCCCCCACCCTCTGATGCCATCCCAGTCATTTTTAGCTGTTCCCTGGTGTCTAGTGGCACCCCCACCCTCCGAACACCATCCCCATATCTTATAATAACCTGTAATAAAGGGAAACTATCCCTTGATGTCTTTGGCTTTTTGGTTTTATATCTATAAAAAACAAAATGGTCCCTTACCTATCTGATTCCCCCACCCGACCTCCCACTGTGCACCCACCACCCACTCACCCCACAGCTTCACTCACTTGAACAACTGCCAAGGTGAAGTTCCATTATCCAATCGAAGACACATCTTGCTGCTAGAACTGCTGACTGCTATATGAAAAACTAAGTAAGTGCAGTTTGATGTATTTCAATGGGGTTTCAACTTTGGTATATAACTTTGCCAATCTTAAAGATTTTTACCCTAAATTTTCAACATACCCTTTTTGAGACCCCCTAGTCATGAACAATGTTGGTGACATTTTGAAAATCCTGACTGAAAGGTATTTTCAGTTGGTGAAATCTTCAGGCCAGATTTCAACATTTTCAGTGTACTTTTTAATGAGATGAGGTGAGGTCATAAGAAGGATATGTTGAAAATTTGGTGTCAAAATATGTTAAAATGTCAAAGATGTGCACGTTCATTGATGTGTCACTATGCTCGCTTGTAATTTTTATAATTTTTTATATTTTGACCACACATTTTCAACATACCCAATTCTTCACATCACCTCATAAATGTGACCGCTGTCATTTTTCAAATCTTAGCCAAAATGTCTATTTTCCCCTGTGGCATGGCGTGACACTGCCATGGTGTGGAATGACATTTCAGCACGGCTTTCACAATTGTTGGTGCTGGATTCATGAAGTGGGGTAATAAAAAGGCTATGTTGACAATTTGGTTGGTGTTGCATCTATGGACGGATGGGAAAGTATAAATGCATGCGAGCACAGGGCCCTCCACAGGCAAATAAGGATACGATTATACTGTCTCAAAAAATAAGGAAATTATTTGTAAAAACTGCATTAATGCAGCATTTAGGGTTTTTGCTAAAGCAACAAAAGTAGGGTAATGTGACTTTAGGGTTTCCAACCCTAAAATCTCAAACCCACCCCTAAAGCAAATCAGGGTGGACTCTTCCTAGGGGTTGTTATCCTTAAAGCTCACTACATTCTGTACACTTCAGAAACATACATATCCAAAGGGGTGAGCTTTAGGGTTGACAATCCCTAGAAAGAGCCACTCCCTGATTTGCTTTAGTAGTGGGGTTGGGGTTTTAGGGTTGTAAACCCTAAAGCCACATTTCCCTACTTTTGTTGCTTTAGCCTGAACCCTAAATGTTGCATTAATGCAGTTTTTGCAAATATATATATATATATATAAATTCATTGCAAAAAACTTTGCTAATGCATCAGTTATGGTTGTTACCAAACTGACCAAACTAGGGAAATATGGCATTAGAGTTTCCAACCCTAATGCCCCAGCCCAACCCTGCAGACACAGATAGCTATGGGGGAGATGTCTTGCGGTCATCAGCCCTAATGCTGACCCCATTCTGCTATACTGTACCCATCTCAGCTTATTTACTTATGGAATGGGGTGAGTGTTAGGGCTGACAACCACAAGACACCCCTCCATGGCTGTTGGTGTCTGCAGGCTGGTGGTGGGGCATTAGGGTTGGAAACTCCAACACCATATTTCCCTACTTTTGTCACCTTAGTAACAACCCTAACTGATGCATTAATGAGGTTTTGTGCAATGAATTTCCATACTTTTTCAGATAGTTTACTTGTATCCTCATTTGTCTGGGGGAGCACAGGGCCCTTTGGGCCCTGCTCTCCCACCCTCCATAGCTGTTCTTATGTCACAGTGGCAGTGAAGGTCTCTTCAGGCCCTGTACTCCCATGCTGCATGATTTTCTTTATTTTATTGTGAGAGAGCAGGGTCCTTTGGACCCTGCACACCCATCCCTCTACAGATGTGTGACCAAATTATCAGCATAGCTATCTTATTACCTCAGCACATGTACCTGGTACAAAAATATGGGGTTATACTATAGTGGGGGGGCACAGGCAGTATCTATACAGCTACCACTACTCCATTTTCATCATTTTTCATTTGGTGGGGACCTCAAAACACCATGTCAAAATGTTGGGGTCAAAATATTCAAAAACGGCTGAGTTATATATAAAGGCCCAGATATTCAAACTGTGCCCAAAAAGTGTGCAACAGCAGGAGCAAACACAAGTCCATTGCACCCATGTGCAAGAGGCATGATATTCAAAAACTGCACAGGCCAAGATGCGCCTACAGCCAATGACTGAATATCGCACCACCTGCACCATAGCGCAACTAGGGAGGTGAAGCTGAGCATATCTGATGCACCATAGCGCAACAAGGGATGTTCAGCTGAGCAGTCCAGATGTGCCATAGTGCAACCAGGGACACCTCCCAGCAGCAGGGCAGCAATGCAACAGCACAACCAGGGATGCAGGGGCCCACCACCCATGCCACAGATGGGCAGAGGAACACACAGCAGAACAGACATCGTTCCCCCACACCCCATGCACTGCACAACTGGGGGAGGGCTGGAATAACCACTGGCCCATGGAGACCAGCAACCAACCCACAGCTGGGCCATGGTGCCCCATCACACCCCCTGGCAAGCTGTGACCAGCACACTAGGAGGGAAGACCACCCCATGCCACACCATCCCACCAATGCAGAGCACACCCTGCACCATGACCCCCAGACATCCTGCCCAGGAGCAGCATCCACCAGTGCAGGATACCCCATGCATGCCACCACCCCCACTGTGACAATGCAACCCTGTGCACCACAGAACCATGCAAGGCAGCCCCACCATGAGCACCCATCAGCAGGTGTCAGCACACAGTGATGCAATGACTGCATACACAGTGCCACCATGCACATCCCCACCCAAGGTACAGCTGAGATACTGACCATGCATCGGCACACGAGGTACCCCACACATGACAGGGCATGCCCTGGATCCCACCACCAGTGGTACAGCACACTGCATACCCTCCCAAGGGCACACCCCGACCCGGCACTGGCCACAACAGCCAGCGCAGACACCCACAGTGGTGCATGGAAGCATGCACCACACAGGATGCAACACAGTGCATGGACAAACACCCACCCATACCCAAGGGCACACCAACACAGGGACACAGTAATGGAGCAACCAAGGCCCCAGCGTGTGGCCATGGAAACCATGTACACACGGCCAGTACTCCTCCATGGCACAGGAGTGCCAGCCACCCTGCACAGGCACTGTGGAGCTGTATGTCACCAGCATTTGCCCAGAGCACAAGTGACAGACAGTGGTGCACATCCCCTGCAACACACACAAGCCACAGCATGGAGGTAGGACAACAACAGTGGAAGCCACAGTGTCACCTAAGGCAGACATGCACCACACCAGTGACAGGAGGCAACCCGGCATTGTGCCCGGTACAGTGGCTGTCCTGCATGGACATCCACCACTGACATGCCAGTGGACCATGCAGGTCACAGACATGTAAGGGTGTCAGCTGCACAGGCCATGGATGAGCTGACTGGGGCACCATGGACACACAAAGCATGCACCATGGACCACTGCACACAGTCATCCAGTGCACAGGGAACAGCACACACACACCACAGACAGTGACTGATAGCTACTCCCACACCATAGTCACTCCCCCACAGACACACACACACGCACATGACTGCACCACCCCTGAAACCATGCACACCACTGCAGCTGAGCACCTATAGCCCGCTGCAAAACAAAGACCACCACATTAGGTATATCAAAGCAAATGTATTGTAAAAAATCAAACAAAACTATTTACATATATTTACAAAAGGTTGAGGGGAGGGCCATAAACAAGGTGGGGGTGGGTAAGGGGCAGGGGTGAACAAATGGTAGAGGGAAGGAGGGGTGTGAGGGTGGGTCCAGGGGGGTAGGGAAAATCAGGGGCATTAGTATGCTCAGTGGGAGCCCCACTCCCCGCTCTGGCTGCTCCCTCCACCATGCCTCCTTCGGACTCCCACATGGTCTATCCCTTCCAATATCTCCAGGGGAGGCCCTGGCCACTTGTAGTATCTCCTGCAGCATCTGTCAGATGGCCTGCAACTGACGTCCACCTAGGACAAGGGAGCAGAGTCAATAGGTTTGAATGCACAGCCCCATGCAGCCCACCCACTGTGCATGGCATGCGGCCATGGGACATGCCTCTGTGATGGTGGGTGACCACCCACAGTGATCGCATCCACAAGACCTGCTCACATAGGTGCACACAGCCATCTGAACCACTGCACACACCCACCGGCCAAGTCCTGCACAGTACCACTGTGGCTGGTTAGTGACATGGCTATGTGGTGCTAAGGCAGTGGCACAGCCATGTACCCGATGCACGCATGGACCACCATTGATGCACTCCCAGACATGCAGTGCCACTAGACAGTGCTGACTGTAACAAGTTGTGTGCATGGCAGTGGTGTCAATGGATGGTGGCCATGCCCCACTGCCCGCCCTGTTACACAGCATGTAATAGTAATCATGGATGTAAGGCACTCACTATCATCAGGCTGGTCACTGTGCCTCTGCAGACCTTTGCCCCTCCTGGACTGATGGTCCTCCTGCTGGCGCCTCCTCTCCCTCACCAGCCAGTGCTCATCTGGGCCTAAGCTGAAAACATGGAGAGAGGAACATCAGTACAATCCTGTAGCAAAGTCCCCCCACCCCATGTGTGTGCAATCCCACACAGCCAGACCCACCCACCTCACACCCTGATAACACCACCATGGCCAACACCGGATGGCCCCCCCCGTGCTGGACACATGCAACCGTGATACCTGTATGGAAGATAAAAGTGTATGGATGTTGCACCTACCTGGCCATGGCACTGTGCCCCTCCTGGCACATGCCTGCAGGCGGGCAAGCACATCCAGGTCCCTCTGCCTCAGGTCCCCATATCTGTGGCAGCACTGCTCCGCCATCTCCCCCATGCCAGTGGCAATCTCAAGGGCATCGGCCACCTCCTGCCACACCTGACTCCTGGACCTGTCCAGGGGTGCCTCACCAAATAGTGGGCCAACAAGTGGCTCCACAATGGCAACCAAGTTTGCCATCTCCACCTGGCTCCACTGTGTTGCTCTCCTCTGCACCATCTCTATTGCTCGGTTGAGTCAAAATGGCGCTCTGCAGCATGGTTCCACCACGTGCAGATGCTGTGCAGTACAATGCTGCCATTCCCTATCGCGCTGTCACCGAACAGCGCGATAGTGGTGCACCCATGCCTGACGCATGGTGCTCAGGGGGCAAAGGTCAGGCACAGGGTCAAGGGTCTCTGGCGCACAGACAGCCATAGCACGATTGGAACCCAATGCATCTAGTGTGATTGGGTGCCTGTGTGCCACCTCCTGTAGTGGCCTACCGCACTGATGCCCCAGTGCTCCTACGCTGCTGCAGTGCCACAGTGCCATATAGGTGAACAGCGCTGCAGCGCCACTGGCACAATGGTGGCCATGCCCTGCATTGCCTCCCATGCACAGTACATCAGCAGCATGGCAGGCGCCTGCGTCATCAACCCGGGCATGCGCAGTTAGGTGTGTACTGCGCATGTCACAGAACTGCGCCCTTGGCTCAGCACGTTCAACACAATTGCGCAAAGTGCAAAAGCACGATATTCAACCGTCATATGCAAATCAGATAATTAGCCATTCAATGATGCAGTCACTGCATTTGCATCCACTTAAAGATGCACCTCGTCTCAGTTGCATGGGTTGTGCTATAAAAGTGCGACATTGGGCTGCACTGGCCATAGTCGGTTACTGCAGTCTATTGGTGAGTTGTATGCTGTTTGGGAGTGTGGACTGTGGATTTTGGGACATGCATGGGACTGCACAGTCACAGGTAACACCTGTCATTCTCACAGGCTGAATCATGACTGAGCGAGTTGTGGAGGAAGAGGAACAGAGTTGTGGGAGAAGGAGGATGCCAAATTTCACTAAGGCTCAGACGGATGCCCTGTTTGAGGCCTACCTAGACCAGGAGCCGCTTCTCAGTGGACACCAGGGAACACCACAGGCCCGTGCTGCTGCATGGGAGGAGGTGGCATGTGCTGTAATCCTGCATGGCAGCCACCAGTGCTCCATACTGGAGTGCAAGAAGAAAATGGGCACAGACAGGAGGAGGATTAAGGAGAAGGTGGCTGCCATCAGGGCAGCATAGTCTGCGACAGGTGGGGGACAGCCGGAGGTGCTATGCCTGACCCCACAGGAGGAGAGGGTTGCTGGCAGCATGCAGCATTGCAACATTGAGGGTGTTCTGGGTGGTGGATTCCAGACAGGTGGTAGCCCATCACTGCATGGTAGGTCATGGTCTGTCTATTGGGGGGGACAGGGTAGGTCACATGCAGTAACGCGACTTTGTTTTCCCTTACAGCTCCTAGGTATCTGCATGGGTCAGTGGTGGTGGGCCTCTCCACTGAGGCTGGTCAGATGGAGATGGAGGAGGGCCCATCCACCTCCACAGGAATACGTGGCTCAGTGTGGCAGTGGGCCCTCCTGGATGACCAGACTGATGTTGTTGGAGCATGTGCGGAGGAGGCCCTGCCCATGTCCCAGCGTCCACGGATGCCAGCATGCTGTGACACGGGCTGGTGCCGGGTCCGTCACTGATGATGATGTTGCTAACGTCATGGGCAGTGACATGTATGTGCCACAGGATGGCCACACAGCAGGAAACATTGCAGCCATGGCTGTGGGTGGTGCCGCCTTGGAGGCCTGCATGTCATCACAGTCCCAGCCTGTGCCTGTCAGCACCGGTGGGGCAGCACTGGTGTGTGTACAGGACATTGGGACTGTTGTGGCCACTGCAGCAGCACCATTGAGCCCTGGGGAGCGGCAGCTGGAGGGGCAGCATCAGCAATAAGCCAATGGGCTTGGGGCTACAGTGTCAGGGGGCAGCGTCAGTGCACTGCCTGTGGACATGCCCAGGCCTGGCCCTGGTGTACAGCTCCCACCCTCAAGGGGTGATGAGCATCAGGGCCGCGCACACCCTGAGGGACAGCATAATGATCAGGCAGATGACCTCTTGGATGAGCATACCTGCATACTGCAAGCATCAGTCAATCAGCAGATGTGGCTTGTGACAGTGGTGGATGCACTGAGTGTGGCTCTGGAGCAGGCAGAGGAGCGTCACAGCAGAGAAACCTCTCTGCTCCTTGCAGGGATGGACCAGATGCAGGAGGATGTGACTGCTGCCATTGACAGGCTGACACATACAATCACAGCTGCCATGGCCACAGGGGGCACACAGTTATTTGTCCATGCGTTGCAGAAACCGCGCAGTGCAATGTCCACCCCCCATTCCTGGCATTGTGCAACACCATCCTTGTCGATACTGGGTTCAGCTGTGGGTATCCCGAGCATGCCTGGCGCAGGCATGTTCGGTGTGCTACAGACCCCTGCTCGAGCACAGTCACGTTCATGCAGTGGAACCCCTTGGGGACCATCAGTGCCACCCCATGAGGCCAGTGGTCAGCATGTCACTGCTGGTGAGTCTCGACGGAGCCACCCATGCATCCATGGTGGCCGGGGCAGTGTGGCGCGTGACTGACCTGTCTCCTAGCACAGCTACTATCTGATGCTGCCCTGTGTGCATTGTGTCATTCAGCGGGCAATACACAGGTGGGTACCCGGCCCTGCACGCACACACACAGTCCATCTACACACCCTCCCGGCTGCTGTCCACAGTTGCGTGTGCATGGTGATGCCTGCATTGCGCTGTATGCCAATGTGCAATGGTGCCCAGAGTCTGACACACGCACAATGACAGGCAGTGGGCGTGGTGGTCTGTGGACATGTGTGTGGCTAGGGGTGGCATTCTGGGTCAGTGTGCCTCATACCCTTTGTGCACGTCTGGTGAGTTGTGTTTGTGTGTGTGTCTGTCTGTCTGTCCGCGTGCCATGTTAGACCTCATCCATCCCTGGTGGTGTGTGTGTTTCCATGCCCGGCCACTTCCCTTGATGGCATGCACCCCTGATGTGTGTCCATGCGTGTTTGTGGGTTGTGCCTTTGCCACTGGTGGTTGCACATGGCCCCATGACTTACCTCGGTTGGCTGAAGTGCTCCTCTGTGATGGTGTCCCGGTGCAGCTGTGCCAGCTAGAGCAGTCGGGGGTCCCATTGCCCAAGGGGGGGCTGCCCATCACCATTGTCACCGACGTCCTCATTGTCCCCATCGCTGTCCCCCTCTTCGATCTGTATGGCTATCCCACATTTGTTGGCCATCTTGTTCAGGATGCAACAATCCAGGAATAGCCCACAGGCCTTTGAGGGTCTGTAATGTAGGGCACTGCCTGAGGTGTCCAGGCAATGGAAACGTGCTTTAAGCATCCTGAACACCCACTCAATGACATTACATGTGGTAGCGTGTACCTCATTGTAGCGTTGCTGTGATGGGGTCTTGGGCCGCCGGTAAGGTGTGAGCAGCCAGGGACGGAGTGGGTATCCACTGTCACCTGTGTGTAGAGGGTGGAGGTTAGTTTGGTGATCAGCATCGCCCTGCCCCGGGCCATGTAGGCCACTACCCATGTCACCTCTGTCCATGCCCCTCTCAAGCCCTATGTTTGTCCATGTGGTTTGCATACTCACCCACTAAGTGGCTAGTGGGGATGTCCCCACTCTCAAATCTGTGGCACAGTGCCGACTGGTGCCAGATGAAGACATCATGTGCTCCCCCAGGGTGCATGGCACAGACATTGATTATGCGCCCCCTGGCATGGCACACCACCTGGCAGTTGATGCTAGCATAGCCCTTGTGATTCATGTATGCGGCCCCCTCTGGCCAGGTGGTGTGTGGATGGTCACATGGGCACAGTCTATTGCCCCGAGCATGCCAGGCATACGTGCTACCCTGTGGAACTCCTGTATGTTTGCTGTGCACTCCGCCAGTGTGCTGGGGAAATGGATGTACACCGCAGCATGTGGCAGCAGTGCGCTGAGGAATTGGGTGAAGTGGCGTGATGCAGCCAACTGGGTTATGCCTGTGATGTCCCCTGTTGGTCTCCGGAAGGTACCTATGGCGAGCAAGCACATGCAAGCTGTCACTTTAGTCTCCACTGACAGAGCATGGCTCCGTCGTGTGGGTGCCTGCATCACATCACTGCACAGCTCACAGAGCCACCTCAGAATTGCCTGATTCAGGCGGTACCAGCCCACGATCTCAGTATCACTGTACAGCTCGAAGCTGGTGTGGGCTCAGTACTGCCTGTTGGTGGCATACCACAGATGGGCCCTTCCATGGCTGTGCCCCCCCCACTGCCCACCTTCTCACCCCCCTTATTACTGTCTCCATCTGGATGGTGGCACTGGCCATGTCCCTGGCTTGTGTTCACCCTGCTGTTCTGGCTGCTACTTCCCCTGCACTGGGAACACCTAACTGTGCTGGCCTCAGTGCTGTGTGGCACTTCCCCCTTCTGCACTATGGCTCTGGCTCCCCACACCTTCCCTGAGCCTGTGGGTTCCAGGTGCCCTTTCACTGTCCTGCCCTGTGTGTGTGTGTGTTGTCTGTGTGGCTGGCTATAGTTCAGCAACTTGTGGCTTCCCTGTAGCATTCTTGCACCTCTCCCTTGTTCCTTTTTATTTTGGCTCATTTCCGCTGTGGCGCAACTTCCGCTTGCTCCCCTATTACGCATGGCGCATGTTGTTGAATATTGCACTGCGCCATTTATGCATGGTTCCTCCCCCTTCAGTTGCGCATACATTCATTATCATTGCGCTATTGCTCAGTGTGATTTGGGGGGCACAACAACTGCTTTGCACTGAATATTGCAGGATGGTCCATTTTCGGACTTGCGCTGGCACAACCCTATTGCACATGGTGCAACCCTTTTGAATATCTGGGCCAAAATGTTCAAGCCCCCATTGTAATACATTAAACACTTGCCATAAAAAAAAAATAAAACTATTTTTTTATAACAAAATATCCTTTTTCACCAGTCCTATGCTATGCTGGTGAAAAAGATTACCTCTGACAAAAACGTATCGCTTTTCCCAACCAAATGACTCTACTTATTGCATCTAAATCATTTTTCCATACCACATAGCTAAAAATTAAATCTGTATTAGCAAGTCAGATTCCTTGTTTGTGAGTCCTGGTTTACCACTGGTGAACAAGGAAATCAGCTCATGAGCAAGGATTCCCTTTTTCACGATCAGATGGCCAAAACGATCATCCTTCTGCATGAGAAAATTCCCTGTTTGTGAGTCCTTGTTCATCACTGATGAACGAAATTGGCTCATTAGCAATGATTCCCTTTTTCATGACCAAATGGCCAAAGCTAGCATCCTTGTTCATGAGAAAATTCCTTGTTTGCGAGTCCTTGTTCGTCATTAGCAGAAAAGGAATTTGTCTCAAGAGCAAGGATTGTAGTTTTGGACATCTGTTCCTAAAAAATGGAAATCCTTGTATATGAGCTGATTTCCTTGTTAATCATGAGAAACAAGGACTCACGAACAAGGAAGTTAGTGAGTGGCAAACAAGGATTTAAAATGTTAAAAAACGAAAAATAGAAGCAAATGCAAGAAACCATAAAGAATAGCTAATCAGCTCCCGATGAGCAAGAAACACAGTTAGATGTCTCAAACAGATATCGCTTGGGCAGAGTTATGACAGTTTTTTTGAGACAAAATGAAAAAAAAAACAAGATGGCAGTTCGCAAACAAAGACTTTTTCTTGTGAACAAGGATTGGCCCATGGTGAACAAGGAATGCCTCCTCATAAACAAAGATTCTTGTTTGTACCATGCATCTACCCTGAAAAATGAAAATCCCATTAAAAATAAAGGGAACTTAAAAATGCTATAACTTTGTAAAGCATTAATATTATTTCACCAAATAAACACTGGTCTATTCTGTCACCCAAGCTCTTTCTACCTTAACAATTTCAGACCAAAACTCAACATCATCTGTGCGTAGAATGATGGGAGAAACAGTGGCAAATTTTCATTTTTTTTTCGATCCAGATCTTAAAATCCACAAATCTGACCAGAACAAAACTTAGCACATCAAGAGATCTGCCCCAGGAGACCACACATGCAAACTTTACTGCAAATCTGTTGAACAGTTGTAAAGTTATTAAAGTGCAAAATTTGAGGTTTAACATAGAAACTCCTGCTCAACCCTTACTACAGTGGCTATACGGTGCCACTATAACATACTAACATACTAGAATTATAGCGCAGTGGTCTAAGGCTCTGAGCTGCAAATCTGGTGACATCCAGCAGACCAGACCTGGGTTTGAATCCCACAGCTTCCACTTGCATACTGTGTGACCCTGAGCAAGTCACTTAACCTCCTTGTGCTCCCAGGTCGCTCCTGTAAAAAAGCTTTCAGCTTAATGTGCTATACCTGGTTAAACAAAAAAATGCCAGCAGAATAGGCCTAACGGTCTTTCGCGTCTGCTTGTTTGGTCGGCCCCCACCCTGGGAGCTGACCTTGGTGCCCCTCTCTGGCTTCTCCCTTCCCAGTTCCGGATATTCTTGCTGCATTGGATTTTGCTTCCAGAACCCTTCCCCTGTACCTGTCCCACCCCCTCTTGAACCCCTCCACCATCTCTGCCTACACCAGACCCCTGGGCAGCGCATTCCATGGCTCCACCACCCTCTCAGTGAAGTAGCACCTCCTCCTTTCTCCCCTGAATCTTCCCCCTTCCAGATTCCACCCATGCCCTCTAGTGGCGTCCTCCTCCTTCCTTTGAAGCACCCTGACTGTTCCTCCCCTATTTACCCCCTTCATGTACCTGAAGACCTCTATCATGTCCCCCCGGTCCCTTCTCTCTTCCAATGTGTACATATTTAGCTCTTCGAGCCTCTCCTCATAGGTCCTGTCCCCCAAGCCCCAAATCATTTTGGCTGCCCTCCTCTGGACCCTATACAGGGAGTTTAATGTCCCTCTTAGTGTGGCTCCAAAACTGCATGCAGTACTCAAGGTGTGGCCTCACCAAGCAGTTATAGAGAGGAGTATCACTTCTCTCCTTCTGGAGGTGATCCCCCTAGCGATGCATCCCAGCATCCTGTTGGCCTTGGCTGCTGTCCTCCTACAAGTCTCCGAGTTGTTCATCTTGACATCCACCACCACCCCCAGGTCCCTCTCAGCCATTGAGACTTATAGCATTTCCCCCCCCGGGTGTACACTTGGCCCAGTTTTCTGGCCCCCAGGTGCAGTACCTTGCTTTTCCCTGCATTGAACCTCAGCTTCCACTTTCTAGACCATCTTTCCAGAGCCTCCAGGTCCCCCTGTAGGGCCACCCTCCCCTCCTCCCCATCCACCACCGCCTCCAGTTTTGAGTCATCCGCAAAGAGACTCATCTCACTCCTGATTCCTGTCCTTATGTCAGCGATGTAGGCATTGAACAGGAGGGGCCCAAGGACTGATCCCTGTGGGATCCCACTAATGACCCTCCTTGGGGATGAGACTATCCCGCCAACTACGACCCTCTGGGTCTGGTCCTGGAGCCAATTGCCTATCCATCTGATAATCTGGTTCCCCACCCCCATTTCTCCCAACTTATCCAACAGGCCCATGTGAGGAACAGAGTCAAATGCCTTGCTGAAGTCTAGACAGAGGATGTCCACTGGTCTACCCAGGTCCAAGGCACTTGTCACCCAGTCATAGAACTCCACAAGGTTTGTCTGACATGATTTCCCTTGGACAAATCCATGCTGTCTATCGTTCAAGCACCCTGACTTTTCCAGGTCCCCCCCCAGCCTCTCCTTGACAATGTCCTCCATCACCTTGCCCACCACCGATGTCAAGCTGACAGGCCTGTAGTTCCCTGCCACTTCCCTTGATCCCCCCTTGTGGATAGGCACTATATGCGCCACCTTCCAGTCCTGGGGCACCCACCCTGTCCTCAGAGAGATGGTGAAAAGCTCCGCTAGGGGTTTCGCCAGGACATCTGCAAGTTCCTTTAGCACTCTGGGATGTAATTTATTCAGCCCCGGTGCTTTCTCCATCTTAAGGGACCTGAGGGCTTCCCTCACTCTCTCTGTTGTGATTTCCACTTCTGCTACCTCTTCTCCCTGCTTAGCCTTCCCCCCTCCTGCCAGTGATGCCTCCCCTTCTCCCCAAACCTGTCGATCGGTAAGGGTCCCCCTCTCCTCAGTATCACTGTCTCCTCCCATGTATGATGCAGCATCCCCATTTTCCTTGGTGAAAACTGAGGTGAAGTACTCATTTAGTACCTCAGCCTGCTCCCCTGGGTCATGTGCCCATCTCTCCCCTGTTTTAATTCTGCTAATCTGCCCCTTCACCCTTCGTTTTTCCCAATGTATCTAAAGAACCCCTTGTTCCCTCTCCTAATTTCCCTGGCCAGGTTCTGCTCCTTCCTTGCCTTAGCTGCCCTCACCACCCTAGTGGCCCTTCCAGCCATCAGTCGTGACTCCCTCGATCCCTTTCACTCCTTGAGTACTTGAATTGCTCATAGGCTGCCTTCTTCCTCAAGACCACCCTCCTGGACCTCCTGGTCCACCAGCAGGGGTTTTCGGGCCCTACTGCATTTTCATCTTACACTTGCACAGGTGCTGGTAGCATCCTGCACCCCTCTCCTGATGATTTCCCACCTACTATCAGCGTCCATGTCTGACCCAATCCCATCCAAATGCTCCTTAAGGATCCTTCCCATTTCCTTAATATCCGCCCCCCTGAAGTCAGTTACTGCTGTCTTTGTGCAGCCTTCTACCCCTCCTAGGTCCAGGCAGAACCAGACCATGGCATGGTCACTCCCAGCCAATGGGTCTCTTACCTCCAGGCCCCCAATTTGGTCATTGTCTGCCAGGACCACATCCAGTACCCACGCCTCCCTGGTCAGTTCCCCCACCTGCTGAGTTAGGAACCCATCTTGAAAGACATCCAACAACCTCTGTTCCCTGGTCACTGAGGATGTCATAGTCTCCCAGTCTGTTCCTGGCATGTTTAAGTCCCCCAACACCACCACCCTTCCCCTGCCGAGTCTGCAGTGTCTCCCAACATCTGCCACCAGACTCTCCAAAAGCTCCTCTGCCAGTGCAGGGGGTCTATACACCACTCCTATTTTTACTCTCTTTCCCCCCCTTGTTATCAAGGTGAACCAAATTGCCTCCACAGTTCCCTCTGCCTCCTCTACTCCTCCATGCCAATGCAGTTTTTGACTATCATTGCTACCCCTCCTCCCCTTCCCTCCCCCCTGTCCTTCCTGAACATAGTGTAACCCTCCAGGTTCAGGTCCCAGTTGTGTCCTGCGATGGCCCAGGTCTCAGTGACCACTGCCATATCCACCGCTCACTCAGTTAGCATCACCTGGAGCTCAAGCATTTTATTGCCCAAGCTCCTGGCATTTAACAGGACTTATGTCTATATATATACTGGATATAGATATAGATATAGATATAGATATAGATATAGATATAGATATAGATATAGATATAGATATAGATATAGATATATTATGGTAGCACGGCAGTGCTATCATAGTTAGGGTTGAGTAGCACTTTTAAGGATAAAGGGTCAAATTGTGCACCTTAATAACTTTGCCACTGTTCAATGGATTTGCCTGAAATTTGGTATGCACAATTGGGCATGGCAGTTCTTGGGATCTCCCAAGTTACGTACTGGTCGGATATACAGCTGTGGAGTTATTAAGTGACAACTGCTTGTGCAATTATGATTTTTTGTGATTTCTTTGCTCTCACCTACAGGTCACACGGTTTGTGCGACCGATCTGAAAACTTCAGGGAACGTATGGCCAGGGTCCCCAGTGTGCCTTTTGAAGATTTTGTGAAAAAATTGAATGGTTCAAAAGTTATTCAAAAAGCAAGTTCCCATTATAAGTCAAGGGGAAAAGTTAAAATATTCAACACTTTCGCAAATGCACTTTTTAGTGTCGCAAATGGCCTTAGTAGTGTCACAAATCTGCCATTTTGTTTTCAGTTGGTGATCAGAAAATCTTTGGCATTTAAATTTGGGACCCTCTAGGGACACAATTATTTTTGTGTTCACCTAGTCGGACCCTGAGGATGCTAGCCATGTCTTTATTTTGGGGTAAAACACCTCAGAAATATGTTTTTAAAATTTCTAGAACCAGTAGTGTTGCAAAGTAGTGTTGCACTCACGACACTTTTGCAAAGTTTTGCAAAAATTGCTGCAAATTGTGACACTACTTTTTCAGACTTGGCCAAAATGACAAGAATTATTTGCCACCCTGCTGCGAAAGAACAGTTTGGTCTTTTCAGCCTAAATTTGGAGGGAAGGCAGCCAGCATCTCACAGATGTGCCTTTTCATTGTTTGGTGGAAAAATATTGCAAGGCTGCCAAGTTAAGGTACTCCAAATTTGAAATTTTTTCCCATAGACTAACATGGCGGCATCCACCGTGCCTTTTGGGGCTTGTATCTCGAAAACGGTGTGAGATGTGGAATTTTTGTTATGAGATGCATAGCCATGTGGTCAATGTAATAGCAAAAACCTAGCCAGGAAAATCAAGAGTTTTGTGAAATTTAAATTTTTCTTCTACGTCGTGCGGTTGCTGAGATATTAGCAATTAAGTACTTCTAATGCTTGTTTTAAGCTTCAATCCCCATCATAGAGCATACATTCTTTGTACACACTGTGTTTCTGTAGGCACCTGTTTGGCAAAAACAGGGTATGCACTTCCGTTACTGTTACAGTTACTGTTTCCACTTGCGTTTATGTCCCCATTTGCATTACCATTCCCGCATATGCCACCATGTCCATTACCCTTTGCATTGTCATTCGTGCTTGCATTTTTGCTACTGTTACCATTTGTGTTTCCACTACTGTTTCTATTTGCATTTTTGTTTGCATCACCGTGCACATTGCCATTTGTGTTTCCGGCAGCCCTTTCATTTGCATTTACTTTTCTCTTTCATTTTGCATCTTCCTTGCTGTAACTGTTACCATTTGCATTTGCAATTGCGTTACTTGCGCCCGTGCATTGCAGTTTGTGTTTCCATATGCACTTGCATTTCCTTTTGCACTTCTGTTTCCTTTGCTGTTATTGTTGCTGTTACCATTACCATTTCAGTTTACAATTGAGGTACTGTGCCCATGCACGTTTCAGTTTGTGTTTCCATACACACTTCTGTTCCCTCTTCTGTTTCTCTTTCCTTTGGCATTATTCATCAGGTTAACTTTACCATTTGCATTTACAATTGCGGTACTGTGCCTGTGTGCGTTATGGTTTGCCTTTACTTGTGCGCTTGCATTCGCGTTTACGTTTCTGTTCACTTTTGCATTCTTTTTGCTGTGACACTTAACATTTCCATTTAAAATACTGCTGCTCTCACTGTTCGTGTTACCAGTTGCATTTTCATATGTGCTTCAATGTCTGTTTGCGTCACTGTTCGCTTCGGTGTCACTTTGCGCTTGCATTTCTATTAACATTTCCTTTACCATTTACATTTGCATTACCATGTACACCACTGTTCATGCTCCTATTTGCGTTGCTGTTCCTGTTGCTATATCACAAGACATCAAGCTCCTTCCGCCGCATTACATTCACTATTTCTTGTCATCATTCCCAAAAAGAAGGGAAATTAGAGGCAAAAACCTCTGTTTAATTCATTAGTTAGGGTTGTTCCACAGCAACTAAAGTGAAGAAATTCGGTGTTAGGGTTGAAAGCCCCCCTTGGAACCCCAAGCCCACCCCGTCAACCTGCATCGAGGTGCGCATTGGGGTTGTCAGTCCCATGGTTCTGGTTATGCAAAACTGGGAGCACAGGGCCCTCTTGTGGTATGTCTCTAGGCTTACGGGTAGGTGTGAGTGCATGGACCAGAGGGCCCATGCTCTCACCTATGGATACCATTTTGCAAAACTAGCAGGCCATGTCCCTCCTGTGATATGTCTCTATGCTTATGGGTAGGTAGAGCGCAGGACCCTGAAGACCCACTTCCACATATAGTATGGATATAAGTAAGCATTACACTTTCTCAAAAAGAAGGGAAATTCATTGCAAAAGACTCCATTAATGCATCAGTTAGAGTTGATTTCACACCAACAAAAGTCTGGAAATTGTAAAAAACCTAGTTGATGCACCATTAGGGCTGAACTATTGCAAGTCAGGAAATGCAACCTTAAAGTTCCCAAGAGTAAGATCCCAATCCCACTGTGCAAGCAGGAACAGGCATGAGGGGACCTTAGGCTTCCCAACTCCAGCACCCCACCCACACCTTCAGCTTCCAGTCGTAACACTTCACATTTCATTATTCAGTCCTGAAAGGTGATTTTGTGCAACAACTGGGAAATAACCTTCCTGGCCCAATGAATGAAATGTCAATCACAGTGTTCATTAGATGGGGTCCCAAAAAGGCCATGTTAAAAATTTGGTGAAAAAATTATAAAAAAATGCAAAGTTATGAACATAAGTTCAAAATGCCATTGAAATACATTATACGGTACTTACCGTTATTCCTCAGTTCATGGTTCAGTTCTGAAGAGTGCAGATGTATCTCAGTCCACAGAACATTACAGCATTTGACCTCTGATGGTAAGTATAGAGTAAGGGGTGTGTGTGTGTGTGTGTGTGGGGTGGTGGGTACTAAGTAAGAGGGTCAGTATGGGGATGGTGGCAATGACAAGTGACCATTCTCTTTTCTTCAGGTAAAAAAAAGACATCAGGGGACCATTTTCTTTTTTGCAGGTACAGTTAAAACTCACTTTGGGACACTGAGGGTGGGCTTCCCAGTGTCCCACTCTACTTGGAGGGGACACGCCGACACAGGGGACTGAGCACTGCTGATTTCAGCAACAACTTATGAAAATGTGCTGGGGGACAACAACAATATAACAAAATACATACTGTTTAATAAGCTGCCACTGGGGTTTTGGGCCTCCCAGTGCACAGATAGTTGTTCATAAAACAACAAGCTATGGGAGGGGTGGTTATCCAACACTGGGGGTGGGCATCCTAGTGTCAGATTTTAAATATAAATAAAAAGCCAGGGGATGGGGATCAGAGGGTGGGGGATGCCACAAGACACCAGGGACTAAAATAAAAATTAGAGACATGGCAAACTGAGGGTGGGGGGTACCACTACACACCCAGAAATATACTACTTATGGGGACAATGTGTGTGTGTGTATGTGAGGGGGTAGGAGGTCGCACCATCAAACACAAGGGAAATGGTAGAGTGGCTTAGAGCTCACACTGCAGCCAGCAGCAGGAGTTCAGCTGTGGCTGCAGAAGTCAAGAAAATCCACTATTCTCATGCAGAGAACACAGGGGAAGACTCCTCTCACTAAGCTGGGCACCTGGGATTTTAGGTGCCCAGACAAAGTATTTCTGGCCATAAGTTTAAAAACAGACATCAGAATCTAGCTAAATGGGGCCTGTTTAGCTGGGTTCTGGTGTTTTTTCCTTTAACCTTGTGTTTTATGCTCCTAACCTGCCTCCTCCCTCCACTCTTTCTGACATTCTCCATGGACCCTCCACTCCCTGTCATGATCTGCCCTAGAGTGCCTCATCTACACACACTCCCCTGAAGACCCCCCGGTATAACTCCCAGGTAGGGGTGGAGAGGGAACCCCTAGCATTTACTTCTCTCCAAACCAGCACTCTGTATGTGTGTGTAGATCCAGCACAGCGGAGTCTGCCTCGATGAGCTCTGGAGATGTCCAATGGAGGTGTCTTCATCTAGGAGGGACCGATGTGTTTTTCCTGATTTCTTCCCCCTGATGTCAGTGTGCAGTGAGGGCTATGAGCAAGAAGGCATGCTGAGATGTACCCCCTGCCCCTCTGGTGACTGCCATCCAATCTACTTGCTGATTCTCCACCTACCTTGCCATCCACTTGGGTTCCCCTAGGTGGTGGCATTGCAGCATGTGCCCGCAGTTCCCCCCTCAGAGAAGGAGAGCTGCTGTGGGGTGCTCTATCCTTCTTCACCCTAGCCAACCCCCAACAACCCATGCTCATTCCCGAACCCAAGTCGCCAGCGTGGTACGAGGTGTGGCGTCCAGTGCCTCAACCCTCAGTGCCACCGGGCTAGTGGGTTCTGGTGTTTGATTTGTAAAATGACAACATTTTAATATATTTTCCAGACTTCTCAGTTGCTGGAAAAAAAAAACAAGATGACAGTTCACGAAAAAGGATTTTTCCCTCACAAAAAAGGATCTGGTCTAATGAGAATGAATCCTTTTTCACAAAATCATATCCTTTGTCAAAATTTTTACCTCTCTCCTGGAAAGTGGTCTTCCCATAGGAAATAATGGGACCTTAAAAACTGTATAACTTTGCAACAGATTAATATTTTTTCACCAAACAAAGCATGGCAGTTCTGTTACCCAGGTTCTTTCTACCATAAATATTTCACACCAAAATTCCACACCATCTAGGCACAAGGCAATGAGGAAAAAACAACAAAAATGGTGACTTTTAAGGTTTTTGCACTGTCCAGATCTCAAAGGCCCAGATATTCAAACTGTGCCAGGCTGTGGCACAAGCTTGGGTGCAGCGCAACTTGGCTGCGCAAGGGTGTGGACTGGGTGATATTCAACGGAGCTGTGCCATGGCACAGCATAATTGAATATCGCACCCTCGCCACCCACCGTGTGCATGGTGCAGTGGCACTGTGCCAGCGCAAGTGGCCAGAGTGGAGCACGTGGATGCACTAGTGAAAGTTCCATTGCGCTATGCACAGCAACTGTGATATTCAAAACTTGATATGCAAATGGAGCCATAATGTATGCAAGGTGCAAATGGGTCCATTTGCATGTCAGTATTGCCCAATTTGAATGCAGGTGTGCTAATCCTCGATGACTTGCACCTGGCACCCTGCCAGGCAGCAGCCGTCGGGGTCCGACATCCCCTGCAGCCGGCAATGTGCTCCACAGCCCAAACGCGGGCTGCAGTACAAAAAATGGAAAAGCATAAATCCCTGGAGGTCCAGTGGACCGCTGTCTGCCCGATTGCAGGCATGTGTTAAAAAAAGGAAAACTATGTCCAATATCCCTGGTGGTCCAGTGGACCGCTGTATGCCGATCACAGGCATTTGTAATAAAAGAACATTAATATGTCCAATATCCCTGGTGGTCCAGTGGACCTCTTTATGCCTGATCATGGTCATTTGTAATAAAAGAACATTAATATGTCCAATATGCCTGGTGGTAAAGTGGACCGCTGTGTGCCCGATTGCGGGCATTGGTAAGAAATAAATATCAAATTAAATCTGGATCCAGCACAGCCAATCTCAAAGGGAAAAGATAACACAACTCATCAAGGAGAGGCCCATACCAATTCAATGCTAATCATACTCAAAAAACTAAATTGGTACAGATGGCCCACTCACCCAAAAACTAATTTCATAAAACTTGTTTTTATTGTCAAGATACAATCTCAGAAACAAATGTTTTGGAAATAATCCTTCATCAGTGGTCAGAATGCATCTACATCCATAATAATATCAAATTATAATAATATATCATGATAATTTCAATTTCAAAAAATTAAGGGAAAGAGGGAATTCACAGTGGTTGAAATGCTCACCTATCTGCACATTATTGGTATAGACAATTAAATAGCCACAGCTTCTTAATTTATCTTATCTAAAAAACAGGAAATATATATTATTTTTGATGTTCTATATGAACTAATTCTACACTTGCCATCATAAAATAATATTTACCTAGCAATAATGTACAGATGAGTTTCACCTTCTATATATATTTCTCCTTCTAATGGATTCATCCCACCATGTATTAATCAGATCCTCTGTTTTCCTATAAATACAATTTCATTTATGTCAATCAGATATTGTTAATATTACTCTATTAGTCTTTGTTTAATTAACCCAATTCTAGATGGTTAACAATGCTGTCAGTAAATCAATTTTATCAAAAAATAAAGAACAGCCATATATTATATCACTTTACTACAATGTTATGCCTAATTATAATCATTTTTAAAGTTTTCACAAAGTTAGAATGAAGCGCGAGTGGGCACAAAATGCCACGGAAATCTTTTGACGTATACGGACCATCTTGCGCCCCGTACTTGTCTCTAAATAATATTGCAAGCTTCTCTAGCTACCTTTACATCATAAAAATACATTTATAAAATCTTCCTTATTCTATTTATGTAGAAATCCAGCGCTAGTGAACACACTGAGTGACAAGCTTCTCATAACAACTACAGGTTAATTCAAAATTTCACAAGGTCTGAAAAAGGCTCAAGTGGGCACATGGTGCCACAATAATCTCGTGATGTCTACGGACCAACTCGTGCCCCTTATTTCTGAAACATGTTACAAGCATCTATAGCTACCGCTATATCATAAAACTATATGTATAAAGACTTCCATATTCTGTTTGGGTAGAAATCCAGCGCTAGTGAACACACAGCATGACAAACATATCACAACATCTATAGGTTAATACACATCCCATCATCATTTCTGAAGCCTGTTACAAACACCATGTAGCTAATTTATACACCATTCAGAAGTTAACAAATCCTTGATTAAACTTACTTCCTATTAATGGGGATAATATGTGTTAGCCATTTTTTGTAAAATATTTTTTTGTTATTTATCATTTTACTTCACCTCAGAATTGGCTTTATCTTGAAATTGTATTTCGTTGCACTTCTTACAATCCATTTACCTAGCAATGAAAAGTCTAAGTCAGAAATCTTTCATCAAATGAATGTACCATCTGCTCTAAATCAAATGGAATGTATACTCACTTAATAAATGTGGGCTGTGGCGAGACCTCCTGCTCTCTCTGTATATGGAGGTTTATCACCCAATATGTTGCGAGTTTATATACCTGAAGTCAAGGAATCAGGTGCAGGACCATGAGGGATCATCACGAGAATCTTGCGATATCCACCTCCTCTCCCATGCCTGACCCACCATGCAGACAATATGAAAAGCTTTCCGCATAGGCGGCACCTTGCAAAAGCATAGGTGTCCAAACTTCAACTCACTTCTAAGTTAAAGTATAATCAATCTTATAAAATGAACCAGTTGTGGGTCGCATGGCTAAAAATGCATTCAGATTTAGAAAAAATATAATCTTACTTATAATATTTGTGTGTTTTGTTTCTTTCACAATGAGGGTACACAAAATGACTTATTAAACTGATATACCTACATATATTATTTTAACCCATTTTTATATATTACATAATAAGAAATATGTTAGATACTTAAAATATTATATCTACATCAAATATTAGACACAGATACCATGATGGTTTACTAATCGAACTATTAATCAAGAAAATTACTCAGGATAGTTTATAATAATGGTTGCCAATCTATGCTTTCATTTAATCCAAAACTAGAATTCGTTGCTTCAAATCTATCAATGTAATATGCTTCCCTGGTCAAAATTTTAGTCCTGAAATCTCCTCCTCAAGTGTCTGGAATGACTTTTTCTATACCAAAAAAACATAATTGGGGTAACTGGTGTCCAAATTCTACAAAATGCCTAGCAACAGGTGACGTTATAGCCTGTCTTCTAATATCAGATTTATGTTCACTAATACGGGTTTTTAACATTCTTTCTGTTTTACCTTCATACACTTTGTCACATGGACATTTCAATAGATAAATGACACCTGTAGTAGAACAGTTAATAAATTGATTAATAGTAATTTCTTCATCTTTAGCAGTACTACATATTTTCTTGATCCTGTAAGTGTTATTACAATTAATACAGTGACCACAAGAAAATTTTCCCTTTATTTCATTTAAATTTAAAAAATGTCATGCTCCAGTTTCTGGGATTTTGCGCTCTGTCTTCATTAATCTATTTCCCAATGTTTTATTCCCTTTTGCAACCACTAGAGGGGGGATTTCAAAAATTGTTTGTGTTACTGGAGTAGCCTGTAGCACCTGCCAGTGTTTGGTAACAATATTTTTGATTTTGAAAAATATTTCATTATGTTTTATAGAAAATACTATTCTATCTTCCTTATATTCGGATTGTCTATCCTGTGTATATAATAGGCTTTCTTTCTCTCTCCTCGTTGCTTTCTCTACTGCTGAGTCTAATGTACTTTGTCTATACCCTCTCAATCTAAATCTTTGAATCATATCTCTTTGTGTTTTCTTAAATTCTAATGGATCTGTGCAATTTTGTTTTGCCCTTAAGATTTGTCCATATATAATTGACTCAATTAGTTTCTTTGGATGGAAACTATGTGAATGCAAAATTGCATTTTTGTCAGTTTCTTTCCGAAAAAGTTTTACTGCTAACTTATTTCTATCTTTGTAGATACTCAAATCCAAATAAGAAATCTCAAAATAACTATAATTCATTACAAAAATAAGGGGATCCATACAGTTATTTAAATAACTGTTGAATTGATCCAGTTCTGCCTGAGTTCCATTCCAAATAGTAATAATATCATCAATAAAACATTTCCATAGGACCAATTTATCTTTAAATACATTTCTTACATTAAAGACATATTCTTTTTCAAAATAATTCATATAAATATTTGCATATGATGGTGCTATGCTGGATCCCATTGCTGTCCCTTTTATTTGTAAGTAATACTTTTTCTCACATCTAAAATAATTTTGTGTCAAAATGATTTCTGCCCACTTGACTAATAAATTATTTGATGGTTTTATTTATATCCGTTCATCATCCAAAAACAATATGTCCAATATCCCTGGTGGTCCAGTGGAACGCTGTGTGCCCGATTGTGGGCATTGGTAAGAAATAAATATCCCCAAACTCCCTGGTGGTCCACTGGACCACTGACTGCCCGATCACAGGCATTAGTAATAAAAGAACATTAATATCCCCAAACTCCCTGGTGGTCCAGTGGACCTCTGTGTGCCCGATCGCAGGCATTTGTAATACAAGAACATTAATATCCCCAAACTCCCTGGGTGTCCAGTGGACTGCTGTGTGCCCGATCATGGGCATTAGTAATAAAAGAACATTAATATCCCCAAACTCCCTGGTGGTCTAGTGGACCGCTGTGTGCCCAATCGTGGGCATTTTGTAATAAAAAATAAAAATATGTCCAATATCCCTGGTGGTCTAGCAGTACCCCCCTCCCCACCGCCCACTGAGCCCCACTGCCCCACTGTCAGGCGTGCAGGCGGCACACCCCACCCACCTGCCACCCCACTGCCCACCGACTGACACCATCGGTAGGGCTGTACGCCCATTGGTCCATTGCATGAGCCAATGGGCATGCAACCCATACTGTACTACACATTCCAGATATGTGAATGAGGTGTTTATTTATTTAAGAGTTTCACCAGGAAGGCATACTGAGCAGAGTACTGCTCGATTCAAGATGCATCCTGGGGGAAGGGGGGAGATGACAAGTACAGCAATTGAGACACAAACATTACAGTACAGTTACTTTACAGTGCAGAACAAACAGGATTATACAATACCAAACAGAGCAAGTGTCTACAGTGTCTAGGCAACAGCTAACAGGGTACCTAGCTACTAACAATTCCAGTGAGCCCACAAAACAACTAAGCCGTTTAACTGAGATAGTTAACGCTGGAAGGACATTTGCGAATTGTGGTGAGAACTACAGGCCAGATAACTCCAGGCTCAGGACTGGGGCCTGGGATATGGCAGGCCATGAGGGATGAAAAGTGGAAAGGATTCAGTGTGGGAGGGGGGAATATGGCATTCCCATGGAGAGGACTGCATGAACAGGAGGGAGAGAAGGATGACTTGAGGAGCTGGGTTAGCCACTGAGGGGTATCTGTATGCCTAATGTCAGCTGGCAGAGTGTTCCAAAGTTTAGGCATGTGGTAGCTGAAAGTGGCCTGGCCTTTGGCTGTGGTCATTAGAGGGACATGCAATAACCAGGAGTCCTTATTCCTGACAGAATACACCAAAGGTGGTTGTACTGCAAAGGCAGGTTCTAGGTAGGAGAGGAGAGACTGCGACCAGAATTTTGCTGTTATCTTCACACAATGGGTAAGTCTTCGATCCTGTAATGAGGGAAGGTCTAGCAACTTGTAGAAGCTTGGGGTGAAGTTTCTTGAGTAATGAGTCGATATGAGCTGAGAAGTCGAGGTGCTGGTTGAGCAGACCCCTAGGTACCTGAAAGAGGTGCTGACCTCTAATCAAGCCACATCGATAGTATGATAAGTGGGGGTTGTGGGGAGCCAGGCGAGTCTCTGACTTGTACCCAAGGTTAGGGAGACAATTGTTTTGGGATTGAGGAAGAGCTGGTTTGATTGAAACCAGAGCTGGACAGCATTGAATTCATCCTGCAGTCTAGAGGTCACTTTACAGGGTGAGGGATCAGTGGCATACAATACCGTGTCATCGGTGTACATATTGATGGATGTGTGTTTACATACTGAGGGCAGGTAGTTCAGAAAAATAGAGAACAGGTTCGGGCTAAGTACCAATCCTTGGGGGACTCCCGAGGTTACAGGGTGGGGGGCTGAGGTACGATGATTGATTCTTACAGATTGGGATCTGCTGGTTAAGTAGGAATTGAACCAATTAGTGCAGGTATTTGAGAGACCTGCCAGGGTGAGTTTGGATAATAGCAGGGTGTGGGAGACATTGTTGAATGCTTTAGCGAGGTCTACAAAGATGGCCAAGGTGATGTGCCTGTGATTCATGCCCATGAAGACAGCATCAGTGAAACTGAGAAGGGAGGTGATGGTGGAATGCATCTTCCTGAATCCTGATTGGAAGGGTGTGAAGAAGGAAGAGGCATCAAGGAAGGAGGAGAGCTGGTCTAGTACAAGGTGCTCTTGGATCTTGGCCAGGATGGGGAGTAGTTCAAGTTCCAGTTTTATTGCAGGAAAACTCCACTGAGCAAGCTCATTCTCATTCCTTGTCTGGTACATGTATACAGACACGTAAATCAATTCATAGGATACATAGGATACAAAGAAGAGCATCATAGTAGATGGAATAAAATAAAATACAATTTAGGTTCCTATGGTACATCCTGCTCGACTTAGGGCATAACATGGTAGATGTAAACTGCATTTTCTTGTGCAACATTAATAGTCAAGGGTTAGATTCAAGGGGGGAGAGTAACTATGTAGTATAAAGAGTTTGTGGAAAAAAAGCAGCCAAGTGAATAGAAAAGGGATAGAAGGGAGTGGGGGAGGTAAGATGTAGCTCAATAGGATCATGGCAGATACCAGTACATAGGGAGTGCAAAGAGAGACATATAGATAAAGGAAGAGTCTTAATAGCAGTTACAACTATCTCTAAATTTAGATACAGTTAGTTTTTTTATAAATGCTAACAGAGACAGTTCTAGATAGTTTCTGAATGGCTTGAAGTTGATTCCAAATGCATGGGAGAACATATAATATGGCCCGTTTGCCAAAGGTAGTGTGAGTCCTAGGCACATAAAGGGCAATACAATTGTATTTCCTAAGTGAGTACACACTGCGGGAAATGTGAATAAGAGATGTAATATAGTATGGGAGCTTGTTCAGAAGTATTTTCAGTGTCTAGACACCAGCATGCAGCTGGCATCAAGAGGTGAGTGATTTCCAACCAATGGCAACATACAGGTCACAATGGTGGGTTCGGTACAGAGAGTTTGTAGTGAACCATAGAGCACGGTGGTAAAGGACATCCAATTTATTTAGGCTTGTGGTTGCAGCTGACATGTAATAAGGTCCCCATAATCAAGTAGAGGAAGGAATATGGCTTGGAACAGCCTAGTTTTAGTCTCTATCAGAAAGAGGGCCCTGTTTCAGAAGAAAAAGCCTTACCTGATTTGTAGTCTTCTGGAGAGGTCATCAATATGGTCATTAAAGGAGAGCTTACTGTCTACCCAAAGGCCAAGAAACTTAAATTTGGAGGTGACTTCCAACGGTTCACCTAGGAATGTGATGATAAATTCTTTGGGTAAGTCAAGGGGGGGGCAGAAGGGGTAGTATTAAGAGTGAAGAGCATTGCTTTGGTTTTCTTGGCATTGAGGAGGAGTTTAGCATTAATAAGATTACGTTCAAGTTGAGCAAAGTCAGCTTGAAGCACATCCCTTAACTCCAGCACTGATCTGCCAGAGGTATACAGTACTGTGTCATCTGCAAAGAAGTGTAATTTGGAGTTGGTTACATGTAAGTCCAGATCATTTATATACAGGGAGAAAAAGGATAGGGCCAAGGATGGAGCCTTGCGGGACTCCCCTGGTAATTGCCTGGAAGGTTTATTTATTTATTTATTTAGCTTTTGTTGACTGGGTAAGTACACTAGACAAATCCTGCCTATTTTCAGGCATGACCTGGGGAGGGGGATACAGACAAATGCCAACTGACCTTGAATCAGATTAAGCTGTTGGTGATATTTTTAGTGAATGAGGGAAATTTGGCCAGGACACCAGGGAAATTCCCATACTCTTTTCAATAAGTGCCATGGGATCTTTAACATCAACCTGAACTACCACCAATCCAGGCAGATGGGACCTGAGTTTAACATCTCATCTGAAAGACGGTACCTCAGAAGTGCAGCACCCCTCTCATGCAGCACTACAGTGTCAGTATTGGGATATTAACTCAAGTGCCAGATGTGGGAACTGAACCCACAGTCCTCTGATCTCCCAGCCTCAGAGGTGAGTGTGCTACCTACTGAGCCACTGACACTGATAAGATTGAGAATAGGCTATCTGCTTTGATTTTCTGTGTCCTTCCTGATAGACAGCTGGTGAACCACTGGGCAGTGGAGGAAGTGGCACCTAGTTTAATGAGGCTAGTAACTAGTAGTTTATGATTGATGTTATCAAACGCTTAACTGAGGTCAAGGAATGCTGCACCAGTGATCTTCTTGGAGTCCATAACAGAAATCTAGTCACTGGTGACTTTTGCCAACGCAGAGATAGTGCTGTGATTGGTACAAAATCCAGATTGCACTGGATTAAGAACTGAAGAAGTTTCGATATGGTGTTTTAATTGAGCATGAATCAGTTTCTCATGGACTTTAGAGAGAGCTAGAAGGAACAATGGCAGTGTTAATAGAGAGATTGAGTATATGCAGAATGGGAGCAGTGAGATGCAAGTAGCCTAATTTTATGAAAAAAGGGTCGAGACCATCGTCACCGGCACTTTTCTTGGTGTCTAGGTTGATGAGCGAGTTTTCAACTTCTTTGTAGTTAAATGGGAGGAGCTGAAAGGAACAAATTGTGGTTAGAGGAGTAGTAAGAGGGCTAGTTTGATGGGTGGAACTGCTTGCATACGGTGAAGAGTCGAAGGCTAGTTCTGCAGTGACAAAGTGGGAGTTAAGTTCTTCGAGGATTTGATGCTTACTTTCAACCACCATACCATTGCTGTGAATCTTGGTTGGAATGAAGGGAGCAGCAGGTCGTCCTTCGATAGAATTACTCATCCTCCAGATTTTATGTGAATTCCTATTTGCTTGTTCCAAGGTGGACACAGAGTAGCCGACTTTGGCAGTGCAAATGCTTTTGATGCAGATGTTCCTGACAGTTCTAAAGGCTTGCCAGTCAGCCGGACTCTTAGTTCTCATAGCCTAAGCCCAGATTCTGTTCTATCTCCATTAGTGAGTGCAGACTTAAGGTCAGAAGTGAACCAGGTGTTTGAAGTGTTGCACATCCTAATCTTAACAAAGGGTGCATGCTTGTTGGCAAGGGCATTGAGGTTGGCATTAAGTATAGTTACAGCCTTGTCGGCGGTTTTAGCAAGGTAGAGATCTTGCCAACGAATCATGCCTAAGTCAGCCAAAAAATGAGATGCATTGAACTTCGACTAGGACTGCATAGATATAAGCTTAGGCTGGAGATGAGCTTTTGCTTGTGATCTTATGCAAGCAATGACCCCATGATCACTCATGTCATTATGGAAGACTGCAGAATGTAAAATTTTATGGAGATTCGTGGTTTGAATAACATCAAGTAGTGAACTATTGGTGTTATTTGAAGTGTTGATTCTAGTGGGTTCACTAACTAGCTGATCAAGCCCAAGTTCATCATAAAATGATTTTATGCTAAGTGATTTTGGGGTAAGCCAGTCCATATTGAAGTCCCTGAGAATTATTGTTTCAGTATTGGCTGAGGTGGTGAGAGATTTAAGGATATTAAGGGTATTAGTGCTACCCGTTGGGGGCCTTTAACCACCAATGACTGTAATACAATCCATGGATGCAAGGAGGAGCTTCAGGGATACCATCTCATATTCCTTTGGTTTTGAATTACAGAGAATGCTGCTGACTGAAAACTTGGGCTTAAGATAGAAAGCCACTCCACCCCCCCCAAACCCTTGATCTGCCGTATATAGACTGTAACCCAAAAGGGAGATTTGGTGATCGGTATGGTTCTTTTTGAGCCATGTCTCAGTAATAATGATTAAATCTGGATCTGTATGTGGAGTAGGGAGATAGGGCAGTAGCTGTTTGGGGTAGAGAGGTATCCCCCTTTAGAAAGAGGGATAATAGTAGCACTTTTCCAGTCGGATGGTACTGAAGCAAATGAGAAAGAGAGATTGAGGAGAGTGATCAGTGGGGAGGCGATGGCAGGGGCAGATAGGTAAAGCATTTTGGAGTCCAAACCCAAGGGACATATATCTTTGCTGGGGTTAAGTGCCTGTAGGGCTTTTAGCACTTCTGTAGATGTGACCATGTAAAAGGGGAAACTTGGATGTGTGTGAAGAGAGGGAATGGGTGGGCCAGGGTGAGATGAGGGGAGTGCAGATAGGAGAGGGGCCGTAGCTGGTGAAAAAGGTTTTAAAGACCAAGGCCATTTGTCCTGGGTCAGTGATGGTGGTGCCATCAACATTTAGGGCTGGGGTGGGGGGCTGGGCCGGGATGTTGAGAAGCAATTTGATAGATTTCCAGAATTTTGCAGGGTGATATAGGTTAGAGTGGAAAGAGGCCTTGAAGTAGCTCGCTTTGGCCTGCCATAGGAGCCTAGTGCAGGAGTTGCAGAGTATTCGGTAGAATTGAAGTGCTTCCAGAGTATTGGAGGCCTTATAGGCTTTCCATGCTTGGTCCCTGGCATGTAACTGGTCGACAATATTGGCTATAGGCTTTCCTTGCTTGGTCCCTGGCTTGTAACTGGTCAATAATATTAGCTATAACCCAGGGCAGGTGGGAACCCCTGCCATGGGTCCTTCTCAGCAGCGTGTGGTGGTTCCATACTGCGAGGAAATTAGATTTGAACTGGTAAAGGGTGGCATCATCGGAGGAGGCCTGAGGGATGAAGAACCAGTCCAGGTTGGACAAATCAAATAGTAGGGCTGATAGGTCTAGGGATTTGTAGGACCTGGTGAGCAGTATATGGTGAGGAGGAGCTTTGGGCCTGAATATTCTCCTTACCTCATAGATCATGTGGTGATCACTTAGTGAGTCTGGGAGGAGTACTGAGTTGAGAATGCAGTGCGGGTGTGTGGTAAGTGCCCAGTCTAGTAGGGAGTGGTTTAAGTACTTATGATTCAAACGTGTAGGTTCAGAAATTTGCTGGGACAGATTTAGTGTGGCTACATGGCATCAAAGCTTGGAGCTTGCGCTGGAGAGCCAATTCGAGTTGAACTCACCAAGAATAAGGAGTTCTCCCCCAGCACCTAGCTGTTTAAGGGTACTTAGGGGGGGCATTATGAGAGGTAATGGGGTGTCAGGGGTGCAGTAGGACCCAGCTTTAAAAATAGGGATTGAGTGTGGGAGTGAGAGCTTAATCAGCAGTGAGTCTATTGAAAGCATGGGCATGGAGAGCTGGATGGGGTGAATTGAAGGTGAATGGTGATGAACATTGCAACGCTTCTACCCCTTTTGCTACCCTGGTGGTCTTGCCGAATTGTTGTGTAGTCAGGGATTAAAAATTCTGCATAGAAATTATAGGGCTTGAGCCATGTTTCGGTAATGATCAGAATATCTGGCCGTAGTGTAAGGACATTAGGTTGGAGGATGGTGATCTTGCTCGATATGCTGCATATGTTCCAATGCATTAGTTTAAGGTAGAGTAGGATTTGGGGAGGGTTGGGGTGAGGTGGGCCAGGGTTGTGTTCAACATCACCTGCAAGAAGCAGCAGTACAGTAAGCAGTAGTTTGGTTTTGGGCAAGAGCCCTTGCACCTTCCTGAGGGCATGGAGTGGCTGGGAGGGATTACAAAATTTAACAGGATATGAAAAGTGCAGTGCAATTTGTCCAGCATGGAAAGAGGGCAGCAGGATAGATGCACCGGTAACCCAGCTTAATAAGAGATGTTGAGGCGGCAGCTCTGTACTGGTGGTGGCCTGATAGGGTGGTGGAGATGCTCTACTGCCTGAGAGTTTGGGGTGTGGTTGTGACTGTGGGTGGGAAGTGAATGGGAGAGCTGATAGGGGTAGGAGGAGGCAAAGTATGGTGAGCTGCAGTGGGAACATCCTAATAACTGATAGATTGTGCAGCTTGGTAATTTAGAGAGGCCAAAAGTAGTGGAAGCGGAATTGCTGGTATGTTAGAGCAGCACAGTGTTTAGAGATTTAGAGTGGCCACTAGTGGTGGAAACAAAATTGCTGGTATGCTCGAGCAGCACAGTAATTTTATAGTGGCCACTAGTGGTGAGAGCAGATAGTCTGCTAAGGGAAAAGTGGGCTGATAGATAATATTACGTGATCCTGTGTGACTATATAAGGCAAAGTCCACCAAGGGTGGTGGAGGTGGCAGAGCTTCAGATGGCAGAATACAGTGCTCCAGTTCACAGCGTCTACATGGTGTGTCATACCTGAGATGTCCGAATGTTTCAGAGGGGGGTTCGGCTTGGGGAAGGGCAGGACCAGCAAGGCCCTCATGGACACTGGGGAGAGAGGAAAGAGGAGAATTATTTAATAGGTAAGCAGGAGGAGGGGCTCACAGGTTATAGTTTCACCCATTGACTCACAGTTCACAGTTTCACCCATTTTAATCTCTTTTAATTATTTGTGTAACATTCGATTTTGTACCCAATGTAAGTGGATTCCCCAGTAAGCACGATTATTGAGGCAGGTTCCTTGCACAGTTAAGCAATAAATTAAACAGCTCAAGATTAACTCCTGGCACAAGCTGCAGCTGAGCTCTGTTTTGACTCAGTCAGTTACTGAACCAAGTTACTCGTAGGAAACTGCAACTGAACTCAGGTTTAAAATATACAGTAGCTGAGCTAATATATTGCATAGGAGTCTGCAGCTGGACTCTGATTAAGAGCATGCAGTAGCTGAATTAGGTTACTCAAAGAAGACTGCAGTTGAACTCCAGTTTAAATATACAGCAACTGAATTAAATTCCCTCATAGTAAACTGCAGCTGAACTCAGTTTAAAACATACATCAGCTGAATTAAAGCTACTTGCAGAATCAATTTAAACTAAAGTACATGAGCTGAATTAAAGCTACTTGCAGAATCAATTTAAACTAAAGTACAACAGCTGAATTAAAGCTACTTGCAGATTCAATTTTAAACTAATGTAGGCTAAGTTAACCAACTTGCAGTGAGATAGGATTAGTGCTACAGCTGAAATTAAAGCACCCTCTGGCGTGAGAGCAAGCACAGTAAATTGGCATAAAAATAAGGAGATGATCTAGCACAGCTGCAATTAAAACACCCTCTGGCTAATGAGCAAAACACAGTTTTAGGGCAAAAAATAGGGTGATAAAAACCTATCAGCATTGCTCTGCTGATGGAAATTTATCAGGGCCCTGAAAAAGGTGCCAAGATTCAAAAGTCCTTTGTTTTAGATGGCAGAATGCAGTGTTCTGGTTCACAGCGGCTACATGGTGTGTCGTACCTGAGATATCCGAATGTTTCAGCAGGGGGTTCGGCTTGGGGGAGGGTAGGACCAGTGAAGCCCTCATGACCTCCTCATGGACATTGAGTTGTCCAAATGTTTCAGTGGGGGGGTTCGGCTTGGGGGAAGGCAGGGCCAGCGAGGCCCTCACAACCTCCTCACAGACACTGAGATGTCTGAATATTTCAGCGGGTGGTTCAACTTGGGGGAGGGCAGGGCCAGCGAGGCCCTCATGACCTCCTCACAGACACTGAGATGTCTGAATGGTTCAGAAGGGGGTTCGGCTTGGGGGAGGGAAGGATCAGTTAGGCCCTCACGAACTTCTCACGGACATCAGCAAAAAATGGCAGAAAATTCAATTTTTATTCACTTTTTAGACCAATAAATGCCCCCTACTAAAGCAAACACAAAAGAATTGCATAAATGTAATATGCAATGGGAAACTCATGTAATAAATGATTTATCTGCACTCAAGTAGTTTGACGTCGGACACCTCACTCGTGGCTTATGCCACTCATGAAGTTACCCAAGGTCAAACTACTCTTGTGCAGATAAATCATTTATTACACTTGATTTCATTGCATATCTATTATATGTGTGTGGTGTATATATATATATATATATATATAGGGTTGAGTACCCGTTTAAGGTTAAATGGTGAAACATTGCACCTTAATAACTTTGCCGTCATTCAACGGAATTGTCTGAAATATGGCAGACACAGGGCGTAACCATAGATCTTGGGATTTGCCAACTTTTTTACCAGTTGGATATACAGCTGTGGCGTAATTAAGCAACATTCCGGGGTGCAATTATGTTTTTCTGTGCATTCTTTGCTTGTGCCTACAGGTCGCATGGTTTACATGACCAGTCTGAAAACTTCAGGGAAAGTGCGTCCAGGGTCTTCGATGTGCCTTTTGAAGATTTCGTGAAAAAATATTGAATGGTTCAAAATGTATTCAAAAAACAAGTTTCCCATTATAGTCAATGGGAAAAGTTAATGAAAAGTTCAACAGTGTCGCAAATGCTGTTTTTAGTGTCACAAATTACCCTAGCAGTGTTGCAAATCCACCATTTTGTTTTCAATTACTGATCACAGAAATGCTTGGCATTTAAAATTGGGACCATCTAGGGACACAATTCTTTTTGTATTTACCTCGTCGAGCGCTGAGGATGCTAGGCATGTCTTTATTCTGGGGTTAAACACCCCAGAAATATGTTTTTGAAATTTTGGGGAAAAGTAGTGTTGAACCTGCGACACTTTCATTTTTTTTTTTTGTGAAAGTGTCGCAAATCACGACACTACTTTGCAACACTATGGGCAAAATTACAGGTATTTTATGCCACTGTACTGCAAAACAACAGTTTGGTCTTTTGGGCTGAAATTTGGAGGGTAGAAAGCCAACATCCAACATATGTGCCTTTTGGTGGTTTGGTGACAACATTTTGCATGGATGCAAAGTTATGGTACTCCAAAGTTAATGCTTTTTCCCTTACATTAACATTGCAGCATCTGCCGTGCCTTTCAGGGCCCGTATCTCAGAAACGGTGCAAGATACAGACTTTTTGTCGGAAAAATGCTTAGCCCCCCCAAATAGGGGGATAGGTGCAAAACTAGCCAGGAAAGTCATAATTCGTACAAAATTTTTAATTTTTTTCTATGTCGTACGGTTCCTGAGATATAAGCAATTTAGTATTCCAACAGCTCATTTTCTGGTTCAAGCTCTATTATTATGCATACATTCTTTGTATTAACTGTGTTTTTCTATGCAGCTGTTGGGGAAAACCAGGGTGTGTGCTTCTGTTACTGTTACAGTTAGTGTTCCCATTTGCGTTTCTGTACCTGTTAACGTTACTGTTCCCGGGTATGGCACTGTGTGCGTCACATTACCACTTGCATTTGCATTACTGTTAGCATTTGTGTTTCCACTGCTGTTTATGTTTGAGTTTCTATTTGCATCTCATTGTGCATTTTCTTGTGCTTATGTGACCAGTCTTTCATTTGTGTTTCCGTTTGCGTTACTGTAACCATGCACGTAATGGTTTACGTACGCACTTCTGTTTGTGTTTCTATTTCTGTTTCCTTTGGTGTCAGTTTCCACTTGAGTTTTTATTAATGTTTGCTTTACCATTTATGTTTACGTCACCATGTTTGTAAGCATTAGCGGTTTCGTTTGCATTGGAGATACCATTAATATGTCACAAAACAAATCACATGGTTCGGGCCCATGCTCCCACCACCAGATTCAGTCACCATTTATAGTCCTGATTTTCAAAAAGAAGGGTTATGAATGTAAATGGTTCAGATCCTTGATTGTACTACCACACTACTTGGGACACTTAGGAGTTGCATGGTGTCAGCTATGCAATGGCTCCCCCTCACAGGCCAGATAGTGCATCTTAAGTGGAGACTCACAGGAAAAGAAAGTGCATAGACATCAATGGTGCACCTTTGTGGTTGTGGGAGCACACACCTTAGAACAGTTAGGAGTTGCACGGCATCAGCCAGGCAATCACCCATCCACCCCAGAGCAGGTACTGCATCCTGAGTTGAGACTCATAGGAAAACAAAGGTTATGGATGTCAATGGTACAGCTCCATGATTGCAGTAACACAATTGTTTGGATAGTTAGAAGTTGTATGGTGTCAGCTAGGCAATGCCCCCCCCCCACATCAGGTACTGAATCCTGAGAAGAGACCCACAGGAAAATAAAGGCTATGGATATAAATGGTACAGCTCCATGATTGCAGTAACACACTACTTTGGACAGTTAGAAGTTGTATGGTATCAGCTAGGCAATACTCCCCCCCCCTCAGGTCAGGTGGTACATTCTGAGTGGAGAGTCACAGTAAAAGAAAGTGCATAGACATCAATGGTGCTCCTTCATTATTGTGTGGGTACACAAGTTAGGACAGCTAGGATTTGCATGGCATCAGCAGAGAATTGCCTGCCCTTCACCCACCCCACCAGAGCAGGTACTGCATCCTCAGTGAAGACTTACAGGAAAAGAAAGATTGTGGATGACAATGGTACAGCTCCATGATTGCAGTAACACACAACTTTGGACAGTTAGAAGTTGAACGGTGTCAGCTACGGAATTCTTCCCCCCTCCCAGGGCAGGTAGTGCATCCTGAGTGGAGAGTCACAGGAAAAGAAAATTTATAGACTTCAATGTGTACCTTTGTGGTTGCAGGGGCATAAAAGTTAGGACAGTTAGGAGTTGCATGGCATCAGCCAGGCAATGCCCCCCCTAGATCAGGTACTGCATCCTGAGTGGAGACCCATAGGGAAAGAAAGGTTATGGATATAAATGGTACAGATCAATTATTGTAGAAACACACTGGTTGGAACAGTTAGTACTTGTATTATGAGCTAGACAATGCCCTCCTGCTCTCCAGGGCAGGTAGTGCTCCCTGAGTGGACAGCCACAGGAAAAGAAAGTCCATAGACATTAACAGTGCATCTCTGTGGCTGCAGTGACACACAAGTTAGGACAGTTAGGAGTTGCATGGCTTCAGCCAGACAATGCCTCCCATACCACACTCACATACAGCAGGTATTATATCTTGAGTGGAGAGCCACAGGAAACAAAGGCGATTGACATTAATGGTATATATCCCTGTTTTCAGTAATACACAAGTTGGAACAGTTAGGAGTTGCAAGGTGTCAGCCAGGCAATGCCCCCCCCCCAGCAGACCAGGTAGTGCATCCTTAGTGGAGAATGATAGGAAAAGAAAGTCTATGAATATCAATGGTTCACCTTTGTGGTTGTAGGTACACACAAGTTAGGACAGCTAGGAGTTACATGGCATAAGCCAGGCAATGTCACCCCCACCACAGACACACACAGCAGGTACTCTATCCTGAGTGGAGATCAACAGGAAACAAAGGCTATAGACATTGAGGTATGCATCCCTGTTTACAGGAGGACACATGTTAGAACAGCTAGGAGTTGCATGGCATCAGCCAGGCAATGCCCCCCCCCGCCCGCACAGCAGGTGCTGCATCCTGAGTGCAGACTAACAGGAAAACAAAGGTTATCAATATTAACAGTACAGGTCCATGATTGCAGTAACACACAAGTTAGAACAGTTAGGAGTTGCATGGTGTCAGCCAGGCAATGCCACCCCCCCACTCCAGACCAGATAGTGCATCCTGAGTGGAGAGTGATAGGAAAAGAAAGTCTATGGACATTGATGGTGCACCTCTCTTGTTGTAGGAACACACAAGTTAAGGCAGTTAGGAGTTGCACAGTTTCAGCCAGGCAATACCCCCACACAGATCAGAAACTGTGTCCTGAGTGGAGAGTCATGGTAAAAGTGAGGGCATGAAGATAAACAGTACACCACTTTGGTAGCAGGAACACACAAGTTAGGACAGTTAGGGGTTGCATGGCATTAGCCAGGTAATGCCCCCCCCCGCATGATCAGGTAATGCACCCTGAGTGGACACACATTGTTAAACTGAAGTCATGGAGAGCAATAGCACACCTTCCTGATTGCAGGAACACAAAAGTTAATATACTTAGGAGTTGCACGGCATTAGCCAGGCAATGCCCCCCTCCCCCCCAGACCATGTACTATGCCCTGAGTCGAGACCCATTGTCAAAGTCAGGCATGCTAAAAAATGTTGTTTATAGTTTCCTATGGCATGCAAACAAGTTAGAATGGCAATAGCTGTGCAGAATAGTCATGCGTTCAAAATTGTAGAAGAAAAACTCTTTTTTTAAGAAAATATTTATTAATGCTTTTTGTAAACAATTATTCTATTAAAGTATAAGAAAACAACATAAAATATAATGATTTGTGCATGATTTAGAAAAAATAAATATATTTTGTAAACAATATTCATTTGTAAACTTTGATTTTGAGTAAAGATTTATAAAAAATATAAACACTAATCTACTTAACATAATTTAGAAGAAAATATAAATTTATTCTGTAAAAATAAAGATTTATTATAAAAACTTTGTTTAAATTAAAAATGTAGAAAAAATGTATTTTTTCTATAAAAATAAATATTCATTACAAAAACTTTTCGTAAAAATTTTATTATTTTATTTAATGAAGTTTCAATTAAAATGATTATAAAAGACAAAATATTTATTTCACTTTAATTGTTTTGAGGGAGGTATGCCACTACTTGAGGCAACTCAGGCAGGAAGCTGGATTCATGTGGAGGTGCACCAGGAGTGGAAGCTGTTGCACCATGGGGGAGACACCGGGAAAGCAGTGGAGGCCATCCATCAGTGGTCAGGGAGACAGGATGAAATGTTTGCAGGTGAAGCAGTGCTGATCTGTGCACTGCTAGCTGCTGCTGTGCCCACAGGCTCGAGCACAAGGTTTACTGTCGCCTGCTGTGCTGTGAGGAGGGACAGTATTTTATCCTGTCCCTCTCACAAGCCTGCTACTTCTTTTTGGAGACAGTCAACCTTGCACTCGAGTCTCCGAACACAGCGGCAATGCACAGTGCACCGCTTACTCCGTGGCAGATCTGTAAACAAAAAAAAAACCATCTATTAACATGTAACAGAGACAAGTGTACTATGCTGGTTCTGTTTAATCTCATGAGATGTGGTTTCTGGAGCTGATCTCTTTACAATGGTTCTAGACATGTATTTTTGGTTCAGATAGACAGAACTTATGGTAATGAGGAGTTGTCTGCCGTCAGTCAGGCAATGATCCCCTTCACCTCTCCTACACCCTGTGGACAGGTAGTATATCTAGACTATACAGTGACAGCTATATTGGGTCAATGTAGATGAATGGTACACCTCCTTGACTGCAGGTGGACAAAAGTTAGGAGTTGGCGGGCCTGAGCTATTGAAAGCATGCTCACTCCCATTTCCCCCCCACCCACAAGATAAAGTACTGTATCTTTATTTATTTATTTAGTTTTTGTTGACCGGGTAAGTGCACTAGATAAATCCTGCCTATTTTCAGGCACAATCTGGGGGAAGGGGTTACAGATGAATGCCAACTGACTTTGAGCCAGATTAAGCTGTTGGTGGTATTTTTAGTGAATGAGGGAAATTTGGCCAGGACACCGGGAAAATTCCCCTACTCATTGTCAGTAGGGGGAGCTGCTGGCCTTCGTTATGGCCACTTTTCAGAAGTCGGTGGAGGGTATGGATGTGTGTAAGCCAGGGGAGAGGGCCTCCTCCCCTGGGCTTGAAAACCTAGAGGCTTCCTTGAACTTGCAAGATGGGAATGTTTTTTTCAGACATGGATGAGATGGTTTGCTTTCAGACTGCAACGCTTCCATTGGAAGAACTTAATTAAGCTTTTAACGCTGTACAACAGATAAGTACAAATCTTTTACAGACAGGACTTACAAATCCCTTGTTCCCTCCAGAAACCCTTAAAAATACCTTTTCTTCTGTCAGATCCGACGCTGTAGACTCGAGCTTGGCTGACAGCTCTGTCAAACACAGTGACGCAGTTGCATCAAAAGTCGATGCTGCCTTCAATTCTATGTGTTTACCTTGTCAAACTCCCTCTGAAAAAGGGCTCACAAAATGGGAAGAATTGGCTGGCAGTGAAGTCGCTATGGGTAGCGAGTGCCAAAAGCCCGTCCCTATTCGGAATATTGCTCCTGTTGTAACTACATTTGGTATTAAACAAAACCAGTTCGTGTGTACGGAGTCTTTCAGTTCTCCTCTGATGCCAAGACTGATTGATGGTCACAGACAGACAATGAGCAAACAAAGCTCTTCACGATTGGTTCCAAAGCTGCTATGGAAAAGGGAACAAGGGCGCAAAGTGGTGTTTGCCGTGTATCGCAGGATGAACTTATTTTTCAAATTGACACTTCCAATGAAGCTCAAGCCACTACCTTCTCATTCCAAACAAAAAACAAGAGTTCTTCGGAAGTTATTAAAGTAAAAGAGTGGCATTGACAGCAGCGAACCGCAATTTGCCTGCAACACCTCCATTACGGAAACCTGATGTCAATTCTGATGTGGTACAGTACCCCTCTAACTCTGCGCTTATCCAGCGAGCCTTTTCTCTTCCCACTAATGGTAAAGATGATGCTGATATTTGGTCTGTAACAGGGTTGCAGAACTGGAAAGAGACCCCTTCTTTTATTTCAAAGTCTGTTGCAACAGCACTTCTTTCCTGTCTCTTTCTACTGTTTTGTTCCCCATTAGGCAGGAAGGCCACCTACCTAATGTCCTCACTATCCCTTTTTGAGGTCTCTTTCTCCGAACATCTGTAACCTCTGTTTCATGCACTCCTTGATCGTGTACATGTTTGCCTGCACAACTATGCTCACAACGTCCAACGCGAATGTGCGATCTATACTGTAGCGAGCTCGCAAATAATACAGTTGTGTAGACCCACTAAATTAATTGTAATCCCAGTGGGAAATGTGCCATAACATGGGGATAGATATCGCTGAGGTTCCCTTGTAGAAATAAGCTGTTCTTTCCCAATTTGAAGCAAGTTAAGCTTATAATGGCTGAATTCAAACAAGGCTAGCCTCAGCCTAACGTGCAGTAAAATAACAGAGCGGTATGTTAACGCTATATCCAAATTATGGCGTTTTGGACAGGTTCTTTTTATTTCTACCCCCCTTCTCTCAGAGTACTGGAAAATAAATGAATAACTAAACAAAGCCGATTACCTTAGCGAGCGGTTTTATTTTTTTTGTGCAGCGTTTTAACTCAGCCCAATGCACACAAGGGTTGGGTAAACATAGAAACACTTTGTTTGTCATTGCAGTTGGGGACAAGGAAAGCTAAATACAAAGAGTTGTACCTTTTCAGCAGGCTTATTGTGCTATACTGTTGCTGGAGCATTCGTTTCCCTGATTACAAAGCTCTCTCAGTGTGTCGCCTGTTCACTATAGAGCCGGCCGGCCGAATCTCTACTTAATTTATTATGAAATTAAATGGGAGGAGTCTGTAGGTAACTGACAGTTCACCTTTCCAGCAAACAATTGTTTAACCCAAATAATAATGTGTTTTAGGACCTCTAATGCACTGAATATGTTTTTCCTTAATATATAGTTATAGAAGAATGTAATAAAATGTAATAAATATAGAGTTTTTGTTGTAATTATGCAAGAAGGGGAGGAGTATCCGGTATCACATGATGCCATAGCACTATAAATGAATGGAAAATGCTATTATTAAATAGTTTGCTCTAGGGCTCAGCAAGGAGCTGTCCCCTGTATCCTACTGGTACTTTCCAGTGGTTATTTTCATTCGTATGGTGCCTTGTAAAGTTATGTTCTTTATGTTTATTTGAATGCACAAGTCCATTTGATTTCTTTGTCAAACAGTATGCTTACAATCATTTCTGTTGGATTTGCTGAATAAAAGCTGATTTATTTTTGTACTTCAACTGGTGTCTAGGTCTGAATCCCACACTTCTACTACACTGGTGTCAGAAGTGGGATACTTTTGAGATGCTGTCTTGAGGGTGGAATACTAGACCTGGTATTCATATCACACTATGTTGGAGCCATCAGCTGTTGGCCAGCCAGTTACCAGTCAACCCAGTCCAGAAGGGATCCAGACTCGCAGGATGACCGAATTATCCCAAATGCCTCTACTGACGGGATTACCAGATGTATGATGGAAAGAGACAAAGAAAGAGGAAAAGGAAACTGAAGGAGGTGCCACTGTTCCAGAGATGATGGAACCTGAGGAAAGACCCCCCCGAAGAGGTACATGATTTATTAAGGTGGCTGTGTGTATGACAGATGGAACTAGAGAAGCAACGGGAGGTGGACCATTTGCAAAATGAGGCCTGTTGGACTGACACTATTAGAGCCATTCAAACATTAGGGGCAGCAAGACTGCCAGCACCAAGAGAACAAGAAGGACCAAAAGACATTAAAATTTCTAAGTTGACTGACTCAGATGATATTGAAGCATATATCACCACCTTTGAAAGAGTGGCAGAAGCCTGTCATTGGCCTAAAGAACAGTGGGTGGTGCGGTTCATGCCCTATTCATCAGGAGAGGTGCAATTGGCTTATAGTCATGTGGACAGTGCCCATATTAACAACTATGATTATGTATGCCAAGTCATTCTTAAAAGATATGACATTAGTGTCAAGACTTATCAACAAAGATTTAGAACCTTTAAATATCATTCTGCTGCCTCCCCTAAGGAAGCATACACCCAATTGAGGGACCTAAGTAATAAATGGTTGCAACCTAATTCAAGAACAATGGAACAAGTAATGGAAGCTATCACCTTAGAACAATTTATAAAAACTCTTCCACCAGCTGTGCAAATGTGGGTAAGGGACCATCACCCTGAGTCTGCACAGAAGGCCATTGACCTTGCAGAGGATTATATAATGGCAAGACCTCCAAGAATGAGACAATTGGAGACTCATGGACCCTCGTCCACAGTAAGAACTGTCCCTATTTCTAATACTAATCATGTTGGGGTATCACCTGTTGTTGGGGGAAGCAGTGAAAGGACCTTAGAAACCACCAAGGTGGGTAGAGGACTTAATCCAGACATCATTTGCCATGATTGCCAAGGGAAAGGACACATTGCCAGATATAGTCCACATAAGAAGAAGGAGCAGTCACATCTAGCTCTTGTCAATTGGGGTCAGTATCTGACTAAGGTACAAATAAATGGAAATGAGTTCCCTGCCCTTTTAGACTCTGGTAGTAAACAGACCTTGATACAAGCATCTTTGTTGCCTGAAGGAAACAGTACAAACACAACCAGATTCACATGTATCCATGGAGATGTCCATGCCTATCCAGTGCAACAGATTACCCTCAGTGTTCAAGGGCAAGCTCATCAAATGAACGTTGGCCTAGTACCCAATCTGCCTGTACCAGTAGTTATCAGGCATGACTACCCTGCGTTTGATGCCCTAATGGGAATGGAATCTCAATTAACTGCTATAACCACCAGGGCACAAAGTAAACAGACATTAACATTTCCCCAGATGTTCACTTTTGAAGAAGACATATACAATATTCCTGGAAAAGACAGAAAATCAAAATCGAACCGAAGAAGGGCAAGAATACTGTGGAACTGTAAAAAGGACATTCCCAATAATAAGGACAATTTTGATGTAAAGGTGGAATTTAAAGATGAACAAACTAATGATATTGATTTGCTTCCTTGTTTTTCAAAGGTCGTAGATGTAAATAGTCAGGCAGGCTATCCCAGATATGTGATGCATGACCAACTACTGTATAGGGAATGTAAGAATCCGAAAACAGAGTGTGTCATATAACAATTGGTAGTACCTACTTGATACAGACAGCAATTAATAACCTTAGCCCATGACATCCCTATGGCAGAACATTTAGGAGGAGACAAAACCCTAAGCCGGTTGTTATACCAGTACTTTTGGCCTGGGATTTATGAACAGGTAGCCACTTATTGTCAAACCTGCCAAGAATGTCAAAAAATGGCTACTATAACCAAGTCAGACAAAGTACCCCTACAACCCCTTCCTTTAGTAGATACCCCTTTTGACTGTATAGCGATGGACATTTGGGACCTCTACTGAAGAATAGTAAAGGTAATCATTTTATTCTTGTAGTGTGTGACTATGCCACCCGCTACCCTGAAGCCATTCCCCTATGGGCAGTCACAGCCCCCAGAATTGCCGAAGAGCTTTTAAAAATATTTAGTAGGGTAGGAGTACCTAGGGAAATCCTTACAGATAGAGGCAGTAATTTCCGTTCTTCGATATTAGCACACCTCTATCAATCTTTGGGTGTTGGGACCTTGTACACCTCCCCATACCACCCCCAAACTGATGGGTTGGTGGAAAGATTTCACAAAACTTTAAAAAGGACGCTTATGAAGTATATTCAGGACAAAGGGAAATTGTGGGATCTTAACCTACCCTACTTAATGTTCGCATATAGAGAGGTACCCCAGGCCTCCACTGGATTTTCTCCATTCGAGTTACTCTATGGGAGAAATCCAAGGGGGCCTTTAGACATTATAAAGGAAAAAGGGGAGAGCAAAAAGGGACAAGAAGGAACCCTGACTCTAGAATATATAACTCGATTAAGACAAAGGCCAGCTAACTACATAACATTGGCACATCAGAATAACCTCGAAAAACAGAAAGATCAAAAGGAATATTATGATCAAGGAGTGGGTTATAAAAGTTTTCAGCCTGGGGATAAAGTGTTATTGCTATTACCAACCACAAAGAGTAAGCTAACTATGAAATGGCAGGGACCTTATATTGCACAGAGACAAATTGGCCCTGTCAATTATGAGATATATATTCCTGAGAGGTGAAAGAGATTACAAATATATCATGCTAACCTACTTAAAAAATGGCATGATAGAGACACTTCAGAGACTGCCCCTACCCTGTTTGTATGTCCTGAACAATCCAATAGTGAGATGGAACAAGCCTACCAGAGATTAGAAGAAGCAGGTGGTTCTGAATTAATAACTATAAATCCTAGCCTTGAGGAGGGACAAAGACTGGAACTAGACAGAATGTTAGAATCTTTTCACAGAACATTCTCCTGCCAACCAGGGAAAGCAAAGAGGGTGGAACATCGGATACATTTGAACCAGGGGTTGGTCATAAGGCAAAAGCCTCATCGAATATCTGAAAATGCGAGAGGGGATGTTATAAAATAAGTAGAAAAGATGCAGACCTTAGGGGTTATAGAACCCTCTACTAGTGAATGGGGTTCCCCTATGGTGATTGTGGGTAAGAAAGAAGGCGGCATAAGGATTTGTTTAGATTTCCATTTCCTGAATGCTATCTCGAAATGTGATGCATATCCTATGCCATGAATTGATGATATTGTAGATCACCTTGGGAAGGCTAAATACATTAGTACCCTTGATTTGACAAAGGGGTACTGGCAAATTTCTCTGAATAGTCAGGATAAAGAAAAAACTGCTTTCAGTACTCCTTTGGGTCATTTTCATTTTACCACCATGCCCTTTGGGCTACACGGAGCACCAGCTACGTTTCAGGGATTTATGGACAATCTGCTCAGGACACATATGAACTATAGTGCCACCTACTTGGACGATGTTGCTTGCTATTATAGATGATTCGTACCTGATTTTGCAACCATAGCAAGCCCCTTAATGGACTTAACTAAGAAAAATCACCCCTCCACAGTAAAATGGACACCAGACTGCGAAAGGCATTCTGTACCATAAAGGGATACTTGTGTGCATCACCCATATAAAAAAGTCCTGATTTTAATCTTCATTTTATCTTACAAACCGATGCCTCTAATACTGGTATAGGAGTGGTACTAACTCAAATAATTGAAGGAGAAGAACATCCCATAATATACATAAGCAGAAAATTACACAGTAGAGAAACTAAATAGTCTACTATTGAGAAAGAATGTTTAGCCCTTAAATGGGCTATTGAGGCATTAAAATTTTATCTTTTGGGAGTAGAGTTCGAGGTTTGGACAGACCATAACCCTTTGTGCTGGCTTCAAGCTATGAAAGAAAATAATCCCCGTATCATGCATTGGTACCTGGCTTTACAGCCATATAAATTTACCATTAAGCATAGATCTAGGCATGCTAATAAGAACACAGACTTTATGTCCCAATTTGGAGCAGGATTAGATGAGTCTAAACAGACCTCGGGGTAATGAAGATACCAGCATCAGAGGATAGCCTTTGGTGCCATGTTAGTACCTTCTTATTGATTCTGATTAGGGACCCCGAGTTGGAGCTTCGGAGAGTGGGAGGGCTGAAGCTCCGTCTCTCCTCAGAGAGTTCTAGTTAACTTATCACCTGCTTTAAGAAACTGATGTGTTTAATTTGTATTAAAACCCTTACTTTGGGTTTTCTCTTAGGTGAGGAGAAGTATGTAACAGGGTTACAGAACTGGAAAGAGACCCCTTCTTTTATTTCAAAGTCTGTTGCAGCAGCACTTCTTTCCTGTCTCTTTCTACTGTTTTGTTCCCCATTAGGCAGGAAGGCCACCTACCTAATGTCCTCACTATCCCTTTTTGAGGTCTCTTTCTCCGAACGTCTGTAACCCCCGTTTCATGCGCTCCTTGATCGTGCGCACATTTGCCTGCACGACTATGCGCACAATGTCCCATGCGAATGTACGATCTATACTGTAGTGAGCTCGCAAATAATACAGTTGTGTAGACCCATTATATTAATTGTAATCCCAGAGGGAAATGTGTCATAACATGGGGATAGATATTGCTGTGGTTCCCTTGTAGAAATAAGCTGTCCTTTCCCAATTTGAAGCAAGTTAAGCTTGTAATGGCTGAATTCAAACAAGTCTAGCCTCAGCCTAACGTGCAGTAAAATATCAGAGCGGTATGTTAACGCTAACGCTATATCCAAATTACAGTGTTTTGGACAGGTTCTTTTTTATTTCCCCCACCTCAGAGTACTGGAAAAGAAATGAATAACTAAACAAAGCCGATTACCTTTCACGAGCAGTTTTATTTTTTTTGTGCAGCATTTTAACTCAGCCCAATGCACACAAGGGTTGGATAAACATAGAAACACTTCATTTGTCATTGCAGTTGGGGACAAGGAAAGCTAAATACAAAGAGTTGTACCTTTTCAGCAGACTTATTGCGCTATACTGTTGCTGTAGCATTCATTTCCCTGAGTACAAAGCTCTCTCAGTGTGCCCCCTGCTCACTATAGAGCCGGCCGGCCGAATCTCTACCTAATTTATTATGAAATTAAAGGGGAGGAGTCTGTGGGTAACTGACAGTTCACCTTTCCAGCAGACAATTGTTTAACCCAAATAATAATGTGTTTTAGGACCTCTAATGCATTGAATAGTTTTTTTCTTAATATATAATTATAGGAGAATGTAATAAAATGTAATAAATATAGAGTTTTTGTTGTAATTATGCAAGAAGAGGAGGAGTATCCCGTATCACATGATGCCATAGCACTATAAATGAATGGAAAATGCTATTATTAACTAGTTCGCTCTGGGGTTCAGCAAGGAGCTGTCCCCTGTATCCCACTGGTACTTTACAGTGGTTATTTTCTTTTGTATGGTGCCTTGTAAAGTTATGTTCTTTATGTTTATTTGGATGCACAAGTCCATTTGATTTCTTTGTTGAACAGTATGCTTAAAATCATTTCTGTTGGATTTGCTGAATAAAAGCTGTTTTATTTTTGTACTTCAACTAGTGTCTACATCTGAATCCCACACTTCTACTACATGGTCCCCTGATAAATCCTTACAGGAATCTGGATAGAAATTGGGCCCCACAGGGATATGGGTCCCAGACCCTGACTGGTCTTCTGTTTCTCCTCTATCCTCAAACCCCACTTAATGGTGTCCTGCTGCAGCTGGTCATGAAGATATGTTTAACTGTAAACATTCTGATATAAAATCTGAACTTAACAAAAATCTTTCTCCACCAGTCTGAACTGAGGGACAATAATCCACCTGGGGAAAAAGATTGTAATGATGCTTCTGAGGTTCCCCTACAACCTAAACCCCTCCTTTCTGACCTTTTTTCCCCAAAATGAAAGAAGGCAGCCCCCCGAAGGAACAGTGTGTGGATACAGTATAAAGGGGGATAGCCGAAAGGCCTTATCAGGTGTATGTAGGGAAACTACTTTTAGATTTATCAATATTTCAGGGGAGGACAATTATGATATTAGTTTTAGATCTCCTTTCCTGTTAGATCTGTTTTGGCAAAGATATAATCAACTAAAATTTTCCCCTTTGTGGTCTCCCTTTATAGTTACCACTTTAACACAATATCTGATCAAATATGTGACTGTGATGTTTAGAAATGAGAGGGTACATGTCAAAGACATTACTTTCTGGCTTTTCCAGAAGTGTGAGGTCTTGAGTGCTCCTGAGGCAGTGCTGCAAACAGAATTGTTTTGGACTGGTAGTTGGAAGTACAAGGTGAAATTGAGGCAAACCAGTAATGAAGTTGACCATATTCCTAATTCTTTTACACTGGGGAGAGACAGGGGATTGTGTTTTTATGCGGGGCAGCCCCGTGCCTGCTATAAGTGTAGGGCTAAGACACATCTCTCAAGTTCTTGTGACACCACTAGGTGTGAAATCTGTGGAGAGATTGGGCATGGTAGCTTTCAGTGTCCTAATTTGATAAAGTGTGACTTATGTGAAGAATCTGGGCATGGGTACAGGGATTGTCCTTGGGCTGTCTCAAATAAAGCATCCATTATCAGCCTTGATTTGTTGATTCAAGATGAAACCCTTTCAAAAAATCAGAAGCAGAGGCCTCACCCCCCTCCCTCAGAGAATGCAGCAACTGCTGGGAACAAAGATGTTCCAGATCCTGGCCCTTCCCAGAGGTCAGAGACAGGAGCAGCACCCCCAGACCCCTTTAACATTTGTGATTTTCCTCCTGGTAGTTATCAGGAAGCTGTGTAATCAAAACCCCTCAGTTCTGCTTCAGCTGAAAAAAGAGTTACCAGGAGCTCCAAGCCCCACCCCACAATCCCCCCCCCCCGATTTCTATGGAGCCCCCTAGTTTTGAAATGGAAAACTCATATGCCATTTTGGACACCATAGGAGGTGATTCGTATATGGATACAAGCACTCTTGGTCTTTCCCAATCCTCTGAGAGTAAACCTTCTCAAAGTGATTACAAGGGAGAAAAAAGAAAAAAAAAAAAAAAACTAAATTCTTCTAACCGTTCTAAGTATCAGTCAATCAATCAATCAATCACTTTATTTAACCAGGCATATATTGGGTATTAGAAACATAGAAACATAGAATTTGATGGCAGATAAGGACCGCTTGGCCCACCCAGTCCACCCATTTCCCTACCTAATGGATAAGCTGCAGATCCTAGTTAACCAGCAGCCTACTTCTTTCTACTCCCACCCCCTAGAATTGCCTTATGGCAGTCCCATGCATGCTTGAATTCAATCACTGTTTTTGACTCCACAACCTCCTCCAGAAGGCTCTTCCATGCATCCACAACCCTCTCTGTGAAAAAATACTTCCTTACATTACCTCTGAGCCTCCCCCATCTTCAAATTGTGCCCTCTTGTTCTTGCACACCTCTTTTTTTGAAAGATGCTACCCTCTTGGACTTATTCCCTTGAGGTACTTGAATGTCTCTATCATGTCCCTCCTCTCCCTCCTTTCCTCAAGGCTATACATATTAAGCTCCTTCAGTCTCTCTTCATTTGTCTTCCAGTGCAGACCCTGCACCATTTTAGTTGCCCTCCTTTGAACAGCTTCCATCTTGTCTATGTCCTTGCGGAGATTGGGTCTCCAGAACTGCACACAGTACTCCAGATGGGGTCTCACCAGCTGTCTGTACAGAGGGATAGTTTCCTGTTTTCTACTGGTGATGCCTCTCCCTATGCATTCCAGTATCCCCCCAGCCCTCCTTACTGCCCTCTCACATTGCTTGCCCACCTTTAAGCCATCTGATATGACCACCCCCAGGTCCCTTTCCATTTTTGTTGTTGTTAGTATCTCACCCCCCCATTGTGTACTCTTCCCCTTGGTTTTGTTTCCCAGGTGCATTACCTTGCACTTCTTAGCATTAAATCTAAGCTGCCATACATCTGACCATCCCTCTAACCTTGCCAATTCCCTTCTCATCCTTTCCACCCCACTTTGTGCATCATCTCTGTTGCAGATCTTTGTGTCATCTGCAAAGATACATACTTTTCCTTCCAGTCCCTCTGCAATGTCACTTACAAAGACATTGAAGAGGACTGGTCCTAATACTGAACCCTGCAGCACCCCACTAGTAATCCCCCTTTCTTCAGAGTGGACTTCATTTACCATTACCCTCTGTGTCCTATTCTCCAGCCAATTCTTTACCCAGGCTATCATCTTGGGACCCACTCCCAGGCTGGCTAACTTGTATATTAATCTTTTGTGTGGGACTGAGTCAAATGCCTTGCTAAAGTCTAGGTAGGCCATGTCCACAGCCCCTCCCTGATCTACTACTTTGGTCACCCAGTCAAAGAAATCTATTAGGTTCATCTGGCATGACCTTCCTGCTGTGAATCCATGCTGCCTTGGGTCCTGTGCCCCTCTGGCCTCTAGGTACTCAACAATTCTTTCCTTCAGAAGTGATTCCATCATTTTCCCTATCATTGAGTTTAAACTAACTGGTCTGTAGTTTCCCGCTTCTGCCCTGCTCCCACTTTTGTGAAGGGGAATCACATCGGCCATCCTCCAGTCCTCAGGTACCACCCTATCCTCCCATGATTTGTTAAAGAGGGTAGTCAGTGGTGTCACTAGTTCTACCCTTAGTTCTTTTAGAATTCTGGGATGAATCCCATCAGGCCCCATTACTTTGTTCACCTTCAGTTTTAAGAGTTCTTTCAGAACCCTTTCTTCTGTAAATGGGTTGGTATCAACTTCTGTATCCAGAGTGTTCCTATTGTTTGTTTTAGGTACCTCCCCCTCTTCCTTTGTAAATACTGAGCAAAAATATTTGTTTAGTATCTCTGCCTTTTCACAGTCACCTCTGCCCACCCTCCTCCCCTCCCTTTATTAAGCCTCACTATCCCTCCCTTAGTCTTCCTTTGCTTCGTGATGTACCTAAAAAGGTTTTATCCCCTTCTTAACTGAGTTGGCTATCTTTTCCTCAGTTCGGTCCTTTGCTGTTCTGACTGCCTTCCCAGCTTCCTTTGCTTTAACTGATACAATTCTCTGTCCTGCTCCTTCTGTGATTCCTTGTACTCCGAATGCTTTTCTCTTGAACCTTCACTGCCACCTCCTTTGAGAACCATAGTGGTTTCTTACATCATTTTGTTTTGTTTATTTTTCACACAAAGGCTTGTTACCTCTGTGATGGCAGTTTTTATTATTCCCCATTGTTCTTCCACCCCTCCTTCCTGCCCAGTTGCTAGTGCATTCCTTAGGCACTCACCCATTTTGGCAAAGTCAGCCCTCCTGAAGTCCAGTACTTTTGCCTTTGTATGGCTTGACTCTATTGCTGTGTTTATTGTGAACCATACTGTTTGATGGTCGCTAGTTCCCAGATGGCTACCCACTTCTACATCTGTGATCCTCTCTCCACCTCCATTTGAGAGGACCAGGTCTAAGATTGCTCCCTCTCGAGTGGCTTCCAATACTAGTTGTCTAAGGCACTCCTCCTGTATGGCATCTAGAATAACCCAACTCTTAGAAGTGTCTGCTGCAACTGCACTCCAGTTAACATCTGGCATATTCAGATCACCCATCAGCAATATCTTCTCTTTATCTGCCATTCTAAATATACTTTCTATCATTTCCCTGTCCATTTCCTCCCCCTGAGAGGGGGGTCGGTATACAACCCCAGTGTGGATTGTGGTGCCATTGCCTGCCTCCAAATTGACCCACAGTGCTTCTTCTCCTCCCTGTCTACCCTTTTGTTCTGTTGCTTTGATTCCTTCTCTTATGTAGAGAGCTAATCCTCCTCCTCTTTTACCCTCCCTGTCTAGATCTGGATGGCACATGTCGAAGATTTACTGCATACCCATCCTTCCGTTGATGTGCGACCAGGTGATCAGCATAGCCACCTCATTTTCAAATTCACGACATAACATAATTCTTTTTATTTCAACAATCTTTATTAAAGTCTTTGTGATACAGAACAAGATCTACAGATAAGCCTCAATTATGAATCCAGAGGTTAACAAAAGTCATTGAGGCCAGGCTATCTAAAGTTTTAAACCAAATTATAACATTTCAATACCCTATCCAAATTACCAGCTATGAGTACCAAGTGTTGAAATCCAAAAAAAGAATCAAAGAGAGAAATAAAAAAAGGAGAAATAAAAAGGGAGGTGTAGACAAAAGGGAGGTAATAGCCATGACACAAACTGTATACATCCTAGGGTTGCCATGCAGCAAGTAGAGCATCAAGAGGGCCCCATTTGGCTAGATAAGATTGTAGTCTATCATTCATCATGGCAATGTGTCTCTCCAGATGTAAAGTAATCAAAGCTTCTTTGTGCTACTCAGTCACAGTGGGTGTAGATTCTTCTATCCAATGTCGCATAATTATCAGCTTAGATACAGCTGATATTAGAGTCATGTGAGCTTTCCTCTGTCTAATTATACCTGGGGGGAAGGAGTGAAGAAGGCAAATGTTGGGCAGAAACAATGAGTCTAATCCCAGTTGGGGGTCCAATGAACTTTGAATGGCTTGCCAAAAGGTTCGAACCCTTGGGCAGGTCCATATCATGTGAAAAAGATCCTCATTTGGTTCCCTGCACTGGTGACATTGTGGCGAAGAAATTTTCCTAATCTTGTATAACCTTGATGGGGAAAAGTAAAGGTTATGCATTCTATTATACTGTATAAGTCGGAGTCTATCCTGTTTGATAAACTTATATAGATTGCTCCAGATTCATTGCCAGGTGTCATGGTCCCCTTGGAGGGACAACTTATGAACCCAGTAATAGCAACCTCCCTGGGGTAACAAAGGATCAGAAATTTGTAGTTTTTGATAAACTTTGGAAACTGGATGGGGTTGGTCAGCTGTATGTAGGAGAGAGGAAAGTTGCATCTTCAGAGTTTCTATAGTAGATAAATCATGCATAAAAGAGATTACTGCTTGTTTAACCTGCCAATATTTGAAGGGACTTCCATTTGTGCAGTGGATGGCATTCAAAAATTGAGGGTATGGTAATGTTGTGCCCTGAGGGGCTATATCCTCAAGGTGAATTTCCACCAAAGAAGGACAGAATTTGGAAGATATAGGACTATTTTGGATTCTGAAGTGGGGGTTATTCACAAGTGGTTGTTGCAGGGACTTATGCCAATCAATCTCTAATGAGGTCTGAATCTGGTGCAGAGCCTTAAGGGACCACCCCATGGGGTTATTCCATAATTCTTTGGGGATATATTTTGGGGAGGAATATAACAGAGCCAGAAGGGAGCAGGAGGCCTTAAGAACTAGGGGTTCTTCTATGTTCAGCCAAAGGGGAAGGTATGACTCTGATCTTTTAACATTTGAGGGGTAAACCCAATACTTCAGTTTACTAATGTGAGCCGCACCATAATATTTGAAAAATGAGGGGAGAGAGAGACCACCATGTAACTTTGGTGCTGTAAGTTTAAAGTATGATCTTCTGACTCCCTTCCCTTTCCAGAGATATTGACTTAAGGGTTTTTGTAAGCTAGAAAACCAGGACTTAGGGAGGTAGAAACCTAGCATATTCAGAGGGTATAGGATCTGAGGTAACACATTCATCTTTATAGTGCTAATCCTACCCCATAAAGAGATAGGTAACATGCCCCATCTCTCCAAATCAGTTTTTATGGTACTAAGTAATTTGGTGAAGTTATCTTTTACCATTGTAGAAATTTCCATAGAGATTTTAATACCCAGATATGTTAAGGATTTTGATTCCCATGTTAGGCCGAGTTCCTCCATTTCTGTAGAAAACAATTTCCCATTTAAAGGAAAGATTATGGTTTTTGAAAGGTTAAGTTTGTAATAGGAAACTTTGAGAAAGAATTGATTTCTTGCAACAGAGCCTGGGTACTATTCATGGGGTCTTCTATGTGTAGCAACAGATCATCGACATAGGACGATAAAAGATGTTGTTGACTCCCAACTGTTAAACCTCGGAGATTATGGAAAGAGAGTAATTGAAGAAGCAAGGGTTCCAACTAGAGATTAAAGAGGAGAGCAGAGAGGGGGCAGCCTTGTCTGGTGCCATGACATAGGGGAAATGACTTTGAAAGAATACCATTGCACCAGACACGGGCTTTTGGGGAAGTATATAGTAACTTAATCCATTTTGTAAACCCTTGGGGAAGGCCAAAACGTAGCAGCGTGGCAAAAAGGAAGTCCCAAGAAACTTGATCAAATGCTTTCTCTGCATCTAGTGCAAGGAAAGCAGTTGGAGTATCTGAGTTTCTGGTTAGAGCAATTAGATGTAACAATCGACTCATGTGGTCACTTTATGATCTGCCAGCCATAAAAGCAATCTGTTGGTCACTAACAATTTTGCTCATCAAGGGTCCTAGTCGATTTGCTAAAATTGCAGCTAGAATTTTAATATCTACCTTTAATAGTGATATAGGGTGATAGTTTTCAGGGTATAGGGGGTCTTGACCTGATTTAGGAATAAGGGTGATAAGTGCTTCTAGGAAACTGTGTCCCGAGATACCATGTTCATACCAAAAACTAAAGACATTTGTTAGGAGGGGAGAAAGAGTCATTGAGTACACTTTGTAAAAATTAGTTGAAAGGCCATCGGGCCCAGGGGCTTTATGAAAGGCAAGTTGAGTAATTGCTTGCTTGACTTCTCTCTCTTGAATATGGTGTCCCAAAGAAAGGGTTTCATTTAGGGTCAGGTTAAGAAGATCAGCCAAGTCTAGGTGTCTCTCAATATCCTCTGCAGTTGTAGTTTCTTCTGTTGATACAAACTAAAGGTTTTGGTAGTATTGCTCAAACCCTGAGGCAATTTCCCATGGATTCATTGTAGCAGGGCCTTGCTGTGTTAGACGTAGGGTGGGTATTAGCCTAGTAGCTTCCATCTGTCTAATTCGGATGGCAAGTAATTTACCTGCTCTTTCTCCTGATTCTAAATATTTAATTTTGGTTCTCTTGAGAGAGAGCTCAGTTATTTGGGACATAAGATCTGAATATTGGGCCTGAAATTTGTGTAAATGAATCCAGTCACCCTCCGAATAGTTTCAAGAAATATTATGTTCAGTGACTTGGATAGAATGAAGTAAATCCTTAACTTGGGATTTGAATGTTTTGGCTCTATATGTCGACAGACGAATACATTCTCCTCTTAGGTACCATTGAGAGCTGCCCAAATAATATCTATTTTGGGCACTGAACCCAGGTTGCCATCTAAAAAATGGGAAAGGAAATTTTTAAGGTGATCTCGAATATTGGGGACTTGGAGTAGTTGATTATTTAAACACCTAAGAGAATCTCTTCTGGTCTCTGGTCCTAACAGGTAGTTGAGGGAGACAGTAGAGTGGTCGGATATAACTCAGGTATGAATAGATATATCAACAATTCCTGGTAAAACATGGGAACTAACCAGTATGTAATCAATTCTCAAACACGTTCAATGTGGAGAGGAAAAAAAAGTATATTGACGGGTATTTGGGTTAAGGATTCTCCAAACATCAATCAGTCCCACCCCATCCATGAGGTCTCTGAGAGATCTCTGGGCAGGTGCTAAGCTGGCTCTTTTATTGTCTGATCTATGAAGTTGTAGTTGAGGTGTAATATTCCAATCTCCTCCCAAAATCATAGTTCTGCTTTGGTCTGTGACTACCAAACTGAGAAGGTGTGTAAGAAACTAAGGGGAGTCCAAGTCTAGGCCATATATGGACCCAATGAGTACCTGTTGTGAACCTAAGAGTCCCTTTAATAATAAGTAATGCCCATTGGTATCACAGATTTCTTGTTCCAGCTTGAAAGGGGGTATTTTTACTAATTAGGATGATTAGTAGATATCCCTGCTCCATAATCTTGTCCGACCCAGTTTTTACACAGCAATGAAGTGTCATCCCTCCTAAGGTGCATTTCTTGTATGAACACAATGCTAGTTTTTAGGAATAGTAGATGCTTTAGAACTATCTGTCTCTTACATCTGTCATGAGCTCCCTTAATATTCCAGCTTAAAATGTTGAAAATCTCAGACATTTATATGAAAAAAAGGATATAAGGCGAATTGGCTGGATTGTAACATATATTAAAACTCCATCACTTGGTACTCTGTTAAACCAGCTGTAAAACATAATATTTTTCCTTTCATAACACAACCCCCCGTCAACCCCTCATGCAGAAATAACAATACAATATACAGGTACCTTAATTCCTTCCCCCCAGTTCTTCCAACTGTACTTGCGTATTCACTCTGTCAGGTGATGTCATAATGCAACCAAATGATTAACTCCACCATCCCAAATCTGACCACTATGAATTATATAATATTACCTTCTAAGTGGAAAACATGGAAATTAAGAACATTAAACTGAAGTGTATGAAACAAACCGTTACTATCATATACTGTAAGGAACTCAAAAACTTGTTGTTAAAAACTGAGGCAATTACCTTAAATCGTTAACAGAACAACAGACCCTTGATTTGGGAAGAAACTAAGTCTCAGGAAATGATATCTGAAATTATACATTATTAAGCTCAAAATGGAAAAGCTTAAGGGTATCCAGTACTGAGTCAGAATGTGACATACAGATTACTACTGCATATTTAATGCCTGGATAAATTTAAGAAGCATATGATTAAAATAAATTGTATGCCATGTAAAGTTAAACAGATAATAAAGTCATTAACCAAAAGAGCGCATGCTCCAGCACTGCTTGTAGGATATATTTACAGGGGGTGTCCTTTCAAGGTGGTAGCTTGTCTGCGTTATAATCAATACACATGACAGTGAGGAGTACCATCTGAGAAGTTCGAGGAACTAAAATACGAGGAAACAACAAAGCCTTGATTTGGTATGCACAGGGTAACCCAGGAGTAGGTGAACTTATAATCAGTGTAAATGAACCTGTAGCAGAAGCAATCTCTAAGTCTTGATATTGCCAAGCATGTCACCAAGAGAGCCAATCTGAGGTTATTATTTAGCTCAGACCACAATCTTGAATGTCAGAGTTAGCGTAATCATCAGCACCTTGCTATGCACTTCCAAATTGTAAACAACCAAGGATCAGGCAGCCTCACTTAAATAAATCTGGTAGTAGTCTCTTAAGCTCTAGCTGGGCTTGCTACAGGGTTTCAAAATAAAGCCACTTGTCTTTGATTTTGACCTGCAGGAGTGCTGGATACTTGACTCTGAACAGCTTTCCTGCAGCAATCAGTTTAGAAAACAATGGGTGCAATTCCTGCTGTTTCAGGCGAACAGATTGTTGTAGGTCCTGTGCAATTCTGATGTTGTGGCCCTCCCACTGCACTTTCTTCAAGGTCTTTACCTGGGCCAAGATGTGCTGCTTATCTAAAAAATTAAGCAGTTTAAAATTAAGCAGTCTAGGTGGTGAGCCCAATGGTTGTGGGGGATGAAGTGCTCTGTGTGCTGTCTCCACAATATATACATAGTACCATTCAGGGAGGGGTCAGCAATCTAATCGCAAAATCTCTGGACAAACTGTAATGGGGAGCTGCCTTCTTCCCTTTCTGGAATTCCTATATTAATTAGGTTGTTCCTTCTACTTCTCCCTTCCAGATCTTCAAGTTTCTTCTCTAGTCATTTGAGTCTTTTAGCAGCATTTGTGTGATCCAGCTCGCCTTATCAGATTTTTTCTCCAGGGAGATAATGCAAGATTCGGCATCCCCAACCCTTTTACTTATAGAGTTGAGTGAGGTTTTAATACTTCATAATTCAGTCGATAGTTCAGTGATTGAGTCCTGCATTGGCTTAATTATTTCCAGGAACCTTGCCTCCATGAGTGCAGTGCTTCCAGAGGTAGATTTAGCTGTCTGCTGCTTAGGCCGTTTAGCGGCCTGGTCTTTTTCAGGTGATGGCGGTGGGGAATGCCTCGGCCGCGCTTTGCGCATATAAACCTACATTTCGAGCATCTGTGAGCACCAGATTGTTGAAAGGCACTGTTAACGTGAGTTCCCCATGAAGTCAGGTTTGAAATAGGCAACTATTGAGTGCATTTGAATGGAAGATGAGCAGAGGGACGAAACCTTACTGCCTCTCGCTAGGCTGCCATCACGTGACCTCCCCAAAACATAATTCTGCACAATTGGAATGCCATTCCATGCCACAGGTGCAAACACACATTTCTGGCATAATCTGGAAAAAGACATCTGTGACATACATAAGCTTGGGTAAAAAGAAGGCAATGTTGAACATCTGGGGTCAAAATATGTAAGATTTCCACAGTTATGAGCATGCACACAAAAATTACAACAAATGGGCATGATGTTGTCATTTTTTCATATTTTGACCCCAAATTTTGCAGTCTTCTTATCATCCAAACTCATGAAACCCTAGGTGAAAATTTTGAAATCCATGGGAGAATGCCATTTTGTGCCAAATGCGTGAAAACATATTTTTGGCAGGATATGAAACATTACAGGTGTACTGTTCATGAGGTGGTGTGGTAAAATGGCTATGATGAAAATTTGGAGTGAAAATACTGGAAATAACCAATGTAACTGCACGTTTACAAAATTTTCAATGACTGTTCACAACTCAGCCATTGTTAGGAGTTTTTTCACCAAATTTTCAACATGTCCTTTTCAGGACCCATCCTCATGAACACTGCCACTGTTATTTTGTTCATTGGTTCTGAAAGGTGATTTTTTTACACAGCAACTGTGCCATTCATGTCATCGTCATTCACTGGATCTGATCTTCCTGCTGAGGATGGAGATCACCGATCTGGGGGTGGAACCAGTCAGATGGTCAGACCATCACACTATAAGGTTCATATTTGAGGCACCCACCAAAATACCTGCTCCTATGCAGATGGTCTGGTACCACCCTATAAGGGGCCTGACTCCTGACAGTCTTATGGTGGTGCTGGACCTATCAGGTGTGTCAAGTGTATACAGAGAGCTGGGGGAACTGGTACTTGCATATAATAAGGCAGTGACAGGTGCCTCGTCTCTAGCTCCTGTCTGTGTTTTCCCCCTCACTCTTCACCCAAAGTCCCCTTGGTTTGATGGGACTTTGAAGGAGCTGAGGTGAGGAGGTCAAATGTTGGAGCGACACTGGTGGAAATCAGGACTGATGGTTGTCAAGTTTAGGATGATAGCTTGTCATAAAAACTATCAATCTGCAATCTCCTGTAAGAAGGCAGAATTTCTGTTCAAGGAGATTGCTGTGGCAAGGAATTGACTGATCCAGCTCTTCTGGATTGTTGATAGGTTGTGAAATTCAACCTGTCTTCTGTTGAGGGGAGCATTTTCACAAGGTAAGTATAATGAGTTTGCTCAATCCTTCACTTCTAAGATTGCTGTCATGAGGACCGAGATCCATTCAGCACACTCAAATGGACATTGCAGTGCTCCGCATGAGGTAGCAAGCACCTGGTCTACCTGGTCCAATTTCAGCCAACTGGAAATCAAGGACATTGTACAGGTTGTCCAGGAAATGCGCACAACCAACTGTAGTTTGGATCCGGGCCCAACGTGCCTTTTAGTGGGGTGCATTGAAGTCATTGACCTGATACTCACTGATACAGTCTGGAGATAGTTGGATACAGGGGTATTTCCTGAACCCCTGAAGGAAGCAGTAGTGGTAGTACCCCTCCTGAAGAAATCTTGCCTCCACCCTGACTGCTTAGCGAACTACAGACCTGCCTTTTGTATGTAAGGTTATTGAAAGGGTGGCTGCAGTGCAGTTGGATGACCATTTAACATCTCATAATGTCTATGATCCTCTCCAGTCCAGGTTTAGGAAGAAGCACAGTACTGAGACAGCCCTGGTTTGGGTGCTTAATGATCTCCTAATAGCGGGAGATCAAGGTAGTCATGCCATTTTGGTTCTTCTTGATCTCTCTGCAGCATTTGACACTGTAGACCATGGGGTGTTGCTGGAGCACCTGCAGATTTTCTGTTGACTGTCTGGTACAGTTCTCAGATGGTTTCAATCCTTCCACACTGGCAGGACTCAGAGATTGGTGTTCGGGATTTATTCCCTGGCCTCCCTCCCCCTGTCTCGTGGGGTTCAGCAGGGCTCCGTGCTGTCCCCCATGTTGTTTGCAGTGTACATGCTGCCATTTGGAGACATTATAAGGCAGTATGGGCTGGGTTTTCACTGCTATGCATATGACACTCAGCTCTACATGTCCTTTGCACCCGAACAGAGTGGAGTAGTCCTGGTATTTAACAGCTGCCTCTCCAAGATCCAGAACTGGATGAGTGTCAATTGGCTGAAGTTGCACTTTTATAAGACTGATGTGTTGGTCTTGGACTCAGGTCACCATGGGTTGGGGCTATCAGTGAGTCTACCTTCTGGGCTTTGGCTTGGGGTTGACCAGCTACTTACCTCGGACTGGCCATAAAATCTGGGTGTTGTTTTCGACAGTGGCCTGACATTAAAATCTCAGGTGTCTGCTGTCATTAAGACCTCTTTTTTCCATCTGAGAAACATCACCCAGATCAAGTGCCTGTTCCCACCTGGTGATCTTCCAATACTGGTCCATGCCTTTGTTACCTTGCACCTTGATTACTGCAATGCCTTATACCTAGGGCTATTGAGGATTGATATCCGCCAATTGCAGCTAGTGCAGAATGCAGTAGCCAGGTTATTGACTGGTTTATTGAGATCCTGCCATATCACCTCTGTGTTTCAAGGCCTGCACTGGCTGCCTGTGCATTGGCGGATCACCTTCAAGGTCATATTACTGACCTACAAAGCCCAACAAGGCCAGGGTCTGTGCTATTTGAAAGAACTCCTCTGTCCTTACTGTTCCCTCCACTCTCTCTGCTCCTCCAACGAGGGATTTCTAGAGGTTCCCAGGGTTCATTTAAAGACTTCTGGGGCCTGTTCTTTTGCTTTTGTGGCCCCTACCCTGTGGAATTCTCTACCTCATCAGATTAGAGAGTGCCAGATCACTGAGAGCTTCAAAACTGTCCTGATGTCCCATCTATTTCAGCTTGCCTTTCCTGATTTTAGTCATAGCTTGAATTGATATTGTGTTTTAACTGTATGATAGCTAGTTTTATTATTATGATTATTGCTATTTCTTGATTTGATTGTTATATTATTGTCTTCTGAATTTTATTGTTCTTACTGTACAGTGCTGTGATCTTTGGAACAGCGCTTAAAAATAAAGTTGATTGATTGATTGATTCTGTGCCATAGGTGTGAAAACATATTTCAGGCAGGATGTGTTGAATTACATCTGTACTGTTCTTGAGGTAGTGTGAAAAAATTTCAATGTTGAAAATTTGGAGTCAAAATATTGTAAATTACTAAAGTTATGCGCCTGCATAGAAATTGGTCCCAAAAGGTGATTCCATGCAGCGACTGTGAAATCACCTTTTGGAGCTGAATAACAAAATGACAATGCCAGTGTTCATGAGGTGGTGTCCAAAAAAGACCATGTTAAAATCTGGTGCAAAAATACCTAAAAATGGCCTAGATATCAACACATGTTCAAAACACCATTGACTGCCATTATCAGGTACCTACCTTTATTCTTCAGTTTGCAGTTCAACTTTGATGAGTGCAGATGTGGCCCAGTCCACAGAAGATGACAGCGGACAACCACCACAGGTAAGTAAAGAGTGTGGGAGGTGCGGGGAGGTGGGTGTTCACTGGGAGGGAGTGGATCGGGGGAGGTGCTGAGTGGCAATGGGGGACAGTTTTCTTTGCTTTAGGGGAAAAAAATAAAGATGTCATGGGACTTTCTTCATTTCAGTAACTGAAAAAATATTATTTGGGGACACTGGGAGTGGGCTCCCCAGTATCTCACAGTACTGGGGGGAATAAAATAATAATATAATTTGTGGACACTAGGAAGTGTGCTCCCCAATGTCCAAACATAGTTGGGGGAGGTGTGTGTAATTGCCAGCACGGGGATTGGGCACCCTGATGTCAGCTACTATGTCGTGGGACGGTTTTCTTTTTTTAGGTTAAAATATATATATATAACAATTATTTTGGGACCCTGGAAGTGGGCTCCCCAGTGTGCAGTCCACACATCAAAAGTATACTTAATTCATTTCTCTCACTAAGCAAAGAAATAATATGGCCAGCAGCATAATGTGTTCAACCTGGAATTCTACATTGCAGCTGGTCCTGCAACATGGGATCCTTCAACGTGCTAGATATCTATTTTTCCCCATTGGAAATAATCGGAACTGCAAAATTTAATAACTTTGGAACAGATTAATATTTTCCCCCCAAACCTTCAAAAGGCACATCTCAGAGGCCAAGGCTTCCTACCCTGAAAATTTCAGCCCAGAAGCTAAAGCTGTTTCTGAGATACAGGTTGACAAAAAAAGTACCAAAACCCCCAAACCTTCTTTTCTTTATTTTCAACTTTCTGGAAATAGCTAACACAACTGAGATGAAATTTGCCACATACAAACCCCTATATAAGGCAAGTATGCATGCCAAATTTCATAGAGATCACTTCAACCATTACAAAGTTATTAAGGTTCAAAAATTGCCATTTAACATTAAACATCCTCATCAACAGTAATATACTGGTGCTGTTGCACAGATATATATATATATATATATATATATATATATATAGAGAGAGAGAGAGAGAGAGAGAGATATCTCTCTCTCTCTCTCTCTCTCTCTCTCTATATATATATATATACATATATATATATACACACACATACATTTTCATTGCAAAAAAACTTCATTAATGCATCAATTAGGGTTGAAACAACAAAAGTAAGGAAATGAGATGTTATGGTTGGTACCCTAACACCTCCCCCACCTGATCACCACACCCCACACCCCACCTTACACAGACCAACAGCTTCAGCTGCGTCCAGTCTTATTTCACTAAAATGAAGCTAAAAATAAATTCAACAAAATCAAAGCGTATGAGCTTTGGACCTTTTTCTTTAGGTGATGGTGGCTTTCAGTTGGCTATCATGGACAAAGTTGGGGACATCCTGGAGAATGTTGAGACCTACCGATAATTAAGCTTTTGGCTAGATCATTTAGGGAGTGGAAATAACCATTTAGATTACTTAATTAATCAATTAAGCAAGAGGGTAGGATTCTAATTTCATTATAAGCATGGTCTAGAAGCTGACACTCTAAACCTAATTGTCTGAATGCAAATCCTGCCTCTTATTGATTATGGGGACATTTTATATAGTAATTCTATTACCAATAGACTGCATAGGTTGGACACTTTGCATAATCAATTGGCAAGATTAATACTAAAATGTCCTAGACTAACTCATCATTGTGATATGTGTTAATAATTGGGTTGGCTCTCCCTCTCAAGTAGGAGAGAGTACCCTAAATATATTTTTTCTTATAAGTCTTGGGTGGGTATGGTGCCTAGGTACCTGAGGGACAAAATAACCTTTAGGGATCTTGCTTTGTCCCTAAGAAATAGCCATGTTATGGAAATGATGTTACCTTACACTAAAACAAAACTATTAGAGGCCTTTTTTTAGTTGACGTCTCCCAAGGTATTGGATAATCTCCCAGATATGTTTTGAGATAAATATAAGAAAGCCCCTTCTGTCTCCATATTAAAAAGATATCTCCTTTCTTTCCCCACCCCTTGTAACTGTTTTTTTAGATGGGTTTATAAATAATGGGCTATGTGGAACAATATGTATATGTTGTAACTGTATGTTAACTTGTTACATTGTGTTTTACTGTAAATTGTGTTTTGTATGTTGTAACTTGTTACTAAGGTCACCAGTGAAAATGAGCTGTGCTCTATGGTCTTAAACTTAATAAAGAAACAAACAGGTGATGGGGTTTGCCTTGGGTCATCAATCCTAACTCACACCCCATTCCATGTGTAACAAAGCTGACATGGTACAGTATAGGAGAATGGGGTGAGAGTTAGGTCCAGTGACCCCAAGGCACACCCCATCACCTGTTGGTCTGTGGATGGTGGGGTGGGGTGATCAGGTGGGGGAGGTGCTAGGGTGTCAACCCTAATGTCTCATTTCCTTACTTTTGTCGCTTCAGCCCTAACTGATGCATTAATGATGGTTTTTCTTGCAATGAATTTCCTTACTTTTTGAGAAAGTGTAATCTTCCTTTATATGTTTTTGGGAGTGCAGGACCCATCTATCCATAAGTGTACAGCCATTGTAATGAACTCTCATCTCCCTAAGGGAGTGCAGTGCCCTCTGGGCCCTGCACTTCCACTACTACATAAAAAAGGACCCTGAAGCCACAAAGCTGCATAATAGTATTCAACTCCCAGTAGAAGTGCAGGGTCCTCTGGGCCATGTGCTCCCAACACTGCATCTCCCTCTGGGAGTGCAGGGCCCATCACATTCCCATCACTCCTTAGTGGAAAATGTTCAACCTTCAACATCTTATAACTAGGGAGGCAATGTAAATTGTATCACCAAGCCATCAAAAGTCATATCTTTAGGGCAAGCCCATTCTACAATGAAAATTTCAGCCCAAAATTCCAAACCATTTGTTTGCAGTGCCCTTTTAAAATCCCTTTTCACAATCCCTTTTCATGAGCTGATCTTTTATTGCAATCCCTTTTTGTGAGCAGATCCCAGTTCATGTGGTAAGGTCATATGACACTAACCCTCATGAAAAGGGATTTTGACCACTCACAGAGATTGTGAAAAGGGATCAGCTCATGAAAAGGGATCACAAAAACAGTTTTTTTAAAGTCCTATAACTATGAAACCAATGTATATTGTTTCACCAAACCAACAAATGTCACATCCTTAGGGAAAGCCCTTTGTACCCTAAAAATTTCAGCCCAAAATTCCAAACCATTTATTTGCAGTAGCCTTTAAAAATCCTTCTTCATGATCCCTTTTTGCAAGCCAATCCCTCTTTGTGATCCCTTATTGTGCATCAATCCCTTTTCAGGAGGTTTAACAGTGCTTTTTTTAAATAACTACAAAAAAACGAAGGCATGGGTGGGTAGAGAACATTCCTCTCACCAAAACCCATGCCTTGGTTTTTAAAAAAGACTTTATACGGTTTTGTTTTCTCCCCTCGATGAGCAAGAAAACAAAATGCCACCGATGAACAGGGATTTTCTCATGAAAAGGGATCCCTTTTTGCAATGCCTTTTTGCTAGCCATTTGCAACCAGGAATCCTTTATCAAAACTGTGCATCTATCCCAAAGACTGAATTGAGAATGCTCAGAACCCGAATTTTTAAATTTTAATAACTTTGGAACAGATTCATATTTTTTCACCAAATCAAAGTAGGATTGTTCCTTAGGATAACCTATTTTGTATATTGCGATGTGTATGGCCATAATTGAGTCACCCCGAAAGGGTGACTCAATTATGACAAATGGCACAGTGACTACCAGGCAGCTACAGTGACCAGATGGGGTGGGTTGGTGACCATAGCAACAGGAAGTCACTACAGGTATTTGCATGGGGGGGTGGAAGTGAGCACACTACAGGTACACACATGGGGGAGCAAGAATGCTCAGCAAGGGGTGGGAGGGAATTTGATGGGTTGAGCTGTGGTAGGCTGCTGAGCTGGTCCCATGGTGTAATGGGTTGGCTCACAGCTATGGTGGCTAGGGTGCTGGGTTCAGGTCTGGGCACAGGTTCGTTTTTGTTGCACCTGGCCCAAATTTAATATTTTTTTAAGTTTTGCTCCCCTGACATGCACCCCCCTGGAGTTGAAAATTCTTATGCAGGGGGGTGCAGGGAGTGAAGCACCCCATGGGGGGTGTGGGGGGCACAGCCCCCCACATTAAAGTAAAAAATGCAAGTCCCTGGTGCTGTTTGTTGTGCACTGGGGAGACAGAGCACTGAAAATGATTTTTAGGGCTGGCCCAGTGGTGCTGAGGCTTTAGGTACTGGACACCACACCTAGCACCACACCGGTGACCCAGGTTCATAAACCAGCCTGGGCTGCTGGGGGTCAATGGGGGGAAGGAGACTGAGCATCCGGAGGACTGCTTTCTCCTCCCTGGGGAGTGCTGGGGAGATGACTGCTCGAGGATCGACCTCTGGTGGAGGCTGGAGGTTGCCGACAGAAGTGTCGGGTTGAATGCCAGGGGGGTGGAGCCACGGCAGTACACTGCCTTGGCAGCCAGGCTCCACAGGGGCATAGACTAGGAAAATACCCTCTCTCTGGGGTGATGATGCCTCTTCCACGGTCCACACTCCTGAAGTTGGGCCTGGCCCCCTCTGCTCTTCCCTCCCTCTCCAGCCCCGTGGCTCAATACTCAAGACAGAGTGCCCTGGGTGGGGGTGACCCTTCTCCAGAGGGCAGACCCAGGGGTTGCCCGGTGCTGGAGAGGAGAGGACGGGCTAACAGAGCCATTATAGGAGGTAGAGATGGCAGACTGGAGGTTGTAGGAGAGAGTTTGGCGGTGGTGGGGAATAAAATAGAATTAAAAAAATAACAAACTGATTTTTGGCGCTCTGACTTTGCCATAATGGTGATCGCCCCTTGGCGGTCACTGTTATCACATAGAACCACGTATTTTGACCCTGGATAATTCATGCCAGAATTCTAGACAGTGTAGTTGCAGTGCTATGAGAAGAAAACAGGGAACAATTGGCAACAAATGGAGAAAAAAGGCAATTTTTTCACAATTCACTGAATCAAATCTGCAAACCTGATTGAAACACACCTTGGCAGATCAAGAAGTCTACCTTCTGACATCATATATTCCAAATTTTGTGCAAATCTGTTGAACAGTTACAAAGTTATTAATGTGCAAAATTTAACATGGTTGCCAATTAAGCCACCAGGTTCATTTAAGTGTGGCAGTTGTAACATTTGTATGTATTGCAATCAGGGTAACACATTCGAGGCACCCACGAATAAGAGACTGGTATACATTAGATAATTCATCTCATGTGTTACTACCTTTGTGGTATATGCATTATGGTGTGGTTGTGAAAATCTTTATGTGGGCAGAACCTTGAGACAACTTAAAGTAAAAGTCCAGGGACATGTCAGAGATATTAGAAATGTGAACTTAGAAAGCCCTGTAGCTACACACTTTTGGGAAAGTCACAACAGTGACCTGAAAAGCCTGAGATTCACAGGAATTGAACTAGTGAAGGTTGGAAGAAGAGGGGGAGATAGACAAAATAGATTATCACAAAGAGAGTTGTACTGGATCTATACATGCCAGGCTTTGTCTCCTGATGGACTAAACCAAGAATGGGATCCCAGACCCTATTTATAGGGATTTGCAGTCTTCTCCATATACCATAGATACATAGATACATAGACAGTGTCGGTAGATAAGGGCCTATGGACCACCTAGTCTGCCCATTTGAGCTTGTAAGTTCAGTTTGTTTTCCTAGAAGTCTATTTCCCCTTACCCCTGACCTCTAGAATTCCTTTATGTCTATCCCATGCATTCTTAAATCCCGTGATTGTTTCAGCCCCCACCACTTCCTCTGGCAGGGTGTTCCACTTGTCCACCACCCGTTCTGTGAAGAAATTCTTTCTCATGTTTCCTCTGAATCGTCCTCCTCCAACTTCATCCCATGCCCTCTAGTCCTGAAACATCTTTTCGCTAAAAATAGTGTTTTCCTGCACCCTGTTCCTCCCTGTAAGATACTTGTATGTCTCTATCATATCCCTCTCTCCTTCCTCTCCTCCAGGGAGTACATGTTGAGTTCCTTCAACCTGTCTTCATAGGACTTGTGATGCAACCCATGCACCATCTTTGTTGCCCTCCTCTGAACCTTCTCTACCCTGTCTATGTCCTTACGTAGGTATGGTCTCCGAACTGTACACTGTACTCCAGGTGGGGCCTCACTAGTGTCTTGTATAGCGGAATTATGACCTCCTTTTCTTGCTGGTGATGCCCCTGCCTATACATCCCAGCATCCTATTTGCTTTACCTGATGCCTTGTCACACTGTTTCCTACCCTTGAGGTCATCAGAGATGACAACCCCAAGATCCCTTTCCTGCTTGGTGCATGCTATATCCTCACCCCCAACTGATATATTGTGCCAGGGTTTTTGTGCCCCATATGCATTATCTTGCACTTCTTTGAATTGAATTTCAACTGCCAAACCCTTGACCATTCTTCAAGTTTCTGCAGGTCCCTTCTCATTCTGTCTACACCCTCTGGTGTGTCTACTCTGTTACAGAGCTTTGTGTCATCAGCGAACAGTGAAATTCTGCCTTCTATATCCTGTGCAATGTCACTGATGAAGATGTTGAATAGGACCGGTCCCAGCACTGATCCCTGTGGTACCCCACTGGTCACTCTTCCTCTGTGGAGTGATAGCCATTTACCACCACCCTCTGTGTCCTGCCACCCAGCCAGTTACCTACCCACCACACTACTGTCCTGCCCACACCCATATTCCCCAGTTTGTGTAATAGTCTTCTATGTGGCACAGTGTCAAAGGCCTTGCTGAAGTCCAGATAGGCCATGTCCACTGCCTCCCTGATCCACCTCCCTAGTCACCCAGTCAAAATCCAATGAGGTTGGTCTGACATGACCTCCTCTGGTGAAACCATGCTGCCTTGGGTCCTGTAGTCCATTGACAACCAGATGTTCCACCAATCTCTCCTTCAGTAGTGCTTCCATGATCTTTCCCACTACGAGGTGAGGCTGACTGGTCTGTAGTTCCCTGCTTCCTCTTTGTTCCCACTTTTGTATAAGGGGACTACATCTGCTGTCCTCCAGTCTTTGGGTACCTCCCCTGTTTCCAGTGATTGGCTGAACAGGATAGCCAGAGGTTCAGCCACCACCTCTCTTAGTTTTTTAAGGACCCTGGGGTGCACCCCATCTGGCCCCTTTGCTTTATCAGCTCTTATTACTTCCAGTTCCTTCAGGACCCTTTCTCGTGTAAAGGGACTTCTGTCCATTTCTGCACCATTCTCACCCCTTGTACTCCCTTCAGACCCATTACCCCCCTCTTCCTTAGTAAAGACTGAGCAGAAATACCTGTTCAATATGTCAGCTTTACTGTTGTCATCCTCCACACGGCTCCCATCCTCCCCTTCAGTCTCACTATCCCTCCCTTGTCCTTCTTTTTCACTTATGTACCTGTAAAGGTTTTGTTCCTTTAACCACTGATTTTGCAATGTGTTCTTCTGTCTGAGCTTTGGCTTCCTTACTGACTTCCCTGCCTCCTTTGTTTCTCCTGGTACTTCTCCCATCCCTTCTGCCTGTGTCTTTTTGTATTGCCTGAATGCAATCTTTTGGCTTTCACTTTCTTTGCTACCTCTTTGGAAAACCATAATGGTCTCCTCTTTCTTTTCCTCTTGCTAACCTGCTTAATGCATAATTCTGTTGTTCTTATAATCCCCATTTTAAATACTGCCCACTGTTCCTCAATCCCTGATTCCTGTCCCATTCCCCTTAATGCCTCTTTCAAGCATCTCCCATTTTCCCAAAGTCTGCCCCCCTAAAATCCAGGATACGTGTTTTTGTGTTGTTTGGTTCTGCTCTTTCTGTGATTTCAAACCACAATGACTGGTGGTCACTGTTACCCAGGTGCTCCCCCACTGTTACCCCCATCACACTGTCCCTGTTTGTGAGCACAAGGTCCAGTATTGCCTTCTGCCGAGTTGGTTCCATGACCAGTTGCTTGAGGAAGGCACCCTGCAGGGAGTCCAGGATAAATATGCTCCTAGTTGGTGCTGCTGCTGGGATGCTCCAGTCCACGTCTGGTATATTGAAGTCTCCAACCAGTACTACCTCACCCTTGTCTGCCATCCTTTGGATGGCTAGCATCAGCTCCCTATCTGTTTCTTCCTCCTGAGCTGGTGGTCTATAGACCACACCTGTTGGATGGCTGGCCCCATTTTCCTTTCCAGCTTAACCCACAGTATCTCCCCATTTTGTTCCTCCTGGATCTCTGTGACCCTTATGTCATTTTCACATACAGTGCCACTCCTCCTCCTTCCTGCATGCTCTGTCTCTTCTGAATATGTTGTAGCCAGGTATGGCCATCTCCCAGTCATGGTTATCATTACACCAGGTTTCAGTGATGGCCACAATGTCCAGGTCTGACTGTACCATGACAGCCTCCAGATCTTCCATCTTGTTGCTAAGGCTCCTGGCATTTGCACATGGCTTTCCATGATTTGGCTTCCTAGACTGCTTCACTGTTCTACTCCAGCCCCTTCCTTGGTTGTCATTTATCCCTGGTTCTCCTTGCTGTCTGCCCTTCTGCTGAATTTTGCCCTTTTCTGCTTATCCACCTTTTGGACACTAATCTCCATCTTTGCACACTGCTTTGCAGAGATAGCCACTCCTCTGGTTCACTGGTTCCATTACTAGCTGTGGGGTGAGCAAGTAGGTACCATCCTTGCTGGCCTGCCACCCCCTTTGCTAGTTTAAATGCTTGTCAATGTAGCATTTAAACTTATCATTGAGTGCTTGGATTCCCTCCAGGATGGATGCAGGCCGTCAGGCTGAACAAACCTCCATCCTCCAGATGGGTCCCCAGTCACCAATGAATCCAAACCCTTCCTCACAGCACCAGTTCTTCAACCATGAGTTAAAGTTCCTGGTGCATGCACTCCTATGCTCTCCTTGCCTCTCACAGGTAGTACTTGAGAAAGTGACAGAAGTAGCTACTTGCTTGAGACCCTCCCCAGTTTCCTAAACTCTTTCTGAACTTCCTTTGGCTCCCATTTGCCAAGTCATTAGTACCTAGGTGGATAATGACATCCAGCTCACCCTCCCGTCTTGCCTTCCCAGTGATCCCCAGTATCTTCCTTCCATCCCTCCATGCCGTGGCACCTGGTAGGCACCTCACCTCCCTGTCTTCCCCTCCTGTGTTCCTAGCTGGATCCTCTTATAATGGAGTCCCCACCAGGATTCACTTCCTCCTCCTCGGGGTCCACTGCTTTCCCACTGAGGTCATCTCCTTGCCTAACCTCCACATCCTTTCCTTCCACTTCCTGGGTACCTCTATTTGGTTGTCCTCATTTGCCAGTGTGGCATATGAGTTCTTGAGAGGAATAGGATCTGGGATGTGCCTCTGCCTGACTGCTCTAACTCTCCTGAGCCCACTGTCATCCAAGTGCTCCTCGTTCTTGGCATCCTTGAGGCAGCTGCATTGGACTGGGTGGTTCCTGGACAGGGTGATGGTACTCCTGACCCAGTTTACTTCCGCTCTGAGTCTGGCCTCATCCTGTAGTCCCGAGAGATGTATGCAGATAGGGCAGCACCTCAGTGTCCAGAAGGTCTGCCTGAATATGGCTGCCCCACAGCCACTGCATTGCACCACTCCCACATTATACTGCAATTCCACTACTTATCTGCTACTGAAGCTCTCTTAGTTCTCTTTTTATTTATTTACAGTACTAAAAATCCTGTAACTGATCCTCAGATATATATTTTTTAAGGAAAAGAAACTAATAAATAAATAAATGAGTCAAAACACTTGTCGTGCTGAGGGTGGTCTTCTTCCCCTTATGCCCTCCTACTTCCCTCTTACTATACCCTGTGTTTAGCTCCTGTCAATCAGATTTATCAGGGCATATAATTAAGAGTTGGGGAAGGGGGGAGGGGGGCAAAATTTGCAGCAATTAAAGACAGCACAGAATTACACCACCACTATTTTTTAAATTTTCAACAGCCCAAAAACAATTATAAGTAAAGACAACACAGAAAGAAAGTATAGTGTCACTACAAGTCTACTATCTAAGTTTAAAAGAAAAATACCAGTTACCAGTTACTCTGAAGCACTGAATTGAATATGTTTCCTTCCTTCACCTTCTGGCTTCTTCTGAGAAGATGAACTTCTGTTTGCTGCTTTAACTGTGACTAAACCCACCTCCAGTTATCACGTAGCTGAGGTCAGAGGCCAGACAATTAACACCCTTCACCCAGCTACAGGACAGTCAGACAAGCCAAGATAAAATTTGCAGCAATTAAAGACAGCACAGAATTACACCACCACTATTTTTTAAATTTTCAACAGCCCAAAAACAATTATAAGTAAAGACAACACAGAAAGAAAGTATAGTGTCACTACAAGCCTACAATCTAAGTTTAAAAGAAAAATACCAGTTACCAGTTACTCTGAAGCACTGAATTGAATATGTTTCCTTCCTTCACCTTCTGGCTTCTTCTCTATCCCTCTATCACTAGCCTTGTTGAGCTTTGTAAGATAACTTATACTTCCATTTTGAATTTCCTATAAAAGACCCCCCCCAACTGAGGTCTCCCCCTTTTTAAGTCCTTCAAAATATCTGCCTTAAATGTTGTCAGTGCTTTTACATAACCAGTTATCTAATGATTTTGTATATAGAAGTAGTAACTGCCATTATGGATTTAATATTTAACATCAGAAAGTCAATATGTGTCTTATTAAAATATTTTTCTTTTCCCTCTCATAGCCTTGGAACCAAATGAGCAGAGATTCTCTGCATTCCTTCCAAGAGACCATACTGTAATGGAGATGGCCGGGAATTGGGCAATAGGCTCCTTAAACTCCATTGGCATTAAGAAATACATAAATAAAACTCTTTTGACTCACAAGAATATATAAATAAAACTCCCCCCTTTTGGTTGTAAATTTCATTTGATTTTGTGGGAGTACAACTGTTCCATCAGCCACAGGTGTTGTTTTGAATAATCATATGATGAATGAATTATTCTGACTCATTGATCTAAGTATATTAAATAGCAGGAATCATAATTTGAGATTTTACTTATTTATTAGCCTCATGACAGATAATAAGTTATGTTATTAACAAACAAGTTGTAGTCTTTGTGAAAAAATGTATTTATGAGGTTCAACACACCTAGCCAAGTTTTGAGTGGTCAATACTTCTTTAATACTTATTTATATTTATTTTTGTCAGGTTAAATTGCATCAATAAGTGGTATATCACTATGGATCTGAGTAACTTTACTGTACTGTTACAATTTAAAATTGCACTCTATGAAATGGCATTTATTGGTAGATTATAATATAATTTTGAATGTGAAGGTCTCCTTCTTTGTGTTCCTTTTATTACCCTCTTCCAGAAAGGCTGTAATATATGCTGGAGTAAACAGTTAAGTTAAACTTCATTTTGTATGTACTTTTTCATATTGGACCTCCTTGCTAAGTTTACAGTACCATTGCCATTGAAATAACTATTTAATAAAAGAACAAAATAATAAGCAGCTCAAAAATGTAATATTCTGAAATTTTTAAATACTGATATCTGATTGGTTGGTACACGATTTTTATTTTAAACATGAAACTTTATTGTGGATCTTGTAGAGGCATTTATTTGATTAAGTTAACCTGTTTTAATTTTTGTTAATTTAATTTCTTGAGCTTACAAGAGTAAATTTGTGGATCTTGACTTGTGATTGGTCAAAATATATAATATGGTTTGAGAAGTTAGTTACCATGCTCACAAAAGGAGTCCTCCTCCTCAGATACACACCCCCTGATTAAGTCTTAATTGGCAAAGTGCCAGGGTATCTGTAGTAGCACTCCTGTGTGCTGGGAGTGTTTGCATTTATCATTTTAGTAAAATAAATGCTTTATTTATTCTGGAAAAAAGTTCTATTGGTACTTATTTTGGTATTCAACTGCCACCTTCACTGGGGTTGCACTCCCCTGGCTCTGGAATGTGAGTCTTTTATGGTTTTGTTTAACATTAAAGTGCCTGCTCAACCCTAACTATAGAGGCACAACCACATCTCTCTCCCTCTCTCTCTCTCTCTCTATATATATATATATATGTATATATACAGTACATATATATATATATATATTATTGCAAAAAAATTTGTTTAATGTTAAAGTTCATAATTTGAGGGTTAATAACTTTGGAACCATTAAAATAATTTGCATGAAATGTGGCACTCCTAAGCTCTGGGGGGTAGGTCTCTTGACCTGCCAAATTTGGTGGGAATCCGTAAAGTGGTTTCTGAGATATAAATTGTTAAATAAACAGAAACATTCAGATTTTATGAAATTTCTCTGTCATCCTGGAACTCAGAAACAGCTTTAGATTGTGGACTGAAATTTTTAGGGTTGAAAGCCCTTGGGTCACAGATGTGCCTTTTGAAGGTTTGTTGAAAAAATATTAATCTGTTCAAAAGTTATTAAAGTTTTAAATTTTCCATTATTTCCTATGGGAAAATTTAAATGTTTAGCACAGAAATGGACCATTTGCAAAAGTAAATCTGCTTACGAAAAAGAAACCAAGTTGTTTAATTTGTGAACATTAATAATTCTGGAACTGTTCAATGGATTTGTACAAATTTTGTCATGCATATTCTCTCACCCTAGTCTCTGTATAAACAGGTTAACATGCAACAGTAAAGGAGAATTGGGTGAGAGTTAGGCCTCATGAATCCATGGCACACCCTGGTGCCTGTCAATCTGTGGAAGAGGGCAGGTTTAGTGTTGGGGAGGTTAGGGGCTCAACCCTCATATCTCATTTCCTCACTTTTGTTGCTTTAACCCTAACTGATGCATTAAATGAAGTTTTTTACAATGAATGTCCTTACATTTTGAAAAATTGTAATATAACTACTAAATAGCATGTCTTGGTGGAAGTGTGTGGCCCCCATCAAGCTGCCCATTTCTGCATGATGATATGTATCTGTGGGAGCATGGGTACTGAAAAGAGCAATTGGTGCAGCAATATTATCCTATGGGGAAAATCTCAACTTTGTGATGGCATATTTATGAAACCCCAACACCTAAACAGCATATTTCATACCTGTAGGGCATCCCATCAATTCCCCAGAAAATTGAAGTAAAAAGACCAAACCGCTCATTTGCAATGCAATGGTAAAGATTTTAAAATCCTAGTCCACAAGGTAGCAAAATCCTTGACTGTGAGGTTGTGGACTAGGATTTTGACAGCTTGCAGACCAGGATTGTTAGTGAGTCATGTTCAAAGAATTTTAACTTTTAAAAAGCTATTTTTTCACCAAAATGAGCCAAACCAAAGGCGTGGCTTTGTTGAGGGTTGGGTCACCCCGAACAAAATCCATGCCTCATTTGCCCCAAAAGTCACCCGTGGAGAAAGCTACAACATTCTCTTTTGGGAAAAACTGAAAAACAAGATGGCAGGTTGCAGACAAGGAATTTTCTGGCAGACCAGGATCCTAGTCTGTGAACTACAAAATCCTTGACCTCGAGTCCAATCTTTGTCTGAAAAATAACCATATCAATCTTGGCATGAACTAAGCATGCTCAGAACCCAAAAATTCTAAATTTAATAACTTTGGAATGGATTAATATGTTTTTCAAAACCAATGCTGGATTGTTCCTTGACCCGACCTCTTTCTACGTTCCAAATTTCAGACAAAAAGACCACATGGTGTGATCACAGCGCCATGGGCAAAAAATGTGTCAAAAGTGGCGAAAAATGCATTTTTTAGCATTTTGCTGCACAGAAACCATAAGCCCAACTAAAAAGCAGCTTGGTAGATAAAGAGACTTAACATTCCAGACCACACATTCCAAATGATGCTCAAATCCGTAGAACAGTTGTAAAGTTATTAAAGCCAAAAATTGAGGTTTAACATTAAAGTATCTACTCAACCCTAACTATAGGGGTGTGACCGTGCCCCTATAATATATATAAATATAAACCCTAAAATCAAATTTCCTCACTTTTTTTGCTGTAGAAGAACCCTAACTGATGCATTAATGAAGCTTTTTTGCATAGAATTTCCTTACTTTTTATGAAACAATAGAAAAGTAGAAAGTTGTACAAGTTGGTGGGAGCCCGGCACCCTTCAACTTGAAAGTGCCAAGCCACATTACATACCTAGTGACTAAAAGGTACATTCACAACAGCAAGGGCAGACACCAAACAAATGTTAATCTAGCAGAACAATAGAAAAAGCTGCCCACAAAACGTAAACTGCACCACACAATATCTCCACAAAAAATATTTTGTCCGACATATAAATACCTCTATTAACATCTACAGGACATGCCGACAACACCACTTCAAATTGCAAGTAAAAAGACCAAATCATGTCCTAGATATGAAATGTCAAAATTTAACATTTTCATTCATCAGAGTGGCACAGTTCCGCACCTGTGGGCATTTAACACACACAATAACTGAAAACTACATCCATGGCACTAAGGCTAGGTAGTCTATCAATTTCAAGCCACCACCACAAGAAAAACACTGTCCACAGAATGTAAACTGCGCCACACCATATCTCCACCAAAAACAAATTTTACGACATGGAAACACTGTAATTTACATCCACAGGACTTGCTGTCCACACCCTCCAAATTTCAAGTGAAAAGACCTAACCGTGTCTGAGATATAACATTTTAACGTATAAGATTTTCATTTGTCAGACTGGCACAGTTCTGCACCTGTTGACATTTAACACACACATTGACTGAAAACTATATCTATGACACTAAGGCTAGGTATTCTATCAATTTCAAGCCACCACCACAAGCAAAACACTGCCTGCAACACGTAAAATGCGTCACACAATATCTCAACAAAAAATTTGTCTCCAACAAGTAAATACCATAATTCACATCTACAGGACATGCCATAAACACCCTCCAAATTTCAAGTAAAAACACCAAACCATTTCCGAGATATTCAATGTTAAAGATTGGTAAAATTTCCCTATCTATTCCATTATAAAAAATCTGTCCATCTTGTCCTGCCCTCGCGATCAAAGAATCTCACGGTCAAAGTATTTGCAGGCTCGTGATCAAAGAAGTTGCAGACTCATGAACAAAGAATTAAAAATCTTATAAATCCAAAAATTGACAGAATTGTGGTATACCACCACCATGGTTCGACAAAACGAAGCCCCCTGAGTAAAACCCACCCTCATTTATCTTTCTAGGACACCCCTGGGCTGAGAAAATGGATTTTTTTATCTGGCCATCTCGTCCCTCTCTAGCGATGCATGATCGTGATCAAAGAATCTCGCGATCAAAGAATTTGCAGACTCGTGATCAAAGAATTTGCAGGGTCATGACCAAAGAACAAAAACTCCAATAATTTAAAAAATTTAAAGAATTGCAGTAAAATACCTCCATGGTTCATCAGAATGAAGCCCTGAGTAAAACCCACCCTCATTTGTTTTCCTAGGACACCCCTAGGCTGAGAAATTCTTTTTTTTTTAATCTGGCCATCTCGTCCCTCGTTCACGATGCACGACCATGGTCAAAGAATCTCGCAATCAGAGAATTTGCAGGCTAGCGATCAAAGAAATTGCTCACTCATAAACAAAAAGTGAGGGGCGAGATGGACAGATTTTTAAATCTATTTTCTCAGCCAAGGGATGCCCTAGAAAGTGAAATGACAGTGGGTTTTGCTCAGGGGTCTTCATTATGCCCCATCTCAATAAAAAAAAATATGTTTTTTATATCCCTGATAGTCTAGCGCCCCCCCCGATCATCATAACATACATGATGTCTCAATCCCTGGTAGTCTAGTGGCCCCCTCAATGTGTCTTACATTATAAAATAGTTTTTTTTTTAATCCCTGGTAGTCTAGTGCCCCCACCCAATGTGTATTTGATTAATATTTCTTCTTCACATCCCTAGTAGTCTAGTGGCCCCCCGATCTGTATTTAATTATTATTACTCTTGATGTCCCTGGTAGTCAAGCGGCCCCCCCATCATAATAAAATATATAAGGAACTGTGATTTCCTGGTAGTCTAGTGGCCCCCCAACCCTGCACCCAGCCGTGGCAGTCCACCCAGCACCTCCCACCCTTTCCCAGTCAACGACTGGCACAGGCCACCTCTCACCTCCACGGCCAGCTGATGACTATGTGTATTATGAGTGCTAATTCAAAGAGGCACTCTGAAATTATTTCTGAGCACCAGTTTGAATTAGCGCTCATAATACACACAGTCATGGCTGGCAGTGGAGGTGAGAGGTATTCTGTGCCAGTCTCCATCTCGGGAAGGGTGGGGGGTGCTGGGTGGGCTGCCATGGCTGGGTGGGGTGCCACTAGATTACCAGGAAATCACAGTTCAATCTGAGATCATCACAATAATGGGATGGGAGCCTTATAAGCACTATGGGACACAGGTGAATGTCCTTTGCAATGCTAATTGAGTTAGTTGCAGGTAGCAATGAGATATCTCACTATGCTGATATCACCACAGTGAGATATCTGGAGATATCTCACAGTGGTGATGTCACCACAGTGAGATATAACACTGCAGTGAAAATACATGTTTTTATCACTTTTTATCACACTCATTTTCCTCACCCTAATATATATATATATATATATATATATATATATATATATATATATGTATATATATATAGGCTCAGTTGTGCCCCTATATTCAGGGTAGAATAGGCACTTCAATGTTCAACCTCAAATTTTGAGCGTTAATAACTTTGCAACTGTTCAATGGATTTGCAGGACATTTAGAATGCATGGTCTGGTATGTCAGATCTCTTGATTTACCAAGTTGTGTTTCAGTTGGATATATGGCTTTTGCATACTGAAGCACCAAAAAATGAACTTTTCACCAGTTTTGCACATTTTGTGTATGTGGCGCTGTGCAGACACCATCTGGTCTATTGGTCCAAATCTTGGGACATAGAAAGAGCTTAAGCCAAGGAACAAGTCAACTTTGTTTGGTGAAAAAATATTAATCAATTCAAAAGTTATTACAATTTGAATTTCCTATTGTATCCTATGGGAAAATGTATATGTATCTTTTACAATGTCCATGGGGAAGACCAGATGTCCCTAGGGAAGACCAGATGTCCCTATGGAAGACCAGGTAGCACAAATGGGGATTCCTATATCTCCATAATGGTTTGGTTTTTCTACTTGAAATTTGTGAGGCATTGAGGGGATGTCCTAGAGATGTGAAATATGCTGTTTAGGTGTTGGGGAATTAATTGGTTGCAAAGATATTCAATGACAAAGTTGGCATTTTTCCCATAGGATTACATTGCAGTCTGTGTCATGACTTTCAGTGCCATAATCATGGAACTGAAGTGGGATACAGACTTTTCACTGCTGGGGGCATAGATCACTTGTGATCTACCCTGCTGGAAAAAGATTTGAAATCGTACAGTAAGCCTGCAGTAGAATGTTTTTTGTACGTCGCACGGCTCATGAGATATTGTAAAATTACTGCCACAAGGCTTCAAAGAATGCCGGTCCAGTGCTTTTCAGTGCCCATATCTCAGAAATGATGCCTTGTAATCTACTCACTGTCACAGTTACAATGACACTTAATTGTTTTCCTAGCTGTTACTGTTCCCAAGATATGGACAAATGACTGTTACAAGCATTCAGTGGCCTATAGGGCTGCTGTATGGCTCTGTAGCTATGTGAAAATGGGAGTACAGGCCTGGAGGGCCTGTGCTACCACAAATGCATATTGTTATGCAGAAATGGGCAAGCTGGTGGGAGTGCGGGACCCTCTGCCACCAATACATATTTTTTAGTAATTATTATAGGGGCGCGGTTGCGTAAATTTAGGGCTGAGTAGGCACTTTAATGTTAAACATCAAATTTTGCACATTAATAACTTTGCAACATGTCAGTGGACTTGCACAACATTTGGTAGATCTTTTGATTTACCAAGTTGCGTTTTGGCCGGATATACAGTTTTTGTGCAGTGAAGTGCCAAAAAAGGCACTTTTCATCACTTTTGTGCATTTTTTGTCCATGGTACTGTGTGGACACTGTGTGGTCTTTTGGCCTGAATCTAGGGACATCGAACGAGCTTGGCCCAAGGAACATGCCAGTGTTTGTTTGGAGAAAAAATATTAATCTGTTCAAAAGTTATTACAATTTGAAGTTCCCATTATATCCTACGGGAAGATTTATATGTGTTTTTTACAATGTCCATGGGGAAGATGAGATATCCCTAGGGAAGACCAGATGTCCCTAGGGAAGACCAGATGGCCCAAATTGGGACACCCATATCTCCATAGTGGTTTGGTCATTTTACTTGAAATTTGAAGGGTGTTGAGGGGATGTCCTAGAGATGTGAATAATGTTGTTTAGATGTTGGGAAATGAATTAGTTGCAGAGATATTCAATGACAAAGTTAACATTTTTCCCATAGGATTGCATTGTGGTCTGTGTCATGACTTTCAGCGCCATGGTCTAGTGGTCTGAGTCTTGGAAAGTAGAAAGAGCTTGGGCGTAGGAACATGCCAGCTTTTGTTTGGTGAAAAGATATTAATCCATTCAAAAGTTATTACAATTTGAAGTTCACTTTATAGCCTATTGGAAAATGTATATGTATTTTTTTTACAATGTCCATGGGGAAGACCAGATGTCCCTAGGGAAGAGCAGATGGACCAAATTGGGATGCCCATATCTCCATAATGGTTTGGCATTTTTACTTGAAATTTGCAGGGTCTTGAGGGGATGTCATAGAGATGTGAATTATTCTATTTAGGTGTTGGGGAATTAAATGATTGCAAAGTCATTCAATGACAAAGCTGATATTTTTCCCATAGGATTACGTTGCGGTCTGTGTCATGATTTTCAGGGCCGGTTTCTCGGAAATGAAGCGAGATACAGACTTTTCGCTACTGGTAGCCTAGATAAGTGATCTATGCTACTGGAAAAAGATTTGAAATTGTTGAGCAAGCCTGCAGTGGAATTTCTTTTGTACATTGCACGGCTTATGAGACATTGTGAAATTACTGTCACAAAGGTTCAAAGAGAGCCTCTCCAGTGCTTTTCAGTGCCCATATCTCAGAAACGATGTAAGATATAGGTTTGGTCAATGATGCCTCATAATTTACTCACTGTCATGGTTACAATGATACTTGAATTTTTTTCCTAGCTGTTACAGTTCCCAAGATATGCACAAATTACTGTTACAAGCATTCAGTGGCCGATAGGGCTGCAGTATGGCTCTCTAGTTATGCGTAAGTGGGAGCACTGTACTGGAAGGCTGCGCTCCCATAGATCCATATTGTCATGCAAAAATGGGCTAGTTGGTGGGAGAGCGGGGCCCTCTGCCACCAATACATGTTTTTTAATAGTTATTATAGGGGTGTGACCCCCTATGTTTAGGGTTGAGTAGACACTATAATGTTAAACCTCAAATTTTGTGCATTAATAACTTTGCAACTGTTCAATGGATTTGCACAACATTTGGAATGTACAGTTTGGTATGGTAGATCTCTTGATTTACCAAGTAGCTTTTTGGTTGGACATATGGTTTTTGGCCAGTGAAGCACCAAAAAATTCACTTTTCCCCACTTTTGTTCATATTTTGTCCGTGGTGCTCTGTGGATACCATTTGGTCTATTGGTCTGATTCCTGAGACGTAGAAAGAGCTTGAGCAAAGAACATGGGCCTGATTCTAGAAGGGTGGTGTAGTTTGCAGCTGAACGCAACCTGCGGCACCCGCAACTGTGACATTGACCCTGTGCCTACTGTAGAAGAGGCAGGGTCTCCACAGCAAAGTCCTGTGAATTGTAAAATGCGGCAAGGTAAGCCACACAGAGGGTGTACCTGAACAGCATGTTGCAACCCACTGCCACAGGTCACAAGTGCACCCCCCACCCATGCCCCAGCCCCAGGGTCATCCACCGCCAATGCGGCACATCACCAGCCTTGGTAGTCCAGTGCTGCCCCAAACTGTACAGCAGTAAAATATAGAAGCATTCCCCGATTCCCTGTTAGGCCAGTGCCCCCCTGAACTGTACATTTCCATAGCATAAATAATTCCAATCCTTGGCAGGCTAGTGACCCCCCAAAATGTACATTACCATACTATAAATAATTCCCGATCCCTGGTAGGCTAGTGCCCCCCAAACTGTACATTTCCATAAGATAAGATAAATAATTCCTGATCCCAGGTAGGCTGGTGGCCCCACCCCCACCCAGCCATGCAGCCAACCCAGCACCCCCACCCATCCCCAGCTGGCGACTACAGCCACCTCTCACCTCCATGGCCAGCTGCTGACTGAGTGCTGAGTGCTGAAATGAATTTCTGAATGCGTCAGTGCAGTAGCACTAATACTGCACTCAGTCAGTGGCTGGCCATGGAGGTGAGAGGTGGACTGTGTGCATCGCGGCTGGGATGGGTGAGGAGCTGGGTGGGCTGGCATGGCTGGGTGGGGGCCACTAGCCTACCAGGGATCAGGAATTATTAACATATGGAAATGTACAGTTTGGGGAGCACTAGCCTACCGGGGACCGGGAATTATTTATATTATGCTAATGTACAGTTCAGGGGGGGCACTAGACTACCAGGGAATCATGAATTATTTATACTATGGAAATGTACAGTTGGGGGGCACTAAACTGCCAGGAAATCTGGAATTATTTATATTATGGAATTGTACAGTTCAGGGAGGGGGGGCACTAGACTGCCAGGGATAGATTATTGCCACATATGCGGTGGGCGACTTGCAGTACAGGGCACAGGTGTGGGGGATGGCAGTGCCACCTGTGGAGCATCTGCAAATGGCTGTTTTGGGGGCTGGGGGTATGGGTAGTCCTGTGGGGGCCCCACTGGGAGTGTGCTGGTCATGGGGTGGTAACTGTCACTATGAGCACTGGACAACCGACGGGTCTACAGGCCCCTAGGGGCATCCGTAAGTTATACCAGCTAATTGCTGGTATAACTTATGCTGCTGGATCTCCTCCGGGGGTTCTTGTAGAATCCCGATGTGAGCACTTTGTGGCTGCCCTTCTAGAATGGGGCCCAACTGCTGCCATAAACCCCCTAGCGCCATGTCATAGGGGGTTTATACAGCATAACAGCTGTTTGGTGCAAGTGGCCTGTGACATGTTGCAGATCACTTTGTAGAATCACACATTTCGCAACTGCTGGCATAAGTTGTTACATGCACCATTCTGTATAGGATTACACTGAGGTCTGTGTCATGACTTTGGTGTCATTATCTCAGAAACAAAGTGAGATACAGACTTTTCGCTACTGATGGTGCAGATCACCTAAAAAGATTTGAAATTGTAGAGTAAGCCTGCAGTGGAATTTTTCTTGTACATTGCACAGCTGATGAGATATTGTGAAAATACTATCACATGGGTTCAAAGATTGCCTGTCCAGTGCTTTCCAGTGCCCATGTCTCAGGAACGATGTGAGACACAGGTTCAGTCATCCAGGTGTTGTATGAAGCACTCACTTTCATGATTACAATGATGCTTGCGTTTTTTTTTCTAGCTCTTATGGTTCGCAAGATATCTGCAAATTGCTGTTACAAGGGTTTAGTGCCCTATAGGGCTGCTGTATGGCTCTGTAGCTTTGCATAAGTGGGAGTGCAGGCCCAGATGGCCCACACTCCCATGGATGCATATTGTTATGCAAAAATTGGCAACTTGGTGCGCACCCACTAATACATGTTTTTTTTACTAGTTATATTACACTTCTTTCAAAAAGTAAGGACATTCGTGGCAAAAAATGCATTTAATGGATCATTTAGGGTTAAAGCAAAAAAATCCGGAAATGAAACATTAGGTATGAGCCCCTAACACACCCCCAGACCCCGCAACCCCATTCTCCACAGACTGACAGATGCCAGGGTGTGCCAATGGGGTTGTGAGGCCTAAATCTCAACCCATTCTCCTTTACTGTGGCATGTCAACCTGCTTACACATGGAAAGGGGTGACACCCCGGCATCTGTCAGTCTGTGGAGGATAGCGGTGTGGGGTCTGTGGGGTGGTTAAAGGCTCAACATTAACGTTTCATTTCCTGACTTTTTTGCTTTAACCCTAAATGATGTCTGTTGATCTGTGGAGGGTGGGGAGGTGGGGTTGGGGTGTTAGGAGTGGGAATCCTGGGGGTGAGGTTAGGGTTGGAAACCCTAATACCACATTTACCTGCTTTTGTCACTGTGGTATTCATCCTAACCGATGCATTAACAAAGTTTTTTGCAAAGAATTTCCCTTCTTTTTCAGATAGTATAATTGTATCCTCATTTTACTGTGGGAGCGCAGGGTCCTTTGGACCTTGCACTCCCATCCCTCAATCCAGATAATACAACATAGTATAACAGTATCCATATGTCATGGTGGGAGTCCCTCCATTGAGATAGTACAACAGTATCCATATGTCATGGTGAGAGCGCAGGGTCCAAACCCTCCACCAAGATAGTACAACACTATCCATATGTCATAGTGGGAGAGCAGGGTCCTTTGGATCCTGCACTCCCGTCCCTCCACTGAGATAGTACAACTGTATCCATATGCCATGGTGGGTCACATCACTCCATCCAGATAGTACAACATAGTACAACAGTATCCATAAGTCACTTCAGACGCTGCACTTCCATCTCTCCATCAAGATAGTACAATACTGTTCATATGTCACAGTGAGAGCACAGGGTCCTTTGGACCCTGTGCTCCCATCCCTCCACAGATGCACATATGTATCTCACTGTGAAAACACAGGGGTCTCGGGCCACTGCTATTCCACACATCAAGTTATGAGCAGTTATACCAAAATTGCAACAGTCACAACTCTGTCATCTCAAATAATTTTCACCCCAAATGTTCAACACAACCATCTTTGCACCTCACCACATGTACCCAGTACAACAAACTTTCAAACCACCATGAAAATGTAATTCCACACAACTGTAACACTGTTTTTGTGCCACAGTTGTGGAAGAACATTTTCAATAGGATTTGAAAAATGACAGCTGTACTGTTCATGAGATGGTGTGGAAAAATGGCAATGTCAAAAATCTGGACTGAAAACAGGGAAAATTGGCGACATTATGAGCGTGTGTAGAAACTGCACAATGCATGCTCATAACATGGTAATTTTTTGGAATGTTTTCACCAGATTTTCAACATTGGCATAATGGGACCTCCCGTCATGAATAGTGCAACTGTGATTTTGTTAATCTATTCAAAAGTTGATTTTGAACAGTGACTGTGCCATTCTGCACCACAGGTGTGAAAACACATTCTCAGTAGGATGTGTAAAATGACTGCTATACTGTTCATAAGGAGGTATGAAATAATGGCAATGTTGAAAATCTGAAGTGAAATTATTAAAAACTGGCAACGTTATGAGTGTGCATATAAACAGTGCAACACACGCTCCTATTGCAGTCATTTGTTGGAATTTTTTCACCAAATGTTCAACATGGGCTTTTTGGGACCCCACCTCATGAGCAATAGCACTGTCATTTCTTGAATCTGTCCCAAAAGTGATTCCATTCAGAGACCACAAAATCACCTCTCAGGACCAAGAAATGAAATGACAGTGCAAGTGTTCATGAGGAGGGGTTCCAAGAACCCCATGTTGAAAATTTGGTGCAAAAATTCCTAAAATTGACCGAGATATCAATATAAGTTGAAACCCTCCCCCTCACTGACACCCATTATACAACTTACCTTCATTCCTCAGATCGCAGTTCAGCTTTGAAGAGTGCTGATGTGTCCGAGTCCAGAGAAGATCACCTCACCCGATCCCCAGAGGGTAAGTATGAGAGAGGGGGGTGTGGTGATGTGGGTGCGTAGCGGGAAGGTGGGGATGGGGGAGGGGGAGTGGGGAGACAATGATGAACCATTTTCTCTTTTTTTCAGGTTTATTTTTAACATAAAAGACTATGAGGGATGGTTTTCTGTATTAAAGGGATAATTTATTTAAAAAATAATTATGGGCACACTGTGGTGGGCTCCCAGTGTGCCAGATGAATCTGGGGAGCATACACGATGCTTACAGGGGGATTGGGCACCCCTGTTGGCAGTGAAAGTGTCAGTGGATGGAGCAAACTAGTTTGATGCAGGATCCTGCATCAAATTGTTTGCAAATTTCAATGCAGGATTCTGCATCGAAAAAAATACATTGGGGAGACAGTTTTCTTTTTCCATAGGCTTTGTAAATATGGGCACACTAGGTTGGTCTCCCAGTGTGCCAGATGAGTCTGAGGGGGGTATACATGATGCCAACAGGGGGATTTTGCACCCCAATCAGCAGTAAAAGTGTCAGTGGATGGGGCAGACAATTCTTTTTCAAAAATAGTCATTAATGTTACAGTTGCTTGACAGCCCGTATCTTTAAAACCACAAAATCCAGCCACACAAAATGTGGCTGGTCAAGAGTCCTATCCCTGGAGATTATGCGTGCCACAATTTGTGCATATCCATTGAATGGTTCCAGAATTATTAATGTTCACAGATTAAACAACTTGGTCTCATTTTCACAAGCAGACTAATTTTCACAAATGGTTTATTTTCGTGCTAAACACTTAACTTTTCCCATAGGAAACAATGGGAAATTTAAAACTTTAATTACTTTTAAACAGATTAATGTGTTTTTACCAAACCTTCAAAAAAAAAACATCTGTGAACCAAGGGCTTTCTACCCTGAAAATTTCAGTCCACAACATAAAACTGTTTCTGATATCCAGGATGACAAAGAAATTATAAATAATTAAAATTGTTCTGTTTATTTAACAATTTATATCTCAGAAACCACTTTTCTGATTCCCAAAAAATTTGGCAGGTCAAGAGACCTGTATGCAGTGCTTAAGCATGCCACATTTCATGCCAATTCTTTTAACGGTTTCAAAGTTATTAATCCTCAGATTATGAACTTTAATATAGAAGTGCACTTTCACGCCAACTGTACTGGCACAACTGCGACATTATACTTGATAGATAGATAGATAGATAGATAGATAGATAGATAGATAGATAGATAGATAGATAGATACATAGATAGATAGATAGATAGATAGATAGATAGATAGATAGATAGATAGATAGATTTTTTTTTATTTATTTCTATACATCCTCTAGCTTTCTCCATGTCCATTGGTTCCATGGCCACACATCAGTATCTGCTGTGAATCTATATGATGACACAGGTGGCCAGGACTTGTCCCCAGTCCACTTGTTCCCTGGCCACACATCATCATCTGCTGGGAATCTATATGGTGACACTTGGCTTCAGCTTACTGGACTAAGGGCTCTGCCTCTGGACTCAGTTCAGAAGTTTTGGTCTTGACTTGTTTGTTCAGCTATCCAATGCAAAACTGATGTTCTATTGCTGTTGCATTATGTTCTCTTGATGTTGAAGTGCTCTGGACTGTTGAAGAGTGCTTTAAATAAGTAAAACGTTATTACTCTACCACCGTACTGGGTCAGTTTTCTGTATAAGGAACAGCGAAGTGAAAACTGTGCAGTGCATACAGCACTGGGAAGTGTAGCGACAGGGCACAAAACCCCATAAGGCAGATATATAGCATGCACATTTTTCTACCCTGTCAAAGATGGCTGGAGGGGAGCAATAATGCAGAAGTGAAGACCAAGCTGGGGAAGTGGTCCACCCAGCAGCTGCCGTGGCTGATTTTCATTTTTATTTTTATGGTGCCTTTCAGATACCAAGGTGTCTTTCATAAAATTTGACAACTTAAGCATAAAATAAAATAAAAATAAATATAATATAATAAAATAAAAATTAAAAGTGGTCAGAATTACAAAACTAGTCCCCAAAAGCATGACTCCATAAAATAGTTTTGAACACCTCTTTGAATCCCTCCATGGTCGGGCACTCACGTACCTGATGGGGTAGAGAATTCCAAAGGGTAGGGGCCACATGCATTAAAGCAAAGGCCCCAGAAGATTTTAAACAAACCCTTGGGCTCTCTAGAAATCCCTCATCAGTCAAGCGGAGAGATCGCCCAGGGCAGTAAGGGATCAGGAGCTCTTTCAGGTAGTTTAGGCCAAGTCCATGTAGGGCTTTATAAGTCAGAAGTCTGACTTTGAAGGTGATTTACCACTGAACTGGTAGCCAGTGCAGCTCATGCAGCACTGGTGAAATATGACAGGACCTAGAGGTTCCCATCAATAGCTGGGCCACTGCATTCTGCACCACCTGCAGGTGATGAATATCCACCCCCAGGAGCCCTAGGTAAAAGGAATTGCAATAGTCTAGGTGAAAGGACACAAAGGCATGGACCAGCGTAGGCAGGTCATCAGACGGAACTAGGTGCTTAGCTCTGGAGATATTCCTCAGGTGATAAAAGGAGGATTTGACAATGACCGACACCTACGAATGCAATGTCAAGCCCGCATCAAAAATTACCCCCAGGTTTTGCACCTGTTCAGAGGTCTGGAGTGAGAGACCCCCGAGAAAAAGTCCTGAGGTTAACCCCACCCCCAGCCCCTGTATCCGGCGACCCGGATCCACCACCAACACCTCAGTCTTTACCAAGTTCAACTTCAGCCAGCTCAAATCCATCCACTCCTGGATCTCTGAGAGGCAGTTATTAAATACTGAGAGGGCTCTATTCTGGTCAAGTGCAAAAGAAAGGTAGAGCTAGGTATCATCGACATAACAATGAAACCTCAGCCCATAGCTTCTTACAATGTCTCCAAGGGGTAGCATGTACACTGTGAATAACATGGGGGGGAAACACTGAACCCTGAGGAACCCCACATGACAAAGGGGTTGGGTCAGAGGAATAAATCCCCGACACCACCCTTTGAGTTCTTGCAGTGAGGAAAGCTGAAAACCACCAGAGGACTGTTCCTGACAGGCCACAGATGAACCTCAAATGATCGAGCAGGACCCCATGGTCGACAGTGTTAAATGCTGAAGAGAGATCCAAAATGCCAAGATGGAATGACTCTTCCGATCTCTAGCCATCAGTAGTATGCCTGTTTTGAAAACCAGACTGGAGAGGCTCGTAGACATCATGGATGGTCAAATGGTCCTCCAGTTGTATGGCAACTACTTTCTCAATCAACTTGCCCATAAAGGGAAAGTTTGAGATTGATCTGTAGTTTGCATGACAGTCTAGGTCCAAGGAAGCTTTCTTCAGGAGGGGTGTCACCACTGCCTCCTTCAGGGAGCTAGGAAATACACCTGTTTCCAGGGAGCACCAGACTATTCATGCTAGGATCAGGCCAAGAATGTCACTACAACCCAAAATCAGGGTAGTTGAACCCAGATCCAAACTATAGCACATAGGGCGCATACCCTGGACAATCCTCAGGATGTCCCCAAACTCCGGCTGGCTGATGGAACTCCAGGAAAACTGAGGTGCAATGTCCAAATGCCAGTCTATAGAAATGCCAAAGTGTGCCGGAAGGAGTTCTGTCTGGATGTTTGCCACCTTAGCCGCAAAGAACCGAACAAGTTCCTCACACTCAACTTGTGAAAATGCTCTCTGAACCTGTAGACAGGCTGGGCTGCACAGTCTGCCCATGGTTCAAAAGAGCTTAGTTGGTCAGTTCCAAGTGGCCTCAATCTCCCCAGACAGGAACTTTGCCTTCTTATGGGCAATTGCAGCTTGTTAGGCTTGATAATGGTCCACCAGTCCTAGGTGGTCGGTATCAAGGGCAGATTTCTGCCAGCAATGCTCTAACCTTCATCCTAGTTGCTGCATCTCCCTCAAAGATCCATCCAACCAAGTGGACCGAGGGTGAAGGGAGAGAGGACGAACACGGACAGGAGCAATGGCATCAAAAGTCGAATTTATGGCATGATGATAGGTCACAACTAGGGCTTCTGGGTCATTAGTTGCCAGTGGAAGAACAGATAAATCAAGCACTGCCGCCAGGCCTTCAGCGCTTAAGTCTCGTAAAGGGCGGGTACCTGATCATCTCCACAGGGGCAGGCCTAAGAAGGGTGGTTGCAAAAACTGAAATGCACGGTGTATTGGTCAGAGCATCCAACTGGTTCCACCCTCAGTTCCTAGGCGTCAACCTCCAGGTGGAAAACCAAGTCAGAGGGATGAGCCACAGCAGTGCAGGGCAGCTTTTCGTCTGTGGACTGGGGCTCAAATCCCGGTCCCAGACTTTTACGGACCGCATTGAGAGGTATTGTTTTTTTTTGGCCACTGCTGGTGTTTCTCCACACCCCCGTATTGACCCCCCAGAAATAATTATATTAATAGGTGGGGTGGGGGGTGCAGCCCCTGTAAAGTGGGGTGTGGGGGTAGAGTCCCTTCAGAAAATACTTAAGTCCATTGCTGTTTGCACTGACATTCCTGTCAGCATTGTGTTTCAGTGCCGACAATGTATACACTGTATTTACAGCGCGGTACATTGCTGCACTGTTATTGTGTACAGCGAGATGGCCCCATGCCCTCTACTACTACTCATTAGTCACTCAGTCCATTCTTACCTTTCCCTTCTATTGTCCTCCTATAGACTGATACATAAAAAGAATTTGCCAGCTCCTGACACTGTCTTTAAATTCACTTCTCCTCTTTATATCACCTATGAACCCTAAAAAGCATTATTCAAAAGTGAGAATAATCAGTCTGTCTAGCATCAAGATTGATGCAGACAAATACAAAATTACATCCCCCCAATTACAAGCACCACAGGTAGCGCTTGCAAATCAAAATGAAATAAATTTGGCTGACTCGGCCTTAAAGTAGAACTGCATGGTGCAAAAAATCCTCACAAATAATCTGCAAAGCTTGAAAACAACAAACCACAGACACATATGTAGAGATGTGCTAACTTGGGAAACTCCGCTCTACAGATTAATTCACAGATTTCCCCTTGTTTCGTAAAGTTAAACGACAGTGCAAAGTCCAAATTCACTCAAAACTGGTAACTCTGCCAAATGTGGAGTTTGGCAACTCCGCCAGTGGAGTTTGGCACAGAAGAAGTTGTTCAAAGAAGTACAACTGTTCCCATTCCCCAATCACTGGCCCAATCTTTCCTTAGTGTCTAGTGGTCCCCCCCGAGCCGATCGCTGGCCCAATGTAAAAAAAGACACTTGTCTAATGCCTAGTGCCCCTCCCTCACTGATCCCCACCCGATATTTGACACTTTCCCTCTTGTGTCTAGTGGTCCCACTCCCCACCCGATCAACCACCCAACATAAAGGTGTCCTTTGGTCCCCCCATCCTGATCCCTTGTAGAAGATAATTCCCTGTTGTCTAGCAGTCCTCCTTTCTATCCCCAATCCCCTGTAATTAAAAAAAAAAAAACAGGTAGTCCATTCCCTGGTGTCTAGTGGATCCTTCACTCTGGTAGGTAGCACCCCACCACCCTGCTCCCCCCTCCCTTACCCTAAATGGGTGACTGGCAAACCCCTCTGCTCTCTACCATGGCTGGCCACCCAACTGAGCTGTTAAGGAATTACTGAATTTTTGTATGGGCTCATTCATTGACACGGCGGCTGGCCATGACAGAGAGTATAAAGCTGTGCTGATCACCATCTCAGGGTTGGGATGGAGGGGAATAGCATGGTGGACCCTCTTTAAGGGTCCACCATGCCATTCCTCCCACCCTGACTCGGATCTGGTGACAGCATGGCTCTCCACCTTCCATCTCACATGGCTGGCTGTAGATTGAGCCGTCAATGAATGAGTGTGTACTTATACAATATGCACTCATTCATTGACAGCTCAGTCTGGCAGCCACCCATAGTGAACTGTGGAGGGTTTTGCAGGTCACCTGCTTGGGGTCGGGGTGGGGTGGAGTAGGGGTGGTGCACCTAGTGGGTGGGGGTGGGGGTCCTCTAGATCCCAGAGAATGGACTTTCTGTCTTTGTTTGGTTTTTTTTATTACAGGGGATCAGGGATAGGGAGGGGGTTATGCTAGACACCAGGGAATTAACTTCTACAGGGGATTGGGTGGGGGGACCACTGGACACCATTATGTCAGGCAGGTGATTGCATGTGGGGAGGAACCACTGGACACCAGTGAATCATTAAAGGGTGGGAACCATTATGATTGGGCATAGGTGTGGGTGGGGTGGACCACTAGACACCAGGAAAAGTGTCAAACATTGGGCCGGTGATCAGTGAGAGGGGACAAATAGACACCAGGGAAAGTGTATTTTTTTAATCCTAATATCAGACTGCAATTGGCAGGGGGAAAACTAGACACCAGGGAAAGATTGGACTGTCGGTTGACAAATTTGCCATTTTTAACTTTCCCTTGCTTTTGGGTTTTCTTAAGTGCAATTTGCACTTAAGAAAACAAAACAAAAGAAAGGCAAACTTACGAGTGGTAAATTTCGTATCAAAAGGGAAACTTCATGTTGCTAGCCTTGCTTGTAGAGCAGAAAGCAGCTAACTAAAAGAAGCTACATTTTCTTATTAATTTAACACTTATATCTCAGCAGGAGTCAGGGTCTGTTCAGATTAAGCAGACAGATACTTTATCAGAAGTAGAAGGGGTCTTATTTAGGGTTAAAAAAAGAAAGAAAAGAAAGAACATCAGTGTGTGTTCTGTACTGCGAAGGGTACTGTATCAACTTACTTTGCTAAACCAGTAGGAGGAGAGAGAGCTTAATTAGGGATGTGGCTTAGACACTATAAAAGCAGGTGACTCAAATTACAACTTCCTGTTGCTAGCCTTTTTTCTTACTAATTGCCCTCCATCCCACCCTAAGCCAGTTTTACTTTTATGGCCACTGGATTTGACTGTCAACAGGAACTTCCTGTTTGGCAGTGGGAAGGGAAGGATCATAGAGAAACAATGGTTTTGTCAACCCTGTGTGGTACCATTTGCTTCTAACTGACTCTTCAGTGAATAACAGAGCATTGTGGGAACCTGGAGGACTAGCAATAGGCTAGTATACCTCCTACCCCAAAACAACATCTCTCTGTTAAAAGCAGTGTTGCCTGGTGGTTCTCTTGCCCTTTTTTGGGCTTGTAAACCTTCAACTCACAGAATCTTGCTGAATTTAAGTAAATATTGTTATTTTTACTTTGCACCAAAACCAGAAGTGAACAGATGCTTAGTTCCATTTTTTCAGCTTAAAACCTGCCCCTCTAGTGAGCGGGGCGAGCGTGCATGGAGCCGCATGTGGAGTTCCGTGCAGAGACACGCGCGTTTGCGTGTGCCTGCTGTGTCCGCTAGGCATGCTGAAACTGCTGGCATTAGACAAACTTGGATAAGATGATTTTAGCATATCCTCTACTTAGTAAATATACACCTTTAATAATGGAAAAAGAGTAAGTGTATGCAATGTTTGATGTATAGTGAGGGAAAGTATGGGAGCGAGTATGTATGTGCTAATTGCCATCTGATTACTACTCTTGAAGCATAGATAGCATTTCTGCTTAATATTAAACCAGTTTCTACTGATATTAGGGAATTGGAAATTTACATTGATCTGATGGACGAACAACTTCATTCTAATGAACAATTTCCTTCACATTTAGGTAGCATTTCTATGCCTCCTGATGAGGAGACAATTGTAATGACTAGTACTAGTATACCTGTTGCCCCTGCCCCCTCTTATAAGGTGGATGATTATCTGCCCTCTTCTCATGATAATGATGACTGGACCATTATCACAAAGCCTCTTAAAAAAGGAGGGCAGTCAACACACAATAGTGCCCCTATTGAAACTCGTAATAGGTTTGAGCAATTGACTATATCAAATCAATGAAGTGCTACATGATTTATCCTGTGCATCACCCTCTGTTGATAATAATGGTTTAAAACACTTTTCAATCAGGAGTTAATGCCCATGAATATTTGTCCTAGTAAGCCTCAAGCTACCAAATCAATACCTATTAAGTTAATCGCTCCAGAGTGTGTTAAACAATCACCTGTTTCTGATTCTTGTACCCTACTGTCTCAAAACAAGTGTCAGTCCTGGGAGATTCAATCATTAAGTACATTGACAGGGCGGTATGCTATAGTGACAAGAGCAACTGCACTTGTTCTAGCTTCCGTGGGGCCAGGGTATCTGACATTACCTCCATGATGCCTAAAATTTTACAACATGCGGGGGAAAATCCATTGGTTATCCTACATGCTGGTGTTAATAATATAAACAACATCCCATTTAGTCAGTTACAACAGGACTATGTGGCGTTATGTAACCTGTTACTTGATAGGGGATGCTGTGTATGTATATCTGAAATTCTATCTGTCCTGATAGCAACATCTACCATGACGCATAAAATCAAAGCCCTAAATGAATGGCTGAGAAAGTGGTGTTTTAAGCAGGATATACCCTGTATTACCCACTGGGAATCATTTTCAGATCGTTCTTCCTTGTTTTGCTGGGACAGTTTACATCTCAGTCATAGGGGTAGTACACTTATGGGGAAAAGTATCACTAAAATCATAAATCATTGTTTAAACTAAAAACAATGGGGGAGAATGGGTCTATTTCCAAGTCTCTGAATACTTACCAAAATATTATTACAACTAAATGTAAATTCCTAGCTTTGAATGCAAAATCTTTAAACCAACTCAAATTAGCAGAACTCAGAGCCAAATGTAAAACTTTAAATATAGATGTGGTGGGAGTAACTGAAACTTGGTGGGATGCATCCTCAATTTGGTCCAGAGAAATTCCAGGTTATAAGTTATATCATAAAAACAGATTAGATAAGCAAGGTGGTGGAGTTTGTATGTACATACAAAATGATATTCCTTCTTTTGAAGTGTGTTCTCCCTTTCCTTTGGAAAGTATATGGATTAAAATCTTATTGAAGGAGCAGTCCTATATAACTATTGGTAACATCTATCGACCTCCATCTGCAAATTCAGATTACACAACTGATATGTTTCAAGAAATTACACATTTTCAGAATCTCAAGATAATGTAATATTTGATGACTTTAACCTCCCTCATATTAACTGGGATTCATTCTCAGGACAGTCCTATGCCAAGAAAAGACTAATAGATGTGGTAGTTAGTGCTGGATTACAACAACTTGTTACTGAACCCACTCGAGGTTGTAATATTTTGGATCTAGTATTTACTAATATAGAGCAACAAATTAGCAATTTACAAATTTGGGATCCACTTGGGACCAGTGAGCATTCATCTATTCTTTTTGAAATTCAACAGTTTAAAACTACACAAAGGAAGTTATACTGTATAAAAAACTATAATAAAGCAAATTTTTCTAAAATCAATGAATACTTACAAAACATAAACTGGGAATCTAATCTTCCGAATTGTACAATGCAACAAGCTTGGAACTTTTTTAAAAACATTGTACATTATTTGGAAAATACCTTTATTCCATCTAAGAGGAAATTTAATAATAAAGGAAAAATTCCCCCTTGGTTCAAAAAGACAATTAAAAATTAGATTAAAATAAAAATTAAACTTTTTAGGAAACTTAAGAATAGTCCTGCTCCATTTAAACTACTCTATTACATAAATACAGACTATCTGTGAAAAACTTAAAAATTTATTAAATTGGAAAAAATAAGCTAGAATTTAAACTAGCTTACACAGAAGACTGTCACAAATCTCTTTTCTCCTATATAAATAGTAAAAAAGGTGTATCAAGGACAATTGGCCCCATTATAACCAATGGCTCTTCTCTATCTGATATAGAAACCTCAAATCTCTTTAATAAGTACTTTTGTTCTGTTTTCTTTCCAAAATCACCTATTAGTACATTTAAAGTTCACCACGTAGATTATCATAGGTTCTATACAACTGACATTATACAGGCTATCAAAAAACTAAAAAAAAATACTAGTCCGCGCCCAGACGGTATTCATTCATGGTTTCTGATTGAAACCTTTATAAATATTTCTATACCTTTGTCAATTTTCTTCAACAAATCCTTACAAGAAAGCATAGTACCAAATGATTGGCGTTCAGCAATAGTTACTCCCATATTTAAAAAAGGCAATAGAGGTTCTGTGCAAAATTATCATCCAATTAGCCTGACCTCAGTGGCTGGTAAATTAATGGAAAGAGTAATGAAGTCTCTAATAGATCAAGATTGTAAAAACTTAGGAATTTATGATTCAAATCAGCATGGGTTTACTCCTAAGTATTCCTGCACCACCAATCTGATATCTTTTTACAATAATATAAGTACTCTACTAGATGTGGGTATCCCTATTGATGTCATTCTTTTGGACTTTAGTACAGCTTTCCATAAAGTCTCACATGAAAAACTCATTACTAAAATGCACAATCTAGGTGTGTCACCTGATATTGTCAACTGGACTTTAAATTTGTTGATAAATCATTCTCAGAGAGTCAGAATTAATGATATCTTGTCTGACCCGGGTTGTGTGACAAGTGGTGTACCACAGGGATCGGTCTTGGGACCAACATTGTTTAATCTCTTCATCAGTGATTTACAAACAGGGCCATATAACTTCATGGGTAAATTTGCAGATGATACTAAATTGGGGAGCAAGGTTAATAATCAAGAAAATATTTCTGCATTAAAGAAGGATTTGGAAAAATTAACACTTTGAGCAAATGAAAATCATATGCAGTTTAATCAAGACAAATGTTTAGTAGTGCATTTCGGTGTAAATAATCCAAAAACGATATATTATATAAACGGACTACCACTTCACTCATTAAATTGTGAAAAAGATTTAGGGATATATGTTAATAATAAACTTACATCAAATGATCACTGTGTTAGAACTGCTTGCATGACCAACAGACTTTTCAGGCAAATAAAACACACTTTTGTTAATCGCACTGAACAATGCCTTATTCCATTGTATAGGGCATACTTTAGACCATATCTAGACTATGGCTCCCCTTTCTGGAATCCAAACCAAAAAAAAAAAGACATTACAATTCTTGAACAGGTTCAAAGGAGAGTAACTAGAATGATTCCAAGATTAACAAACTTGGATTATCAGAAGAGATTAAAAGCTACTGGTCTCTTCTTTCTTCAAACTAGAAGATTAAAAGGTGATATGCTTATGGTTTTTAATTTAATAAATTCACCAGATCTAATGGAAAAATGTGGTCTAACACTGTCCAAAAGGAGACATGTTCCAAGACTGCATAATAAACAGCTTGAAGTAAGAACTTATAAAACCAGCAAAAGGGGAAACTTTTTTCCAATAAGAGCATCCATTGTATGGAACACCTTGCCACAAGAATTGGTAGAAGCAACTAGTGCCACTGTCTTTAAAAACAAATTAGATGTTTGGTTGAGGGATAATAGATAAATAATGTCCCACATAGTGTGGAGAACAGTCTTGATGGGCTCTGGCCTTCTTCTGTTCTTTCATACCAAGTAAGTAATATCAAATGATCCACAGAAGCAGATTTTGTGACTTCCTGGAAATTCGACGGGGAATTAAAACATGTTTACATCTCTACACATGTCATCCTTGTTATGACCCATCAGCATGTCAAAACTGTGCATGAGTCTGGAAGTAGGAGAGAACTAACCTGATAATATCAATGGTTTGGTTCATGCTGAGACCAAAATGGGAAAGGAAATTAAAAGACATTAACCCCAGTGTTAAAGTACTGAAGCAAGGATTACCCAGGAAGGAAATTGACAAAAAAGGCAAGTTTCATCGAAATACAAAACTACACATACCCCCTCATGCAAAGCTTAATGGGTAGCATGTGCAAACTACCACAAAAAATGCAGCTGGTTCAGCTTTAAGAAGTACTGCATGGTACCATGAGGCCATGCTAACAATCTGAAAATGCTGACAACAGGAGACCACAGACACATTATTCACCTTTGTTAGCACCCATCAGTGTGACATAGCCAGGCATCAGCCTAGAATGAGAGGGATCCAACCTGATGATATTAAATGGTGTGGGTCACAGTGAGCCAAAATAAGACATGTAATTTATAGAAGAAGAAGCCTGTTGCAAAATCACTGAAGCAAGGACTACTCTAGAAGGGCATTGACAATAAATCCACATTTCAAAGAAATACAAAATTGCACATACCCCCAATGGAAAGCATCATAGATAGCATATACACATTACCATAATCAGCTCAGGGCAAGAGATAGGAAACAGTAGTCGATTCTTGTTCTCTTCAGTCTCTTGTTAGTGTTTGACACTGTGGATCATGGGCTACTCTTGGATTGGCTCAAGGAATATTTTGGACTCACCAGCAAAGTTATCAGCTGGATCAAGTTGTACCCTAAGGACAGGACCCAGAGGATGGTACTGATAGAATACTCCTCACATCCAGTGGCCCTGCACTGTGGGATGCCCCAGGGTTCAGTCCTATTACCCATGATATTCACAGTGTGTATGCTGCCTCTTGGTGAGATCATTAGGTAGTATGGACTTGGGTTTCATTGTTATGCTGATGACACTCAGCTGTGCCTGTCCTTTGCACCTGGGATGCTAGGTGCAGTTGTGTTTACTAGGTGCTTGTCCAAGATTCAGAATGGATATCATCCAGCTGGTTGAGACTGAACCCTGAGAAGACTGAAGTGCTGTTGGTAGAGCTGGGTCGAAGAGGGGAAGTGGAGGCCTCCAGGGGAAGACTGTGCTTTTGCTTGGCCCTTCTAAGTTAGTAGCCTCCTCCAAGCTGAAACATCTGGGAGTCATTCTGATTAACGAGCTAACACTGGAATCTCAGGTGGTGTCAGTAGTCCCTAGTGACTTTAATCATATTTGTAATATTACCTGGATTAAATCCCTCGTCCCTCCTAACAACCTATCCATGCTATTGCATGTGTTCATAACCTTAATGCTCGACTACAGTAACATGATATACCTCAGGGTCAAGAAAGATGTGTTGCAACACCTGCAGCTGCTACAAAACATTGCAGCCTAGCTATGACAGGTCGTCCTAGATTCTGTCAAGTCTTGCTTGTGTTGGGCTAACTGCACTGGCTGCCAGTGAAGTGGCTTATCTCCTTTAAAGTGGGTCTATTGACCTATAAGGCCCTACACAGACTGGGCCCAGGCTCCCTGTTAGAGCTCCTGCACCCTTACACCCCAGGACAACCACTCTGCTCCTGGTAGTCTGGAAAGTGAGGTTAAAATCATCCACGGTCCAGGCATTTGAGGTGGCTGCCCTGGTTCTTTGGAATTTGTTGCCCAGGATACTGAGAGAGGCCCCCTCTGTAGAGGCTTTTAAATGTGGTCTGAAAACCTTTGTGTTCATGCAAGCATTTGGGATTAATTAGAATTGATTAATTAGTTATATGTAATATTAAGATTTCTTGCTTTACGGACTGAGTACAGTCTGTATATTTAAGTATTTAATACCTATGTTATTCTTTGTAACATGGCACTGCACCTCTGGAGGAGCGTGCCACAAATAAATGAAGACTACTACTGGTACTACTACTACTACCATGAAACAAATTTTGCTGGATCAGCTTTATGTATGGTTCTTCCTTGAGTTGGGCAGAGAGGAGGCACAAACCATCACCAGGGTCAATGACTTTAATAGTGCCAACTTTGGTAAGATGGCTACAGTATTGGGGAGGAATGTGGCTACCATAATTCTAGACATGGACACCACCCAGAAATGGGACCTCATAAAGCTGTGGCTGGTAGAGGCCACAAACTCATGCACTAAGTGGAGCAGTAAGAAAGCTAGGTGAAATAAACCAAGCTGGTGGACCAAGAAGTAGAGTCAAAGGTGAGGGAAATAAGGGTGGCTTTTGAACACAATAAGAGGGCCTGCAAAGTAACAGATAAGGAGGAGTATATCAGGAGCTCCAGAGAGGTGAACAGGGTGGTAAGGGCAGCCAAGGCTATGAAGGAGCTAAGGCTTGCTCAAGGGATTAAAAAGGGCAAAAAAGGGTTCTTCAAATATATGAGGGAGAGAAGCAACTGCAGGGAGCAGATTTCTAGAATTAAGATGGGAGGAGAATGGGTGGATAAGAGGGCTGATTAGGCACAGGTATTAAATGAATACTTCTGTTCAGTTTTTTACAAGACAGCAGGAGGTACCTAGACATCAGGGGCAAGATCAGGTAAGGAAAGGGGGGTGCTAGGATGTAGAAGTGGGGTTCCCTGTGCATAGGGTGATGGAGAGCCTAATATCTCTGCAGACTGTTAAAGCACCAGGACCAGATGGGATACACCCAAGGGTCCTAAAGAACTCATGGAGGTCCTGGCTGCACCTCTGACAGAAGTATTCTGCACATCCCTTCTATCAGGATGTATGTCGCTGGATTGGAGGATGGCACATGAGGTGCCTATCCACAAAAGTGGCTCTTGGAAAGAACCAGGTTAATTACTGGCCGGTCAGCCTCACGTTGATTGTGGGGAAACTAATGGAGACTATCCTGAAGGAAAGAATAGTGACATTCCTGCAGGAGAATGGTCTTGATGATCAGTAGCATGGGTTCACCCAGGGAAGGTTTTGTGAGACGAATCTTGTGGTCTTTTATGACAGGGTGACTAGGGCTTGGGATGAAGGCAAGACGGTTGATGTACTATATTTGGACTTCAGCACAGCCTTTGACTCTGTGCCACAAAGGAGGCTGATAGGCAAGCTGAAGCATCTGAGGGTGGAGGATAAGGTGGTCAGATGGCTAGAAAATAAACAGCAAAGAATAGTGTAAAGGGGGGACCTGTCATCACCATGGGCAGTCATTAGCAGGGCCACTGGAAAATTGTGGAAAATGTTACCCCAAAATGCGAATACTTTTTGCAGAAATTGCAGGAAAATTGCAAGCTTCACTATACATCCCTACTGCCCCCTAATAAATCTATTATTGTTTGCTGCAGCAGGTATTGATGACATAAATTGATAGATAAATGGATTGCCACTTTTAAATGCTTTCAATATGAAGAAAGATATGTGTTTTTGAAATGCACTGCAAATTAATTGTTATGTAGCATATCTTCTAAAAATCTAAAGATATCTAGGTCACGCAGTGCTAATTAGATTTTATTTAGTAATTCATAGTCAGTCCATATTGAATAAATCCTGAAACAACATATTTTACCAGTTTCTAGATGTTAAATAATGAAGCTTGTTTAACAACTACTTGTTTTGGTGCAAGAAAAATAAACAGATAACCAAGGTGCCTAAGAAAGTTCTAGTAAAAAAAAAAAATATTTTGTTAAAATAATTACTGTTCTTAATCAGCACTGTAAGTACATTTTAAAATATCATGATAATGAAAGTATAGTTTTAAAAACATGGTATTTGAGCACTACTTGGTTTGTAGTGATGTTACTTGGCTTGCACTTATTTTGTCTATTTGAAGGTAACAGTTTAAATATACTTAACCTGTTCAGCATGTTTTCAGAAATGTTTGCTTTTTTGTAGGCTTTGTATGTAAGTACGCAACTGTGGCAGACTGACATATAAGGAATCACTGTCACCAACCCCCTCAGAAACACATTCAAGTTTATAATTAGCTGGGCCATCTAACTCCTCACACATTTGAATCAAAGCCCTTTCAGAATGAAAGAATGTATGCAAGGAAAACCTACCCTACCATTCAAAAGCAAGCATTGTGGTCAGTGCTCCATTTAGGTGAATGGGGCACCTTGCACCTCTAGTCACACCTATTGTTTCAGTCTCTGTGTCAGCAAAAAGTTTTCTGATAGTCTTCTTTAACATAGATTTTAAGTGCTCAAGTCTACATATGCATGGCTTAGGATTTTGAAATCAAAGCAGGGAAGTGAATCACATAAAAACAGAGTCACATTGGACCACTTCTCACCTCACACTGTATTGTTTTGGTCAAATTCAAGTCTGTGTACTAACCTGTCTGAGTAGACTTCCCTGATAATTTAAATATTTGTTATATGATTTCAGTCAAAAAAATTCAATAAATGTAAGAAAGTGCAAGAAATTGTGGATTTTGTGCAGAGAAGAGTGAAAATTGTGGAAAAATTGTGGACACAATTTTCCAGTGGTCCTGGTCATCAATGGGGTATCATAGGGCTCAGAGCTTGGATATGTGCTATTCAACATCTACATAGTAGATATGGCAGTAGGGATTCAGAGTAGGATAAACTGGGAGCAGTGGTGGTTGGGGTGGAGAGGAGTACTGCAGAAAGACCTAGAAGCTTTGGAGAGATGTTCATGTACCTGGCAGTGGGGATTCAATGCAGGAAAGCACAGGATTATGCACTTCAGAAACAAGAATCCTGAATACAGTTACCAATTGGGGGGTACAGTTATTGGTACTTGTCTAGGAAACAGATCTTATTGTGCTAGTCACAGGCCATATGAATTACTCTGCACAATGTAGGAAAGTGACTGTGAAGGCCAATAGCATGCTGGGGTGCATAGCAGCGGGAATCACCTCAAGTAGTGAGGAGGTGATTCTGCCACTGTACAGGGCACTGGTGATGCTTCACTTGGAGTACTGTGTACAGTTCTGGCAGCCTTCCTAACAAGTTCAGGTCAGAGCCGATATGGCTGTGGAGAGCTTTTGTGATACTTTTACCAATTATTTCTAACGAATTTGCACAATGCGGATCTGCAGAGAAGCAGTTTCAATGTGGTCTTCCTTTTACACATTTTTACAATATATTTTCCTAGAACATGCCCACTGATTGCTATATATTTAGCCTGTTTAGTTCACGGAAGAAATGGCATTTTATTTTTGGGTGGTGGAGCACTGGCAGTAGGATGCTGGAATGTGTCATACATAGGCATGAGCTGTGTGCCAGCGATAATGCCCAGGGGACATACACCTCAGCCGCTCGCATGTGGATCCATCATCCCGGTGCCATTGCACTGCTCAGTGTGGGTGACAGCTGATGCTGTACCCACTCACATGGGTCCCAGAACAGGCATGTTACAGATGACCTCCCATTTGTTTGTACACTCGAGGAACCACAGTCACACTATCCATATCCTGAAACATACACTGCAAATGGCATTGAAGGATACTGCACCCCATGGCACCCAGGATACCTCAGCAGTCTAGAGGGTGACATGTTACACAGAGGAATAGGGGAAAGTGTTTGCCTGCAGCGGTGTATGACAGCAGGAACATACAACATCAACAAGGCATGCATTAGAGTTATGACAATTCCCTCTTATGGTTTGCCAAGGACATACACACGGCTGCAAACACTGGTGGTTCTTCAGCTTGCATAGTGCCACAATGCATCGTACTGCACATGGGTCATTCTAGAGTGCAGGTCCCCAGCCCGGACCCAGTGCAGTCCACAGCTAGCCATGGCAGGGTGTGGAGGGCAGTGCCAGTCTCCACAAAAGGTTGGATATGGGAGGAGCGAGGTTGTCTACATACCTAGGCAGTGGGTGGGGGTCCTCTATGTTATGGATATGGACCATGGTTTCCTCTGGTTCATTTGGGTGCAGGGGGGCCCTACACAATGGAGTGCTTTGAGAATAGAGTTGGATCGATCGGGGATGGGAGAGGGTACCTCTAGTCCACCAGGGCTGCCAGACTGCTGTGTACTTGGGTGCACTTCTGCAGCCTGCCTGTGGGTGGCTGGCCAGGTTAGGCTAGCTATTTATGGTCTAACTGAGGGCTGTGTTGCTCTGGACTGCAAGGGGCACATTCCCACTGAGTATGCCACAGAATGGCATATGAGTGGGAATGCACCCTTGCTTGCATGGCATACTATTTGTGTGCATCCTGGCCCCTTCCCTTGCTGCTGGCATATCCCGCATGTTTAAATATCATGCTGTGGCGCATTGTTGGAGTTGAGCAGCATATCTCACTTTTCCACTGTGATGCGCCATGCATCTCCTTTGAATATGGGGGCCCTGGACTAGGCTACCCTGAAGAAATACATTATCAAAATGGTAAAATAATGACCCCACTGAAAACAAGATATTGCATCTAATCTGGGACAGCCTGAGTAAATACAGTGCAAAAATGTGTAAATGAAGGTCCCTATGTCAATGAGATATAACATTTCTCCTGTGCTATCCAGGATACAAAATATAGGATAAAAAATATTTAAAAGAAATATACTCTAAACTGAACTTCAGTGTGTTCACTAAGATAAACAAACAGTTTCTCTATTATTTTATAACATATTAGAATGCTGTATGTATTTTGAATGTTGTGGCCATGAAGATGGAGTGTACAGAGTGTGTGTGCGTGTGTGCGTGTGTGTATGTGTGTGTATCCAGGATAAAAAATATAGGATAAGAAACATTTAAAGGAAATCTACTCTAAACTGAACTTCACCGTGCTCACTGACATAAACAGTTTCTTGTTTTATAACATATCAGAATGCAGTATTTATTTTGAATGTTGTGGCCATGAGGATGGTGTGTGTGTGTGTGTGTGTGTGTGTGTGTGTGTGTGTGTGTGTGTGTGTGAGTGTGTGTTTGCTGTAGCCCAATATATTTTTTCCCCAAAAAGCATGGTAAAAAATACCTGCTGATTGCTACATATTTAGTATGGGTAGTTCACTGAAGACATGGCATATGTTTAAGTCAGTGCTTATCTGATGGTGTATTTAGAGGTTAAAAAACAGTGTAAATTATGGATTTGCTGGGAAAGGGATGACATTTATGAGGTATGAATCTTTCTTGAATGACAATACATTCCCAAGTGAAACTAGTAGAAGAAGCTCTTTAAATGCTAAGTTTTTAAATGTGCAAGTTGTTGCAATCTGAATGGGGTAAACAAATCTCCAGTTTAATAGGCAACCAATATTTAACAAATATTTAAAAGCTGTTTCAATTTTCTAATGGCATCTGATAAGCAGCTTGGAGTTATGTCTCCAAATTTCTTAATAGAAAGAAAGGAGTATTTTATTTCATTTGGCATGGAAGGATACATTGAAAAGTCCAAAACATGTGTGCCACGATACTCCATTTTCCAGCTACAGATAGCAAGATGGCTGTAGGCTCTGCCCACAGCCATAAAAAAGGACATCAGACTATTGGAGGTGGTACAGAGAAGGAAGATCAATATGCTAATCAGGATGAGGGAAAAGCCTTATGAAGATAGGTTTACGGAAGCTCAATATGTACTCCATGGAGAACAGAAGAAACAGGGGCGATATGATTGAGACCTTCAGATACTTGAAGGGCACACATAGGGTTAGCCATGACAGCCTGCTTAGATATAGAAAAGAAGGGATCACAAGAGGGCATAGTCTGAAATTGGAGGGGGGTTCAGAAGAGAAATGAGAGGCACTTTCTCACAGAAAGGGTAGTAACAGCATGGAATGCTTTGCCTGAGGACCTGGTTTCACAAATGTCAGTTGGGGAACATAAGAGGGGGCGGGACAGGTCAGGGGCAGGATCAGAATGGATAAGGAGAGAGGATAGGGGTATCTCAGATGGTGCTATCAGTGAGAAAGGAGAAGAGAGTGTTGAGGGCCAGCATCAGTACTCAAAATCTGCTGGCATCATCATATGTTTGCATGTTCGTATGTATGTTATACGGTGCCAACAGGACCACTAAAGGTATATAATATGAAAGAGTCAAGATTACCAAGAGTTTGCTTGGAGGAAGCAATAAATTATATGCAAGCTGATTTCTCTTTCCCAAGCACACATGCCTTAGAGAGCATTCTGAAACCCCAGGGATTATTGAGCTGTTTATATAAAAGTGGAATAACTCCCAGGGAATATATAGAGATATATATTAAAGAGAGAATAAGGGATAATTATTATCATAGTGAAATAGAGATGGGAAAAAATTATAAAATCAGTACCTGGTTGGCTCACAGTAACAGAGGAGCTAAGAAGATGGAACACTACCTAAATATACTGAAAGATCAGAAAAGACGAAAAGCACTCACTAGATTCAGATCTGAATATAATGATAACCAATGGTTAAGAGGTATAGTTGACAAGACAAAAGAAAGAAGCTGCAAATGTGAGCTTGGGGAAGATAATCTGACTCACTTGTTAATTGTGTGCCCATTGTATGATTTTGAGAGAAACCTATATCTGGGGAAAATATTAGCATTATTAGATATGGAACCTAGATACCAGGTTACTTACCTTTTAATGTCTAGAAATATGGAATTGTTGATAAATTTAGCCAAATTTTGCAGGAAATTAGAGGCAAAAATCTGCATATAAAATAGAAAGCACTAAACTACCCACTAAAATACCTACAGTATACTACCACTAAAGCAGTAGGTAAGGCTAGAGAGATATTGAGGTGTATTAGTAGGGGTATCACAAGTCATAAGAGGGAGGTAATAATACAATACACTGGTTAGGCCCCATCTGGAGTACTGTGTGCAGTAATGGAGGCTGCACCTGCACAAGGACATTAACAAACTGGAGGCAGTCCAGAGAAGGGCCACCAAAATTGTGCAGGTACAGCATCAGAAAACATATGAGGACAGATTAACGGAGCTCAGTATGTATACTCTAGAGCAAAGGAGAGAAAGAAGTGATATGATCAAAACATTCAAACATCTTAAGGGCATTAACAAGGTGAAAGAGTCTAACATGTTTCAATATAAGAAAAATAGCAGGACTAGAGGACTGCAGCATGAGATTACAGGGAGGCCAATTAAGGGGTAATGTGAGGAAGTTCTTTTTCACAGAAAGGGTGGTGGATGCATGGAGCAGCCTACCTCAGGAAATAGGAGATATGAATACAGTGCAGGGCTTCAAACATGCATGGGATAAGCATAAGTGAGCAATACAGATGAGTATGAATAGATAGGAAATTGACAGAGTACAGGCCTATGGCACATTTGTAAGATAGAAAAAATGAGCAGACTGGATGGGCCTTGAGGTCCTTGTCTACCATCAACTTTTATATTTCTATGTTTGTAGAAATATGTAAATGAAAGATAACAGTAAAATAAACAGATGGAATTAGGGTATTCTATGAAATATGCAATAAATGTGATAAGGAAAATTAAATATATATATGCAAATGGTTTTATTGCAATGAGAATTTTAAAATATGCTAGTGTGTTTGCAAATTTAATGTATAATTGTGTGTTTTATTGTGTTAATTTTTGATAATGTTCATTTTAAAAAAATGTATTAATTTTGTAAAGACAATATTGTTTGTCATGCAATAAAATTGAACTGAACTGAACAGGCCTCATTAACAATCTGTAAAGGCTGAAAACTCACTAAAGGACATGAACAAGGTAGAAAGCAATGAACTATTCAGAGCTGGTTACAACAAGCATATGAGGGAAAAGTGATGCAAATTATCCAGGGAAGGTTCCAAAGGGCTGCAAGAATGTAATTTTTCATGGAGATAGTGGTAAAAGTGTGCAAAAAAGCTACCAGAGTATGTGATGAGCACAAAATCCATTGATAGTTTTAAGAGGGGGTGGATGCCAACCTAAGTATTATACAGTGCAGATAGTGTAAATGAAAACAAATTGCTATTACTACAGTATCTGACTTGATAGTACTATAGCTATCCTACTTGAACATTTTAAAACAGAGCTAATAAGCTGGCTTATGTTTAATTTCATTTTATTTAATTGAAAGCCTATGGACAAAATTGCCTGTATTCATAGGTAACTGTGGTCATATACTTATTGAGAAAAGCTAACAGAGCAGATAATCTCATCCCCAGTCTGAGTAGCTGTTCCTTTTATCTAAATCTCATCAGGCTGCCCACTCTTGGTAGACTGATTGGATGCATCCCCTTTTCTCTGTGAGATAGACAATCACTGCTGCTTAACAAACCCATACTTTTGGAGCCGTGGTCAGCATTTTTAAGGAGAGAGCTCACATCACTATTAAAGGCTGCTTTACAGCTGCTAGTAGGTGTCACCATGTGCAGTCATAATAAGAACCAGTTGGCAATCCTGATGTTATTTAAGGGTGATCCTCATCTTCATATAATATGTGCATCTTTAATTTTCTGTGATCCATCCTAATGTCACGAGAAATCAATATTTCATGAATATCTATAGGTGTGGCTTTAAATGGCATTTTCTGTTCTGGCCGTGTGCATGGCATATTGTATTTTAGGGAAAACTGTGAATTACATCTACATATGTTACACAGAGTTCCTAAATAGGCATTAGTGTAACCCCTCTTAGGGGAGAATCATGAATGGGTGGTGTCCAGGGTTTCTGACAGAACCCGTAAAGGGTTAACTTTTCTTTCTTTCTTGAGGAGGTTGTCAGCCATTGGTTTGGAGAATTTCTTGTGGGCGGGACTCGTTTGACCTGTGAAGGAGACCATAGGCTGGAGAGTTCAGCCCTAAGGCAGGAGTGGGGCAATTGCCCACTCCTGCAGGAGCCTTTGGTTTTCTTTATGGAGTGGCTCTAGATAAGGTCCACAGTGGACGTAGTGGTGGCCATAGTCTACGAGACCTCTGTGTGGTGGGTGACCCACACTGAGAGAGGGAGAAGTGAAATACTTTGCTTGACACCCAGCAACATTTGAACCAAGGGAGAATGGACTGCCTAGTCTACAGCATACTTTTGAAACTGGACACCTCATCCACGGTGGGGAAAGCCATAACTTTCTAAATGGCCTTTGTGGCAGATGGAAACAGGGAACTGAAACACAGATAAGTGAGTATGGAGCAAGCCAGAACCCAGGCATTAGGGGGTGTTAACGTTGGACAACCCTGGGGTATATGCCACCTGTTTTTTTTGATTCAGGGAGTACAGAAGCGCAAGGGCTTTGGGATGAATGTTGCCTGTATTAGCTAATGTAGACTGTGGCCCCAGTGGAGTAGGAGACTGTGGTTTGAGTTGAGAGATTTGAAAGAAACAGGATGCAGACCATTGGGAGTATAGACAGTAAAGGGAAGCTGCCTGTACTGAGGGTGGGAAAAGTGAAGCTGCCTGCATAGTGAGAACAATATTGAGTGGGGGAAAAGCAAGCTGCCCTTTGATATTTCTATACTGAGTATACTGAATGTGGGAAGAATAAGCTGCTATTGAATATTTCTTAATGAGTACTGTACTGTGTGAGCGAAAGGAGAGCTGCCTGCATTTGGATTTGATGCATCCTTATGTCAGGACTCTGGAAATGGACATTAAAATGGGCAATGCATAGACATTGAATTATGTGACCCCTGGGTTCTTTTGCCATACTGTTTCCCCAATGGGATAAAGCAACATCAAATCCCTTGAACGCCAAGGAGCATAAATTATTTTATTAAAGGATACTGGCTTTTCTGTTAACTGTTGCCTGATTGTATATTGCTTTTGCCACTAATCAACTTTGCCACCCAGGCCAGCACTCCATTGGAAAGTCAGTGTCCAGGTTCCAAAGAGTAAATGAAAGTCATCCTAGAAGTTTCTGTTGTGGTCACCTTCCTCCTCACAGATATGCCACCAGCATAGCCCTAGACAATGAAGAAGGGGAGGGCTACAAGTTGGGCACATGCAGGATCTTGGGGTGCCCCTTCTGCAATAAATTGATCCCTCAGACATAGCTGGGTGATGTTATGGACTATTCTGGGATCTGCAATATGGTGCTGGGGATGGTGAGGAATCTTGCCCCAGGCTTGGCATTTCATGGCTTGCCATGAGAGACTGGTGGTTTAAACATGTGAGGAACATGCTGATAGTTGTAGAACCATTGCCTGTTGAAGAGGAGATTGGTCCACTGTCTAATAGGGGGTGTGGTGAGGACTGTTTGCCTTTTTGATCAGGTGTGCCTAAATAGAGGAGCTTGATGATCATGGAAGAAAGCAGCTCTTCCCTTGCTAGTATTTATTATCTTGCCAGTGATAACCATAACATGCCCAATGTCTCCCATCTCTGCCTAGTTGGGTGATTTGTGGTTTACATTGGGACTCCTGAAGAACAGTATTCCCAGGGAGAACAGTGTGATACTGTCAGTGAGAACATGGCACAAAATCCAGCAACATCAGATTTAAATGTTCCCTCACACTTGTTTGATGACTCTGGGAGATAGTTGAAAGGGCAGCCACTACCAGGGAGTGTAACCTTTGCAGATATGAGGGTCCTGAGGTTGAGTCAATGCCAGTATGCACTTGGTACTGTGAGGTGTGGCAGTGAGCAAATGTGACTTTTCCTCCTATTGGCCCACATTGATGTCAAAGCCACACTGCTGCATCAGTGGCATCAGAGGATGCCTTTTTGGAGGGCTGGGAAAAACATATGGTGGCTTCCCTCCCCGAAGATGGAGTTGAGAAAACTGGACCCTAGTGTAAAGGTGGACTCCACTGTTCAAGCTACTGCACCCCCAACAGACAGCATTGCAACATCAGTGGAGCTAAGCACAGGTCCTGGTTGCAACTCACCAGACCTTAAAGTTGTGTCACCACCTAAATTATTGACCCCAGATCATTTCTGTGCACCCACAGGGGGAAAAAATGCAGCAACAAGAGCAGTTTGAAGTTGATTCCAACCTACAGAGTGCAGCATCAATTGTGCCAGCTGAGGTGTTAGGAGCCAGCAAATTGGTAAGCTTCTTGACTAGAGAGCAAAAATCTGGCCCTTTAAGTGAACAGTCCTCATCAGGCCAGGAAGAGAAGTCTGATTTGGAGGTGGAGGATGCATGGGAAGAAAAGCATGAAGAGCCATTTAAGGAGGTTCCCCTGCTCTGCTATTCAGAAGTCCTGGCAACTCCTGGGTGCCCTGTGCCACATGGAGCCCTTAAGATTAGGCCCTGTCTGGAGTACCTGAAATGAAAGCATCAGTACAATGAGGGTGCATGGCTTCCCTCATGACTAGCACTACATACAGCCATATGAAGTTTCCCAGAGTGGTCCCAAGTTGAACTAATTATTTGGAGGCAAGTCAAACAAGATTATACTGAATATGAGTACCCCTACCTTCTGGAGATGGTTTGGAAAATCATAGAGAGCAAGAGAAAAGAGTGGGTGTACAATGCTATCCTCCAGAAGATCTATCAGAAGCATGGTTTGAGTGCCCAAAGTCATTCTCTACAGCTGCAGCTGCAGGAAGCTCAGAGAGTAGCTAAAGACATTTGTGTTTGCCATGTATATGATGGACTGACACTGATTAAATATTATGCACTGATGCAGGACCTGAAAGGAGGAAGAATAAGATATAGCAAAGAAAGTCATGATTGCTATGGATGTCCATGTACCAAGCCAGACTACAGGTATTACTTCAATTACCATGGACTCCAGAACTGGGAATACGTTGCCTGCAAACCACTCAATGTGAGACTGGCTGATGGGTGAGATCATTCCTTTCATTATTCAATCTGAACTGACATGGTGTACTGGCCCATTGGCCTATGCCTCTGGACTTAGTGTCTTTGAAATTATAGTTACCCTTTCATATTTTGGATAAGATTAATGACTGATAATGATTATTAGATGGCTTAAGAATTTAAATAATCACTGTGTGCCAATAGGGCTATTTGATAACACTACGTAAAGATGTCATATGTCTTTTACACCATGTGTATCTATAATGTTGTTGAAAAAATGGTAAAAATGGTAGTGTTAATGTTTGGGTTTGGGTATTGCAATTCATAAAGTGGTTTACTTTACCCTTGAGTCTTGGTGGGTTAGTAATACTGTGATATGTCTGTGTCCATATGGGGAAACAATGGTTTTATGGGGAGCCGTGTGGCATGAGATTCTTGATTTGACATTTGAGTTGGGGAAAAATTCTAGGCAGTTATAGTTAGGCAGCTAGCTTGCAGGAAGATTTGGGGGATTTACAATTTACGCTGCATGCTTTGGGTAAGTTACTGTTTAGGAATAAGTAGGATAGTGATTAGACCTGGGGCACCATTCACTGGATGCTTGGGCAGTCCGTCTTGAGAGTCCAGGGGGCTGGGCAGCCAGGTGGAGTTTGCGTGACTTGTGTGGATCAAGCTTTAGGGACCCCTGTTCTTAATAATAGTGCATTCCACCTTTGTGGTGAGACAGCCTTAAGCCCTTCTGGAACCATAGTAGGAGGGAAGTGTGCATACCCTTTCTGCTATGGGATGTGGGAGGATAGCTGTTTGATGCCTTGGGAATGTTCACAGAAGATGTCAAGCTTTAAAAGGGGGTGAGTTGCAACCCCATTGGGGGTAGAATCATGAGTGGATGGTGTCTGAAGATTTGGTCTAACCCCTAAAGGGTTAATTTTTCTTTCCCTCTCAGGGAGGTTGTCAGCCATTGTTTGGGAGCATCCCTGAAGGGTGGGACTCATTTGGCCTGTGAAGGAGAGTGTGAGCCAGAGAGTTCAGCCCTAAGGTGGGAGTGAAGGCAATTATCCACTCTTGCAGGAGCCTTTGGTCTTCTTTATGGAGCAGCTGAATATGATGCCTAGAGTGGATGTGGTGGTGATCATAGTCTCTAAGACCCACGTGTGAGTGTGTGTGTGTGGAGGGGGGCAACCTGCACTAGACAGGGAGGAGTGAAATACCTTGCTTGGAAAACAGCAAGATTTGAACCCAGGAAGAATGGACTGACTAGTCCTCACCATACGTTTGAAACGGAACAGCTCTCAGGTGAGGAAGCCACCACTTTCTAAATGGCCTTTGTGGTAGACAGAGGCATTGGAACTGTGACCCAGTAAAGTGAGTAAGAAGCAAGCCAAAACACAGGCATTGGGGGTGTTAAAGTTGGACACCCCTGAGGTGTATGCAGTAAATTTTGGTATTCAGGGAGCATGGAAAGTCCAAGGGCCATGGGGTGAATGCCGCCCACATTTGCTAATGTAGACTGTGGCCCCAGTGGAGTAGGAGGCTGAAGTCTGAGTTGAAAGATTTGAGAAAAAGAGGATGCAGCCCATCGGGAACAGACAGTAAAGAGAAACTGCCTGTACTGAGGGTGGGAAAAGAGAAGCTGCCTGCATAGAGAGAACCATATTAAGTGGGGGAAAGCAAGACATCATTTGATATTTCTATATTGAGTATACTGAGTGTGGGAAAAGCACACTGCTATTGATATTTATGTAAGAGTACTGCATTGAGTGTGGGCAAGGAAAGTTGCCTGCACTTGGATTTGATGCAACCTAGTGTGAGGACTCTGGAAATGGACATTGAAATGGACAATGCATAGACCTTGAAATACTGGTCCCCCAGATCCTTGTGGCATACTGTTTCCCCAATGGGATAATGAAACATCAAATCCCATGATATCCATGGAGCATCATTTCTTTTATTAAAGGTTCATGGTTTGTTTGTTAACTGTTGTGATTTATTCCTGCCTGGTTGCATGTTGCTTTTGCCACTAATCAACTTTGCCTCCTAGCCCAGCATCCCATTGGAAAAACCAGTGCCCCAGTCCCAATTATTAAACCTAAGTCATCCTAGTGGTCTCTGTTGTGGTCAACCCACCTCACCCCCGCCAATGGACATACCACCAACATACCCCTAGACATTGTGGAAGAGGTCGGCTACATTAACCTTCAATAATAGAGGAAGTTCTTTTATCACCTTCTCCAAGAATCCAGCGGCAAATAATTAATCTCCATTACCTCTCCAACATACAGTGGTAATCGTGCAAAAGCATTGTGTGATACCATTATACATGTTATTCAATGGGTATCACTCCTGTGCACCGCTCAGTATACCGTGCTTATGGTCAACTTTTATGCGCCTACCACTGTATGCCCACAAAGTCCCCCACACATCTGCAGAACCCAATCTAAAACTATTGTACTTGATCTATGTTCTCCAGCTGCCAAAATACAGCCTGATTGCTGATATGCTACCAGTCCATTCTGGAGAAGCCACTGATGAGTAATGTAAAATATCATTCTCAGTCTAAAGTGAAATACAATTTAAAATCCTGGTTTTAGTGAACTTGTGCTCTAGTGAAGCACTGTCAGCCTGCCCCACACAAAGATTTGCATATCAATGATTCTTTGCACTTTGTTTCAGACTTTAGCGTATGTACATGGTTTTGAGAGTGATACAAACAAAGGAAATTGTCCTCTCCTTGTCTTTTTAGAAAGCCTGTAAACATCTTGTTTTACAAATTGCCTCTCCAGTAGTTTACTGAGAGTGTATTAAATGCTAGATTATAAAATGGATAAAAATGCTGAAAGCTGATTGGCAAAGAGAGAGTTTCTCCATAATATTATCCCAGTACATCCTCACAGATGAAACTAGTGCCCACAAAATGGAATACTTATGAGCATAAAGACATAAATGGATGCATTTTATATATACAATAATGGATGGGGAAGTGTGTTTAATGAGAAATTAATGGTTGCCCGAGGTGTGGGATGCTACATAAACAAGCCCGAGGGGTTTATTAAAGCATCCCATGCTGAGGGCAACCATTAATTTCAAATTTAAGCACACATCCCCATCTTTTATTATTTATAATTGTTGGTCAGCAATTTTTTCCAACCCTCTATCTCATTCATGTAGAGAGCACATACACACACTCTTTCTCTCTCTATATATATAATATAATATATATATATATATATATATATATATATATATGACAGTCTTTTTTTACTGGGATTTTTAATACAGCTGTCTTTTTTTTACTTTTAGTTTATCTTAGCTTCTGGTTTTGTGTAGAACACTAAGAGTTTGATAATGATCACAGCTTACCTGCAGTCAGCCAGGTCGGAGCCACTCCCTGGTGTCGGTTGTTGTGCGCTGTGGCTCTCGAATCGCAGGATCAACCAGATATACTTTTTTCTGTTTGTTTTTAAATGTTAGCCATATTATTTAAAAAAGAAAACAAAGAGAATTCTTACTGTGGCGACTCCTCGCTGCTTCTGGTGGCTCCTCGTTGCTTTGGATAAGGAGCCACCATGTTTTCAGATGCGATTAGCCCACCCAGAAGGAGGTGACAGCCAATAAGGGAGCAGCTGTTTTGAATGACTGGGTGCGTGCTCGCCGTTATAACTTGCGGGTTATAACGGCAAATTATAACTGGTTCAGCTCATTGAAAAAAATTGTCGACCAATTATTATAATAGTGATAAAGTACAATACTTCAGAGTGTGTGTGACTGGGATAATGTCACTACTCAGATGGTTGAAGGTATTCAGCCTCATGCCTCACAGTGCTTCCAACATGTGACAGTATCACAGCATGATGCATACTCTGGCATGCCATATGGCTTACTGGACATGTTATAACTTTTCTCTCAGCAATTCATACTTACTTAATAATTTGGTATGCCTACACATCTTGCAGATGCAGTCATTGCTTTGCACAACATTTTACTTGCACTTTATTCATTTCCCTAGTATTCAAGGTAAGGTGTCTAAAAATATTCATATAGTGCTACTTAGTCCAGCATTCTAATCTGCAATTTGAAGAGCACTATACTTTACAATAGGAGAGATAGAGAAGAACTATCAATAGACTCAAGGAGTTGGAGGGATAGCAAAAGTTGAAATTAAAAAGAAATCTATACTTGAATCCTTTAGACTAGAATGATTAATCACTTCTCTAGTATTTAATCAAGCAGGACTAGACTACTGTATGAGGAGTCTGTATAGGTTCTGCCTTGTCTGATTACAGTCTTTAATCCCCATGTCTCAAAAGAGGTTTTGGACTTTCAGCATCCAGTACTGTAATTTTGTGTGGGCGGTGGACAGCCTCAATGTGTAATCTTGTAGAACATGACAGATAATAAAGTAACACCTCCATGTGGAAAGTTTTCTCCACTATCAGCAACACACAGATACAGTTCCTCAGCATAGCCAGATTCAATTTTGAATAATAAATAAAGTGAATCAGGAAAAAAAATATATATGTATATATATATATATTTTAGAATCCATTTATTTAGGTCAGGTTATCCCAAATAATATGTGACACCCAAAGACTTGCAGAATCCTATGATATGACAAGCAACTGAGATGGGATTCAAACAAAGGTGATGTCATGGTGGCTCGTGATGTAGTAGTGGAACCCAGCTGCCTCCCTTGCTTAAAAATAAAATACAGATAGGCTCTCCTAGACTCCTACATGGGTTCATTCAACTCAGTTTTGACTGAGAGGTTGATACCTAAGGCAAAGAGATGTTGCACATCATCCTTCTTGTTTATTTTACCTTAACTCTCATTCCAGTCAAGACAGAGGGCCCAATATTTGCAGGGTGGCCCATTGCTTCTTTGCTACCAATGCAGTTCACTTGCATGATGTTCAAATGTTACTTTATTTTGAATTCATTGCACTGGTGATGGGAGAAGTTTTACCTCCAATGAGCAGGCAAATGAGTCCTATAAATCTGTTAATATTTGTCGCAGCACTGCAAGACAAATTGGTCAGAACCTGGCAGCCAGTCCAATAATTTAAAATGATTAAGTGACTCATCAATAGGTAAGGAGATGAGACACTGATCCAGGTATCCATTTGTATTACTAGTCCAGATCTCCTTCCTGAACTAAAGTGGAGCTAGTAATATCTATCTTGTTTGTAAATTACTGAGACAAAACAATTATAACTTTTAGCACATTAAAATAACGGGTCTTTGCCAACAGTTCCAGAGTTTCTCCAGCCCTCCATTTGCAACTTAAAATACTTTTACTTATAATGGGTTGTTGTTATTTCTACCTTCCCCACTACTCTTATGATTGCCAGGGTGTAGGATTTTTTCTGTGCAACTTTCACCCAGTTGTATATGAGAAAATACAGTCTGTGCAAACAAAATGCCACCTATTAGTGAATTTAATGAATGTCAGTCAAATTAGTAGTGAGTAATGATAACATTATAGCGATATAGGGAATACATAATGGATTGCAGTGGAATAACTTATTTATCTCCACCAGTGAGTGGTAAGACCCATAACTCATGAGTGGCGAAGCCACATGTTAGTTATAAAGGTCTTACCACTCTTGTGTAGAGATAAATGTGTTATTATACTGCAGCTCATTATGTATTTGATATATACCATACCATTTGTACTGTTTTTACTGGTGTCTTACTTTGTTTTAGCTTAAGACTACTTTTTTCCATTGTAAGTTCCCTATTTGGCCCATTGTTTTCTGTGTTCTATTTCCAGATTCTAAGTGAAAATAACATGTTGTAAGCTAAATAAATTGTGTTCTAAGTGAAAATAAATATTTATCCCAACATAAGATTTATGTACCCAATGTATTCACCAATGGTGTGGTATATATGAAGTTATTATTCTTGCAGTGTTCTACTGTTTCAAATATGGTGTGCTACTCAGGTGCCTGCACCTTCCTCCTTCCCACTAACTGAGGTCACCAAGAGAATCCTACAGTATGTTGCTTATGTCAGAGGGCCAAGCACAAACCCAATGCAATATTGATCTCTTGAACAACAGTTTTAAACATGAATGAGCCAAGATTTTCTGCTGCTTTTTAGAGCTGGTTCTAATTACAATAGAACAGAAAGAGGACTGGCTTTCATTTTTTAAAACCTTTTTAGGGCTGCAGGTATTCAGAGCCTGCAACCCTATTGTGTCAGCTCTAAAAATGAGTTACAGGATTCAGACCGAATAATACTTCCTTTTGAATTTTCAAATGATCCTTCCACTACTTTGCAACCCTTCAATTTGAACCTTGCAGTGCTGCAGACTAAACATTTGTGCAGAACTCAGTCAAATAGATTAATTCTAGTTCTTTTGGCAGCCTTGTAGTTTTCCAGTGACTACAAGAAACACTTTTTCTTTTCAATTCAGCTTGGCATTTGTAGAGCTACTGCAAGACAGATAACAGCACCTAACTAAATTATATGTTTGATCGTCTCTTCCAGTGTGTGTGTGTGTGTGTGTGTGTGTGTGTGTGTGTGAGCAATGATTTACAGTACTTTTGAAGCATAACCGAAGATTACTTCAGAGAAGTTAATTAACAACAGTATGCTTTTAGTTGAGAAGCACCTGAAGGGTAAAGTTTATCAAGACTTATCAACAACTAGAGAGCCCTTCTCACATAAATTTTAAACTGTCTCAGTAAGTTTCAAAAAAGCATTCTACTGATAGAAAAATCTTGGAATACTATTCTCCCTAATACATACAAGCATTTGTCAATGCCGAATGTTGGCTTGCTGCCATTGGCAGTGCAGAAGTTAGAGAGATGCAACATAGGAATGGCAGTCAAGTATTGAACTGATGGCAACCCACCCCCATGCTGCAGAGAGTGACAGGCATTAGGGTGTCCCTTTGGGTGTTTGGTAGTACAGTGCGGGAAAACATGCTGGGCAGGATGTGAAAAATGACAGCTGCACAGTTCATAAGGAGGTGTAAAAAAATGCCAGTGCTGAAAATGTGGCATACAAATATATGGAATTTGTGGAGTTACAAGGGTGCATGGAAATATGCAACGCATGCTTGCAGCACTGCCATTTTATGGGTGTTTGGCAATTGGCACCAAATTTTCAACATAGGCATTTTAGCACCTCTGCTCATGTACAGTGTCACTATCATTTCCTCAAAGTGTCCCATGAAGTGATTTCGTACAGTGACCACACTATTCAGCGCCGGAAGTGCGGAAACACATTTTGGGCAGGATATGTGAAATGATGGCTCTACCATTCATCAAGCGGTGTGGAAAAATGGCAATGGTGAAAATCCAGAGTGAAAATATCACAAATGCATGACGGTACGAATGTGCATGCAATCTGCCAATGCATGCTCATAACACAGTTATTTTATGGAGTATCAGCACCAAATTTTCAACATAGGCATTTTAGGACCTCTGCTCATGAACTGCATCACTGTCATTTTCATAATTTGGCCCAAACACTGATTTTCCACAGTGACTGTGCTATTGTGCGCCAGAAGTGCGGAAACACATTTTGGGCAGGATGTGGAAAATGACAGCTGTACTCTTCACAAGGAGGTGCACAAAAATGCCAATGCTGAAAATCTGGCATTAAAATATTGTGAATGCGCGAAGCTACAAGCCTGCATAGCAACTGCGCAATGCACGCTCGTAAAACAGGCATTTGTTGGATTTTTTCCACCAAATTTGGAACATAGGCTTTTTGAAAGGCCACCTCATGAACACTGGCACTGTCATTTCATTAATGGGTCCTGAAAGGTGATTTCACACAGTCACTGAGAAATCACCCTCTGAGGCCGATTAACGCCATGACAGTGACAGAATTAATGAGGAGGGGCCCCAAAAACCCCATGTTGAAAACTTGGTGCCAAAATTCCAAGAAATGCCTGAGATATGCAGCAAAGTTTACAAAATCCTATTCATTCCATTATACAGCTTACTGGCATTTCCTCAGTTTGCGGTCGGCTTTGAAGATGCAGACATGTTCCCGGTCCACGGAAGATCGTTGCGCCAGACTCCGGAGGTAAGTATGGGGTGAGGGGGTAAGGGGAAGCAGGGTGCGCAGTGGGTGGGTGTGGGTGGGGGAGGGGCATCGAGACTAAGAGGATGGTTTTCATTTTACAGGGGAAAAAAGGAAAACCAGCGAGGACATTTTCGTGTTGCGAGGGCATTTGGCACGCTGGGGTGGGCTCCTGCATGCCACTAACTGGGTTTTGGGGGTGTCAGTAGCCAGCAGGGGATTGGGCACCCTCGTCGGCAAACAAAGGGGAGGTGTGAGCCGAGGGGATTGGGCACCCCTCTGCATTCAACAATTGGAGAGTGATGCCGACAAGGAGGGCCCCTCACGGACATACAAAGACAGTGGGGGGCCGTGAGCCAAGGAGGATTGGGCACCCCCGACTTTCAACATTTGGGGTATGCTGCATGTGCTCCCCCGCCGGGCACACAAACACAGTGGGGGAGGTTACCGACAGGGGGATTGGGCACCCCCATGTCAGCAGGCGTGAGGCGGCAGCCTGCTCGCTGACCATGCTCATAATGGTGGCGAGCACGGCAAGCAAAGGACTGCTGCATATGACAAGCTTTGCTCAGATTGCAGTGGACTTTTGCTTAGATGTGCTTGCTCATTATGTATGCATGGTGTGGTGCCAGCATGCAGGCTGATTGGGGAATGAGGGACACACCTACTGATGCGTGCCCTGCATTCACCCAACAGCGGCCCCACCCCCAAACCCATACTAGCGCAAGATGTTGCTTGTGCAAGCGTGCAAGCCAACATAATAAGATGAGCTTACAACTTTTATTGCAAGTGTCTGTGTTTTAAAGAGCACAGTCAATGAAAGACAAAATGCTGAAATGAGGCCTAATTGCAAGTTGAAATTAAATTAATATATATATATATATGTGTGTGTGTGTATGTGTGTGTCATAAATAAATATGTATATATACACACACATACATACACAGATATACAGTATATACATGCACATATATATACATACATATACATCTATCTATATATACTAACATACTAACATACTAGACGCCAGCAAAGTAGACCTATTGATCTATCAAGTCCGCTCATGCTTCAGCACCCTAATTGGGTACTGTAGCCATCTATCTGTCTCCTTCCACTGTTACTCCATCAACCAGTCCTGCCCCCAGGGCAAACCAGCCTCTGCATTACCCCTTGCCTATACCTGTCCCACCCTCTTTTGAATCCCTCCACCGTAATTGCCTGTACTAGCTCCTGGGCTGAGCATTCCATGGTTCTACCACTATCTTGGTGAAGTACCTCCTCCTTTCCCCCCAATCCTACCACCATCAATCTTCCAACTGTGTCTTCTGGTGATTCCACTCTCCTTCAGTCAAAAGATTCTGTCTCAGCTTACCTTATTTACTCCCCTGATACGTGAAGACCTCAATCATGTACCTCCAGTCCATCTTCTCCTCCAGTGAGAGCAGGTTGAGCTCCTCTAGCCGTTCCTCATATGTGATATCCCCCAGGTCCCAAATAATTCTGGTTGTTCTCTTCTGAACCCTCTCCAGGAGTTGGATGTCCCTACTTAGGTGCGGCCTCCAGAACTGCACACAGTACTCAAGATGTGGTCTAACCAAGCTGTTGTACAGTGGCAAAGTCACCTCCCTGTTCCTTGAGGTAATCTCCCTAGTGATGCATCCCAGCATCTTATTTGCCTTGACCACAGCCCTTCTCCACTGCTCTGAATTATTCATGTTAACATCCACCAAGACTCCAAGGTCTCTTTCCCCTGCCATGGCTTGCAATTCACCCCCCCCCCAGGGTGTATACATAGTTGGGGTTTTCCAACCCTAGGTGTAGCACCTTACACTTGGAGGAATTACATTTCAATTTCCAGGTGCAGGACCACCTATCCAGAGTATCCAGGTCCTCTTGCAGGACCAGTCTCCTCTAATCCCCTTCCACCACCACCCCCAGCTTAGTGTCATCCGCAAAGAGACTCATTTCACACATTACCTTCCTGGATATTGGACATGTAGGTGTTAAACTGGAGTGGCCCCAGGACTGTTCCCTGTGGAACCTCACTTATGATCTCCCTAGGAGATGAGACCTCCCCTCCGACCACTAACTGCTGAGTATGACCTGAAAGCCAATTTTCAATCCACCTAACTGTCAATGGGCCTACCCACATCCCCCCAGCTTCTCCCTTAGGTCAATGTGAGGGACTGAAACAAATGCCTTGCTGAAGTCCAGGAACAGTACTCCTCTGATCTCCCCCTGTCAAGTGCTGATGCCACCCCCTCATAGAACTCTACAAGGTTTATTTGACATGATCTACCTGGCACAAACCCATGCTGCCAGTCATCCAGGTAACTCATCTCCTCCAAGAAAGCTCCCAGCCTTTCCATAAGTATGCTCTCCATTACCTTCCCCACCACCGATGTCAAACTGACAGGCCTATAGTTTCCTGGCTCTTCTCTTGATACCCCTTTATGGATGGGCACAAGATGCACCTGCTTCCAATCCCTTGGCACCCTCCCTGTCTGGAGCGACAAGTTAAAGAGATCCACCAATGGCACAGCCAAAACATTTGCCAACTCCCTCAATACTCTGTGATGAATAGCATCATGCCCCGGAGATTTATCCTTTTTTAGGGACTGGAGGGCTTCCCACAACCAACTGACAGGAATATCAGCATCTGTTCTCTCCCCCCCCCATATTCAGCAGAACCAGCCTGATATCTCATCCCTGGCCTACCTCCCCAGTAGCTTGTTCTTCAGCAGATACCCCAATAGTCAGATCTGCTGCACTTTCTCTGTCCTTCAGCCCCTTTTTTGGAAGTTCCCAGCCTCTTCCCTAGTGAACATTGAGGCAAAGTACTCATTCAGTACCTCCCCCTGCTCTCCAGCCCCTTGCCCCCACCCCCCAGCTGTCCTCAACCTACTGAGCTAGCCGTTGACCTTCCTCCACTCCCCAATATACAAAAAGAACCCCTTTCCTCCACCCCGTATCCTCTGTGCCAGCCTCTGCTCTTTCCAGGCCTTTGACTCCTCACACTCTGGTGACTTTCCTGGTTGTGAGGAGATATTTCTCTCTATCCTTCTCTCCTCTAATTTTTTTGTACCTACTGTAGGCAGCCTTCTTCTCCCTTAGTACCTCCTGGACCTCCTTGGTCCACTTGCATGGTTTACAAGACCTACCGCCCTTGTGCCTCACTCTTGCTCAGGTCCTGGTGGCCTCCTGTAACCCCCGATTTATGATCTCCCACCTACCTTCCACATCCAAACCTGGTTTTATCTCCCGCAAATGCCCCTTGTGAATTTCCCCCATGTTCTGAACGTCTGCCCCCCCAAATTCAACTATCATTGTCCTTGAATGATCCCCTCCTCAGTTTAAGCCAAAACCAGAATATGTTGTGGTCACTCACAGCCAGGGGTTCTTCCACAACCAGATCTTGTACAAGATCCCCATCTGCTAAAACCACATCCAGGATATAACCCTCCCTCATTAGGTCCATCACCTGCTGATTGAGGAATACATCCAGGAAGCCATCCAGAAGCTTCTGCTCCCTGGTTACAGTGGACATCACAGTACCTCAATCAGTAGCTGGCATATTAAGGTCCCCCATCAACACCACTCCTTCCCTTTCCCCTTCCAGTCCACACTGCCCCTTAATGTTATCCAACAGGCAATCCTCCAGGTCCTCCACTAGTCCTGGGGGCCTATATACCACCCCCAACTGGATCTTCCATCCCACAGAGGTTTGCAAGGTGACTCATAGGGCATCCACATTGCCCTCTGCTTTCTCCACTCTCATAATCTCGATCTTATCCCTAATGAACATTACTACTGCTCCCCCTCTGCCCACCTTTCTGTCCTTCCTTAGCACAAGATACCCACTCAGATTAAGGTCCCAGTCATGTCCAGGGGTGGCCCAAGTTTCAGTGACTGCTGCTACATCCACCCCACCCTCAAACAGCATGGCCTGGAACTCAGACATTTTATTCCCCAAGCTCCTGAAATTTATTAAAGCCACCCTCCCACCCTTGTCCCTACCCATCTTTAGCAAATCCTCCCCAGATCTTTCATACATCCATTCACACTTCTACTCTAGGGTACCATCTGTCCCCTCTCTATGGGGTTGCAGGCCAGTTCTACCAGTGGTATGGATGGCCGGATCAGCAAGGCACTGCCCCCCTTACCCCTTCACAAGTTTAAACCCCACCTAGCCTGAATGAAATCCATCATCCTCCATTTGAGAACTTCCTTCCCTATCGGATTTAGGTGAAGCCTATCCTGGGAATACAGTCCCTTGTCTTCCCAACCCCCCCAGTCTCCCAATACCCCAGTCCCCTGTGCTTCACCACACTGCCTGAGCCAGTCATTAATGTCCCTAAACTTCTGATTATTCTCCACAGTGGCCCTTGGCACTGGCAGGATTTCTGAGAAGGAGACTTTTCATCCATTGTCATGACAGACCTTGGCCAGTTCTCGGAACCTTGCCTGAATTTCCAGCACACTATTCCCCTCAATATCATTTGTTCCCAGATGCATCAGGAAGTCCGGTGATCCTCCACAGTCCCTCACCAGCTCATACACCATGAACTTTGCCCTGTGCACAGTTGGACTGGAAATACCGACTACCTTAACTGAACTAGATTTTCCCTCACCCTGCCCCACCCAAATGAATACCCTTGATCTTGGAGTCCCCCAGCAGGAGAACCTTAGTGTCCCCCTTAATCTTTTGTGCACCTCTTTTTTGGACTCCCCTTCCAGCCCCCATGACCTCCCCCCTCCTCCAGACCACTTCCCCTTGGCTTCTGTCCAGACCCTCTATTAGAGAACCCCTAGCTGCTCTACCCTCTTGTTGCACCTTTATAACTGAGTTCCCAGCTCCCCCAGTTTAGCCTCCACCCCTCCTTACCCCAGTTGAGCCTTTTCTCTGACCTCCCCCCTTCAGCTCCCACCATTCCAGTCCCCCAACATTGCATTCCCATCACCATCACCCTCCTACCTCCTCCACTTTCCTCTTGCCTCCTTCTATGCCCACCTGCAGGTGCCCCTTACCTTTGGGCCTTTCTCTGATATGATCCTCCCCTTGAAGGACACCACTCCCTCATCTCAATCTCTCCTCCTTTCTCACCGAGTTGACTAGCTGCCTCCACACTTACCGTCTGCTGGTTCCCCCTCTTTCTTTAACACTTGATTTCCCCCCCTGCTAGCATACTTATCTGAATTACTGATGCCCACCCTCGTCCGACTCACCATATCCCTCTCTCCTCCACCATCCTTTTCCTCCTCTTCCCCATCACCACTTCCACTCCAACCAACTTACTCAATGGCTCAAATTTATTATAGCACTCAAAACCAACCTCCTTTTTTTGTCTTGATTTCCTGCTATCCACTCCTCCAGTAGGCCCCCTGTCAGTCCCAACCTGCCTGTTCCCCCCTGTCTCTTATGATTTAGCCTGTTTCCTCTAATGATTACCTCCAAGGTAGCTACCCCCTTTGCTACTAGCCCATGCCCCATAGGTTCTCCACTCCTGCCTGATGAAATGAATCCAGGTTGCACTCTATCACTGCCCTCCTGCTCCCCACAGGCCCTCCCAGACTTAATAAATATATATATATATATATATATATATATATATATATATATATATATATATATATATACACACACACACACACACACACACACACACACACACACACATATATACATACACAGATACATATATATATATATATACACACACATATACTATATACTGTATATGCATATCTACATACACATATACCTACAAAACACATACAATAGGTATATACATACACATCATATATATATATATATATATATATATATCCACAACAGAGTGTGCAATAAGGATTTTAATGCACACCAGGGGCGCAGCAGGCAGTATGCCAAAGGCCGAGTGTCCTTATGTCCCTAGAAAGTCCATTAAAATCATTTAATGCACACTCTGGAGTGGCTTATCACACTTATAAAATGGGCCATTCTCATAAAAGAATTAGTTTAATTTACTCTGATAGGGATTACAACTTATTTACTATTTTCAAAAGAGTGTACAGTACATTACATCTACAACATCTAAAATCTGAAAAAAGTAGTCCCTATTAATGAATAAAATAGCATATCTCATGACCTGATGCCCACTTGTTGCATGCACTTTGGTCCTGCCCACAACTTGTCCCCTTCTGGGCCTCTGTAGCCTCTGATCTATCAAAGGTGTTATGCCATCTGATTGCTCTGACAGACCCTAAGTTGTTACTATGTGACACTTCATCACTGTCTGACTTACCCAAACTTCATCAAGACTGGATGCTGCTTACCCTTCTGGAAGTCAAGCATTTGCTTCTTATGTGCTGGTGCCAAACAGCACTACCCACTCAGAAAGCTTGGCAGGTGGCCATAGCCCATCTATCTGTCCTTGAATATCTATCCTACTCACAGGGGGGCAACATGTCCCACTATCAGTCTAAATGGGGATCATACCTGCAGTCTGACCTATGTAAACTACCTACACCACCTGCAAATCCCCTGGCACCCCAATAATATTACAGCCTTTTGCCCCTTTTTTCTTGCATGCAGTCATTCTCATAGCAGAGAGTGTAAGCATCTGACCTGCTTGTCCTTGACAATACCTGTGGATACATCTTACTATTCTGTATAGTGGTTTCAATGTTTCTTATGGACCGATATGGTCTAAATTGCAATTGCTGTCTGTCTGTACTTTCGTACCTATTGTAGTACTCAGCACTGTGCTCTTTACTCTTTAAAACTCAATAAAACCTTATAGGATAAACAAATAGCATATCTCAGCAATAGGTTATCTAGTACAGTACTTTGCAGTAAAAGTATTTTCAGTAGAGTTGGTTGAAAATAAATATTTTTTCTGTAACGTAAATTATCATATAAATGCACTGTAACATCCGTAAATTTGTAAAACATAAGTAGTGTTTAAAACGTAATTTTCATTGCACTGTAGTTATATAGTTTCATTGAAGGCAACTTTTTCTTTATTTTTGTTTTTACTTATGTGTTGTGGTCTAGTACATAAAAGGAAAACTGCTATAAGATTGAGGTGAAAGGTTAGTAAGGAAAAAACTTTAAATCTGCCAAATTGTCTTTTTTTGGTGGTGGGGGGTAGATTTCACCTGAAAACACCTATATATGATTAAAATGTACATGCATTTATAAACATCAGCAACGTAGTTCAGCAGTTTGGATCTGCCTCTGCCTATGTAACTGTGTTTTCCCACCTTTTCTTTTTGTTTATAAAGTATTGCTATGTTGCCTACTTTCTTCATCATGTTTTTTCTTTCTGTTTTTCCCCACGTTCAAGACATAGAATGTTTATCATGGAATGTGTACCATGGAATACAGGGATTCAAAATTCTGCTCAGTTCAACTGGTAGAATGTTAATCTCCTAACATACTATACACACAGACAACAAAGGCCTGTTTTGGAGCCAGAAACTCAATTATCTCACTGTCAGGGCAAGCAGAAGAGATTTCCCTAATAAGCAGGTAAAGATAGAAGGTGGATTTTTCACTGTCAGTAAAGAAACAGTTGTAATGAAAACTATAAACAATACTTAATGTTTCTAATTTGTTTATGTGTAAGAGGGTGTGATGATCAGGTAAACAAGATTTAATTAATCTGTCTTATTTTTTATTTAAGGTAGTTTTATTTTTAGGGCCCAGTTGATGGTTTTTACAGTGTAAAGGTAGCAGCCATATTTGTGATGGAAGATCAGTTCTGGTTGCAAGGAAACTGATTTGCTTATTGTGTGATGTGGTTTAGGACCAGGATGACTGTGTGTATGTAGAGATATAATAACTGGTCAGCAATTTCTCTCAACGTACTGACCAGGTTGATATTTTCCATAACAACCGGCTGGTTGTTATGACATTCATGAGCCATGCCAGTCAAACTATGCTGCTGCCTCATTGGCCAACATTCTGTATGTGGCGGGGGCCAAACAGCCTCACAAACTGCTGGAGAAAAATTGCTGGCCTGTTATTATAAAAAATAAAAAGATGGGAGGGGTGTTTCATAGAAGAATTTAATGCACACCACTCATTGTAGGATGCTTTGATAAACCCTCGGGCTTCGCCCTTGGGGCTTATGTAGCATCCCACAACTTGGGTGTGCATTAAATTTCACATCAAACCCTTCCATCCATTATTCTCTATTTAATGTACAGTCAGCTGATGTCTCTTGGCTAATGAGATTTTTAGATTATTTTCTTGCCATTATATATATATATATATATATATATATATATATATATATATATATATATATATAGTTATTTATAAGTTATACAATAGAAGCAAGTGTAATACATGATTTATCTGCATAAGAACAGTTTGACCTCAGGTAACCTCATGAGTGGTGTAAGCCACAAGTGAGGTGTCCAAGGTCAAACTGCTTGAGTGCAGATAAATCATTTATTACACAAGTTGTCCATTGCATATTCCATTTATGCAATTCTTTTGTTTTTGGTTTGGTAGGGGGGCATTTGTTAGTCAAAAAAGTGAATAAAAATTGAATTTTCTGCCATTTTTTGCTGATTATAGAAAATCTAAAAGGAATCTAGAAATTAAACACCTCTCATTTTGTAGATATTTTTATGCTGAACAACTTTTGTGCTCAAAGTACCATACTATCATTTGTTGTTGTTAAGTTATTTGCATTTGTTTGATGAAAAAGTGCACAAAAATTGAATTTTCTGCTGTTTTTCACTAAGTCTGACAAACTAAAAAGTATCTATAAATGAAACGCCACCTATTTTGTAGATATTTCTGTGCTGAATAAACTTTGTGCTCACAGTACCATGCTATCAGTTTTCATTTTAAAGTTATTTACATTTTTTTGTGGACAAAATGAAAAAAAAAATCTGCTGTGTTTTTGCTGATTATCAAAAAATCTAAAAGGTATCAATAAATAAAACACCACTCATTTTATAGATATTTCTATGCTGAACAACATTCGTGCTCACAGTACCATGCTATCATTTTTCGTTTTAAAGTTATTCACATTTGAATATGGTTAATACTGCTACCGAGGCCAAACATTCTAAATGACATAAGCACTTTATAGATAAATGGCTGATGACATAAGCACTGTGTGGATAAATGGCTGATGACATAAGCACTGTATACGTAAATGAAATTCATGTATACAGTTACTCAGATAAACAGATTTATCACACTCTGTTTATCTCCACACCATTGCATAAATTAATATATATATATATATATATATATATATATATATATATATATATATATATACATGTATATATATATATATATATATATATATAGGATATGACATGGTTCATAGAAGATATCATATTTATCTTCACGAGAGGCCAATGATATCATGATATCTTATGCGTGGTGAAGCCATGAACGAGATATCTTGATGTCATTGGCCTCGAGTGAAGATAAATATGATATCTTCAGTCGGGCCATGTCATGTTCTGTTTATACAGTATGTGTTTTGGGCCACATGTGATAGAATCTCTTCAAACACTGTTCTCAATACCCTCCTCCAAGAAGCTCCAACACAAAAGATGAGATACAGTATATGTTTTGGAAAAAAAATTATTTGGTGGGTTTTTGTAGTTTTAAAGAAATTTGTCTTATTGATCCTGCCATTATTTTTACATAAATAATCATTTAAAAAAAGATTTAAAATGTAACTGGTTTATCCTGTCCATCTGAGGTTTGATAGCCCACTAATAGCCATATTGGTACTTTCACCCTTTTTCTGAATTATTCCCGTCCAACAGAACTGATGACATGTTTCATTAAAAAAAAAAATAAGTTGATCCTGCTGTATTTTTTTAGGTAAGTACTAATTTAAAACACCAGTCTGGTTTATCCTGCTACTTTGTGCTTCAGTAAGCATAATAAGACTTTCACTTTCCCCAGAAATGTAGCGTGACCGAACGCTAGTAAGAGACTCCCATAACTCGCTCCCAGACCTTCGCAGTAAAGCAGTCTCCATGAGCTAAGTAAGAAAAAAATGTGTACTTCTGGTCATTTTAACTGAATTTCTCCACAGAAAGCTGCTAACTGTACTGAGACTAGAGAGAGTGAGTCAGCAGCTTCAGAGCAGCTGAAGGAAGAGTGAGCGTGTGTTGCTATAGCAACAACACTCACACTACCTTCTGCTGCTCTGAAGCTGCTGACTCGTTCTCTCTATTCTCAGTACAGTTGGCAGCTTTTTGTGGAGAAATTCAGTTAAAATGACCAGAAGTACACATTTTTTTCTTACTTAGCTCATGGAGACTGCTTTACTACAAAGGTCTGGGAGCGTGTTATGGGAGTCTCTTGCTAGCGATCGGTCACACTACATTTCTGGGGGAAAGTGAAAGTCTTATTACCAAAGAGCAGAGTGGCAGGGTCAACCAGATAAATGTTAATATGCAAATCAAATTTTGTCACTATTTAGAGAGATTGAACATTGTTTTAAATGTATGGCAGCAGATTAGCAATACTAATAGTGCTCGGTCATGCTACACTGGAGACAAAAGTGAAAGTTGCCACTGAGAGAATGACAGTTTCAGTATGACGTATAGGAGTGTGGAGATAACAGCATGATGTATAGGAACATGGAGATATCAATGATATCTTCACTGGCTAATGCAGATATCACTTTTTATTCTTGCATTTATCCCAAAACACACAGGCCTAGATATTCAAACTGCGCCCAAAAAGTGCGTAATAGCAGGAGCAAGCACAAGTCCATTGCGCCCATGCACAAGAGGCGCGATATTCAAAAAATGAGCCGGCCAAGATGCGCCTATAGCCAACGACTGAATATCGCACCACCTGCGCCATAGCGCAACTAGGGAGGGGCTGGAGATATCTGATGCGCCATAGCGCAACAAGGGATGTTCAGCTGAGAAGTCCAGAGGCACCATAGCACAAACAGAGATGCCCCCCAGTAGCAGGGCAGCAATGCAACTGCACAACCAGGGATGTAGGGGCCCACCACCCATGCCACAGATGGGAAGAGGAACACACAGCAGAACAGACATCTTCCCCACACACCCCATGCACTGCACAACTGGGGGAGGGCTGGAATAACCACTGGCCCATGGAGAGAGGCAACCAACCCACAGCTGGGTCATGGTGCCCCATCACACTCCCTGGCAAGTTGTGACCGGCAGACAAGGATGGCTGACCACCCCATGCCACACCATCCCCCCAATGCAGAGCACACCCTGCACTGTGACTCCCAGACACCCTGCCCAGGAGCAGTGTCCACCACTGCAGGAAACCCCATGCATGCCACCACCCCCATTGTGACAATGCAACCCTGTGCAGCACAGAACCATGCAAGGCAGCCCGACCATGAGCACCCATCAGTGGGTGGCAGCACACAGCGATGCAACAATGGCATACACAGTGCCACCATGCACAGCCCCCCCGAGGTACAGCTGAGAGACTGACTATGAGTCGGCACACGAGATACCCCACATGTGACAGGGCATGCCCCGGACCCCAACACCAGTGGTACAGCACCCTGCACACCCTCCCAAGGACACACCCTGACCCAGCACTGGCCACAACAGCCAGCGAGACACCCACAGTGGTGCATGGAAGCATACACCACACCAGATGCAACACAGTGCATGGACAAACACCCACCCATACCCAAGGGCACAACAACACAGGGACGCAGTAGCCGGGCAACCAAGCCCCCAGCATGGGCCCATGGAAACCATGTACACATGGCCTGCAGTCCTCCATGGCACAGGAGTGCCAGTCACCCTGTGCAGGCACTGTGGACCTGTACACCACCAACATTTGCCCGGAGCACAAGTCACAGACAGTGGTGCACATCCCCTGCCACACACACAAGCCACAGCATGGAGGTGGGACAACAACCACGGAGGCCACAGTGTCACCTGAGGCAGACATGCACCACACCAGTGACTGGAGGCAACCCAGCATTGTGACGGGTACAATGGCTGCCCTGCATGGACAGCCACCACTGACATGCCAGCAGACCATGCAGGTCACAGACATGCAAGGGTGTCAGCTGCACAGGCCATGGATGGGCTGACAGGTGTGCCATGGACACAGAGCATGCACCATGGACCACTGCACACAGTCATCCAGTGCACAGAAAACATCACACACACACCACAGACACTGACTGATAGCTACTCCCACACCATAGTCACTTCCCCATGGACACACACACACATACCCATGACTGCACCACCCCTGACGCCATGCACACCACTGCAGCTGAGCACTTATAGCCCGCTGCAAATCAGAGACCACCACAGTATTCATATCAAAAGACTTGTAATGAAAAACATCAAACAAAACTATTTACAACTATGTACAAATGTGTGGGGGGAAGGCCACAAGCAAGGTAGGGGTGGGTAAGAGGCAGTGGTGAACAAATGGGACAGGAAAGGAGGGGTGTGATGGTGGGTCCAGGGGGTAGGGGAAATCAGGGGCATAGAGGTGGTCACTGGGAGCCCCGCTCCCTGCTCCAGCTGCTCCACCATCTGTGTCTCCGCCGGACACCCAGCTGCTCAAACCCCTGCAGGATGTCCAGTGATGCCCTCTCCATGGTCAATATCTCCTGCAGTGCCTCCTGGATAGCCTGCAGCTGGTGGACACCTAGGAGAAGGGAGCACAGTTAATAGGTGTGAATGCACAGCCCCATACAGCCCATTCACTGTGCATGGCATACGGCTGTGGGACATGCCTCTGTGATGGTGTGTGACCACCCACAGTGATCATGTCCACAAGACCTGCCCACCCAGGCGCTTACAGCCATGCGGACCGTGGCACACACCCACCAGCCAAGTCCTGCACAGCACCACCTTGGCTGTTTAGTGACATGGCTATGTGGTGCGAAGGCAGTGGCACAGTCATGTACCCAGTGCACGCATGGACCACCATTGACGCACTCCCAGACATGCAGTACCACTGGACAGTGCTGACTGTAACAAGTTGCGTGCATGGCAGTGGCATCAATGGATGGTGGCCATGCCCTGCTGCCTGCCCTGTTACACAGCATGCAATAGTAATCATGGAGGTATGGCACTCACCATCATCAGGCCGGTCCCTCTAGCGCTGTGGACCTTGGCCCCTCCTAATGGCCCTGTCTTCATGCTGGCGCCTCTGCTCCCTGGCCAGCCACCTCTCTTCTGACCCTGTGGTGCAAACATGGAGAGAGGAACATCAGTACAATCCTGTAGCAAAGTCCCCCTGCCCCCATGCGTGTGCAATCCCAACCAGCCAAACCCACCCACCCCACACCCTGATAACACCACCACAGCCAACACTGGACGGTCCCTCCCCATGTTCCGGACACATGCAACCGTGATACCCATATGGAAGATAAAAGTGTGTGGACGTAACACCTACCTGGCCATGGCACCGTGCCCCTCCTGGCACGTGTCCGCAAGGGGGCAAGCAGGTCCGGTTCCCTCCTCCTCAGGTCGCCATACCTGTGGCTTCACTGCTCCACCATCTGTCCCCATCCTGTGGCCTCCTCCAGGGCGTCGGCCACCTCCTGCCACACCTGGCTCCTGGACCTGTCCAGGGGTGCCTCCCCAAACAGTGGGCCACAAAATGGCTCAACAATGGCCACCAGGTTTGCCAGTTCGATTTGGGTCCACTGGGCAGCCCTCCTTGGCGCCATCTCACTTGCTCAGTAGGTTAAAAATGGCTCTGCAGCACGGCTCCACCTCGTGCAGATGCTGCGCAGTACAGCACTGCAATTCCCTATTGCGCTGTCACCGAACAGCGTGATAGTGGTGCACCCATGCCTGACGCATGGTGCCTGTGGGCAAAGGTCGGGCACAGGGTCAAGGGTCTCTGGCGCATGGACAGGCACAGTGCCATTGGAACCCAATGCATGTAGTGCAATAGGGTGCCGGTGTGTTACCTCCAGTAGAGGCCTACCGCACTGTTGCCCCAGTGCACCTATGTTGCCCCAGTGCCACAGCACCATATAGGTGAACATTACTGTAGCGCCACTGGCACAATGGTGGCCATGCCTTGCATTGCCTCCTGCGCACAGCACGTCAACAGCATGGCAGGAGCCTGTGTCAGCAACCCAGGCATGTGCAGTGAGGTGTGTGCTGCGCATGTCACAGAACTGCGCCCTTGGCTCAGCACGTTCAACACAATTGCGCAAAGTGCAACAGCGTGATATTCAGCTGTCATATGCAAATCAGCTAATCAGCCATTCAATGGCACAGCACTGAAATTTGCATCCACTTAAAGTTGCGCCTCGCCTCATTTGCATGGGTTGAGCTATAAAACTGCGACATTGGGCTGCACTGGCCATAGTCGGTTACTGCAGTCTATTGGTGAGTTGCATGCTGTTTGAGAGTGTGGACTGTGGATTTTGGGACATGCATGGGACTGCACAGTCACAGGTAACAACTTTCATTCTCACAGGCTAAATCATGACTGAGCGAGTTGTGGGAGAGGAGGAACACAGTGGTGGGAGGAGGAGGAGGCCTAATTTCACCAAGGCCGAGACAGATGCCCTGTTTGAGGCCTACCTGGATCAGGAGTCGCTTCTCAAAGGACAGCAGGGAACACCACAGGCCCGTGCTGCTGCATGGGAGGATGTGGCACATGCAGTGAACCTGCATGGCAGCCACCAGTGCTCCGTGCAGGAGTGCAAGAAGAAGATAGGCACAGACAGGAGGAGGATAAAGGAGAAGGAGGCTGCCATCAGGGCAGCACGAGCTGCGACAGGTGGGGGACAGCCGGAGGTGCTACACCTGACGTAGAAACATAGAAACATAGATTTTGACAGCAGATAAGGACCGCTTGGCCCACCCAGTCTGCCCATTTCCCTATCTAATGGATAACCTGCAGATCCTAGTTAACCAGCAGCCTACTTCTTCCTACCCCCACCGCCTAGAATTGCCTTATGACTGTCCCATGCATGCTTGAATTCCACCACTGTTTTTGACTCCACAACCTCCTCCGGAAGGCCGTTCCATGCATCCACAACCCTCTCTGTGAAAAATACTTCTTAAATTACCTCTGAGCCGCCCCCATCTTCAAATTGTGCCCCTTGTTCTTGAACACCTTTTTTGAAAGATGCTACCTCTTGAACTTTGTTGAGTCCCTTGAGGTACTTGAAAGTTTCTATCATGTCCCCCCTCTCCCTCCTTTCCTTGAGGCTATACATATTCAGCTCCTTAAGTCTCTCTTCATATGTCTTCTGGTGCAGACCATGCACCATTTTAGTTGCCCTCCTCTGGACAGCCTCCATTCTGTCTATGTCTTTGTGGAGATTGGGTCTCCAGAACTGCACGCAGTACTCCAGATGGGGTCTCACCAACTCTCTGTACAGAGGGATAATAACTACCTGTGTTCTACTGGTGATGCCTCTCCCTATGCATCCCAGTATCCCCCCAGCCCTCCTTGCTGCCCTCTCACATTGCTTGCCCACCTTTAGATCATCTGATATGACTACCCCCAGGTCCCTTTCCATTTTTGTTGCTGTTAGTATCTCACCCCCCATTGTGTACTCTTCCCCTGGGTTTTTGTTTCCCAGGTGCATTACCTTGCACTTCTTAGCATTGAATCTAAGCTGCCATACATTTGGCCATTCCTCTAACCTTGCCAAGTCCCTTCTCATCCTTTCCACCCCACCTTGTGCATCAACTCTGTTGCAGATCTTTGTGTCATCTGCAAAGAGATATACTTTTCCTTCCAGTCCCTCTGTAATGTCACTTATAAACACATTGAAGAGGACCAGTCCTAATACTGAACCCTGCGGTACCCCACTAGTTACCCCCCTTTCTTCAGAGTGGACTCCATTTACTATTACTCTCTGTGTCCTATTCTCCAGCCAATTCTTTACCCAGGCTGTCATCTTGGGACCCACTCCCATGCTGGCTAACTTGTATATTAATCTTTTGTGTGGGACTGTGTCAAATGCCTTGCTAACGTCTAGGTAGGCCATGTCCACAGTCCCTCCCTGATCTACTACTTTGGTCTCTCAGTCAAATAAATCTATCAGATTTGTCTGGCATGACCTTCCCACTGTGAATCCATGCTGCCTTGGGTCCTGAGCCCCTCTGGCCTTTAGATACTCAACAATTCTTTCCTTCAGAGTAGATTCCATCATTTTCCCTACCACTGAGGTTAAACTAACAGGTCTGTAGTTTTCTGCTTCTGCCTTGCTCCCACTTTTGTGAAGGGGAATCACATCTGCCCTTCTCCAGTCCTTGGGTACCACCCCATCCTCCCATGATTTGTTAAAGAGGGTAGTCAATGGTGTCACTAGTTCTACACTTAGTTATTTTAGAATTCTGGGATGAATCCCATCAGGCCCCATTGCTTTGTCCACCTTCAGTTTTAAGAGTTCTTTCAGAACCCTTTCTTCTGTAAATGGGCTGGTATCAACTTCTGTATCCAGAGTGTTTCTACTGTTTGTTTTAGGTACCTCCCTACTTCCTTTGTAAATACTGAGCAAAAATATTTGTTTAGTATCTCTGCCTTTCACAGTCACCCTCTGCCCACCCTCCCTCCTCTTTATTAAGCCTCACTAACCTCCTTTGGTCTTCTCTCGCCCTGATGTACTATAAAAGGTGTTATCCCCTTCTTAACTGGAGTTGGCTATCTTTTCCTCGGTTTGGGCCTTTGCTGTTCTGACTGCCTTCCCAGCTTTCTTTTGTTTTAACTGATACAGTTCTCTGTCCTGCTTCTTCTGTGATTCCTTGTACTTCCTGAATGCTTTCTTTTTCTCTTGAACCTTCACTGCCACTTCCTTTGAGAACCATAGTGGTTTCTTACATCGTTTCGTTTTGTTTATTTGCTTCACACAAAGGCTTGTTACCTCTGTGATGGCAGTTTTTATTATTCCCCATTGTTCTTCCACCCCTCCTTCCTGCCCATTTGCTAGTGCATTCCTTAGGCACTCACCCATTTTGGTGAAGTCAGCCTCTCTAATGTCAGTACTTTTGCCTTTGTATGGCTTGACTCTATTGCTGTGTTTGTCGAACCATACTGTTCAATGGTCGCTAGTCCCAGATGGCTACCCACTTTACATCTGTGATCCTCTTCATCTCCATTTGAGAGAACCAGGTCTAAGATTGCTGCCTCATGAGTGGGCTCCAATACTAGTTGTGTATACGTTCTGTAGGGCATCTAGAATAACTCTCACCTTAGAAGTGGCTGCTGCAACTGCACTCAGTTAACATCTGCATATTCAGATCACCCATCAGTAATCTTTCCTTTTTCTGCCATTCTAAGTATTCTTTCTATCATTTCCTTGTCCATTTCCTCCCCTGACAAGGGGGTCTGTATACTAACCCTGTGCAGATTGTAGTGCCAGTTCCCGGTCTCCAAATTTACCCACTGTGCTTCTTCTCCTCCCTGTTTTCCTTTTTGCTCTGTTGTTTGATTCCTTCCCTTATGTAAAGAGCTACTCCTCCCTCTTTTACCCTCCCTGTCCTTCCTGTAGATAGTGTATCCTGGTATGTTTATGTCCCAGTCATGGTTTTGTGTGTACCATGTTTCTGTGACTGCCATGATATCCAGATGTTCCTCCTCCATCAAGGCCATGAATTCAGGAAGCTTGTTACTCAGACTACGGGCATTGGTACTCATTGCTCTCCATTTTTTCATGGCTTTACCTTCTTTTGCAGCATCCCCCACTGACCTGTCTACCTCGGTCTTTTTCTCATTTAGTACCCTGTTTTGTAGGGAGAGGCTGGGATTTTCCTGCTGCTTATCAGTGCCTCCCCCCTTGACTAGTTTAAAAGCTTGCCAATGAAGTATTTAAACCGATTGCTCAAAAGACTTGTTCCTTCCTGGACAGATGCAGACCATCCTGCCAGTATAGGCTGGTGTCCCTCCAGGTGGAACCCCAATCCCAATGAAGCCAAACCCTGTGCTCCACACCATTTTTTCAACCATTCATTAAACTGCATGGTGCAAAGTACCCTCGGCTCACTCATGCCATTGACAGGCAGCACCTCAGAGAAGGATATTGTGTGTGCTACTTGTCTTAGGCCCCTCCCCAATTCTACAAAGTCCTTCTGCACTGCTCTAATTTTATGATTAGCCAAGTCACTTGTCCCTAGGTGGACAATGATGTCCAGCTCAGACTCCCGTGCAGCTGTTCTCATGATCCTGAGGATGCGCTCCCTGTCTCTCCAAGCCATGGCACCAGGCAGGCACCTTACTTCAGTTTTCCTGCTCCCCCCAGTTCTATCCCCTCTAATAATTGAGTCCCCACCAGAGCTGCTTCCTTCCTTATGGTGTCCTCTGCCTCCTTCCTGTGGACCTCCTGTGACAGTTGTCCTCAGCCTCCTTAGTCTCCTCTGTGGGTGCATCCATAGGGGAGCTATGCTCCCCCAGAATGGTGTATGGATTGTGGTGTGAAACAACTGACTGGTTGTGCCTCTGTTCCACCATCCTCACCCTCCCTGAGCCCACTGTGGTCCAACTGCTTTGCTTTCTTCACAACCTCTGAGGCAGTGATGGTGGCTCTGGTGCTCCCTGGATGGGGGAGGTTCCCTTCCTACCATCCAGTGTGGCCTGGGGGAAGGTCCCCATACTACTGTCCAGTGTGGCCCGAAGACAGGCAACTTCCTCCCTCAGGGCAGAGTTGTCTGCAATAGAGCAGCATCTCAGCCTCCAGAAAGACTCCCAGAAGACTGCTGCCCACAGCCATTACATCATTTACTCCCCACATTTGTTTTTGTGTGTGTGTGTGTGTGTGTGTGTGATTGGTTTGTAATATATATATATATATATATATATATATATATATATATATATATATATATATATATTATACAATGTGTATGCTTATATTGTCAGTGGAAAAGTGAGAGGATATGACAGTGACATGCACCTTGCACTCTGAGGAAATGATGTCAGAACCCCAGGTATAAAGGAACTATTTCCAGGGTGAGTGGGGTGAGGTGGGAAAGGGTTGGGCCTAAACTGTGCCCTCACAAACAATCAGCTAAAAAACTCTGACCCACCGCTGCGATGAGTGCCTTCTGTCAGCAAGATGCCCTACACAACAATTTGATAGAAAATACTCTGTAAATCAAACAGAGAAAAATTCACACATCCAAGTCAGACACAGGTAAACCTCCCCAGCCCCAAAACAGGCCTGGTGGTTTGTGCTCTGAAAGCTGTCAGCCCCAAAATAAGTCAGCAGTGCTTTAAACTCTTCCTGCACTGAAAATGTTAAGAATTGTAACAAACAAACGTAAACCTAGATCCACCTCCCTCTGTTGTGTGAAAGACTGTCTTTTCCTGTTTCACACTGCAGGTTTTTCTATGACAACTCCTTAACCACAGTAACTTATTTAAAAATAGTTTAACTATCACAAACTCCTACGCACCAGTAAATTATTTAAAAATAGTTTCTGTCCCAAAATCCTAGTAGTCAATCCAGCTACCCCCAAGGGACAACCAAAATGCAGTATTCAAACACTTATGAAGTTACTTCCAAGATAAGCAGGAGGAGAGGGTTGCTGGCAGCATGCAGCATTGTGCCATTGAGGGTGTTCCAGGTGGTGGCTTCCAGACGGGTGGTAGCTCGTCACTGCTTGGTAGGTCATGATCTGTCTATTGGGGGGGCAGGGTAGGTCAAATGCAGTAACGCGACTTTGTTTTCCCTTACAGATCCTGAGCATCTACATGGGTCAGCAGTGGTGGGCCTGTCCACTGAGGCCAGTCAGATGGAGATGGAGGAGGGCCCATCCACCTCCACAGGTATACATGGCTCAGTGTGACAGTGGGCCCACCTGGCTGTCCAGACTAATGTTTTTGGAACAGGTGTGGAGAAGACCCTGCCCGTGTCCCAGCATGCCAGCTTCCATGGATGCTAGCATGCTGTGACTTGGGCTGGTGCCGGGTCCATCACCAATGATGATGTCGCTAACGCCATGGGAAGTGACACGTGTGTGCCACGGGATGGCCACACAGCAGGTAACATCACAGCCATGGCTGTGGGTGGTGCTGCCGTGGAGGCCTGCGTGTCATCACAGTCCCAGCCTGTGCCTGTCAGCACCAATGGGGCAGCACTGGTGTGTGTACAGGACAGTGGGACTGTTGTGGCCACTGCAGCGGCACCAATGAGCCCTGGAGAGTGGCAGCCGGAGGGGCAGCATCAGCAATCAGCCAATGGGCTTGGGAGTAGAGGGTCAGGGGGCAGCGTCAGTGCACCGCCTGTGGACATGCCCAGACCTGGTCCTGGTGTGCAGCGCCCACCCTCAAGGGGTGCTGAGCATCAGGGCCGTGCACAACCTGAGGGACAGGATGCCGAGGAGGCAGATGACCTCTTGGCTGAGCACACCTGCATACTGCAAGCATCAGTCAACCAGCAGATGTGGCTTGCGACATCAGTGGATGCACTGTGTGTGGCTCTGGAGTGGGCAGAGGAGCGTCGCAGCAGAGACACCGCTCTGATCCTGGCAGGGATGGACCAGTTGCAGGAGGATGTGACCGCTGCCATTGACAGGCAGACACAGGCGTTCACTGCTGTCATGGCCACAATGGGCACACAGTTATATTTGCCCACGCGTCGCAGACACCACACAGTGCATTGTCCACCCCCCATTCCCAGCATTGTGTGACACCATCCTTGTCAACACTGGGTTCAGCTGTGGGCATCCTGAGCACGCCTGGTGCAGGCATGTTTGGTTTGCTGCAGACCTCTGTGTGAGCACGGTCATGTTCACACAGTGAAACCCCTGGGGGACCATTGGTGCCACCCCATGAGGCCAGTGGTCAGCCTGTCAGTGCTGGCGGGCCTTGAGGGGCTGCCCGCGCATCTGTGGTGGCCGGGGCACTGTGGCACATGTCTGACCTGTCTCCCAATGCAGCTACTGTCTGGTGCTGCCCTGTGTTACATTGTGTGTCATTCAGCGGGCATTGCATGGGTGGGTGACCCGGCCTGCACGGACACACAGTCCATCTGCACACCCTCCTGGCTGCTGTCTGCAGTTGCGTGTGCATGATGATGCCTGCTTTGGTGGTACACCAATGTGCAATGGTGCCAGCATACTGACACAAGACAGGCAGTGTATGGTGGTCTGTGTACATGTGTGTGGCTAGGGCGCTCTGGGTCGGTGTGCCTCCTACCCTCTGTGCATGTCTGGTGCATTGTGTGTGTGTGTGTGTGTGTGTGTGTGTCCATGTGGCATGTTAGACCTCACCCATCCCTGGTTGTGTATGTGGTTCCATGCCCAGCCAGCTCCCTTGATGGCATGCACCCCTGGTGTGTGTCCATGCATGTTTGTGGGTTGTGCCTTAGCCACTGTTGGTTGCACATGGCCCCATGACTTACCTGGGTTGGCTGAAGTGCTCATCCGTGATGGTGTCCCAGAGTAGCTGTGCCAGCCAGAGCAGTCGGGGGTCCTGTCACCCAAGGGGGAGCTGCCATCACCATTGTCACCGGCGTCCTCATCGTCCCCATTGCTGTTCCCTTTGACCTGTACGGCTATCCCACATTTGTTGGCCATGTTGTGCGGGATGCAACAGGCCAGGAATAGCCCATAGGCCTTTGAGGGGCTGTACTGTAGGGCACCACCAGAGGTGTCCAAGCAACGGAAATGTGCCTTCAGCATCCCGAACACCCGCTCGATGACATTTTTTTTTTTTTTGTATTTTTTTTTGTTGACCGGGTAAGTGCACTAGACAAATCCTGCCTATTTTCAGGCATGACCTGGGGAAGGGGGATACAGATGAATGCCAACTAACCTTGAACCAGATTAAGCTGTTGGTGGTATTTTTTTTTTTTTTAGTGAATGAGGGAAATTTGGCCAGGACACCGGGGAAATTCCCCTACACTGCTGGCGTGCGGTGGCCAGTAGGGGAGTTCATTGCTGCTGCTGCTGACATGGCCACTAAGGCTAATGTGGAGGAGGAGGAGGTTGTATTGACTATGGACACGGAGAAGGACTGGAAATGGCACACGGAGTTCAAAACCGGAAACGGAATAGAAGCAGAGGCTTTTGAAGATTTCCAGGATGCTATGGCTACGATGGAGGCACTGGAAAAGGACGCGCTGACAGAGGGAACAGGGAGTTCTTAGAAGGCTGTGTATGCGGAGGATCCCTGGGCAAGTTCGCAATTCGTTAAATGCACTGTGCCTTTAAAACCGGTCGGCGAGGCTGAGCTGGTTCATGGGAAGGTGGAAGCGCGGTTGAACCGAAAGAAGTGATGCGTTTATCGGTGATTTCGTGGCGTTGATGGAGTGCAATGGAGATCAACGATGGAAAAAGAGTCGGGTGGTGAAGGAGAAAGCTGAAGAGGCAGCTAAAAGAGGACGCGCAGCGATCCTAACGCACTGGAAGCGGAAAGAGGTGGAGTGGTGTGGATATGAAAGGCTTCAAACAAGGGGTTGTGAGTACTGAATGGCTCAAAGAGAGCTTTCCCACATTTCAGATTGAATAAAGAGACTGGTTTGTTTTCAAACCCGCTTAATACGTGGTGTAGTGGGGAGAACTAAATACTCCAGTGACCTACCAAACAGAAGCTGAAATGCAAGATGGGGTTACAGAATTCTTTTTAACAGTAAACAAAGGAGCAGCAGAGACTAAGAGAATCACTTTTGTCTGGGAATGCTTGTAATGGTGGTCCTGTAATGTTAAAAGAAAAGTCTGTTTGAAGATTGCAGCCTTTTAGAGCATGATGTTAACTGGTCACCACAAGCAGCTTTGATAGCAGCAGGGTGGAAAAAATTAGGAAAGGGATTTGACAACCGATTCAGTATGGGATAAATCTTTTGATTTAGATAAAGCTGGGCCAGGATGGCAACCTGGAGGGAGAAGGTTAAATTGAAGCTTATTGAAAATAGAGCAGGAAAAGAAAATAGTAATGGGGAAATGGTGGATAATAAAGTTAAACAAGGAGAAAGGTGCTGCACCAACAAACCTAAGTTCTGGGAATAACATTGAGGGGGCAAAGCTTTATTCCTGGAGAACCCTTATGTCTAGTTTATTTGCACAGAGTAAGAAGGAAGCTGCACTCTGAAGAATGCAGTTCGGATTAGATATAAGGGTGGTTTGAAGGAAAGACCTAATAGATACTTTGTAGGCAAAACGTTAATAAAGGAGTCCTGGTGTTTTCCTCTCGAGATGTTTTTTTGTCTTCATTAATATATCAGGAGAAGATAATTTGATATCAGTTTTCTTTCCCCTGCTTTGTTGGAGCTTTTTGGGAAAGGTATAATCAGGTAAAGTTTTCTCCATTATGGGCCCCCTTTTTGGTCATCCCTCTTTCAAAGCCTCTAATTAAGTACGTGATGGTAATGTTCAGAAATGAAGGGGTACATGTAGAAGATATTGTGTTCTGGCTGTCACAGAAGTGTGAGATCCAAAGTGATCTGGAGCCAATTTTAGATTCTGAGCAGTTTTGGACAGGAGGGTGGAAATTTAAAGTTAAATTACGACAAACAGCAATGGGAGTTGAGCATATTCCAAATTCTTTTTTGTTGGGAAGGGATAGGAGGGTCGTTTTTTATAGTGGCAGCCTAGGGCATGTTATAAGTGTGGAGCTCGAATGCATTTATCTAGCACATGTGATCAGCCTAAGTGTGATAATTGTGGGGAAGTGGGGCATGTTACCATGTTTTGTACAAATGTAATTAAATGTGACCTTTGTGAAGAACAGAACCATGCTTTTAGGGATTGTCCATGGGCGGCACAGAATAAGATCAGTTGTGGGAATTTGGACATAATTATCCAAAAAGCACAAGAAGCTAGAGAATCTCAGGAGGGGTGAGAATATTGCAAAGACTCTTCTGCACCACAGAGCACTGTAGAACCCTGGTAATAGTAGGGGCTACTAGGATACAATTGAGCTGCCAAAAGTAGAGGGAAGGAATTAGGAAAGGAAGTTTCTGAGCTGATGCAGCCAGTGTGTTACATAGTACCAAATGAGGAGTTAGTAGTTGCTTTGCTCACCTTTGCAACCACCATTGCCCCCTAGAAGGTCAAGTAGGTCTACTAAGACATTTCTACTCTGGAACCAGAAGTTATTGAATCAAAGAACTCTTATGCTGCCTTATTTTGGGGGATTCGGAAATGTACATGGGGATACAGATTCCAAGTATCATTACAAGAGGTTCTGGCGCCCCCTAGAGAGGAGTATAAGGGTAAGAAGAAAACAAGAAGAAAAAAATAATAAACAGAGGTTTTAGATGGTTTGATTACTGAAAATGGTTTTTGTATGGGCTACACTAAACATTCATAGCCTTTTAAAGGTACAGAAGAGACAAGCGGTGTTTCAGTTAACACATAACTTAAAAATTTCTATGTGTTTTTTTACAAGAAACATGGATGTTTTCTAAGAACCAGATTGCTACTTTTACTAAGGATTGGCCTTGGGGGCCTTCCTTTTGGTCATTTGGAGAAGATAGGGTGGATGGAGTAGGGATTCTTTTTAATTCTTATAACTTTGTCTTGCATAAATTAATAGATTTTGCCCGGTAGAATACTGATTGTAGAGGGGAATTGGTACACTCAAACTCTACGATTGATTAATATTTATAACCCCAAACAAAGTCAGGGAGGGTGACTTGTATGAAAGAGATCCAGCCTTTTTTGGTAACAACTATCCCAATCCTATGGGGGGGATTTCAACTGCAGTATAGGAGGTTCAGGAAGAGGGATAGAGAAGGGAAAAAATTATTGTGACACATACTGTTTAAGGGAGATTATTAAAATAGCAGATTTAGTATCCTGTAATGATAACAGGACTACTGGGCTAAGGGGCATTTTTTAAAGGAGGAAAGTTATAGAATTGATCATCTTTCATATCCAAAAAATTCCGACTGATAGTCCTCAGATTATTCCGGTAGAGTTCTCAGATCATGCTTTATTGAAGGTAAAAATAGGTGATTTAGAGGGTTATGGGAGACAGAGGACTAGGTGGAAATTAAACACCTCTATACTATATGAAAAGTTTGTTCAGAATTCTATTAGACTGATTTTACAGGCTAGATTATCTGTTAGTTTTTTGTATCAGGATCTAGGGGAATGGTGGCAGGAAACAAAGGAGGATTGTATATTGTGGTTTAAAAAGTATGGGAAGAGACATCAGAAAGCTAAGTTTTTTGACTATTTAAAACTAAGAAATCAGTTACAACTAGTACTCATAATGGCAAATCTCTTGTGAAGATTTTCGTCACAAATAGCAGAAATTAAAGCAAAATGAGGGTGTTATAATACGATAGGACAAAAACTTTACAAGCTGTAATGTCTAATCATATGACAAAACAGTATTTGGAGACCTTTGAGCTGTGTAAATCTTTAAAAGAACATGTTTCCTTGGATTTTTAAATCATGGAAATGGGAAAGTGTTTCAGTGCAGGCTATAGGGGAGAAATTCAGAACATTTAGGAGCTGGATTCCCATTATGTTCCTACCTTAGGACAGGTTAAGCAGTTTTGGCCCTCCTATAGTAAATGAACTAGATCCTGAGATTCTTAAAGCATTAACAACCCTTTACTTATGGCGAGATTAAAGAGGTTATAAATTCTTTGAAATCTAATGTAAGCCCAGGTTTAGATGGTCTTTCTAATTTATATTATAAATGTTTCAGTCAGAAGTAATGAATTGTTTGGTATTGGTTTTAATTTTTTTGGAGGAGGCAGTGAGCTAAGGTCCTTTTCTGAGGGGTTACAAATTTATATATTTAAGTCAAGAGATAAGGGAGAGTTTCAGAATTGAGGTCAATCACCTGTTGAATTCTGATTACAAAATCTTACGATCTTTGATAAATAACAGACTGAAAGGCTTAGCAGAGGGTATGTTTACGCCGGTACAGCATTGTGGTATTCCTAATAGGAAAATTCAGTCAGTTCTGTGTCTTATTAGGGATATAATTGAACAGGTGAATGATTTAGGGGAGAAAGGTTACATATTATCGTTGGATTTAGAAAAGGCCTTCGATAGAGTTAGTCCTTTTTTTTTTTGTTTGCTACTTTAGAATTTTTTAAGGTCCCAGTGAGGTTTTTGAATCTAATTAAAGGGTTATATGCTTTGGCTCAGGTGTTTCCACTTATTAAAGGAGAATTGGGGAGAGGTTTCAGAATAAAATGTGGGGTACGACAGGGATGCCCCTTAAGCCCCTTTCTTTATCATTTTTCTTGGAACCATTATTGAGAATAGTGAGTTTGTCTCCTTAGGTCGGGGTGAGCATTCCTGGTACAAATTCTTTATTACTATTCAGGCTTATGCAGACTATGTATCCTTTTTTTTTCAAAATACTCACAGATAAAGGTGTTCTTTTTCTATTTTGAGACATATGCAAGTTTAGCTAATGCAAAGATTAACTTAAAAAATCTAAAGGTTTATTATTGGGTATATGTCCCATCAAGACCAGTTTTCTTTAATTCAATAGTGATCACTTTAGAGTTTTGACAATTCTTGGGGTACTTTTGGACCCCTAGAATTGTCCAGAGGAGAATTGGAAATTAGTTTTGGACAAAATAGAAGCTAAAGTTAATAGATGGAAAGGTTTTAAATTTGTTAAAATTAAATCAATACAAGTTTTAAAGCAATTTATCTTGCCAAGCTACAGTATTTAGCTGTAATTTATCCCATACCAGCTCAATACTAGACTAGACTTTATAGTATTTGTTTCCAGTTGTTATGAGGCAACAGATTGAACCCCTGTTAATAGAGGTTTCACTTATCTAGATAGAAACGGGTGGTTTGGGGATGGTAGATCCAGTGATTTTTTGTTTTTCGTTATTTTTTCTTTTCATTAAAATATGGTTTAAGTCCTGCAGGATGTCAGGAGACCTTTTCTTTAAAATTTAATGAAGTCGTTACCAAACAACTTGGTGTGCATTGTGCACCTAAACTATCCCCTACACTTATCTTTGCCTAAATATTTTAAGCCTGTGGCACAGAAATTATATAAATGGAAGGTAACAAAAAATCAAATTATAAGGGGTTCTCGAGGACCTTATATAAGGATTTGATGCCCTGAACTATTCGGCTGAGCCATGTTTTAAAATTGTCCTATAGAGCGGAATTCAGATGTATTGGAACAACTAAATAATCCCAGGTTGCCAGTTTATATGTGGGAGATTCAATGGCTTATGATGTATGGAAGATTAAATGTCAGGGGAACGGTGAAATATAAAGCAAAGGAAGAGAGGTCATGTCCGTATTTAGAATGTATTAACCAGGAGGAAACAATGGAACACTTCTTTCTACAGTGCTCTTTTCCGATTAAATTTTGGGAGTATTTGGCAAAATCATGGGATCTACCTTGGTTGGCTAACTTAAACTATGATATTTTGGTGATTGGGACTTTCCCCCCGTCTTTACAACGGTATGAGAAGGGTACTTTGCAAGTATTTTTTGCAAGTTTAAGGTATTGCCTATGGCAAACAAGATGCCAATGGGTGTTATATCAAAGGAGACCCACCTTAGAAGGTTTTAGATGGTATGTGACTAATGTCTTAAATAAAGTTTTCATATCAGATTTACAATTGTACAATGTGGATAAAGTTAGGTTTTGGTGGAATGGTTTTTCACATATTATTAAATATAAATAGTAGAACTGTTTTTCCACCTAAACCTTGACCTTTTTTTTTCTCTAGTAGTGGGGTCAAGGGTGTTAGATGGTGGTGGAAATTGGTTTGGTAATTAATTAGGATTTCAAGAGGAAGGAGAGATTGGTATAGGTAAATTTGGTTTTAAATAATAGAAAGTCATTGTTTGAATGGGTTCTTTATCTTTATTTTCTATCTCTATTAGGTATTTTGTAGTTTCATCATGCTTCTTTTTTTTCAGGACATTTATGAAAGGACTTTTGAGATAGAAATGTGTAGTGATAGTTAAGTGTTTTTTTTTTGTTTTGTTGCCACAATTTTGTCTTTCTATGTGTTTGGTTCTGTGCTATATCATGCATTGTTTTTTTGTGAAATTGTATTATGTGTTTATTACAATAAAAATTGCCCCTACTCTTTTCGATAAGTGCCATGGGATCTTTAACATCCACCTGAACTACCACCAATCCAGGCAGATGGAGCCTCGGTTTAACGTCTCATCTGAAAGACGGCACCTCAGAAGTGCAGCACCCCTCTCATGCTGCACTACAGTGTCAGTACTGGGATATTAACCCAAGTGCCAGATGTGGGAACTGAACCCACAGCCCTCTGATCTTCCAGCCTCAGAGGCGAGTGTGCTACCTACTGAGCCACTGACACTGCAATGCATTACGTGTGGTGGAGTTTGCCTCATTGTAGCATTGCTGCGATGGGGTCGCAGGCCACCAGTAGGGTGTGATCAGCCAGGGACGGAGTGGATATCCACTGTCACCTGTGTGTAGAGGGTGGAGGTTAGGTTTGTGATCAACATCGCCCTGCCCCGGGCCATGTAGGCCACTACCCATGTCACCTCTGACCATGCCCCCGAGGCCCTATGTTTGTCTGTGTGGTTTGCATACTCACCCACTAGGTGGCCAGTGGGGATATCTCCACTCTCAAATCTGTGGCACAGTGCCGACTGGTGCCAGATGAAGGCATCATGTGCTCCCCCAGGGTGCGTGGCACAGACATTGATTATGCACCCCCTTGCATCGCACACCACCTGGCAGTTGATGCTGGCATAGCCCTTGTGATTTATATATGTGGTCCCCTCAGGGCCAGGTGCTGTGCGGATGGCCACATGGGTGCAGTCTATTGCCCCTAGCATGCCAGGCATACTTGCTACCCTGTGGAACTCCTGTATGTTTGCTGTGTGCTCTGCGGTGTGCTGGGAAATGGATGTACTCCGCAGCCATGTGGCAGCAGTGCGCTGAGGAATTGGGTGAGATGGCGTGACACGGCCAACTGGGTTATGCCTGTGGTGTCCCCAGTTGGTCTCTGGAAGGTACCCGTGGTGAGCAAGCACATGCAGGCTGTCACTTTCATCTCCACTGACAGAGCATGGCTCCGTCATGTGGGTTCCTGCATCACATCACTGCACAGCTCACAAAGCCTCCTCAGAACTGCCCGATTCAGATGGTACCAGCCCATGATCTTCGTATCACTATACAGCTCGAAGCTGGTGCGGGCTCGGTACTGCCTGTTGGGGGCATACTGCCGACGGGCCCTCCCACGGCCATGCCCCCCTGCTGCCCACCTTCTCACCCCCCTCATTACTGCCTCCATCTGGATGGTGGCACTTGCCATGTCCCTGGCTTGTGTTCACCCCCTGGAAGCTGTTTCTGTATTCCCTCCACTGTCCTGGCTGCTACTTCCCCTGCACCGGGAACACCTGCCTGTGCTTGCCTCACTGCTGTGTGGCAAGTACTTCCCCCTTCTGCACTGTGGCTCCCCACACATTCTTCTGAGCCTGTTGATTCCTGGTGCCCTTTCCTGGCCTGCCCTGTGTGTTCCTGCTGCCCAGTTTGTCCTGCTAGAGATCGGCCTCATGTGCTTTCCCTGTAGCGTTCTTGCACCTCTCCCTTGCTCCCTTTTATTTTGGCTCATTTACGCTATGGCGGAGCTTCTGCTGGCTCCCCTATTGCACATGGCACATGTTGTTGAATATTGCAGTGCGCCATTTATGCATAGTGCCTCCCCCTTCAGTTGTGCATACATTCATTATCATTGCGCTGTTGCTCAGTGTGATTTGGGGGCACAACTGCCTCCTGCTGAATATCGTAGAATGGAGCATTTTTGGACTTATGTAGGCACAACCCTATTAAGCATGGCTCAACTCTTTAGAATATCTGGGCCTACATTGTATAAATATATATATATATATACACACATATATATATATATATATATATATATATATATATATATATATATATATATATATATATGTATACATACACACACAAACATATATACATACATACACATATTGAATACAGAGGGTTTAAAGTGAAGTTTAGTCAAAGTAAGCACATGTTTCACACAAAATATAACACAGAACTTAGCTTGAGACATTTTCTCAACTATACTCTCAACTAGTTAATGCACTACATAAACTTTAAAGCCTTCAGTGTTGTAACAGCATTTAATATATGATAATATCAATTATAAATATGAGTGCTGAATAAAACATAAAAAACAAAACTACTTGTCAAGGACCCCCAAGAAAATGAGACCATGAGCCTGCTATGCATCGATTTCAATACAATGTCACTGTATAACAAACATGTATAGAACCAGTCTAAGGAATTTAAATAAAAACTCATAGGAATAAAATCCCACAGCCCCCCCTTTCCCTGGGAAAAGTAATTAGTAGGAATGAGATATTTGTACACGAGTCCTAATATATCATCATTCACACCAATCTTTTCAATTTTTACCCAAAGGAATTGAAGAGTTGATTTATATTAACCTTTTCAGGATCTATGTAATTAATGGCATTGGAACTCTTACAGTTTTATACTTGTAGGAAGGGTAAATAAATGCTAGGCAGCTATTGTTTTAGGCATTTTCTGAGGTTGCAAGGGGCATTCTAGGGAATTACAAAGAATCATAGTGGTATCAACTGCATTGCTCCAAGATTGAACAAAGCATTTATCTGTAAGACAGCCTCCTTTTCCCTGTATTTTCTGTGTAAAACTATTGGAATCTCTCAAGCTTTGCTCCCAGTGTTCTTACATCTCCAGAACCTCTTGATGGTATTATAGCATTGTTGCAATATACTGGCACAGCCGGATAGCCTGGTTGAGATGCAGTATGTCATATTCAGTGGGGTCATACTTTTAATCATTTTGGCAATGTACTAACACATGATAGTATTGATGAGATGCAGGCTCTCATTTTCATAGGGGGTCCTAATTTTACCCATTTCTACACTGTACTGACACAGGTTAGCTTGGCCAAGATGAAGTATCTCATTTTCAGTGGGGTCTTACTTTTACCCATGTTTGGGTTCCAACAGAGGATACAGCATCTCTCTGCAGAGCAGTTCCAAATTACATCCTTGGCCATCTCTTCCAATGTGTGTATGTGTGTAGCAATAATTTACAGTATTTTCTCTGAAGAGTTGATTTATGTTAACCTTTTCAGGGACCTATCTAATTAGTGGCATTGGAACTCTTATAGTTTTATATTTGTAGGAAGGGTAAATGCTAGGCATCTAATGTTTTAGGGGGTTTCAGAGGTTGCAAGGGGCATCTTGGGGGAATTACAAATAAATCATAGAGGTGTCACCTGCAGTGTTCCCAGACAGAAAAAAAAAACATTTCCCTGTAGGGCAACCTTGCTTTCCCTGTGTTTTCCATGTAAAACTGTGACAAAACTCCTGTACATTTTCCTGTATGTTCAAATCAGTACATGCACACAACTAACTTCATTATGCCTGTCAGTAAAATTGCTATAACAAATGTTAAGGCTGTGTTATGTGCTCTTTAGCCTTGTTACAATGTACTGACATAAGATAGCCTGGCTGAGATGCAGTATGTCATATTCAGTGGGCTCAAACTTTAATCCATTCTGGCATAGTATTGACACAGGTCAGGTTTGTTGAGATGCAGTATCTCATTTTCAGGGTGTCCTAATTTTACCCATTTTTACAATGTACAATACAGCTTAGCCTAGCTGAGATGCAGTATCTCATTTTCAGTGGGGTCTTACATTTACCCATGTTTACATCTGCGTGCAATTTACTGACACAGGACTGATTTGCTGAGATACTAATGGCCACTGTGTGCAACATGGCGGTGCTGACTTAAACTATGCATATGTAAGTATCGCCCACATGTAGTAATGTCAGTGCTGCCATGATACGGCTGACTCCAGAGCAAACTGCATATGTGTGAGTATCATTCATGTGCAGTTCTGTAATCACAGCAGTATCAGTTACATCTGACTGTGGTGTGGCAAGAGCACAGCATATTCTTTTCAACACTCTTGCCACTCCTAAAAACTTGCTACAGCTGTATTGGCTCAGTGCTGGCAAAGGCTAATGGATGGGTAACAGTGGGCACCACTCATCTGTCTTCATGTCAACCGGCTCTATTGGCAGGTCATTTTAGAAGGCCACCACCTTCTGAAACAAAATATGCTTCCTAATGTTACCACTAAACTTTCCATCTGTTACCTTCAGAGCATGTCCCTGTGTCCTGCTGGAGAACATATCCATATGTTCAGTCCTGTCAATATCTCTGAGATTGGGAAGACTGAACTCATGTCCAATCTCAGTCGGCTGTTCCACAGGGACAAGCAAAAGGATGAGGAGCACCCACATACGTAACAAACACCAGGACCACAAACATAATATTCAATGTCCTTTATTTAACTGAAGTGCATTGTGCACCCACACATAGTGAGCATAAAAAAGTGTGGCTGAGCCTTTCTGCAACTATCATTTCTCCTAACTCCTGCCAGGTGTCGTCACAGTGATTCACTCTGATGATGCCTGGCAGGGGCCCAGAGAAACATTACTTTCAGATTTGCTCAGTTTTCACTTTTCTATGCTCACTATGTGTGGGTACACTATGCACTTTACTTAAATGAAGAATTCTGAATATTGTTGTGATCCTAGTGCTTTCTGCATATGTGGGTACTTCTCATCCTTTTGCTTGTTTCAGTTATTTCATTGCTGAGCACCATATTACTTCTTCTGTCACTCCAGATCCATTTTTACTTTGTTCCACATGGAGACAACAGTAATAACTACCAGTAAACATAAATGTGGATATTATCTGTTAGACTCTTCCAGGTATTCCTGTTTTGAAAATGCAGCTTCCTCTTAACAAAGGTATCCAAACAGAAAGCCCACCAGCAAATTTATTTTTTCATTTTAGTATTGAACACATATTCTTAATTGCTGCAGTAAATGGAAACACTGGAGGAAATAAGAAGAAACTGACAGAGGGAAGTTTACAAAGGGTGTTAATTGGCATGTTATTCTATGGGACTGCATAAATATGCAGAACTAAAAAAATGTTACATAAACTCACTGCCACTAAGTAAGTGGCAGATGGTGGTGGTGGTGGTGGGGATTTGTCAGCACAAAAAGGGGGCTTGGTTTGCACTCTGGGAGGAGTGAGAAGATCATTTTTCCAATGTGTGACCCACAGGGTGTAAAAAGTTGAGGTTATTGAAAATAAGATGAATCATAATAATTTACACAGCCCATTTTCTTAATGCAGCGATTTTGTCATCAAAGAAGTAAAAAGGTGGGTTGGAATTGACAACTGTCTGACATTTTTCACAATCCCCCACTCAAAGAAGAATACTGACACCAACTTGCTACACTATAAGACAGCACCAAAGAATTTTGCATCTATGCCAAGCTCCATGCTGCATTCTTTCAGCAGGGTCTTTGTGGGGTACAGTACCACAATCAATTGTCTTTACCTTATCCCTACTTTCATCTGAATGCACCCTGACCTACTTTCTGCCTTGATATCATGATATTTAGGGCTTGATTAAGTCAAGCTGTTTCCAAAGTTCCTTCCAATGGACCAAGTTAAACTTTTTCAATGCCAAAAAAAGACTAGCAATGCATTCCATGGCTTTGAATAAATGTAATATGGGGTGTTATTATACTTTGTGCATGCTTGTATTCTATGATTCTGGTATGTTCACCCATTAATTTATGGGCTATGTTGAATTTTGCAAATGCAGGCTCATAACTTTTGTAATATTCAATATTTTTACCACAACATTTCAACATAGCCATTTTGAAACAGTGACTCATGAATGTGACAGCTGTCATATTTCAACTCCTGTCCAATATGTGTGTTTGCAGCCCAGACTCAGATTTTGCAGTCCCTGCACATCACCTTTACACAAGGAGTTAAACATTTTCTCTGCCCTTCTTTATGAGGCAGGTTCATCACAAGGCTGTGTTGAAAATATGGTGTACAAATATTTAAAAAAAATAATTTTCAATATTTTAAACCCAGATTCCTCTTCTGCAGCCCTATTGGCTCTGGCCAGAGTCTGTGTATAACTAGTAGTTTACATACATCTTTAAGTTAATTATATGGGTTCTGATTCTGTGGTAATTAATAATTTATAGTATGAACCACTAGAAGACTTTTGAATTGGAGGTTCCAATTGGGGCTACATTTTCCAACTGGTCAGGTTCTAGGACACTTTTTTTTAGCATTGCTCTTTCTTAACCACATTGTGCATACTTTGGCAGATAACATGGTTATATGGTGAATAACCTTATCAGGAGTACTGTACATCTGCTCCATGTCACATTTTTCAGATAATTGTGTCCATCAGGAATTCATTATCCTTATCTAGGGCCATTATCTTTCATAGGATACTTGGATATCCAGATAATTGCAAATCTAGGCAAAGATCTTGTTTTCTGGAGTTGATAAAGATGAATAATGGACATGTATCTAATGAATTATCCAGTATTATTTGGTTAATAGTATCAATTGATTTGGGCACATTGTGCACATTTACTGAATAGGATGGATACTTAATCAATAAAGCATTACAGGGTATGTGCTATTGTGTGATAATGAAATGCCTCTGGAGCATTGCATGTGGTAACACAGTGTGCCTTACTGAGGAAGTGCTGTTATCCCACAGTTATACACACTCTTGCGGAAATTATTGGGATTATGAATTGGTTCCACTGATTCTTATTTTAAACACTGAGCAATTAGGTTCAGAACATAAAGTTTTTCCAGCCTGTGTTGCGCTGTAATATTGCATATATATGTGATCACTTCTGACCAAGGACAGGTCTTGGCTTCTCTTATTCATTTTAAAACAGTTTAAATCCACTCTGGAAATAAGAATCTGGGTCATCACAGGTGCAGAGCCCCAGCTACTAGAATAATCTACTTCTGCCAGACTTTGTGAAATCTGAGTACATCTGGAAATCTCAATAAATTATTGGAGCACTTGTTCATCTCTTGTTTTAAGCACTGAATTTAATATTTGAAAGAAATTTAATGTGACAGCTTTGCGCTCTGTAGTGATGGCTGGCAGAAATCAAACTGAGTCTGTAAAGCACATTTCATTTATTACCCAACTGTGAAATGCAAAAATATCAGCTACTATGCTGCCTTTTCTCACTCATTTGAACTGTCATGAATTCCAACCCTGGAAAATGTAATACCAAAAATAATTAATCTCAGTAAGTATTGTAACATTTTCTAAATAAAAAAAATCTATAAAAGGAAGCAGCACAAAAGAGCAACACCACACCAATAAATGCTATGCAAAATGATTGAGAACAAACAGTTAGGGCTAACCTTCAGTCGAACAACTTTTAAAGTATCACAGAGCTGGATTCTTCTCCCATGTTATTCTGGCAATAAATTGCAAGACTCTCTCTTTCTTGCTCCTTAGTTTCACATCATATATTGGAGGCTTAACTCAAAATTCACAGAAAGGGAGACAGAACTGACTGAGGATACAGTAGATGCACACAATATGCCAGAGACTGGCATTTTTGTCAAATTGCATCCCTGATTCTGAAGGGTATCATCTTTATATCTGGATCAAATTGCTCCAGTCCGCGTTCGTCCTCTCCCCATTTGCCCTCGGTCTCTATGGTTTGATGAGGCCTTGAGGGAGATGCAGCAACAAGGACGAAGATTACAGCATTGTTGGTGGAGAACTGCCCTTGTTGCTGACCATCTTAGATTGATGGAACATGATCAATCTTATCATTCCACAATCTCTCATAAGAAAGCAGAGTTCCTGTCCAGAGAGATTGTGGCTGCTCAGAACAGACCAGCTCAGCTTTTTTGAACTATTGACAGACTGTACAACCCAGCCTGTCTCCAGGTTTGGAAAGCCTTTTCACAATTAGAGTGTGATGAGCTTGCTCGCTTCTTTGCAGGTAGGGTGGCTGACATTAGAGCAGCACTCCGACCTGCTCCCTCTATTGGAGATGCTTTTGATCGGCATTTGGTTGCTCCCTCCGGTCTCTCTTGGAGTTCCTTTGACCGGCCTGAGTTCATCGATGTCATGAGGATTATCCAGAGTATGTGCCCTATGTGCTGTAGTTTAGATCCGGGCCCGACTTCCCTGATAAAGTGTTGTGTTGAGACTATCGGCCTGGTTTTAGCACAGATAATCTGGTGCTCCTTGGATATGGGTGAGTTTCCTAGCTTCCTGAAGGAGGAGGTGGTGACATCCCTCCTGAACAAAGCTACCCTGGACCCAACTGCCACGCTAACTACAGGCCTATCTCTAATCATCCCTTGGTTGGGAAGATTATTGAGAAAGTGGTGGCAGCACAATTGGAGAATCATTTAACCATCCATGACATCTATGAACCCCTCCAGTCTGGTTTTCAAAAGAGGCATAGTTCCGAGACAGCGCTGGTTCAGGTGCTCAATGATCTCCTGATGGCTAGAGATCAGAAGAATCATTCCATTCTCATTCTTCTTGGTCTCCCATCAGCTTTTGGCACTGTGGACCATGGGGTACTTCTCGGATGCCTGCAGTTTATCTGTGGTCTGTCAAGGACAGTCCTCAGTTGGTTTAGATCTTTCCTCACTGACAGAACTCAGAGATTGGTGTCTGGATTAAATTCTTCCTGCCCACTCTCACTGTCATGTGGGGTACCCCAAGGCTCGGTGTTGTCCCCCATGTTGTTTGCAGTGTATATGCTGCCCCTCAGAGACATTGTAAGGAAGTACGGGCTGAAGTTTCACTGCTATGCATATGATACTCAGCTGTACCTATCTTTTGCACCCAACCAGGATAGAGCTCTCTCGGTCATTAATAGCTGCCTCACCAAAATCCAAGACTGGATGAGTTCAAGCTGGCTAAAGTTGAACTCAGAGAAGATGGAGGTATTAGTTGTGGACCCAGGACACAGGGTAGAGGGGATGGGGGCTGGTTTATCCTCAGGTTTATTTCTGGGAGGTTTCCAGCTCCCTACCTCTGAACAGGTGTGGAACCTGGGGGTGATTTTTGATGATGAACTGACACTGCGTTTGTAGGTGTCGACAGTTGTCAAACTTTCCTTTTATCATCTTAGGAACATCACCAGGATTAAGCACCTTGTTCTTCCAGCTGACCTCCCTATGTTGGTCCACACTTTTGTGACCTCACGCCTGGATTATTGCAACTGTATTTATCTAGGGCTTCCTGGGGTTGAAATCCATCACTTGCAGCTGATGCAGAACACTGCGGCTCGATTGTTGATGCGTATGTCTCGTACCTGTCATATCTCACCAGTATTATACGATCTGCACTGGTTGCCGATTCAGTGGTGGATCACCTTTAAAGTTGGTCTTTTGACCTACAAAGCCTTACATGAACAGGGTCCAGACCACTTGAAAGAGCTTCTGGCTCCTACCGCCCCGGGCCATCTCTCCACTTGGCGGACGAGGGGTTGTTAGAGATTCCAAGGTTTTCTTTAAAATCATCAGGTGCTCGTGCTTTTATGTTTGTTGCTCTGACCTGCTGGAATTCTCTACCCCATCCGCTTCATCAGTGTGCGACCATATTTAAAAAGGCCCTCAAGACTTATCTATGGTCAAAGATGAATTTTAATTAACTAATTGTGATGGAGCTCAGATTTAGTATAGTATAAATTATTTACGGATTTGTGTTTATTATTTATTGTTCATTGTTTTAAATTATTGTAAGGCACCTTGGTTTAAGAAAGGCACCATATAAGTAAAGTTTCATTTCATTTCATATTCCTCATGCTATTAGTTGGTGTAGGGCTCAGAAGACTTTATTATGGCAATAACTTTATACTTTGACAACTTGCTATATATGCAGGCTCAAAATCAGCAAAGCAATGATTATCTGGTTGAGGGGGTAGATGAAAAGCAGGACAAACAACAAAGGTTGACACTATATGCATTTGTAGTATGCTTTGAAGATCATTGGACATTTGCAATACATTTATTCATATCCTCACTTTTAAGGTACAATACAGTATATTTGCATTAAATTATATTTTTGTGAAAAAATACTATTGCAGTGTGCCATTAAATTGGATGTGTTTGGCACTGCTGCTTCTGTTCAGAGATACTGTAGGATAGTGGACATGGTGCTTCTCCACAAGAGATGGGGCAGAGAAAAACATGGAAATTACAGGCCCATCAGTCTTACAGCCATTGTAAATAAACTGATGGAGCCACTAGTCGAAGAGGACCTAGTGGACTACCTACAGAGAAATGGGCTGCAGGACAATAACCAGCATGGGTTTGTGGTAGGGAGGTCTTATCAGAACAGCCTGATTGTATTCTTAAACTGGGTAACAAAGGTGGTGCATAAGGGACAAGCAGTAGATTTGCTCTATTTTGATTTCAGAAAGCATTTTATTCTGTACCACACAGAAGGATATTGAAGAAATTAGAGAATCTGGGAGCAGCAAAGGACCCAGTTAATGGGTGGAAGTTGACTGGGTGGAGTTAGCAGAGGGTGGTAGTAAACAAGGTCAAGGGTGATTACAAGTGGGGTACCACAGAGGTCAGTTCTGGGACAAGTCTTTTTCAATATGTTTATCAGCAACATAGGAGAAGGAATATAGGGCAAAATATGTCTCTTCACAGGTGTCACAAAGCTCTGTGGAAGAGTAAAAATTGAAGGGGGATAAGGGAGTTGCACAAGGACCAACAAAGGTTAGAGAGGTGGTCCAAGGTCTGGCTGCTGAATTTCAATGACATAAAGTACAAGGCGGTGCACAAAAGGAACAAGAACCCCCAGATGAAATACTGGATGGTTGTTGGTTAAGCTGGCCACTATTTCAGAGGAAAAAGATGTGGAGGTCATCATAAGTGCCTACATAAAACAAACTAGCCAATGTATTAAGGTCTACTGCAAGTCAATCAGAAAACTGGAGTATATAGGAAAGAGTTTTGATAGCAAGAGAAAAGAGATAATCAAGGCCCTCGGTTCTCTGTGGCACAATAAACCTAAGTTTTGTATTAGGGAGTCAGAACTTCTGAGGAACCATTAGGCCTACTTCACATTTCTTCATACTATTTTTTTTCACATTTTGACACCAAATTTTATAGGCTTTTTATAACCTCCTTTTGAACATGCTAGGTGTCCAGGAATTGAAAAATGATTTCTGTCATTTTTATATGGTGATGTCAAAAACTGGCTATGTGGAAGCATCAAAAATGTTGAAAATTACTGAAGTTAGGAGTGAACATTGAAAAATATCCACATAGATTTTTATTTGTTGTTTTTTTAAGATTTTGATCCCCAGATTTCAACATAGTCTTTCTATGACCCCACTTCGTGAACCTGGTAGGTGAAATGTTTCAAACACCAACTACAAGGTGATTTTGAAGAGAAACTGCAGAATGACTTTTTTTGCCAGATTTGAAAACTGTCATCTTCCTTGCTCATACAGTGGGATTCCAAAAAGGACATGTTGAAAATATGGTGGATAACTATTGAAAAATAGTGATGTTTTGAATGTGCTTTGAAATATTTAAACGTTCAATCATAGCTTGGTATTTCTATCATATTTTTCCACCAAAGTTTCAAGTTAGTCTTTTTATGACCCCTCCTCATGAACCTAGTAGGTAAAAATTCTCAAATCCTGCTCAAGAGGTGATTTTGTTAAGCAACTGTGAAATCATATTTTGGGCCAGATTTGAGAAATGTCACTAATCTTGTTCATGTGGTGTGGTCTAGGTAAAATCTACTTAAAAAATATAAAAAATGTCCAAGTTAAGTTCAAAACACATTGGAGATAACATTGGGCCCTATGATGCCAATGCGCCACATACACCGGGTGCATTGGCATCGCTACACTTCATTGACATGCAGTGGGATCCCATGCACCCCTTGCTGCATTCATGACTAGTACAGGGTGCAGTTATGCTCCTTTTCCCCTGCCACGAGGACAGCAACACGCTGGGGGTGAGTGGAGGGGCATGCCGGCACTACACACCATGCACAACAGTGCATAGTTCTTCCCCTTGGGGTGCAGATGAGGGCACAGGGTATGCCAGAGAGAACCCTGCCGTAGGTCCCCTATGCACCACACACACACTGATGTCCACCCACTCCAGGAGAATAGCCACCATCCCCCATCAACTGATCTCCAGCACTGGTCCCCACTGGTTGCCCAATTCCTCCCAACCCAGCTCCCAGCCATGCCCCATCCCCACACCAGCTATACACCCCCCACATGTAGAGGCACTGCCTCAGAATGTAGATACTTGGAGTCATGTGATGCACCCGAGCTAGACAGATGCAGGGCTGTGGAGCTCCATTCACCCGGTTACAAATGTGGTATTAACCCCCTATTTTTTAGTCAACTGAGATCTGTTTTACACTTATCCAGTGCCTTTGGTTAGAAGATGCTAAATCTGTCAAAGAACAATAGTAAAAGAGTGGCTAGGAAAAAATATAAACTCTCTGTGTCACCACCGAGTGAGTCATCTGTTGAGTTCATGGCAGAGCCAGTTGTAGAGCAGGAATCTACCCCTAAACTTGTAGCTCTGGAACTGGCTGAAATTAAGACCTTTATGGGTGGCATCCAAGTGGATTTGAACCAAATAACAGTGTAGTTAATGGCAGTAAGGGTCTCTGTGGAGATGCTAGGCTTCTGGACAGAACAAGTACAAAAGAGATTGAGTCAGCTGGAGGAATGGGCCTTCCCTACAGAAATACCTATTGGGCACCTACAGAGAGATACTTAGGTGATATGGGATAAACTGGATGATTTGGAATCCAAGAGCAGACAAAGTAATGTCTGTCTGTTTGGGTTGCAGGAAAAAGTGGAGGGGGACAATATGATAAAATTTTTGCAGTATAAGCTCCCGATCTGGCTCAAGGGGGAGCCAGGGACTGTGGTAGAAATTGAAAGGGCTCATTGTGTTCTACGGGCCCCCCACCCAACGACAGTCCGACTCAGCTGTGACCTGTGGTATTTAAACTGCTTCACTTCCTAGATTGCCAGCAGATACTGAGAGATGCCAGGGAGGTTAAGAATATTCATTTCAATGGGGTGAGGCTGAAATTTTGGCAAGATTTCCCCCAGTGGGTGCTGCAGCACAGGAAGGCCTTCAATAAGGTGCAAAATGTGTCCTGGATGAATAATCTGAAGGCCTATTTGGTCCCCCCAGCTACCCTAAAGTTGGTATCTCGGGAAGGCACTTACTTCTTTTCCACACCGGGAGAAGCTGAGAAATTCCTGCACCAGTTTAGTGTTACTGTGGGACCTTTGGAAAAGAGACAACCAAGGCAGGACTCGAGCAGTGGATCAACGGTGAGGGGGAAGGCGAATGAACAATGACGGGATCAGCAAAAGGCATCGATGAGGAAAACCACATCCTAGTCAACCCAGCTGCTGTACCAAGAGGAAGATTCAATGGACCGAATTGATGACAGTGGCTGCTGAGGTTTCTTCTCTGAGCCTTGGTTCAGTTTCTTCTCCAGGTAAGGGTGGTTGCCATGTTATTTACCTGGCAGTTTGGTATTACCTAATGAATTGGGGTGGTGGGGGGAGATTGTATGATGGGGTGTACAAGGATGGCCGGGGGGGATTTTTGAGGGGTAGGCTGAGCAACTCAGGGATTTCCTGTAATGTACCCACAGGGGTCAAGAGGATTGGAGGAACCTGTGGGGTCTTTTTGGGGGAAGGGGAATGGTTAGAATAGAGAGATGGTTGGGGGATATTTAATAGGCTTGCTTGCAGAGTGGTGAATTGGGAGGGATCTGGACTAGGATGGTATCTGACTAAGGACTCAATTATGACCATGAGGGGTTCGATAGTGTGTGGGGGATTTGTGCTGTAGGGCTTAGGGGATCGTTAGCACAGGGTTGCTTATTGGCAAAGGTTACAGAGGACCAAGGGGACAAGAGATGGGTGGGGTAATGGTAGTTGGGATTAGAAGGAGGGAAGGGGGCTAGATGGGACCACGGGTAACTGAGTTGATAGGTTGATTTTTGCTCTTCCCTGCTCCACATTGGTGCATAGGCAGAGGGCCTCTTAAAGTATCCTCAGGTATGGTCACATAGGGCAAGTGTTTTGGAATGGCAAGATGGTGTGGATTTCATGGACTGGGGGGAAGGATTCGTTTGGTTGGGTCCAAGCCATCCATTGCTAATGTTTGAGGACTCCTGGGGCAAGGCAATGCATGGACAGCTTGGGGAATGTGGGTTAGGCATGCAGGGAGGGGCAATGTGGCTCTACGAAGGAGTATACACAGTTAGGCATAGTGCGTGGGGGGTACCCATTGGGGTAGTAGCAAGATGGCCTAGAGGGAAGAAGGGGATGAATAATAATCCTCTCATGCAAGTTTAGATTTTAAAAGTTTTGGGGAGGGAAGTTATGAGGGTCCCAATGGGTTTATTAGCGGGGGTCTGGGGTGGGTTTGTGGGGCTCCAAGGTTGCTGTTAGTTTTCTGCTCTTCTTTTATTCCAGGTAGGAGTGAATGGATGTAGCAGGACAACTGAAGATACCCACCACCATGGTAATCTTAGGAAGAATATTGTGGCATGTGAACCCGGATTGCCATTCTACCCTATGGACTGAGGGGGCGGGGTTGCTTGTTCACAATTATGGTATTGTGTATTTCTGTTATATATCTTGGGGAACTTTATTGCACCGATCTAATTGTGCCTGCTGGGGGGATCAGGGTAGATGTGGGAGATGGGGGATCATTGTAGGGCTAGAGGGTGTACTGGGGTCTGTTTCCTATATGTGGAAGTAAATGGTGGATGGGGTGAAAGGAGGGACTGTAATTAAGGGGTTCAAATATGAGGAGCACATGGCTCAGAAAGTACCAGGGAAGAGTATGCTAATGGATGGAGACAAATGTTTTCCTCTATGGTCTGTATATAGTTACTTGGGTGGGAAGGGAGAGGTTGTTTGGTTATTCATTTTTTATTTTTTGTGTATCTCTGCACTAGGAAGGGGGTAATGCCAAGTCTCTGGAGCAGAGGGATGGAGGAGAAGACCTGGGGTAGCGAGGAGAGGGGGTAGAGGATGTTATTTTACTGGTGTATCGCTTTGTGTCCTTGAATGTGAGGGGGTTGAATGGGCCCATCAAGAGGAGGAGAGTTCTGGGTCATATTAGACATTTAGGAGGGCAAATTTTCTGTTTGCAAGAATCCTATCTCCTCAGTAAAGATGTGGTAAGGATACAAAAGGCTTGGAAAGGTGCAGTTTTTGCAGCCTCCTACTCAGCCAAGAAGTGGGGGGTATTGATTTTAATTGCTCGAAGTCAAAACTGGACCACAAAATCAGTATCTCAGGACCCTCAGGAACAGTGGTTACTAGTGACGGGTATGTTGGATGGGCAGCTATATACTTTAGTTTCAGTGTATGCACCTAATGATGATGGCTACTTCTTTTTTCAATGGTCTCTCTCAGGTGGTACAGGAGAAGAGTGAGGGTCATGTGATTGTGGGGAACTTCAATGAAGTCTTAGACCCATTGTGTGATCACACTGGAGAGCCCACCTGCTCAGCTACACCAGGCTCGAAAGCCTTGGTACGCTTGTTGGAGGATAGAGGGCTTAGGGATGTATGACAATTACATTATCCGAAAAGGAGGGATTATACATTTTATTCATTGGTCCATCAATCTTATAGTTGAATTGATCTGTAATTGGTGTTGCACACTCTTCTGCAGGGGTCACAACAGTGTGCCATTGAACCTATTCTGATTTCAGATCATGCACCCTTGGTATGGAGCTGCACTGGAGCTCAGGACATTGATAAGGCAAATAGATGGTGCTGTAATGTCAGCTTTTTTAAGGAACCCTCCTTTTGTGATTTGCTTCGAAGGGAGGTGTCAGAGAACATGCAGGTTAATCACACAGGGGAGGTTTCACCTCAGTGGGTGTGGGCGGGACTGAAGGCATTTATTTGATGTAGACTGATAGCCTACTCTTCTGCCAAGAAAAAGAGACAGTGGAACTGCTGAAGACCCTTTTGGTTCAGCTTTCCTCCTTGGAGGTTCAGCATAAGGCAGGAGAGGCAGGGCTGGCACTTGTAAGGCAGATAAGGGAAACACATTTTCAGATTAATGTCCTGATCTTTCAGCAAGCCAAGCTAGGTTTGTATCATACCCACCAGACATTTTGGGAATGGGGGGAAGGTGGGGAGCCATTTGGTGTATAGGCTTAAAAAGATGGAGGTGGAGAGGGTGATCCTGGGGATCAAGGGACACCACAGTCTCACTTTAGATCCAGGAGGGCTTAACAAAGAATTTTAAGCTTTTTATAGGAAGTTGTATTCATCTGTATCCTTGGGTAATGGGGAGGCCAAAACATGGGGCTTTTTGGAATCTGTGGGGTTACCTAATCTGTTGGTAACCCAGAAGAAAACTTTGGAGCAGCTGATATCAGAGCAGGAGGTAGAAACGGCATTAAGACAACTTCAGGTAGGGAAGAACCTGGGCCCAGATGGCTTCCCAGTAGAATTCTACAGAGTGGTACAAGATCAGTTTCTTCCATTGTTCATGGAGGTATTGGACAGTGCCTGGAGGGAGGGGCATCTTCCTTAGACTATGTATGATGGTGTTATAGCGGTCCTGCCCCAAAAGGGCAAGCATACCCTCCTTTGTACCAAGTATAGGCCAGTGTCACTTTTGAATGTGGACTACAAGGTATTGGCAAGAGTTTTGGTGAATTAGGTTGCTCCCTTGCTATCCCAGCTCATACATCCTGACCAAGCTGGGTTTGTGGAAGAAAGGGACGGAGAGGATCATCTGTGACGTCTGGTGTATCTCTTCACGGTGGTCCCAATGATCCCCACAGTTCCAGTGGTGGTGGGGTTAGATACAGAAAAATCCTTCAACTTGATCAAATGGCTATACTTGTTTGCAGTCCTGGAGAAGTTTGGTTTTGGACCAAGCTTCACACAATGGGTGCAGCTTATTTATAAAAATCCCAGGCATCGGTCTTGACAAATGGCAGGCTATCTCCAGCATTTGGCCTGTCACGGGGAACTCATAATGGATGTCCCCTTTCCCTGCTTTTCTTTGTACTAGTGATTGAGCCTTTGGCTCAGAAGATCAGAGACTTGGAAGAGATTGTTGGTGTGGGGGTGGGGTCAAGAGTTTACAAAACTATGTTGTTTGCAGATGACATCTTGTTCATGCTTGGTGATATAGCTACTTCTTTTCCCCACTTAGCTCATTTGTTAGAGCAGTTTAAGGAGCTATCAGGTCTTGGTAACAATGGGGCAAAGACCTGTATTGTCCCAGTAGGTCTCTCCACTTCTGGTTTTCCCCAATTAGGGGGAGGCTTCAAGTAGAAGAAAGGCCCAATAACTTATTTGGGGATACAGATCTCTTCAAAGCTGATGGACTGGCTTACCCTTAATTTTACTCCCCTTCTGGATTTCCTGAAGGGGATGTGGCCAGATTGCACCACTTACAGTTATCTCTATGGGGCAAGGTTCAGGCTGTGCATAATGGTTGGGTCAAAACTCTTGTATGTCTCTGTTACCTCCCGCTGAAAGTCCCTGAATCTTGGTGGAAACAGCTGGTTAAGGTTTTATTTTGTTTTTTCTTGGGAAGGATGTAAGCCAAGGATAGCCAAGGCTCGGCTATTGTTTGGCAGTGGGACTCAAGCATATCTGGTTGTGGTTGCATGGGAAAAGGTTTAAGGACCAGATTAGGTGTCTCAGACTTGAACAAGACTGGTATGCTCCACATCCACTGGAGGGCTGTTTAGTGGGTGCCAAGATATCCTCTTTGAGACTGGCCACCACTGATTATCTAGTTAAGAGGCTTTTGGGTCCCCAGAGGGCTGTGCCATGATCACTTTGGCCCCTTTGGGGGAACCCAGAGGTTTCTATTGGAGGACAGCCCCTTTTTGGGAGACATGGAAAAGGGGGCCTGTCAAGGTTGGGGGACCTTCTTTCAGAAGGGGAAGATTCTTTTAGACCCTTCCAGAATCTTCAGGAGGAGGCAAACCTGCCAAAAAAGGATCATTGGAAATTTCTCCAAATGCTGCATTTGTTCTATAGCTTAGGGAGTGGTTTTACTGAGAGAGGGGTTAAAGGAGGATGGGAGGTGATATTTGGGAAGGATAACAGGATGCATGACCCTCGGATCTTTCCGAGAGTAGGGACGATATATCGTAATCTTCATGATTATGTAGCGGCAAGCATTTTAGGTATTCAGCAGAAATGGGAGGGCCTCCTGGGGAAACAGCTTATGGATGAAGAGTGGGGGGACATATGGCAGAATGCTTATGGTCAGGTCAGGTCAGGGACTCAGGTGGGAAACTGATGCATCTCAAATCACTCTTATCATGGTATAGAATGCCTGAGGTTTTGTTTCATATGTAACCCCTCTCACACTCGAATTGTTGACATTGCAATGGTCAGGGGGGATCTTTACTTCACATATTATAGAAATGCCTGGTTTTAAAGAGGTGGTAGCAGAGGATTCGTGGGATAATAAGTACTGTTTTAAGAAGACAAATCCCATGGGATGCTTCTCTTTTGATTCTGGAGAATACCTGTGTGTTGGGAATCTTAAAGCGATTCACCAAGATTCACCATTGACTTACTTGTTTCAATAGCTTGATGTTTCCTTAGGCAGATCGCAAAGTAATTTTCCGATAATAGTGCCTCTAAAACACACAATTTTAAATATTTATCAGCGCAAACCCGGAAGTGCATTCCCACACCTTCAGCCGCTCATTCACGCCGACCATTTCCTTTGCACATCATCACAGGGAGCAGTAATCCACACTGTGTACACACTTCTGTGTAGTGAAAATGGCAAGTGGTGGCATTCCAAGAGAGGAAGAGCATGTTGGCTCTTTCAACATTGCTTTATTTGAACCTGACAAAATGTCCGATTCAACAAGTGACAGTGGCAGTTAATTACAGTCATTTTATCCCAGATGCTGATTCACAATATGCCAGTGACAGCAACAGCAGCACGAGTGATGACAATGCTGGGGGGTATGGCAGTGCAGTCTGTCTGGGCAACAGAATGGTAATCTATGTGTGTGTTAAAGTGATGTATTATTGCAACGATACATTTACAAGCATGTGTGCTATTCAACTAGTCTTAATTTCTGAATGCACCCATTACTGAATGGGCACTGCTGTTGCTGAATGGTATGTGTCCCCTCCACGTGACTGCAACATAGTGTGACAGCTATAGTGCCTGTTTGTGGTCATTACATGGACTGTGACAGTTCTTAGGGGCATTTCCTGATTTGTTTGTGTTTATGGTGGTTGTCTATGTCTTGTGCCTGCCACACACAATGGATATTTCACTGCCATCACTACTTCTATCAGTGTCAAGTGTCTCAAATGCAGTAAGTTATGACACATGTGCGTCATCCATCTGAACCTTCCCACACACACAAACACCACTACCACTTGGTTTGTGGTGGAGAAAGCTATAGCTGATCCCTTCATACAGTGATGTATGCATTCCTTTTTCAGACTGTTCATGCTGTATTCTGTCAGGTTCACTGCCTGTTCTGATGGAGATATTGATATGTGTGGCTATCACAATGATATTATAACCTGATGTGCCACAAATGATGGGGTCATAGGTTGTCAGAACTGTGATGCTGCTGCCCCACAATACACTGTGTTTGTTTCTGCAGTGGATGTAACAAGTGACATATTTCTGTTGTCATTCTTGACAACAAAAAGGTATGTGACACTAACACCAGCACAGGTCAGCAACACTGGCACAATGATTGGCATAGCACAATAGCACCTATGCAGAAATCTCAATGTGATATCTCACACCATATACTGTACATATAGTACTATATATACTATACTTTATTAAACAGCTTGAAGTCTATATAATTGAAAAATGTGAAAAATGTGCACCCAGGCAATAAGCATAGCACAACACATATAAATGCCCGTCATAGGAATCCTGTATGCTTACAAAAATTCAGTTAAATGACATCTAAGAAATCCTTGACGTTATGCCACGAGCAAGTAAAACAGGCAATTCCCTGTCTTAATCTAAGAAAATGTTACACAGTGCTGGGATGGGACAATCACTGAAATTAAAGCAGTCTACATTTGCTACAGACTGCTAAGGCATACCACGATATGCGAGATGAGCTCGGGAGGAATTCTGTGTTCCTGGCATTGTGTCACACTCAGTGTTCACTGCTCTGCACATGCACAAAGTACTAGCCTAAGGAAAAAAACAGACACAATAAGGTAGGGTTCAAAAAACTTTAATTTCAGGAGAAATGCTCAGTGAAATGACTTAAAAACAATGTGTTTCATCTAGTGGACAGCATGGCAACATATACTGGTTGGAAAGATCACTGGTGACAAAACTTGGTGAGCCTCTTTAAACAGTTATCAGAAAGCTTGATTTCTCACTGCCATCACTGAGGCCAAGAGGTTGATTCTTCATAGGTGGCAGAGATCGGACATTTATTTATTTATTTATTTAAGAGTTTTACCAGGAAGGCATACTGAGCAGAGTACCGCTCGATTCCAGATGCACCGGGGGTTACAAATGATAAGGTGAACAAAAGCAACATTGATACAAATGAATAAGGTGTACGAACACAAAAAGCAACATAAAGTAAGCATGGTACAAGACAGATTGGTGAGAGCAGTCATTACTTACAATATACAGGTAGGAATTACAGCAAACAATATTACCCAGTACAAAAGGTATACCCAGGCCGAAGAATAAAAGCTGGAACTAGGGGGAGGAGCAGGAAGGCAGGAGCAGGACGTAGCGAAGTGAGTATTCAGAAGGACATTCCGGAGCGGGGAGCTGGTGGCATGTCTAAGGTCTGAGGTAAGGGAGTTCCATACTTTGGGCAACCTGAAGCTGAAGGCGGCTTGGCCAGACCGGGTGGATCTGTGCGGGATTTGGAGGAGCCGAGAGTTGACGTTTCTGAGAGCGTAAGCAGGTGGGGGGAGGGCTGTTAGGGAGGACAACAGGTAGATGGGGAGAGACTGAGTCCAGAACTTGGCTGCAGTTCTAGCACAGTGTAGTAGACGCCGGTTGTGGAGAGAGGAGATCCAGCGGACTGGTAGAGGACACAGTGATGGTGTTGGAGGCGGTCCAGCGAACCTGCAGAAGGAGTTGAAGAGGGTCGAGCCTGGATAAGGAAGTTTAGTGGCCGCACGTGAACTACATCACCATAATCCAATATTGGGAGGACCATTTTTAACTATTGCTAGTCGTGTTGGAAGAGGGATGCAATTTTGTTATGTAAGGGCACCCAGCATGGGATGCAGTTTGTGGAGAGCATCTATTGTGCAGAAAAGTCAAGGTATTGATCTAACCAGACACCAAGATATCTATAGCAAGTGCAGGCCATCAGTGAGGAGCCATCCAGAGTGTAAATCACGGGGGGGAGGAAGGTGGGTAAGTTTAGCCCGAGTACCGAAGGTGAGGGAGACAGTTTTATTTGAGTTTAAAAATAACTGATTTGCGTGGAACCAACGTTGGACGGAGTTGAAGTACTTCTGCAGACGGGATGAAACCGCCTCCAGGGAAGGGCCAGAGGTGAACAGTACCGTGTCATCAGCATACATGTGGATGGCTGTATGTGGGCATGCATCAGGCAAGTCATTGAGAAAGATAGAGAACAGCAGAGGGCCAAGAACGGACCCTTGGAGGACCCCACAGGTGACTGGGAGAGACGAGGAAGTAGCCGAGCCAACCCGAATTGATTGGGTCCTGCCAGCCAGGTAGGAATGGAACCAGTTAGTTGCTGATGCAGACAGTCCCGCTTGAGCAAGTTTAGCCAGCAGCAGGGGATGCGAGACCGTGTCGAAGGCTTTGGCCAGGTCGATAAAGATAGCAGCAGTGATTTCCCCTTTGTCCATACCTGTAAGAATGGTGTTAATAAGGCGAAGAAGCGAGGTGGTGGTGGAGTGATTTTTCCTGAACCCGGATGGAAAGGGGTGAAGAAGGATACATCATCAAGATAGAGGTGGAGCTGGGATAGTACAAGGCGCTCTTGAATTTTGGCTAGAATGGGGAGCAGAGATATGGGACAGTAGTTGGATGGGGAGGAAAGGTCGCCTCCTTTGGCAAGGGGAATGACCGTGGCTTGTTTCCAAGAAGTAGGGACAGACCCGAGTCTAAAAGAAAGGTTATAGAGGGAGGTAAGAGGGTAGGCTATGGCTGGTGCGGAGAGCAGAAGCATTTTGGTGTTGAGACCTGATGGGCATTTACCTTTGGAAGGGTTGAGTAACTGCAGAATTTTTAGTACCTGGTCGGGAGTGACTGGGCGTAATGAGAAAGAGACCGGAGAGTATACGGCCGGGGGGATAGAGGGCGGGGATGGGGACGGGAGGCAAGTAGCGAGGATGCTGTGGTGGAGAAATGAGAATTAAACTCGGTGGCAACTGCGCAAGGATCCATCATGATGCTTCCACCTATGTTGAGGGTGGGAGATAGGGGTTGAGCCTGGGGACTAAGAAGGGATTTTACAGATTTCCAGAAATGTGAAGGGTGAGAGAAGTTATTGTTGAAAGCAGACTTAAAGAAATTTGATTTGGCCTGACGTATGAGTCTAGTGCAGGCATTTCTTAGTGATCGGTAGTGCTGAACGGCCGTTTGAGCTCCTGTAGCCTTGAAAGATTTCCAGGCTCAGTCACCGGCTCGCAGATGTTCCAAGAAGTTTGCTGTTAGCCAGGGCAAGTGTGCTCCTCTAACTCTGGATCTTCTGAGAGGAGCGTGCAAATCCCAGATAGCAAGGAAGTTTGTAGAGAAAAATTTTAGGGCCTCATCCATGGAGGTGGCCCTGGTGATGACAGACCAGTCAATGCAGGAGAGGTCGTTTAGGACAGCGGATAAATTGAGGGATTTGTATGCTCTGCTCAAAAGAGTGCGAGAGGGAGGGGCCTTGGGTTGGAAAATTTGCGTACCATATAAATCATATGGTGATCACTAAGGGAGTCTGGCAGAAGGCCATCTTTTACTATCCGATGAGTGTGGGTCGTGAGGGCCCAATCCAGTAGTGTATGCTTTTTGATTTATGATTTAGGCGAGTGGGTTCCACTATTTGCTGGGCCAGGTTTAGAGCCTTAATATGAGAACGTGTTTTGGTGGCTACACTGCCTAGCCAGTCCTGGTTGAAATCACCTAGGCTGTGGAGTTCACCGCCAGCCGTCAGGGACCTCAGGTTCCCTAGGTGGTCAAAAATGCTACCCAGCTGCGTGTCTGGTGGGCAGTAAGACCCAGCTATATATATAGGGATAGAGTGCGGAAGGGGGATTTTGATTAGTAGGGAGTCTATAGAATTATAGGGTCCAGTGGGGGTGATAATAGAGAACTGGTGCTTGGAGGAGATGTACATGGCAGTGCTGCCACCCTTCTTAGTACCCTGTCTGTCTTGGCAAATTAGGGAGAACCCTGGTATTGAAAATTCCACGTCGAGGTGATGGGGTTTCAGCCATGACTCAGTAACGATTACGATATCGGGGCAAAGAGGTAGTACAGTGGTTTGTAGGGCAGCTGATTTGTTCAGGAGGCTGCAGATGTTTAGGTGGATGATTTTGAAATCTCTAGATAGGTGGGTGTCCAGTGCAGGAGATCGCCCAGCCACAGGGGAAGGAGGACCAGGGTTGCGTCCTATGTCCCCGGCTATAAGGAGGAGGACTGCCAGGAAGAGCCTAGCAAGACGCATAAGCTTTGGGGAGGACCGGCGTGGAGGGGGGCGATTAAGAGATTGGGAGTTAGGTCTAGGGTCTAAGTAGAAGGGGATGTATAAGGCCGGTAGGTCCGCATGGAAAGAGGGATGGAGAATGGAGGCCCCCAGGGACCAGTTATGCCAGTGGTGCTGAGTGAGGTCCGTGAGGACAGAGGAGGAGTGGGGGGGTGACTGTGTGAAAACTGGGAGGGATGGCAAGTCGTTAGGTAGGTAGGTAGGGTGGGAAGAGGGTGGAAGGCAAGATAAGGTTAGGAATAGCAATATAAATGGTAATGGGAGATGCTTCATTTTAGTATTTGAAGTGAGAGCTGCTCTAGGGTGGCCACTAGTGGTTGGATATTATAAGGGGCTAATGGGAAAGAGGGCTGATTGGTTAAAACATGCACGAGGTCCACCCTATAAAAGGAGGAGCCCACCAAGGGTGGTGGTGGGGGCGGTGGGGAGCCTGCGTGTAGCACAGGCAGGACCTTCAAAAATCTCTGGCGTTGCACTCTGTCTTGCCTCTGAGCATGGGATCGCTACCTGAAAACGCTGCCCCTTTGTTCTGGGGGGGGGTCCAGCAGCTCTGGGGAGGGCTCGAACCTGATTAGCCTCGCAACCACTCTAAAGGAATAAAAAGAAAAACCAGGTATAAGTAAATGTCTGGCGTAGGAGGGGCAACCACAGGTACGTAGCTAGTCCAGCTTATTGCTTAATTGGCGGAATTTGCAGCAGTGGGGAAAGCTACCGAATGGAAGAACTGGATTAACGGTGCACAAAACATGCAGCGTTTGTAAAACTCAGACAGTCCTGTGCTTCCTTTTAGTATAGCATTTCAAACGAGTCCAATAATTAAGTCCCCTTGAGCCCACACATTGTGAAGAGACACAAACCCCCTTAACTACAAATACAGAGCAGCTATCCCCTTAGTATACAATTAAGAAACACTGTATATCCCCTTAAAGTGCGATTTAGTCAGTCCAGTAAATGGCGCCAAGTTCAAAAATCTCTGGCGTTGCACTCTGTCTTGCCTCTGAGCGCGGGATCGCTACCTGAAAATGCTGCCCCTTTGTTCCAAGGGGAGGGGTCCGGCGGCTCTGGGGAGGGCTCAACCCTGATTAGCCCTCACGACCACTCTGAAAACGCTGCCCCTTTGTTCCGAGAGGGGGTCGCGGTGCTCTGGGGAGGGTTTTAACCTGATTAGTTCGCGACCACTCTCTGAGCGCTGGACGCTACCTGAAAACGCTTTCGCCCCTTGTTCCGGAGGGGGGGTCCAGCGCTCTGGGGAGGGCTCGAACCTGATTAGCCCTCGTGACCACTCTCCATTCCCTCCTTGGATGAGTGGTATGAGTGTGTGCTAAAAGTAACAGGCTTTGAAAGACTGTCGTATATTGCAGGGATCCTTCTTGGAATTCATATAGGTCTCCAGACCCTCAAGAGAGGACATGGATTCCTCACTGCTCACATTCCAGGACAACTGGTAACTTTCAGGACAACTGGTAATTAGGGACAAAGTGGCATGTCCCTGAAGAGGTGGAGGTTGTGGTTTTCAAGACCCTGCATCTCGCTGTCCTTGGGCCTTGAGCTATCCTTCTAGACTCCGGAGACTAGCTTAGGTGTCTATTGTTGGACCTGATGGGTCCTGGTAAGTTCCTAGCATTAGTTAATAGGGGAAGGGTGGGAGGGAGCATGGGGGCAGAGGGATTTGGTGATTTGTAAGGTTTTTCTTCTCACATGGTGCTTTAGATTGTATTTCCATGGTCTTTACTCCAACTAGGTATGTTTAGAGGGTAGAGATTGTTGTGTTTTTATATGTTTTATGTCATTGTTTAAATTCCAATAAAATGTTGACAAAAAAAAAGAAAGCAGACACTTCTGACCCTGACCCAGGCCCCCACAGGCATGTGCTGGGGCTCCGTGCCCCCTGGCAATGGCAACACAACCCTGAACCACATACCTGTGCTCTGGTGCTGCCTCACAGGATGGCCAGTGGCACTGCCCTCCACACACCTCAACAGCCACCTGCTGTCCAATCCACAGGGACATGCAGCCAACACCCAACCTGCTGCATATGGGATCCACTGGGTGATCCATGATGGGCATCTGACTGGATGTCCACCTGGCTCCGCTGCTCTGCCCTGTGTGCCAATGGGGTGTGGTCATGAACAAGTGGCTGGGTGTCATGAATGCCACCAGGTACACACCTGTCCAAAGAAGCAGAACTCTGCGAGTGGGATATGTGCCTCTGGGGTGTACTGCCTGCCCCTACGTGCATAGGGCCCATCGAATGCACTTTTCTTGTTTCCTCAGTTCACAGTCACAGTTCCAGGAGAAAGACATGTTTTCATCGCAGAGCGGATCTACAGCATTGGATGATTTTAGGTACAGTAAGTGAGGAGTATGGAGGGTTGCAAGGTAGTGGGTGTTGACATCTGAACTTTGAATCACTGCTCAAAAAAAATATTTCAAAGTACAAGAAATGGAAAACACTATTCCCATCTTTAATAGGCAGAATTAACACAGTTAAAAATATGCCTACTCCTGCAGTGTTTGTACCTTTTATAAGCCCTTGCAGTCCACCTCTCACAAAAATTCCTGAACCCTCTAAGAGGTTACCTCACCAATCTACTATGGCTGGGGGATAAAAGAGTCAGAATCTGGCAGTCTACACTCTGGCTACCTCTAGAAAAATTGGGGCTAGGCTTCCCTAATTTTTTATTTTATTTATTATAAAATCAGGAGTACACCTTTGAGCATAAGTGCTCATTTGCAGAGGTTCCATGTCTGAGACAAGAAAAGGATACACAAAAGGTTAATCTAAAAATCATTATGGTTAACAATTCGAGTTGTGCAAAACAAAATTCCTCCAGCAGAATTTGTGCGAAAGTTGGACTTTGGCTTCTGCAAAAGTTTGGAAATCATTTTGCCAGCTTTCACAGAAATTCCATCTTAGAACAGCAGAATAAATATACTGACTGTAGGTTAATGTATTAAACTCTGGGGGTAATAAATCCACAGAACTAATCACTGTTAGTGGTCAGTTCTGTGGCTTTTTATCTGCAGTGTATTACAATAATCCATTCCACTCCACAATAATCCACTCCGAAGAAAGGGGGGGGTTACTATCAGGGTTCAGTACTGGGTAGGGTCCTTTTTAGTGTCTTTATAAGTGACATTGCAAAGCAACTGGAAGGAAAAGTATGCCTCTTTGCAGATGACACAAAGATCTGTTTAATTGTTTAATTAGTGTTTCGGAAAGACCTTTGAGCATGAGCTCTTTTACAAAGGTCCCATGTCAGGGTGGACAATAAGACAATGTACATATTCAGTGGTTACAGAGGCCTGATCATTAGGCAATAAAGAGTGATTACATGGCAATTAGACAAATAGGAGAAAAAAAACTGAGCAGTTGTTAACTGAATACTAAGCTATTTCTAATTGGTTGCCCAAGGTAGCACACCCCTTGAAACCTCCAAATCCGTTGATAGACTATGGCAGAGTAACTGCATAGGGTTTAACGCTATCCCAGATGGCGAGAGGCTGGGTGACTGCAACAGGGTTGATACACAAGGGGGGATGGAAAGGATGAGAAGGGACTTGGCAAGGTTGGAGGAATGGTCAAAACTATTGCAGCTTAGATTCAATGCAAAGAACGGCAAAGTAATGTACCTGGAAAACAAAAACCCAGGTGAAGAGTACACAATGGGGGGGTAATAACAACAACAAAAATGGAAAGGAACCTGGGGGTAGTTATATCAGATGACCTAAAGGTATGCAAGCAATGTGAGAAGGCATTAAGGATGGCTTGGGGGATACTGGGATATATAGGAATAGGCATCACCAGTAGAAATCAGGAAGTTGTTATTACTCTGTACAAACAGTTGGTGAGATCCCATCTGGAGTACTGCGTGCCATTCTGGAGACCCCATCTCTGCAAGGACAGAGACAGAATGAAGGCGGTCTGCACCAGAAGCCATTCGAAGAGAGACTAAAGGAGCCTAATACGTATATCCTCAAGGAAAGGATGGAGAGGGGGGACATGATAGAAACTTTCAAGTACCTCAAGGGAATCAACAAAGTCCAGGAGGGTACTGTAGCATTTTTCAGAAAAATAAAAGTGCAAGAACAAGGGGGAACAATCAGAAGATATAGGGAGATGGCTCAAGGGCAATGTGAGGAAGTATTTTTTCATGGAAAGGGTGGTGGACACATGGAGCGACCTTCTTGTGGAGGTCATAGAATCAAAAACTGTGGGGGAATTCAAGAATGCATGGGACAGATATAAGACAATTCTGGTGGGGGTTAGGAAGAAGTAGGCTGTTGGTTAACTAGGATCTGCAGCTTATCCAATAGGTAGGGAAAAGAGCAGACTGGGTGGGCCAAGCAGTCCTTATCTGCTGTTAAAGTCTATGTTTCTATGCTACTAATCCAATCCAGCACTGAATCTGGTGGTCCAGCTCTCCTTCTGCCAATCGTGGGCCCCTGCAGAATAAAATTCCCTGTGGTTCCCCCCCCTGCCAATTGCCAGCCTGATGTAGAATAAAATTCCCAGGTGTGTAGTAGTCCCCCCCTGCTGATTGCAGACCCAATGTAAATTAAAAAAAAAGAGTCCCTGGTGTCTAGTGGCCCACCCACCCACAATTCATGGAACCGATGTAAACAAAGAATTCCCTGGTGTCTAGTGGTCCCCCACACCTGTCAATCATGGTCCCAAAGTAAAAAAAAAATCCCTGGTGCCTAGTGGTCCCCCCTATGTGCCGATCAAGGTACAATGTAAAAAACAATTCCCTGATGTCTAGTGGTCTCCTGCCACCTGCCAATCCTGGTCTTGATGTAAAAAAAAATCCCTTGTGTCTACTGGCCCCCCACTCACTGATCGTGGACCCAATGTAAACAATATTTCCCTGGTGTTTAGTGGTTCCCCCACCTGCCAATTGCAGGCCCAATGTGAGAAACAATTCCCTGGTATCTAGCAGCTCCTCCCATCCCTGATAACCTTAATATAAAAAAAGGTAGTAAGTGCATTATTGCCTGGTGTCTAAAGGACCACCCTCCCTATTCCTGATTCCCTGTAATAAAAATAAATGTCATCCTCATTCCCTGAGGTCTCATGGACACCCACCACCCACACTGGCAGAATTTGCATGAACATTGGACTTTCATGTCTGCAAAAGTTTGAAAATCATTTACCAATTTTAGAGGAGATTCCACCTTAGAATGGCAGAATAAATGTATTGGCTGTAGGTTACTGCATTAAACTGCATGCAAAAGATTTCACAGAACTGATCACTGTTAGTGGTCGGTTCTGTGGTTTCTTATCTGCAGTTTAATACATTAATCCAATCCAGCACTGAATTTGGTGGTCCCCCTCCCTACTACTGATAGCTGGCACCCTGCAGAATAAAATTCCCTGGGGTTCTACTTCCCCAGTCAATCGCCAGTCCCACGTAGAATAACATTCCCTGTTGTTCCCCCCTGCCAATTGCCAGCCTGTTGTAGAATAAAATTCCCTAGAATAACATTCCTTGATGTCTAGTGGTCCCCCCTTCCACTGATCAAGGTCCAAATGTAAAAAAATTCCTGGTGTCTAATGGCCCCCCCACCCACAAGTTGTGGGAACAATGGGTTTCTTGTGGTTCACCCACCCGCTGATCACGATCCCAATATAAAAAAAAAAAATCCTTGTTGTCTAGTGGCCCCACCCACCCACTGATTTCTTACATCAGGACCGTGATTGGCAGGTGGGTCGGAACACTGGAAACCAAGGATTTTTTTTTTAAATCAGGACCATGATCGGTGGGTGGGGGGACCACGATACACCAGGGGTAGGATTTTCAAACCTCTGAGAATACAGCAACCCCTGGTATGCTGAACTAAGGTGCACAGGGACTGCAGCATTCTCATGGTTGGTGATCAGGATTTTCTGTCCTGTGGAAGAATTGTCACAAGTTAGACTAACTTTTTGTGGTCTAGCTTGTGGCAATCTAGAGGGCCTTTTCTATGGAGCTTGTTCCCGATATTTGGTGCAAGGTGCTGTAAATCATAGATACTGCTGCAACTGCACCTGAAACTGTAAAATTGGGTGCAGTTGTGTTGAAGGGGTTTGACACACAGCCAAAACATAGGTGTCATGGCACAGGGATTGACACAAGCCCTGCACCAGGTTTTGAAAATCCAGCTGCAGTGATTTTTTTTTACATTGGGACTGGGATTGGCAGGTGCAAAGGGACTACTAGACACCAGGGAATTTTATTCTATGGAGGCTGGCAATCAACGGGGGGACTGTATTACAAAATAATACATTAAACTGTGGATGGAACAAGTTCCTCAGTTTATATATTATTCTGCAGTTTGGTCAATAACGTATGTGGAACAGGAAGAAAATCCATGAAACACATTCGGGAGATTCCGATTGTGGTAATTGCTAGCAGATGTAGTTAAAAGACTCTATGGTTTGATACAGAATGTAGAAATTTTAAACAAACTATAAATAGGGTAGCCCATATGTTCAGGAAAAGGACAGATCCAAATCTGAGAAGAACACTGATATTGTTAAGACAGAAATACAGGACATTAAATAAGCTTTACAAGAGGCTATAAGGAATAAGCACAATAAAACTGTTTGGAGTCTAGTATTGACTACGAATCAAATAAATTAAAACAAATATTGATGGTAATATTCTAACAACCGAAGTGAATGCATATTTCCAAAATCTGTATAATAATAAGGGCATGGATCAGACTGAAATTAATATAATGACAAAAAACTCAGTAGATGGGAAAATATAGGACTGGATATACTTACTAAAAGAAAATATTGAGAAAAGTATCATACAACAAAGGCATAATAAAGCAGCAGGAATTGATGGAATTCTGGCAAAGTTTTATTCAACTTAATATTAGATGGTGGATTGATATATTAACTAGACTGTTTTTATATATTATCAACACTTGTAAAGTTCCTTCAAACTGGTAAACAGCGGAAATTGTCCCTATATATAAAGGAAGGAGACAGACAGATACCAATGAATTACAGACCAATAGCTTTACAATGCATATCAACTAAAATATTCACCAGAATATTATTACAAAAATTAGAGGAATGGGTAATAGATAGTGACATTTTAAGTCACAAACAGTTTGGTTTTAGAAGGAATTGGCTGAAAAATGACTGCATCATTATCATAGATCATTTAGTAAGAAGGGTAAATTCTCACTCAGGAAAGAAGTGTACTATAGTATATTTGGGTTTCATAGATTGCTGCTGCCTTTGATAATGTTGATAGGAACATTTTATGGCAAATGTATTTATTTATTGAAGTATTTCACCAAGAAGGCACACTGAGTGATAAGTCGCATGTCTCCCGGTGCGACCTGGGGGGAAGAGGTACAGTAGGAATGAGACATTAAACATTCAAGTTACAAGATCAACATTTACATACAGTTTTAAGGCAGGTGTTACAAACAGTGTTACAACAGTATTGTGCATAATATGTAGAAAGAGTGGACAATAACAAGTGCTGGGTTATTAAGTGAACAAGTGCTTAAATGAAGGAAAAGGGGAAAGGGGAGGGAGGGAGGGATGAGGTGGGAGGGGAACAGCCGTGTCCTTGAAGACCCCCTCAGGATGCGAGGAACCCTGCAAGGGGACTGGTGGGACCAGAGAGAAGGGGATAAGGCAGTGCCTGAGAGAGACCCCTTTTGTATGGTGGGGAAAGGGAGTAGATGAGACATACAAGCCCCTTGGGGGATAGGAGAGGAACCCATGGAGAGCATACAGGATCCTTTATATTCTGTAAGAGATCAAGGGAGGCCAGTAAGGGGAAGCAATTTGGGGAAGGGAGGAGAGCTAGCATTTTGGGTGGGTGGGTGGGTGCACAGGGTAAAATGAAGGTGATGGTAGAGGGGTAGGGTTTGTCCAGGGCTTAGAGGAGGGAATTATGGAGGGAAATGGCAGGAGCAGATAGATGCAAGGTAATTATTGAGGGCAGAGCTGATGGAATAGGTGGAGGATGAGTGCCAGATTTGAGGAGGGAGGGAATTCCAAATTTTTGGGAGGCAGTGATAGTAACCAGATTGGTTGATTTGGGTGGATCTGCTGGGGGCAACCAGGGTACTGGAATGGGTTGATCTTAGGGAATGGGAGGGTGGGGGTGTTATAAAGGAGGAGGTGAGGTAGGAACTGAGCTCATTGAACCAGTGCTTGCAGGTGAATTTAGCACAGTGGGAGAGTTATATATTTGTAAGAGAGGGGAAGGATAGGGCACAATAAAGATCACAGTGATGGGTGCGAGGGGGGACATCCAGGGCAAAGTGGCAGAAGAAATTGAAGAGGTTGTCCAGTCTGGCCAGGGAGGATTCTATTGGCAGCACCATAGACTATGTCGCAGTAGTTGAAAATGAGCAGTATCATCTTCTGAATAAGTTCACACCTAGCTGTAAGAGGGATGCAACTGTGGTTCCCGAACAGGACACCAAGCTTGGGGCACAGTTTTTTCTGAATGGCGTCAATATGTCCAGAGAAGTTTTGATGTTGGTCCAACCAAAAACCTATAGTAAGTACCTGAAGAAGGCTATGTCCTCATGTAAAGTCCCATCAAGGATGTGGAGAGTGGGTAGGGAGGGAAGCCTAGAGTGTCTCTGCCTTGGGCCAAAGGTCATGGAGACTTCTCTTCTTGGTGTTGAGGAAACGTTGATGGTTAGCAAACCAGAGCTGAACCTTGTCGAAGTCTTGTTGTAAACTGGTTGTAACCTCATCAGGACAGGAGTCAGATGCATACAGGACTGTATCATCAGCATACATATGTATGGTGGAGGATGGGGAGCAAACAGAGGGAAGGTCATTCAAGAAGATGGAGAATAGGAGGGCCCTAATACAGAGCCCTGGGGGACTCCAGTACTAACCCTGGAGGGGAGAGGAAGTGGCGTCCAAGAACTTAACTGATTGTGTTATGCCAATAAGGTAGACCTTGAACCAATTTGTGGCAGAGGGAGATAGGCCAACTGCTGGGAGTGAATCAAGGAGAAGGAAATGAGAGACAGTGTTGAAGGCCTTGGCCAGGTGGACAAAAATGCCAGAGGTAATTTGGCCATTGTCCATCTTGGCTAGGACAGAGTCTATGAGCCATAGGAGAGAGGTGGTGGTTGAATGTTTTTTCCTGAAACCAGACTGGAAAAGGTGAAAAAGGATGTGCCAGATAGAAAAGAGGTGAGCTGGGAGAGTACAATATGTTCTTAAAGTTTGGCAAGGGTAGGGAGGAGATAAATGTGGCGATAGTTGCCAGGGGATGAGAGGTCACCTCCTTTGGGTAGAGGGAGGACCACAACATGTTTCTATGAAGATGGGAGTGAGGTAGCAAAGAATTAGAGATTTAGGATTATTGAGAGGGGGTAGGTAATGGCTGAAGCAGAGAGGAAGAGGAGTTTTGGGTGAAGGCCATCAGGGAGGCACCTTTAGAGGGAATGATGGTGAGGAGGGCACTTAAGGCATTGTTTGGGGTTACAGTAGCAAAAAAGAAGGGAAGGTGGGAGGGTGGTGGAGGGGGCACACCAGTAGAGGGTGGGGAAGGGAATGGGTAGGAGGGGAGGGATTTCAGTAGCTCAGTGGTGAAGGAGGTATAGTAGGAGTTAAATTCTGCAGTTAAAGCTGGTGAGTCGGACACTAGTGAGCTGTTTACTTTAAGTACCGGAGGGTGAGATGAGGGGGTAAATAGGGAGTGGACCACCTTACAGAACTTTGAAGGGGAATTTATGTTGGTGATGAAGGCAGATTTGAAATATTCAGACTTGGCTAACCTTGTATTCCTGGTGCAAGTGTTTTGGAGCATGCGGTAGTTCGCGGGGCCACTAGGATGCTGGTTAGCTTTATGATGCTTCCAGGCTTGATCTCTAGCCCTGAGGCAGGCCAGAAGTTCAGGGGTTATCCAAGTAAGGGGTTACCTCTGACTCTGGTTTGTCTGAGTGGGGCAAAGGTGTTCCAGTTTACAAGAAAGATTTCTTTGAAGAAGGCAAGGGCATTATCAACTGATTGGAAGGAGGTTGGGGGTACCAGTTAGAAGTGACAAGGTTAGTCAGGAATGGTTCAAGGTCAAAAGACTTGAAAGAGCACAGTTGTATGGTTTTGTGTGGTGATTTAGTTCTGTGGAATTTCATAACTATGAATATTTGGTTATGGTCACTGAGAGCATCGGGGAGGATGCCAGAGGTGACGTCATGGTGTTATGATGCAAATATTGGTAGAGTGGAAGATAGACCCTAAATTACTTTTTCTGATAAAAAGTCTTTATTGTAATACTGATATTCAGGTAAGATATAGTACTGATGGTAGACTAACAGAGACTATACAAACCCAGAAGGAAGTGAAACAGGGTTGCCTTTTAGTTCCCCCGGTTGTTTAACATTTATATAGACCAAGTGGTTCATAAAATGAATAAATGTAACACAGACACTAACAGTATGTACAGAAATAAAATAAATATAATTTTTTATGCAGTAGGTTTGCAACAAGCATTTGATAATATAACAAGATCATTAAAAGAACTACAGTAAAACTAAAAATTAATGTAGATAAGTAGTTCATTTGCATCACCAGGTAAGGAAAAAGGTCAGGCTCCCCATACCATGCACAGGGGAAATACCAGACCTTGCCCAACAACTAAGACACTGAAATCTGGCCAATGAAAAATCATGTACACTAATGCTAGCAGTCTGGGAAACAAGATCCCAGACCTGCAGGTAATAATGACAGAGGCTAAACTGGACATAGTAGACATTAGCGAGACATGGTTTACTAGTAACCACATGAGATTTCAGTACATGGCTATGTACTGTTCAGAAGAGACCGAGGTGCAAAAAGGGGGGGGGGGTGGAGTGGCCCTTTATGTCAGTGAAAACATCAAAGCTACAGAAATTCAGAATACACATAAGGAGCCAGAAGAACTGTGGGTCACCTTGGAAATAGGAAATGGGACAGCCATATGAACTGGGGTTGTCTACAGGCCTCCAGACCAGGGGCAGGACATAGACACATTACTGTTAGAAGATATACAAAACATGACAGCTAAAGGGAAGGTTCTGGTAATGGGAGACTTCAACATGCCAGACACAGATTGGTCAATACCAGCAAGAGCAGCTGCCAGAACTAGACACATAGTGGATTCTCTGCAGGGGGAGGGCCTCAAAAAACTAGTACAACAACCCACAAGAGACAGGGCTATCTTAGATCTAGTACTGACTAACAGGGAAAGGATCACAGATCTTCAGGCAGAAGGTCACCTGGGGGCCGGTGACCATGACATGGTATGGTTCAATTTGGCCACTAGAGCTAAATCATCCCATTTCAAGGCAAAAATATGGGACTTCAGAGGAGCTGACTTTGATAACATGGCCAACAGAGTTAAGCTAACCCTGGCAAAAAGAAATACAGGTGAGGGGTACATGCAAAGTGGGCAAGCATTAAGGATGCAATACATGAAGCAACATAACATTGTGTTAGAGAGAAAAGGAAGTGCAAAAGAAGAAGGAAACCACTTTGGTTCTCAAAAACAGTAGCAGAAAAGGTCAGAGCCAAAAGGCTAGCCTTCAGAAAAAATAAGGGAATGCAGTAGGATGAAGATAGGGAGGCATACCAAACTTCCCTAAGGGAAGTAGGGAAGGCAGTAAGGTAGACAAAGGCCCAAATCGAGGAAACACTAGCATGGACAGTAGAAGAAGGTGACAAGACTTTCTACATATATATTAGTGAAAAGAGGAAGTTCACAGGGGGTATTGCTAAGATCAAAGGGGATAAGGGGGAATATGAGGAGGAGGACCATGTAAAAGCATCTGTCCTAAATAGATACTTCTGCTCAGTATTTACTGAAGAGAAGGTAGGGCAGTGCCCACAGCTCAGCACCATGGACACAGGGGGCACGGAGGTGTGTACTAGTCCATTCACAAAAGAAAGGGTCCTACAACAGCTCGATAAGCTCAGGGTGGACAAGGCAATGGGACCTGATGGCATACATCCCAGGGTACTAAAGGAGCTAAGGGTGGATCTAGCAGAGCCATTATCAGAACTGTTCAATGAGTCTCTGAGCACAGTAGAGGTCCCAGAAGACTGGAGAAGGGCTCATGTGATCCTGCCCCACGAGAGTGGTAGCAGGGAGGAGGCAGGGAACTACAGACCAGTCAGTCTTACCTCAGTAGTTGGCAAGATTATGGAGGCACTCCTTAAGGAAAGCATAGTACAACACCTGGAATCCATAGGAACACAGGATCCAAGACAGCATGGGTTTACAACAGGAAGGTCCTGTCAAACTAATCTCATAGATTTCTTTGATTGGGTAACCAGAGTGGTGGACCAAGGGGGAGCAGTTGATGTCGCCTACCTGGACTTCAGCAAAGCTTTTGATACTGTTCCACATAGAAAATTGATTAATAAGCTGGGTAGGCTTGGGGTGGGTCAGAAGTTGGTCAGCTGGGTGGCAAACTGGTTGGTGGGCAGAAACAGAGAGTGGTGATAAACAGTATACAGTCAGAACAGATGCAAGTCACAAGTTACTTACTGAACACCTATGTACTCCTATGCCTGTACCAATGTACTGTAACTGTAATTGTGTTGTCTCTGTACTCTATATGTCAGACGTGGAACCTTTGTAAATGAGTTCTTGACTCAAAGGTCTTTCTGAATCCTCAATAAATAAAATGCATGAAGTGCAACTTTCATACCATAATAGTGTACAATTACATGGTCCAATTCCATACAGGTGCAGCAACAATAACTGCAGTTTCAGACAATCAACACTTTCATTGTTTCATTAGGGATCAAAAGAGGATCAAGGAAGGTCAGGGGTAGGTTAGAGGGTTTTTAAGGGTGTAAGAAAAAGGCAGAGGTGAGAAAGGAGGGACAGTCAAGGTAGAGGCAGAAAGCATGATCAGCAGTAAGCATTGGAAGCCTTAGGTACCTTTGCAAACAGTAAGTGTTACATAACCAATTGAAAAGATATACTGACCACGGAGACCAGATTGGATTAGATGCAAAAGGTACATTTGGAGCTTATGGATATTTCTTGAACTGGGCAGTTTTAGGGAGGCCTATACATGTTTCAGATAATTCATTAAGCCATCATGATGCCCTTATTGTGAAGGGACATTTGCCTAGGTTTGTTTTATGGAAAGGTATAATAGGGCATTTCTAGACATAGTTCAGGCAGTGTATTGGTTGCTAATTGGCAGAAAAGGTTATGAATCACCAAGGGGGTGAGACCCAGTAATATTTTTTTGTGTGCACACAAGTCTAATATCTTAGTCTTTCCTGGAGGGAGATTCAGTTAATCTGGGTATACAGAGAGCAGTGCTGGCCAAGCATATTAGCCCCATGTACAAAGTGACAAGCTTTATTGAACACTACCCTAACTCTGTCAAGTACAAAATGACTATCTGCTGCGTAAACTGGAATGCTGTAGTCTGGGATAGGTAGGACCATGCAGGACACTACCAGATGCCTGGCTTCAGTGGTGAAGTTCTGGCAATTCCTGAACAGCGCACCTAACTTTCTGTTGGCAAGTCTAACGATATTATCCACATGTGGAGTGAATGATAAAGTGTCATCCAGGGTAACTCCTAAATATTTGAAATATTTGACCTGTTCCTATTTGGCTGCCCACCTTGCATTTATAAAAGACTCCCTACAGCCAACCAGCAGCAGGCCAGTTTGGGTATCTTTTGAAGTGGACCAATACCAGGAATCTCTCCTTAGATGCCTTTTGGCACTTGCACTAAAGGATGGTCTTATTAAACGTATGCACAACCCCTTCACTTGGACTATTGCATGGGCATGGCAAACAGTGCCCCCAACCAGACCCCCAGGAGAAGTGGTCTTAATCCACATGAGGTTGCAGGCTAAACCTATGTGACAAGAATATGCTATGCTGCTGGGTAGCCTACCAGATGTGTTGGATCCCTTGTAGACCAAATGGGAGAGACCTGTTGGGGGGGGCAACCCTGGATAAAGAGAGACTGGAACCAGATATTGAGAGAAATGGGCTTTACACTTAGACAAATTCACTACAATTTTCTCTACAGTGCCTACTATACCCCTACCCAGGCACACCTAATTTCTTCAAAACCCAGTAATTGTCCTAAATGCAAGGCAGAAGTGGGCACTTTTTTCCATCTAGTCTAGGTCTTTCTCCATATACAGACTTTTGGGGGGAGCTTACCTCAAATCTTAACAAAAGTATGAAATTTGCCCCTAAACCCCTTGATGGAGGGAGGATCCTCAAAGTGCAATTTGCCACCAACCACTAGGGAAATAAAGAATCACAGTAGGAAAGAAACTCATAGCATAATACTGGTGCAAAGACAAAGCCCACATCATAGCCCACTGGGTGATCTTATTGTTAGATTGTATGAAAACTGAAAAAAACACAATACTCCATCCTTCAAAACTCACACCAGTATGAGAAAATAGGGGTTCCCCAGGAGGAGGCCTTTAGGACTGTATGGTTCCCCAACTAGTAGGACAGCGTATCACCCCTTGTGGTAGACACGCCGATGGCGAAACACAGAAAAAGATCATTACAGTGACATTCGTGATAATGATCCTTTATCTGTGTTTCGCCCTCCCAGTGTTCCACCCCATCCCTGGATCAACTCCGACTTATAGTTGGAATCCTAGAGTCCTGGGGGTGTGGGGGGCAGAGCAGTCCCCCACAGAAAATAGCAAAGCAAGAGGCGGTACAATACCTGCTTCAGTATTGTGCCGTCGCTGTGAGGGAGGTCGACATTCTCGCCGATGAGATATCTTGGTGCTTCCGTAGGACAGGGCAAAGAAATGAATGTTGGAATAAGTCAATTAATGTTCGGTTAAGAATAACATTTTAAATTAATAACATTTAACAGGGAAACAGTTACATGTGCTTTATGTCCAGAGACAATTCTCAACTCCAGGGGGGTGCATGTCGGAGGGTGTGAAAGTAGTAAAAATAAAAAGGTTTGGGCCAGGCGCAATACAAATTGCACCAGTGCCCAGACCCAAACCCAGTACCTCAGCCACCCCAGCCATTGCCCAATTCCCGATGCCATGATGCAGTTCGACCGACAACTGCAGCACCACCCCCTACAGCCTCTCCACTCCCTCCCAGCCCATGCTCACTGGGCTCACTCCCACCCCCCCACACATGTATGTATAGCGACATCCTGTCGTCTAGTTGCCCACTCCCTCATCTGGTCACCCTACCTGTCGGTTGCTGTGAGTGGATTGTGTGAGAAAGGTGTCACTGTAATGGACAGCGCCCTTCCTCATGCGCCCACTTCATGGGTTACCGCAGGGATGTCATCCAAGCATTACTGCTGGAATGATACATAACTGGTAGCCTTTGGACATTTACACCCTTGAAACAACGAGAGCTTCTGCTCTTGCCAGCAATCATCAGCTTTGACTTATGTGACCCATCCATGTTAACACAGGCCAGCACAGTGATCCTATCCTTCGGTTTCTTACTGCCAGAAATGCAATCTGACTTAAAAGTCAAGAGTCCCATCTAGTGTAGCTCTGTAAAAAATGCTGGTCTCATTGGCACTGTACACACAATCGGGGGGCAGTCTGCTAAAAGGGAGGGTAAAACAGTGGAGATCCAGTGACCAGCAGAAGCAGTGTCTTTTTTTTTTACTTTGAGCTTTTTTAAAGATTATGTTATGCCGCACTTTAAACCTGCATAACCACCCATTGCTTGGCTCAAAATTAGGTTTACCCATCACACATGCCAGTTTCCTACGTTTTCCTGCAGGAGCAGTCCTGAAACTGGCATGTCCAAGCCACAGGCATGCTCGAACCAGCGGAGCAAAGCCTCCTCTACCCCACTATCCTTCCCTCCTTTTGAGCTTCCGATCAGTGTTGCCATTTGTTTGAAAGTCATGCAGGATCTTGTCCCTGTTTTTAACAATCCTGCATATCTGGCTTTGGGACACAGAAAGCATGTGAGCCACTTCAGACTGGGAGATGCCAGGACTATCAAGAAGATTTAGTGCTTTTACCTTATTGCCGGGGGTAAGCTCTTTCTTTTCTTTGGGGTAACATCCATTGTTTAACGATGGCACACCAGCACTAGCACAACAACAAAGAGCTGCAATCTGAGTGCGTGGCAGGGGTCAGTGCTCATTTATTGGAAAGAGGTTTAATTAGCAAATCAGATGCAGGTGCACCTCATCGAGAGGTGCTAACCAGTAACTGAAGTCTTAATGGCAGCAGCAGTTAAAACAAAGTATGTTTTTGAGCAATTTGTGGCTAGAACAATAGCAAAAGTGTGGCCAGAAATTATATCATTATATGGGTGTAATAAATGTATTTAAATGATCGTTTTATTATGCTTCACATAGAAAATGAATCAGGGATAGGGTTTCTAGTCATTTAAATAGGATTTTCTATTAAGTGGTATTCGATTAAGTGGACATGACTGTATGTCACTCTCACCCCCCTACCTAGAGATTCTTATCCTCCACTTGACTGTATTCCATTCCCTCATGAAGCCGCCAATGGTTTTCTGATTCATTACCTTTCCTGGCAACCTGTTCCACCCTGACACCATCCTATCCATGAAGAAGAGCTTTCTGGCTTCCTTCTGCAACTTGCCTCAAGCCAGTTTGTAATGGTACCCCTCATGCTCCTGTTATGGCTGATCTTGTACAGTTCACTGAGGCTAACCTTGTTAATACCCTTACCATACTTAAAGTCTGAATTATGCCATTAGGTTCCCTTCTGCCTTGGGCGTGCACGTATTCATACTCTCCATCCTCTGCTTGTACGAGAGTCCCTGCTGTCTCTGTAACATTTTTGCAACCCTACGTTTCACTGCCTCCATCTGGTTGATGTCCTTTTTGTGCTATGGAATCCAGTACCACAGGCAGTACTCCAGATGCAGTCACATCACAGATCTGTACAATGATCATTTATTTATTTATTTAATTTTGTTGACCTGTAAGCCCACTGGGCCTAGTGGTCTCTTTTTCAGGGGCGACTGGGGGTGAGGGGGTACAAAGATGGTAAGCAACTGAAATTGAACTAGATTAAGCTGTTGGAGGTATTTTCAGTGAATGGGGGAAATTTTGCCAGGACACCAGGGAAATTCCTCTACTCGTGCAGTAGAGGGCCTGTTGGACGGCGAGACATCTCATTTCACCATCAGCTCTGGTGGTGAACAGATGGCTGGGGCTGTGACAGCCCAGGAAACACTGTAGGATGACATGAGTACCCAGAATGATGGAACAGCTATAGGGACGACTGGAATGCACCAGGCAGGTGGTCAGCAGAATGTTCATAGCGGCGGTTCCTCAGTAGAGAATCCAGGAGATCACTTAAGTCTCGAGCAAAAACAGCAGTGTTTAGCTGCTAAGTTACTTTGCATGAGCAAACAGCTGCCGACTGAGCATCTGAGGCAGGCGGAGGATGGAAAGCGGAAGCATACAGACACATCTCCAGGTACAGCAGTTTCAGGGGGAGTCGCGAAGCTGCTCTCAGCAGAGGATACTTCCACAGACTCCCCTGAATCAGTCCACTTTTCTCCGAGGAAAGACTGGAGTGCTGAAGAGGCTGGATCTTGGTCTCCCAACAAGGCCCTGCTTGCAGCAGGTTGAATCCCGCTTTCCGACGGACATTGGAAGCCTAACATTGGACCTACTAATCCTTCATCAGATCAGATAAGTGTCACTTCTGTTTCTAATACTACCATATTGCCATTGCCTACTTCTCCATCTAATGACTTGTCTGATCCTGTTGTAGACCAAATGAATATTTCTGCTGTAGGCCCTGCTGAAACCCCAGTTACACCTACTGTTGCTGATTTCACACCAGGCCTCAACCCTGGAGAACCTATAAGACCCTTACGCTAGTCATTTCCACAAGTCAGTTGAACTAGCCAAATGGAGAAATGCGATTTGCCTACGCTATGTAGGTCCTCGTGAACCCCGAACAGATTTTATGTGGGCAAGGTCCTGCTTAAAAGGAGTATGGGGTTCTCTCCTTCAGAAGTCTATGCCCTCATACATGTAAAGGGGGAGTTCACCTTTGATATTAATTTCCACACTCCTGCGTTGCTGGAAACATTTTGGTGCAGATATAGTAATTTAAAAACTAATCCCCTGTGGTCGGACTTTATTGTATTTCCCCTTACTAAACAGCCTTTTCGTGTTATCACCATTTTGTTTAGAAATGAAGGGGTGGACATTGTGGACATTGTACACTGGTTAGAAAAAAGATGTAATATTCAAGGTAATCCTATTCCCATTTTGGATGCCGAGGGGTTTTGGAATGGGGGGTGGAAATTCCGAATAAAATTGCACCATAATGAGCAGGACTTGATAGATTTATCCAATTGTTTTTTTATTGGTCGTGATAAAGATTTCTAATTTTATCCTGGACAGCCAAGGGTATGTTTCAAATGTGGTTCTTCCAGACATATTAGCACATCTTGTGACATTTTGAAGTGCTCTTTTTGTGGGGAACTAGGCCACCCTAGCGCCCACTGCTTCAGGCAGCCTAAATGCAACTTCTGTGATGACCTCTACCATACTTTTGATGATTGCCACTCTGCTGCACGGAACACAGACGATGCTGATTTTGGGGTTCAGGATCATTATATCCGTTTGGCAGTAAAACAAGGCCCAGTACCCATGGCGACGCAGACATCCCTGACTCCAAGGGTACCTGCCACTGAAAAAGGTCCCGTATTGACCCCCTTGATGGAGGAGGAAGGCCAGGAACCCCAAATTACTGATATTGAACCCCTTCCACAAGTTGGCGGTTCTATTGATCTTCCCAACATCTTGATTTCAGAACCCTCCCCCGAATCCACTTCCAGTAGTATGGGCTTCACCTTGGTACAGGGGAAAAAAGGAAAATCCACCAAACTCAAAGGTAAACAGAGGAAAACAGAACTTGTGGCCCCTTTAGAGGACATAAACAAATTTTCCATACTTACGGACATTCCTCAGGACTCAGACTCTGTAGATCTCCCTGCTGAAGAAGTTGCGATGGCAGAATCCCAGAGTGACTGCTCGGATTCTACTGATCATTCGGCCCATGGAACTAAAAGTGGAAGAGTGACAAGGACCTCGAGTAAAGTGAAATGAAGATTCATTCCTGTTTGACCCATGGATCCCTTCTTCTTTTGAGTTGTGTCATTGAATGTTAATAGCATTCAGTCACTGATTAGAAGATGCAGTACCTTCTCTTATTTTTTGCATACAATCTGGACTGTGTTTTTTTTCAGGATGTACAGTTACATTCAGTGGTTGAGAGCTCTGTGGCTTCTGATGCATGGTATTGGGGAGACAGTTTTTGGTCCCGGGGGAAGATCTGTGTTCAGGGGTTGGGATTTGTTTCTTTTTTTTCTTCTAAAATTAAGGCTGTGCATCATTTAGAGTTGCAGCCAGGCAGAGCTTTGATGCTGGACATAATGTGGGCTCACCAGTTGATTAGGCTTATAAATATTTATTCACCACAACCAAAGTATGAGAGAGTACTTCTTTTTCGATCCCTCTCTCCTTTATTACAGATGTCCCATTTAGTAATTTTAGGAGGGAACTTTAATGTTACTTTGACTCAGTACTCTACCCCTGCCTCAAATAAAAAAGTGTGTTGTGATGCTCAGTGCCTGGCTCACTTGATTAGTGATGTGGGATTGATAGATGCCTTTGGTTCTATCCTGATAACAGAGCGTTATACATACTTTTGTGGCCCTCGAGCCTCTATAATTGATTATTTCTTTGTATCTGCCTTTTCCAATATTAAACTGGCTCTCCTTCAAGAGTAGCCACTTTGGACCATAAGTTACTAACATTAGTCCTTAGTGACCTCCCAGAGGTAAGAAGGGGTCTGGGGAACTGGAAATTGAATAGTTCATTACTGTCTATTCAGATGGCATGTGATGATTTTTTCGCAGTACTTCAAGCACGTAAATCTGTGTTCTTTTTTATATGATGATAGTTCCACTTGATAGGAAGATACAAAAACAGAGATAAAATCTTTTTTTCATACAATAGGATGTATTAATGGGAAATTTAAATATGATGAAATTGCCTTTTTGAGGACTAATATTGCCTTCTGGACATCTTTCAGACCCAGTTTAGGGACGGAAGATTTGCAGAAGATTAAACATTTAAAAAGCGAATTGGCAAAAAACAACTTGAAGCCCTAAAGACTTTAGAATATAAACAAAAATATGGCACTAGTGGTAAAATAAAAGACACATTACCATTAGATTCTATGCAACTCCTCCGAGACTGCCATAATATGGAGTACTTGATTACATCTTCTGGCAGTACTGTGCATAATAAGGTAAATATTTTGAGATTAATTACCTCTCATTTTTCTCACATTTTTAATAGCCAAAATTTATTGGTAGAAAAGATGCGACAGTGGTTGGGGAAACTAAAACTACCCCAGCTGCCACAGGATGTTGGAACTCTTTTGATTACCCCCATTTTGCAGACTGAACTGAAAAATTTAATTTGGTCACTCAAACCTGGTATTACAACAGGGTCTGATGGTCTCCCACATGAAATTTATAAATATATTTGGGATATTTTAGGACCTGAATTCTGTATGTGTCTGAATGATGGCTTATCCCTACAGAATCTCCCTAAGAGTATGTTGGAGAGCCATTCTATTTTGATTTTTAAGGGAGGATGTTGGGGAGAGTTAAAGCAATGGAGACCAATTTCGTTTTTGAATACTGACTATAATATTTAATGAAAGTTCTTAGTAATAGATTGGCTTGTGTTATAGATCTAGTAGTGCATCCATTCCAGTACAGTAGCATTTCGGGGAGAAAGGTCTAGGATGCATTAATTTTGGTACGGGAAATTTTTTATAAGGGAGATAAGCAGGAACTATTTGGACACCTGGTTTGCCTAGATCAATCTCAGGCTACTGATCGGGTTGAATACAACTATTTGTGGGAGACATTACAGTCTTTTGGATTTCCATCTCTGTTTATAACTTGGCTGAAGATTTGTTACACTGGAGTAAGCTTGATACCAAGTGTTAATGGATGGGTAGGTAATGCAGTTTTGGTTCATAGAGGGGTACTGCAAGGGTGTCCTCTCAGACCCTTATTATATGTCCTGTCCCTAGATCCACTATTACATGCACTACACAGGATGGAAGCAATAACTGGACTCTCAGTAGGATCAGAGGATAGGCAGGTGGTTGCTTTGGCATTTGTGGATGATCTGGAACTTTTTTTGGCAGACAGATCTTCTGCATTAGTCGCCTGTGACCTTTTATGTGAATTTACCAATATCTCTGGGTCACGAGTAAATACACAGAAAAGTGGGTTTTGCCTTTGTGGTATGATGCCGGTGATGTGTCCCTTATTTTGGGAATTCCTATAGATAAGGCTTATAGAAAGATATTGGGCATTTATTTTGGTGGGGATGATCCCCAATGGTATAATTGGGAACAACTTTTGACATCAGCTAAAGTGAAGGTAGTCTGTTGGAATAGATGGCAGATGACCAAAGGAAAACATATTGTTTTGATTAAAACCTCTTTATTGTCCCATTTTTTTGTATCTTGCAGCTATTTCCCCCCCATTGAATACGGAGGCCACAGATTACAGTGTTTTTTTCAATGTCTATGGGGCAGCAGGTTGAACGCTGTTAAGAGAGGCGTCACTTATCTACCTGTACAGGAAGGTGGCTTAAGTATGCTGAATCCAGTAGTTTTTTTTTATGTTACTTTTATTTTTTTCAGTTTTGTACCTTTGCTGAAAAATGCTGCAAAGGCCTGGATCCCCTGGGTAGAGGATGAAATTGGACCTCTTTTAAGCGATTGGGACCCGACTCTTCCTCTCCCACGACATACATGGGTAGCTGACTTACCAGGACACTTTTTGGGTGTTGTGAGTAAATTAATAGCTTGGAAAGTCAAGAAAACCTCCCTTTATACACTTTCCAGGAAATCCCTATATAGTTGGATAATGGGAAACGTTTATTATACTTCCCCTTAGTATGCCGAATTACCAGCCATCCAACATTCCTTGAAAAACTCCTTTCTATCCAGCAAAAGGCTCCCATACTATATGAGAGACTTTATCTGGTTATGTGCACACCAAAAATTGGGTGTTTGGGGCAATTTGAAGCATAAAGGAACTAAAGAACGTACATGTCCTAGAGGGAGTATATGTATGGAAACTGTAGAGACCGTTTCTCATTTTCTATTAGAATGCCCATTTGCTGTATCCTTTTGGGAGGCATTTCACAGGAAATGGCCTCTGAACCCTTTCCGAACCAGCCTCCACAGATTTGGCTCAATGGGGTATTACCTGGAGCATGGGCCAAATTTGATGCTATTACTATTAGGCTGATGATGAGTTTTATTAGTTACCAGCTTTGGCTAGCTAGGTGTGGCTGGTCACTTCGACAGCAAGTATTATCAGGAGAACAAGTAGTTCTGTTGTTACAGAAAGCAGTATTGAAGTGGCAGGTTATGGAACAGAGTAGAGTTTTACCTGACTTGTATAAATTATGGTGGAGGAACATGATACAGGGTGATGTTTTTTTTTCCTTTTTTGCTGCCATACATACGCTTGGAGAGAACCACAGGTAATTAGGAAACAGTTTCACTTTTTTTCCTTTTTTAAGACCATAGGGTGATTCGCATTCAACAATGTGTTTTATGTTTTGAGTGTATTAGTATGGATCCAAGTTTTTGACGTATACATTATGGTTCAGATATATGGACAACAGTAATAGGGCCTCTTTCACCGTAAAAATGAGTTTGTTTGGCTCATATGGCTACTTTTGCTTTTGACAGACTCTTTAGTTAGGTTTATTCGTTTTTTCTCTTTTCCTAATTTTCTGCTACAAATGTTTTTATTTTCGTATGCTTGATTATTTAACACTCTGTAGTTTGTTATTTGAAAGATTTCTACTAATTATTCCTCTACCCTTTTAGGAGGGATGAGGTGCAGGTTATATACTTATATTTGATGTTTTTTGTTTGACGCCTCCATATGATGTAATATTTACTAATGATTTTGATTTATTTTCCTATGCTTTTGTAAAATGTTCATATAATTTTGTATGTGGTATTTTGAGTTTTGAATAAAAATATTCCCCTACTCTTGGTAGGGGGAGCTGCTGTACCCATGGCCTCTGTCTTAGATGGAAGTGAGTCTGCTGGTGTACCGGCAGGTGAGCTGATCTCCCTCTCTGCTGGTCCAGCTATGGAGATTGAAATTTCTGGTCTTGACACAGTGGAGAGTGAAATACCTCCTGACATGTCTGTGTCTCACATGGATGCATCTGCTGAGGACACTACATTTCTAGAGTCTGCTACAACCTTGGAAGAAGCGTGGTTGCATACAGTTTGTAAGGATAATCCACGGTATGTTCTTTCCTTGCTACAACCTGAGAATTTGAGTGAAATGCTACAGCCCTGTTTGCTGAGTTCTGCACCAAACTGTTCTCCTACTATACCTGCATCTTTTGCCATGCTCTCTAGGAGTTCTGATGCTGCTACTGTTGATGTGGAGTCTCGTCCGGCTGGAGCTCCTCTACCATCTGTCTCATTTTATGAGCAGTTTCTCAGGATGGTTGTGCTGTTTCTGCCCTTGACCCTGCCACTCCTTGGGATATGGATTTGCTGCCCATGAGTACTCTTCCCGATACTGCTTGTGCTACTCCTAATGCAGGGACTGTATTGGACTTACGGCATGGGAGGGTGGCTTCTCAGCCTTCGTCAGTTCTCACCCCTCCTGAAATTACCGAAAGTGCTTGAGCTTTCTTCATTGCAGGCTGGTTGGATGAAATCGCAGCACAGGAAGTGGCATCCTGATCTTTCCCATAGCCTCATACCTGGCTCTCTTGAAAGGGAAGTGCATCGCCAGCAGGGTTTGACTCCAAAACAGCCTGTTTGTCTTCCTGCTCCCTTTGCTATGGATTCGGACCTGGACCTACATGCGGATGATGTTCATCATCCCGAACCCTCTCCAGCATTATTGTCTAAGCCTATCATTGAGTCTTTGATTGACTCTGGGGATGAGGGTCCGAGTAAGAGGCCTAATTCTTGGGGGGGCCACATGGACACTGACTTGCCTGTCCCTAAACAGTCTGCAGCTGACATTGCTAGGAATACCTGGGCTACTTTTAGAAAACAGGACCATTTTGCACAACAACCCCTTCCTGCACAGCATTGTAATGCTGTGCATTTACAATATTTAGGGGGCCTGCACATTCCACCGGAAAGACTGTATGTGGGTCAAAAATTGCTTAAAGAATCTTTGGGTTTTTTCTCTAATGAATTGTATGCCTTGATTTATGCATCCGGTGATATCTTGTATGATGTGAGCTTTAAAACTTCTCAAGGGCTAGATAGATTTTGGTCAAAATATGAAAAGCTGAAACATTCTACTTTATGGTTGCCTTTTCGGACAATTTCCCTTACTAAGCCTGACATTAAGTTTGTTACTATTCTTTTTCGACATGAAAGTGTTGCTCTGCACAATATTTCTTATTGGTTGGGTCAGCGCTGTGACCTTTTGGGCCTCCCACAACCCATTATGGATGCAGAACATATTTAGACTGGGGGGTGGAAGTATAAAGTTAAGCTTAGATCCAGCAATACTGGTCCCTAACATCTTCCTAGTAGTTTCTTTTTAGGAAAAGATAAGGTCACTGTTTTTATCCTGGCCAACCTAAGACATGTTTCAAATGTGACTCTTCACTTCATCTCTGTTCCACCTGTGATAGACTCCATTGTAATTTGTGTTTGGAGTTTGGAAACTCTAGTTCTTCTTGTCAGAATCCTATGATGTGTAATTTGTGTGAGAAATGGGGGCATACCTATTGATCCTGTCCTTGGGTGTCCCATAATAGGACTGACCAGACCTGTGAGGATTTCATTATCATCGATGCACAGAAAAAGGGCATGGCATCTCACAAGGTTCAGCAACCTCCTCCTCCTAGTGCTGCTACTGTGCAAGTCTCTTTGCCATCTCAGCCTCATGTTCCTTCTGAGGGGATGGACTATCCTCCTGACCTTGACCCCCTACCTGTTATTCCAGAGGAATCTGCTCTTGCTCAGGTTCTGCCTACCCCAGTCCTTTTGGTGCCTGTCCCTATTCCCTCCCCAGTTTCTTCCTTACTGCTATCTGAGCCTTCTCTCACCTCTGCATACTCGGTTGTGTTGATGCCCCACCCCCGGCTTCTGTAGTGACTACTCATAAAAGAACCCTGAAAAGGAACAGGCCCAAGTCAAAAATTGCTAAATCTGCCACTTCTCCTACCAGCCTTTCCATTCAAAATAATCCCCTTTCTAACTTATTGTCTGAATCTGATTTTGAAGATGATTCTGAATCATCTTCCACTGTCTCCTCCCAGCAGATTCTCTCTTCTGACTCTGAAGGAGAACAAATTCCCCTTCCCATGCCTCCTGAACAGATAGCTGCTCGAGGCAAATCCACTCGTAAAAATTCCAGACGGGGTAAGGTAACTTGATTGTTCCTGATTTTTCCTTTTCCTCTTTTTTTCTGTCTTCTTCCTCCTTGTGTATTGCCACTGTGAATGTTAACAGTGTGAAAAATGCTAAAAGGAGGCTTCTTTCCTTTTCCTCCCTTTATGATTTGGGTTTTGATGTAATTTTCCTATAAGATACCAGACTAAATACCTCCTCTTTCATTATGGCAGCAGGCAGATTGTGGTGCTGGGGCCCTTCCTATTTCTCCTATGGTACTGATGTCTGTGATGGGGTTGGAATTTTGTTTCGGGGAGATAGGTTTTGTGTTATTAGAGTCCTGGATATTTTTCCTAGTAGTGCCTTGCTGTTGGATGTGTCCTTTGACAATGCATATTGGAGGGTGATAGTGGTGTACGCACCTCAAAAAAAAAAAAGATAGGTTATGCTTTTTACTGCTGAACAACCTTACTTGTTTACGACAAAGCACATTATCTGGGCTGGGGATTTTAATTGTGTTTTGGAAACTCAGAGATGAGAGACAAAGACTCAGAAGGAATTTTGTGACACCAACTGCCTTAAATCCATTGTCAAATGCAGGCCTTTAGATGCATATCGCTCCATTCACCACACTGGAGGACACACCTTTTATAAAGGTGTTCTCTCCCTCGCGATTGATTTTGTATTTTGTCAAAATTTATTAAAATCCATACTGCACAACATCTACCTTTAGAAACTACTGATCATGTTATTGTCTCTGTTGGTATTGGTCTAGAGGAACTTGTTCCTTTTGAGTCGAGTTACTGAAAATTAAATAAAACTTTATTTATTTATTTATTTACTTTTTGTTGACCGGGTAAGTCACACTAGACAGCCAAGTACCTATTTTCAGGTGTGACCCAGGAGGGTTACAAGCTTGGATAACAGGTACAGTGACAGATTGGAATTGAACACAAAAGTATTACATGTCATATAGTGATAAAAGGCAACCAGTAAGTAAGACACCTGCCGGGAAGGTTACAGATGACCCGGGAGAGTTAAGATAGAGCATACACATATAGTGAGCGAGTCAGATTTATATACAGCGGTGATCGCAGGTACTAACAAAAAATTTACCCACCCGAGGAAGGTTACAGATGGCCCGGGAGAGTTAAGATAGAGCATACACGTATAGTGAGCGAGTCAGATTTACATACAGTGGTGATCGCAGGGACTAACAAAAAATTTACATACAGTGGTGTTGCAGGTACTAGCAACAATAACATTACATTATCCTAAATCTAGTCCAGTGACCAGGAGAGTAAGTGCAGTGGACCTGGGGCACGCAACCCCGTGAGAGGATAGTTCAAGGGACTACGGGGCACAAGGACAGATGGAGGAGCCCTTCAGGAATGCCCATAGAGATGTTTTGAACTCTGGATGGGAGGGGGTGGATCGAGTAAGGGCAGGGAATGAATTCCATAGTTTGGGGGCATAGTTGGCGAAAGCCCAATCACCCGCAAAGTTACGTGTTCTAGGAACCCCGCAATTTAGTGCCACCCATAACCTAAGGTGGTGGGAAGAGTTGCTGGGGAAGAAGGACATGGCAAGGGCCGAGGGGGTGGCTGTTCTAATGATGTTGTTGATGAAGTTCCCTACTACGAAGGTGTGATGTTTCTCAGGGGAGAGCCACTCAAGGTGAGTATAAAGGTCACAGCGGTGTGTCGGGGGGGTGGAGAGCGCGAAGTGGCAGATGCTGTTGTAGGCTGTATCCCATTTCAAGAGGTTGGATTTTGGTATGGGGCGAAGGTCACTAGCCCGTAACAGAGGGAGGGGAGGATAACACCCCGGCTAGGGCCATCCAGGTGGCCGATGTGAGGCAGTTATTGGCTGTGTATGCGAGTCCGAGTTTGACATGCGTAGCCTTGCAGATGTTCCTGATGTGCAGGGAAAGGTCCAGCTGGGGGTCTAGGGTAACGCCAAGGTACTTGACAGCAGCAGCTATCTGCATGGGCAGGCCATCAGCCCGGTGTATTAGAAGGGGGGCAGGGCAGGATTTTGTTCTATTCTGGGACCCGAAGAGCATAGCCTGGGTTTTTTTGAGGTTGATGACAAGCTTATGCTCGCACAGCGAGGCTTGTATCCACTCGAAGTCAGAGTTTAGTTGGGAATTGATGGTACTGATGTCTCGGATGCTATCCAATATGACGAGGTCATCGGCGTACAGGGTTGCAAGCCCATGGGTGATGATGGATGGTAATTTCGTTGATGAAAAGGGAGAAGAGCATTGGGCCGAGGACAGACCACTGGGGGACGCCACATTGGACAGTGGTGAGGTTGGAGAGGGTCCTGTTGAAGTTTGTGTATTGCTTCCTACCAGTGAGGTAATTGTGGAACCAGGCATGAGCGGGGTTTGAGAGTCCGAGGAGAGCAGGGTGGTGCTGAGGAGGGAATGATCTACGCTGTCAAAGGCCTTGGATAAGTCCACGAAAATCGCACCAGTGAGGTTGCCCTGGTCGGTTGCAGTTCAGATCTGCAAGGTGACTACAGCAAGGGCGGTGGCTGTGCTGTGCTCCTTCCTAAACCCATGTTGGGCCGGGGAGAGGAGATTGTACTCCTGTAGGTACTCAGTTAACTGAGAGGCCACAGCTTTCTCTAGGAGTTTAGATGCGGCTGAGAGAATAGCAATCGGCCGATAGTTCAGGGGATCTTTCGGGTTTCCTTGTTTGAGGACAGGGGTGATCTTGGCTATTTTCCAGATATCAGGGATGACACTGGTGGTGAGGGAGGCATTAAAGATATGTGTCATTGGCCAGGCTAGGAGGTGGGCACCTAACCTGAGCAGTTTTGGCTCAAGGTTATTGTGCCCTAGACCAGTATGGGGGGAAAGGCTAGCGAGAAACCTCTGGGTCTCGGTGACAGACACCTGCTGTAGAGAGAAGGAGGGTCTGGGCACGGGTCCGGGTTGAGCCGAATTGGGTTACGTTACGGGTGGGTTATAATTTGAGGGCTTAGGGTGGTGGGGCAGGAGGAAGGGGGTAGCCTGTTCAGAGAACATAGTGTTAAAGGTGTTAGCGATTGTGTGGGGCTATTGCAGCTGGACCCCATCAATGAGCAAATCCATGGCTTGCCCTCTCAAGAGCCCCGACCGTGCTTTTATGTTCTGCCAGAAACTTTTTGGATTGTTGGTAGAAGAGAGTAATCGGATCGGCAGAACTCACTTTGGCAGCCCTGATGGCTTTTTGCAGGAATTTCTGAGGCACTTGTAGGTGGCAAGATCTTTGATGCTGAGAGAGGCCTTATAGGTCTCCCAGCATTTTCTCTGTGTTTCATTAGAGAGAATAGTCCCCCATGAAGCCATGGTGTGATGCCTGTCACCCTCCTTCTAGTGAGGGGCCATGCTTGTCCTGCATTGGGATGTATTTGGCTAGGAAAGCGTCCAGTGCTAGATTTGGGTCCAGGAGGTGGTGACCTCGGACCAATCAGTGAGATCTGAGGTCACTGAAGAAGTCGGGCAAGTGGAGCTTTGAGTAGTCCCTCATCTGTATCACTTTGCTAGGTATTTTTGCCTGAGGTATGCCCCAGGTACAAAAGGTGGGCAAGTGGTCCGAGATGGCGTCAGGTAGGATGCCCGAGGATGTGATTCTGTTGGGCCTGTTGGTCAGGACCCAGTCGATCAGTGATCCTTTATCCCCCCTTGGGGAAGGTCTTGTTGGTTCGGTGATAACCTGGCTCAGAGCAAGGCCTGATAGCAACTGCTCATAGGATTTAGAGTTGGATCCCATCCAGTCAAGGTTGAAGTCTCCAATAATGAGGACCTCACTTGTCCCCACCCTGGAGCTGAGGCTGTGTGGTAGTGAGGAGAGTCCGGGTATCCCACCTCTGGGAGGGTTATAGCAGCAAATCAGGTGGATTTTCTTTGTGAGCCCAAGAAGGAGAAGGGTGTGCAAGAACTCACATGTCGAGGGGGTGGTAGGTTGGTGGTCAATGACAGACACATTGAGGTGGACTTTACAATAAAGTAACACCCCCCCTCTGCGTTTGTTACCCTTGCGATCACACCTGATGTGGCTATAACCTGGCAGGGTGCATATTGCGTCAGGAGTGTGGGGTTTTAGCCACGTTTCTGTGATACCCAAAATATCCAGGTTATAGTGGGCAACCCAGGCAGTGAGCTCAGCAAGGTTGCATAGGAGGCTGCGGACATTTAGATGGACGATTTTTAGCCCCTTGACAGCTAGCTATGGGGGGCGGGTTGAGGTGACACAGGAGGTCATCCTGCTTGTATGTGGTAGCTCCACCCTGGTGGTCCAAGGGAAGGGAGGTTGAGGGGTGCATCATGCTGAGGGGTTGTTTGGGCAAGGAAGAACCTAGTTAGCTTGGATTAAGTAGGTCTGCCCTTAGTGCAGTACCAGAAATTGGAGAAATTGTGCTGGTTTTTTTGGATTAGTTAACTAGGAGCTTGAGATTAGTTGGGTCTGCTCTAGTGGCAGGTTAGTATAACCTGAAATGGAGAACTGGGCTGATAGGTCAAATTATCACAACATGTGACCACTCAGCCTATTTAAGGAAGAGCTGACCAAGGGTGGTGGTGGGGGCGTGGGGAGCCGAGCGATAGCGTTGGAGGGCTGAGCATAAGCAAGCACAGGATCCCAGCTGTTTGTAATTACCTCGCTACTTTGTCCTCCGGTAGCTGGGAGGGCTGTAGAGCACCCTCGCGACCTCGGGGGTCTGGTCTGTGGAGAAAAAAGAAAAGTTACTTGGTTGTTTTATAGGCAGTTTTGGGGGGGGGGGCATCTGGTGAATGACAGGGGACAAACAGAGCTCGTCCAGAACGCACAGGTAAATCAATGCACAACATTAGGATCTTTTGTGTTTTCTGCAGTTCCAGCTGTTAAGGGGCGTTTAGCACTGTGTCTATGGTGCAAGTGAGAGATTCCCTCAGTTACAGTTTTGAGATGTGAGATTTTAAAATTAAAAATTGGTGCCAAAAAAAAAAAAAAAACTGCAAACCTTTTTTTTTGTTTTTAAACTGCAAAGCTCAGGAGCGACAGGCGCGGTGGCAGTTAAGCTGTGAGAGAGAGTTTGGTACAAACAACGGCATTTCCTTGCAATTGTTTAAAGTAGGCGCCAAAAACTGCAAGCCTTAACACAGTATGTGTGTCTTTTAATTGCAGAGCTCAGGGGTGACTAGAGCGGTTCCAGTTACGCTGCGAGGGACAGATAGTACAAACAACAGGATTCCCTTTAAAATAGGCGCCAGAACTGCATAACCATACCACAATATGGGATCTTATTAACATTCAGTACAGTGCACAGTCCTTAAGGCAATGGGAGTCTCTAGTTCCAGAGGCATAAAAAAAACTCCAGTCTCTGAGGCATAAAAAACTATCTCCACATGTGTGGGGACAGTAATTCAGTTAATGTGACTCCATTTAAGTGCAGTTAAGGTGCAATCCATCCCCATCCGTCTAGAGCATAAGCAAGCACAGGATCCCAGCTGTTTGCAGTTATCTCGCTACTTTGTCCTCCGGTAGGCTGGGGGAGGGCTGTAGAGCACCCCTCGCAACCTCGGGGTCCGATCTCACTACTTTTCCTCTGGTAGGCTGGGGGAGGGCTGAGCACCACTTGCGACCTCGGGGTCGATCTCGCTACTTTGTCCTCTGGTAGGCTGGGGGCTGTAGAGCACCCTCGCAGACCTCAGGGTCCAATCTCGCTACTTTGTCCTCTGGTAGGCTGGGGGAGGGCTGTAGAGCACCCTCATGGCCTGGGGTCCGATCTTTATTGGACTTACCCCTTGTCTGTGATAATGTCTCGGATTTGTTGAAAGCTAGGATGTCCTTAGCATGTTTGCAAACTGATCTTGGTCTTTGGTGGGTGGAAACTAAGTCGCATGTTAAAACCTTGTTACGGAAGCATGTTTCTACTAAGCATAGAAACATAAAAACATAGATTTGACGGCAGATAAGGACTGCTCGGCCCACCTAGTCTGCCCATTTCCCTACCTACAGGATAAGCTGCAGATCCTAGTTAACCAATAGCCTATTTCTTCTTACCCACCACAAGAATTGCCTTATGTCTGTCCCATGTATTCTTGAATTCTCCCACAGTTTTAGACCCCACAACCTCCTCAGGAAGGCTATTTCATGCATCCAGCACCCTCTCTGTGAAAAAACACTTCCTCACATTGCCTCTGAACCGCCCCCCGATCTTTAAATGTGTCCCCTTGTTCTTGCACATCTCTTTTTCCTGAAAGATGCTACCCTCTTGGACTTTGTTGATTCCACTGAGGTACTTAAAAGTTTCTATCATGTCCCCCCTCTCCCTCCTTTCCTCAAGGGTATACATATTAAGCTCCTTTAGAATCTCCTCGTATGGCTTCTCTTTCAGATCCTGCACCATTTTAGTTGCCCTCCTCTGTACTGCCTCTATCCTGTCTATGTCTTTGCGGAGATGGGGTCTCCAGAACTGTACTCTACTCCAGATGGGGTCTCACCAACTGTTTGTACAGAGCGATAACAACTTCCTGTTTTCTGCTGGTGATGCCTCTCCCTATACATCCCAGTACACCCCATGTTTCACAATACCATAGGTATTTACCCCTTTAGAAATCAAATGGCAAAACAATATTCTTTTATTAATGAGGGTCAGCATGTGGACCCCAGTCAGTTGTCTAACTTGAAGAAAGAAATGAGTGGGCTCCAATATACGAGAGCGGCTTCCATGTTGTGTGAACACAGGATATGCACCCCTAGGAAATTCTCCTGTGGAGATATGTTTTCTAATTGTAGAATTAGGGCTGTTAACCGTACTATGGCGACTTTGATGGCCCCAGATGGTACTGTTGTGTTTGGTTCTGAGAACATTTTAGGCCTTGTGCAAAATCATTTGTGTGCCTTTCATACTGAATTGGATTCATCAGATCTGGATATTCTGGAATTATTTGGCTGCCATACCCTTCCCTGTATGTCCTCCAGACAAATTGGATTCCCTGTAGCCCTATTTCAAAACAAGACATTGAAACAGCCATTAAGTCTTTGAAAGTTAATATGACCCTGGTCTTGATGGTCTTACTGTGGAATTCTATAAGACATTGCTTGACATTTTGGTGGATATTCTTTTTGTTGTTTTTAAGTGGCTGTTATCTTCTGAAACATTTAATCCTCACTTTTGTGTTGCTTTACCGATTTTTTTATATAAGAAAGGTGAGAAAAGTAATATTACTAATTGGAGACCCTTAGACTCCTTAATGTTGATTTTAAGATCTTTATGAAAATCTAAACAGCTACATTGGCTTCTGTTTCCTCATTCCTGATAACACAAATGCAGATGTGCTCCATTCTGAGTCGTCATATTTCTGACAATTTATTGTTTGTTAGGGAATTGATTGAACAATGGAAGGATGATTTGCTAGATGGCTACCTCCTTTCCCTTGATCAGGAAAAAGCATTTGATAAGGTATCGCATGGTTTTTGTTTCAGGTTTTACTCCATTATGGCGTTCCTGAGAGATTCTGTAATTGGTTGTCTTTGGTCTATACTGCTGCCTCTGTGATTCCTTTGGTTAATGGACACTTAGGTTCCTATGTCCCTCTCCAGAGAGGAGTGCAACAGGGTTGTCCATTGAGCCCCCTCCTTTATGTTATTTGCCTTTGACCCACTTCTTTGAAATTTGTAATTAGCACCTCTCTTTCATGATATACGTCCTCAGCAAGTTGATATGGACTATTAAAGTCCTGGCGTATGCAGATGATGTTTGTCTTTTGGCACGAGACTATACCTCAGCTCTGCAGGCTTTTGAATTGATTAATACTTATGCAACTGAAGCAGGAGCTTCTTTAAATATGTCCAAAAATAAAGGATATCTGCTTAGTTCTTCTATGAGAATAGTGCATGATATTTTGGGTATATCAGTTACTTCTGATAATTTGACCATATTGGGTGTTACTTTTGGAAGGGGTGACAACTCTTTGTTGAATTGGACTGCTAAGTTGGACATAGGTAAATGTAAAGTCATGCTATGAAATCTTGGCAACAATCTAAAAGAAAAAGTGATGATGTTGAAAACCTTTTTTCCCCACTGTTTTATACATTAGTATGATATATCCAGTTCCTGCCTCATTAGAAGTGGTATTATTGAGTTTAATATTCCAGATTGTATTGGTAGTCACTTCAGATCCCTTTAAACTGGATATGTTGTATCTACCAGTTGCTAAATGTGGTTTGGCTCTTCTGAATCCCATTGGGCACTATTTTAGTATATTTTTTCATTATAATCTTTGGAACTTATCTGCTCCGAACCCTGGATTGTGGACATTATTGTCAGTTCTCTGGTATAAGGCTTTTTTCATTTGTTGGACTGATAAAAATATTATCCCTAATTCCTTTCATACTGTTCCCCACTTTTTTAAACCTGTCCTCACTAAACTGAGGAAGTGGAAACGGACCCCTTTACAGGTTATTGGTAAACGGAGGAAACTTTTATATCAATCAATTCAAGAGCTTCATTTTGCTGTTTCCCCTACTTTTGGTGGGCTGGATGGTCAATATCATCCTGATATTCTTCGTACTTTACTTGATGCTAGAACCGCCCCCCTTCCCCCAGGATGTGGGATGTCTTCTGGTTATGTTGCCATGAAAAGCTCCCTGTTAAAGGTAATGCTAAGCATGAAAGTATTCAGGACAGGACCTGTCCTAGACCTACATGTACTGCACAGTTGGAAACCATGGAACATTTTTATATTTCTTGTCCATTTGCCTGTGATTTTTGGCAATTGTTGTCTCAAACATGGGGTGACCCTCGTTGGCTACAATTGACATATCTGGAATCATTGGGAGGGTTTTCTTTTCAGTTTTCTGAATATAATAGGGGTACAATACGACTTATCTTTACTTGTATTAAATTTATCTTCTGGCAAAGCAGATGTAAGTTTCTTTTTCAGCAATTGGTCATCACCCCACTCCAGATGATTCAACTTATTAAAAGTGAATTGTGTATTCAGTGCATGCGTGATAAAATTCTGTATTCTGATTCTGTTTGGAAACTTTGTTCGAATGTTATCCCATTTCTGAAGGACAAAATTGGATAGCATGCAGTTCTCGTCCTACACTGCCAGTTTGTTTTTGGACTTCTTTACTTTTTGTGTTTTGCTTTTGTTGTAATTGCTTCATTTTATTTTCTTTTTCTGACCCAGCTACTTTTCCTTAGGATTTTGTATGTTCACTGATGATTTTCATGTATTTTCCTGTTTTGTCTGCTGTATTATTTTTGATATGTTTTTGATATTGTTGTTCAAATAAAAAATTCCCCTACTCTTTTTTTGATAAGTGCCATGGGATCTTTAGCATCCACCTAAACTACCACCTATCCAGGCAGATGGGACCTCGGTTTAACATCTCATCCGAAAGACAGCACCTCAGAAGTGCAGCATCCCCCTTTTGCTGCATTACAGTGTCAGCATTGGGATATTAAACCAAGTGCCAGATGTGGGAACTGAACCCACAGCCCTCTGATCTCCTGGCCTCAGAGGTGAGTGTGCTACCTACTGAGCCACTGACACTGATAGTATGACCTTTTTCCTTCAGCTGGTAAACTCTGTGCTTATGGAACCAAGAATCCTATTAACTCTCACCACAAACTTCTTGCATTGTGCAGAAGGTGACAGATTGTTCATTATTGCCATCTCAGGGATTTTTTCTCTTTGAGCACTGTGATGGTCACTCCTTCATTTTGTACTTGAATCTAGGTTTCTTGGCCCATACATGCATGACCTTGCAATTCTTTGCATTGAACCCTAACTGGCAGATTGCTGATCAACATTCCAGGTTTATGAGGTCCTCCCTCAAGTCCCTGATACCTCCTCTGTATCCACCCTCCAGGAGAGCTTGGCTTCTTCAATGAAGAGGCAGATTCTTCACTTAATGCCATCCACAATGTAATTTTTGAACTTGCTGAGTGACAACAGACTGAGGACTGACCCCTGTGGAACCCTGCAAGTAACCTCCATCATCCCTGAGAATTCCCCCCTGATCATCACCCCCTGGGTTCTCTCCCCTAACCAGTTTGCCACCCATCTAGTCATTTTGCCACCCCCCTAGTCTTCCAACTTCCTGAAAGGCTTTGCTAAAATCTAGATGCATATGTCTATTGCCTGGCCTCTGCCAACATGGTAGAGGAGGAGAATCTCTTTCGAATGACAAAATGCCCAAGGACCAGGTGTATGCAATGAAGATGGAAGGACAGAACTTTACAAATATATCAACATACAAAGAATGCCAGCACATACAGAACTGATGGTCTATCTAGTCTGCTATGTGAGCAGTTCTAGCATCCAACAAATGCATGAAGCAATACTCTTACATCCATAAAAGGCCCTCAAACATGACCAATAAATATATTATAGATCACCCATGTGTTTTTGTGCTTTGTTTCCTGACAAATTTTGTTTTAGATTCTTTTATCTGTAATTTTTCCTATTTTAAGAGCTGGTGGGAGCCAGAACTCTGGATTGCCATGGTAATGAGCTGGCGGTTCCACGTGTTTCCATCAATAGCATGTATGTGTAACCCCCCTTAAAATAGAGGTCCTATAATATCTTTCTGGGCTTGCCTAATGCCCATGGTCAAGAATAGTGTCATGTGTCCCGCAGTTTAATTGCCTGCATGAGAAGTGCCCTAGTAAACCTCTGTGCCTATCTCTTTAAGAGAGCAACTATGCTGCGTGAGAAAATTAGTCTGGGCTGGGTCCAAGTGAAGTAAGGCTCGTGACCAGCTAGTCTGTATTTCTGCTCCATTCTGCAGTCACTATTTGTGCAGAGGAAGGGAAAGTGCTTATTTACTGTTATCTGCTGTACTAATAATAATATAAGAGTTTGTCTAACTAGCCTTCTATTGCAGCTTTAACTTTTGCAGAAGAGCCACCATTTTGGTTTTGGACTACCAGTGATTGACTAATCGAACCTCAGGGGACCTAAAATGGAGACTGTCTCCAGAGGTCTTGTGGGATTTAATTTCTGTAGGAATTGTAGTTTTAAGGATTTGGCACATAAATGGACCTGGAGGGGAGCCCTTTCTGTGACAGACAGTTCCTTCTGTCAAACGAACCTTTTGGATTATGGGAAAGCCTAGAACTGCCTGCAGCAGTGTGTCAGTCGAGCGTTGGAGTTTGGAAAGAGAACAGCTTGAGTCATGAAGGAGCTGCTCCTTCTTGGAGCCTAAGGAGAATTGGCAGGAAGACTCTGCTGGCTTACCTGTCACGTCTTCTGGTGTGAAGAACTGCCTTGAGTGTGAAAGTCAGATTTATCTGATTATTGGATCGAGACCTGAACCTGTAGAGAAAAGTGCATTATTGCTGTCTACGAGAGGTCCAAAGACTTGTTCCAGAAGTGATCGCCCCTCCCCGGTACAGAAGTGAGCCTCAGATTGAAAGGTTTGCACAAAAGAAGCTGCAATTTGCAAACAGACTTTATCCGAACTGTGGCAAGTTACTTCAAATGTTATAAATGTGCTGAATGTGTTGCATAGGTTGTGATTTGTTTCCTCCACGAGTTCTGTTATGCCAGCTGGAGGTGTTCCAGCACTTTTCATGGACTTTATCCAAACTGTTTGCTCTGCCTGGTGCCTGCAATCTCGGCATAGCCGCTGCTCCTGATTCAGAAACATTTCAAGAGAAAGACCCACTCGGGATTCTGCCCCTGCCCAACACCATCAAAAATTTAGTGACCAACACGGTGAGTCATATAGGCCCTGCTTCTCCTGGCAATCCAGTAAAACACCACGAGTCTTCATCTCACCTGTCTTGCATCCGGGTCTGGGTAGCATGAGTACAAAACAGGGTACCTCCCTGCAACGAAAGCTACAATCAGTTGTGTGTCATCTGATTTTCTTGTGTTTGGGTTTATTGCAATAGACTGAGCCATCCATCTCTGGATTACAAATATTTGGATTGAGTGCATGCTAATTGCTTTCTTTCCTAAGGGCCCAACCACAGTTGCAATGCCTGCCTACCCCGGGTAATGCTTCAGGCTAGCCTGTTCACCAACTGGGTACCCAGAGTTGTGAGGACTGTGTCAAGGGGACTCACTGTGCATGTCTCTTCAGCCTGAATTTAAAGAGATTTGCCAATCACTGCTAGATTTATGCTCTACACTTGTTCACATCCCCCTGAATAAATTAGATTGTGTTTTTTTTCATGTTTAACCTGGCTAGTGTGTTCCTTCTTGGTGGGGATTCAATACTGATATTATATTTTTGCATCACTGGTCTTATTTCCCAGGGGTCACCAGGACAGTTGCAGGAGATCCAGACCTGTGGTAAGTGCAAGGGTGTGAGCATATCATTACTGTCATATGGTGAATGTGAATGTTTTGTTGCTGACCTGTTTGGGCCACTAGAAGTGTTGGTGGGTGGTTATAGCATCCTGAAGGGCTATACCAACAGCAGTTACACTACTCCAAAACCATTCCTCTGGGTGAAGGCACCTGTTCACTGAGCTCAGGCCCCTGAACCTGTGCATAGTCACACAGGTAGGTAGTAGCCCATAGGATAGTGTCATCTATGGGTTACACCTTGGAGGCACTGCTGGATTTGTACTCTAGTGGTCAGAAGTGGGAACTACAACCCTGTGTAAAATTGAGACAGAAACTGACATTGAGGTTCTTATTACATCCAAGAGGAAAATTGCTCCCCACAAGCTGCTCATGCAACGCATGATGGGGTGGAGTGAAGCCGAGGGTGTAGGCCCTGACATGCCATATTGCTACTAGATATCCTGCTGGGGACCACTAATGACATGGTTGAAGAAACTGTAAGGAAGGCTAAATATGTGGGGAAGGTTGAAGTATGGAGGCAGGAGTCAGATCTGTTTGATCACACCTTGGTGGCCCTCCTTTTTTGTAGTCTCCCTTTAGACCAAGAAAAGTGACCCCCTGTTATCATGCCCAAAGGGTCCCAGAAGGGGTGGAGAGTTATTCATTTGCATAGTGACTTGTCTTCCCCTGAAGAGTCCCCAAGGGTAGCAGGGTTCAAGGATAAACTGTTAAGACTGTTGGCCACTGAAGGTCAAACAGCCAAGGAGTTGTTGAAACTTTTGGACTTTTTGGAGGAGATCACTCCTGTATAGTGGTCAGTGAAGTGGCCAAAATTCACTCTGTGAAGTGATTCATGGAGTAACAAGGAATCTGCAAAGTACCCACAACATGAAGCAGAGTACTTTGTGTTATAATGGGAAAAGCGAAGTCCGTTGAAAACAATGACTTTGCGTTATTCCGCCTTCCCCAAACCACTTCTTCACCAATTTTAAGATGAAGTACATTGAAATCAATGTACTTTGCCTCACTCACCTTGTTTTTGAGGTCCAAAATTGAATTTTGCAGTGCTTCATGGGATTGCAGGTCACATGGGCTCTAGATTGTTCTGCACAGCCTCAGTTCTGCATTGAGTGTGTGTAGTGGAAGATGGAGACAAATCCTCTGAAAGCTGTTAAAAAAGCCTTTCTGAGCTTTTTTTTTCTCACAATTTAGTACATCGATTGTAGGAAATCCTCCTGTGCTCATATCAATGAGTGTTTATTGTTTGTGTGTGGATTTTGAGTGTTAATTTAGAACAGTTAGTCTGTGTACTGTGAAATGTGCTTTGGGGGAGGGGCGTATCTGTGGTGTAGTAGATTAACTGGAAGAAAAAGGCAGTTGTTCTGTTTTGGTTATATTTTTCTTGTATAACTGTGTTAATGTACACAGTAATAATTTCAGTATTTCTTGACTTTTTTTGCTGATTGTTGTGCAGCAGTGTATAATTTCAGTTTGTTTAAAACATTTGGTTATATTACTAAAGATTTTCAATTTGCTATGCATTACTTGTAGTGTGTGTGTGAGTGTGTGTGCAATGCGTGCCATTAAATCAGACACCTTTCATTGTGCCACAGAGTAATTGCAGCAGTGTGAACCTGCTATCCACCACACCTAAATGAATTTTTTATACTGCTTTGTGGTATCTTTACTGGTAGTGGACTGTTACTGCCATGCACTACCCCCAAACGGCAAAAGGTATTCTTTTCCACATTTGGATTTGTGACTTGTGAGCAGTGGTTAGGTGTTGCTGTGCATTTGTGTCTGTATCTCTTGAGTGCGCAGTGCAATCTTAATCTGTCTGTGTGTTTGCAGTACACCATTAATTCTGGAAGACTTTGCATTTCTTGTTACACTCTCATTTCACTTTGTCAGCAATGGGGAATTTTCTGGACACAAGTCAGTAGCATTTTAGGGATGCACATTAATTCTGGTGACTGTGTGTTACCACTGCACGCATGACGGAGTGCACCATTAATTCTGGGAAACTTTGCATTTTTCGTTACCCTATCACTTCACTTCATCAGCACTGGGGAATTTTCTGGACACAAGACAGTAGCATTTTGGGGATGCACATTGATTCTGGTGACTGTGTGTGACTACTGCATAGATGACATCTGAGTGTGCCATTATTCTGGGATAATTTGTATTTCTTGTGCTCTCATTTCACTTCTTCCCTGTCAGCACTGGTAAGTTTTTTGGACATAAGACATGAGCATTTTGGGGATGCACATTAATTCTGGGGACTGTGTGTATGAAGGGCTGCCAATATTGTTGCCACTTTGCCTTACTTCATGTTAAGGTGGAATGACAGTGTGAAGTAATAATTGCAAGGCAAAGTGAGCCTTTTGCATTGGCCACTCTGTGAAGTGGAGTGACAATGTGAAGTGCCCACTTCGAGGGCACTTTGCCGGTGAAATTTAAATTTGCTGCATCTCTACTCCCATAGTCTCCTCTGGCCTCTCCGTCTACTCCCAGAGCATCTCCTATTGTGGCCTCCCCCAATGTGATACCCTCTGTACACCTGGGTTCCTACAATAGGCTCAGATTGTTCTCTGGTGCAGTTCCTGTGCCAGTGGGGAAGGACAATTTAGAAATCTGGATGGACTATGCTATCCCCCTGTTCCAAGAGTGGCAATGTTCAGAGGGGAAGAAAAGAAAAAGAATCATGGAAAGCTTAAGAGTCCCTGCATGGGAAGCAATCTGGTTTCTCTGATCCACCAACCCAGAAACCACTGCAGCCGAGTACCTCTTTGCCTTACAGAGGGTGTTTGGCAGCACCGAATCTGGGGAATACTTAATGTGGAAATTCAAGTCTGCTAAACAATGGAAAATGAGAAACTGTCTGCTTTTTTCACTCAAATTGAATGGACCTTGCAGAGGGCCCATTGAAAAGGGGGCGTTCCTGCTGGTGAACTGAACCGAGTCAGGTTGGAGCATATTCTCAACTCTGCCATGTATTCTAGTGTGCTCATGCTGAAATTGAAATTTTGGGACATGAAGACAAACCCCCTGAATATTTCTGGCTAATTAAAGAGATTCAATTGGCAGAGAATTATCAGGAGGCATGGGAGCCCTATGCAGGGGTTGCCTGCCCCAGTCAAGTCTCAAATCAGTCCCAGGAAAGGGAAGAATCTTCTGAAATCCAGCAAGTTAAAAACTGCTCAAAGAAATAAAGGAATAGAGACAGTCAACAAGCTGTGGCTGAAGCAGCTAAAAGCTTCCACCCTTACCCATTGCCGACTGAGACTAGAAGTGAGGTTTATCCTGGGTGTGGGGGGTCCATGCCATTGCTCCTGAACCCAGGTTGAGTCCAAGATAATAGAAGAAATGAGAGAGTGAGAGCCCTAGTGGGAGACCCCATACATGCCACCCATACTTGCCCACTGGGAGGTGGCAAGGACAGGGAACCGAGTCCAAGCCAAAGAAAGACAGTAGAACTCCTTCTTTCAACCGGTATAAGGGTCAGGGACAACCTAGCCAATCCAGTGATTCCAGGAAACAGGAATTCTGCTACTGGTGTGGAGAAGATGGATATACCCGAAGGGGCTGTACTTTTCCAGAAAATCTGCGGAGGGTCACAGCCAGACTGTTAAACTTGATTCATCAGAGCAATATAAGGCCCCAGCTGGGCCCACTGAAAAAATCTTACTCATCTAAAACTGCTGTGGGACAGTCTACCAAACCAACCTCCCTAGTTTGGTCCAAGATGGTGAGCCCCTTCATGGAGACCACAGTGACAGTCAATGGCATCTCCACTCATGCTGTGTTGGACAGTGGCTCGCAAGTCACCATTATTTTTTGTGATTGGTATGATCAGCTCTTATCTGATCTCCTACTCCAACCCCTTGAAGGACTGCATGTATAGGGGTTGAGTGAGAAATTATATCCTTATTTAGGATATGTTAAAATTTGGTTGTCCTTCCCTACTGCTGTAGTGGGTGTGGATGAGCAAGTGGAGACCCTGGCCTTGGTGAGCCCACTAACTGGACTGCATGATGGTGTTCCTCTACTGATTGGTACAAATGCAAATATGTTTGGGTGGTTAGCTCAACTTTGTCAAGAAAAACAAGTCAAGCGAACTGGACTGGCCCTGCACATTCCAGCCCTCATACAATGAGCCTACGACTTACAGTTGCAGACACAGGAAAATGAGAAGGATGCACCTGTGAGGGTGGTCTGGAAGAAGGATTCTGACCCACTGGTACTACCGCCCAATGCTCAGAGCACCATCAGTGGTGAAGTGTGCCTAAAGACATATGTTAAAAAATAAGATTCTCATGCTGGATGCCCCAGAAGAGGGGAAACTGCCCAAAGGACTCTTGGTCAAGCCAAGCATTCTGCCTGCTCAGGCCCATGCCTATGCTCAGTGGGTAGTGGTGTAGATCCAGAATATGTCAGATCAAGAGGTTCAGGTGAATCGTGGGTGCATCCTAGCCACTGTGTATTGTGTGGATACTCCTGTACTGCCCTGTAAGAAGTGCCCCGATGAGGGTGATGAGGTAACCCCTGACTTGTCTGACTTCGGGGAAGCCCCCCCTTCCTGTTGAATGGAAAGCCAGAATTAGTCAGAAGTTGTCCCAGAGAAGCCAGGTATTCTCCATGAAAGAGTGGGATATGGGTTGTGTCACCTGGACTGAACATTACATTTGACATTGTGATGAGAGGCCATTCAGAGAGATGTCCTATCACTTTACACCGGCTGACATAGATGATGTTAGATGTCATCTTCAAGAAATGCTGGACACAGGGATTATCCAAGAGTCCTGGAGCCCTTATGCATCCCCAATTGTGGTAATCAAAAAGAAGAATGGATCAGTGAGAATGCGTGTGGACTACTGAACGTTGAATTGGAGGACTGCCCCTTACCAGTACACCATGCCCCATATCCAGGATGCCCTAGACTGCCTCAACAGAAGCCAGTGGTTATCAGTACTTGACCTCTGGAGTGGGTACTATCAAATCCTGATGGCCCAGGAGGACTGTGAAAAAACAGCCTTCATCTGCCCCATGGGTTTCTATGAGTTTCTACGTATGCCTCAAGGTATTTTGGGTGCACCCACCATGTTCCAGCTGCTGATGGAACAAGCAGTGGGAGACATGAACATATAGGAATGTGTTGTGTATCTTGATGACGTCATTGTATTTGGATGGACCCTGGAGGAACATGAAGCTTGCTTTGTTTAAGGTTCTTGACAAATTAGAGGACTTTGGACTATAGCTATCAATAGACCAGTATCAGTTCTTCCAAACATCTGTGAAATATGTGGGTCACATAGTATCAGCTGATGAGATTCAGACAGACCTGAGCAAAGTGGAGTCTTTGACCACCTGGCCTCAGCCTAACAATCTAAAGGAGTTGCAAAGATTCTTGGCGTTCTGCGGTTACTACCATCAGTTCATTAAAGACTACTCCAAAGTCATTCTCCTGTTGCTCAACCTAACTAAAGACTATCACTCTACAAACAAAAAGTATAAAAAAAGCACAGTTAAGGAGGAAGACAGGGTCTACTTTCGAATACATGAACCATTTGGAGCCAGGTGGACTGCAGAGTGTGAGGCTGCTTTCTATGATATCATTCACCAACTCACCCACACCCTGTGCTTGCCTATGCTGACTCTACCAGACCCTATGTGCTACACACATATGCCAGCTTGAAGGGACTTGGTGCCATCATGTAACAAGAGTATGAAAAAGGTCTATGCCCATTGGAATTTACCAGTCGAGCCTAACCCCATCCAAAAGAAATTATCTGGTGCACAAGCATGAATTTCTTGCACTAAAATGCACTGTGGTGGACCAATTCCATGAATATCTTTATGGTGCCAAGATTCTGGTCAAAACTGACAGTAATCTTTTAACTTATGTCCAGACCTCAGCTAAATTGAATGCTGCAGGGCACCGTTGGTTATCTTCACTCTCCACTTATGACTATTTAGTGGAGTATCGACTAGGATTAAATCTCATTGATGAGGATGCCTTTTCCAGACAACCTAACTCTAATACTGATAGGCTGAGAATATCTGAGCAGTCTGTCAAAGCCCTCTGCCAGAAATTCGACAAAAATGAGCATCCCTCTCCTGATACAGTTGACTGCCTAGTAGACTGTTTAGGTCCTCCAGACACTTGTGTTCCCATGGCCTACTGCCACGTTGCAGCCTTAGACCTTAGCACCTTGCCTCAACTCATCCCTGACAATGTACAGTGGGCACACACCCAAGACCACATGATTAAGCCTGTGCTTGATGCCCTACATGCTGGAAAGGATGTGTCCAAACTCTGTTCCTCAGATCCCTGGACTGCATTGTTATTTTAAGAGGGTCCTAGACCTAAATTGCATAACTGGCTACTTTTTGAGAAACCGTAAACAGACAAGGTCAGCTTGACAAACACCAACACCTACAGCATTCAAACATTTGTTTCTTTGGGCCCTCCGTGACCAGATGGGACATTTAGGTTGTGACCAAACCACAGATTTGGCCCGTGCTTGGTTCTATTGGCCGAAGATGGGGGCTGACATTGAAGCCCATATCAGGACTTGCAGCTGTTGTCCTCAAAGAAAAGCTCCACCCCAGAGGGCTGCATCCTTGGTCAACATCGCAAACCAGTGCACCTATGGAGCTAGTGTGTATAGACTTTTGTTTCTGGCCAACCAGAACAATGTTGGAAATGTGTTAGTGGTGACTGATCATTTCACACGTTATGCTCAAGCTAACCAACTAAAGACCAGAAAGCATCTATAGTAGCCAAAGGAATTAGTTAAAAAGTTCCTTCTCCATTATGACGCGACATCAGAGAATTCACTCTGATCAGGGAGAGACTTCAAAGCTGCCTGATCAAAGAAATGCCTCACTGGGGGAGTGAGAAAGTCCAGAACAACCCCCTATCAGCCCCAGGGGATCCACAGCCTGAAAGGTTTAACAGAGCCCTACTTGACATGCTGGGTACACTTCATACCCAGGACAAGTCCAGATGGAGCCAACAGATCAGCACCTTAGTACACGGCTATAATTATACCAGAAGTGATGCCACTGGGTTTTCCCCCTACTGCCTGATATTTGGTCGGGAAGCCCGGTTGCCCATAAACATTTGCTTTGGAATGTCCCTGGATAGAGTCAAAGCTGAGAACTACTTACAATGTGTTCAAAAGTTAAAGGCCCAGTTAAACCATGCCCACCAACTGGCACAAACCATGGCTGCACAGAGAAACTTGGCAAATAAAGGAAGACATGTCAAAGCTCACAAACCGCTACCTGGAGACCAGGTTCTGTTGTGAAATTTGGGATTGCATGGAAAGCATAAAATTGATTATAGATGGTACCACCTTCCTTATGTTGTTGTCAGTAAGTTGGAAGATCTGCCAGTCTATAAAGTGCGCCCTGAAAACAACCCACGAGCCACCAAGACAATGCACCAGAATCATTTGCTGCCCATTGGTCAAGTAATCACAGACTGTACCTCAAGACACTGCCCCTTCTGGGCCTGTAACCAGTGCAGTAGCCAAAAAGAGACAGACTACCCCTTCTCCAGTTATCAAAGATTTGAGGCATCCCCCCAGGCAGGCTCAAAATGCCATTGATTGCCAGTCTGAGTCTGATGAAAGTGAGTATGAGACATCCTATTACCCATCCTATGAATTGAGTCAGTTGTTTCAAGGCAATCCCATGTAAAATTTTGGAGATGAAGCTAGACCTTCAGGACTGCCTAACCTTCCAGCCTTCTCCACAGACCCTGTGCCCCCTGAAAGTGAGGTGCAAAGTGTGACTTCTGAGGTAGCTGACTCTTTGTGTCTGGTAGAGTTACAGTAGTAGCCACAGACATTGGCAGCTATTTTGCAAAATTTCTAAATAGTTTCTCTCTGCTACCCCTACTGTAGAAATGGAGAAAGCATTAGATATATCGGAAATATCACAGACATTTGGGGAAATAGCTGGCAGTGTCTGTGGCTGCTACTGTATTTGAATTGCAAGAAAAAGCCTGCAACTGAAAGCCTTCCTGGTGACATTCAAGAAAATACAGAACTGCATGAAAGTAATAATCCAGAACTGGCTATGACAAATGGCATTAATGGAATGGATGATGTTGAGAGTGTTGACCATGTGTTACAGGACTTAAATTCCATGGAATTCCCCCTGGATGATGAATTTAAGCCTCCTTTGGATCCCGGTACTGAGAGCCATGTTACTGAACCAGAAGTAACAGAACAAGAGGCTGAAAGTTCCCAATGTAGAACCAACATCCAGTGCAGAGAGTACCTCTCCAGGAGAAAATCCAATGCCACTCTCAGGAGGGCCTGTGGATCTTCTCTTACATGTCATGCATAAAGGAGTCTACATCTCTGAAAGCTCTCTTCCTAAATTGAACTATTCTGCTACTTCCAAGTTAATAGTCAGATCCTCAGACCCTGGTGACCCTGCTCCATGCAGCCTGGAAATAGTTGACAGGAATGGCCCCCCAGCCATGTTAGTTAAAGTACAGGGAGTAGTACAGACCCGAACGGTCAGAGTAATGTGGTTACCTGTATGAACTATTCTTTGAAATGCTGTTATGTGTGTGACAAATGTATGGAAACTTTTATTATTACAGAAAATTATTGCTATCATGAAGAAGTAGAGTAATGCTTAGTGGCAATTTACTTTTACTGATGCATCCGTCTTTCTTTGTGGTATACTAAATGAAGCATGCATATTGTCTTATAATGTTTTCTAACAGAATGTTATAAGTATAGACTTGACGTGGACACCAAGTTTTTCCAGGCAAGGAAGAAAGCAACTATGCTGTGTGAGAAAAATTTGTCTCTGCTGGGTCCGAGTAAATTAAGGCTCACGACCAGCCAGACAGTCCATATTTCTGCTCTATTCTGCAGTCGCTATTGCACAGAGGGAGCCCTGTTAGGGAAAGTGATTGTGTACTGTTTATCTGCTATAATAATAATAATATAGGAGTTTGTCTAACCTGCCTTCCATTGCAGCTTGAACTTTTGCATAAGAGCCACCATTTTGGTTCTGGACTGCCAGAGTGGGACCAATCGAACCTCAGAGGACCTAAAATGGAGACTGTCCCCAGAGGTCTTGTGGGATTGAATTTCTGTAGGAATTGTAGTTTTAAGGGTTTGGCACTTAAATGGACCTGGAGGGGGAGCTCTTTCTGTGATAGACAGTTCCCTCAGCCAACCAAACCATTTGGATTACTGGGAAAGCCCATAATTGCCTGCGGCAGTCTGTCAGTTGAGAGTTGGACTTTGGAGAGTGAACAACTTGAGTCATCCAGCAGCTACTCTTGCTTGGAGCCTAAGGAGAATTAGCAGGAAGGCTCTGCTGGCCTACCTGTCACATCTTCCAGTGTGAAGAACTGCCTTGAGTGTGAAAGTCGGATTTATCTGATTATCGAATCAAGACCTGAACCTGTAGAGAAAAGTGTGCTATTGCTGCCTGCGAGTGGACCCAGGACTTGCTCCAGAAGTGATCTGCCCGCCCGGTACAGAAGTGAGCCTCAGATTGAAAGGTTTGCACAGAAGAAGCTGTAATTTGCAAACAGACTTTATCCAAACTGTGGCAAGTAACTTCAAGTGTTATAAATGTGCTGAATCTGTTGCATGGGTCACTATTTGGTTCCACACTGTGAGTTCTGTTATGCCAGCTGGAGGCTGTTCCAGCACTTTCCACAAACTTTATCCTGTCAGTTCTGCCTGGGCCCTGCCATCTCGGCATAGGCTGCTGCTCCCAATTCAGAGACATTTCCAGTGAAAGACCCATTTGGGGATTCAACCCCCTGCTCAACACCATCGAACATTTAGCGACCACCACAGTGAGTAATGTAGGCCCTGCTTCCTCAGGCAATCCAGGACAACACCATGAGGTCTTCCTCTCACCTGTCCTGCATCCTGGCCTGGGTAGCATGAGTACAAAACAGGGTAGCTCACTGCAACAAAAGCTATAATCATTTGTGTGTCATCTGATTTTCTTGTGATTGGGTTTATTGCAACAGACTGAGCCATCTGTCTCCAGATTACAAATATTTGGGTTGAGTGCAAGCTAACTGTTTCTTTCCTAAGGGCCTCAACCACAGCTGCAATGCCGGCCTACCCCAGGCAATGCTTCAGGCTAGCCTGTTCACCAACTGGGTACCCGGGTTGTGAGGACTGTGTCAAGGGATTCACGTGCATGCCTCTTCAGCCTGAATTTAATCAGATTTGCCAATCACTGCTAGATTTATGCCTAATCTTGTTCACATCCCCTGAATAAATCAGATTGTGTTTTTCAAGTTTAACCTGGCTAGTGTGTACCTTCTTGGTGAGGATACAGTACTGCTATTGTATTGTTGCATCACTGGTCTTATTTCCCAGGGGGGTCTCCGGGTCAGTTGTAGGGGATCCAGTCCTGGTGGTAAGTGCAAGGGGTGTGAGCTTATCATTGCTGTCATATGGTAAATGTGAATGTTTTGTTGCTGAACTGTTTGGGCCACTGGATGGATTGGTGGGTGGTTATGGCATCCAGGAGGGCTATACCAACAGCAGTTATGCTGCTCCAAAACTATTCCTCTGGGTGAAGGCACCCATTCACCAAGCTCAGGCCCCTCAACCTGTGCATAGTCACACAGGCAGGGGTAGTAGCCCATATGATAGTGCCACCTAGGCGTTACATGTGCACTGCTGTGGCCATCTAATGTAAATGGCCTTCACACAGTTATAGTGAGCTGACTGTGGTAAACGCTGTCTTAAACATTGCTGTGAGCATGTTCGGTATTCGTAGATGTACAAAGTCTTGGAACTCTGTTTTACCTGAATATGATGTACACAATAAAGTAAATATAAGAAACTATGGGCCCCATATTCAAAGCCAGACAGATGTGCATGCATAACAGAGAGTTGCTCAAAAAAGATGCACCAGTCGGCTCTGTTGTAATATTCAAACAGAATGCACAATGGGAACAGACTGCAAATCTGTCTGAATATCAGACCCTGGATGTGTGGTGCATGACAAGTAGCCACCATGTATGGCATGGTACATCCAGGGTGTGGGGCTGAAGACCGCTCATAGGGAAATGTGTGGTGCATAACCATATGCGCTGTAGCCCTCATGGTCAATATTCAGCCAAAACATGCAAATGAGGGCATTGGACATGCATGGCACAAAGGGTCCATTTGCATGCCCATTTTGGGCTAATTTGCATGGCTGCACCTGGCAGAATGCACTGGGTCAGCCACACCTCTCCCCAGCCCCTAACACTGGAATTATACCACATGCCAGTGATCCCTGTTTTCCATAGTGTAGTGTCCCCTTCCCACCCAATCACTGAAGGAATGAGCACATGACCCGATCTCCTTTTCCATGGTGTAGTGTCCCCCTCCCTGCCCGATCACTGTGGAATAAACACATGAACTGATCCCCTTTTCCATAGTGTAAGGACCCTCTTCCCAGCCCTGTTCACTGTTGTATATAGACAACTAATGAGCATGTGCTATTTACTGTATGTGCTCAGGTACCGATCAGTCAGCAGCTGGCGATGGCAGGGTGAGGAGGGCTGTGCATAGTTTGGGATGGGTGTGTGTGGAGGTGGTGGGTTACTGCCTACCAGAGTGAGGGGTGGGGCACTACATTGTGGAAATGGGAATCAGTTTTGTCATTTATATCTTATCATGATCAGGGCCAAGGGGGGCACTACACTATGGAAAAAGGGATCAGGGACATTTTTATATACAACAGTGAATGGGGCTGGGGAGTGGGTTGCCTATGCTATGAAATAGGGAATCAGAGCATGTGTTAATTTCTACAGTAATTGGGCAGGGAGGGGGGACACTACATTATGGAAAAGTGGATTGGCTTGTGTTTTGTTTTCTTACAGTGATCATGGTGGGTGGGGGAGTCTCTACACAATTAAAAATGGGATCAGGTCATGTTTTTATTCTTAAAGGGATCAGGTGGGATGGGTGGTTACTACACTATGGCAAAGAGGATAGGGATTTACATGTATTTTCACACTGATCAGGGCTCGGGAAGGGGAATGCTACGCTATGGCAAAGGTGATAGGGATTTACATGTATTCCAGCACTGATCTGGACTTGGGAGAGGGATCTTGTACATGGCCCTAAACTGTGTGCAGAAAACCACCCGACCCAGAACAAAGTTAAAGAAGGCTGTCGACAGCTTAAGTATGCACCAATATAGCCGACGCATAGTTATGCTGGGGGGCGGTCAATATCATGGTGCATGGCATATGCATGAGAGACTTCTCATTTGCATAGGCGCATCACAATATTGTGCGTGGCGTCAGTCAGGGTGTGTGGCATCGGTGGCCTTTGAATATGGCCACACACCCCTGTCAGCCCCCGTAAGTCCAGAGATGTGCAGCACATCCAAGGATGCACCATGCATCTCATCTGAATATGTGGGCCTATGTGTTTTTTTAATTTTTATGTGGAGTTGTTGAGCCACTTTTTGGTTTGTTGGTGGCAGGTGGGCTGGCGGTTGGACTAGGAAGTTGCTGTCAGTTACTGATATAATGATCGCTTTTAGCTTGTATGTTAGTTAGGAGAGTAGTTTCTCTACCATTTCCATGGCAACCCTGAAGCTTTCTTTTTTAACTGAAGATTAGAGCAAAGCTGGTTGTGGTGCGAGTACAGTACTGCTATCATGCTGTGTGTAAAACACTCGTATGGTTATAGGAGTGCATCACGTGACCCTGCATAGGACACTCTCATTGGACAAAGGCACTCCAGTGATTTATAATTTACTGAAAGAGTAGTGGATGCCTGGAACAGTCTGCCAGTAGAAGTGGTGAAGGCGAAAACAGTAAGATGCTTCAAACATGTGTGAGATAGATAATAGGAATCATATAAATAGGCAGGGAGTATGTAGGGTCACCAGAGACCACTCAGTGTCTGTGGAGACAGAATAGACAGAGACCATCTGAGCAGACTAGATGGGACAAGTGGTTCCTTTTCTGCTGACAAATTCTGTTTCTATGCTACACTGCCTTTGTTACCCAGTCAATGAAACTGATCAGATTCATTTGGAATGACCTCCCTGCCATAATGTCATGTTGCTTGATGTCTTGCAGCCTGTTTACCTCAAGGAACTCGACTTTCCTTTGTTTGAGAATGGCTTCCATCAGATTGTCAAATATGGATGTCAACCTCACCAGTCTGCAGTTCACCAGCTCATCCCTTTTCCCACTCTTATGCAAGGGCACAACACCCACAGTCCTCCACTCTCATAGCACCATGCCTGTCTCGATGGAACTAACAAAAGGTCTGCCAGAGGGCAGCCAGAATTGCTACCTGCTCTTTCAACACCTTTGGGTGCAGACCATCTAAATAAGGTGAGTTACCCATTTTGAGTGTCATAAGTCCCTTAAGGACCTTGTTGACCATAATTGCTTCCTCACATCTGCACCCACCTCACTCCCTATTTCTGTCCTTCCCTGGTTACTAGCCTACACAGGACATAGATGGGATGAAAGGGCTCAGAGAAGGGCCACTAGGATGGTGCTTGGGATGCATGAGAAGCCCAATGAGGAAAGGTTGATGGAGCTGGATCTGTACCCACTGGAGACCAGGAGGGAGAGGGGGGAGATAATAGAAATGCTTAAGTACTTGAAGGGGATCAATAATGCAGGAAGCATATTTGCAAGGAAAGAAGGAGCTACAACTAGGGACCACAGACTAAGGCCAGAGGGAGGAAGATTTAGGGACAATCAGAAGGGCTATTCTTCATAGAGAGGGTGGTGGAGTCCTGGAACAGTCTGCCAGAGGAAGTGGTGGGGGTCAAAATGGTGGAGGGGTTCAAGAGGACATGGGACAGACTCAAGGGTTTGACCAGGGAGCGAGGGGGTGGGATCTCTGGGAGAAGAGGGCACATAGGGAGGGGGTAAGGGCAGACTTGATGGGCCAAAAGGTCCTTTTCTGCTGTTACATTTCTATGATTCTATGATACTAGTCCATCCTTCTCTTTCATGAATACTGAGAAAAGGTATTTGTTCAAAACTACATTTTCTCTACAGTCCTCCACTCACTGTGACCCATTTCTCAGCTTGGAGGTGCCTTTCCTTCATTAACTTTTTTTATGGGATGTACCAAAGAAAGCTCTTGTCCCCATCCTTAACTACCTCTGCTATTCTCAGCTCCATTCCCACCTTGGTCCCCCTGGCCACATTAGCTGATTTTAGTTTATCTAGGTAGTATACTCTGTCTTCTTCCCATTGGGTCTTCCTGTATTTTTTTTAAGGAAATGGTTTCCTCCTTCACAGCATATGCAGCAGCCCCTCTGAACAAAAGTGGTTTCCTGTGCTTGTTCTTCCTGCCTGTCTTCTACAGACAGGTGTTTGTGACTTTAAATATCCCCCCAAATTATAGACTATTTGCCTCCACCCCCATAAAACTGATCTTGGCCAGATGTAGTCCCAGATCCTCCCCCATTTTGATGAATTTGGACATTTTGAAATGGTGATATCTGCTTCCCTGGGCTTGGCATTGCTAATACCCTTGAAGTGGTAGCTGTTTGTCAGCACTAGGTTCAAGATAGCCTTATTCCTAGTAGGCCCCATTACCCACTGGATTAAGAAGCCATCATTTCCTGTGTCCAGGAGAAATTGCTTCTGCTGCTTCTGGCTTGTAGAATGCTTCAATCTAAGTCTGGTAGGTTGAAGTCACCTAGTATTTCCACCTCCCCTTGCCCTGAGGCCTTTCCAATCTCTCTTCACAATTCCTAGTCAATGGCTTCACTCTGACTCTGCATCCTGTACACCACCCACTGTTATCCTTCTCCCTGCCACTGTTTGAACCTGCACCCATCCCACATATCTTCTCTTGTGGCCGTGATTCTTCCTCTGATATAAAGTGCCATTTCTTTCCCCTACCCTATCCTTTCAATAAAGGGTGAACCTTAGAATACAGAGATTCCAGTCATGGTTTAGGGATGCTCAGGTCTCGGTGACTGCCACAAAATTCACCCGGCACTCCATCACCATAGCCTGGAGGTTATCCATCTTACTTTTGGGGCTTCTGGCATTGACTGATACTACCATCCTTGATGTCAGTCCTTCCCCAACCCCTTTACCATACCTGCTCTCACTCTGCATCACTGGTGATGTACCGAATATCCCCATGCCCATTCTTCCAGAGCTTCTCCCTCTTGCCTTATTTATTTATTTAGTTTTTGTTGACCAGGAGGTGGGCTAGATAATAATTCCTCTTTTGAGCCTTGTCCTGGGAGAGGGTTGGATACAGATACAAACCAAAATGGTTTGTGGTATTTTAGTAAACAGGGAAAATTTGGTAAGGACACCAGGGAAATTGCCTCTCTGTTTTTGAGAAGTGCCATGGGATTTTTAACACCCCTCTGAACAACCACTAGAACAGGCAGATGTGACCTTGGTTTAATGCCTTATCTGAAGGATGGCACAGGACTACAGCACAGCATCCCCTTAGTACTTTCTGTACTTGGGTGCCAGCATTTATGGTATGAGCTTAATCCTGGTTTATGGCTAAACCCATGGCCTTCTGGCTTAGAGGTGGATAGATTACCAACTTCCACTAACTCTTCCTCCTCTCTCTTCACCCTCCCTTCCTCCTGCCAAACTGGCCTCCTACACACCCTTATATCACAAACTACTAAAACCAGTTCACATATCATGGGACCTGCCAGCCCCTCACTGGGAAAACTTAAGTTTCTTTGCTCCATGGTAGTCCCCAATTTAGTTAAAATTTTATTTATATGTGATATATACTTTCCTAGCTTGTCCCTGAGCATCTTGGGTCATAGAAACAGAATTTGACATTGGATAATGACTGCTTGGTCCACCCAGTCTGCCCATTTTTCCCCACCTACAGTATCACCATAAACTCTAATCAATATCTGGCTCTTTCTCCCTCCCCCTCCATTCTTTTTCACTAAGATACCCTTATGTTTACCCCATGCATTCTTGATCCCCACACTGTCTCTCCCCACTGCCTCTGCTGGAAGACTGTTCCAGTAATTCACCACTCTTTCTGTGAAGAACTATGTCTTCACATCTCTCCTGAATCTACCCACCCTCCAGCTTCATATCATGCCCCTTGTTCTCAGGTTACTTTTTTTCTCAACCGTACTTCCCTCCTGTACCTTATTTACCCATGTGAGGTATTTAAAGGTCTCTATTTTATCCCCCCTCTCCCTCCTTTCTTCCAGGATGTACATATTGAGGTCCTTTAGTCCCTCCTCATAGAGTTTTTGAAGCAGACCCTTTATCATTTTGGCTGCTCTTCTCTGGACCACCTCCACTCTATCTATGTCCTTCAGAGATGTGGTCCCCAGAACTGGATACAGTACTCAAGGTGGGTCTTACCAGTGATCAACACGGGTTCCCTCTCTGTTTAGGTGTAGCCTGTCTGGGCAGTACAGAAATTTTTCCTCTCTGACTCTGCTGCAGTCCTATACATATCTGAAATCCTCCTCCTTGAGACATTCTTTCACCCAGGTGTTAAAGTCAGAGATCCTCAGCTTCCTAGCTGAATTGGCTCTGGAAATGGAAACACTTCACAGAATACTACCGATGTTATGTTAACCTTTACTTTCCCTCATGTGTCCTGAGCCTGTCCTTAAAATTGGCTTCATTTAATTTCTACAGATTTGGTACACATCCCTACCTACTCTGTATGCTTCATGATGGTACATGTGAGAGAGTTGTGCAGGCCTGATTTGATTTTTTTGTGGTGGTGCAATATCACTCATATGGATCCCTACACTGAACATCCTTTTTCTCCAGTATCTTACAAATAAATATGGCCCTCCAGGACATATTTTATGAGATGTTTGATCACACCACAACTACCCATGACAATGTGGGCAGGATTTTCAAGCCTCTGAGAATGACATAAGCCCCCAGTACACTGAAAATATGGAGCACGGGGCTTGCGGCATTCTCCTGGCTAGCGATCATGATTTTCTATCCCATGGGAGAATTGCCACAAGTTAGACCAACTTTTTATGGTCTAGCTTGTGGCAGTCCTGAGGGCTTTTTTTTTTACAGAGCTTACACCACATATTTGGTGCAAGCCGACATAAATCGTAGAAAAGTTTGCAACTACACTCGAGTTTGTAAAATTGGGTGCAGTTGGCTCTAAGGGTTTTGGTGCACTGCCAAAACCCAAGTGTCATGGCACAGGGCTTGATACATGCCCTGGATCACATTTTGAAAATCCATCCCATGATGTCAAGTAAAAACACATTTCTTGCAACACCTTTGGCCATGTAACTATGAGTTATTGTCCTGTTGCCATGCTTATGAAAATAAATTGCTTATTATGAATCTGCCTGTTGTATATCCCTTATGTCTGAATGTTTGTTACAACTGTGTTTTACCACATGTTGGTCACCAGTGGCCACTAGAAAATTCTTCTGATTAAAGTATCAAATAGCCAGTTTTATAATTATTTTTTATTTAGGTAAAAATTGGTAAAACGAAAAATCACATTGTACCCTTCCCCCGGGTCTCTCCTGGAAAGGAGCTTAGGCTTATATTACTGAAGTTGGTGCATTAGCTGCTGTAAACTAAACTGTTAAGATACACAATTTGGATGCTTTTTATGAGACTATGTTATTGCCCTTGGCAAGGATAGAGCACTACCTTTTTAATTTTAAAATCCTATTTAAACGCATCTACACAGCACCAGCAAGTGAGCAAGGCATTCTGGTAGTGGGGATAAACCCCAAATGGAATTTTCACTGTGAAAGTACACACACCCTTGAATGATATTGTATTTCTGGTACTGTTTAATGCAACCTTAGGTTCTTATTAAAAGTAATTTGGGTCTCATTTTCAGCACAGCAGGTGAAAAAGAACTTGAATATGTGGTGCTGGCACTGCTTATGTTTTGCTTCAGCAAGACCTCTAATTACCTATACTACTCTAATTGCTGTATCATGACTAAGCTGGTGGTCTCATTCTCATAAAGCATAACCATCATTCAGGAAGCAATTTAAATGAACTAGCAATACCAGACTCTAATATGATCTGCTGCCAAAGTCTGCTTTGTTGCCACTAGTATGGTGCCACAGGAGGGAGGGAGGATTTTCAGAAGCTATGGAACAACACATGTCATAAAGTGAAATTTTTATAAACAGTTAGCCTTACAGGTTGAGGAATCCCTAAGACTGTTAATGTAGATTATCCTGTTTTACATTCCAGATTCAGCTAAAAACAACATTTAATAAAGTTCTACTCTCCTAATGCCTTACCTGGGAACTCATGATCTTCTTTTCTTTTCTTTTCTTTTCTTTTCTTTTCTTTTCTTTTCTTTTCTTTTCTTTTCTTTCTTTTCTTTTCTTTTTCTTTTCCTTTCCTTTCTTTCCTCTGTTTTCTTGCTGTGTTGCACATATACTCCTATATACTAATGATCAATGTCATCACAATGTCAGCCCCTTGACCTCTAATCCATAGAGTAGGCCTGTGGCTTCCATCACAACATTGATGCTACTCAATGGTCAGCTGACAGGGGGTATGAAGATGCCAGATACCCCCTTCCCCCGGGAAACCAGAGCCTCTGCTCTGGGATATATTTGGCCCACTTTGGGTCCTGACATAAAACCTGAGTCCACATATGAACTCAGACTTTACCAGGCATAGACAACGCACCACTGGTTTGGCACTTATTTCCTTTTCTTACATGTGTGCAAAAATGTTATTTTATTTTGTAAACATTTTGACACCCCCACCTTAATCTTGGTGACAGCTTATTTGCTGTGGTTTTGCCACTCATGGTAAGATTACTCCTACCGTTCTTCAAAATCACTACAGAGCTGACAAAAATCTAGTGCCAGAAATAGTTCAGCTATAGGGGGAGTGATATCCCTTTGAGACATACATTGCAGTACTACTCTCTTCTTGAGCTGGTACTAAAAGTAAAGGGGAGGACAAGAGGCACTCTGTACCACCTTGAGACAGGGAATGGCATCACAGTCTGCACAGGGTTGTATACAGACCCCATCTCAAGGGAGGAAATGAACAAAAAATGATAGAGGACATTCTCAAAATGGCTGAAAAAGGGGAGATACTGTTGATGGGGAACCTGAATATGCCAGATGTTAACTGGATGACATGTACTGCAGCCACATCCAAGAGCAGGGTCATTCTTGATGCCCTGCAGAGGGCAGGCCTTAGACAGCTAGTGTTGGAACCCACTCGGGAGGGTGCGATACTAGACCTGGTACTCTCAAATGGAGAGAGGATCACAAATTTAGAAGTCAGTAGATATCTGGGAACAAGTGACCACTGCACAGTGTGCTTCACAATAAGCACAACCATGGAGACAAGTCATACAAGAACAATGATACTGAACTTTAGAAGGGCTGACTTTGGCAAAATGGGTGAATACCTGAGGAATGCACTAGCAAATGGCCAAAAAGGAGGGGTGGAAGAACAATGGAGAAAAATCAAAACTGCTATCATAGAGGCAACAAGCCTTTGTGTGAAACAAATAAAGAAAACAAAGCGGAGTAAAAAAACACTACGGTTTTCAAAAGAGGTGGCAGGGAAGGTTAAGGAGAAAAAGGCTGCATTCAAAAAGCATAAGGAATCACAGAATGAGCACAACAGGGAACTGTATCAATTAAAGCAGAAAGAAGTGGGGAAGGCAGTCAGAATAGCAAAGGCCCATACCGAGGAAAAAATAGCCAACTCAGTTAAGAAGGGGGATAAAACCTTTTATAGGTACATTAGGGAGCATAGAAAGGTTAAGGGAGGGATAGTGAAGATTAATAAAGGAGAGGGGAGGTGGGTAGAGGGAGACAGTGAAAAGGCAGAGATACTGAGTGAATACTTTTGCTCAGTATTCACAAAAGAAGATGAGAAGGAGTTACCTAAACCAGACAATAGAAGCACTCTTGGTAGGGGGGTTGACACCAGTCCATTTACAGAAGAAAGAGTCCTGAAAGAACTCCTAAAACTCAAGGTGGACAAAGCAATGGGGCCTGATGGGATTTGCCCCAAAATCCTAAAGGAACTAAGGGAGTACCTAGTGACACCACTCACCACACTTTTTAACAAATCATGGGAAGATGGGGTGGTACCTGAGGACTGGAAGAGGGCAGATGTGATTCCCCTTCACAAAAGTGGGAGCAAGGCAGAAGCAGGAAACTACAGACCTGTAAGATTGACCTCAGTGGTAGGGAAAAAGATGGAATCACTTCTAAAAGAAAGAACTGTTGAGTACCTAGAAGCCAGCAGGGCACAGGACCCAAAGCAGCATGGATTTACAGCAGGAAGGTCATGTCAGACAAATCTAATTGATTTCTTTGACTGGGTGACCAAAGAAATAGACCAGGGAGGGGCTGTGGATATGGCCTACCTAGACTTTAGCAAGGCATTTGACACAGTCCCACACAAAAGACTAATAATTAACTTAGCCAGCCTGGGAGTGGGTTTCCAGGGTGGTAGCCTAGGTAGCAAAGTGGCTGCACAACAGGACACAGGGGCCAGATATTCAAAAGGCTGCACCATGCACAACAGGCCGCGATGCTCAAGTCCAAAATTGCGCCATTCTGCGATATTCAGCAGGAGGCAGTTGTGCCACTGAAAACAGGCTGAGCAACAGCGCAATGCAAATGAATGCATGCTCAACTGGAGGGAGAGGAACCATGCATAAACTGCACAGCCCAATATTCAGCTGGGTTGTGCAGAGTTGTGCAGGCGCAACCCCCAACCTGCGCCTGCACGACTTTGAGCCAAATAAAAAAGGCTTAGTCGAGGGCCACCCACAGGTGAGACGCTGTATTGCAGGGCGCACACAGCAGCTGCCACCTGTGGCTGGCCTCAACTCAGTCCCTGTGCCCTCTTGCAGCCCGATCGCTGGGCATAGTGTACCCCCACCAGCCCAATCGCGGGCATCAATGTAGCTCCCTCCTCCCATTCACATCCCTGGTGGTCCAGTGGACCGAAATGCCTGATCGTGGGCAGAAAGTAAATGGACCCCCAACATCACCCTTGTGCCCGATCATGGGCAGAAAGTAAACAGAACCCCCGAACATCACCCTTGTGCCCAATTGCGGGCAGAAAGTAAATTGAACACCCCCGAAGTTGAATATCACTTTAGCCCGATCACGGGCAGCAAATTGAATACTTCACCCCGCAGACATCTCCCTGGTGTCCAGTGATTCCATTATCAGGCGGCAATTGAACACTTCAAAACAGGTTTTCAGGCCAGTGTCTCACTTCGCTCACTCATTTAAGCCCCACCACCCGTTTTCGGCGTCGGCAGGCGGTATCCACCCACCCGCTTCCGCTGCTCGCCGATGATTGCCCGCAGCTGCACGCTTCATTGCGCAGCGTTAGCCACTACGGTCACATCAGCATATGATGAACCAGATTTGTGAATGAATCATTCACAAATCTGACTGTCATACGGTATGGGCTGCATGCCCATTGGCTTTGCTCTGCACCATCGGTGCAGTTCCACCGGCAGTCATTCGGGCGGGCGTGGGTGGCAGGCGGTGGGATGCTGCCGCCCGCCGCCGCCGGGGGGAGCGGGTGGGAGGCTTCGTGGTGGGTGGTGGTGGGGGACACTAGCCACCAGGAGATGTTTTGGGAGGCTTCAATTTACTTACTGCCCGCGATCGGGCTCAAGGGTGATGTTCGGCGGTGGGTTCAATTTACTTACTGCCCACGATCAGGCACAAGGGTGATGTTCGGGGGGGGTTTCCGTTTACTTTCTGCCAGCGATCGGGCATTTCGGTCCACTGGACCACGAGGGATATGTACGGGAGGAGGTGGGGGAGCCACATTGCTGCCTGTGATCGGGCTGCAGGGTGCGTCGGCCCCCAATGGCTGCTGCCTGGCAGGGCGCCAGGTGCAAGTCCTCGGGGATCGGCGCACCTACATGCTAATGGCATGCAAATGGGGCCATAATCAGATGCAAATGGCCCTCCCTGCACCTTGCATGAATTATGGCCCCATTTGCATGTCACCTTTGAATATCGGGATTTTGCGCGATGGCGCAATGGTACTGGCGCCACCGCAAGTTGACTGCTCCACTCTGACAACTTGCGGTGGCACAAGTTCCACTGCGCCATGCACAGTGGCTGTGGCTGGGGGTGATATTCAAAGGTTGCTCAATAGCACAACTGCTTTGAATATAGCCCAGGCCACACCCTCTGCGCAACTATTTTGCATAGCAAGGGCTTGCGCCCAGAATGGCGCAGTTTGAATATCCAGCCCAGAATGTACAGTGAATGGAACACATTCCAAGAAAGGGGATTACTAGTGGAGTACCTCAGGCTCAGTACTGGATCCAGTCCTCTTTAAAATCTTTATAGGTGACATTGCAGAGGGTCTGGAGGGAAAGGTATGCCTCTTTGCAGATGACACAAAGATCTGTAACAGAGTTGATACACAAGGGGGTAGAAAGGATGAGAAGGGACTTGGCAAGGTTGGAGGAATGGTCAGACATATGGCAACTTAGATTCAATGCAAAGAAGTGCAAAGTAATGCACCTGGGAAACAAAAACCCAGGAGAAGAGTACACAATAGCAGGGGAGGTACTAACAACAACAAAAATGGAAAGGGACCTGGGGGTAGTCATATCAGATGACCTAAAGGTGGGTAAGCAATGTGAGAAGTCAGTAAGAAGAGCCAGGGGGATACTGGGATGCATAGGAAGGGGCATCACAAGTAGAAAAAGGGAAGTGGTTATCCCTCTGTACAGACAGTTGGTGAGACCCCATCTGGAATACTGTGTGCAGTTTTGGAGACCCCATCTATGCAAGGACATGGACAGGATGGAAGCAGTCCAGAGGAGGGCAACTCAAAGGTGCAGGGTCTGCATCAGAAACCATATGAAGAGAGACTGAGAGAGCTTAATATGTATACCCTTAATGAAAGGAGGGACGGGGAGACATGATAGAAACTTTCAAGTACCTCAAGGGAATCAACAAAGTCCAGGAGGGTAACATCTTTCAGATAAAGAGATGTGTAAGAACAAGGGGGCACAATTTAAAGATAGAGGGGGGACGGCTCAGGGGTAATGTGAGGAAATTTTTTTTCATGGAGAGAGTGGTGGATGCATGGAACCACCTTCCTGGGGAGGTTGTTGGGTCTAAAACAGTGGGGAAATTCAAACATGCATGGGACAGACATAAGGCAATTGTAGTGGGGGGTTGCAGGAAGTAGGCTGTTGGTTAACTACAATCTGCAGCTTATCCAATAGGAAGGGAAATGGGCAGACTGGGTGGGCCAAGTGGTCCTTATCTGCCGTCAAAGTCTATGTTTCTATGTATCTGACTCAATGGCTATTTAAACTGTTGGACTTTATCTTTTATTTCAGATAAGGTAAATAAAAGAATTTGCATACAAATATAAAATTCAACTTCTGTATCATCACATGTAGCACATGGTGTGATGTCTTTCATTTTCTGATTACAAATAAAGGGCCTGAAGGACTGCAGTCTTTAGCTATGGCTAATGCAAAAATAACCCTATTAAGCTTTGTTTTGGATGATAGCACCTGCCCGACAGTGTTGCCATGTCCCACTTTGCACAGTATCATATTCTACATTAAGCTGAAATAGCACAGCTACCTCATTGGTGCATGTCTGTCATTGCTATTGTTTAACAGGCACCATAAAGTGCACTCTTCCCTATGTTTAAAAATGCAATGCCTCTCTCTCAAAAGGACAATGCCAAAGCTGGGTTTTGGAAACAAGGTTAGTCTGACTGGTGCTGTGCAAAACAAATCCTGTTCTGGGAAATACATACAAATACAGCTTTTACAAAATACAAATATTGTATCACTCTTCAATATTTGTATTAGATCTTGACCACATAAAGTACCACTAAACTTTGGCTGAAGCTGGGAGATCCACACATGACGAATACTGCTCATAACATGAATTCATGTTTTCTTGATAACTACACATTTCTTTGATAAATCTGACTCCTTTGGTCCTGTGCCATTATCAACAACAGAAACAAATCTAAAATGCACAGAAAATATTTTCTGTAAACACTAATATGCAAATGTATACAAATATCAAAAATCTGTGTCATGTCTATCAGAAGTGGGTAAACTTGATCAAATTAACTTAAACTTGTTTCACAAACATACTGTACTACACTCTATGCTGCTGTTAATTACCTTGAACAAACTTTTTATGCTTCACATGTCAGTTTTGGTGTGTTGGATTACATTTTGCCTGTTTTAAAATGAAAAGCTTTAATCAGGATTTTCTGTATTCATAAAGCACGTAGTATGGTAACATAGGGCCCTATTCAAGAATGGTGGGGGGATATGCTCAAATTGAACATATCCCCCCCCCGTGAGGCTCCACACTTGCCAGAGATCTGTGCAGAACTGCATTCATGAACAGCGGTCCTACCGGTTCTGTTACATGGCCCCAGCCTCCGCAATGCATAACTATGTGGGAGTAGTCTAGTGTGGGGCTGTGGACTTGGCTGAGCAGCCAATCAGCTGCCAGACAGAGACCTCTAGTGGATCCCTTACACTTGTCAGTCACCATGTTTCCAATGGGCGCGTACGAGGACAGAGGTCCGAGGTGTGGGGGACCCCATCTGCCAATCCCCACCTTCCCAAATGTGCCCCACAGCCAGGGATAGCCACAGTGAGGGGTCTGTTGACCCCTGCCATCCTCACTGCAATAAGCAGTGGCATCCGGAGGGGGTGCATAATGGTTACAGCTGCCTCCAGAGGATGTAGCCATCGCCCCCACCCCACGTAAGGCACCTGTGCCGTTGTGCATGGCGCAGAGTGCTAACATGCCCCCTGTGTCTGTCCCTGGTCCTCCCCCATGTAAAGCTGAGCATTTGGCCGGTGTGCCAGGTGCATAGGAGGGCCATACCGGGATCCTGAATTTTGCACAGTGGGCATAGTATGCGTGGCCAGGTGCAGGTGGGCTATGCTGTGGGTTTACGCAGCACATAACCAATCTGCACCATTTGTGAATAGGGCCCAAAGTGATTACCATAACAGTTCATGATGTCAAAAATACAGCAATTGTGAGGTTATTTGGAGATAACAAACAAAGACATCACAATTGTGCCATCAATGAGATCAGTTTGGGATGGTGAGATATTTTGGGAAAACTGACGATGGAAATGGATACAATGTTACTGTAATGTAAAATACTTAATTGACTGCCCAACAAGCCAGCCCATCTGCTCAGCATCAGTGTTGATGCCGTGAGGCAGAAGACCTCTGTTCTGGAATGTCCTTTCTCCTTCAGGGAGGGTGGGCAGTGAGCTCAGCTACTATACAACACCACCTGGATGTCCAAAGTGGGTGGTGCATCTGGAGTTACAAACAGAAGCAGGGATGCTATCTGGCTCAGGCAATGCCAACACACATACCTTGAAGCCTTTGTTTGGTGTGCCAAAGGACGGGTGACATGTAAGAGGAAAAACACTGGTAGCATGCAACACAATATTATCAGTCTTGTACCCTACCTACTAAATCATCAAACCTTTTCACATATACTCTGTAAGAAAGAACTGCAGAGAACATCCCTCCAACACAAGAGCTCCACCAGGTATGAGCAAAGAGGTGGCTTTTGGACCCCCTGGAAGATGAGGAAAGTGTCCTAGAAGGGAAGGATAGGTCTCAGGCCAGCCCTCCAGTGCAGCAGCAAGGTGTCCACTTGTGGTGCCTACATTCCAGGTTCAGTGACAGACTCAGAAGTCAGCGGGCCGGCTTTGGAAAGAAGGATTGAGCATCCCAGGGACTGCCTCTCTCCTGGGGGAGAGTCTGGTGCCATGCGGACCTTGGTGGAGGCTGGTGAACCACCACTGCTAGCTTCTCATCCATGGGAGGGTGGAGACACTGAGTCATTGCATGTCCCTGCCCCTAGGGATCTCAGCATACCAACAAAAAAAATTCTGGCTCCGTTCATGACAGCCTTTCCCTCTGCCACTGCTCCTGCAGCATTTAATGCCTGCCGGGGGGTCCCGCTCCTCTGGTCCCAGCCTGGGGGGTAAGCCAGGGCAAGAGACCATGTTCCTTGAGGAGGGGGTGCCTGCCCTGAGGCCCTGAACAGGGTGATAAGCCTGGACATGGGGGGTCAGCGAGTGGGACAGGGAGCCAAAACCTCTGCCTTGGGGGGATGGAGACAGGAGTAAATAAGAATGGAAGGCTAGGTCTCTGAGGTGGCCTGCAGATGAGGGGACCATCACAGTTTGGGGGGTAATATAAAAAAGACTGATCAAAACTAAGAAATCGTTAAAAGTTAAATGCAATCTCAAGGTATTTGCATAATCCGTGCTATGTTTTGAATGTACCAGATAATTACAATTTTAGTTCCAGATTTTGTTTTGTCCAGAGCATGCATTGTGGTACCCAGGTAATTGTCAGGATAAATTATGTGAAATATTGAAAATTATCCAGACAGATTATCTGTTTCATGGGTCTATCTGACTAGATATGGACACTTGGACAATACGTGGATAGAAATCTGGGACTAGATTTACAAAAAATTGAAAAGTACAGCACCAAAGTTTGTGCTGCACTTTGCGATTGCCCAGGTGATAAAAAATACTATTCACAGGCAGATAGCATCGGACACTATTTAACTGTGAATAGGTTTAGGTAGAGCAGTGCTAACCCCATTACCACTACCTCTCAACCCACTAGCTCTGCCCGGCCTGCAGTCCTTTAAATGGCCCCTGCAATGACTAGTGCCAGTGCACTATTTCTTATTCACAAAGCAGCCATGCAAATTAGTCCATTGGGTATGCAGGCATTAGCTGGCCATTTGCATGCCCAATATGGGCCCATTTCCAGGTTACACACTCTTCAGAAAAGACTGGGAGGCAAAGAAAGGGGGGACTGGCTTTGTATGTAAGGGAGGGAATCTGAGCAACTGAGATCCAGGGGAAGCACAGTAAAACAGGGGCCCTATGGATCACGGTGGGAGCAGCGGAAAAGGCCCCCCTCTGGGTGCGAGTTATCTGCAGACCCCCAACCAGGAAAGCGAAATCAACAAAGAGCTCCTGGAAGCTATCTCAGTGATGGCAGACGAGGGTCAGTTGCTGCTCGTTGAGGACTTCGATCTGACAAATGTGGATTGGACCTCATGCATAGCAGCCACACAGCAGAGCAGAGAATTCCTGTTTATGCTGTGTGGGAGGGGGCAGGTCTAAATCAACTGGTACACTCACCCACCAGAAACAAAGCAACCCTAGACCTGGTGCTCACAATAGCAACAGGATTTCAGATGTTCATGTGGGCATCAGTCTGGGAACAGTGACCACAGGTCAGTCTGGTTATCAGTAAATAAAGAAGGCGGTAAAAGTCACACAAAAATCAAGATATCTTGTTATCAGGAAAGCAGACTTTCCCAAAATGAAATCCAGGATCAAGGCCATGCTTGACACTAGTAACAAGGGGATGCAGAACACTGATGGGAAAACTTAAAGAATACCTTAAATACTGTCACTGAGCAATGCACAAGACAAATCAGCAAAGCCAAAGAAGGAAGAACCTTCTGGTTCTCCAAAGAGGTAACAACCAAAATCAAGTTAAAAAGAGGGACTTAAGCAGTACAGAGAAACTAAAGGAGAAACAGACAGGGAAAAATATACTGTAGGAACAAACTCAAGGAGGCAGAAAAGCAATTTGGATAGCCAAAGCCAAAGAGAGGAAAGAATAGAATAGTGGGTTCAGAAGGGAGATAAACCATTCTATAAATACATAGGAAAAATGGAAGAGTAGAAGGTCCGACTAGCAACAAGGAGTGCCAGCCGTTAGAGAAAGATGAAGACAAAGCAGAGTTGTTAAATAAATTCTTCTGCTCAGTCTTCACAATAGAAGATACTGGCAAAGTACTCCCTGAAGCAAGACAGAGCAGTACAGTGGAGGAGCAGACACAAGCCCCTTCACGAAAGAGAAGGTCTTAGAAGAGCTAGCAAACTTAAGGTGAAACCATGAGGCCAGATGTTATCCACCACAGAATACTAAAAGAGCTTTGGGAAGAAATAGCTGCACCACTAGCTGAGCTGTTCAGTTTATCTCTGGAAGCATCAGAGTACCTCAAGACTGAAAAGGCAACAGTTGTGCCCTTGTACAAAAGTGGAAGGAAGGAAGAGTCAGAAAACTACTGCCCAATCAGCCTGATCTCTATACTGGGAAAAACTATGGAGACATTACTAAAGGAAAGAATAGTTGATTACCTAAAGGAAACTGGAAAACTCAACCCCAAACAGCATGACTTCACAGCAGCACGCCCATGCCAAACAAACATGATTGATTCCTTTGATTGGGTTACCAGAACAGTAGACCAGGGTGGGGCGGTGTACATGGTGTACCTAGACTTCAGCAAGACCTTTGACACCGTTTCCCACAGGACACTTGCTAACAAACTAGAATACACAGGAGTCGGACAGAAAATAATAAACTGGATTAGAAAGTGGCTGCAGCATAGGACCCAGAGAGTTTTGGTCAATGGGGCATTATCAAATAAGGGAGGTATGACCAGTGGCATTCCACAGGGATCAGTGCTAGGTCCAGTCCTCTTCAACATATTCATTGGTGACATCACTGATGAACTGGAGGGAAAGGTTTGCCTGTTCGAAGATGATACAAAGCTCTGCAACAGGGTGGATACACTAGAGGGAGCATTAAGTATGGAAGCTAACCTAACCAGATTGGAAGAATGGTCCAGAAATTGATAGTTAAAATTTAATGCCAAGAAGTGTAAGATAATGTACCTGGGGAAGCGGAACCCAGAAAAAAGTACATACTAGAAGGACATCAATTAGAGGAGACAAAGATGGAATGGGATCCGGGCATGATCTTTACCAATGACTTAAAGGTAGGAAAACAATGTGAAAAAGCAGTGCAGAAGGCAAGTGGTATCCAAGAGACAGGTAATGTGGGCAACTTAGAAAAATATATAATTGGGGTAGCTTTTTGGGCAGATTAGATGGACCACATGGTCCCCATCTGCAAACACTTTTCATATGTTTCTTTGTTCTTATTTACATGGGTTGCAAGGGAGTTTTGCACCCCCCCAGAAGCAGACTACCATTCTGTATTTACCCAAAAGCCTCCCTGGTGGTTTAGTGGCCCCTTCCCATCCCCGACTGCCAATCACTGACCCCGTATGAATGGAAATATCTCCCTGATAGTCTAGTGGTCCATAGCCCGAGTTATGATTGCCATCCCATAATATATAATATCACATCCCTGGTAGTCCACTGGTCCTTCCCATCCCCTGTTCTCTGATTGCCATCCTGTAATAAACATTTATTATCCCTGGTAGTGGAGTGGTCCCTCCCCTTCCCCATTCTCTGATCCTCTTCCCATAATATAAAATTCATTATAGTCCAGTAGTCCCTTCCTCTTCCTCCATTCTCTGCTCACCATCCTGTAATATAAATTTAATGTCTCTGATAGTCCAGTGGTCCCTTCACCCTCCCCCATTCTCCCATTGCCATCCCATAATAGAAAAGTTAATTTCCCTGGTAGTCCAGTTGTCCCTTCCCCTTCCCCGAGCCCTGATTGATGTCACAGAATGAATGCCTTAATAACCCTGGTGGTCTAGTGGTCCCCTCACCCTATCCCCAATCCTTCCCTGCTTGTAATGGGAAAAATAACCCTGGTAGTCAAACAGTGTCCCCCACCCATCCCTGATATGCCCCTATAGCATGTAGATCATTTTTGCAGGTGGTCTAGTATAACTCCACCCTGTTAGACATTGACCGCCTACCATGCACCCCATCCCGATCCCCAGCCAATGACCAGCACAGACCTCCTTTCAACACTGTGGCTGGCAGCTGACTGAGCTCTCAGTGAGCATGTGCTGTATACAGTACACGCTCATTAAGAGCTCAGTCGGTGGCCAGCCGCAGTGCTGAAGAGGAGGTCTGAGCTGATTGCTGGCTGGGGATGGGGTTTGGGGAAAAGCAGGTGAGGGTCAATGTCTGACAGGGTTGGGGGTCCACTAGACCACCAGAAAACATGATCTATGTGTTATGGGGCAGACTGAGGATAGGTGGGAGGGACTGCTAGACCACTAGAGTTATTTTCCACATTATGAGCATAGAGGGATAGGTGATAGGGTGAGGGGACCACTAGATCACCACATTTATTATGGCATTCATGATAGGGTGGTGATTGGAGCTAAGGGAAGGGTTGAGGGACCACTGGACTATCAGGGAAATGAAATTTTATACTACAGGATGACGATCGAAGACTGGCCGGAGGATGGGTCTCAAGACTACCAGAGAAATATTATTTTATATTATGAGATGGTGATCAGAGAATGGGAGAGGAGGGAGGTACTACTGGACTGCTAGGGATATTAAACTTATGTTACAGGATGGTGTTCAGAGAACAGGGGAGGTGGGAGGGACCACTGGACTAACAGAGAAATTAAATTTTATATTTCAGGATGGCTATCAGAGTTCAGGAGTGAGGGGAAGGAACCACTAGACTACCAGGGCATATTTTTCCTATAACGGGACAGTGATCAGAGCATGGAGGAGGGGAGGGACCACTAGACTACCAGGGTAAGTTATGTTTATTACTTGGGACAGCAATGGGAGGAGGCACAGTACCTTCCCCAACCATTAGGATTGCACAAAGTTAAGAGGAGGTTTTCTCAGTGGTATTTTCTTCACACAAGGAAACCCACAAAAGACCTTGTGTTGAGAAAATGCTTGCTGAATGGGACTGCCATAATGTGCAGTTCTCCTCCCCTCATTTGCATTGCAGCCTCCTTAAAACTCTGCCCTGGTGCACACCCTGTTTTCAGGTGAAAACTGGGCTTTGTGAATACCACTGGGGCAAAACCCTGTCTGTGCTGCTAAAAAGTAAGTTTGCATCAGGGCAAAGTTTTGTAAATCTGGCTGCTGAAGTGGTGATTGTACTGTCCAAGCATTTCTAATGCAATTGATATCAACATAATTAATTTAGATATGCTATTTAGTAGATACAGTACTTGCTATTTAATGTATGTGCTCCATTAAGGCTTTTTGTAATGGAGGTAACACTGCATTTTCTATACATATTGATAATGGTTCAGAATGGGAGTAATTTGTTACTGTCAACAGCCATCACAAAACATTTTCATTCATTGCCTTTTCATGTAATAGTTTTAACTACAGCACTGTCAGTCATCAATGAGTGCAGTGCTAAATTTAAACACTGTACCAGTGGCGGGATTCCATTTTCTCATTTATACAAGGCCTTCCTTGAGGCAAACTTTGATTTAATGTTTTATACAAAAGCCTACTTCTTCTCCAGAGTAATCTGTCTCCCCACCTTCAGTACCATCCAGAGAATGTACTTTTAATTGGAGCCTAGGGTCATTTGTTAACTTGTGCAGGATAGATTCTCAGCCTTGCTCTACTGCAATGCTTAGCTTCACAATTGTCCAGTATCCTGAAAAACATTTTTAAACATGATAGAACAATTCGGCTAATATGCCATACATTTTCTGTAATGGTTCCCAGCTTTCTTTATTAGTGGGAATGTCTGTAAGCAAATAAGATCTTTGTCCCCTGGTCATTCTGCTTCAACCTTTGATGAAATCACAGTTCAGAGTGTGGCATCATAATAATTTCCAAATCAACAATTTGCGATGTCTCCTACAGAGCATTCTGATTTTACTGGAGACTAAAGCAGGTGGAGCAGATGAAGTCAAGGGGACAATGATCCTGTATTCATGCAAATGTCCAAGTAATAGAGAACAAAGGGAGATAAGTATAGAAGAATAATTAAATATATAGTAGATAATACATGGGCAACCACAAACAACAAGGCTGTGTTTTAATTAAAGGGTTCTGATGCCCTCATAGGGACCTCGAGGGCAAAGCTCATGAGGGTTAATAATGACATCAGAACCCCAAGATGGAAAGACAGAACAACTGTGCATCACTACCCATGTGTCATTTTTGTATAGTACATGGTTTGAAATAAACAATTTTAAAAATGCTGCCAGGATTTTAACACTAGCCCAGAATGAGGACTAAATACCTCGCTACACATGAGTTGTGCCAGAGTGCAACAATGCTATATTCAAGCGAGATCTTGGTCTGCATCCCATCTGAATATAGCAAATGATGCAGGTGGCCAAGGGCTGCCAAAGATGCACCGGCACATCCTTGTGTGTTCTGAATACCTGGAATGGAGCTGGGTGGCACATCCTCAGGATACGCAAGGCACAAATTTCAGATATTTAGACCATGATATGCAAATGGAGTCATTAGCCATGCAAGGAGCAAATGGAGCCATTTGCATCTAATTATGGACTCATTTGCATGTCTAGGGCAGGGATGCACTGAACAGAATGTGCTGGGCACCCTGCAACCTCCATGTCCTGTAAAAGCACTCCACAACTCCTTGGTACTCTAGTGCCCGCCATCCTGATCATGTGATAAAAAAGGTCATCCCTTCCCTGGTAGTCCAGCATCCTCCCCCCATCCGTAATCATATAATAAAATGATCCCCTTCCCTGGTAGTCCATCGGTACCCTCTCCATTCCCTGAACCCCATCCGATTGATAATTAACGATCGAGAATCCCTGATATTCTAGTGGTACCTCTTCCGGTCCTTGAACCCCGTCTGAATGCTAATTCAAGATGAAAATCCCTGGTAGTCTAGTGGTACCCCCCCTTCCAGCCCTGATCATGGCAGAAGATGCAAGCAGATATTTCCCTGGTAGTCCAGTGGACCTCCCACACCCCCTTCCTTTGAGGCACCCACACCCCACCTCACTCCCCCATCCCAGCATGGCCAGTTCAGCCAGCGGGCAGCAAAACCCACCCACACACCTCCATAGCCGCCCACTGACTGCAGTGTCACTGAATGACAGCTTACAGTAAGCACTGCAATATCATCGGTTGACATTGTCAACCAATGGGCTTGTAATGAGTACTGTAAGCTTTCCTTCACAACTTTGTGTCATTCACAAAGTTGTGAATGAAAGCATACAGTACTCACTGCAAGCCTAGTGGTCCACGATGTCAACCAATGGTATGCAGTGCTAACTGTAAGCTGTCATTCAGTGATCAAGCACAGTCAGTGGGCAGCTGTGAGTGTGTGAGAGGGTTTTGCTGCCCACCAGCTGAAATGGCCATCCTGGGACGGAGGGAGCAGGAGGGGTGTGAGTGCTCAGTTGATGGGGAGTCCACTGACCACAAGGGAACATTGGCTTGCACGCTTGGCCATGATCGGGCTGAGATGGGGTTCCCTAGACTACCAGGGATTTTCAATCAGAATTAGCATTTGACTGGGTTCAGGTATGGGGAGGGTACCACTAGACTACCAGGGATTTTTGATTGTGAATTAGCATTCAGGCTGGATTCGGGATGGGAGTTTATCACTAGACTACTAGGGATTTTCAATTGTTAATTATCAATTGGATGGGTTTCAGGAAGGGAGGGGTACTTATGGACAACCAGGAAGAGGGTTTATTTTATTATATAATCAGGATGGCCGGGGGACAGTGGACTACCAGGGAAGGATGACCTTTTTCTTATATGATCAGTGCTGGGGGTAGCCACTCAGCGGCTGGCTGCTGTGCAGTACAGCAGCCCACCTGTGGGTGGCTATGACTTAGGCATGATTTTACATGCCAAACTTTGCTTTAGCACATCTCCAGATGTGTGGGCAGCTGCGCCGCACATCTCGGCTGAATATAGAGATGTGTTGTGTATGCAGGGGAATGCCCCTTCTGGATGTGCTGCATAAATTATCTTTGCACAGTGCTTCATCCCCTTTTGAATATGGCCCAGGGGCACGATTTGGAGATGCACTGGCACAACTCAGTTGCACTGGGTGCATCTCCTTTGAATATCTGGGCCATTGTTTTTTTGTTTCCAAGAGAGCTACTGTTTAATTTTTGTTAGTGTAAAATAAAAAAGCAGAATCCCACCGCTCATCCAGCTGTTGAAAACCCATCCAGTCAGGTTTTTTTTTTTAATGCTAAAATACTGTAACAGAAGACTCTGGGCTTGATTTTCAAAGAGACCTTAGAGCGATGCAAGTTGCGTCACTCCAGGACTATGCCAAACTTTGACTGCGACAGGGAACCTGTGCCTGATTTTAGAAAAATCAGAGTCCTAGCAGCAAACTTCCTGGATTTGCTGGAAGCCGACAGCTGTGCCAAACAGTTGGTACACCTGCGAGAATTACAGCAGGGATCCAGGCACACCCACCAGCACAACACTAGAGGGGCCAGGATGGTTACGAGGGGGTGACTGTGCTGGACAGCAGGGGAATGGGGCAGAAGTGGCATGGGAGGTGCCATGGGGGAGTTAGGGAAACAGCTGGGCATAACAGAAGTGATGTGGCACCTGGTGGGATGTGTTTACTATGTTATATATTTGCTATGTCTATCAATGCATAGTAGTGCACTACATAGTACTGTATGTATGAATTCTACTCTAAATACATAATCTGCTCAGGTCTAACTCATCCAAAGAGGGGCAAGTGATGCAGCATTTCTAACATGGCAGCATATGTAAATGGAATTTTGCAGACTTCAAAATGTTTATGTTATACAGACCGTAACAATCAGACACTATGTACTTATTATTGGGGATACCATGTGCATATCCTCACATCTAATGAGATGGGACTGCCAAGGGGGGGGGGTTCCCAGGACAAAAAGTGACATGGCACCAAGTTGCCAGGATTGTGCCCACCTGGTACCATGTCACTTTCTGTCTCTGGAACCCTCTCTGCATTATAGTAAAGGCTGTTTAGGCTGTATTACACTGTCTGTTAGGTGCCCCAATCCCTGCCAATTATTAGTGTGACATAGCTACACTGTCTGTCTCTGCAACAGGTAGTGAAACTGTATCCATTCCTTTCACAGCTGTGTATACTATGTCTCATATTTGCCAATCTAAGTCTACTAAAATGAAGCACAGTGCGCTGCACGTGTAACTGTCAATGGTCTGACAATTTGAATTATAGCACTAGTGAAGAACGTATTTTCAATTCATTCTAAGTTTATTGTTCGACTTATAAAAAGTCATTACAAATAGTGCAAAAACAAACCATCAGATTTCCACAATATACACTATATCTGTACACTATAAAAACAGACACATACATTAAAACAATAAAATATAGAAATTAATATAAGATTCAGCAGAAGCTGTATAACTCCAGTATTGCAGTTTAGTCTTATTGCCTGTCCTCTAAAATCTAGGATAGATTGATTAACTTGTACATTGTAGCCATTGCCTGTTGTGGTCAGCACCTAGTTATACTACCGTTGCAATCCTGTGTTTATATAATAATCTATACATTCTAATCCTCACAGGACTGATGTCTTTTTATCAATCTAAATAGCCTAAATCACTTTAGTATATCTTAATTTCTTTATAATATGATATTTTTTCACTTTATTATTTTACGGAGGGAGGCCAACATGGTGTAATACATGTTCATCTTTTGAGTTAAAAAAATATGTAACAAGATGGTAGGGTTTATATTTTAGGATTTTAGGTATTCACTAAGCATTTTTTCTGTCCTTTTCATATAAAGAGCATAACATTATTATGTGAATCAAATGATCTTGTCTCAACCCACATTTACATTGCCCTTCCTTTCTATTTTGTTTTTATTTTTATATAATTCTTTCTGCCAGTTACTGTTATTGCATTCAAACCTAAATATAGTTATTATTTTCCCATAACTAGGATTTTAATTATTAGTAAGTATGATTCTAATCAATGATATCTTTTATTTTTGGCATCCATTTACATACTTTATATTGGTGACACAATTCCATATCTTTTTTATAGTAAATATCTGTAATCCTATCAGTAACCTCACTTACCACTTGTTCATATGGTATGCTATGTATAATAGTAATGCAATTTAATAACCCATATGGCTTAATAATATTTTTCATGATTTAACACTGGAGAAGACCATGTTCTGACTGATATATTTTATTGACTCATCTATGCACATCCTGGTAACCTTGACTCACTCATATTGTATGCTTTAAGCCAATATTTAACTATTTGTTGTTTAATTTGATATTCTATGGGCAGTTGCCTTAATTCAGCTCTCACAAGTGATGATGGTGTTCCCTTTGGTAAACCCAGTAAGTTTTTATAAAACTTGTTTAGGTGTAATTCAATATTTATTTTAGACTGTATCCCCAAATCTCTGATCCAAACAACAGTTGGCTTTTATTTTGGCATTAATTACCATCAGATTGATAATGAAGAACATAACGACAATAATAATGACATTACTAGGACTGACGCTAAATGTCCTCCTGGACCAAAAAGCATGTTAGCAATGAAATGATAGTAGAGTTTTGGAAAGAACTGACTGGAGTTACTTGTAGAGATACTGCATGTTTTGCCACATGTACCAGGATACTTTCAGCTGATGAAGCAGCATGCAAGGAGGCATCCTCCTCAAATATATGTTCAGATGCTGAAACAGAGAATGCTGTTAAAGATGGTGGTGATAGTGGGGGACTGGGAATCGGATAGCCCAAGCTATGTCCCACATGATGATCATGGCACTTCCAGTTCTTCTGAATCTTGTGGTGATGAGGTCTACAGTTTTGATGAGGTAATGGGAGAGGATGCCACTGCAAGGCATGAGAGGCAACTCCAGTAAAAAAAAAAATCATATGCTAAACATAAGAAGAAAATGAACAGGAATGAGAACAATTCATGTCAAAAAGGATATGGCAGTGTAGGTTTTTCTCCAGGTCCCTTGACTGTACAAGAAATAGTGCCAGGCACTGTGGTAAAAAGCACAAAAGGTAACTCATTAGTGTGGGATTTATGTTATATTGACCCTGCAGACAGCTCTCAAGCTGTATGCAGTCAGTGCAAAAAGAGCAGCAGTCATGGTGGCAAAGCGGGAAATTTTGGAACATCAGTAATGATACAGCATGCAAAGGCAAAACACCCAATTAAGTGGGGCAGGGCATGGAACAGTGTGGTTTGTATGGGCAGTAGTGGAGGTGGTGGCAGCAGTTACCACAGTGAAAATGACCTGGAAGCAAGAACTGACACTGAATCACTTGATGTATCTTTGCAGTCTTCCCAGACAGTTTGTTTTCTTCTGACACTATCAAGGATTGCAAAATCCCTAAGAAGTACTCCACATGAAAAAGGTATGACAAATACAATCCCCACAAAATTAAAAATATCTCATGATTCTCATCAACTAACATTAAAAGAAAGTGTTGTGAGCACATCAAAATTTATCCACAAGCATTCAACATGCCAGCTGTTAAATAGTGCCATTGCAGAGCTGATGGCCAATAGTCAACTCCATTTCGCTTTTGTTACCAAAAAAGGTTTAGTCAAATTTATGAACTGGGTTGAACCATGGTACACCATTCCCTTTCAAATACATTTCTTAAAAAAAGCTGTTCAACAGTTGTATGACTTGGTGTGTACTGCAGTCATTAAGCAGTTGAAACTCTCAGAGATAAAGCAGGTTCACAAAACCTGATATATGGTCCAACAACCAAATCATTGACTACCTGACTGTTACAGCTCAATGGGCAAGTTTTCAGTCAAAAATTAATAATCCTCACTCTACTGTAACCAGTAGAAAGCAGGCCATATTATGTGTCACCACTTTTGAGGAAAACCGCACTGCTGTGACTATTTTGCAGGAGCTGCAAAATCAATTCCTGAAATGACTTTCTCCATATTCCTTATCTCCAGAGCTCATAGTGTAAGATAATAGTGCCAACACAGTCAAAGCTATTATAGATGGCTTTTACCAAAACATACTGTAACTTGTTTTGCACATTTTTTAAATGTTCCCATCCATAGTTTCTTAAATGGAAAAAGAAATGCTGAAAACCTTTTAGGTATTCCTTGGAAAATGTGTGGGTATTTCAGCCACTCTGAAAGCACAAAAAATCCTGAAGGGGCTGCAGAGGTCAAACAACTTACTATGGCATATATTAAAGCAGGAATACCCAATCTGCTCGAATTCAGCATTTTACATGTTGTAAAGGCTTCTTGATTAGAAAAAAAACTGTACATGACTACACCATGCAGAATCAAATAGGTAATGTAAACATCATGCTCATTTCCAGCAGCTAAACTTTATTGGAATCTTTGGTCACCTTATTGGAGCCATTTGATGCTGCCACACATGATATCAGTACAGACAGTGCAACTCAGTCAAATTCTTTCTCAAATAAGATTTCTTCACATTTTCCTTGATGACATAAAGCAAGACTTTCAGTCAAAGGAAGACACTACTGCTGTTATAGGTTTCATAGTCTTATATAGGCAATAAGGGAACATGCTCTGTAGTAGCCCGCCCTTAACTCAAAGGGTGTAGCCTCTTACATCATTATTTTTACAGTAAACGTCCAATCCTTTCTTGAATTCATCCATGTCTTTGCTACTCACCACCTCTAGCGGCAGGCAATTTCAAATGGCCACCACCCTTTAGTTGAACCAAGTTTGTCTTTTGGTTGTACAACTAGTTTCCCATTTAGTTGTAGCATATTGATCTAGCTAAATAACCTCCTGTCTTTAGTTTCAACCCAGAGCACCCCCATAGATCATCATTGGCAAAAGCCCTATACACAAAACACAGATCCCCCTTAACCTCCTTTATTCGAGTTAATATAGTACAAGATCATTCAACCTATTATCATAGAGCTTCTCTTTCTTAGAAACATAGAAACATAGAAGTTGAAGGCAGATAAGGGTGCTCAGGCCCACTGCATCTGCCCTGTTCTGTGTTTTTTGTGACCCAGTGAATTAAAAAATTAGACTATTGGTCACTCTCAGCAATTTCAGGCTTCCTACATGCCTGTTCCATGCCTTCCTGAAGCTTGTAATCATTTCTTCCCCCACCAGCTCAGCTGTCAGTCTGTTCCATCTATCCACCACTGTCTCCGTGTAAAAGTACTTTCTCATATTTCCTCTGAGCCCCCCTCACCTCTATTTTCATGTTGTGGCCTCTAATTATTGAGCAGCTTTTTTCTTTGGAAGAGATCCTCAGCTTGTGCTCTGTTCCTTCCTGTGAAGTATTTATAAGTCTCAATCATATCCCTCTCTCTCACACTCCTCTCCTCCAGCGAATACATATTCAGCTCCTTTAGCCTGTATCCACAGGGTGTGTTATGCAGTCCTCCCACCATCTTGGTTGACTTCTTCTGTACAGCTTCCTCTGTTTATGTCCTTCTGCAAATGGGGTCTCCAGAATAGGATGCAATACTTGAGCTGAGGCCTTACCAGTGATCTATACAGTGGAGTATAACCTCCTGCTTTCTGCTGTTTATTCCCATGCTTATGCAACCCAGCATACGACTAGCTCTTGCTGCTGCCTTGTCACATTGTCTATCTTCAGGTCATCTGAGATGAGGAAACCCATATTCTGCTCCTGCTTTGAGATTGAAATGTTCTACCCCTAGGTTGTGCATTAACTCTGGGTTATTTTTCCCATATTCATAATCTTAAATTTTTTAGCATTGAACCCCATCTGCCACTCCCTAGACCACATTTCCAACCTTTTTAGGTCCTTATGCATCTTATCTGATCTGTCAGGCATGTCCACCCTGTTGCAGATATTTGTATCATCTGCAAACAGGCAAACTTGCCCTTCCAGACCCTCGGCAATGTCACTGATGATATTGAGGATACCGTCCTAGTTGCCTTTGTCCTGTATGCCCTCAAGAAGTCTGATATCAGTCTTTTGACAAAGATGCTGAAAACTGTCTGTGATACTCCAAGTGGGGCCTAACCCGTGAATTGTATAGGGGAAGAACCACTTTCTGGTCTGTACTATTAATATGTTGCCTAATGCATGCCAAGATTTTTTTGGTGCTCACTGCCATGGCTCGACAATTTACTGTAAACATGAGGTTGTTTGATATTAAAATTCCCAAATCCTTTTCCTCAGTGATAGTTTTAATATATTTTCCATTTAACGTACAACTAGCCACTATATTGTGTTTCCCCAGATGCATAACTGAGCACTTCTCCGATTTGAATTCAAATTTGTTCTTAATAGCCCATCCTTCTAGACTGTCTGATTCCTTCATCCTATCTGCCTCTTCTCTAATGTGTATTACAGATCCTGCCTTTGTGTCATGAGGAAATTTTGCCATCCATGCTGCCTCCACATTTCATCATCGACACATAGATGTTAAAAAGGCATGGCCCCAAGATGGAGCCCTGAGGGGTACCAGGTTAATATGTAGTTATGTTTAGAGTGCAGTCAAAACCATACAACATTATCATACTGAGCATAAAGAAATATAGTTACTGGGTATGAAACACCGCAAGGATGAAATGGTGCAAGCACAGTTGTGTACCCTGTAGCTAATGGCTGGGATGCAGTGATGCAGAGGATAATACCTGTGCTTGGGGGGGTCCACCAAGCAGCTTCCATGGCTCAGAGGGATGAGTCCTTATTTCTCACCATTCCTGTGCTGTGTACCCCCCAGAGTTGATTATATTAAAAGAAGGGGGGCTTCGGAAGGCATAAAAATGAAGTTGTGTGTTTTTCACCGATTTTTGTAGTTGCTGTGTTGTGCGACCACTGGCAATGTACCTGCTGTATTGACAGCACTGTACATTGCTACGCTGTTTTTGTGTATGACATTATGAACCTGTGCCACCCTCATGCACACCACTTGTAATTTCCACCCATTTCAATTTATGGTCCCTTATAGTCACTTGTTTTCTTTCTTTCAGCCATGACTCAATCCATACTACTAAATTTTCCCTGCAAACCTGATTTATATAGCACTTCAATTAGCTCTTTATGTAGTACTTTGTCAAAAGATTTTGTGTAGTCCAGATAGACAACATCAGCAGGGTCCCTTTCACCTACTGTTTTACAAACTTTGTCAAAGAAGGCTATAAAAATTGTTTATCATGATCTACCCTTCCTAAATCCATGCTGTGTTTCATCCACCAGCCCTTTTTTTGCCCAAATGGTCCTCTATCTTTTCTTTCAAAATACCTTTTAATATTTTACAGCATACTGATGTTAGGCTGACTGGCCTATAATTTTTACATTCATTTCTACTACCTTTCTTGAAAATTGACACTACCGTGACTAGCCTCCAGTCATTAACCACAATTCCACTGTTAAAAGTGCTTGGAACATTAAGGCTAATGGACTGCTAAATGGTCTGATAACTCATTAAGGACCCTAGGATGTATTTCATCTGGACCTGGTGTTTTATTTGGATGAAGCCCATTTAATTTTGTTCTGACATCACTTTCATCAATTATTATTTGTTGACCGTGTCTCATTGATCTGTTTGTTGAAGTGGTATCTGCTTTTATAAAAATGAAGTTAAAACACTCATTTAATCTGTCTGCAATTTTCTCCTCATTAGTTACCAACTACCCATTTTTGTCTATTGTAGGTCGTTTCCCAATGTTTTCACCCCTTTTATGATTTATATAATTAAAAAATGCTTTACAATTATCCTTAACCTGTATCACCAATCCCAACTCGTACTGCCTTTTTGCAATCCTAATTGCATTCTTACCCTCTCTCACTACTGTTCTGTATCTTTTCCATGCTTCTTCCATGTTTCATGAGTTTGCCTTTTTGTATAATTTCCTTTTTTTATTTAGTAATGTAGTTACTCTCCTTGTGAACCATGGAGGTATCCTCCCTGAGTTATTATATCTCACCCTTTCCGAGACAAATTCCTTTTCTATGCCCTTTAATTTATTAATTAGGATATTCCACATTTTGTTTACTGATTTACCTGCAAAGTCCTCTTTCCATTTCCATCCCTGTATACTATTAAATTTTTTTGTGAAATCAGCTTTTACAAAACATTGTATTTTAGTTACCTCTTTTATTCTAGTTCGAACAGCCCTAATTGTAAAATGTACTATATTATGACCACTAGTTCCTAGCTGACATGTAGTTTTGTAATCTACAATACATTCCCCCATATTGCTTAGTACAAGGTCCAAGGTGCTTCTACTTCTCGTAGGAGTTGTAACATATTGCTCAAGGTCTAATCTATTTGTCATCTCCAGGAACTCTCTTTCAAATGGTGTCTTTCCAGAATCGTCTACCCAGTTTATTTTAGGTATGTTGAAGTCCCCCAGGATATTTATATTTTCTTCAGAATCCAGCCTTCCCAAAGATTCCAAGATCTGTTTGTTTATCACTTCTTCTGTCAATGGTGGTCTGTATACCAGTCCCATGAATATTTTTTTTACCATGACCAGGGATCAATTTCATGCATACATCCCAATCCTATTATTACCTTCCCCCTCCCATAATTCTACATTTATTTTTTATGCTGCCAGATTACCTGATACTCAGACTGTTGACTGATCAGATAATAAATGGCATGTTTAAAAATGACATCTATGTGATGGTTACATTGCCAGATCACTGCTTTAAGTGCAACATTGAAGCCATCTATCCATCCTGCAGAGGAAGACATTGAGTATTGGAGAGATCTTCTGCTAACCAAATGTGACATTGCCTCACCAACAGCCTTAACTGATATACAACATTCAAACTCTCCTGAACCATTAGAGTGCACCTCTGGTGCAGACTATAGCACATCTATCAATTCTTCACAATCACCAGTGTCATCAATGAAGGAAAGGATATCTGTAGCTACTTCTCGGGCATCCTATGTTCAGGATAAGAAAAGCAAATCACTTCTGAGTCACCTGCATCGGCATGAACTAGTATCCTGTAAAGAAAATACAGCTGGTTCATCTGCTAGACTGGTAACTGTCTCATGTAGCACAATGATCCTGGAGTATTTTGCAGACCATATCGTGACTGGTCTTGAGGAAGATCCATTGCTCTACTGGTAACAAAAGAGAACAATATGGCCAGATCTAGAAAATCTTGCAGTAATGTACTTCAGTTGTCCACCTTCAAGCGTGCAGTGGCAGTTAAATAAAAGTTGACCAGTACCATGGTATTTGCCGTTAGTTGTGGAAAAAAAATACCACCGATTTACCGCTATCATGGGGAAAAAAACAGTGTTATTCAATGCATTTTTTTTTTATCACAGTAAATTCACAGCATTTTTTTTCCTGCAGTTAATGGCAAATACTGTAGTACTGGTCAACTTTTACATAACTACCACTATATTCAGAACACATATTCAGTGCAGCTGGAGGAATAGTCACTGACCACAGAACATGGCTAAGTTGTGTACATGTGGAACAGCTTACATTTCTCAAAATGAATGCTGACAATTTCCTAATTGTCCCAAACACTGAATTATGCGATTTTGACCCTGAACATGAACAGCAGCCTGTAAACAGTGATACTGAATATGATGACTAGGATGACACCCATATCGCTCTCTCTTTTTCTGTCTCACTATGATAACTGAAGTCATAGCACTAGTTCAGCTGTGGTAGGGTTGAAGTGTCACTTTCATTTTCATTTTTTTTTGTATTATTTTGTAAGGGTGAACTGTAAGAACCATTAACTCACTGACAAAGAAGACTGAAGTTGTTGTTGATTGTCAGTTAATCTCAGCATTCAGTGGAGATGGCAGCGGTGAGCAAGTCCATCCAGTGTTAGTGGGTGCACTTGAATAATGAGGAAACCTGGCACTTGTTCACTATTATAACTGCCTGGTTATTACTGCAAATTATAACAGGGTTTTTCTATGGAAGAACATGCTCCCAGTTATTATAATGCTTTAAAACACACCCTGTTGTGTGCCACAGCTTATATAAGGAATGGAGATGGAGGAGACTGGCTACAGTTCCAGTATGCCTTTTCTTATCATGTCATCATGCTGTTGCACTGTTTTTCTAGTATCACAAACTTTTTACAGGCTACCTCTTGTATTATAGTGCTCCATTTTGCAGATGGGGATCTGGTAAGGGACCTGGTTGTAGAGGATCCCCGACTGGGAATGACCACAATACTGTCTGGTTTCCAATAAGCATGCGGGGAGGGGGGAGAGATCTAGGACACTGGCAGTGGACTTCAGGGGGGCAGACTTTGTGGGCATGGGAAATATTCTCAAGGATCATTTGAAGGGGATTACATCAATGACAAATATGGAAAAGAGATGGGAGGTCATAAAATGGGGACTTCATGAGGCAGTCAGGACCTGCGCTAAGGTAAAACATAAGGGAGCAAGGTCACATAAACCATGCTGGTGGTCCAGTGAGGTTCAGATAGTGGTCAGAGAAAAGAAGGTGGCCTACAAAAAATATAAAACAACAAGAGTGGATAGGGAAAAGGAAATGTACCATCTTGCATCTAGAAAAGTCACCCGGATGGTGAGGGGGGCAAAGTCCAGTAAAGAGCAACAGCTGGCACAGGGGATACATGGATGGGAAAAGGGTTCTTCGGTACATTGGGGAGTGGAGAAAACTAAGGGCCATCTTGGCAGATTGAGATCAGAAGGAGGGTGGGTGGAAGAGGCGAGGACCAGGCAGAGGTATTAAATGAGTGCCTCACTCTATGTTCACTAGGGAGGATGGGATATCTACAAAGCAAGGCACGATGGGGATCAAGTGGTAGTGAGTGGGATCAGGGGAGCAACAGAAATGGAGCAAGAGGGAGGGAGAGGTACCCCAGGGGTGTCACATCAGGATAAGGATAAAAAGGCCAGTAAGGTGGAGGGGACGGATGATGCTATCTCCACCGAAAGGCTGTGGTTAGCCTTCAAGGCCCTAAAGAAAGATAAATCTCCTGGACCAGATGGCATTCATCTGAGAGTACTATGGGAATTGGCGGACATATTGGCTGCACCCCTGGCAGAGCTCAACAGGTCGCTTGAGACAGGGAGGGTACCTAGGGATTGGCGAGAGGCACATGTGGTGTCAATCCATAAAGAGGGGTCAAGGAAAGTACCAGGTAACTATAGACCCATCAGTTTGACCTCGGTGGTGGGAACATTAATGGAGAGTATACTAAAGGAATGATTGGGGGGGTACTTGGAGGAGGTGGGAGGTCTGGATAGTCGGCAACATGGGTTTGTGCCAGGTAGATCATGTTAAACCAATCTTGTGGAGTTCTATGAATGGGTAACATTAGAACTGGACAGGGAAAAGGCTGTGGATGTATTATTCTTGGACTTCAGCAAGGCATTTGACTCTGTCCCCCACAATGATCTGGTGGAGAAACTGACAGGGTTGGGAGTAGGCCCTTTGATGGTCAGATGGATTGAAAACTGGCTAGCTGGATGCACCCAGAGAGTAGTGGTCGGTGGGGAGCTCTCGAACTCTAGAGAGGTTGGTAGTGGGGTACCGCAGGGCTCAGTCCTGGGTCTGATCCTGTTTAATGCATACATATCGGACATCAGAGAGGGTATAGGGTGTGAAATGAGTCTCTTCGCTGATGACTCCAAGATGGGAGCAGTAGTTGAGGGGATGAGGAGAGGTTGGCCCTGCAAGGGGACCTGGACACCCTGGAAAGCTGGGCTCACACATGGAAATTAAATTTCAATATCACCAAGTGCAAGGTGTTACATCTTGGGTGGGGAAACCCTAAACATAGTTACACCCTGGGAAGGGAGGTACTGGAGGCCTCAACAGGGGAAAAAGACCTAGGGGTCATGGTGGATGCATGTATGAATAACTCTGAACAGTGCAGGAGAGCGGCTAGCAAGGCAAACAGGATGCTGGGATGCATCATAAAGGGGATCACCTCTAGGAGCAGGGAAGCGATTCTGCCACTGTACAATGGACTGGTTAGACCACACCTTGAGTACTGTGTACAGTACTGGAGACCACACTTGAAGAGGGACATAGAGCTCCTGGAGAGGGTACAGAGGAGGGCAACTAAGATGATATGAGGACTAGGGGATTTGACGTATGAGGACAGACTTGAGGAGCTCTGCCTGTTTTCATTGGAGGAGAGGAGAGACAGGGGTACATGATTGAGGTCTTCAAGTGCCTCAAGGGAATAAATAGGGTAAACATGGAGGGGATCTTTAGACTAAAGCAGGAAGATAGCACCAGAGGGCATGGTTTGAAGTTGGAAGGTGGAAGGGTGAGGGGAAAAGAGGAGGAGGAGGTTTTTCACTGAGAGGGTGGTGGACCCTTGGAATGCACTGCCTGTTGAGCTGGTTCAGAGATCCACAGTGGAGGGCTTCAAGAGAGGGTGGGACAGACACAGAAAGCAGATGTACCAGATGATGGCCTGGCCCAGGGGGTGGGGATGGATGACAGGGGTTTCTGGAACACAAGGGGGGGAGGGCCTCGGCACCCAACTAGGGATCTGCAGCTCGAGCAGACTCGATAGACTGTAAGGCCTAATCTGCGGGCAATTAGTATGTTAGTATGTTAGTATTTGAGAACTCATTATCTGTCTAAGAGGCAACACAATGTCCAGAGAGTAAGGAATATTTGATAACAGAACAGAGCAGAGAAGGGTTACCAAGATGATACAGGGGAAACAGGATGTGCTAAATGAATTGAGGTTGGTCACCCTGAAGATGTACTCACTGGAGGAAAGAAGAGAGAGAGGACATCAGATCAAGACCTTCAAATACCTTAAAGGCATTAAGAGGGTTGACATAGAAGATGTTTTCTGCAGAAGTAAGAACAAAAACATCCAGGGACACAACTACAAATTAGCAGGGGGATATACAAAAAGAGGACAGAAGGAATATCTTAATTGAGAGGGTAGTGGCAGGATGGAAGACAATGCCTAATGAGGTAATAAATTACAGTTTAGTTGGGGGATTTAAAGGAGGATGGGACAGATTCAAGGGGAAGGTAACAGTTACAGGGGAACTGGCAAGGCAACATCTAGCAAATACACATAAGCTCCACAATGAGCAGACTCAATAGTCTTTCATGCCTTCTTTGGCTAGCATTTTGTATTTTTGTACAGTATGTATGTATATACTGTATATATAACTCTCTTGAACTTTGTTCTTGAATGTTACTGTGGGACCCATTTCTCTCAAAGCAACAATATAAGTTAGTTAATCAACAGAAAAATCATCACACTATAGTTTCTTTTTTAAGCAAAAATACAGTATTGACATCCTTAGAGTTATAGTCAATATATTTTATTGCCCTCCTGTACTGCAAAAGACAGGTTTTATATAGATTTTTGTAATTAAGGACTTCACTTGCAATATTTAAAACTTTCATTTGTTGAGGGTACCATCTGATAGTGCACACTAGATTTATATTTGTTTTCCATTGTATTGTATGTTTTTTTCAAATACAGTATAACACTGGTTATCCAAACCCTAGATAACTGAAACTCGCAGTTATCCAAAGTGATGGTCTGCCCCCCCCCACATTATCAGTTGTTTCTTGCGTTGATTACTCAGATATCACAAGTGCTAGACAGATAGGGTTTTTTTCCATCAGCAGTCATCCTTTTCACCATAATCTATACCTAAACATCTACATAGCAGGTCTTTGCTGTAATTTCAGCGTTTCATCACTGGTTTATCTGGCTCCTATCTTATTTTCTGTGTGATTCTTGTGGTAATACCTGCAACACAGCTTTAAATCTATAAAACTCCCTTTCAGTTTCCACTCACCTCTGTTTTCCAAAATGACCTTGGGCTCACTAAAAGCAGTGTTCCCTGGGATAGAGATCAACATGTGGGAACATTCAGCTTGCTCTCTCCTAACCATTCTCTCCTACTCAGTCTCTCTCTCTCTCTCTGCAGCTCACAGCACCATTCAAACTGGAACCCAAACAAAAAGGAAAAAGTTCAAGCACATTCCAACTGCACAAAAGTGCAACCTTTAAAGTAAAATGAAAGAGATTGCAAAAAAGGTGCACATGCCACCTCAGACTCAAACTGAAATATAAAATTACTTTATTGTAGCCACACAGATGCTCAACACCCCAAAACTGGAATGACACTTGTTCTGGGGATAGAGAGCAACACACAGCAACATTCAGCTCACTCTCTCCTAACTCCTGTCTTATCCTACCTGGTCTCTCTCTCTCTCTCTCTCTCTCTCTCTCTCCCTCAGAAACATTGGGCACCTTTCAAACTGGAATATCACTTTAGACAACAATATTTGGTGCCTCTCACTGAGCACATCACAGAGTCTCTCTTCTGTCTCTTGCCAGGAGCAGTGGTGGCATTAAAAGCTGAAACAGCCCTTCATATACTAAAATGTATCACAGTAAACTATCCTACCATTACTTCATACAGTCTCTGTTTGATTGTTAACATAGCATCTTTTTGCTATACCAAGTATGGGAACCTCAATAAGTTGAAACCCGGTTTATCCAAATGCTTTTTATGTCTTCCATGACATTTGGATGAACATGGTTTAACTGTGTATCTCTAATAAAATGTATTATTTAAAAAAAAATCTTCAAAATCATATATCTAAGTTTAAGAATGAATGAAAATAAAAAATTCAATTTGCATGCTGATGTTTAAGCCATATTAAAGTATTGCAAAAACATGACTTGATGCTTAACATACTGTTTCTTTAAACAGCACCATGCTGCACTCATCCACAACACAGAAACATAGACAATGCCAGCAAAAAAAAAACAAAGCAAAAGCAAAGATCCAAACAAGAGTCCATCCAGTTTCCATAATCCCTAACATAACAAGGTTCAATTGTCCATACAAGGTTCTAAGCCACATTATACAATGACACTTAAAATCCTGTGTTTTGATTGGCCAAATGTGTCTTTTCAGCATGAGTAAATTCCATCACAACTCACACAAAAAGACACCGCTAGCCTAATCCCAATCTAAGTCCAAAACTAAAACAAATCCCTGCTATGTCTGAAAGTAAATATTATGACCACCATCTTGGTTCTTGCCAATGAAGTCCCACTAAACTTGTACAACAGCTCCCTCTATCCACTCCCTCCCAGCTCCACTGCAATGACCTCACCCAATTGTGGCTCTCTGTCTCCCCACTCCTTCCTCGCTACTGAAGAACCTTTACCCATATTTCATTTACATAAACAGTGGCACTGACCTGTTCTGACCACAGCTCTCTCGCTCTCTCTCTCTCTCTCTGCTCCCTCCCAGCTGCTGGTAAACCTTCACCCATACCTTACTCATGATACTGACTTCAAGAATTTGACATACACAAGACGCTCACAGCTCTCAATGGACTTGCTTCCTTCACTGATGCATGCACAGCAGCCCCATACATCTAACACCAGACTCTTTTGCTGTTAAAAAAATAAAATAAATAAATAAGAATTTGGCATGCATACTGTTTGGAAGAGAACTTAAAACTAGATTCAAATTTATGGCGGATACTTCAGAAATTACTAATTTGCAAAATTTCCTCAAAAAGTAATGGATGCATAATAGGTAATGTCACTAGAATTCCATTTTTGGGATTTAACTTTCATAAAGCACTTATCACCACTGAATCACCTTACCTGCAATAGCATCAGGGTCCTGCAATACCCCCTCAAACACTCCTGTGACAGTGATACCCAGCATCATGCGCCACCATGATTAAAAATATCCAGATACTGCTGTCACAATGGCCAAAGTCACAACTAGTTGTAAGACCTGGCATCACTTGGTGCCACTATTTTCAAATAGTAAAAATATACAATGTTATCTGCAGAGTGCCAGCAGGTGGCATTTTACAGAAACAATGCTGCATGTGCATGCGCTTCCACAAGTCATCAAGTCAGCTAGCTCTAGTAGTTATCTGATATATTGCAAGGATTCAGGCTAGTTCACAATAATGTCCATGGCTATTCTTAATGATTCATCACCGAACCTTGCATTTGCCACCACTATACATTTACTGTGAAGCCTCCTATGAATGCTACCTTATTATCACTTTACCCAGCATTTACCTTGCTCTACAATGGCAACTCAGGTGTATTACTGGGCAAATGTATGGTCATGGCTTCGATAAAAATATCAGAACAATCAACGATTTCACAAAAGCTCATGAAATGTAACTTTAATTACTAATTTCATTTTGAAATCATGAGCTGCTTATAACTTGGCAAGCTTTTGAACAAGAGATTGTTTTTTTCCCATCCCGGCAGCTTGTCTCTCAGGTATATACCCTGTTCACAGGGATATGCCATGATCAGGCTAAACCCAGCCATCATTCAGTTGGCTACCAGGTTTTTCTCCAACATTTTTTTCTTCTTCCATCTCCACTAGTGGGGTGGGGCCTCTGTCAGTCTCGCACAGATACAGCTTCTCCGGTGGCAGGAGGAAGCTCCCTGGCACAGCCACAGGGGTCAATGTGTTGGTGAAACTCACCGCCAACCGTCTATGACTGAGATGCACTGCTGAGCAGCAGCTGTATCAGCCATGGCCTGCCTCCCAACATGACTTCTGAGGCTTGCTTCCAGACTCAGGATGTCAGCATAACTGCACAATGCTCTGCTGCTGGGCCACAGAGGAGGCCTCAAAGCCTAATATTTAAGGTCAATGAACCTAACAAAATTGGTGATATTCCATTCTCTAGTCTTAATATTATAGAGACTTAAATTTTGCAGTTTACTGATTTGTGAAATGTCATTTTAAAAGATCTGAAACTTTAGAGGTTTATATTCTGGCGAAATGCCAGTTTTGCTTCTATGAAATTTTGCTAAATTTCCATGCAATTTTTGTGACATTTTGCCAAAATTGTGAGCTCAGTTATTTATGTCTAAGTTAAATAGTATTTGTCCAAGTTGCACCAAATTTTGTATGCTGTTTTTAAAAAGGTCCATACATCCAAACATAGGAAAATATAAAAATTGTCAACAGAAAGAGGCCTTAGTGGTGTATCAAGTCTGCTCGATTGTGCAGCTCAGTCTATTTTACTAGAGCTTCACCAACCTTCTCTTGCCTCAAAGAGTGAACCTCCCACCTATTCACCATCCCCCTCCCCCATTGCCACTCTCATTTTTACCCTGTCCCAACCCTGGTTAAAACTTCCCATTGTTTCCAAAGATTCCACCTCCTCAGGCAGTTCATTCCACTTTGACACCACCCTTTCTGTGAAAAAGTGCCTCCCCATTTCTTTTTTAAATTTCCCCCAACAAGTTTCAGACTGTGTCCCCTAGTAGTCCCCTTCCATTTTAGATTGAAAGTCCCATCCACTCCAACCCTGTTTATACCCTTTAGATACTTGAAGGTTTCTGATATATCCCCCCTTTCCCTTCTGTCCTCCAAGGAATACATATTAAGGTCCCTTAACCTCTCATCATATGGTTTGTCTCCCACTCCCTGGATCATCTTAGTTTCCTTACACTGGACCCCCTCAAGTAGCTTTTGTCCTTTTTCAAATAAAGACACCAAAACTGCACACAATACTCCAAATGCGTTCCAACCAATGACCTGTACAAGGGCAGAATGACATCCTTAATCCTGGAGGTTATTCCCCTGGAGATGCATCCAAGCATTTTATTTACTTTGGCTGCTGCTTTACAACACTGTGCAGAGTGTTTGATGTCACCCTTGACTATCACCCCTAGATCCTTCTCCTCCTTTGGGCTGGACACCTGTACCCCACCACCCAGATAATACATGGCCCCTTGGTTCCTAGCTCCCAGGTGCATGACCTTGCACATCTTGTGGTTAAACCCCAAACTGCCAGATTCCAGACCATTTCTTAAGTCTGGCCAGATCCTCCATGAGTTCCCACCTCCCCTCCACTATGTACACCCTCCTATAGATTTTAGTATCATCTGCAAAAAAGACAGACCTTACTTTTGACCCCTACTGCCATCTCACCAATAAAGATGTTGAATAATACTGGAACAAGCACTGATTACTGTGGTACCCCACTCTATACAGGCCTAGGCTTGGATAGTTCACCCCTACCATCACTCTCTGTTTCCTTTCCTGCAGCCAGCTTCTGACCCACCACAGCAGTTTAACCACGACTCCCAGACTACTTAGTTTGATAAGCAACCTATTATGTGGCACAGAGTCAAAGGCCTTACTGATGTCCAAGTATAGTACATCCACTGCCTGGTCATTGTCTAATGACTTTGTGAACCAGCCAGAGAACTCTATTATGTTTGTTTGGCAGGATCTCCCCATGACAAACCCAAGCTGCCTACTTTCCTGGAGACTGTTAACCTCCAGAATGTTTACCAACCTTTCTTTTAGAATGATCTCCATTAATTTCCCAATAATGGATGTTAGACTGACCAGCCTATAGTTGCCAGGCTCATATCTGGGACCAATCTTCTGGAGTGGCACAACATGAGCCATTCTCCAGTCCCAAGGCATATACCCCATCTTTAGTTAGGTATGAAACAGATCCACCAGGGGGGCCATCAACACCTCCGCCAGTTCTCTCAGGACCTTCAGGTGTATGCCATCCAGGCCTGGTGCCATGTCCACCTGAAGGGACCTGAGACCTTCCAAAACACATTTATCTTGATTATAATATCTGTTTCATTTCCCCCATTTCCTATCCCATAATCTCCTGTGGCATAGGTCCATCCTTTTCCCAACTGACTACAGTGCTGAAGTACTCATTCAGTGCCTCAGCCTGTTTTTCACTGTTTTCCACCCATCCCTCTTCCTTCTTGATCCTAACAATCCCTTCCTTAATACTTCTTCTCTCCCTTATATATCTGAAGAAGTCATTTTCTGCCTCCCTGATCCTCTGTGCTAGCCTTTGCAGCTTTAGCCACTCGGACCTCTTGTGATATCCCTGAAAAAAATGTTCTGTCCTCTTCACTCATAGTATGCCTGTACTTCTGAAAGTCTGCTCTCTTCTCCCTTAAATTCAATGCCACTTACTTGTTGAACCAGTTCTCTTGGTTCTGGACTTCTTACTCCTGGTCTTCATACAGTCTTTTGTGGCCTCATTCAGACCCAACTTAATGATGTACCATTTCTGCTCTACATCCATCCCTAGTCTGATTTCTGCAAGATGCCCTCCAAGTATATCCTCCATTCCTCTAAAGTCCACTTTCTTCAAGTATACCACCCTCATCTTGGTCTTAGCAGCTGCTTTACCCATACTGAGGTAAACCCACACTGTATAGTGGTCACTACTGTCAAGGGGTTCCTCCACAGCTATCTCTTGGACATGCTCTCCATCTGAAAGCACCAGGTCCAGTCTGTCACCATCTCTGGATGGCTGTGTGACCCCCTGCTTCAGGAAATAGTCTTGGAAAGCTTCCAGGAGTACATTTTCCCTGGCAGAGGAGGTAGCTGGTGTATTCAAGTCAATACCAGGCAGGTTTAAATCATCAGTTATGACAAGGTTTCCTCTATCTCCTATCTTCCTGGTCTAATTCCCAATCTCCCTGTCCATCTCCACATCCTGTGAGGGAGGTCTGTACACTTCTTCCAATCAAAGCCTTCCCCCTTTATTGTTCTGGAATGTTACCCAAAAGGTTTCTATTCTGCCTTCCTCCTCCTCCTCCTCTTCCTCCTCCCTAGTGCATATTATTCCTTCCCTTACAAATAAGGCTACACAGCCCTGTCCTTCTGGAACAATTTGTACCTGGGGATCACAAGGTCCCAATTATGGTATTTGGATGCCCATGTCTCTGTGATGGCCGCTATGTCCACCCCTCTTTCCACCATTAGTGCCTAAAGATCTGCCATTTTATTTTCCAGACTCCTTGCATTCAAGGACATCACTTTTCATCTTGAAACCTGTGCTCCTGAATTCTCTATTAACTCTTTACGGCCCCTCTGCTCATGGGGTTCCACCTCTTCCAGCTACCATTACTCCTCCCCTGCAACTGCTTATGTAATGGAGGTAGGCCTGATGACCCCCCCCCTTTCCTGGTGTCAATAAGTGCCCCACTAAGCTTTAGTTTAAATTCAGATTAACTGCTAAATATTCCTCTATCTTAACCTTCAGGGGGCCTTTGTGCCCTCTTTACTTAAATGCAGCCTGTCTGGTGCATACCGGTATTTATTTTCCCATGTGCTTCCTCACTCACCCCCAGCCCACACCCATTAGTCTCAAACCACCCCCTCTACCAAGTGTTGAACTCCTCAATCCTCTGCTTCTTAACAGTGCTTGCCCTAGGGACCGGAAGAACCTCTGAGACCAAAACCGATCTCTCTGCCTCCTTACATATATTTCCTGCCATCTTAAACCTATCCTGAAACTCCTTTACCTCACACACTGCAAAGGTCATGGGTACCTAGATGCTCCACTATGGGAGGTAGCTCTCTATCCTGTCCTACACACTTTGGAATAAGAGGCTGTACACTCCCTGCCATCATGCCTGGCATACACTCTACCCACCTATTGCTGTTCTTTGCATCCCTCCCCATCTCACACCCTTTAATACTGAGTGTCCCAGTATAATGACCCTCACATCCTCCCCCCTTCTCATTTTGCACATCCTGCTGAGCGCATCCCAGAGGCCCATTCTCTGCTGTACACCAATTCCTCCCTTCACCCTTCTGATGAACTGCTTCTCCTTCCCTGGTGACTTCCCTTTTCCCCTCTCACTGGTCATCCATCCAAGACTCAGCCTCCTCCACCATGTATCTTACATCCCTTTCACCACTGCCACTGATCCACCTCTCCACATCCCCACCTAGCCCACTTTTTTCCTTGACTATGTTCCTAGCCTTCACTCCTTCCTGATCCATGGCTACCTTATCATTCCCCCACTCATCCAACCATGACAATGTAGCAAACCTATTTGAGGAATCCTCCCACTTCACAAGTCCAACTTGTGATTTCCCTTCATTATCCATACTCTGCCATCCCTGCCCTGAAACCTCTCTTCCAGTTCTTACATACAGATGTAACCCAAAGCTCAGAGGCTTATAACTCAGTCACCTTCTGAAACTTAATACTTCCTCTAAATTCAAGTGCTTTTTGGGCTCTTCAAAAGCAATTTCTATTCCATTTATGAAGAAAAGTAAATATGTCCCAGATAATGATGTTTAAACAAGTGGCTCTGAATTGGATGGTGCTACAGTAGTAGTGCTAACAATAGCTATTTTTTTATCAGTCTTCATAAGGAAGCATGTTTGTTTAATTAGTGTTGTTAGCCCTATTTTCTTTGTACTCTAATACTATTTTTATTGTGGCTCCAGCTTTCAGTTCTTGCAGCTGCCTTCTGGTTTGTACATAACCCTTCAAAAATATAAGTATAAAAGTACAATATTATACATTATAAACAGCAAAGCATGTGTAACCTCTCCAAGAGGTGGGGCTTACTTTAGTTATCTCCCTGGCCACCTCTTTGCCCTCTGCCTGGTCTTGTTCCAGCCCTGGTGTTCTTCCCTCTTGAATCTGTGCTAATGCTCAGTTTTAGGTTTGTTCCCTGTCAAATAATTGTGTACACATAGATCCTGCATGAATGTGCAAATTGGCACCCTTGCGCTGTAGCTTTAAGTGCTCTGTGTCTGTTTATAGTGGCGATAGCCTGTTCTGGGTCCGAGTGCTTTGGCGCTTGTGACCAGCCAGGGAATGCTCTTTCAAACTCCACTCTTGCACCAGATAATAATGCAGAGGGACACCTATTGAATGTTTTAAGAAGTATCTGGACCTGAATTATGATCCAGTTTTTATTCTTTTGCACCCAAAAACTGAAAATAAATTGAGAATGATGGCACAATTTATTTCAGCTGTTATCACAGACAAAAAAAGAAAAACAATAAAAACAAAAAAACACCAGAATAAATAAATTTATGTCTGCTGTGTATCTGCTTGATATTATCTAACTACCATCTATTACTGTTTTACATTAAGTTATTATGACTAGGATCATGTTCTTTTATGCATTTTCTCCTGTTTTAATCTGTTTTTAATAATGTGATTGTAATGTTGCATGGACAAACAATAAACTTTTCTACTACTACTACTACTGAATATTGTCAATGTTAATTTTAAAACTGAACAGATTGTTTATAAAATTTGGACTTTAACATTAGATATTTGGCTGTCTGCCTTTTGGCAGCCATATTCTTACTTTGACCTTTTGTTTCAGCCAATTGCAACTCAAAGGACTCAAAGGCATTCTTAGCTATGACTGCTGGGAAGCATAGAGGACTGTGTTTTGTACTTTCTGAATGGCCAATATGAAAGCTAGGACTGTAACTGACAGCCTAAATGACCAATTGGATTACAATATTGTGTTTCTTCAGTTAGAGGAGACAGTTGAATGAGGTAGTTGCAAGAAGCTCTCAAGAAGAGAAGGAGTTTACCTGTGTGTCTCTTGACTTGCGGCCTGGGTCCTACCAGCTAAGCCAAATATGCTCGTGTGCCTGAACTGCATGGAGACTGATTTTGCCAGCCAGAGCATTTATTTGGTAGTAGTTGGTACTCTGAGTGAGCTGCCAGAGTGACTGTGGAGCTGAATGTGCCAAAGCCTGTTTTCCAGAGCTAAAAGTGTCAGAGGCTGCATCCTGGGTCTGAAAGAAAAGTTCAGCGACTGTATCCTGAGTCCAGAGGAAAAGTTCAGAGACCGTATCCTGAGTCAAAGCTGCCTCTACACTCTGACCAGCTTAGGGAGTCAGTCACTAGCACAGCAGGTAATACTAGTTTGCATCCACCTTGGGAGTTTATGCCTGGAGGTGGGGTTGAGTCATGCCAGCCCTGGTCTCTCCATGCTGGTCCTGCTTCAGAAGCCTAAATCCAAGACTCTGGAGGTTCAAACCTGCCAAATGGAGACAACCACTCCCTATACTAAGTCAGAGACTGAAGTTCTGCAGCACTGTGAGTAACTTCAGGGCTAGCTTTACAATAGTGTTTTCCAAGTTGCCTTTGAAATATATTGAAGGCCATCAGGCCAGGGATTATAAACAACAGTTTGAAAAAGTTCAGCCACTAAGTTCATTCTTTAATGTTCAGTCACACTTGCATGACTAAAGAGATAAATCATTTATATGCACTAATGCTGGACAACCAGCTGCAATGTGAATCAGTCCTGCAACAGTACAAGTCTGGATACCTGGTGAAGTTAACTGGAGAGTATCTATCTGGCTTCATTGGGGACTGGGGTTCCACCTGGAGGGACACCAGCCCATACTGGCAGGATGGTCTGCATCTGTCCAGGAAGGGAAGAAGTCTTTTGAGCAATTGGTTTAAATGCTTCATTGGCAAGCTTTTAAACTAGTCAAGGGGGGAGGCATTGATAAGCAGCAGGAAAATCCCAGCCTCTCCCTACAAAACAGGGTACTAAATAAGAAAAAGACCGAGATAGAAAGGTCAGTGGGGATGCTGCAACAGAAGGTAAAGCCATCAAAAAATGGAGAGCAATGAGTACCAATGCCCGTAGTCTGAGTAACAAGCTTCCTGAATTAGTGGCCTTGATGAAGGAGGAACATCTGGATATCATGGCAGTCACAGAAACATGGTACACACAAAACCATGACTGGGACGTGAAACATACCAGGATACACTATCTACAGGAGGGACAGGGAGGGTAAAAGAGGAGGAGGAGTAGCTCTTGACATAAGTGAAGGAATCAAAGCAACAGAACAAAAGGGAAAACAGAGAGGAGAAGAAGCACGGTAGGTAAATTTGGAGACCGGCAATGGCACCACAATTCGTACAGGGGTTGTATACCGACCCCCTTCTCAGGGGGAGGAAATGGACAAGAAAATGATAGAAAGAATACTTAGAATTGTAGAAAAAGGGGAGATATTGCTGATGGGTGATCTGAATATGCCAGATGTTAACTGGAGTGCAGTTGCAGCAGCCACTTCGAAGAGTGGGGTTATTCTAGATGCCCTACAGGGGGCATGCCTTAGACAACTAGTATTGGAGCCCACTCGAGAGGGAGCAATCCTAGACCTGGTTCTCTCAAATGGAGATGAAGAGAGTATCACAGATGTAGAAGTGGGTAGCCATCTGGGAACTAGCGACCATTGAACAGTATGGTTCACAATAAACACAGCAATAGAGTCAAGCCATACAAAGGCAAAAGTACTGGACTTTAGGAGGGCTGACTTTGCCAAAATGGGTGAGTGCCTAAGGAATGCACTAGCAAATGGGCAGGAAGGAGGGGTGGAAGAACAATGGGGAATAATAAAAACTGCCATCACAGAGGTAACAAGCCTTTGTGTGAAGCAAATAAACAAAATGAAATGATGTAAGAAACCACTGTGGTTTTCAAAGGAAGTGGCAGTGAAGGTTCAAGAGAAAAAGAAAGCATTCAGGAAGTACAAGGAATCATAGAAGGAGCAGGACAGAGAACTGTATCAGTTAAAACAAAAGGAAGCTGGGAAGGCAGTCAGAACAGCAAAGGCCCAAACCAAGGAAAAGATAGCCAACTCAGTTAAGAAGGTGGATAAAACCTTTATAGGTACATCAGGAGTGAAGGAAGACCAAGGAGGTTAGTGAGGCTTAATAAAGGGGAGGGAGGGTGGGCAGAGGGTGACTGTGAAAAGGCAGAGATAGTAAACAAATATTTTGCTCAGTATTTACAAAGGAAGTGGGAGGTACCTAAAACAAACAGTAGAAACACTCTGGATACAGAAGTTGATACCAGCCCATTTACAGAAGAAAGGGTTCTGAAAGAACTCTTAAAACTGACAGTTGACAAAGCAATGGGGCCTGATGGGATTCATCCCAGAATTCTAAAAGAACTAAGGGTAGAACTAGTGACACCAATGACTACCCTCTTTAACAAATCATGGGAGGATGGGGTGGTACCCAAGGACTGGAGGAAGGCATATGTGATTCCCCTTCACAAAAGTGGGAGCAAGGCAGAAGCAGGAAACTACAGACCTGTTAGTTTAACCTCAGTGGTAGGGAAAATGATGGAATCACTTCTGAAGGAAATAATTGTTGAGTATCTAGAGGCCAGAGGGGCACAGGACCCAAGGCAGCATGGATTCACAGTGGGAAGGTCATGCCAGACAAATCTGATAGATTTCTTTGACTGAATGACCAAAGTAGTAGATCAGGGAGGGGCTGTGGACATGGCCTACCTAGACTTTAGCAAGGCATTTGACAAAGTCCCACACAAAAGATTAATATACAAGTTAGCCAGCATGGGAGTGGGTCCCAAGATGACAGCCTAGTAAAGAATTGGCTGAAGAATAGGACACAGAGAGTAATATTAAATGGAGTCCACTCTGAAGAAAGGGGGGTTACTAGTGGGGTTCTGCAGGGTTCAGTATTAGGACTGGTCCTCTTCAATGTCTTAATAAGCGACATTGCTGAGGGACTGGAAGGAAAAGTATGTCTCTTTGCAGATGACACAAAGATCTGCAACTGAGTTGATGCACAAGGTGGGGTGGAAAGGATGAGAAGGGACTTGGCAAGGTTAGAGGAATGGTCAAATGTATGGCAGCTTAGATTCAATGCTAAGAAGTGAAAGGTAATGCACCTGGGAAACAAAAACCCAGGGGAAGAGTACACAATGGGGGGTGAGATACTAACAACAACAAAAATGGAAAGGGACCTGGGGTAGTCATATCAGATGACCTAAAGGTGGGCAAGCAATGTGAGAGGGCAGCAAGAAGGGCTGGGGGGATACTTGGATGCATAAGGAGAGTCATCACCAGTAGAAAACAGGAAGTTATTATCCCTCTGTACAGACAGTTGGTGAGACCCCATCTGGAGTACTGCGTGCAGTTCTGGAGACCCAATCTCCGCAAAGGCAAAGACAGGATGGAAGCTGTCCGGAGGAGGGAAACTAAAATGGTGCAGGGTCTGCACCAGAAGACATATGAAAAGAGACTTAAGGAGCTAAATATGTATAGCCTCGAGGAAAGGAGGGAGAGGGGGGACATGATAGAAACTTTCAAGTACCTCAAGGGAATCAACAAAGTCCAAGAGGGTAGCATCTTTCAAAAAAAGAGGTGTGCAAGAACAAGGGGGCACAATTTGAAGATAGAAGGGAGCAGCTCAGAGGTAATTTAAGGAAGTAGTTTTTCACAGAGAGGGTTGTGGATGCATGGAACAGCCTTCCAGAGGAGGTTGTGGAGTCAAAAGCAGTGGTGAAATTCAAGCATGCATGGGACAGTCATAAGGCAATTCTAGGGGCTGGGGGTAGGAAGAAGTAGGCTGCTGGTTAACTAGGATCTGCAGCTTATCCATTAGGTAGGGAAATGGGAAGACTGGGTGGGCCAAGCAGTCCTTATCTGCCATCAAAATCTATGTTTCTATGTTTCTATATGAATTGTATCTAAATTATGCCATGCTGGTAGGAGGTGGGATTTCAGTTGTTAATGTGTTTCTAAGCCAAGAACAACCTGCATAACCAAGCCTTTAATGTGCACTCACTTATTCCTTCAAATATCTCCACAATAACAAGGGTTCATTGTTATTTCAACACTGTCCATGAGCATATTAATATTACTGGGTGCAAATGTACTGTGTCTACTCTTAAAGTGTATTGCTGTTGTTGCTTGTTATTCTCCACAGGTAACTGGGGGTCTCAGCAATACCCAGCCCCCATTTGGTAAGTTCAGCCATTGTGAGCATGTTATTATCAGCAGCCATTATTTGTGTGACTTTAGCCTATTTGAACTTCTGTGTGTATAGTAAATCCATGTGTGGACCACTGGGCAGGTAAAGACTTGGTTTGCTGGCCAAGGCACCTAGCTTCACCTGAGCTCTTTCCTTCTAAGACTGCTTGAAAGGCAGGGTAGAGAAACTTACCAGAGCAAGGGAGAAGGATTAAGACTTAGTTTGGCTAAGCAGATTTACTGTGTGGTGGTGTTTTTATTTTTATTTTTACTCACAGGGATTGCTACTGTTTGTTGCTAACATTTCATTGCTTTATTTTTCTCTGATTCAAATTGTTGTTGCTGGTATACCTTCTTCTGCATTATTACAAGGTGTGCCTACAGGTGTGTGCTAACAGATTACTGCTGTAATCTTCTGATTCAAATTGTCTTTTGCAAGGTATATCTTCTGTTACTGCTTTATTTTTTCTCTGGAGCAAAGTGTTTCTTACAGGGTATATCTTCTCTGAAATTACTGTATTACAGGTGGAGCTTACATTTTGTGACTTTTTATCATTGGGCTAACAAAATTACTGTTTGACACTGTGTTGTATTTTATTCTTGTTTGTTGAAAAGGTTTGTTGTCTCAGAGGTGTTTCAGTCTCCTTCTCACATTGAAGGAGCTAATTGCTTTCCTCCCACAGCTCTTCCAAAGGATTAGGTGTGTATGTGGGGTGGAGCTGGCAAACTGTCAGTAATTTCCAACAGAAAGAAGGGTTAAAAGTCAGGTTAGTTGATATCTTGGAGTGAGAAGACTTGGTTTGCTGGCCAAGGCACCTAGCTTCACCTGAGCTCTTTCCTTCTAAGACTGCTTGAAAGGCAGAGTAGAGAAACTTACCAGAGCAAGGGAGAAGGATTAAGACTTAGTTTGGCTAAGCAGATTTACTGTGTGGTGGTGTTTTATTTTTATTTTTTACTCACAGGGATTGCTACTGTTTGTTGCTAACATTTCATTGCTTTATTTTTCTCTGATTCAAATTGTTGTTGCTGGTATACCTTCTTCTGCATTATTACAAGGTGTGCCTACAGGTGTGTGCTAACAGATTACTGCTGTAATCTTCTGATTCAAATTGTCTTTTGCAAGGTATATCTTCTGTTACTGCTTTATTTTTCTCTGTAGCAAAGTGTTTCTTACAGGGTATATCTTCTCTGAAATTACTGTATTACAGGTGGAGCTTACATTTTTGTGACTTTTTTATCATTGGGCTAAAAAAAATTATTGTTTGACACTGTGTTTTATTTTATTCTTGTTTGTTGAAAAGGTTTGTTGTCTCAGAGGTGTTTCAGTCTCCTTCTCACATTGAAGGAGCTAATTGCTTTTCCTCCACAGCTCTTCCAAAGGATTAGGTGTGTATGTAGGAGTGGAGCTGGCAAACTGTCAGTAATTTCCAACAGAAAGAAGGGTTAAAAGTCAGGTTAGTTGATATCTTGGAGGTAGAAGACTTGGTTTGCTGGCCAAGGCACCTAGCTTCACCTGAGCTCTTTCCTTCTAAGACTGCTTGAAAGGCAGAGTAGAGAAACTTACCAGAGCAAGGGAGAAGGATTAAGACTTAGTTTGGCTAAGCAGATTTACTGTGTGGTGGTGTTTATTTTTTACTCACAGGGATTGCTACTGTTTGTTGCTAACATTTCATTGCTTTATTTTTCTCTGATTCAAATTGTTGTTGCTGGTATACCTTCTTCTGCATTATTACAAGGTGTGCCTACAGGTGTGTGCTAACAGATTACTGCTGTAATCTTCTATTCAATTGTCTTTGCAAGGTATATCTTCTGTTACTGCTTTATTTTTCTCTGGAGCAAAGTGTTTCTTACAGGGTATATCTTCTCTGAAATTATTACAGGTGGTGCTTTACAGGTTTTACAGTTTTATCTAACATTAGGATAAGCTTTCAGGGTTACTGCATTTGTTGTTGACTGATTGTTTCTGCTCTTACCTCCTTGTTCTTTCGTCCGTGGTTCTTCTTTTTAGGCAGGGAAGGGCCCACCACCACCCCATCCCCAACCACCCCGCTACACTCCTTTTATAGGGTACCACAGTTGTGACATTTCCTGTGGCAGAGCAGGAAGGGCGGATCAGTGGGGCCTCCACAAGTGATCTCATTTACAGGGCACTAGTAATTTAACTTGTTATAACAAGTTAAACAAAGCACAATTAAACCATTACTTGCATTTTTTTCCTTCTAATTACTCTGACTAGGTTACAAACCCAGCAACTTATTTGGAATGGATTTCATTAACTGCAGGTACTGTGGAACAATTTTCAGAAGGACAGTCTTACAGGATTTAGGACACTGTCCTACATGCTGGGCCTTTGGAGATCTTAGGTCTCAGCTCCAGGCAGCATGGGCAGAGATTGCACGCCTCAAATTTCATATTGAAGAGGAAATACATAATAAGAACCACCCGCCATTTCCCCAGCATCCAACAGAAAAACTGACCGCAGAGGGTAGTTGGTCCAGGAGGTTGGCAGGTGGTTAGGAGGAGCAAATCAGGTGCCCCATCACTCTCTGCTCTCCAACACATTACCTCCAAAAACCATATAAACACTACAAACAGGTATCTGCCTCTATCTCTGAAATCAAATAAAGAGGCAGAAGACACTGCAGAGCAGGACACTGCAGCACAGAAGCTAGCACAACAATACTCACCCAAATCAGGAACCAAAACTAAACAAGCACAAAGGAAATCCAAAAAACTTCTGATCATAGGAGACTCCATGATTCGGGGAGTTGATACCCATCTCCAGCCAGGGTGATGGTCAGATGTCTCCCAGGTACATCAGCATGGAGAGACACTGACCGCATTGCAAAATTGTTCAAAGCAGGAGAAAACATTGATGTCCTAGTACACATAGGGACTAATGATCTAGCCAGCCCGGTCAGTTGTGGAGACCAAGGAACACCTGACTAGGCTGGGTGACAAACTATCATCTATTTCGTCCGGCATCTCCTTCTCCTGAGATCCTGCCAGTCTGGGAGAAGGGCAGATGGACGGAAGGTCAGAGAAGGGGAGATAGGGGAGCTAAACACGTGGCTCAAGGACTGGTGCCAGGAAAAGGACACAGATTTGTAGGAACTGGCAACAGTTCTGGGAGCGAAGTTCTTAAATTTGATGGACTGCATCTGACTAAAGAGAGTCAGTGCATTGGGGCAGAAGTTTGACGTCTTTGCATATTTTAAACTAGCAATGGGGAGAGGCAGCACCCCATACGTCGAATGGGAAGAACACCTCCCCCCAGCTAGTGGTCAAACAGGAATTCAGTGTGTTTGCCGTTCATTTGCATCACCAGGTAAGAAAAAAGGTTTGTCTCCCCATACGATGCACAGGGGTAATGCCAAACTTCACCCAACAACTAACACACCAAAATCTGGCCAATGGAAAATCATGTACACAAATGCTCACAGCCTGGAAATAAGATCCCAGACCTGCAGGCAATAATGTCAGAGGCTAAACTGGATATAGTAGCAATTAGTGAGGCGTGGTTTACCAGTAACCACACTTGGGAGACTTCAGTACCTGGCTGTATTGTTCAGAAGAGACAGGGAAAGGGGAGGGGGTGGCCCTGTATGTTAATGAAAATATCAAAGCTACAGAAATTCAGAATACACATAGGAGCCAGAAGAACTGTGGGTCACCCTGGAAACAGGAAATGGACAGCCATAAGAACTGGGGTTGTCTACAGGCCCCCAGACCAGAGGGAGGACATAGACACATTACTGTTAGAAGATATACAAAACATGACAGCTAAAGGGGTTCTGATAATGGGAGACTTCAACATGCCAGATACAGATTGGTCAATACCAGCAGGAACATCTGCCAGAACTAGACTCATAGTGGATTCCCTGCAGGGGAGGCCTCAAACAACTGGTACAGCAACCCACAGAGACAGGGCTATCCTAGATCTAGTACTGACTAACAAAGAAGGGATCACAGATCTCCAGGTAGAAGGTCACCTGGGGCCAGTGACCATCACATGGTATGGTTCAATTTGGCTACTACATCTAAATCATCCCATTCCAAAGCAAAATATGGGACTTCAGAGGAGCTGACTTTGATAAGATGGCCAACAGAGTTAAGCTAGCCCTGGCAAAAGAACACAGGTGAGGAGGTACAGGCAAAGTGGGCAAGCATTAAGGATACAATACTTGAAGCAACATCCCATTGTGTTAGACAGAAAAGGAAGTGCAAAAGAAGAAGGAAACCACCTGGTTCTCAAATACAGTAGCAGAAAAGGTCAGAGCCAAAGGCTGGCCTTCAGAAAATATAAGGGAACACAGCGGGATGAAGATAGGAGGCATACCAAACTGCCCTAAGGGAAGCAGGTAAGGCAGTAAGGCAGGCAAAGTCCCAAACTGAGGAAACACTAGCACAAACAGTAAAGAAGGTGACAAGACTTTCTATAGATACATTAGTGAAAGGAGAAAGTCCAGAGGGTATTGCTAAGCTTAATGGAGAAAAGGGAGCATGTGAGGAGGAGGACCCTGTAAAGGCATCTATCCTAAATAGATACTTTTGCTCAGTATTTACTGAAGAGAAGGTAGGGCAGGCCCACTGCTCAGCATCATGGACACAGGGGAGGAGGTGAGCACTACTCCCTTCACAAAAAGAAGGGTCCTACAAGAGCTTGCTAAGCTCAGGGTGGATAAGGCAATGGGACCTGATGGCATACATCCCAGGGTACTTAAGGAGCTAAAGGAGGAACTAGCAGAGCCGTTAGCAGAATTGTTTAGTGAGTCTCTGAGCACAGGAGAGGTCCCAGAAGACTGGAGAAGGGCTCATGTGATCCCACTCCACAAGAGTGGTAGCAGGGAGGCGGGGAACTACAGACCAGTCAGTCTTACCTCAGTAGTGGGCAAGATTATGGAGGCACTCCTTAAGGAAAGGATAGTGCAACACCTGGAATCCATAGGGGCACAGGATCCAAGACAGCATGGGTTTACAAAGGAAGGTCCTGTCAAACTAATCTCATAGATTTCTTTGACTGGGTAACCAGAGTGGTGGACCAAGGGGAGCAGTTGATGTCGCCTACCTTGACTTCAGCAAAGCTTTTGACACTGTTCCACATAGAAGATTGATAAATAAGCTAGGTAGGCTCGGGGTGGGTCAGAAGTTGGTCAACTGGGTGGCAAACTGGTTGACTGGCAGAAAACAGAGAGTGGTGGTAAATGGTATACAGTCAGAAGAGATGCAAGTCACAAGTGGGGTACCTCAGGGATCAGTCCTGGGGCCAGTCCTATTCAACATCTTCATTAGTGACCCGTAGATGGACTAGAGGGTAAGGCTTGTCTGTTTGCAGATGACACCAAGATCTGCAACAGAGTAGATGATCCAGATGGGGTGGGCAGAATGAGAAGAGATCTGGATAAACTAGCAGAATGGTCAGAAGAGTGGCAACTGGGATTTAATGCAAAGAGTGCAAAATCATGCACATAGGGAAGAAACCTGAAGCCACTTATAGGCTGGGAGGGAGTTGCTAGCAGTCACAAAGGAAGAAAGAGACTTGGGCATCATCATCACTGATGACCTAAAATCATCCAAGCAGACCTCTAAAGCAGTAGGTAAGGCTAGGGGTGTTAGGTGTATTAGTAGGGGTATCACAAGTCGTAAGAGGGAGGTAATAATCCCTCTGTACAAGACATTGGTTAGCCCCATCTGGAGTACTGCTGCAGTATTGGAGGCCACACCTTCACAAGGACATTAACCAAATTGAGGCAGTCCAGAGAAGGGCAACCAAAATGGTGCAGGGACTGCATCAGAAGACATATGAGGACAGATTAACGGAGCTCAATATGTATACCCTTGAGCAAAGGAGGGAGAGAGGTGATATGATCGAGACATTTAAACACCTTAAGGGCATAAACAAGGTGAAAGAGTCTAACATGTTTAAATATAAGAAAAATAGCAGGACAAGAGGACACAGCATGAGATTAGAGGGAGGCCGATTAAGGGGGAATGTGAGGAAATTCTTTTTCACAGAAAGGGTGGTAGATGCATGGAATGGCTTACCACAAGAAGTGGTGGCTATGAATACAGTGCAGGGCTTCAAACAGGCATGGGATAGGCATAAGGGAGCAATACAAATGACTATGAATAGATAGGTCACTGACAGAGCAAAGGCCGATGGCACATTTATAAGGTAGAAAAAGAAATGGGCAGACTGGATGGGCCTTGCGGTCCTTATCTGCCGTCAACTTCTATGTTTCTATGTTTCTATGTTTCTATGTTTCTATGTAAATGGGCTGTAATAGCTTGTCATCTGACCCACTTATCCTTTTAGTCTGGGTGGAGGCACCGTGCTAATTATCTATCTTATGTTGATCAACCCCTTTTCCATCAGTAACAGAGCCCAGGACCCTCAGCTTGTATTGTGGTCATCGGGCTGGGGTAATAGGCAATTGATGCACAGTACCTAGGTTACACATGTAGAATGTTTTTACTGAAATTTCACAAGTAATGTATGTGAATTTCACAATGTTAAGACATTTTAATTTTTAAACTTGCAAACACAATTTCAACAGTTTTGGTACATTTTTAGACCATAGAGGAGACTGTGTGTGTCAATTTCTTAATCTCTTGTTTATAGGTTGGGCAAGTTATAAGCAGGCATAAACTAAAAAATAACATCAGTGATTAAAGTTCAATTTCATGAGCTCTTTTTGAAAATTGTGGAATTTTGTGGATGTCTTCTGAATGTATTTTGCCCACCCATACACTTGGCCTTCCACAGTCGAGGAAGAAATGTCTTTGAAGAATGGCAATAAATTAGCAATCATAGGGGGCTCCACCACAAAAGTGAGCAGTGCCAAGCATCATATACCCTTTTCTCAATTAAAATCTTGAGTGAAGAAACATCAAGGAAATTTAAGACCATTATTTTGCACTTGCCTGTTTTCTTGCACTTTACCAGTTAACGAGTGCTATGTAAGCCTCCCAAAGTTCTACCATGCAAACTTGACCATTAAACCAGGTAAAGACTGTCAAAGTTTTCTTACTGGTGGACTAGTTTGCATGGTTCAACCATTTAAAAAATGGAAATGGGATAATAATGACATGATGCACTGGGCTGATGAAACACCCAAAACAGCAGGATGATGCTGTGGCCCGCACTGAGGGCTATTAGTTCCAAACATTATGTCTGTTCAATCAGCGCCAAACATGGACAATACTAGTAAACAAGAGTATGTTGTTAACAATGTTCCAACTAAAATGGTTTGTAATACCTATGTATGCCCACAAAATACCAGTACAGATACCCACAGCATAGGCTACTGGCTCCAAAAATTATGTCTTTATTAGGACAGTGTCATGCATGAAAAAGACTTCGCATTATGCCACAGATATTTGGGCAAGTGTTGCAGACACTGGTTTTATGGACAACATCACCCCAGAAATTATTTATGCAGCCTGTGTAGGCCTGCCAAAATTTCACACAAAATTATTCTGAAGAAGACTGACAGAACAAAACAACCATGCAACATCCCAGATTGTGAGCTACTGGTTCCAAAAATTGTGTGTACATTGGGACAGTGCCACACTTGTACAAGACTTTCCATTATGCCATGAATAAGTGTCATACACACTAGTTTCATGGCCAACATTGCCCCACAAATTATTTATGCAGCCTGTTTAGGTCTTCCAAAATTTCATAAAAGCTTAATCCGAAGAAGACTGAGCAAAGAAAACAGTACAGCATCCCACAGTGTGTATATTTAGGCCACTGGTTCCAGACAAAGAAAAACAACTAATGAACACAGAAACCCACCCCATCCTGCTAATCATCCTCTACCTTTAGCCCAGGTGGAAGTGTTGGAGATTCATCATTGATAAACTGTGGCAACAAGTGCTTTGGAAAAAGGGGCAGGTTAATTTTAAAAAATGTGAGCATAGATCAAGTGATGCCTCAACCTAACTAGCAGCCAGTCCTTTAGGCTCCTGCCTACACCTGCCTATTTCTATAATTTCTACAATATATAACGCAGACTCTCTGTCTAAACAACATCTAAGGGTACTGCACTAATGGGGTTCAGCCTAACAATACTGCCATTTGTGTCTCTTCAAACTGTATGGAAGAAGAAATGAAGCAGGCCTTACCTCACCACATGCCTCCAGTGACACCGGAAAAAATCCAAACAACCTAAAGGCCACAGCTCACAGACGGGATGTCCTAGCACTCCAACCCCGGCAGCTATACCCTTAACAGTGGATCAGTTCCTTCAAGAACTTCAACCCTTCAAGGAATCCCTGCTGGAGATTACAGCAGAACTTAAATCCCACCGGAGTGATCTCGGTGACCTGGGCAAGAGAATGTCTGACTCCAAAACCTGTACATACTCCCTTGAACAATGGCGGGACAAATCAGATGCAGAAATAAGCAAATTATGGCAACAAGTGGCCCAACTGCAGGACAAATCTGAAGAGTTAGAGGGAAGGAGCCACCGAAACAACCTAGTCCTTTTTGGGCTTCCCGAATCCTCTGAGGGTTTCTCACCAATCGTATTTACACAGAATCTCCTCCAGAAGTTGGCTGGCTCGTCACCTTGTAATCCTGCATACATGATTGAATGGGTGCATAGGTCCCTCCATCCCCAACTGACTGAAGGGGCTCCTCCACAGCTGTTTATTTTCAAATTTCTTAGTTATGTGGAAAAGTAGCACATTCTGCAAAAACTCCGGGACCTCTGCTCCATCCTTTGGGAAAGCTCCACATTGAGAATATCCCAGGATCTTCCAGTTGAGATCCGAAGAAAGAGGGCTGACTTCCATCCTGTGGTCTCAAAGCTAATTGCAGCTGGCATTCATTTTAAAATGAATTACCCAGCACGTCTCCAACTTATTATCCATGACAAATGGCACTCCTTCGATTCAGCAGATATCGCCCTGAAGGAACTCCCTAACCTCCTGCCAGCACTCTTCAAAATCACATGAATGGCTAGGTCTTTTCCTGGAGTAACCCGTTAAGTTAGAGTTCCTATCTTACATGGCCTGGGGCGCTTGCTGTTTGGAAACTGCTTTACACGAATGTGTGCTCAGCTGACAGTTGCTGAACAGATCCTGAACAGTAAGACATTCTCTGCATTCTTTAAGCAGGCACATAGGAGAAAATCGTGGCAAATAGTGAGAATGACTCTGAGATTTGCACTTCCAACTAGTAGTGCCGCTTTAGACACCTCTATACAGCCTGCTATTAGACTATGATGGATCTTATTCACAGGTTTTTTGACAAAGTTCACTCTTACCATCTTATTTTATTACATTTGAATGGTTATTATAATGTTGGGGGAAGGAATGCAGGGGTGGCCTCTTTTGGCTGGGTCTCTGTAATTCAGTTTTAATCATAGTGAGAGACTGGGGCAACCTCTTTTAGTCTTTTTTCCCCTTGTCTTTATAAGACTGAGCTGATTATTAGAATTATATTCCCCCTACTGGTTTGTTATAATTATTAAAACATTGCCTTGTTAAAAGAGATTCCTTGCACTGTTATTGTTTAGCTTTATACCTTTTTAGTGGATCTAATCAGGGACTATATAGGTTGGGGGTGGGAGCTGGGTGGGGGCTGAGCAGTAGTATGGGAGCTGAGGACCATCATGCACTGTATTGATGGGTTTAGAGTCTGGATTATCACCGTAATTTTTTCTGTTTTAAAATCCTGAATATCATTGCTTCCCCTTTTAAGTTAAGTATTCTGCTAAGGTTGGCCACCTATTTCTTATTGTCATTTATGGGGAAGATGTCCTCACAAATATATAAGGACCCCTTTTTTCAGCTTTTAAGAATTAATGCATATGGATTTAATTATTACTACTCTCTCATAGCACATTCATTAAAGCCTTATACGCTAAATGCTTCCTCCGAGGGGAGTTTATTCAGATAGCATCTACTCGTAAACACCACAGAGAAAAGGAAGCCATCTCACTATTGGCACAAATCCGAGTCTTGGAACAATCTCTCTCTCCTACCTCCCCTCCAGATCTCTTACAATCCCTCACGGCCCTCAGAGATAAATATTCCATCTTGTTACAAGAAAAGGCAGAATATGCTATCCTTAAGACCCAGACCAAATATATTGAACAAGGAGAGAAAGCAAGGCATCTATTAGCTCTCCGGTTGAAAAAACTTGAAGCTTCTCAAATCATTCCCTCCATCATAGCCTCAGACGGCTCCACTAAAATTCTCCCTAGACACATATCATTATTCTTCCAACATTTCCCTTTGGCACTATATAGTAAAAGTTCATCTGTACCAGACCCATCTGACACCCTTACATATTTAAACTCTGTCCCACTGCCTAGTCTTACGGAGCAACATCAAAACTGTCTCTCAGCCCCCATCCCTATTACTGAAATAGAAACTGCTATAAACAACTTAGCTACAGATAAAGCTCCGGGCCCCGATGTTTTTCCTTTTAACTTTTACAACAGCTTTCTCGCTGACCTGTCTCCTTTATTGCTTAGGCTTTTCAACTTCATGTTTTCCTCAGACTCACTAGACTCTTCCTTATTAGAGGCCACTATAATTCTCCTTCTCAAACCAAATAAACCCTCTAACCAACCTGCAAGCTACCATTCCATTTCATTAATGAACTATGACATTAAAATGCTGGCCACAAAACTAGCTAAACGTATTGATAATGTCTGGTCTGGCCTTCTTAGCCCAGAACAGGTAAGATTTATCTCCAGAAGAACATCAGCTGACCATATTCAGAAGATAGACCATCTCCTTCCGACGGCTGACTCCTCCCTTATTCCCATATCTCTAGTTTCTCTTGACACCGAGAAGGCCTTCGACAGGGTTGACTGGTCCTTTCTCTGGTTAACCTTGCAGAAAATGGGCTTTCCCTCTGGTTTCATACAATGGATTCAGGTCCTCTACTCTTCCCCAGGGCCAAAATCTACTGTAATGGGAGCCTTTCCCACCTTTTTTCTTTATATACCGGAACCCATCAAGGTTACCCTGTTTCCCCTTTTCTTTTCAATCTTTATCTGGAACCGCTCATTAGAAACCTTAAAGTTCACCCTAACATACATGGTATCCAGATCAGTAACCTGACCCTGACCCTCTCGGTCTATGCAGATGATATTTAACTCCACCTTTCAGATCCTGTACCCTCCCTTACTGAAGCCTTACAAGTCATTGAAGAATTTGGCAAGTATTTTAATTACAAACTGAATTTCAATAAAACTGAAACATTCCCACTCAATAATCTAGTTTACAGACAAGATTTATCCCCTTTTGGCATGTTATGGTCTCCCTGACATATTAAATACCTGGGTAACTATTTAACAAAAGATATGTTGCTGACTAAGAAACTGAATCTGGAGGACTTACTAGTTACTATACAACAAGAACTAACATGCTGGAGAGGACTTCCAGTTTCCCTTTGGGGTAGAATCAACATCGTCAAGATGAACATACTGCCTAGGCTGTTCTATCCACTGAACATGCTCAATATCTGGCTTCCTCTTTCCTTTTTCAGGCATGTCCACTCCTACATCGCTTCTTTCATCTGGTCAGATAAATCTCCTAGATGATCCTATTCCAAACTCAGGTTACCCGAAGATTCCGGCGGTTTACGACTCCCTGACTTCCTATTATACTATTGGGCCAGACATCTTCATAAATGTGGCAAATGGCTGTTGGCTCCCCTTAATCCCCCTGATAATGTATATACACCAACATGGTTACAAATTAAATTCCAGCTATTCTTGGACTACAAGCTGTCTCCCACTTCCATAATCTTCTCCCCATGGAACTCTTTGTCTGAACCACTGCAGTCATCACCGATTGGTATCTCCATTAAAGTTCTCTCACAGCTATGCCCTTACCTTAAAATCCCGCTATCTAATGATTTCTCGCAACCTATCTTCCACAACCTAAATATCAAATTGGGGAACTCTTCATTATCTCCCATCTGGCTCCCTATCATGTCTGACCCCATAATATCAGATTTCTACAACTCATCTTCCATCTTGACCTCTTCAGAGATACTAAATAAGTACAATTTAAGCCCCAACAATATCTTCAAGGTCTATCAGCTGAGACACCTTTTAGTACAACAGTTTGGAACTTCCCCACAACATTCGTCTTTCCTGGACTTTCTTCAACAGATTAGAAGTGCTGCTGTCAAATCTCATGGGGTCTTAGCTCCTTATCAAGACCTGTTAACATTACCTAACTCACCTACTTCAGGGGGATCCAAAGTATGGGAATCTCTATTACCTGAATATACCTTTAACTGGCCTAATATATGGAATTACTTGTACACATACCTGACTCAAGATCGACTATGACTTATGCAGTAACAGATTCTTAATATTATGTACTATACCCCTATCAAACTGGCTAAAATGGGTCACCTTTCCTCCCCTCCCCTCATTGCACCAGATGCGGCAAAGCAGATGGCACCTTACTGTACATCATTTGGCTATGCGAGAAGGTCTCCACCTTATGGGAGAGCATAGAGAATAACATTGACCTTCTTTTAGTATTACGTGGCCTCTTCTCTCATGAAACCTGTATTATCGGAGATTTTTCACAGATCCAGGTTAAAGAAAGATGTTACCATATAGCTCTGGTCTCGATGGCAGTTAAAAAACTAGTTCTGAGACATTGGCTTGACCAATCACAAATCACATACACTGAATGGCTGAATGAGCTTTCCTTTTCTTTAAGAACAGAACATCTGATTGCTGCCACACAGAATTGTATGCCTTTACTCAACAAAAAATGGGGCAAGTTATTTACCTTATATCTGAAATAATCAACATCTCCCTCTGGCACCTCACTAGATCTTTTCGTGTTTGATGCTACTTTTCCAGCCATATGTTGGTTACATTATCTTCTCCTATGTAAATTACAATGGATTGGTGCACTCTGCTGGGGGGATGGGGAGGTAGGGATATGGGGGGAGGCGTTACTTTTAAGGGGTGTTTGTTTATACTTTATTTATCCCAACAGTATTCTTGTTACATTACACTGGCTGTATTGATTGTATTGTCTGTTTGTATTAAACTAATAAAGCTTATTCAATTTCAAAAAAAAATGTGAGCATCCCAACATTTTGTGTTGAAAGTCATGTTCTCCTGTTGGTGACAATATTGTCTGCAGCACTGAAAATTCTCTCTGAGTGTGCACTTGCAGGTGGGCAACTGAAATTTTCAACAACTGTGTCAAACTGGGCTAAATGGTCTTTTATTGGTACCAGTACAATATAGGATTGTCTTCTGCTAATAGCACATTCTCATCCAGTTAATCCAGCATCATTTTATTTTCTGGAATCTCAGGCACCACTGTGTCAGAAAGTGATTTGCCATGCTGTTTCATCAAGTTATTGTCACGTAGTTATTCCTAGAGTGGTTTGTCATAAATGTCTGTCTTTCTGTGGGCTACAACAGCAGCAACAGTAGCATCAGCAGGACTTAGCTGGATTTGTATTTTTTATCATGGTGCTTTTTCCCCCGAGCTGCCACCCCCCTGTATTTTAGATTCTCAACTCCAGTTGGAATTGATTAGGGGTCTGGGTGCAGGACCGGAAGACAGCATGCCCCTGTCTCAGGCATACCAACACAGTGACCTGTCGGCACAGTGTAGATTTTGCTGACAGGTGTGTATTTCACTGTGTTGGTGTTGCCATAAGGGGGTGCATACCCTTCAAACTGTATCAAACAATACATCTGAGGACTGGTAGTCAAGACTATTTGACATGGTGTCAAAACTATCTAAACAAAAAAAATTTTGACAGAATGAGATTTGATATACATTTGCATTATCAAGCACAAATGATACCGTGGGAAAAAATTAAAGAGCAACGAAAGTTTAACTGCGATGAAAACTGTCATCTATCTACTAGCCATCTATTGTTAGATTGTAAGCTGTTATCAGATCTTAGAACCAAATGGCTTCATCCAGTGATCTGTAACATTTCTGGTAGAAGGAAGAAAGACATTGTACAACAGTTTATCGAGGGCAATGATATGCTATATTCCTGTGCTGCTATTCATTTTTATCTGGGAGCATGCAATAATATGAAACATTAGGTGTATTCTTAATGTAAATAATACATGTATATGATTTTAAATGAGTGTTCATATCTGTGTACTTTGTAATTTAAAAAAAGTGTTTCTCTTTTTGAATATATACTTGTACCTAATAAAATGTACTTGCTTACTTCTTCCTCTACCATGTAACCTGGTCCATCAGTCTCACCTGTGTCTTTATCTGTTGTTATTTTAGATGCTTGTGTTTCCCCTTGTCATTGTATGACCTCTTTCTCTTTTTACCACCATGTTTGGTCTTGCTTGACTTCTTACGAACACCTTCTCCAAGTCCCACTCTTATCTGTTCTACTTCCTCCTCCTACCCAGAATAGCTGCTGCTATAACTTTCATTGGGAATGTAATCACAATCAGAATATCTGTCCCCAAGTTCTGCCAAATCACTTTACTCCTCCTCTTCCACTTGTGTCATTACCTGACACGCTCCTTTCTTTTTCCTGTTTTGTACAATGATTGCTAATGTTGCAAACCTTGCAGTGTCACTGAGTGGTTCCTACAATGTGCGATGCTTTATGGATTGTTTGACTTCATTTTTCTCTACAGTTATGATTCCCATTGAGACAAAGTGTCTATGACCAAGCCTTCAGCACTTTGGTTTTTCATTGATGAGAATGGATGATCCCATGCATTATCTCCTTGGCCTCTCTGTTGCTCCATTTCCCAGAGCTTGCTACAGGACTCAGTCTCTTGTGTGATGAATACTTTTTTATCATATTTTGTTTTTAATTTTGTTTTATTCTTATTTAATGCTATACCACCAAGGACTGCCAGTTGCCATTCTCTGACTCACTGCCAACTGGCACACACATTCCCTATGCCCAAATCACACTGCAATAGCACAGCTCAGAATGACACATACACAAAGGCTTCCACAGGACTCAGGAGGAAGAAGGAACTGCAGCAACTTGGGGGAATGTGAAGACTTCCACAAGGAAAAAATCAAGCATTTGTCAATGCCAAATGTTTGCTTGATTGTATTTGCTGTGTAACATGGTTGGAAACATAGAATGTGTTAGTAGAAAAGGACCAGTTGGGTAATCTAGTCTGCCCAATTTTCCCTCCCTATTATTACAACCTGGACCCCATTTGGTCACACATGCCCTCCCTCCTGTTTTACCTCAGTCATTATACCTTTGTGATTATCCCTTGCCTGCATGAAGCAAAGCACTGTCTTTGCCCTCACCACCTCTTCTGGCAGATTGTTCCAGGTGTTCTCCATCCAGTCTGTGAAGAACTAGTTCCTACCATCTCTCTTAAACCTTCCACCCACCAAGCTTCATAGCATGCCCTGTATTCTGGATTACATGGGGATGTTACATTGTGGAAAATAATATCCTATCATTTTATTTTCTGTTTCCATACTGGACCATAAATGTTCACCTGGAATAAAACTAGGCTTTTTTAAAGACACCTTTCTAAACTGGTTGGTTAGCTGCAAATATAATGTATAGGCAGAATGGATTTTTTTAGTAATTAAAGCATTAATGGCCAACTGTTAAAGCACTTCTGTAACATGAGTGGCTCACTTTGATTGACTTATCATGTTGTAAACATTATAAATGAGGCATAAACACAAGGTCACAAGATTTATGTCATAGAAAGCGTTAGCCTTGTATCATCATACCACTCAACAGTCCCTCATTATGAGGAACGTCCCTCATTTCCCCTAAAAAGTGCTGTGTCCCTCATCTGTCCCACACAGGAAAGTTGCTGCCCACACAGAGCTGGTGCTGCAAACTTAAACTTTTAAAGTAGAAATTCAGGATATTATAATTTACTAAATCACAATTAAACTTTTTACAATACTGGTTTCCACAGTGTATGGAGTATATAGTATATCTCTATCTCTGATGATGAAGTTGATGATGTGTCCCACATTATGATGGCCAATGTCCAACATTGTCCCATATTTCCATAACAGAAATTTTATTTTTTATTTATTTTATTGAAGTCTAGGTATTACACCCTTTGAGTCAGGGACTCTTTTTCAAAAGTTCCATGTCAGTACAAAGTGTGGCAGGCAAGTGTTACAGACATCATAAACAATTACAGTAATTACACACAAAGAGAAAATTATACAATAGGAGCTATTACAAATGCTCCACATCAGTCTAAAATGTGGCAGACAAGTGTTACAGACATCATGAACAATGACAGTAATTATACACAAGGAAAAAATTATACAATAGGGAGTTATCTAATAACCATGCAATACAATAAGCATTGTTAATTGCCATGGGAATAGCCAAAAGTTCTGAAATAAGCCTGAGGAGAAAAAATAAATATTGGAGACAGGAGCAATGGAGCAATGGAGGAGAAGTGAGAAACAGGCCCAGGAAGTGGACCAATGGAGAGCTGGAAAAATAGTAGCGATCAGAAAAGCTGCCCAATTGGTGTTGTAGTGGGGCTAAGTGCAGGAGAGGAAATAGTAGGAGGGTTACAACAGTGTTAGAGGCAGTCACAGTTTGATGAAAATCAGGATGTGGTCCTGCAATACTCTTTTGAAAGGGCCCAATCTGGGTATGGCTAGGAGGCAACAGGAGATGGAGTTCATCCATAAACGAGCCCTGTATTTGAAGGACCTTTGACCTGGGTGATTCTATTGAAGGAGACTTGTAAAGCAGTTTTATCAGTGTGTCTGGTCAAATGCCTGTGTTGCCCTGGAGAGAGGAGAAGGGTATAGTCAATGGGTGAGTGGCCCATAGAGATTTTTTTTTGCTAGTAGGCAAGTCTGATAGTAGAGACACCCTTGGAAATTTAGCCAGGCTGAGCATTGATAGAGATTGCAGGTATGCATCAACCTGTCACAGCCAGTGGCCAGGTGGCAGAATTTTAAGGCAAGTTTAATTTTACTCAAGGCAGAGTTTGAGGCAGACCCATAGATGACTATACCATAGTCTGCCAGGGACAGAATAGAGCTGGAGATAGCCAGTCTAAGAGCAGCAAGGGGAGGCAGGACCTAATTCTGTAGATGAGGACAATTCTGGCATTAACTGCAGAGCAGGTAGCGGTAATGTGTTCATGGAAGGAGAGTTAATGCAGTGGTGGACACACCATTGGCTATGGGCATACCATGGTGGTTGGGTAGCAACCTGGCTATCTGTGTGGTCTGTAATGTGGTTGGGATCGAAAATTCATCAAGCCCCAACAGATGTAAGAAAAGTTTTAATCCATTGACATTTATCACTTTTATAATGTAGTTATCCCTACAAATGTTAACAGAAGCAGTTTGATACAGAAAATGATGCAACGGTAACTGCCATCTTGTTTTTGGACATGTGACCCAGCGGATGTAGCTATGGGTACAATCTAGGGCTTTGATTTACTCATTCCTTCCCTGTCATGTAAAATGGACTACTTTTACTTTTATTTTTGAATTTATTAGGATGCACCCATAATGCAATAGGTGGACACCCATTGGCCAACTCTGGGCATACCTGGGTGGTTGGTTATGGCACCTGGCTATCTGCAAGTGGGTCTGTAATGTGAAATTAGGGATCAGAAAATTCATCCAAGCCCTGCAGATGTATGAAAATGAGTAATCCATTGACATTTACCAATTGTATAATGTTGTTATCTACAAACGTATAACAGAAGCAGTTTGATAGAAAATGTTTGAATGGTGTCAGCCATCTTGTTTAGTCATGCTGACCCAGGGGATGTAGCTATAGGTACAGTCTATTGTAATTTGCCACTCAACACCTGTCATATAAAACAGGCTACATCTTACTTTGCTTTCCTCAATTGTTGGAATGTAACCCATAATGCAATAGGTGGACACCCCATTGGTCAACACAGGTATACCAGGGGTATTTGGGTATGGCACCCCAGCTATATGCTGGTGGAGTCTATAAAAGTAAAATTAGTGATCATAAATTTCATCCAAGCCTCTGGCAGATGTAAGAAAAGGTGTAATCCATTGACATTTATGACTTTTTATGATGTAGTTATCACAATAAATGTATAGAAACTTGATTTGATGAAAATGATTGAACAATGTAGCCATCTTGTTTTTTTTTAGTCATATGACCCAGGATATATTTATAGGTACAGTCCGGCCTCGATTTACTCATTCACTTCTGTCATATAAAACAGGCTACTTTTACTTTTACTTTTTTGAATTTATTGTCATGCACCCCATAATGCAATAGGTGGACACCCCATTGGCCAGCATGGGCACTACAGGAATTGGTTGGTTATGGCAACCCGCTATCTGCAGGTTGGTCAATAATGAGGAGAATTAGGGATCAGAAAAATTCATCCAAGCCCCAACAGATGTAAGAAAAGGTGTAATCCATTGACATTTGTTAACTTTTATAATGTAGTTATCCCTACAAATGTGTAACAGAGCAGTTTGATACAGAAAATGATTGAGCGGTAGCCACCATCTTGTTTTTGGTCACTTGACCCAGGGATGTAGCTATGGGTACAGTCTGGGCTTGACTTACTCATTCTTTTCTGTCATGTAAAACAGGCTACTTTTTACTTTTACTTTTTGAATTTATTGGCATGCACCACATAGTGCAATGGTGGACACCCCAGTGGCCAACATGGACATGTTAGGGGTGGTTGGGTATGGCACCCTGGCTATTTGCAAATTGGTCTGTAATGTGAAATTAGGGATCAGAAAATTCATCCAAGCCCCTGCAGATGTGAAAATGTGTAATCCATTGACATTTACCACTTTTATATGTTGTTATCCTACAAGCGTGTAACAGAAGCAGTTTGTTACAGAAAATGTTTGAATGGTGTCAGCCATCTTGTTTTTTGTCATATGACCCAGGGGATGTAGCTATGGGTACAATCTGATCTTTGATTTATTCATTAACGTCCCCTTCATGTAAAACAGGATACATCTATTTTTCTTTCTCAGTTTATTGGTATGCTAACCCATAATGCAATAGGTGGACACCCCTTGGCCAGCATGGACATAACTGGGGTTGGTTGGATATGGCACCCAGCTGTCTGCAGGTGGGTCTGTAATGTGAAATTAGGATCAGAAATTTCATCAAGCCTGCAGATGTAAGAAAAGTTGTAATCCATTGAGATTTACCAGTTTTATAATGTAGTTCTCCTACAAACATGTAACAGAAGCAGTTTGATACAGAAAATTATCAAATGGTAGCTGCCATCTTGTTTTGGTCATGTGACCTAGGGATGTAGGATATGGGTCAGTCTGGGCCTTGGTTACTCATTCCTTCTGTCATGTATAAAACAGGCTACTTTTACTTTTACTTTTTTGAATTTATTGGCATGCACCCACAATGCAATGAGTGGATACCCCATTGGCCAGCATGGGCATACTCAGGGTGGTTATTATGGCACTTCGGGGTTATCTGGCAAGGGTCTGTAATGGTTTAGGGTTCAGAAAATTCATTCACGCCCTGCAGTAGAAGTAAGAAATGTGTAATCATTGACATTCACCACTTTTATGTGTTGTTATCCTACAAATGTGCAACAGAAGCAGTTTGATACAGAAAATGTTTGAATGGTGTCAGCCATCTTGTTTTGGTCATGTGACCCAGGTGATGTAACTATGGGTACAGTCTGTGCCTTGATTTACTCATTCACTTCCCATCATGTAAAATCAGGCTACACTACTTTTCCTTTCTCAATTTATTGGAATGTAACCCATAATGCAATAGGTGGACACCCCATTGGTCAACTGTGGGTATACCAGGGTGGTTGGGTATGGCACCAGCTATATGCTGGTGGGTCTATAAAGTAAAATTAGTGATCATAAATTTCATCCAAGACTCAGCAGATGTAAGAAAAGGTGTAATCCATTGACATTTACCACTTTTATAATGTAGTTATCACAATAAATGTGTGAGAGAAGCAGTTTGATACAGAAAATAGTTGAATGAGTAGCCGCCATCTTGTTTTTGGTCATGTGACCCCGCGGATATAGCTATGGGCATAGTTCATGCCGATTTACTCATTCTCTGTCATGTAAACAGGCTACTTTTACTATTCCTTTTTGAATTTATTGGCATGCACCCCATAATGCAATAGGTGGTCACCTCATTTAGCCAGCATGGACATACCAGGGGAGTGGTTGGGTATAGCACCAGCTATCTATAGGAAATGGGTCTGTAATGTGAAATTAGGGATCAGAAATTTCATCCAAGCCACTGCTGCCATAAGAAAGGTGTAATCCATTGACATTTCCTGCTTTTATGATCTAGTAATCTCACAAGGTCACAAGCATTTTGACAGAAAATGGCTGGATTATATGAATTCATCTTGTTTTTAGTCATGTGACCCTGGGTAGGTAGCTATAGGTGTAATCTGGCGCGATTTACTCATTCACTTCCCTATCATGTGAAACAGGCTACTTCTTACTTTTTCTTAATGTATTTTGTGACGTGTTCCCCCATAATCCAATAGGGTACCACCTATAGGCCAGCATGGCCCTACCATAGGTGGTCCGTTCTGGTCACTCATAATCTGTAGGTAAGAAACCAATGTGAAATTTGTGTTTATATAAAGAATTTGTAGCCCGAAAGTGAAAAGTTAGTTACATTTTAGACAACAATTTTTTATCAGTGATGGAACCCGATCTTAACGTTTTACAAATTTCAATATTTTTGCGAATACAAATTCGCAAAAACAGTCGAAATTCACTAAATAAACATATATATCTCCAAATGTCTTTGTTGGAAACGTTATATTTTCACTTTGAATTATAGTTGTGTTAGTTTCTTACTACCTTGACAAAAAAAGTTTACCAGGGAATTAAGAAAAATTATGTAGTAACGTCATAACCGATAAGTGTACAAACCCAGTGAAAAAACCTCTGGCAGCAGGGATATGCAATTTTCAGAAAAACCTTGGCAGTGTAAGGGTTAAACAAGTCTGCTCTATATTAGCTGCTTGGTATATCTGGCTTTAAGGTGTAATCAGCAATTAGCTCCAAATACCACCATATTAAACAAGTCTGATCTATATTAGCTGCTTGGTATATCTGGTTTTAAGGTGTAATCAGCAAGGCAACTCTAGGAAAACCAGTGAGTCCCTAGCTTTACACTTCAGCATTAGTAGCACAAAGAGAAGCAAAAAACAAGCCCACCCAGTGGTGAACAGGGAACAAAGTTCATAAAATAGAAGTGTTCATCAGGTAGCACCCCTCTGCAGGCGTCCAGACGAAGAGAAGAGGCTCTCTTTACCTTGAAAGTTTTCAGGCTGGAGATTCGGCTTCCTCAGCCACTCAGGTGAGCTGCTTGTGTTGCTTCAGTTGCTTGATTGTCCCGAGTGCCTAGCTTGGGGGGAGCTGCCTATGTAGTGGAGAAAACACAGCCTCTCATTACTATACAGCGGGAGAATATGTTGTGACTTACAAAGGAGCTCTACTCTAAATAAACAGGGCTATTCAAAATGAAAGTCACACTAGGACCCAGCTAACCTAAATGCCTTCAGTTACAGCACAATTAAGCTCTAATGCCACCATATTAAACAAGTCTGCTCTATATTAGCTGCATGGTATATCTGGCTTTAAGGTGTAATCAGCAATTAGCTCCAAATACCACCATATTAAACAAGTCTGATCTATATTAGCTTCTTGGTATATCTGGCTTTAAGGTGTAATCAGCAAGGCAACTCTAGGAAAACCATTGAGTCCCTAGCTTTACACTTCAGCATTAGTAGCACAAAGAGAAGCAAATAACAAGCCCACCCAGTGGTGAACAGGGAATAAAGTTCATAAAATAGAAGTGTTCATCAGGTAGCACCCCTCTGCAGGCGTCCAGATGAAGAGAAGAGGCTCTCTTTACCTCAAAAGTTATCAGGCTGGAGATTCGGCTTCCTCAGCTACTCAGGTGAGCTGCTTGTGTTGCTTCAGTTGCTTGATTTTCCCGAGTGCCTAGCTTGGGGAGCTGCCTATGTAGTGGAGAAAACACAGCCTCTCATTACTATGCAGCGGGAGAATATGTTGTGACTTACACAAAGGAGCTCCACTCTAAGCAAACAGGGCTATTCCAAAATGAGGTCACACTAGGACCCAGCTAACCTAATGCCTTCAGTTACAAGCACAATTAGCTCCAATACCACCATATTAAACAAGTCTTCTATATTAGCTGCTTGGTATATCTGACTTTAAGGTGTAATCAGCAATTAGCTCCAAATACCACCATATTAAACAAGTATGATCTATATTAGCTTTTTGGTATATCTGGCTTTTAAGTGTAATCAGCAAGGCAACTCTAGGAAACCATTAGTCCCTAGCTTTACACTTCAGCATTAGTAGCACAAAGAGAAGCAACAACAAGCCCACCCAGTGGTGAACAGGGAACAAAGTTCATAAAATAGAAGTGTTCATCAGGTAGCACCCCTCTGCAGGCATCCTGATGAAGAGAAGAGGCTCTCTTTACCTCGAAAGTTATCAGGCTGGAGATTCGGCTTCCTCAGCTACTCAGGTGAGCTGCTTGTTTTGCTTCAGTTGCTTGATTTTCCCGAGTGCCTAGCTTGGGGTGAGCTGCCTATGTAGTGGAGAAAACACAGCCTCTCATTACTATGCAGCGGGAGAATATGTTGTGACTTACACAAAGGAGCTCCACTCTAAGCAAACAGGGCTATTCCAAAATGAGGTCACACTAGGACCCCGCTAACCTAATGCCTTCAGTTACAAGCACAATTTGCTCCAATACCACCATATTAAACAAGTCTGCTCTATATTACCTGCTTGGTATATCTGGCTTTAAGGTGTAATCAACAATTAGCTCCAAATACCACCATATTAAACAAGTCTGATCTATATTAGCTGCTTGGTATGTCTGGCTTTAAGGTGTAATCAGCAAGGCAACTCTAGGAAAACCAGTGAGTCCCTAGCTTTACACTTCAGCATTAGTAGCACAAAGAGAAGCAAATAACAAGTCCACCCAGTGGTGAACATGGAACAAAGTTCATAAAATAGAAGTGTTCATCAGGTAGCACCCCTCTGCAGTCGTCCAGACGAAGAGAAGAGGCTCTCTTTACCTCGAAAGTTATCAGGCTGGAGATTTGGCTTCCTCAGCTACTCAGGTGAGCTGCTTGTGTTGCTTCAGTTGCTTGATTGTCCCGAGTGAGGCTGTGTTTCAAGAGGCAGATGAAGAAGATGTAACAATTAGATCTTCAATGTTACTCCAGAGACACGAAGCTGAATTGTGAAATGCTCAGCATTTTCTGGTGTCAAACAATCGTGTCAGTAATGAAGTTACCAGCTGAACTAAACAATCATTCTGAACAGACCCTAGTCTGAGGGCAATTCATATACTTCTTTGCAATGTTTTCCAAAGCAGGCCACATATTTTGTTTGGATTTCCAGCACTGGAAAGGATCAGCATTTCAGCTGATAGTGGGCTCTGCTAGGTACATTTCAACAATGGTCTTTTCTGAGGCTGTGTTTCAAGAGGCAGATGAAGTAGATGTAACAATTAGATCTTCAGTGTTACTCCAGAGACATGAAGCTGAACAAAGTGACTGCGAGACAGTGCTATGTTTGGCTGGTGGTGAAGAAGATTTGGCTGCAGTGGCTGAGGAGGAAGAGGGATAACATGCCACAGCAGTAGAAAATGGGCCACCTGATGCTGTGCTGTGTCGTGAAGAAGATTCTGAATGTGGTGCTGCTGTTGTACTCTTTTCCATGACAGCACTCACTTTGTCAATTATTTCTTGTTTATCTCAAAACAACTGTCATCATCATCACTCAATAGTTGTTTCAATTTCTATTGTGGATCCAAGATTATTGCTTTAATGTAGTACTCAGAGTGAAGCATTTTACATAGTTTGTCATTTTCTTCAATTTGTTTGATCATACATCTTGTTAGATCTCATTGTATTCTGCAGGGCAACCTAAATGTGTCAACAGCACCACTGGCTGCCTGTGTAATCATGGAACTGTCTTGCTTCTCTAACTTTTCCCTAATCAGATTCAATCTGAATTTTACAATTTTTATTAGGTGTATCACCTGGCTGCAAGTTGCTGTGTTGCTCTAACCTCCCTGGTGATTTGCTCAAATGGCTGGAGCAGGAAAATTAGAAACTCAAGCATGGCCCAGTGTGGTGGAGTAACATAGATGTCTGCATCACCAAAATAATTTTCCAAGGTGTATTGCCTGACAGCTTTCTTTCATTCCAGCAGCCTTTGGAACATATAAAAGGGCAAATTCCATCAAGTAAAAATGCATTGGACCAATCTTTGCAAAGGTAAACTGTGCTCCTACTGTATTTTTTCAAATAAGTGATAAGCTTTGCTTGAGTAACTGAAATGAGTGCATATTCTTTTAGCAGTGCTAATGAGAGGCTTGATCTCCCTGTCTTCATTGAGAAAACCACAAACTATTATGTTTAAGCAATACACAAAGCAGCAGATGTGAACAAAGCCCCCACCTCCAAGGCCTTCCTTATATTGGATCCATTATATGCAACTATAAAGCTAATTGGTAGCCCCTGTGAAGTGAGCCATTGAGTATTGGTTTTCAGAGCTCTTCATCGATGTATGAGGTATGTTCAGATGGAAAATAAAACATTCTTAGAACAGCAAACTGTGATGCTTCACTGTCCCCCAGTCCCACTTGAATTATTGAAACATGCCCAATGTGCCATGACAAATATGAAGGGTTCAGACTCAAAGCTTGTCCAGATATCTGTTGTGAGATGCACCACCCTCTCAACAGCATTGCACCAGATGTGTCTTCATTTTTTACATTTGACATTGTAAAGATCTGGAATCCCTGTTGTCGAGAAGCATTTCCACAAAGGTATACTATATCGAGGTTCGATGTACTCAAGCAGCCACCTGAATCCTTTATGTTCAACCATGTTGTATGGTAGCAAATCAACAGCTATCATTTCTGAAATTTATTTGGATATTGTAACAGCAATAGTGTGATTTGAGGCATATTTGGCTTTATGCTCATATGTTTAAGAGTTGGTAAGCTGTCTCCTTGAAGAAGGAGGGCTTTTGAATTCAATCACTTTTAGTAGCAGTAGGAAGAGTCTTTTGAATGGGAGGATGTGGTGCTGGAGGTGATTCAGCAGTGCTGGGGGGATGCCACTGCTTTCATCTATGGGAGTTCCCCCTGAGTGCAGTGAACTGTCACTGTCAGTTTCTCTTTAAGACTAGAGATGGATCAAATTTAAATTTCACCGGTGAAGTGAGCTGAAGTGGCCACTTTGCGTTGTCACTCCACTACATGGAGTGGGCAGTAGGAAAGGCTCACTTCACCTTGTAATTATTACTTCGTGTTGTCATTCCATCTTAACGTGAAGTAAGGCAGAGTGGCAACATTACTGGCATCCCCCCAGTGCCCACACACACACAGTCATCAGAATTAATGTGCATCCCCAAAATGCTGCTGTCAAGTGTCCAGAAAACTCCCCAGTGCTGATGAAGTGAAATAAGAGCACAACAAGAAATACAAAGTCTCCCAGAATTAATAGCACACTCAGTCATGCATGCAGTGGACATGGTCACATCACACACAGACACCAGAATTAATGTGCATACCCAAAATGCTACTGTCTTGTGTCCAGAAAATTCCTCAGTGCTGACAGAGTGAAATGAGAGAGTAACAAGAAATGCAAAGTCTCTCAGAATTAATGGCACACTCAAGCATGTGCACAGTGGCCACACACAGTCACCAGAATTAATTTGCATCCCCAAAATGCTACTGTCTTGTGTCCAGAAAATTCCCCAGTGCTGGCGAAGTGAAATGAAAGGGTAACAAAAAATGCAGTCTCCCAGAATTAATGGTGCACTCCATCATGTGAGCAGTGTTCATACACACTCACCAGAATTAAGTTGCATCCCCAAAATGCTGCTGTCATGTGTCCAGAAAATTCTCCAGTGCTGATAAAGTGAAATGAGAGCATAACAAGAAATGCTAGGTCTCCCAGAATTAATGGCATTGGTGCACTCCATCATGTGAGCAGTGGCCACACACAGTCACCAGAATTAATGTGCATCCCCAAAATGCTACTGTCTTGTGTCCTGAACATTCCCCAGTGCTGACAAAGTGAAATGAGAGCGTAACAAGAAATGCAAGTCTCCCAGAATTAATGGTGTACTGCAAATGCACAGACAGATTAAGATTTTGCTGCACACACAAGAAATGCAGAGTCAGACGCAAAGGCACAGCATCACCTAACCAGTGCTCACAAGTCACAAATCCAAATCTGGAAAATAATACCTTTTGCCGGTTGGTGGGGAAGGGGGGTAGTGCATGGCAGTAACAACAGTCCACTACCAGTAAAGATACCACAAAAGGTATAAAAAATTCATACAGATGTGGTGGATAGCAGGTTCACACTGCTGCAATTACTTTGGCACAATAAAAGTTGTCTGATTTAATGGTACGCATCGTATACACACTCACACACACACACACACACACACACACACTACAAGTATTACGTAGCAAATTGAAAACCTTTAGCAATATAACCAAATGTTTTAAACAAACTGAAATTATACACTGCTGCACCACTACAATCAGCAAAAAATTTAAAGAATTACTGAAAATATTACTGTGTGTACATTAACACAGTTATACAAGAAAAATATAACCAAAACAGAAAGACTGCCTTTCTCTATCAGTTAATCTGCCTACACCACAGACATGCCCCTTCCCCAAAGCACACTTCACAGTACACAGACTGACTATTCTAAATTAACATTCAAAATCCACACACAGACAATAAACACTAGATGATATGAGCACAAGATGGCTTCCTACAATCGATGCACTAAATTTTGAGCAAAAAAAATGGCTCAAAGAGTCTTTTTTAACAGCTTTTAGAGGATTTGAATTGCAGAGCTCTGAGAGGAAACTCTCCATATTCCACTACACACACACTACACAGAACTGAGGCTGTGCAGAACAATTTAGAGCCTACGTGACCTGCAATCCTATGAAGCACTGCAAATTCGTCACATCACTTCTACTTGTTCAATAACAAGTAGAAGTGATGTGAAGTACATTGATTGCAATGTACTTTGCCTTAAAATTGGTGGAGAAGTGGTTTGGGGAAGGCGGAATAATGCATAGTCATTGGTTTCAATGGACTTCGTGTTCCCCATTATAACGTGAAATACTCCGCTTACGCTGTGGAGCCATGACTTCACGCGTTACTCGAATCGTTCGCTGAGCAAATTTCAGCCACTTCCCCCACCATTATTCAAGACTCACAGCTGGAGTTCTCATTAATGTTATGACACCTCTCTAGGTGTCTTTACAGTGCTGAAGTTTCCAATGCTTCTTTCTTTTTACCCCTGCTGATTGGACGTTTACAAATAGTGCATGTTGCTACCAAATCATTGGAAGCACTAATGGAGGAGTATGACCAAACAAAAGATGATATTTTTTTAGTTTTTTTTCCCAGGAAGGCATGGCACCTAGGTAACCTTTTCAGGGTCCCCCCCCCTTGGATTTTTCTTGGGCCTGTTCCTCTTGTGGTTTATTCCCACTGCCTCCCTTCCCAAACATTTCTGCCTATTTCTTCATCATCTTCAATTTCCATCTCCTCCAGTAAACCTTGTGCTGCCTGATTATTTTCTTCATTTTTATTTTTATTACATTCATTGGGTTCAACCTCAGAAGAATCAGATGAGGGTAAAGGACTGGCAGTAGCACATTGTGCAGTTCTTCCATACCATTGGGTGCCTCTGTTGGCGGTCCCACCAAGTCTTTAGTTTTTTTAACTACATAACTATTTTTTTACTTGGGACTGATGATGATCTGAGACATTCACCTTTTTTGGATTCAAGCATTCACTTGGAAGATAAAACCTTAGACATGAAAAAATCACTTTTTGGGGTTTGATGTTATTTTCCCTGTTCAGGCTGATTGCTGTGATTTGCAGTGCCATTGCCTACCTGAGAAATAGAATGTGCCTCATCAACACTTTGATCTGTTTTTTCTTATTATTCTAAACATTAAAAAAAGATCCCTCTAACTAACGTGTTGTCCTTCTGATGACTTCCACCCACAGATCAAGGATAAATTTATTGTCATGACTCATGACTGTACATAGCACACTGACAGCTCAGCAGTCCACCATCACTTCCTTCCAAGAGTACCTGACTGACTCGTACAGTACATTTAGTTACTGTTAAGTGACCAAATTCAGCAACTGTTAAGTGTGCCTCAGAATTTGAATTGGAGATGCAGACACATCTGGTGCATAGCCACATGCAGCACAATCCCACACTGGGGGTTGGTTAATGCTTATACATAATGTAACGTGATATACTATAAAACTAATGATAATTTGGAGGAATAATGGGGAATGAGTGATAATTATCATGACACTTGTGTGTACAGTAGTTGTACTTTACCTGTGGTATAGTGTAAACAGCCTGCTGCAAGTCACAAAGTCAGATTATCCCCTGGGCCAGCCATAGCCAGCAGCACAGGTGCATCAACTTGTATGTTGTTTGTCTGAACAGTATTTTTTAATACATGAAATCATCAATGAATGTTGACAAGTGAATGTGATTTGTGATTAGATGGCACAAGTCAAAGATTTATTTTGCCAGCCTGCTGCCCTTGCTCTGTATACACAGCCACACTGAAAAGCCAGGAAAAAAAACATTTATTTGGGAGTTCTGGGACTGTTACATTTCTTTTGAGCCCCCCTGCAGTCTTTCTCTCTCTCTCCCCTCTGGATGGCAGAAGTCAAAGATTTGTAATGGTGCTTTACTGGTAGACCTTGGGTTTTTCATACCAAGTGGTGGATGGAACTGTCTCACTACCAGCAGCACCAATGGCACCCTCAGCAGGTGGGATGGTAAGGAGCTGCTGACGGTTAGAATGGGGTTGGGTGGATGGAATCACCTGACAAAGAGAGGCAGGAGTCTTACACAGAGGTCAGATGAAGCAAAGATGTTTATTTGACAGGAGGGGAAGGAGGACATGGTCATACAAGAAAATACTAACAACAGAAACAACAGAGAGTATGGACAGCATTGTGGATGCCTAGGCAGTAACAAATAACATACAACTATATACTGCAAACTCTAAAATGTCTAAAACTCTATACATAGCTCTACATGCTATGTAACCACCATACAGGCTGTTTGAACATTCTATCCCACAACCCTGAGGTTCTAAGTGGAAAAAAACACCACTATAAGTCTATTGCTGTTAACGAAAGTCCATCTTTTCTTGCCGTCTTCATGCACACAGCTGAAGAATGAAGTAGCAATGGAGTAAAAGGGAGAATGGGGTTGGTATTTGGTACCAAGCTATACATAGGAGAGGTTGGAGGGGATGTGAGAGATTTTTAAACAGACCCTGATTCTTCAGCCAACCCACTCTCTAAGGTTGCCATAATACTGTAGTGCAAAATGCTGAGCTCTTCTCCAGCGCAAACCCTTGACTTGGGCTGCCAAGGATGGAGGAACAAAGACTTGGCATTGAATCCACTTGAAAGGATTGCCAAGGGTGAAGATCTGCTGCAAATTCCCCAGCACAAGCCCTCGACCAGGGCTGCCAAGGGTGAAGGAACAAGTGCTTGGCATCAAATCCACTTGCAAGGATTGCCAAGGATGAAGATCTGCTGCAGTTTTCCCCAGCACAAACTGTCTACCAGGGCTGCCAAGGATAAAGAAACACTGAAGCTTCTTTGGTGAAAGATCCACAGAAGGACCACTAAGATCACGTTGAATCCCAGAAGACAACACAGTGCAAGCAAGGCAAAACAAGCAGGAAGAGTAGGATGCAGGGTGAAAATCAAAGTCCTGTACTGTCCAGAACCAGACAAAACAACACACCAGCGGACGTGGATACACACTGGTCACATCAGACTCGACTTTCAGCGAATGACTGGGAGTGACAGATGAAGCTTCTTCCTGGATGTTCCTCTTTCAGACTGACTGAAACACAAGGAAACTAGAACCGGTGGTCGTGAATCACAAAAGGTGGCATTGATTTTGACCAACGATGGACAACAGGGAGGGATGTTGCTGTAAAGTTCTTCACTGGCTGAAAACTACTTCAGTGAAGAATCAGCTGTAAACAACCCAACCAGAGTGTTGCAACAGAAGACTGAGTCCATACCCATTCAATTGGCACTAAGAACACTGGTGAATACACTTTTCACTGCACTAAGGCATTTGGTTGCTGCTAGGGCAATTTGCCAGGAGCAGTGGCAAATTGCTGAAATCCAGGGCAACTGTTCATTGCAGGGGCAATTTGCAAGAAGCAAGGGCAAATTGCTGAAATCTGGGGCAATTTTTCATTGCAGTGGCAATTTACCAAAGTCAAGGCAATAGTCCATAGTTGGGACAAATATCCAGAGTCCCAGGGCAATTGTTCATGGCAGGGGCAAATAACCAGAATCCCAGTACAATACAGTCTTGGTGGAGTCACGTTATTCAGGGTGCCGAGTAGCATTCTCCTCCATGAGCTCCTGCCCTCCGCTCTGTTTTATAAAATTTAAATTTCATTTCTGAAGCGGTGAACTATCTTACTTGCTGTAGGAACCTTTTCTGCAACCGGTGTTTACACCCACAAGGGGTAGATGGAGATAGAAATTAAGAAAAGCCTTCCCAAACATACCCCTCCAGCGACTCCCGAGAAGGCCCTGAAGAAGACTAAGGCCTCTACTGTACTACAGTTGCAGACTATTGGTGCCGGGAACGCAGATTCAGAGCCTCTTACCCTCGCCAGGTTTCTCGAAGAATTTCAGCCCTTCAAATCTGAAATACAGACGATTCTGGGGGAAATCAAAAGTATGTCTAACGCTGTGGAATCCCTATCACAGAGGACGTCTGACAACAAGGCTCACATACACTCGCTAGAGCGCAAGCAAGACCAATTTAGTCCTGAACTGGTGGCCATGCGGCAACGATTAGCCAAGATGGAGAATAAGGTCGAAGACCTTGAGGGCCGTAGCTGTCGCAGTAATGTGGTATTAATAGGCTTGCCAGAACGTGAAGAAGGTGTAGACCCGATCAAATTCGCTAGGAAATTCATAGAGAGAATAGCAGGTCCATCTCCATTCGGCTCTGACTATATAATTGAAAGAGCCCATAGAGCACTCCGACCAATGCCACCGCAAGGAGCTGCCCCTAGAACTTTTATTTTTCAATTTCTGAATTACCAGGAGAGGCAGCATTTTTTATCCAAAGTGAGGGAAACCAAGGACCTTATGTGGGAAGGATCCAGGATAAGGGTCAAGCAAGATTTACCCCTGTCAGTGTGCCAGAAACGGGCCACTTATCATGTAATAGTCACAAAGCTAATAGCAGCAGCCATCAAATTCAAGATGAGTTATCCAGCCAGATTGCAAGTGCTTGTGGCAGGCTCCTGGTCTACATATTACGATGCGGAGTCCGTTGCTGCCGGTCTCAAGATTGCATTCCTAGATTTATTCCATAATCCCTGAGGTAGGGGTTGGATATGGCTGAATGGGAATCCATATAACAGAGCTGATTGCCTGTCAAGGTTTTAATTAAAAGAGTCTGGCATTTGTTTGGGGCTTTGCTGGTCTTCCCTGAAGGATCGTATGCATTATCCATGAATCCGGAAGGTCAGGGGTACTGTTTACCTTGAGAGTTTTGCAACCTCAGTTATGTTTGTACCACCTTGTCACTCAAGTAAAAATATGCTGCATCTGCTTCACCAGTATTGTGCTCTACCTGCTGAGGTAAAGGGGAATATATCTCAGCCAATAATTTCCTCCTTTTCCTTTTCCCTTCCTGCATGTACTGCAACACTCGTGTCAATCCATCCAGCTTTCTTTTTCTGCACCTAATGGGGACTTTCCATGTTATCGATTGCGTTTGTGGGACTGGGTTTAAGAATCTGAGGAAGATGTGAATGCGGTTCACATAAAGTGTTTTAAGGTTTTGTTTTTTGAACTCTATGCTTCTGTGCCTTAATTCAGACCTGTTTGAAGAAATTTAGAAATGTGGGACAATGCAACCTTCCTCACCAGTGACCAATTACTGCCCGTTCTGTAACCCAAATCTGCAATATGGACTTTTCATCACTAGATGGCACCAAAGACTGTATGTGATGTAGAATCCCATAAACAGACTTTACGTTGGGTTTACACTTGGAAAGGTCTCTTGCCTGTTACTGAATACAAGGAAATAGCGATTGAAGGGGGCAATTAACATAAGTCTTACTTGGTTTGTTATATAATGAAGAGAGATTACTTTATTGGAAGAGGGGTTGACTAGATGCCTTTAGATAAAGACCTCACTTTTTTTTCGCTTGATTAATAGTGTTAAGATAAATGCCTTCTCCCATTTGTTTGAGCTCTATCCTGAGGTTGGTACAGTGTTTAGGTCTAATTGCTATCCTCAAGCTGTATGGCTTGGTGGGTTTAATATTTTTTATGGTTCATATATTTGGACACTGGTGTACTTAATACAAGTGTTGTTAATTTGAAGTTATTCACTGGTTTATCAGGTCAGAAATGTTTGTTGTAGTAGAATAGCTAAACCAATTGTTGAGAGTGGGGGGAGGGGCGGTAGGGGGATGTATAAGTGAGCTGTTTATCATGTACCAGGAGATATGGGGGTGGGAGTGGGAGGGGTTGGGGTTTGTCGAATGCTATTGGGGTTATTTTCTTGGGGTTTTATATTGGGTTCAAGGGGGGAATCGGTTGGGTGGGAGGTGGGTGGGTAAGTGCAGCATATACTCAACAAATGGTAGTAGTAAGACCATAAGTAAGCATATGTGTTTTTTTTTATGAGGTATTCTAGGTCTCCAAAGGGTAATGGCTAGGAATATTCATTGTATCACTTGGAATGTTAAAGGGCAAGGCATAAGATCAAACAATATCAAATTCTGAAATATTTAAACCATTTAAAAGCAGAAATTATGTTATTACAGGAGACGCATTTACTCAATATTGAAGCAGACAAGATGAGGCAACAACAGGTGGGGCAGATTTTTGCTGCACAAGGCACTACCCAAAGTAGAGGGGTCCTGATTCTTTTACATAGATCTATCCCTTTTCAACCTCTCAAAACTATTTCCGACCCTTTTGGGAGGTTTTTATTTGTAAAGGGTAAATTACATACTTTTGACATTGTTCTGGGCAGTGTCTATGGCCCTAAAATGGATACTCCAGGGTTTTTTGTTAAAATACTGGAAGTTTTGAATTCATTCCTCGATATCCCTATGATAATAGGGGGTGATTTTAATTTGGTATTCGATCAGTCCGTAGATAGGTCAGGCCGATTCCGTCAAGGCCTCTCACCCGCTCAACGGGCCTTCAGGGACTTGTTAGACTCCACTGGGTTATGTGATGTGTGGCATGTACTTCACCCCAAAAATAGGGTATACATATTTGTTTCGCCAGTACATGGCACCTCCTCCCAGATCGATTACATTTTTATTTCTCAAAATCTTTTACCAGGAGTTGTGGATTCTAATATTGTTTCAGACCCGCCGTCAGACCATTCCGCAGTAACCTGTCAACTGTCAGTCTTGTCATTACCTCAGAAGGGAAGTACATGGAAGCTGAATAATCAAATTTTGAAGGAACCGGATAAGGTTGAATATATAGCATCTCAAATACAGCAGTTTGTGGCTTTAAATAATAATTCTATAGGGTGACCCGATATGGAATGGGGGGCTCTTAAAGCTTTTTTGAAGGGGATTATAATTGGCTTAACCTCAAAAAGGAAAAAAGAGAGGAAAAATAAAACTTCCTGTCTTTTGTCTCAAATTAGGAGTATGGAATCCAGTCTTTCCCCAGCCTCTTCAGAGACTTTTAGGCAGGACTTAGTCAAACTGAGGTATGCTTACCTTGACTTGTTAAGGGAGCAAGCCAAATTTGCCATCTTAAGAACGAATGCAGTTTACACTGACCAAGGGGAGAAGGCTGGGCAGATGTTAGCAATGCATGTTAAACAACAAGAGACCGCCAGATTCATTGCTGCAGTTCGGTCTTCAGAGGGTGACTCCCTTAAAACTTCACCTTCAGAGATAGTACATGAATTTAGCTGTTACTTTCAGGACTTATATGGTCCCATGTTAACTCCCCCCTCAGAGGAGTATTTGAGGGACTTATATTTACCTTCCCTCACCAAGTCTCAGCAAGCTACGTTAACTTCTGCTATCTCTGAGGATGAAATAGAAAGGGTAATTAAATCTCTTCCATCTGATAAAACTCCTGGCCTGGATGGGTTTACCTCTAACGTTTAAAAAGTTTTTTCCAAGCAACTAATTCTCATTTTATTGCCGCTTTTCCAATTTCTTCTTTCTGGTCAAGTGACTGATTCCTCCCTTTTTGAAGCCCTGATCGTTTTACTGCCCAAGCCAGATAAGCCACATGACCTGGTCTCTAGCTATAGACCGATTTCCCTACTTAATCATGATATTAAAATTTTAGCCAAATTACTCGCTGTTCGTGTGAGCCTAGTTCTTTCTTCTATAATAGGGGAGGAGCAGGTTGGTTTTATGAAAGGTAGATCATCAGCTGACCACCTGCGAACTCTGGCTCACGTCTTTTCGGCCTCCAAGGATGCCACTCTCCCGATGGCTCTGGTCTCCCTGGATGCCGAAAAGGCTTTTGATAGGGTCTATTGGAACTATCTGTTTGCAGTGATGGAGGCATTTGGTTTTCCCAGGAAATTTTGGAACTGGGTTCACTCATTATATTTACTACCCTCAGCTAGAATTTTCTGCAACTGGGTGATCTCAGATCTGATTAAATTATTTGTGGGAACTAGGCAAGGGTGTCCCTTGTCCCCACTGCTTTTTAACATATACCTAGAGCCCCTTATTCGGGGATTGATGAGAGCTCAAGATATCTCAGGTATTTCCCTAAATGGTTACAAAGTCAAGGTTGCAGCATATGCAGATGACTTCCTCTTGCAAATAACGAATCCAGTTACATCCATTCCCCCTATTCTCAAGATAATAGAGGATTTTAGCAAGGTTTCTAATTATAAACTTAATATAGGTAAAACCCTGGTTTTTCCTCTTAATCATAGAGTCTATAAACAAGAAATTACCACATTTGGGCTGGTGGAAGTCTGATTCTATTAAATATCTCAGAATCATTCTGACACGAAATATGGTTCGACTTAAGCAGTTAAATTTAGATTCACTGGTTCATAAGATAGACCAAGATCTTCGCAGGTGGACCCTACTTCCTCTCTCTCTTTATGGGGTAGGAGTAACCTAATTAAAATGAATGTTTTTCCACCTTTTTTACCCACTTAACATGTTGAATATTGGGCTTCTGATGTCTTGGTTTAAAAAAGTCCACAGTATGTTTTCCAATTTTGTATGGGGGTATAAGAAATCGAGGATGGCATTCCACAAGTTGGCTGCACCCAAGGGAAGAGGAGGTTTAAGGCTTCCACATCTTGGACTGTATTATTGGGCCAGTCAGGCCAATAAATATCTTACGTGGCTGGTAATGGACCAATTTTCAGCTCTATCCTGTTATATCCCGGTATGGCTAAGAGTGGAATTAGCCATTATCAAAAAGCATGGATACCTTCCCAGTGCGATGTTATATACCAAACTAGGATCCCTTCCTGAATCATTTCGCAATTCTCCCATTGCAGTATTGATTAAGGCTCATGCTCAACTGTGTGCTTTTCTCAAATATGATAATATTAAGGATTTATCTCAACCCATAAGAGGTAATCCCAATTTACAAATAGACAATAAACCACTGTCACCCTATTGGCTTCCTCAGTTAGGAAATTGTCAACTGGAAGACTTTATCACAGCTGATAGGCAGTGGTCTTCTTCAGCTGGAATCATGCACAAGTTTATGATACCAGGTAAAAGTATTTTAAAGATTTACCAGCTTCGGTATCTCCTGCTAAAAGTATTTGGAGTTATCCCACCTTCTGGAACTCATATCCGGTTTTAACCCACTTTAGCAGAATTGGCCGGCTCGCCCCATGCTGTTTCCAAACTATATAGCCACTTATTTACGTGGACATATCCTGACAACTTTGCCCCGGTAGCTTACTGGCACTCTCTCTTTCCAGATAAGGAGTTAGATTGGTCTCTTCTCTGGTACAGTTGTCATAAACTTTTGTTACTGGATAGACTTAGGCTAACACAATTTAAAATTTCACATAATATTTATTATTTCCCACAGAAACTTGCCAGACTGGGTGTTCTCTCCTCTCCGCTCTGTACAAGTTGCAAATCGCAGCCTGGAGACCTTCTTCACATCTTTTGGGAGTGTCCTAGAGTGGCTTCACTATGGGCCACTCTTAAACATAGAGTTGACCCACTTCTAGGACTTTCAGATTTGTTCACACCCAAAGTATGCCTACTGGGTGATTTCTCCTCTATTTCTGTGGTGTGTAGAAAATATCACATGGCTTTAATTTCTTTGTCTGTCAAAAAAGTGGTCCTTAGACATTGGAAAGATTCTGATAATTTAAATTATCTTGAGTGGCTCCAGGAACTCCTTGCTAATCTCAGAATGGAGAGGACTATTGCAAGCCTTTCTGATAAAATTAAGAAATTCAAGAAGATTTGGGGCCCTTTACAAACCCTATATGCTTTACAAATTTGAAACACACATTTCTCACAGTGTACACTGTAACTTTGTTGGCATAATGCTGTGCTGAAACTCTGGGGGTTAGGTGGGGGAAGGGAGGGAGGATAAGGGGAGAATGAACCATTATAGATTTTGTAATAATTTTACTCTCATTATGTCAAGTCTATTGTGGATTTGTCCTCTGTATTGTAAACTTTAATAAAAGTTGAATTAAAAAAAACAATACAGTCTTGGTACTTTGCAATCAACACAACAGTTCAGATACACATTTTCAGGAATGGACAGTCACTACATAACAGTTGTGCGCTAAACATCTTCCTTTTCCTTTGCTGATCCTTGACAACAGTACTGCACTTATTGGTTCTTTCTGGTACTAGGACCTGTCTACCCCTGGCAACCCTTGGGATAAATGTCCTTCTTTCCACTGGGCCTTCCTTGCCCTCTTTCCCACTGGACTCCTTTAAATGTAACCACGCAGTGGGTCTTTGACACCCTTCCACACCCTTGGGCTTACATTTGCCGCCCCAACATGGGCCTACTCTTCTGGGGCCTTCTCTCTATTGCTGAGCCCCTTTTACTCTCTCTGCTGGGCCCCTTGAAATACTGATGGCCTTTGCTGCCCTTCAAACCTTTAGTGGGCCTGTGATGCCCCTTTAAATACTAGGGCCTATGCTGCCCCTCTGAATATCTTCAGGCCTGATTAATGGTATAGTATGGTATGGTAAAAATGTTTTATTTATACAGTGATACAGCCATTAGGGTTCTGAAAATCCCTGTTCACAAGGCTTACCTGTTTACATTATGCAAAATTATTACAACTATACATTTATAACAATACAAGTTATAGAAAAGTACAAAACAATTCATCAGAGTTTTACAAACTCATCAATAACAGGCATGTTAGCATTTTTAGATTTACGTTAATTTCACCTATTACAACAACAACGAAAACTAAGTTCATGATTCAGGCCATTTTTAAAAACATGATCAGTAGTTGTTAGTTCACGTAAAAAATGAGGAAGACAATTCCTGCTTTTAGCTACTTGATAATGAAGGGTCATTTCACTAAATCGATTTTTTAACTTTGGTATTATTAAATCTCTAGCACCAGTTTTTCTTAAATTTAAACCATGTTTTGGTTTTTGTAATTTGTTTTTTAAGTTATCTAAAGATAGATTTTTTAAATATATTACAAACCTGATTTAGCCAGATTCCCCTAGCCCGTAAGTCTAATGGAATCCAACCCAAATCCATATACATAGTGCAATGATGAGTTTTAAAATCACACCTTGACACAAATCTTGCAAGCTTATTATAAAGTGTATCCAAGTTATTTAAATGTTTTCTTGCTGTATGTCTGTAAATATGACTTCCATAGATAATAACCGGCATTATTAATTGATTGATCATAATCAATCTTGTTTTTCTTGTCATACAATTTGATATTCGTCTCATAGCTCCAATCTTAACATGTGTTTTCTTTAATAAATTTGTTATATGATATTGGAAAGTAAGACATTGATCTATATGTACCCCTAAATATTTATATATTTCAGTTTGTTCTAAAAACTTACCCTCTTGCGTCTTTATATTTAATTTTGAAATTCCCTTGAAGTCCAATGCAAATGACATAACCTGTGTCTTTTTACTATTAACTAATAAACCCAGAGATGAAAAGTGACCTTGCATGATGCTAAATTCACTTTGTAAGTTTAGTTCTACTTCACTTGTAGTTTTTCCCTCTGCTACTAAAACCGTATCATCTGCATATAGACACATTTTTGAATATCCAATTTTCTTTGGTAAGTCATTTAAATAGACTATGAACAGGAGGGGGCCCAGGATAGATCCCTGGGGAACTCCTCTTGTTACATAGTCCACTTTTGACTGGTGTCCATTTAGGACAACAAATTGTGATCTTTTATGAAGGTATGATATAAACCAATTGCAGGTTTCTTCCTCCACCCCTATTTTCATTAATGAGTTTATCAAAATACTATGGTTTACTAAATCAAATGCTTTAGATGGGTCCACGTATACCGCACCCATGGACTTCGCTTCCCCAAGAGGGGTTGCTATGAGATCCAAAAAGTCAGTGAGTGCGGTAGCCGTGGACCTTCCCTGCCTAAAACCATACTGTTGTTGAGTCAATTTATTATATTTTTCCAAGTAGTCCATTAACTGATCATGGACAATTTTTTCAAATAACTTGGATACTGTGGGCAACAAGGCTATTGAACAGTAATTTGAGACATCCTTTGGATCTCCTCCCTTATCTATTGGTATCACTTTGGCTAATTTCCAGCTAGAGGGAAACTGTCCCTCTCTTAGACTCCAATTAAAAATGTCCCTTAGTATAGGTGACAATTCCATAGCAGCCTCTTTTAATAATTTATTATCCACTCTATCTGGGCCACTTGATTTATTTATTTTTAATCTATTTATATTTTTTAGAACTTCTTTGTTTATCACTCTCTTAAACCTGAATTTGGGTTCTTTCTCATCTTGGGGACTCTCACCCTTTACTTCATTCAAGGTATTAGTTTTAGTTATGAGATCTAATTTCAGATCAGGGAGGTTTATGAAATAATCATTCAAAATTTCCGCAGCTTTATTTGTTTCAAACACTTTTCCATTCGGACTCAATTTTATTTCACTTTGTTTACTATTTGGATTCATAAGATTTTTTATAACAGACCAATAAGCACCTGGATTTGTTGATTCTTTAATCCGCTGTTTATAATAACAAGCTTTTGATTTCCTGATTTCCTGCATTACTTGATTCCTTAACCTTTTGTATTGTTCCCAAATTTCACTGTTTAATGTTTTATTTGCTTTTTTCCAATAATGATTTATAATCCTAATCATTTTTTTTATTTTTACAGTTAGCCATGGTAAATGTTTTATTCTATGATTTACTTTTTTATACGGGGCAAATTTATCACAAGCATTAATAAACATTGTTGTAAATTCTAATACAGCCTCATTTAAATCTGGGATAAGAAAAATCCTATACCAAGGGAGTCCCTGAAGATACTTTCTAAATGATAAACTATTACATTTTAAATAACATCTTTTAGATATTTGTGGTACTGATTTTATGGGAATAGAATTTTTAATCATAGAAAATATACACTTAACTATATTGTGGTCTCCTAAACTGGGGGCACATACACTTTTCTCCAAGATTGTCAATTCAGGTGAAACAAACATCAAATCCAAAATATTACCTTTACTTAATAAGGAACCTTTCCTTGTAGGTGTATCTATAATTTGTATCAGGTTAAACAGCTCATTGATTTTTCCAACTTTTGACCCCTGGGACAACCCCAAGCTGCGTTGAAATCACCAGCCAGAACTACTTGTAGTTGACCCAGGTGTTCCATTAAAACATGTGAACATTTGTCAAAATGGATAGGGTTTATTTTAGGTGGAGAGTAAACTACTCCCAATAGCCAATTTTAATTCTTGTATCTCAATTAACAGGCATTCAATGCCCTCAATTAAACCAGAGAACAACATTTTGGAGTTACCAATTGAATGATTTATGTACACCAAAACTCCTCCCCCCCGTGTTCCCAGATCCTTCCTAAAGTGGTAGAAGTCCCTTAATTCTATTTCTTTATATTCAATTCCCTTTTTTAACCAGGTTTCCGTTAACATTATTATGTCCGGCTCTTCATGTTCTACCCCAGGATCTAAAATAGTCCATTTTATTTATCATACTTCGAGCATTATCTAAGACCATTTTAATTACAGGACCTGGGTTCAATTCAATATCTCCACAGAGATCCAAGGACAATAACAATGCCCGGTTACTTGAACAGATATACCCTATTTGGATTACCATGTCCTTAACACAAAGTTCTTCTCTGATGAGGTTGAAAGGGTTTTGTCGTGAGGTCAGCTTAGCTGTTTGAAACTTGAAATTATTAGAACAATTTACATGAGCACTTGATCTTTTCGTAAAAACACCAGTTCTCATGATAACAAATAGCTGAACGACACAGACCAAACCCACTATCAACCCCATCATCTTAGATGACAACATCTTTTTCATTTTACAGCTGTGTCCAAATACAAAGGAAATAATCTATAAATGCCTGTTTATAAAAGTAAAAAACAATCAGAACATAAAAATTTTTATTTAGGTAACAGTACCTTACATAAGTCAATGTTACCAAAATCTAAACCCCAAACTGGAAACTTATTTAAGCATTAAACATCTTATTTAAGGTTACCATATATTGCTATATAAGTGTTTATTAAGATATGTTTAGCAATTATGGTAAGCTTAACTAATAATATACTTTCAGGAGTAACTCCTCTATCGCTAATTACTATCATAAATAATGCAAAAAATTAACAATATATTTAGAATAAATACTTTCTCATTTAATACTCTAAACTTCTTCTAAAATCAGTCTGTAGTCTTAGATACTTTAAACAATAGTTTTTGATCGTTACCCCATTTTATAAGTTTCCAGATTACCTGCTTTTTAAAATGTTACAAACTTATTCCTGTTTCTCTTCCAAGTGGCACTCGCATCACTCACACTCATGCCACTGTGCTCGCACAGTAGCAGCGCGAGCCTTTTATGTTGTTACTGCCCCTCCTCCTGCACTGATGAAATTAACAAAAGTCCCACCAAGCACAGCTGACGACACTCTCCAAGCCTCAATAATCAGGCTCTTGATAGCAGGGCTGCTCCAGGAAGGAGCTTAGGCACAAAAATACACTGTCATACACAAGCACAGAGTTCTTTTAGTCTGGCTGCAGTTGCTGTTAATGTGAGATGTTAACACAGCATACCTGTTCATTTTCTAGCAGCACAAGCCTTTTATGTTGTTACTGCTCCTCCTCCTGCACTGATGAAATTAACAAAAGTCCCACCAAGCACAGCTGATGACACTCTCCAAACCTCAGTAATCAGGCTCTTGCTAGCAGGGCTGCTGCAGGAAGGAGCTTAAGCACAGAAATACACTGTCACACACAAACACAGAGTTCTTTTAGTCTGGCTGCAGTTGGTTGATTAAGGCCTTGTTTCCAGTCAATCCCTCTTGCCCCACCTCAGCACTGCCCCCCCTTATGAATATTTATTAAATTTCCCCTATGGGTTTTAAGGCAGACCCCTCCCCATGAGCGTCGCTAGCCCCAACCAACAATAAAATATTTAAATATGGCCCTCTGGCCTGTTCCCCATCTCGGATCTCAGACGATCCTCCTGGTGCCCTTACAGCACTTTTAACAACTTAAAAAAACCTTTCAATATGTTTCAGGTGGACAGCACTCTTCTTGTGCTGCCGCCAACTCACCGCCCTGGCTCAGGGGAGAAGGAAGCTGCTGTGGGAAGTGGGAGGTGCTTGCAGGCAGAGGGAGGGCTTCAAACAGGTAGACAGGCAGGGAGGTGGATTACTCAGGTGGCAGGGGGCCTCGTGGGACTTCAGGATGCCTGACGGTCTCTTTTCTTGCTCTTGATCTGGTTCTTCTCTACACACCACCATGAGAGACCATTTAAACAATTATAAAATAAAAAATGGGGCTAAACAGAACCCTCACCGTAGCACTGGAGGACAACTGGGCCAGACTTAAGGCTGCATCACTGGGACCGCAACACATTCATGGACTCGATGCCTGCATCAAGGGAATAAGAGGCAGACCACAGGTAGGCTACTTCAATTACTGCCACAGACCTGTGTCCCCTCTTTTTCTCACACCACAGAAAGCAGACAGTTTCTTTCCTTTAGAGTACCTGCAAGCCTTCTCCCTGGGCTCTTTTTTGCCTTCAGGATGGCAGCGACCGACAATCCACTTCTCTGGCAACAGATTAACTCTATGCACCAGCCAGCATTTGGGACACTTGTCCTTGACAATGCTGGCCAGTTTCCTAACAGCCCAACATGAGCTGGATTTGAACAATGCTCCCCTGTCTTGCACTGCTTCCTGAAAGGGGGGATTCCAGAACAGAGCAGGCAGCCAGGGGAAGCTAAACAAAACTTTTTTGCAGCAGCTGCTGCTGTCTGGCCAAAGGGGAGTGGAGAACACACTGGTAAAGGAACCTACACTGCCCTGGAGCACCTTTTTTTTTCTGTTGTGCCCTCAGTTTTCGGGCACTACAGATTTATTTTGCCAGCCTGCTTCCCTTGCTCTGTACAAACAGCTACACTGAAGCCAGGAAAAAAAAAATTATTTGGGATTTTCTGTAACTGTAAAATTCCCCTTGGGCCCCCAGTATCAATCAATCAATCCGTTTATTGTTCAACCAAGGTAATCTTTACACATGGATATTATAACTGATTAAAACATAAATCACATATACAAATAAGCATAGTAAATACACAAAATACATAATTTATACAGTCACATACTTACAATATAAAAAAATATATAAAACTCATCAACCCAGTATACCTATACTAGAGCACCTCTAATTATTGCACTTTATTATGATTTTACCATTGCCTTATCTTTTTCCTTTTTGTTTGTCCAATAAAGCAGTTTTTTTTAGTTTTTTGGACTGTTTTAAGAAAATTTGCTGTATTTACAGCATCCTCCAGAAAAAAAGGATGAGAATGATAAATAGAGAGTCATAATGAGCCTCGGAATAAGTTATTAATGTATCCTTCAAATATCAATCTCTTGTTTTGGAATAAAGTGAACATATTTGTATGACACGAGCAATTGAGTCAGTAAAGCCCTTATTACATCTGCAAGGGTTGTTAATTAGCTCTTTTCTAGTTGTCAATTTTTGGTTAAAAAAATATATATATATATATATATATATTATGGTAGCACAGTAGTGCTACCATAGTTAGGGTTGAGTAGCACTTTTAAGGTTAAAGTATCAAAGTTTGCACCTTAATAACATTGCCACTGTTAAATGGATTTGCCTGAAATTTAGTATACATGATTGGGCATGGTAGATCTTGGGATCTGCCAAGCTTCGTACTGGTCGGATATACGGCTGTGGAGTTATTAAGCAATAGCCAATTGCGCAATTACGCTTTTTTGTGATTTCTTTGCTCTCATCTACTGGTCAAATGGTTTGTGCGACCGGTCCGACAACTTCAGGGAACATGCAGCCAGGGTCCCTGATGTGCCTTTTGAAGATTTTGTGAAAAAATATTGAATGGTTCAAAAGTTATTCAAAAAACAAATTCCCATAAGTCAATGGGAAAAGTTAACAAAAAGTTCAACACTTTCGCAAATGGCCATTTTACTTTCGCAAATCTACCACTTTGTTTTCAGCTGGTGATCACAAAAATGCTTGGCATTTAAATTTGGGACCCTCTAGCAACACAATTCTTTTTGTGTTTAACTAGTCGGACCCTGAGGATGCCAGACATGTCTTTATTTTGAGGTCAAACACCCTAGAAATATGTTTTTCAAGTTTCTGGAAAAAGTACTTTCGCAAAGTAGTGTCGCACTCACGAAAGTGTCGCAAATTTTTGTGAAAGCTTTCGCAAATTGCAACACTACTTTTCCAGGCTATGGCAAAATGACAGGAATTCTTTGCCTACCTGCTGCAAAAGAACAGTTTGGTCTTTTGGGCTGAAATTTGAAGGGAACATAGTCAGCACCTCACAGATGTGCCTTGTACTGTTTTGGTGAAAAAATATTACAGGACGGCAAAGTGATGGCACTCCAAAGTTGACACTTTTTCCCATAGGATACCATTATGTCATCTGCCGCATTACAGGAATCATTTACGGCCCTGCTGCAAAATAACGGTTTGCTCTTTTGGGCTGAAATTCAGAAGGAAGAAAGCCAACATTCCACTGATGTGCCTTTTGGTGGTTTGGTGAAAAAATCTTACATGGTGGCACAGTACTGCACTTCTGAAGTTAACACTTTTTCCCATTGGATAACATTATAGTGCCAGTGGCACCTTTCGGGGCCTGTATCTCGGAAACAGTGCAAGATACGGACTTTTTGTCACAAAAATGCTTAGCCCCCTAACTGGGGCTAAGTACTAAACTAGCCAGGAATGTCATTATTCATATGAAATTTACATTTTTTTTCTACATCGTACGGTTCCTGAGCTATAAGCAATTTAATATTTCAAGTCCTCATTTTCTGCTCTGAGGCCAATTGTTATGTATACATTTTTTGTTTTCACTGTGTTTTCCAGTGCATTTTTTGGGGAAAAGAAGGGTGTGCCCTTTCATTACTGTGCCAGTTAGCGTTTCAAGTTGCATTTCCATTACTGTTTGTGGCACCATTACTGTCTACGCCACTGTGGGCATTACGGTTTGCATTTTCACTTGCGTTTCTGTGTCATTTGGCGTTATTGTTGCTGTTACCATTACCCGGTTTCATTTGCAATTGCAGTACCATCCAAGTGCGTTACGGTTTGCATTTTCATATGCGCTTGCATTTCTGTTTTGTTTCTGTTTCCTTTAGCATTATTTTTGCTGTTACTGTTACCATTTGCATTTACAATTGCGGTACCATGACCATGTGTGTAACGGTTTGTATTTCTGTACTCGCTTGCATTTGCATTTCTCTTTCCTTTGGCATTATTGTTGCTGTTACCCTTACCATTTGCATTAACAATTACAGTTCCGTGACCATGCACGTTATGGTTTGCGTTTCCATATGCGCCTCCATTCCCATTCCGTTTCTGTTTCCTTTGGCATTATTCTTCATGTTAACTTTACCATTTGCATTTACTATTGCGGTACTGTGGCTGTGCACGTTACAGTTTGTGTTTATGTGTGTGCTCATGTTCGCATTTCTGTTTCCATTCCCTTTCATGTTCTTTTTGCTGTGACAGTTAACATTTCCATTTAAAATACCTCTGCCATCACTGTTCGCGTTACCAGTTGTGTTTTCGTATGCGCTTCAATGTTTGTTTGTGTCACTGTTCACTTTGGCCTCACTTTGCGCTTGCATTTCTATTAACTTTTCCTTTACTATTTATGTTTCCGTTATGATGTGCGCCACTGTTGGCACTTCTGTTTGTGTTGCTGTTCCTGTTACTATGTCATAAGACATCACGTGGTGGGAGTATTTGTCATCATCATTCTCAAAAAGAAGGGAAATTAGGGCAAAAAAAATCCATTTAATGCATCAGTTAGAGGGTTGTTCCATAGCAAGAAAAGTGAGGAAATTCAGTGTTAGGGTTGAAAACCCCATGGACCCCAGCCCACCCCCGACAAATGGCATCGAGGTGCGTGCTGGGGTCATCGGTCCTAACTCTCACCTCATTTTCCTATACCTCTGCTTTTTTACACATGTAATGGGGTGAGAGTTGGGGCCGATGACCCCAACATGCACCCTGATGCTGGTTGGGGGGTGGGCTGGGGGGTCCAAAGGGGGTTTTCAACCCTAACACTGAATTTCCTCACTTTTCTTGCTGTGGAACAATCCTAACTGATGCATTAAATGATTTTTTTTTTGCATATACACACATATATATATCTATATATATATATATATATATATATATATATATATATATATATATATATATATATATATATATATATATATATATAGATAGATAGATAGATAGATAGATAGATACATATCTATATATATCTATCTATATATATATAATTTTTTTATTCAGAGGTGAGAACCTCTAATCTAGCCCAGGTCAGTAATCTTCTTTCATTGGGAAGTAATGGCATGGTTAGATATTCTTCTAAGGAGTGATTTATTTTAGTTTTGTACCACTGTGCACATTTTAGTTCCCTGATCCTATTCATATCTTCTTTCTTTGCTTTCCTCTCATTAATCGACTATGCCGACATTATCTATGGCCAATGCTCCATCTCACATCTTGCAAAACTGGATGTCCTGTACCACAGAACACTAAGATTTATAACTGGTCTCCCATCCTCCACACATCACTGCTCTTCATATGCAGCTGTAGGGTGGCCTTCCCTTCAATATAGGCGGTGTAGAAATGCAGCACTCTAGACATTCTGAGCCCTTACCAACAAACTCCCAGATTACATTGTTGCCTGCCTCCCCCTGAGCCCAATCAGTAGCTACGCACTAAGAAGCCACTTGCTAATTTCTCTGAAAATCCCCAGGATCAGTACCCACTTTGGCAGGGCTGCCATAAGCTGCCATAGTGGCCCTCAGCACCCAAGGTACTACTTCTCCCATATTACTCTCCTCTCACCATTTAAACTGAATATAAAGACCTCATTAGGGGTCCCTATGCAGCCCAGGACCCTCACCCAAGTATGGTAAATGGTCACTGAGGGCTGAAATGCAAAGAATTGTACCCTCTGATGGAGGCTTGACTAAGAATGACTAAACATACCACCTCAACTTCTGCATAAATGGAGTCTGTATATACCAAAGCAAAGTTGACTGATGCATGTATGTTCCTACAAGAATGCCTGGAATGTATATCGTGCACCTACCACTTTTCTGTAAATTTGTTTGTAACTCTTTGCACATGTTGTACTTTGTATTCTCAATCTATGTACATATAACTGTCTTGGACAACAGCAGGTCCATCTTGTAAAAGAGCTTGCTCAATGATGATCGCCTGGATAAAGATTTGATTTGATTTGATGAAAAGGTTTTTTTTTTTATCATAGTATTAAAGGTTATTGAAATAGCTATATTCTTATTGTAGTCAGACTATAGGTGTCCCATTTTAATCTTGTTCAGTGTATTACGTAATTTGCTTATCCGGTGTGTGTTTATGTTATCTTTAGACCATTTTATATTTTCATTCAGCCATAACTTTGGGAAGGTATTATGTTCTTTATTAATTATTTTGAGCCAGTATATAGTTAACCTGCGTTCTTTTACTGTTTTTATAAAAATCCTTCCAAGTTCTGCCCTAACCATAGAGTTAGCTGTGGCCATGGGGACTTTCAGTAGGGCCTTGTAATAGTACAGTAAGGGTCTTTCTAGATTTTTTTGCATTATATGAGCCCCAGACTGCTGCTCCATAAATAAGTATTGGGTTAATTTTGGCTTCTCCTGCCCTTAGGCCCTTAGAGTAGGGTATTCCCTCCAAATTTATAGTTAAATGTAAGTAATGCCTTAGCTGCTATTTTAGCTTTTGTAATTTGTTGTTTGATATGTCCTCCCCATATGGTGGAAGAAGACATTACAACACCCAAATAAGTATACTGTTTCACCACATCCACTTTATTATCCCCTATCATGAGATTAGTTCTTAACGGTTTGTTTGAATTTTGTCCAAAAATTACAGTCTTGGTTTTACTCAAATATATTTTGAGTTCCAATAGTTTGCACTTTTGAAAAAAAAAGAGTAACCTTTTTTTCCAGCCCTGACTGGGAAAGAGAAAAAAGAACCACATCATCTGAGTATGCAAGCAACTGAAGAGGACTTGTTTGTATTTTGGGTGGATCATGTTGCCCCAGATCCCGAAAATCCAGAGTAGCATTTATATAAATATTAAAAAGTGTTGAGACAATGCAACCTTACCTGACAATGTGGATTGAATCAAAATATTCTGAAACATTTCCTTTATTTTCATACCAGACTGCAGAATTTATATTTGTATATAATTGAATAATTGGACAAAGGAGGGCATGGTTAATATGCATTTTGTCCATAATTTTCCACAGAATAGACATGTTAATGGAGTCTAAAAGCTGAACTGAAATCAATGAAGAGTGAAAATAACTTTATTTTTCTAATGTGAATGTATTTTCCTATTAAATGTGAAAGGCAGACTATGTTATCAGTGGTGGAGAATCCTTTCCTAAATCCTGCTTGGGAATCTGAGAGGAATGTTATACTGTCTAGCCAATCAGTCAATTTATTTAATAAGATTTTTGAAAAGATTTTGGAACTGATATCCAACAAACTAATAGGCTGGTAGTTAATAGGATCATATATGTTCCCTTTTTTGTGTACTGAAACAATAACATTCCTTGTCCAAGATATAGGGACACATTTATGTTTTAGGCAGATATTAAAGATGCAGGTGAGTAGAGGAATCCAAATGTGTTTACAGTCTTTGTATATTTCTGAGGGGATGCCATTTGGCCCTGCTGTTTTATTATTCTTTAGTTTTGATATGGCTAGGTCAACTTCTTGTTCAGTGAACCTTTATGGGGTGCAATCATCTTTCAAAAAGTTGGTGATATTACCCCTGGGACTTAACCCCTCTTCTTTAATAAAGATAGATTTAAAATATTCTACACATTTTTCTTTAGGTACATGAACTGCCAAAGAAGGCTGATAGTTACAAAGTCCCCTTGCAACCAAATTACACAACTTATTATTATCCTGATGTTGAATCTCTTGAAATATTTCTTCCATTGTTTATGTTGGAATTCATTTTTTTTTCCTCAAAACTTTTCTGTAGCTTTTCTTGCTGAATTTAATTGATTTGCTATTTCCCTTGTTAGATTTTTTTTGTCTATTTTATTAAGGGTCCTTTTCTCATTTTGCATTTTGATCAAACCATGAATCATAATGCTTTGTATTATCATGTGCCTCTGTCACATATGTTATATTTTTTTATTTCACAAGTGATTTGAGTTAAATAGTGTTCCAGTGTCTGGGAAGAAGTTTGTTGGAACAGAATCCTTTCAAATATCAACCAGACCCAGTTAAAAATTACATTTCTCACTTTGGTAGGATGTATATTTTGCCTGATAAGTTTTTGTTTCCCAATGACACTAATGGTTGACAAGGGATTATCTAAATCTTCCTGTAGACCATTATCGTCCAATAGTTTAATTTTTAATTCCAGAGGTACATGGTCACTCTCAGTTGACATCTCAATTTTCAGATTTTCAAAAAGTTGAACATATTCCGGAGAGCACAGTATCTAATCAGTTAGACTCTGTCCTTCAATGGAAAAATAAAAGGTATTTCCAATAAGGTCACCCAGGAGTCTTCCATTTAAAATCAATACAGCATTAGCCTCAATAAAACCTTGGAATTCCCTGCCATTCTTATTGTTTTTGTTATCCATTCTTTGCCTAGCTGGGCAAATACCTAACTCTATTTGTGTCTCTAGAGTACCTAAATTATCGAATTTAGCAATTCTGGAATTAAAATCACCATCCAAGAGTATAATATTATTTGGGAATTGCCTAGTCACCTTGTCTCTGTTCAGTAACAATGTCTACAGAATGCATTCTGACTGTCCTATTTACTTACTTGGGGGAATTTTTGTTATGCCATTTAACTGTAATAATAATGTAATTTTGGTCTATTTTAATTATTTTTGTTAACACTATTGCCTTGTGTATCTAAATATAAATAGTCAAACCCCCTTGTGCTCTACCATGTTTATTCACAATAATTGCTGGTGAAAAAATTCCTTGATATCCATTGATATCAATACTTTCTATGCACCATGTTTCTTGGAGTGCCAGTATTTCAAAATTTTCTTTTTTTTTTTTCTATTTATTCTTTTTCCACCGAGCTGCCTGCCGCCTGATGTTCATATCAGCCTGGTCATGGGCAGCCGGCTTCTGCAACCCCAAATCGGCCACGAACCCTCCAATACCCCATGGCTTACCCCCCACAGTGGGGCTGCAGCACTCCCCCATGCATGCCGCAGGGTCCGGAATAGGTCGGAGGGCTGGCCTGGGGAGCATATCAAAGCTGCGGAGAGCTTCATTCACGGCAGCAGGCAGCTTCCCCCTTTTTCCATTTTTCTGGGGAGGCGGGGTCGTGCAATGATGCCGGCGTCTGCCCCGCCTCCAATGCATTGCTGAGTGCCGGCAGCTATGTGACTCCTGGCCTCCACCAGGGGTCAGCAAAGCTCTGGACACTTCCCCTCCCACCCCCGGAGAAGGAGAGCAGTCCCTAGGATGCTCCATCCTTCTCCCCCCAGCCGGCCCTCCAGCGACCCTGGTCCGTTCCCGAACCCGGGTCGCCGGCGTCGCATGCAGAAATCCAACCACTGTGCCAATGGGCCGGCTTCAACATTTTCAACATATGTTAATCATTCTTGGTCTGCCAGTTTCTCATGTACTCCAGCGATATTCCATGATAAGAAATTTGCTTGGCAGGGATCTTCCAAATCATTGGTAGTTTCATCCAGTGAAGTAGGAGTATCAACACTTAGTAGATCTCCAGCTTGTTGCTCTATTTTGGAGGTCTGATGTTCAGATAATTGGAGCATATCTACTATTAGAATCCAAGTTTTGTCTAATTTATGTGTTCTCTCCAGAATCTGCCTAGCTACATCTTTGGAAAGAGAGGGTAAGTCTATTTGATTGCCAATCTCTTTAGGAAAGACTCTTTCTATTTCTCTCATTAAATCTTTAGGGATCTCAATCTCCAATGCACCTGAAAGAAGGGCTAACACATTATTAATAAGTGTCTTTGTGTTTTCACCATCTAACCTTTCGATCCCAAAGACCGATAGTGTGTATTTATTTTCAGTATTATTTTTTTGTTTTGGAGAGGAAGGTCACTTTATCTTGGAGAGTTTATATTCAAACACGGACTGTGTTAATAACCCTCTTCTTTCATTTTCTACAAATAGGGAGTTGTTTATAGTTTCCCATGTTATGATGGGAGGTACTTGTAACCCCAGATACTGCAGTCTTGTCTGCTTAGCAGACACTTTCTTTGCAATTTCCATATTTTCCACCATCATATAGACTGGGGTTTCCTTATTGCTTATGTCTTGGTGAACCAGAAGTATTTTTTTTTTCTATTGTCATTTCCAGTTGATCAGACAGAAGGTGTACTAGGAGTTCTCTAAGAGAATCTTCTGTCTCATTAATATTATTATTTTATCTATTCTTATAACATCTTCAGTACCTTTGAGGTTTATTTGAGTTCTTGATTCTGCTCCTTTATTATTATCTTCTTTTTCCTCATTTGTTTCTGGTTTTTTTTGTGGGGATTGTTTCATAATAATTTCTTTATTATTTCTTAAACAAAATATTTAATGCCATATTGGTCCTAGAAAGAACTTACTTATTTTTTGTTTCTTGTGATCTCATCCTCTTTTATGTTATATATCCCCTTAACTACTGGTATACTATATGTGGTTCAATGAGAACCATCAGGTTACTCTTGAAGTTCTTAGATGTTCCTTCATTTGGGGTTTCCTTTGTGGGAACCACCTTTTGTTTTTTCTTTTTTTTTTTGTTCTTTTTTTTATGAGAGTCTCTTCCTTTTTTCCCCTTCCTTTCCTATTGCAAAGAGTGGGATAATAATCTCAGAGACAGATACTCTATGGGACTTAGATGGCTTCTTGACAGGTCCAATTATAGTTTCTGTGCTATCTATTTGTTTATTTATTTGTAAAGACAGCCCATCCAACATATTTCTAATGTCATTTATGTCCTCAGGTAACACAATGTTTCCCATCATAGGATGAGCAAGTGCCTTTTTGGTGTATTTAGACAAAGTGTCAGGGCATTGTGTGTGAAAGTCAACATCTAGTTGGATTTGTTCTATCTGTTCTATTTCCTTTTCCAATTTTCTAAATACAGTTTCAGGTGACCTTGCTAATACAGAGTCAGTTAGTCCATCAAGCTCTGTTGGTACTATAATGCAGGAGCCATCTGAAAGCAGTAGCTGGCTAAAGTGTTGTAGTCTAGTTTTGCTTTCTTTTTGATAATCCAGCTGGCTTTCATTTTGGGCCAAATTAACATTTCTTCCTTTGGTGTCACTCATGTCTAATTTATATTTTCTGGCTTCTACTTTTCTAACTTTGCCCTCTTTTTTCTTTCCTCTCTTGACTCCCTCCTTAATCTGAAAATATATGTTTGCTTTGATTTCCTGCCCCCAGACTTTCTCATTTAAGTATTTATATAATTTGAAATAATATCTTGGTCAGTCATCACAGGTTCTAAGATGTCGTGACCCTCTAGTATGCTAGGCCATTTGTCTACCATATTTATATTGGTTGCCATTCTTAAAGTAGAAATGTTTTCCTTCCTTATTTGATGTATGGAAGATATCAATTTTCTATTAGAATTAACTGAACCCACCTTTTCCATGTTCGGGTTTACTACTTCTATCTTGGCTGGCAGTTTATTTATTTATTTAATTCTGAGTGATAATAGAAGTAGAAGTAGGGGTAGATATAGAGGTAGATGTAATTAAGAGCCTTCCCTTATATACATATCCCTTGATGTTATAGTTTTTTTTTTGTTTTGTGCTCTCATAAATTTTTTACCTTCCTCCGGCTTAGCTGTAATTGTACCACTTCTGGTGTCCATGTCTCTTAATGTCCCTTAATTCTTGTAATAGTTTTCCAATAAGTAGTAAGCAGTAAGATAAGCTACAGAGCAGTACTAAAAATGGAGGTCAATTGGTACAAAGACCTAGAACAATTTCAACCCCAATTATTCAAGACTATTCAAATATGATAGAAAAATAATTAGAAGTAGAGTTCATATAAACCCACATATGGAGTTTATATAAACCCATATAATGTGGTCCCCTTCCCCTAAGTACTTTGGCAGTTTCCACTCCAATCTACAGAGGTGCTCAGTTACTAAAATGGTATAGATCTACAAGGTCAAACAGAACTGGCTAGACCACCAATTATTCTATACTGTATTACAAAAAGTACATTAAGTGCAATAGAGTTTGCTAAAGTTCATTAAAACGTTACAGTCAGATGCACTAACACAAGTATAGGCACTAGAAAAGCTTTTTGTAAAATACTATGGTGTATCAATAAACACATTAAATAGCTTAAAAACAGTACAGTTCCCAGTCAAATCCCAATTAAATCAATTAAAAAATTATACACAAACACATCCACAGAATTAAAATGCATGTATGAATAAATATACAAGAATAGCAGCTTTCAACAGGAAAAATGTAGAAACTTTAAAAAGCAAAAAAGTATATAAAAAACCTTCTCAGAACAAAACTAAACTAAACTATATTTTGACAAGAGAAGAAATGAGCCTTCAGATTGTATTAGAGTTTGTATTAATTTATATTAATTTATAGAAGCCTTCTATAAAAGGCCTTTGACTCTTTTTAGTTTCTAGATAGTTTATGGCCAGGCAATAAACAGCTGGTGCCTGTTACCTCACTGATACTCAGTTAGGTAATAGTCTCAATTAGGTAACAGCCTGTTAACCACAAGGTCAAAGATATGAAGCAAAAGACACTAAATGTACTGGATGAGCTAAAGTGCTTAATTTGTGCCTAGTGGTCCCTATTCACAAAAAAAAAAGCATGAGGCTTGTATCGGGGTGTGCAGCTCTGCACCCTGGGGCCCTGCCCCCTGGAGTGCAGGTCCATGGGAGCAGGCAGGGGTCAAGCAGCAAATCCTGGTGGGCAACCAATCGACTGCCCATGCAGGGACCCACAGTGGATCCCTTGTGTGCAATTGGTGCCATGTTGCTGGCTGGTGTGCAGAGTGCCACCAATGCTGATGCAGGGGTCTACCTCATCTGCCCAACCCCCATCCTTCTGAAGTGCCCTGACAGCAGGGGCAACATTGTTGGGAGGATAATGCTGCTTACTGAGCCCACCATGTCTGGAGGCAGCTTCCCTGGGGGGCACATAACCAGCCCTGGTGGTTCACAGCTGCCTTCTAGATGTAGAGCTGGCAGCCCCCTCACACAGCACTCCACAAGTTTGTGAATTCACAGAGTGCTGGTTCACTCCCCCACACCACCCCAGGCCTGCCCCCATGTGGAGCTCCATGATTGGCCAGGGGACTGGTTACATAGGGGAGCTTAACTTCATTGAGCATAGGGCAGAGAGGGCACAGTGAGTGCAAGCAGCTGCATGGTAGCTACATGCCTAACTTATGTGGTGCATAACCTTTGTGAATAGAGCCCAACATGCTTAATTATGATTAATGGTGCTTAATTAGGTAAATAACATGTTATTGTTGTAACTATTGCTTTCTTGTCTCCTTACTATATTGCTGATTTTGGAGGCAATATTCAAAGCAATAATAGAAGCAATACTGGTAATATTAGCAATCTTTAAGAAGAAAAGCCAGAACAGTTTTATAATAAGGTCCTATAAAGGCAGTAGTTAGTTAGTTACAATTGATAGCATATGCTATGAGTTACTTTGTTAATAGTGCCTACAGTAATCCAATTGTCCAATGATCCAAACTCTAAGACCTGTAACCTGTGAGGAGAATTTTATGGAAAATTCAGATACACAATATACAGAAAACACACACTCAAACCTCCTTTTACCACTCTGTTGATCAGTTTCTGTTGTTTATTATATGTGACCCAGGTGGAAAGGATCGGCCCCAATATAGCTCACTATAGTTCAAAATGCTCAGTTCAATTCTGTTCAGTTCTGTTCAGCGTGCACTCAAAAGGCTCAATAGAGCAGCCTAGAACAGTATGGTACAACTTCTAGTGCAGCACAGAATAAAATAGTGAGAAAGCATTAAAAATCAGCAACTTGAGGTTTTTTTGTAAGTCACAGTGTTAGTGCTGTAAGCAATGCAGAGGAATGCAGAGGATAATGCGGATCTTGGAATGAGTAGATGAAATCAGTAGCAGTCAATAGTTAATAGTTTGGAAGTAACTTAAAAGTCATAAAACTTATGACCTGTGTGACCTGTACTCCACATTAGCAACCTCTCACATCCCAAACACAGCATCTCACTCCAGCTTGTTCCTTTTTGGTCATCTTCTCTTCTCATTCTAAACTGGCATCGTCCTTGAACTCACAACCCCTTCATGGCTTCACTGTCCAGCTTGGGGGCATGGACAACTCAAAGGTACAAAAACAGTGCGGCATCTTCAGGACTCTTTGCATCTCATGGCTCAATGGCCCAGCAATATAAACAGCACCTTCCTTCCCCAGAGACCCTCAAGGCTCCTTCTTTTCTTTTCAGGCAGTGTCCTGGTTCTATTTGAGATAACAGCATCTAAATATAAAAGAGAGAGGACTCAGGACTGCTTGACCCCCATGCACTGAAATATTCCTTAGAGCTACTAATCATTAGGCAACAGTGTCATACCTTTTCAAAATCTTGCTTCCAGCATTTAGTAGCTCAGCACAACTGGCTCCTCCAAGGTCCTCCACAGCCCTAGGTTGTGGCACTGTGACATTAGCATGTCAACCTATCTCTCCCTCCTACTCCAGTAGTCTCTCCCTCCCTCCTCTAGAACTGGATAGCACAAGTTAAAGATTTTGCCAGCCTGCCCTTTCTCATGTACACAGCCACACAGTCTGAGGCCAAGAAAAGAAAAAAAAACATTCATTTGGGGATTTTCTGTAACTGTAAAATTTCTCTTGGCCCCCAGTAGTCTCCCTCTCTCCTCTGGATCTGGAGTGGCACAAGCCAAAGATTTTGCCAGCCTGCCCTTGCTCATGTACACACAGCCTCACTGTCTGAGGCCAAGAAAAGATAAAAACTTTCATTTTGAGATTTTCTAAAACTGTAAAATTTCTCTTGGGCCTCCAGTAGTCTCCCCCTCTCTCCTCTGTATCTTCTGTGATGGCACAAGTCAAAGATTTTGCCAACCTGTCATTGCTCATATACACAGTCATACTGCTACACTGCCTGCCTTTTGACACCCCGGCAGTCACCTAGGCTACCACTATCTCACCAGTCCCTCTGGATTCCTCCTTCTCTAGTTCCAACATGTCACTCTTCACTAATTTAAAAGACAAAGAACCTCTGTGCGTAAACACTGAGGCAAGGGTTACCTCAAAGGGCATTTGGCTGGGAAGCCAAGTTTCAAGAAAATACAAAATCACACATGCCCCCACAATGCAAAGCATCATGGGCTGCATATGCAAATCACCACAGAATGTTATGCTGGTCCAACTTTAAGCAGAATTGCATGGTGCTGAAAGGCCTCTCACACAGTTTGCAAAGTTGGACCAGCATAACACTCTTCACTAATGATCATTTTCTCTTCCTCCCTCACCCCAGTAAGTCTCCTTTCTCTCTCCTAGTTTCTCTTCTCTCCCCTCCAAAAATGTATATTTTTTTATATTTGTGTTTTTTTTCTTTTGGGCAACTTCTTCTGGTGGCTCTCTTCTGCAGTGAATGAGCAAGGTGCTCCTCTGACCATTATTCTCTTGTGTTGGCCACATTGTGCACTCAGAATGATTATATACCGTGAGTCTGTTGCCTGATTTGATGCTGCTGGCTGCCTGTATGTGGAGCGAGCATGCTGGAAGCATCCCCATTGGCAACAATGCACAAAATGGCACATATGGCACTTCCACAGACCCAGAACTAGACTTTTGTGGTGAAGTCCATATTTATCTGGGTCTTTATATTGTGGGTTCGATATGGGGGTCAAGATCTCCTGAGGAACAGTCCACCCAGCCCTAATACAAATGTGTTTATTTATTAAATTTTGGTGACCGGGTAGGCCCACTGAGCCCCGAAGGTCCCTTTTTCAGGGGCAACCTGGGATAACAATACAAGTTATAAGAATGAACAAGGACATAAGGAACATTTGAGGCATTGTGAGTTACAGCATGAGGTGGTTACGGTAAAGAAAAATAGTGGATACAGGCATGGTAAAAGAAAAGCAGTGGATACAGGCATGTGTTAAAAGTTAAAAATAACAGTAACATTCTACAAATTACAAACATGAACATCAAGTATGACATATGCCTCTTGTTTTTGCTGTGTGCTTTTTTATAAACATGCATGGACCGGTGCTTGAATTAACATTAGTAAAGTGTCAGTTTAATAATTTCTTCCATGTTGGTAGTCAGCACAGAAAATCTGGGGATCAGAATGCTGCTGTAGTGTGTTTGTACAACACTACCTGACATTTTTTCTGCTAATGATAAAGGTGCAACTTTCAACATACAGGTTCAATGCTTGAAAACCCTAAAAAATCTCATTTGCAGACTATGATATGAGATCAGTGTAAACCCTGATCTGATTGACAAAGCTTCTACATGGAGGTTAATCTGTGAAGTTGTGGAACTACTCATATAGACTGTTCCATACTACTGGACACATAAAGCTAAAAGCTTGCATACCTTTTACACTCTTAACTCTTGGTAGATTAAATTCAGACAGACTAGCATCTCAGAAATGCCCAAAGTGCAACCCAACTGGAATGCAACACGCCATTTGAAGTGGAATCCTACTTCTCCTTTATTTTACAGTGGGGTTCATTGAAGCACCTGGAGATTAGACAAAGTACACAAGGTCACACAGTAATTTATTAGCTCAGTGGGATTTGAAACTCAATCTCTTAGATCTGCAGTCTGATCAGAAGGCTGCATTGCATGCTAACATTGATGCATTTAATAAAATGCCACTTTCTGTTCATGGCAATGCAATAAAATTATGAAATAAGAAGAAATTAGCTGTTCTGCAAGGAATGTTGTGAAAAGTATTTCAGTTGTAATTTTTGACCATTTGTTGGCCAAAGAAAATATCCAGCATTTTGTGGAAGCAGACACTTCCTCAAGGGTGTAGTCCCAGTTTTCCATGGAGCATGGCTCATTTGTTTTTTTCTTCGTTATTCATGGTTGTCACCCAGAACATACCCTACAGCTCTGAAAAGGCTGTTCTGTTCTAAAAGGGAAAAGATTACCTGGAGCACCACCTTTTCTGATACCAATTCAATCAAATTATTACCCAGGCACAAATACTCTGATAAGGAAAGTTGTTTATTTATGAATTAATTAATTTATTTCAGAAGTTTCACCAGGAGAGACATACTGAGCTGTAAGCAACTTGTTTCTAGATTTGTCCTGAGGGAGAGGGTAGAAGGGAATATATACATTTGCATTCAGAGTAAAAATACAGTATTTACAGAGTAGTAAACAATCACATAAATTATGCCATAAATTAAACATCAGAATTATACACTGAAAGGCACAGAGCATTTACAAAAACTTGATATACAGAAACAAAGCAACAGCAGTAAATAACAGTAACCTTCATGAACGGGGAGAGTGGAACCAAGGGAGGACATACAGTAGCTACCAAAAGGTCAACCACCTAAGGGGAGAAAAGTTAGAGAGGAGGAGAAAAGAGAAGGTAGAGCAGGAGAAGGACAGGCAGAGTGCCAGGAGGAGGACAGGAGGCATGTGCCAAGGTAGAGGAGGTGGTGGGGGAAGAGGCAGAGGGATGGTGGGGGTAGAAGGAAGAAGGGAGAAGAGGAGGAGGAGATCTGAGAGTGAGAAACAGGAGAGAAGGGGAGAAAGGGACGCGGTACAGCAGAGGAAAGAGGGGAAAGGCTATAGGGCAGTTACAGGAGGGAACAGTGTAGTCATTTAAAAGACTGGAGAAAAGGAGTGAGAGGGAATTAATGAGTTTGGGAAGACAGAAGGAGGAAGCAGCTTGACCAGCTGAGGTTGGTCTAGGTAGGAGAGTTAGAGTGCAGTGACCAGAGCTATGGAGGGAGTAGGAGGAGGAAGAAGGATAGGAGAGAAGAGAGGTAGGACAGGAGGGCACTCAGCCAGTGCTTAGCAATAAGGGAGGAGCCGGGGGCTTATCTGGCTTCAAGAGAGGGAAGGGAGAGATAGGTGTAGAGTTGGCAGTGGTGGGTCTGGGGAGGGCAGTCCAAATCAAACCTACAGAAGGAGTGGTAGAGGGGTCCAGTCTGGCCAGGGTAGACTTGGAAGCAGTACCATAGATAGTGTCACCATAGTCAAAGAGTGGTAGAATCATTCTCTGTACAATGGATCTGTGGACCCTCAGAGGAATACATCCACAGTTCCTATACAGTGCATCTATTTTAGGGGGGAGCTTTTTGTTTATGGAGTGCACATATGCAGAGAAGTCTAGGTGATGGTCAAAGCCACACCCCTTGGTACTTGAAAGAGGCGATGTCTTCAAGGATAGACCCATCCAGGGTGTGATAGGTGGGCACTAAATTTAATTTGCTGTATTGTGGTCCTCTCAGATAACCATGAAGTATTCTTATTGTTCATGTCTATTTTACTTTGGGATATAAAATAGTTGGTAGCATAGGAGAGGAAATATTTTCTGATGTTATGAACATACAGAGCTCTAAGGATGGAAACTGCTGTGCATGTAAAAAAAAAGAAACAATGGTTTGAAAAGTATTTCTTTAATCTTTTCATTTTCTGAAACTACTGTATATTGTACCTCTCACCAGAAATTATGTAATGAAATAAGCAACTGGCAAATGAAATGGCCAGTTACAAGCTGATTAGGTCTCGCAAGTCCACCCTCCCCATGAACAGAGACCAAAAAGTTTGCAATGTAAACATATATTAAATGATTTCTCATCCACCATAATACCCAGGGTACCTTGTGTTTTCCTTAGTATACAGACATTTGTTCAGTCTTACATTGAGAGATCTCACATCTCACCTCTACTATCATGGGTAAATGCAGTATAAAATTGAGTGAAATTAGGACACCATTGCAAATGACATATTACAACTCATCTGGTCTATCTTTGGTAAATATAAGGTAACATGTGTACAAGCAGGACCCACTTCAACAGCAAGCAAACATTTGGCATTTACAAATACATGAATTTGCTTACATGTGTGGCATGTAGCAAACATCTTACTATAAGGCCATTTCAGAGATGTGTCACTGTCAGGTCCAATGCAGCTCCATCTGCAGTGGGCTCAGCAGTGACAGGCCATCGAGCATCGAAGCTGATCATGAAAGTGTTGTCTGTTTGCTGGGAGGAAACTTTGCATAATTCAAAACAGTCAGTCACTCCAATCACCACTCAGCAAGCAGAAAACATCCCCCAGAAGCCAGCTCAGCTGCTCAGCCACTCGCCATATTGTTCTGTCTCTTCATTGCTGCTCTCCCTCTCCCTGTTGCAAGCAACAGTCACATCTGCATATGCTCTCAACCCAGGCCACTGGTGTCCCTTCTCCTGCCCAACTCTGATAATGTAGATGTGAACCAGTGATGGATACTCTCAATTTCTCAACTTTGCCACCAGTACAACCCTCTTAAAACAAATTGCCAGTATCTCTCTCCTTGCTGATTGTGGCTCCTGCTGATGAGGAGGACTCACTAGAGCTCAATTCCCATTACTCTTTCTCTTCCTCCCTGTATCAACACAAGCAAAGACAACAATCTTTCCTTCCCCTCAACAGTAGCTGCTCCTGCAGATGAAGGGGCACTCACTCTTGTCCCTGACAAAAAAAGTCACCAGTTTCCCTCCCCTCACTGGTCATGGCTCCTGCAGATGAGTGGGGATGCACTTGGGTGTCATGCCTGTTCCTCTCCCTCTCTCTCTCTCTCTCTCTCATCTCTGTGTTAAAACAGGCAAAGAAAAAGTTATCTGTTAGACTTCCTACCCCCCATGATGGTTGTAGCTCCTGCTGATGAGTGGGGCTCACTCAGGCTCCCTGCCTGCTTCTCTCACTCTCCTCCCTCCATTGTCTTTAAAAAAAATATGAACTACCTCATGTCACCTGTTGTAGCTTCTGCCAATGAGAGGGGACTCACTTGAACACTGTGCCTGTGGAGAACTGGTTCTGGCAACAGAGTACAACTCCTCAATGGCAAGACCCTGGTGAGCAAACCAGGGTGCACTCTGGGGGAAAGGGGTAAGTTCCAGAGGAGGAGAATGATGGTACTGGGCAGAGGGATTGGACCAATGTGAGCCAGATGGTAGCTTGGGGAGAAAAAAAAGTATACTAAATACAACAACAACAAAAAAAAAACAGAGCAGAAGCAAAGAGTAGGAAGCCCTCAAAAATTGAGCACAGCTGCAGCAGAGCAGAATAGGGCACAGAACCACAGGTACAGTAGAAGGGCAAGCCAGAGAAAGAGAAGCATCAACACCACTACCTGAAAACAAAGAAATGAGCATCATAGGGATGTCCTGGTTATGTGCAGTATTTATGGCACTCAGAGTTGGGGGGTTGCAGTTGTCCTACCAAACTCTATGTATAGCTTGGTAATTACTCCACTGGAGACAGTAGACTGTTATCTGCTTCATTTATTCAGCATTTACATTTATTCTGTCAATCTGCGTAACCAATGAGTAGCATGAGCACTAGTTATGTGGAAGTCCCTCTTTATAGCCCAGTCATCATATAGTGTCCCTCCCCACCAGTAGAATCTCCTTTTCAAGGAAGATCTTGTTTGTTGTAGGACAAGCAAAGAAAAAAATATTTGTCCCTCCCCTTGATGGTCTTGGCTCCTGCTAATGAGTGGAAACTCACTCAGGCTCCTTGCCAAAAAAAATCATTGGTGTCCCTCCCCTCATTGGTTGTGACTCCTGCCAACATGGGAGGACTCACTTGGGCTACTTGCCCCCAAAAATAAAATGCTTGTGTCCTTCCCCTTGCCAGTCACAGCTCCTGCTGATGAGGATGGACTCACTCGGGCTCCATGCCCATTAATATCTTTCCACCTGTGTTAAAACAAGAAAAGAAAAAAATCACTGCCAACTCACTTAATCAACAGTCACAGCTCCTGTACATGAAGGCGGACTCACTTGGGCTTCCTGCAAAAAAAAAAAGAAAAAATCACTGGTGTCCCAAACTTGCTGGTCACAGCTAATGAGTGAGAACTCAATTGGACTCCCTGCCAAAAAAAAATAAATCGCCAGTGTCCTTCTCCTCACCAGTACAGCTCCTGTGATGAGGGGGGATTCACTTAGTTTCCTGCCAAAACAAAAATCACTGGTGTCCCAAATCTACTGGTCACAGCTTCTGTCAGTGAATGAGGGCTCAATTGGTTTCCCTGCCCCCCCAAAAAAAATTGCCAATGTCTTTCTCCTCACCTGGTCGTGGCTCCTGCCAATGAGGGGGAACTTACTTGAGCAACCTGCCAAAAACAGAAAACACCACTGTCCTTCCTCTCACTTGTCATGGCTCCTCCTGATGAGGGGGACTCATTTGTGCTCTGTACCCATTTCTGTCACCCCACTCCATGTTAAAACAAGCATAGAAAATGACTCTGTCCAAAACCTTCCCATGATGGACCTGCCTATTTCTCTCACTCTCTTCCCTTTCTTCTGATGTCCTTCACATCAGCAGTTGGGCTTCGTGTCTGTGAAAGACTGGTCCTGGTAACAGAGTGCAGCAGCAAGAAGGAAGCCCACATAAACTGGAACACAATACAGCAGAACTGGGGAGAGAACCATAGGTAGGAGGGCAACCCAGGGAAAAAGAAACATCAACACCACCACCAGCTAACAAAAGAAATGAACATCCTATGGATGTTTAAGGCATGTGTGATATTTATGGCCCCTCAGAGTCTAAGGTTGGTGAGTGTCACCCGATGTCCTTCAAACCCTATGCCTACCCTGGCAATTACTCCACTAGAAACTGCAGTTAATTATCTGCACTGTTTTTTCAGCACTTACATTTATTCTGTCAATGCATATCCAGTCAGTAACATGAGCACCAGTTGTGTGGAACTCCATCTTTATAGCTCAGTCACCTTCCAGTTCCCCTCCTCACCAATAGAAGCTCCTTTCTGAGAAGTACCTAGTGTGTGTTATAGGAACTAAGAAATACGCTCAATGAGAAAGAGTGTTTCTAAATATCATCACAATGTTCCTGAAACTTCTGATCCTATTGGAGGCTCACTTTAAAAACAAGTGACCAACTGAATTCACCAACTCCAGTTGCTGCATAGGGATAATAAAATTGTAATAAAATATAAGAAGGAAGGAAATACAACAAGTTCAATAAATGTACATGCTGGAGTTAAGCAAGGTTGCATTTTGGCACCAACTTTGTTTAACCTGTATATTGATACATTAGTGGAGGACTTAAAACAAGTAGAGACATTTCCCCAATAGTAAATGGGGATAATATTCAACTTTTATTATATGCTGATGATGCAGCTTTTCTGTACCAAACTCCACTGGGACTAAGGAGAGCAATTTCAATGACAGTAGAGACCTTAAAAAAACTAGATATGACAATAAATCAGGAAAAAAACTAAAGTAAAGATTTTTGGGAAAAAAACAACAAAGCTGGAAAAGTGGAAAATAAGAAATTTAATGATTGATAAAGTTAACAACTTTTGTTACCTTGGAGTCATATTCAATCAAAATTTAAAATGGAAAAGACATATTGAAAAAGTTGGTGAAAAGGCAGTAAAAATGCTGAATGGCATTAAACATTTTACCAATACAATGGCAGGGAATTCTTTTACTGCCCAATACAGGTGCCTAAGAGCTAAAGTAGAACCACAAATGATGTATGGTGTAGAAGTTTGGGGAATAATATATAAAAATAATCTAAAAAAACTTGAGATAGTACAAAATAAATATTTGAAAAACTTACTGGGACTACTAGGTTTTGCCTCAGCAGCAGGGGTTAGAATGGAAATTGTAACCTTATCAGTTTTTGCCAGAACATTTAAAAAAGCATTATTATTTTGGGAGAAGATGGTGACTTCCACAGAAGCAAGCATAATAAATAATTGCTTTCTGGATGTAAAAAAATTACAAAGTGGGAAAGAACTAACGTGGTTTGTAATACTGAATAACAAACTAAATAAAAATGGCCTGGAGTACAATTATAGTTTTAGGGACCCAATAAACCCTTCCCAGATTTGTTGGTGAGGCAGTACAGAGATTAGAGGATAGTGCAAAGAACATAGACTATATTAGAATAAGAGAGTCCTGGGAAAATGACCCTTTGAAATTTATAAAAAATGAATTTAAAGTAGAAAAATATCTGTTACAATGTGAACATGTAAAATAGAGGAATGCACTAGTGAGGCTAAGATTTGGTATAGTCACAGGATAATGTAATAAAATGAATGGCAATAGTGTAAATGTTTGCTCAGGTTGTGAGGAATCAGTCTAGTTGAGTGCACATCTACTTTTGACTGCAAAGCTTTCGTATTAGAAAGAGAATTGTATATTAATCAGCATTTTAACAATTTAGGAGACTTGAACAAGCAGGAGAAATTGATGGCTGTCATAAATTGTAAGTGCACAAAGTAAATTTTTGCAGTTGCAAGTTTTGCACAGAAAAACGCTTTGAAATTGAAATGGAATGTATAATTGGTTTTGTTTTACTTAGTTTTAAGTAGGTAGGGAAACGAGAAGATATTATTTTATGTATAATGCATGTTTGTCTATTGATGTAAGCCTGTGTGTGTTACAAAAATGTTTTATATACATACATTTAATAAACTGAACTGAAACTGAACATGATGAGTTCCTGCAGCCTTTGCAGCCCTTGCAGACCTTAAGGTAGCTGGGCAGTATGACAAAACAGTGGGAAAGACTAACAGGATGTTGGGGTGCATTGGGAGAGGGATTTCTAGCAGAAGGAGGGGTGCAGTTCTGCCATTGTATCATTCGTTGATGAGGCCCCACCTGGAGTACTGTGTCCAATTCCGGATGCTACACCTCTGCAAGGAGATTGAAAGGATGGAGGCAGTTTAGAGGAGGGCAACCAAAATGGTGAATGGGTTGCAGAAGAAGCCATATGAGGAAAGACTGCAGGAATTCAGCATGTACCCCTTGGAAGACAGGAGAGCAAGAGGGGACCTGATTGAAACCTAGATGCAGCAGGAGTGAACAAGGTGCGATTGAAACCTAGATGCAGCAGGAGTGAACAAGGTGCAAGTGAAGAGACTATTTCAATGGATGAAAGGCACTAGAACAAGGGGGCAAGCAAAGAAGCTGAGGGGGAAAGTTTAGGAGAGATGTGCAGAAATACTGCTTTATGAAAAGGGTGTTGGAAGACTGGAATAGCCTGCCAGAGGGGGTAGTGGGGGCAAAGACTTTTGGGAGCTTAAAGCATGGTTGGAATAGGCAGAGGGGCATATTAGACAGAAGAGCGGAGGGAGGGCGGGAGTGACAATTATGACCATTTAGGGTCAATTGTGATGGAATAGGCAGGGACAAGGGGCAGACTGGATGGGCCTAAAGGTCCATTCCTGCCAACAAAATTAATGTTTCTATGCTTTCTTGCATCATCTGGTACATACCTCTTAACTTTCTATTATGGAAATAAGGGATAATGTGGGACACTAGCCATCATAATGTGGGACACATCATCAAGGATGGGTGGGATAGGCACAGAGGCATATTAGGTAGAAGAATGGAGGGAGGGAGTGACATTTATGATCATCTAGGGTCAGTAGCGATAGAATAGACAGGGACAAGGGGCAGACTGGATGGGCCTAAATGTCCTTTTCTGCAAACAAAATTAATGTTTCTGTGTTTTCGTGCTTTCTTGCATTATCCATTACATACCTCTTCACTTCCATGATGTCCTCGACCTCATACATCCATGACACCCTCGACCAAGGGGCCTTGGTTGGGTCTGCGTACATAGACCTCACCAAGGCCTTGTATATGGTCAGTCATTCCCTATTATCAGGCTCTCTCTTTTCCACTAGCCTCTCCCAGGAGGCCACCACCTGGTTCACCCACTACCTGCAAGGAAGATCCCAGCAAGTGAAAATAAATGGCACACTATCCACTAGTCTACAGGTTTGCACTGGGGAACCCCAGGGCTCCATTCTTGGCCCACTCCTATTTACCCTGTACCTGAACTCTCTCTACCCTTGGCCTGCACCATATGTCTCCTCCTCTATGTGAAGAAGAAGAAGAATCAGCATTTATATAGCACTTTTCATACACAGTATCCCAAAGCGCTTTACAAGCAATGCTAGACTGGTAGTGAAGTGACTGAATGTGTGGTGGCAGCCATATCGCACATAGTCACCCACACACAGCCTGGATAATTGCATGAACTGGGTTATGGGAAGGGGAATGTTGGCCAGGACACCGGGAATGTTCCCTGCTCTTTACAAAGAGTACCCTGGGTTCTTTTACTTCCACCTGGCACCCACCAGGGCAACACCAGGATGGTCAGAAGGGACCTTGGTTTAACATCTCATCCAAGGACGGCACACTCCAACAGTACAGCACCCTCCAAAACTGCACTTGGATGCCAGCGATTTTTAGGTGCAAGTCCATCTCGGTGTGGGACGAGAACTCATGACCTTCTGTTCCAGAGGTGGATGTGCTACCAACTGAGCCACGCTGACATCTATGTGGATGATGTGGTGATTTTCAGTCACCACCCTGACCCCACACTGCTTCAACAGGACCTGCAACGCTCCTTCAGGGAGGTTGAATCCTGGTTTTCAACCCATAAATGTACTGTATTCTCAATTATAAAAAGTCAAAGGTAATGCTATTTTCCCACCACCAAAATAAATACAAGTTCTCCACCCTCTTCAACCTCAATTCTCATGGCACCCCTCTGGAATCTGTTCCCCATTTTAAATACCTTGGTATCACCCTCTATCCTTCCCTCTCCTTCCATGAACACATTACCGCTACCTGCTCTGCAGTTAATGCCAGAATTGTCCTCATCTACAGAATTAGGTCCTGCCTCCCCCTTGCTGCTCTTAGACTGGCTATCTCCAGCTCTATTCTGTCCCTGGCAGACTATGGTATAGTCATCTATGGGTCTGCCTCAAACTCTGCCTTGAGTAAAATTAAACTTGCCTTAAAAAATTCTGCCACCTGGCCACTGGCTGTGACAGGTTGATGCATACCTGCAATCTCTATCAATGCTCAGCCTGGCTAAATTTCCAAGGGTGTCTCTACTATCAGACTTGCCTACTAGCAAAAAAAAATCTCTATGGGCCACTCACCCATTGACTATACCCTTCTCCTCTCTCCAGGGCAACACAGGCATTTGACCAGACACACTGATAAAACTGCTTTACAAGTCTCCTTCAATAGAATCACCCAGGTCAAAGGTCCTTCAAATACAGGGCTCGTTTATGGATGAACTCCATCTCCTGTTGCCTCCTAGCCATACCCAGATTGGGCCCTTTCAAAAGAGTATTGCAGGACCACATCCTGATTTTCATCAAACTGTGACTGCCTCTAACACTGTTGTAACCCTCCTACTATTTCCTCTCCTGCACTTAGCCCCACTACAACACCAATTGGGCAGCTTTTCTGATCGCTACTATTTTTCCAGCTCTCCATTGGTCCACTTCCTGGGCCTGTTTCTCACTTCTCCTCCATTGCTCCATTGCTCCTGTCTCCAATATTTATTTTTTCTCCTCAGGCTTATTTCAGAACTTTTGGCTATTCCCATGGCAATTAACAATGCTTATTGTATTGCATGGTTATTAGATAACTCCCTATTGTATAATTTTTTCCTTGTGTATAATTACTGTCATTGTTCATGATGTCTGTAACACTTGTCTGCCACATTTTAGACTGATGTGGAGCATTTGTAATAGCTCCTATTGTATAATTTTCTCTTTGTGTGTAATTACTGTAATTGTTTATGATGTCTGTAACACTTGCCTGCCACACTTTGTACTGACATGGAACTTTTGAAAAAGAGTCCCTGACTCAAAGGGTGTAATACCTAGACTTCAATAAAATAAATAAAAAATAAAATTTCTGTTATGGAAATATGGGACAATGTTGGACATTGGCCATCATAATGTGGGACACATCATCAACTTCATCATCAGAGATAGAGATATACTATATACTCCATACACTGTGGAAACCAGTATTGTAAAAAGTTTAATTGTGATTTAGTAAATTATAATATCCTGAATTTCTACTTTAAAAGTTTAAGTTTGCAGCACCAGCTCTGTGTGGGCAGCAACTTTCCTGTGTGGGACAGATGAGGGACACAGCACTTTTTAGGGGAAATGAGGGACGTTCCTCATAATGAGGGACTGTTGAGTGGTATGATGATACAAGGCTAATGCTTTCTATGACATAAATCTTGTGACCTTGTGTTTATGCCTCATTTATAATGTTTACAACATGATAAGTCAATCAAAGTGAGCCACTCATGTTACAGAAGTGCTTTAACAGTTGGCCATTAATGCTTTAATTACTAAAAAAATCCATTCTGCCTATACATTATATTTGCAGCTAACCAACCAGTTTAGAAAGGTGTCTTTAAAAAAGCCTAGTTTTATTCCAGGTGAACATTTATGGTCCAGTATGGAAACAGAAAATAAAATGATAGGATATTATTTTCCACAATGTAACATCCCCATGTAATCCAGAATACAGGGCATGCTATGAAGCTTGGTGGGTGGAAGGTTTAAGAGAGATGGTAGGAACTAGTTCTTCACAGACTGGATGGAGAACACCTGGAACAATCTGCCAGAAGAGGTGGTGAGGGCAAAGACAGTGCTTTGCTTCATGCAGGCAAGGGATAATCACAAAGGTATAATGACTGAGGTAAAACAGGAGGGAGGGCATGTGTGACCAAATGGGGTCCAGGTTGTAATAATAGGGAGGGAAAATTGGGCAGACTAGATTACCCAACTGGTCCTTTTCTACTAACACATTCTATGTTTCCAACCATGTTACACAGCAAATACAATCAAGCAAACATTTGGCATTGACAAATGCTTGATTTTTTCCTTGTGGAAGTCTTCACATTCCCCCAAGTTGCTGCAGTTCCTTCTTCCTCCTGAGTCCTGTGGAAGCCTTTGTGTATGTGTCATTCTGAGCTGTGCTATTGCAGTGTGATTTGGGCATAGGGAATGTGTGTGCCAGTTGGCAGTGAGTCAGAGAATGGCAACTGGCAGTCCTTGGTGGTATAGCATTAAATAAGAATAAAACAAAATTAAAAACAAAATATGATAAAAAAGTATTCATCACACAAGAGACTGAGTCCTGTAGCAAGCTCTGGGAAATGGAGCAACAGAGAGGCCAAGGAGATAATGCATGGGATCATCCATTCTCATCAATGAAAAACCAAAGTGCTGAAGGCTTGGTCATAGACACTTTGTCTCAATGGGAATCATAACTGTAGAGAAAAATGAAGTCAAACAATCCATAAAGCATCGCACATTGTAGGAACCACTCAGTGACACTGCAAGGTTTGCAACATTAGCAATCATTGTACAAAACAGGAAAAAGAAAGGAGCGTGTCAGGTAATGACACAAGTGGAAGAGGAGGAGTAAAGTGATTTGGCAGAACTTGGGGACAGATATTCTGATTGTGATTACATTCCCAATGAAAGTTATAGCAGCAGCTATTCTGGGTAGGAGGAGGAAGTAGAACAGATAAGAGTGGGACTTGGAGAAGGTGTTCGTAAGAAGTCAAGCAAGACCAAACATGGTGGTAAAAAGAGAAAGAGGTCATACAATGACAAGGGGAAACACAAGCATCTAAAATAACAACAGATAAAGACACAGGTGAGACTGATGGACCAGGTTACATGGTAGAGGAAGAAGTAAGCAAGTACATTTTATTAGGTACAAGTATATATTCAAAAAGAGAAACACTTTTTTTAAATTACAAAGTACACAGATATGAACACTCATTTAAAATCATATACATGTATTATTTACATTAAGAATACACCTAATGTTTCATATTATTGCATGCTCCCAGATAAAAATGAATAGCAGCACAGGAATATAGCATATCATTGCCCTCGATAAACTGTTGTACAATGTCTTTCTTCCTTCTACCAGAAATGTTACAGATCACTGGATGAAGCCATTTGGTTCTAAGATCTGATAACAGCTTACAATCTAACAATAGATGGCTAGTAGATAGATGACAGTTTTCATCGCAGTTAAACTTTCGTTGCTCTTTAATTTTTTCCCACGGTATCATTTGTGCTTGATAATGCAAATGTATATCAAATCTCATTCTGTCAAAATTTTTTTTGTTTAGATAGTTTTGACACCATGTCAAATAGTCTTGACTACCAGTCCTCAGATGTATTGTTTGATACAGTTTGAAGGGTATGCACCCCCTTATGGCAACACCAACACAGTGAAATACACACCTGTCAGCAAAATCTACACTGTGCCGACAGGTCACTGTGTTGGTATGCCTGAGACAGGGGCATGCTGTCTTCCGGTCCTGCACCCAGACCCCTAATCAATTCCAACTGGAGTTGAGAATCTAAAATACAGGGGGGTGGCAGCTCGGGGGAAAAAGCACCATGATAAAAAATACAAATCCAGCTAAGTCCTGCTGATGCTACTGTTGCTGCTGTTGTAGCCCACAGAAAGACAGACATTTATGACAAACCACTCTAGGAATAACTACGTGACAATAACTTGATGAAACAGCATGGCAAATCACTTTCTGACACAGTGGTGCCTGAGATTCCAGAAAATAAAATGATGCTGGATTAACTGGATGAGAATGTGCTATTAGCAGAAGACAATCCTATATTGTACTGGTACCAATAAAAGACCATTTAGCCCAGTTTGACACAGTTGTTGAAAATTTCAGTTGCCCACCTGCAAGTGCACACTCAGAGAGAATTTTCAGTGCTGCAGACAATATTGTCACCAACAGGAGAACATGACTTTCAACACAAAATGTTGGGATGCTCACATTTTTTTTTGAAATTGAATAAGCTTTATTAGTTTAATACAAACAGACAATACAATCAATACAGCCAGTGTAATGTAACAAGAACACTGTTGGGATAAATAAAGTATAAACAAACACCCCTTAAAAGTAACGCCTCCCCCCATATCCCTACCTCCCCATCCCCCCAGCAGAGTGCACCAATCCATTGTAATTTACATAGGAGAAGATAATGTAACCAACATATGGCTGGAAAAGTAGCATCAAACACGAAAAGATCTAGTGAGGTGCCAGAGGGAGATGTTGATTATTTCAGATATAAGGTAAATTACTTGCCCCATTTTTTGTTGAGTAAAGGCATACAATTCTGTGTGGCAGCAATCAGATGTTCTGTTCTTAAAGAAAAGGAAAGCTCATTCAGCCATTCAGTGTATGTGATTTGTGATTGGTCAAGCCAATGTCTCAGAACTAGTTTTTTAACTGCCATCGAGACCAGAGCTATATGGTAACATCTTTCTTTAACCTGGATCTGTGAAAAATCTCCGATAATACAGGTTTCATGAGAGAAGAGGCCACGTAATACTAAAAGAAGGTCAATGTTATTCTCTATGCTCTCCCATAAGGTGGAGACCTTCTCGCATAGCCAAATGATGTACAGTAAGGTGCCATCTGCTTTGCCGCATCTGGTGCAATGAGGGGAGGGGAGGAAAGGTGACCCATTTTAGCCAGTTTGATAGGGGTATAGTACATAATATTAAGAATCTGTTACTGCATAAGTCATAGTCGATCTTGAGTCAGGTATGTGTACAAGTAATTCCATATATTAGGCCAGTTAAAGGTATATTCAGGTAATAGAGATTCCCATACTTTGGATCCCCCTGAAGTAGGTGAGTTAGGTAATGTTAACAGGTCTTGATAAGGAGCTAAGACCCCATGAGATTTGACAGCAGCACTTCTAATCTGTTGAAGAAAGTCCAGGAAAGACGAATGTTGTGGGGAAGTTCCAAACTGTTGTACTAAAAGGTGTCTCAGCTGATAGACCTTGAAGATATTGTTGGGGCTTAAATTGTACTTATTTAGTATCTCTGAAGAGGTCAAGATGGAAGATGAGTTGTAGAAATCTGATATTATGGGGTCAGACATGATAGGGAGCCAGATGGGAGATAATGAAGAGTTCCCCAATTTGATATTTAGGTTGTGGAAGATAGGTTGCGAGAAATCATTAGATAGCGGGATTTTAAGGTAAGGGCATAGCTGTGAGAGAACTTTAATGGAGATACCAATCGGTGATGACTGCAGTGGTTCAGACAAAGAGTTCCATGGGGAGAAGATTATGGAAGTGGGAGACAGCTTGTAGTCCAAGAATAGCTGGAATTTAATTTGTAACCATGTTGGTGTATATACATTATCAGGGGGATTAAGGGGAGCCAACAGCCATTTGCCACATTTATGAAGATGTCTGGCCCAATAGTATAATAGGAAGTCAGGGAGTCGTAAACCGCCGGAATCTTCGGGTAACCTGAGTTTGGAATAGGATCATCTAGGAGATTTATCTGACCAGATGAAAGAAGCGATGTAGGAGTGGACATGCCTGAAAAAGGAAAGAGGAAGCCAGATATTGAGCATGTTCAGTGGATAGAACAGCCTAGGCAGTATGTTCATCTTGACGATGTTGATTCTACCCCAAAGGGAAACTGGAAGTCCTCTCCAGCATGTTAGTTCTTGTTGTATAGTAACTAGTAAGTCCTCCAGATTCAGTTTCTTAGTCAGCAACATATCTTTTGTTAAATAGTTACCCAGGTATTTAATATGTCAGGGAGACCATAACATGCCAAAAGGGGATAAATCTTGTCTGTAAACTAGATTATTGAGTGGGAATGTTTCAGTTTTATTGAAATTCAGTTTGTAATTAAAATACTTGCCAAATTCTTCAATGACTTGTAAGGCTTCAGTAAGGGAGGGTACAGGATCTGAAAGGTGGAGTTAAATATCATCTGCATAGACCGAGAGGGTCAGGGTCAGGTTACTGATCTGGATACCATGTATGTTAGGGTGAACTTTAAGGTTTCTAATGAGCGGTTCCAGATAAAGATTGAAAAGAAAAGGGGAAACAGGGTAACCTTGATGGGTTCCGGTATATAAAGAAAAAAGGTGGGAAAGGCTCCCATTACAGTAGATTTTGGCCCTGGGGAAGAGTAGAGGACCTGAATCCATTGTATGAAACCAGAGGGAAAGCCCATTTTCTGCAAGGTTAACCAGAGAAAGGACCAGTCAACCCTGTCGAAGGCCTTCTCGGTGTCAAGAGAAACTAGAGATATGGGAATAAGGGAGGAGTCAGCCGTCGGAAGGAGATGGTCTATCTTCTGAATATGGTCAGCTGATGTTCTTCTGGAGATAAATCTTACCTGTTCTGGGCTAAGAAGGCCAGACCAGACATTATCAATACGTTTAGCTAGTTTTGTGGCCAGCATTTTAATGTCATAGTTCATTAATGAAATGGAATGGTAGCTTGCAGGTTGGTTAGAGGGTTTATTTGGTTTGAGAAGGAGAATTATAGTGGCCTCTAATAAGGAAGAGTCTAGTGAGTCTGAGGAAAACATGAAGTTGAAAAGCCTAAGCAATAAAGGAGACAGGTCAGCGAGAAAGCTGTTGTAAAAGTTAAAAGGAAAAACATCGGGGCCCGGAGCTTTATCTGTAGCTAAGTTGTTTATAGCAGTTTCTATTTCAGTAATAGGGATGGGGGCTGAGAGACAGTTTTGATGTTGCTCCGTAAGACTAGGCAGTGGGACAGAGTTTAAATATGTAAGGGTGTCAGATGGGTCTGGTACAGATGAACTTTTACTATATAGTGCCAAAGGGAAATGTTGGAAGAATAATGATATGTGTCTAGGGAGAATTTTAGTGGAGCCGTCTGAGGCTATGATGGAGGGAATGATTTGAGAAGCTTCAAGTTTTTTCAACCGGAGAGCTAATAGATGCCTTGCTTTCTCTCCTTGTTCAATATATTTGGTCTGGGTCTTAAGGATAGCATATTCTGCCTTTTCTTGTAACAAGATGGAATATTTATCTCTGAGGGCCGTGAGGGATTGTAAGAGATCTGGAGGGGAGGTAGGAGAGAGAGATTGTTCCAAGACTCGGATTTGTGCCAATAGTGAGATGGCTTCCTTTTCTCTGTGGTGTTTACGAGTAGATGCTATCTGAATAAACTCCCCTCGGAGGAAGCATTTAGCGTATAAGGCTTTAATGAATGTGCTATGAGAGAGTAGTAATAATTAAATCCATATGCATTAATTCTTAAAAGCTGAAAAAAGGGGTCCTTATATATTTGTGAGGACATCTTCCCCATAAATGACAATAAGAAATAGGTGGCCAACCTTAGCAGAATACTTAACTTAAAAGGGGAAGCAATGATATTCAGGATTTTAAAACAGAAAAAAATTACGGTGATAATCCAGACTCTAAACCCATCAATACAGTGCATGATGGTCCTCAGCTCCCATACTACTGCTCAGCCCCCACCCAGCTCCCACCCCCAGCCTATATAGTCCCTGATTAGATCCACTAAAAAGGTATAAAGCTAAACAATAACAGTGCAAGGAATCTCTTTTAACAAGGCAATGTTTTAATAATTATAACAAACCAGTAGGGGGAATATAATTCTAATAATCAGCTCAGTCTTATAAAGACAAGGGGAAAAAAGACTAAAAGAGGTTGCCCCAGTCTCTCACTATGATTAAAACTGAATTACAGAGACCCAGCCAAAAGAGGCCACCCCTGCATTCCTTCCCCCAACATTATAATAACCATTCAAATGTAATAAAATAAGATGGTAAGAGTGAACTTTGTCAAAAAACCTGTGAATAAGATCCATCATAGTCTAATAGCAGGCTGTATAGAGGTGTCTAAAGCGGCACTACTAGTTGGAAGTGCAAATCTCAGAGTCATTCTCACTATTTGCCACGATTTTCTCCTATGTGCCTGCTTAAAGAATGCAGAGAATGTCTTACTGTTCAGGATCTGTTCAGCAACTGTCAGCTGAGCACACATTCGTGTAAAGCAGTTTCCAAACAGCAAGCGCCCCAGGCCATGTAAGATAGGAACTCTAACTTAACGGGTTACTCCAGGAAAAGACCTAGCCATTCATGTGATTTTGAAGAGTGCTGGCAGGAGGTTAGGGAGTTCCTTCAGGGCGATATCTGCTGAATCGAAGGAGTGCCATTTGTCATGGATAATAAGTTGGAGACGTGCTGGGTAATTCATTTTAAAATGAATGCCAGCTGCAATTAGCTTTGAGACCACAGGATGGAAGTCAGCCCTCTTTCTTCGGATCTCAACTGGAAGATCCTGGGATATTCTCAATGTGGAGCTTTCCCAAAGGATGGAGCAGAGGTCCCGGAGTTTTTGCAGAATGTGCTACTTTTCCACATAACTAAGAAATTTGAAAATAAACAGCTGTGGAGGAGCCCCTTCAGTCAGTTGGGGATGGAGGGACCTATGCACCCATTCAATCATGTATGCAGGATTACAAGGTGACGAGCCAGCCAACTTCTGGAGGAGATTCTGTGTAAATACGATTGGTGAGAAACCCTCAGAGGATTCGGGAAGCCCAAAAAGGACTAGGTTGTTTCGGTGGCTCCTTCCCTCTAACTCTTCAGATTTGTCCTGCAGTTGGGCCACTTGTTGCCATAATTTGCTTATTTCTGCATCTGATTTGTCCCGCCATTGTTCAAGGGAGTATGTACAGGTTTTGGAGTCAGACATTCTCTTGCCCAGGTCACCGAGATCACTCCGGTGGGATTTAAGTTCTGCTGTAATCTCCAGCAGGGATTCCTTGAAGGGTTGAAGTTCTTGAAGGAACTGATCCACTGTTAAGGGTATAGCTGCCGGGGTTGGAGTGCTAGGACATCCCGTCTGTGAGCTGTGGCCTTTAGGTTGTTTGGATTTTTTCCGGTGTCACTGGAGGCATGTGGTGAGGTAAGGCCTGCTTCATTTCTTCTTCCATACAGTTTGAAGAGACACAAATGGCAGTATTGTTAGGCTGAACCCCATTAGTGCAGTACCCTTAGATGTTGTTTAGACAGAGAGTCTGCGTTATATATTGTAGAAATTATAGAAATAGGCAGGTGTAGGCAGGAGCCTAAAGGACTGGCTGCTAGTTAGGTTGAGGCATCACTTGATCTATGCTCACATTTTTTAAAATTAACCTGCCCCTTTTTCCAAAGCACTTGTTGCCACAGTTTATCAATGATGAATCTCCAACACTTCCACCTGGGCTAAAGGTAGAGGATGATTAGCAGGATGGGGTGGGTTTCTGTGTTCATTAGTTGTTTTTCTTTGTCTGGAACCAGTGGCCTAAATATACACACTGTGGGATGCTGTACTGTTTTCTTTGCTCAGTCTTCTTCGGATTAAGCTTTTATGAAATTTTGGAAGACCTAAACAGGCTGCATAAATAATTTGTGGGGCAATGTTGGCCATGAAACTAGTGTGTATGACACTTATTCATGGCATAATGGAAAGTCTTGTACAAGTGTGGCACTGTCCCAATGTACACACAATTTTTGGAACCAGTAGCTCACAATCTGGGATGTTGCATGGTTGTTTTGTTCTGTCAGTCTTCTTCAGAATAATTTTGTGTGAAATTTTGGCAGGCCTACACAGGCTGCATAAATAATTTCTGGGGTGATGTTGTCCATAAAACCAGTGTCTGCAACACTTGCCCAAATATCTGTGGCATAATGCGAAGTCTTTTTCATGCATGACACTGTCCTAATAAAGACATAATTTTTGGAGCCAGTAGCCTATGCTGTGGGTATCTGTACTGGTATTTTGTGGGCATACATAGGTATTACAAACCATTTTAGTTGGAACATTGTTAACAACATACTCTTGTTTACTAGTATTGTCCATGTTTGGCGCTGATTGAACAGACATAATGTTTGGAACTAATAGCCCTCAGTGCGGGCCACAGCATCATCCTGCTGTTTTGGGTGTTTCATCAGCCCAGTGCATCATGTCATTATTATCCCATTTCCATTTTTTAAATGGTTGAACCATGCAAACTAGTCCACCAGTAAGAAAACTTTGACAGTCTTTACCTGGTTTAATGGTCAAGTTTGCATGGTAGAACTTTGGGAGGCTTACATAGCACTCGTTAACTGGTAAAGTGCAAGAAAACAGGCAAGTGCAAAATAATGGTCTTAAATTTCCTTGATGTTTCTTCACTCAAGATTTTAATTGAGAAAAGGGTATATGATGCTTGGCACTGCTCACTTTTGTGGTGGAGCCCCCTATGATTGCTAATTTATTGCCATTCTTCAAAGACATTTCTTCCTCGACTGTGGAAGGCCAAGTGTATGGGTGGGCAAAATACATTCAGAAGACATCCACAAAATTCCACAATTTTCAAAAAGAGCTCATGAAATTGAACTTTAATCACTGATGTTATTTTTTAGTTTATGCCTGCTTATAACTTGCCCAACCTATAAACAAGAGATTAAGAAATTGACACACACAGTCTCCTCTATGGTCTAAAAATGTACCAAAACTGTTGAAATTGTGTTTGCAAGTTTAAAAATTAAAATGTCTTAACATTGTGAAATTCACATACATTACTTGTGAAATTTCAGTAAAAACATTCTACATGTGTAACCTAGGTACTGTGCATCAATTGCCTATTACCCCAGCCCGATGACCACAATACAAGCTGAGGGTCCTGGGCTCTGTTACTGATGGAAAAGGGGTTGATCAACATAAGATAGATAATTAGCACGGTGCCTCCACCCAGACTAAAAGGATAAGTGGGTCAGATGACAAGCTATTACAGCCCATTTACATAGAAACATAGAAACATAGAAACATAGAAACATAGAAGTTGACGGCAGATAAGGACCGCAAGGCCCATCCAGTCTGCCCATTTCTTTTTCTACCTTATAAATGTGCCATCGGCCTTTGCTCTGTCAGTGACCTATCTATTCATAGTCATTTGTATTGCTCCCTTATGCCTATCCCATGCCTGTTTGAAGCCCTGCACTGTATTCATAGCCACCACTTCTTGTGGTAAGCCATTCCATGCATCTACCACCCTTTCTGTGAAAAAGAATTTCCTCACATTCCCCCTTAATCGGCCTCCCTCTAATCTCATGCTGTGTCCTCTTGTCCTGCTATTTTTCTTATATTTAAACATGTTAGACTCTTTCACCTTGTTTATGCCCTTAAGGTGTTTAAATGTCTCGATCATATCACCTCTCTCCCTCCTTTGCTCAAGGGTATACATATTGAGCTCCGTTAATCTGTCCTCATATGTCTTCTGATGCAGTCCCTGCACCATTTTGGTTGCCCTTCTCTGGACTGCCTCAATTTGGTTAATGTCCTTGTGAAGGTGTGGCCTCCAATACTGCACGCAGTACTCCAGATGGGGCTAACCAATGTCTTGTACAGAGGGATTATTACCTCCCTCTTACGACTTGTGATACCCCTACTAATACACCTAACACCCCTAGCCTTACCTACTGCTTTAGAGGTCTGCTTGGATGATTTTAGGTCATCAGTGATGATGATGCCCAAGTCTCTTTCTTCCTTTGTGACTGCTAGCAACTCCCTCCCAGCCTATAAGTGGCTTCAGGTTTCTTCCCTATGTGCATGATTTTGCACTCTTTGCATTAAATCCCAGTTGCCACTCTTCTGACCATTCTGCTAGTTTATCCAGATCTCTTCTCATTCTGCCCACCCCATCTGGATCATCTACTCTGTTGCAGATCTTGGTGTCATCTGCAAACAGACAAGCCTTACCCTCTAGTCCATCTACGGGTCACTAATGAAGATGTTGAATAGGACTGGCCCCAGGACTGATCCCTGAGGTACCCCACTTGTGACTTGCATCTCTTCTGACTGTATACCATTTACCACCACTCTCTGTTTTCTGCCAGTCAACCAGTTTGCCACCCAGTTGACCAACTTCTGACCCACCCCGAGCCTACCTAGCTTATTTATCAATCTTCTATGTGGAACAGTGTCAAAAGCTTTGCTGAAGTCAAGGTAGGCGACATCAACTGCTCCCCCTTGGTCCACCACTCTGGTTACCCAGTCAAAGAAATCTATGAGATTAGTTTGACAGGACCTTCCTTTGTAAACCCATGCTGTCTTGGATCCTGTGCCCCTATGGATTCCAGGTGTTGCACTATCCTTTCCTTAAGGAGTGCCTCCATAATCTTGCCCACTACTGAGGTAAGACTGACTGGTCTGTAGTTCCCCGCCTCCCTGCTACCACTCTTGTGGAGTGGGATCACATGAGCCCTTCTCCAGTCTTCTGGGACCTCTCCTGTGCTCAGAGACTCACTAAACAATTCTGCTAACGGCTCTGCTAGTTCCTCCTTTAGCTCCTTAAGTACCCTGGGATGTATGCCATCAGGTCCCATTGCCTTATCCACCCTGAGCTTAGCAAGCTCTTGTAGGACCCTTCTTTTTGTGAAGGGAGTAGTGCTCACCTCCTCCCCTGTGTCCATGATGCTGAGCAGTGGGCCTGCCCTACCTTCTCTTCAGTAAATACTGAGCAAAAGTATCTATTTAGGATAGATGCCTTTACAGGGTCCTCCTCCTCACATGCTCCCTTTTCTCCATTAAGCTTAGCAATACCCTCTGGACTTTCTCCTTTCACTAATGTATCTATAGAAAGTCTTGTCACCTTCTTTACTGTTTGTGCTAGTGTTTCCTCAGTTTGGGACTTTGCCTGCCTTACTGCCTTACCTGCTTCCCTTAGGGCAGTTTGGTATGCCTCCTATCTTCATCCCGCTGTGTTCCCTTATATTTTCTGAAGGCCAGCCTTTGGCTCTGACCTTTTCTGCTACTGTATTTGAGAACCAGGTGGTTTCCTTCTTCTTTTGCACTTCCTTTTCTGTCTAACACAATGGGATGTTGCTTCAAGTATTGTATCCTTAATGCTTGCCCACTTTGCCTGTACCTCCTCACCTGTGTTCTTTTGCCAGGGCTAGCTTAACTCTGTTGGCCATCTTATCAAAGTCAGCTCCTCTGAAGTCCCATATTTTGCTTTGGAATGGGATGATTTAGATGTAGTAGCCAAATTGAACCATACCATGTGATGGTCACTGGCCCCAGGTGACCTTCTACCTGGAGATCTGTGATCCCTTCTTTGTTAGTCAGTACTAGATCTAGGATAGCCCTGTCTCTGTGGGTTGCTGTACCAGTTGTTTGAGGCCTCCCCTGCAGGGAATCCACTATGAGTCTAGTTCTGGCAGATGTTCCTGCTGGTATTGACCAATCTGTATCTGGCATGTTGAAGTCTCCCATTATCAGAACCCCTTTAGCTGTCATGTTTTGTATATCTTCTAACAGTAATGTGTCTATGTCCTCCCTCTGGTCTGGGGGCCTGTAGACAACCCCAGTTCTTATGGCTGTCCATTTCCTGTTTCCAGGGTGACCCACAGTTCTTCTGGCTCCTATGTGTATTCTGAATTTCTGTAGCTTTGATATTTTCATTAACATACAGGGCCACCCCCTCCCCTTTCCCTGTCTCTTCTGAACAATACAGCCAGGTACTGAAGTCTCCCAAGTGTGGTTACTGGTAAACCACGCCTCACTAATTGCTACTATATCCAGTTTAGCCTCTGACATTATTGCCTGCAGGTCTGGGATCTTATTTCCAGGCTGTGAGCATTTGTGTACATGATTTTCCATTGGCCAGATTTTGGTGTGTTAGTTGTTGGGTGAAGTTTGGCATTACCCCTGTGCATCGTATGGGGAGACAAACCTTTTTCTTACCTGGTGATGCAAATGAACGGCAAACACACTGAATTCCTGTTTGACCACTAGCTGGGGGGAGGTGTTCTTCCCATTCGACGTATGGGGTGCTGCCTCTCCCCATTGCTAGTTTAAAATATGCAAAGACGTCAAACTTCTGCCCCAATGCACTGACTCTCTTTAGTCAGATGCAGTCCATCAAATTTAAGAACTTCGCTCCCAGAACTGTTGCCAGTTCCTACAAATCTGTGTCCTTTTCCTGGCACCAGTCCTTGAGCCACGTGTTTAGCTCCCCTATCTCCCCTTCTCTGACCTTCCGTCCATCTGCCCTTCTCCCAGACTGGCAGGATCTCAGGAGAAGGAGATGCCGGACGAAATAGATGATAGTTTGTCACCCAGCCTAGTCAGGTGTTCCTTGGTCTCCACAACTGACCGGGCTGGCTAGATCATTAGTCCCTATGTGTACTAGGACATCAATGTTTTCTCCTGCTTTGAACAATTTTGCAATGCGGTCAGTGTCTCTCCATGCTGATGTACCTGGGAGACATCTGACCATCACCCTGGCTGGAGATGGGTATCAACTCCCCGAATCATGGAGTCTCCTATGATCAGAAGTTTTTTGGATTTCCTTTGTGCTTGTTTAGTTTTGGTTCCTGATTTGGGTGAGTATTGTTGTGCTAGCTTCTGTGCTGCAGTGTCCTGCTCTGCAGTGTCTTCTGCCTCTTTATTTGATTTCAGAGATAGAGGCAGATACCTGTTTGTAGTGTTTATATGGTTTTTGGAGGTAATGTGTTGGAGAGCAGAGAGTGATGGGGCACCTGATTTGCTCCTCCTAACCACCTGCCAACCTCCTGGACCAACTACCCTCTGCGGTCAGTTTTTCTGTTGGATGCTGGGGAAATGGCGGGTGGTTCTTATTATGTATTTCCTCTTCAATATGAAATTTGAGGCGTGCAATCTCTGCCCATGCTGCCTGGAGCTGAGACCTAAGATCTCCAAAGGCCCAGCATGTAGGACAGTGTCCTAAATCCTGTAAGACTGTCCTTCTGAAAATTGTTCCACAGTACCTGCAGTTAATGAAATCCATTCCAAATAAGTTGCTGGGTTTGTAACCTAGTCAGAGTAATTAGAAGGAAAAAAATGCAAGTAATGGTTTAATTGTGCTTTGTTTAACTTGTTATAACAAGTTAAATTACTAGTGCCCTGTAAATGAGATCACTTGTGGAGGCCCCACTGATCCGCCCTTCCTGCTCTGCCACAGGAAATGTCACAACTGTGGTACCCTATAAAAGGAGTGTAGCGGGGTGGTTGGGGATGGGGTGGTGGTGGGCCCTTCCCTGCCTAAAAAGAAGAACCACGGACGAAAGAACAAGGAGGTAAGAGCAGAAACAATCAGTCAACAACAAATGCAGTAACCCTGAAAGCTTATCCTAATGTTAGATAAAACTGTAAAACCTGTAAAGCACCACCTGTAATAATTTCAGAGAAGATATACCCTGTAAGAAACACTTTGCTCCAGAGAAAAATAAAGCAGTAACAGAAGATATACCTTGCAAAGACAATTGAATAGAAGATTACAGCAGTAATCTGTTAGCACACACCTGTAGGCACACCTTGTAATAATGCAGAAGAAGGTATACCAGCAACAACAATTTGAATCAGAGAAAAATAAAGCAATGAAATGTTAGCAACAAACAGTAGCAATCCCTGTGAGTAAAAAATAAACACCACCACACAGTAAATCTGCTTAGCCAAACTAAGTCTTAATCCTTCTCCCTTGCTCTGGTAAGTTTCTCTACTCTGCCTTTCAAGCAGTCTTAGAAGGAAAGAGCTCAGGTGAAGCTAGGTGCCTTGGCCAGCAAACCAAGTCTTCTACCTCCAAGATATCAACTAACCTGACTTTTTAACCCTTCTTTCTGTTGGAAATTACTGACAGTTTGCCAGCTCCACTCCTACATACACACCTAATCCTTTGGAAGAGCTGTGGAGGAAAAGCAATTAGCTCCTTCAATGTGAGAAGGAGACTGAAACACCTCTGAGACAACAAACCTTTCAACAAACAAGAATAAAATAAAACACAGTGTCAAACAATAATTTTTTTTAGCCCAATGATAAAAAAGTCACAAAAATGTAAGCTCCACCTGTAATACAGTAATTTCAGAGAAGATATACGCTGTGAGAAACACTTTGCTAGAGAGAAAAATAAAGCAGTAACAGAAGATATACCTTGCAAAAGACAATTTGAATCAGAAGATTACAGGAGTAATCTGTTAGCACACACCTGTAGGCACACCTTGTAATAATGCAGAAGAAGGTATACCAGCAACAACAATTTGAATCAGAGAAAAATAAAGCAATGAAATGTTAGCAACAAACAGTAGCAATCCCTGTGAGTAAAAAATAAAAATAAAACACCACCACACAGTAAATCTGCTTAGCCAAACTAAGTCTTAATCCTTCTCCCTTGCTCTGGTAAGTTTCTCTACTCTGCCTTTCAAGCAGTCTTAGAAGGAAAGAGCTCAGGTGAAGCTAGGTGCCTTGGCCAGCAAACCAAGTCTTCTCACTCCAAGATATCAACTAACCTGACTTTTAACCCTTCTTTCTGTTGGAAATTACTGACAGTTTGCCAGCTCCACCCCACATACACACCTAATCCTTTGGAAGAGCTGTGGGAGGAAAGCAATTAGCTCCTTCAATGTGAGAAGGAGACTGAAACACCTCTGAGACAACAAACCTTTTCAACAAACAAGAATAAAATACAACACAGTGTCAAACAGTAATTTTGTTAGCCCAATGATAAAAAGTCACAAAATGTAAGCTCCACCTGTAATACAGTAATTTCAGAGAAGATATACCCTGTAAGAAACACTTTGCTCCAGAGAAAAAATAAAGCAGTAACAGAAGATATACCTTGCAAAAGACAATTTGAATCAGAAGATTACAGCAGTAATCTGTTAGCACACACCTGTAGGCACACCTTGTAATAATGCAGAAGAAGGTATACCAGCAACAACAATTTGAATCAGAGAAAAATAAAGCAATGAAATGTTAGCAACAAACAGTAGCAATCCCTGTGAGTAAAAATAAAAATAAAAACACCACCACACAGTAAATCTGCTTAGCCAAACTAAGTCTTAATCCTTCTCCCTTGCTCTGGTAAGTTTCTCTACCCTGCCTTTCAAGCAGTCTTAGAAGGAAAGAGCTCAGGTGAAGCTAGGTGCCTTGGCCAGCAAACCAAGTCTTTACCTGCCCAGTGGTCCACACATGGATTTACTATACACACAGAAGTTCAAATAGGCTAAAGTCACACAAATAATGGCTGCTGATAATAACATGCTCACAATGGCTGAACTTACCAAATGGGGGCTGGGTATTGCTGAGACCCCCAGTTACCTGTGGAGAATAACAAGCAACAACAGCAATACACTTTAAGAGTAGACACAGTACATTTGCACCCAGTAATATTAATATGCTCATGGACAGTGTTGAAATAACAATGAACCCTTGTTATTGTGGAGATATTTGAAGGAATAAGTGAGTGCACATTAAAGGCTTGGTTATGCAGGTTGTTCTTGGCTTAGAAACACATTAACAACTGAAATCCCACCTCCTACCAGCATGGCATAATTTAGATACAATTCATATAGAAACATAGAAACATAGATTTTGATGGCAGATAAGGACTGCTTGGCCCACCCAGTCTTCCCATTTCCCTACCTAATGGATAAGCTGCAGATCCTAGTTAACCAGCAGCCTACTTCTTCCTACCCCAGCCCCTAGAATTGCCTTATGACTGTCCCATGCATGCTTGAATTTCACCACTGCTTTTGACTCCACAACCTCCTCTGGAAGGCTGTTCCATGCATCCACAACCCTCTCTGTGAAAAACTACTTCCTTAAATTACCTCTGAGCTGCTCCCTTCTATCTTCAAATTGTGCCCCCTTGTTCTTGCACACCTCTTTTTTTGAAAGATGCTACCCTCTTGGACTTTGTTGATTCCCTTGAGGTACTTGAAAGTTTCTATCATGTCCCCCCTCTCCCTCCTTTCCTCGAGGCTATACATATTTAGCTCCTTAAGTCTCTTTTCATATGTCTTCTGGTGCAGACCCTGCACCATTTTAGTTTCCCTCCTCCGGACAGCTTCCATCCTGTCTTTGCCTTTGCGGAGATTGGGTCTCCAGAACTGCACGCAGTACTCCAGATGGGGTCTCACCAACTGTCTGTACAGAGGGATAATAACTTCCTGTTTTCTACTGGTGATGACTCTCCTTATGCATCCAAGTATCCCCCAGCCCTTCTTGCTGCCCTCTCACATTGCTTGCCCACCTTTAGGTCATCTGATATGACTACCCCCAGGTCCCTTTCCATTTTTGTTGTTGTTAGTATCTCACCCCCCATTGTGTACTCTTCCCTTGGGTTTTTGTTTCCCAGGTGCATTACCTTTCACTTCTTAGCATTGAATCTAAGCTGCCATACATTTGACCATTCCTCTAACCTTGCCAAGTCCCTTCTCATCCTTTCCACCCCACCTTGTGCATCAACTCAGTTGCAGATCTTTGTGTCATCTGCAAAGAGACATACTTTTCCTTCCAGTCCCTCAGCAATGTCGCTTATTAAGACATTGAAGAGGACCAGTCCTAATACTGAACCCTGCAGAACCCCACTAGTAACCCCCCTTTCTTCAGAGTGGACTCCATTTAATATTACTCTCTGTGTCCTATTCTTCAGCCAATTCTTTACTAGGCTGTCATCTTGGGACCCACTCCCATGCTGGCTAACTTGTATATTAATCTTTTGTGTGGGACTTTGTCAAATGCCTTGCTAAAGTCTAGGTAGGCCATGTCCACAGCCCCTCCCTGATCTACTACTTTGGTCATTCAGTCAAAGAAATCTATCAGATTTGTCTGGCATGACCTTCCCACTGTGAATCCATGCTGCCTTGGGTCCTGTGCCCCTCTGGCCTCTAGATACTCAACAATTATTTCCTTCAGAAGTGATTCCATCATTTTCCCTACCACTGAGGTTAAACTAACAGGTCTGTAGTTTCCTGCTTCTGCCTTGCTCCCACTTTTGTGAAGGGGAATCACATATGCCTTCCTCCAGTCCTTGGGTACCACCCCATCCTCCCATGATTTGTTAAAGAGGGTAGTCATTGGTGTCACTAGTTCTACCCTTAGTTCTTTTAGAATTCTGGGATGAATCCCATCAGGCCCCATTGCTTTGTCAACTGTCAGTTTTAAGAGTTCTTTCAGAACCCTTTCTTCTGTAAATGGGCTGGTATCAACTTCTGTATCCAGAGTGTTTCTACTGTTTGTTTTAGGTACCTCCCCCACTTCCTTTGTAAATACTGAGCAAAAATATTTGTTTACTATCTCTGCCTTTTCACAGTCACCCTCTGCCCACCCTCCCTCCCCTTTATTAAGCCTCACTAACCTCCTTGGTCTTCCTTCACTCCTGATGTACCTATAAAGGTTTTATCCACCTTCTTAACTGAGTTGGCTATCTTTTCCTTGGTTTGGGCCTTTGCTGTTCTGACTGCCTTCCCAGCTTCCTTTTGTTTTAACTGATACAGTTCTCTGTCCTGCTCCTTCTATGATTCCTTGTACTTCCTGAATGCTTTCTTTTTCTCTTGAACCTTCACTGCCACTTCCTTTGAAAACCACAGTGGTTTCTTACATCATTTCATTTTGTTTATTTGCTTCACACAAAGGCTTGTTACCTCTGTGATGGCAGTTTTTATTATTCCCCATTGTTCTTCCACCCCTCCTTCCTGCCCATTTGCTAGTGCATTCCTTAGGCACTCACCCATTTTGGCAAAGTCAGCCCTCCTAAAGTCCAGTACTTTTGCCTTTGTATGGCTTGACTCTATTGCTGTGTTTATTGTGAACCATACTGTTCGATGGTCGCTAGTTCCCAGATGGCTACCCACTTCTACATCTGTGATACTCTCTTCATCTCCATTTGAGAGAACCAGGTCTAGGATTGCTCCCTCTCGAGTGGGCTCCAATACTAGTTGTCTAAGGCATGCCCCCTGTAGGGCATCTAGAATAACCCCACTCTTCGAAGTGGCTGCTGCAACTGCACTCCAGTTAACATCTGGCATATTCAGATCACCCATCAGCAATATCTCCCCTTTTTCTACAATTCTAAGTATTCTTTCTATCATTTTCTTGTCCATTTCCTCCCCCTGAGAAGGGGGTCGGTATACAACCCCTGTACGAATTGTGGTGCCATTGCCGGTCTCCAAATTTACCTACCGTGCTTCTTCTCCTCTCTGTTTTCCCTTTTGTTCTGTTGCTTTGATTCCTTCACTTATGTCAAGAGCTACTCCTCCTCCTCTTTTACCCTCCCTGTCCCTCCTGTAGATAGTGTATCCTGGTATGTTTCACGTCCCAGTCATGGTTTTGTGTGTACCATGTTTCTGTGACTGCCATGATATCCAGATGTTCCTCCTTCATCAAGGCCACTAATTCAGGAAGCTTGTTACTCAGACTACGGCATTGGTACTCATTGCTCTCCATTTTTTGATGGCTTTACCTTCTGTTGCAGCATCCCCCACTGACCTTTCTATCTCGGTCTTTTTCTTATTTAGTACCCTGTTTTGTAGGGAGAGGCTGGGATTTTCCTGCTGCTTATCAATGCCTCCCCCCTTGACTAGTTTAAAAGCTTGCCAATGAAGCATTTAAACCAATTGCTCAAAAGACTTCTTCCCTTCCTGGACAGATGCAGACCATCCTGCCAGTATGGGCTGGTGTCCCTCCAGGTGGAACCCCAGTCCCCAATGAAGCCAGATAGATACTCTCCAGTTAACTTCACCAGGTATCCAGACTTGTACTGTTGCAGGACTGATTCACATTGCAGCTGGTTGTCCAGCATTAGTGCATATAAATGATTTATCTCTTTAGTCATGCAAGTGTGACTGAACATTAAAGAATGAACTTAGTGGCTGAACTTTTTCAAACTGTTGTTTATAATCCCTGGCCTGATGGCCTTCAATATATTTCAAAGGCAACTTGGAAAACACTATTGTAAAGCTAGCCCTGAAGTTACTCACAGTGCTGCAGAACTTCAGTCTCTGACTTAGTATAGGGAGTGGTTGTCTCCATTTGGCAGGTTTGAACCTCCAGAGTCTTGGATTTAGGCTTCTGAAGCAGGACCAGCATGGAGAGACCAGGGCTGGCATGACTCAACCCCACCTCCAGGCATAAACTCCCAAGGTGGATGCAAACTAGTATTACCTGCTGTGCTAGTGACTGACTCCCTAAGCTGGTCAGAGTGTAGAGGCAGCTTTGACTCAGGATACGGTCTCTGAACTTTTCCTCTGGACTCAGGATACAGTCGCTGAACTTTTCTTTCAGACCCAGGATGCAGCCTCTGACACTTTTAGCTCTGGAAAACAGGCTTTGGCACATTCAGCTCCACAGTCACTCTGGCAGCTCACTCAGAGTACCAACTACTACCAAATAAATGCTCTGGCTGGCAAAATCAGTCTCCATGCAGTTCAGGCACACGAGCATATTTGGCTTAGCTGGTAGGACCCAGGCCGCAAGTCAAGAGACACACAGGTAAACTCCTTCTCTTCTTGAGAGCTTCTTGCAACTACCTCATTCAACTGTCTCCTCTAACTGAAGAAACACAATATTGTAATCCAATTGGTCATTTAGGCTGTCAGTTACAGTCCTAGCTTTCATATTGGCCATTCAGAAAGTACAAAACACAGTCCTCTATGCTTCCCAGCAGTCATAGCTAAGAATGCCTTTGAGTCCTTTGAGTTGCAATTGGCTGAAACAAAAGGTCAAAGTAAGAATATGGCTGCCAAAAGGCAGACAGCCAAATATCTAATGTTAAAGTCCAAATTTTATAAACAATCTGTTCAGTTTTAAAATTAACATTGACAATATTCAGTAGTAGTAGTAGTAGAAAAGTTTATTGTTTGTCCATGCAACATTACAATCACATTATTAAAAACAGATTAAAACAGGAGAAAATGCATAAAAGAACATGATCCTAGTCATAATAACTTAATGTAAAACAGTAATAGATGGTAGTTAGATAATATCAAGCAGATACACAGCAGACATAAATTTATTTATTCTGGTGTTTTTTTGTTTTTATTGTTTTTCTTTTTTTGTCTGTGATAACAGCTGAAATAAATTGTGCCATCATTCTCAATTTATTTTCAGTTTTTGGGTGCAAAAGAATAAAAACTGGATCATAATTCAGGTCCAGATACTTCTTAAAACATTCAATAGGTGTCCCTCTGCATTATTATCTGGTGCAAGAGTGGAGTTTGAAAGAGCATTCCCTGGCTGGTCACAAGCGCCAAAGCACTCGGACCCAGAACAGGCTATCGCCACTATAAACAGACACAGAGCACTTAAAGCTACAGCGCAAGGGTGCCAATTTGCACATTCATGCAGGATCTATGTGTACACAATTATTTGACAGGGAACAAACCTAAAACTGAGCATTAGCACAGATTCAAGAGGGAAGAACACCAGGGCTGGAACAAGACCAGGCAGAGGGCAAAGAGGTGGCCAGGGAGATAACTAAAGTAAGCCCCACCTCTTGGAGAGGTTACACATGCTTTGCTGTTTATAATGTATAATATTGTACTTTTATACTTATATTTTTGAAGGGTTATGTACAAACCAGAAGGCAGCTGCAAGAACTGAAAGCTGGAGCCACAATAAAAATAGTATTAGAGTACAAAGAAAATAGGGCTAACAACACTAATTAAACAAACATGCTTCCTTATGAAGACTGATAAAAAAATAGCTATTGTTAGCACTACTACTGTAGCACCATCCAATTCAGAGCCACTTGTTTAAACATCATTATCTGGGACATATTTACTTTTCTTCATAAATGGAATAGAAATTGCTTTTGAAGAGCCCAAAAAGCACTTGAATTTAGAGGAAGTATTAAGTTTCAGAAGGTGACTGAGTTATAAGCCTCTGAGCTTTGGGTTACATCTGTATGTAAGAACTGGAAGAGAGGTTTCAGGGCAGGGATGGCAGAGTATGGATAATGAAGGGAAATCACAAGTTGGACTTGTGAAGTGGGAGGATTCCTCAAATAGGTTTGCTACATTGTCATGGTTGGATGAGTGGGGGAATGATAAGGTAGCCATGGATCAGGAAGGAGTGAAGGCTAGGAACATAGTCAAGGAAAAAAGTGGGCTAGGTGGGGATGTGGAGAGGTGGATCAGTGGCAGTGGTGAAAGGGATGTAAGATACATGGTGGAGGAGGCTGAGTCTTGGATGGATGACCAGTGAGAGGGGAAAAGGGAAGTCACCAGGGAAGGAGAAGCAGTTCATCAGAAGGGTGAAGGGAGGAATTGGTGTACAGCAGAGAATGGGCCTCTGGGATGCGCTCAGCAGGATGTGCAAAATGAGAAGGGGGGAGGATGTGAGGGTCATTATACTGGGACACTCAGTATTAAAGGGTGTGAGATGGGGAGGGATGCAAAGAACAGCAATAGGTGGGTAGAGTGTATGCCAGGCATGATGGCAGGGAGTGTACAGCCTCTTATTCCAAAGTGTGTAGGACAGGATAGAGAGCTACCTCCCATAGTGGAGCATCTAGGTACCCATGACCTTTGCAGTGTGTGAGGTAAAGGAGTTTCAGGATAGGTTTAAGATGGCAGGAAATATATGTAAGGAGGCAGAGAGATCGGTTTTGGTCTCAGAGGTTCTTCCGGTCCCTAGGGCAAGCACTGTTAAGAAGCAGAGGATTGAGGAGTTCAACACTTGGTAGAGGGGGTGGTTTGAGACTAATGGGTGTGGGCTGGGGGTGAGTGAGGAAGCACATGGGAAAATAAATACCGGTATGCACCAGACAGGCTGCATTTAAGTAAAGAGGGCACAAAGGCCCCCTGAAGGTTAAGATAGAGGAATATTTAGCAGTTAATCTGAATTTAAACTAAAGCTTAGTGGGGCACTTATTGACACCAGGAAAGGGGGGGTCATCAGGCCTACCTCCATTACATAAGCAGTTGCAGGGGAGGAGTAATGGTAGCTGGAAGAGGTGGAACCCCATGAGCAGAGGGGCCGTAAAGAGTTAATAGAGAATTCAGGAGCACAGGTTTCAAGATGAAAAGTGATGTCCTTGAATGCAAGGAGTCTGGAAAATAAAATGGCAGATCTTTAGGCACTAATGGTGGAAAGAGGGGTGGACATAGCGGCCATCACAGAGACATGGGCATCCAAATACCATAATTGGGACCTTGTGATCCCCAGGTACAAATTGTTCCAGAAGGACAGGGCTGTGTAGCCTTATTTGTAAGGGAAGGAATAATATGCACTAGGGAGGAGGAAGAGGAGGAGGAGGAGGAAGGCAGAATAGAAACCTTTTGGGTAACATTCCAGAACAATAAAGGGGGAAGGCTTTGATTGGAAGAAGTGTACAGACCTCCCTCACAGGATGTGGAGATGGACAGGGAGATTGGGAATTAGACCAGGAAGATAGGAGATAGAGGAAACCTTGTCATAACTGATGATTTAAACCTGCCTGGTATTGACTTGAATACACCAGCTACCTCCTCTGCCAGGGAAAATGTACTCCTGGAAGCTTTCCAAGACTATTTCCTGAAGCAGGGGGTCACACAGCCATCCAGAGATGGTGACAGACTGGACCTGGTGCTTTCAGATGGAGAGCATGTCCAAGAGATAGCTGTGGAGGAACCCCTTGACAGTAGTGACCACTATACAGTGTGGGTTTACCTCAGTATGGGTAAAGCAGCTGCTAAGACCAAGATGAGGGTGGTATACTTGAAGAAAGTGGACTTTAGAGGAATGGAGGATATACTTGGAGGGCATCTTGCAGAAATCAGACTAGGGATGGATGTAGAGCAGAAATGGTACATCATTAAGTTGGGTCTGAATGAGGCCACAAAAGACTGTATGAAGACCAGGAGTAAGAAGTCCAGAACCAAGAGAACTGGTTCAACAAGGAAGTGGCATTGAATTTAAGGGAGAAGAGAGCAGACTTTCAGAAGTACAGGCATACTATGAGTGAAGAGGACAGAACATTTTTTTCAGGGATATCACAAGAGGTCCGAGTGGCTAAAGCTGCAAAGGCTAGCACAGAGGATCAGGGAGGCAGAAAATGACTTCTTCAGATATATAAGGGAGAGAAGAAGTATTAAGGAAGGGATTGTTAGGATCAAGAAGGAAGAGGGATGGGTGGAAAACAGTGAAAAACAGGCTGAGGCACTGAATGAGTACTTCAGCACTGTAGTCAGTTGGGAAAAGGATGGACCTATGCCACAGGAGATTATGGGATAGGAAATGGGGGAAATGAAACAGATATTATAATCAAGATAAATGTGTTTTGGAAGGTCTCAGGTCCCTTCAGGTGGACATGGCACCAGGCCTGGATGGCATACACCTGAAGGTCCTGAGAGAACTGGCGGAGGTGTTGATGGCCCCCCTGGTGGATCTGTTTCATACCTAACTAAAGATGGGGTATATGCCTTGGGACTGGAGAATGGCTCATGTTGTGCCACTCCAGAAGATTGGTCCCAGATATGAGCCTGGCAACTATAGGCTGGTCAGTCTAACATCCATTATTGGGAAATTAATGGAGATCATTCTAAAAGAAAGGTTGGTAAACATTCTGGAGGTTAACAGTCTCCAGGAAAGTAGGCAGCTTGGGTTTGTCATGGGGAGATCCTGCCAAACAAACATAATAGAGTTCTCTGGCTGGTTCACAAAGTCATTAGACAATGACCAGGCAGTGGATGTACTATACTTGGACATCAGTAAGGCCTTTGACTCTGTGCCACATAATAGGTTGCTTATCAAACTAAGTAGTCTGGGAGTCGTGGTTAAACTGCTGTGGTGGGTCAGAAGCTGGCTGCAGGAAAGGAAACAGAGAGTGATGGTAGGGGTGAACTATCCAAGCCTAGGCCTGTATAGAGTGGGGTACCACAGTAATCAGTGCTTGTTCCAGTATTATTCAACATCTTTATTGGTGAGATGGCAGTAGGGGTCAAAAGTAAGGTCTGTCTTTTTTGCAGATGATACTAAAATCTATAGGAGGGTGTACATAGTGGAGGGGAGGTGGGAACTCATGGAGGATCTGGCCAGACTTAAGAAATGGTCTGGAATCTGGCAGTTTGGGGTTTAACCACAAGATGTGCAAGGTCATGCACCTGGGAGCTAGGAACCAAGGGGCCATGTATTATCTGGGTGGTGGGGTACAGGTGTCCAGCCCAAAGGAGGAGAAGGATCTAGGGGTGATAGTCAAGGGTGACATCAAACACTCTGCACAGTGTTGTAAAGCAGCAGCCAAAGTAAATAAAATGCTTGGATGCATCTCCAGGGGAATAACCTCCAGGATTAAGGATGTCATTCTGCCCTTGTACAGGTCATTGGTTGGAACGCATTTGGAGTATTGTGTGCAGTTTTGGTGTCTTTATTTGAAAAAGGACAAAAGCTACTTGAGGGGGTCCAGTGTAAGGAAACTAAGATGATCCAGGGAGTGGGAGACAAACCATATGATGAGAGGTTAAGGGACCTTAATATGTATTCCTTGGAGGACAGAAGGGAAAGGGGGGATATATCAGAAACCTTCAAGTATCTAAAGGGTATAAACAGGGTTGGAGTGGATGGGACTTTCAATCTAAAATGGAAGGGGACTACTAGGGGACACAGTCTGAAACTTGTTGGGGGAAATTTAAAAAAGAAATGGGGAGGCACTTTTTCACAGAAAGGGTGGTGTCAAAGTGGAATGAACTGCCTGAGGAGGTGGAATCTTTGGAAACAATGGGAAGTTTTAACCAGGGTTGGGACAGGGTAAAAATGAGAGTGGCAATGGGAGGGGGAGGGGGATGGTGAATAGGTGGGAGGTTCACTCTTTGAGGCAAGAGAAGGTTGGTGAAGCTCTAGTAAAATAGACTGAGCTGCACAATCGAGCAGACTTGATACACCACTAAGGCCTCTTTCTGTTGACAATTTTTATATTTTCCTATGTTTGGATGTATGGACCTTTTTAAAAACAGCATACAAAATTTGGTGCAACTTGGACAAATACTATTTAACTTAGACATAAATAACTGAGCTCACAATTTTGGCAAAATGTCACAAAAAATTGCATGGAAATTTAGCAAAATTTCATAGAAGCAAAACTGGCATTTCGCCAGAATATAAACCTCTAAAGTTTCAGATCTTTTAAAATGACATTTCACAAATCAGTAAACTGCAAAATTTAAGTCTCTATAATATTAAGACTAGAGAATGGAATATCACCAATTTTGTTAGGTTCATTGACCTTAAATATTAGGCTTTGAGGCCTCCTCTGTGGCCCAGCAGCAGAGCATTGTGCAGTTATGCTGACATCCTGAGTCTGGAAGCAAGCCTCAGAAGTCATGTTGGGAGGCAGGCCATGGCTGATACAGCTGCTGCTCAGCAGTGCATCTCAGTCATAGACGGTTGGCGGTGAGTTTCACCAACACATTGACCCCTGTGGCTGTGCCAGGGAGCTTCCTCCTGCCACCGGAGAAGCTGTATCTGTGCGAGACTGACAGAGGCCCCACCCCACTAGTGGAGATGGAAGAAGAAAAAAATGTTGGAGAAAAACCTGGTAGCCAACTGAATGATGGCTGGGTTTAGCCTGATCATGGCATATCCCTGTGAACAGGGTATATACCTGAGAGACAAGCTGCCGGGATGGGAAAAAAACAATCTCTTGTTCAAAAGCTTGCCAAGTTATAAGCAGCTCATGATTTCAAAATGAAATTAGTAATTAAAGTTACATTTCATGAGCTTTTGTGAAATCGTTGATTGTTCTGATATTTTTATCGAAGCCATGACCATACATTTGCCCAGTAATACACCTGAGTTGCCATTGTAGAGCAAGGTAAATGCTGGGTAAAGTGATAATAAGGTAGCATTCATAGGAGGCTTCACAGTAAATGTATAGTGGTGGCAAATGCAAGGTTCGGTGATGAATCATTAAGAATAGCCATGGACATTATTGTGAACTAGCCTGAATCCTTGCAATATATCAGATAACTACTAGAGCTAGCTGACTTGATGACTTGTGGAAGCGCATGCACATGCAGCATTGTTTCTGTAAAATGCCACCTGCTGGCACTCTGCAGATAACATTGTATATTTTTACTATTTGAAAATAGTGGCACCAAGTGATGCCAGGTCTTACAACTAGTTGTGACTTTGGCCATTGTGACAGCAGTATCTGGATATTTTTAATCATGGTGGCGCATGATGCTGGGTATCACTGTCACAGGAGTGTTTGAGGGGGTATTGCAGGACCCTGATGCTATTGCAGGTAAGGTGATTCAGTGGTGATAAGTGCTTTATGAAAGTTAAATCCCAAAAATGGAATTCTAGTGACATTACCTATTATGCATCCATTACTTTTTGAGAAATTTTGCAAATTAGTAATTTCTGAAGTATCCGCCATAAATTTGAATCTAGTTTTAAGTTCTCTTCCAAACAGTATGCATGCCAAATTCTTATTTATTTATTTTATTTTTTTAACAGCAAAAGAGTCTGGTGTTAGATGTATGGGGCTGCTGTGCATGCATCAGTGAAGGAAGCAAGTCCATTGAGAGCTGTGAGCGTCTTGTGTATGTCAAATTCTTGAAGTCAGTATCATGAGTAAGGTATGGGTGAAGGTTTACCAGCAGCTGGGAGGGAGCAGAGAGAGAGAGAGAGAGCGAGAGAGCTGTGGTCAGAACAGGTCAGTGCCACTGTTTATGTAAATGAAATATGGGTAAAGGTTCTTCAGTAGCGAGGAAGGAGTGGGGAGACAGAGAGCCACAATTGGGTGAGGTCATTGCAGTGGAGCTGGGAGGGAGTGGATAGAGGGAGCTGTTGTACAAGTTTAGTGGGACTTCATTGGCAAGAACCAAGATGGTGGTCATAATATTTACTTTCAGACATAGCAGGGATTTGTTTTAGTTTTGGACTTAGATTGGGATTAGGCTAGCGGTGTCTTTTTGTGTGAGTTGTGATGGAATTTACTCATGCTGAAAAGACACATTTGGCCAATCAAAACACAGGATTTTAAGTGTCATTGTATAATGTGGCTTAGAACCTTGTATGGACAATTGAACCTTGTTATGTTAGGGATTATGGAAACTGGATGGACTCTTGTTTGGATCTTTGCTTTTGCTTTGTTTTTTTTTGGCTGGCATTGTCTATGTTTCTGTGTTGTGGATGAGTGCAGCATGGTGCTGTTTAAAGAAACAGTATGTTAAGCATCAAGTCATGTTTTTGCAATACTTTAATATGGCTTAAACATCAGCATGCAAATTGAATTTTTTATTTTCATTCATTCTTAAACTTAGATATATGATTTTGAAGATTTTTTTTTAAATAATACATTTTATTAGAGATACACAGTTAAACCATGTTCATCCAAATGTCATGGAAGACATAAAAAGCATTTGGATAAACCGGGTTTCAACTTATTGAGGTTCCCATACTTGGTATAGCAAAAAGATGCTATGTTAACAATCAAACAGAGACTGTATGAAGTAATGGTAGGATAGTTTACTGTGATACATTTTAGTATATGAAGGGCTGTTTCAGCTTTTAATGCCACCACTGCTCCTGGCAAGAGACAGAAGAGAGACTCTGTGATGTGCTCAGTGAGAGGCACCAAATATTGTTGTCTAAAGTGATATTCCAGTTTGAAAGGTGCCCAATGTTTCTGAGGGAGAGAGAGAGAGAGAGAGAGAGAGAGAGAGACCAGGTAGGATAAGACAGGAGTTAGGAGAGAGTGAGCTGAATGTTGCTGTGTGTTGCTCTCTATCCCCAGAACAAGTGTCATTCCAGTTTTGGGGTGTTGAGCATCTGTGTGGCTACAATAAAGTAATTTTATATTTCAGTTTGAGTCTGAGGTGGCATGTGCACCTTTTTTGCAATCTCTTTCATTTTACTTTAAAGGTTGCACTTTTGTGCAGTTGGAATGTGCTTGAACTTTTTCCTTTTTGTTTGGGTTCCAGTTTGAATGGTGCTGTGAGCTGCAGAGAGAGAGAGAGAGACTGAGTAGGAGAGAATGGTTAGGAGAGAGCAAGCTGAATGTTCCCACATGTTGATCTCTATCCCAGGGAACACTGCTTTTAGTGAGCCCAAGGTCATTTTGGAAAACAGAGGTGAGTGGAAACTGAAAGGGAGTTTTATAGATTTAAAGCTGTGTTGCAGGTATTACCACAAGAATCACACAGAAAATAAGATAGGAGCCAGATAAACCAGTGATGAAACGCTGAAATTACAGCAAAGACCTGCTATGTAGATGTTTAGGTATAGATTATGGTGAAAAGGATGACTGCTGATGGAAAAAAACCCTATCTGTCTAGCACTTGTGATATCTGAGTAATCAACGCAAGAAACAACTGATAATGTGGGGGGGGGCAGACCATCACTTTGGATAACTGCGAGTTTCAGTTATCTAGGGTTTGGATAACCAGTGTTATACTGTATTTGAAAAAAACATACAATACAATGGAAAACAAATATAAATCTAGTGTGCACTATCAGATGGTACCCTCAACAAATGAAAGTTTTAAATATTGCAAGTGAAGTCCTTAATTACAAAAATCTATATAAAACCTGTCTTTTGCAGTACAGGAGGGCAATAAAATATATTGACTATAACTCTAAGGATGTCAATACTGTATTTTTGCTTAAAAAAGAAACTATAGTGTGATGATTTTTCTGTTGATTAACTAACTTATATTGTTGCTTTGAGAGAAATGGGTCCCACAGTAACATTCAAGAACAAAGTTCAAGAGAGTTATATATACAGTATATACATACATACTGTACAAAAATACAAAATGCTAGCCAAAGAAGGCATGAAAGACTATTGAGTCTGCTCATTGTGGAGCTTATGTGTATTTGCTAGATGTTGCCTTGCCAGTTCCCCTGTAACTGTTACCTTCCCCTTGAATCTGTCCCATCCTCCTTTAAATCCCCCAACTAAACTGTAATTTATTACCTCATTAGGCATTGTCTTCCATCCTGCCACTACCCTCTCAATTAAGATATTCCTTCTGTCCTCTTTTTTGTATATCCCCCTGCTAATTTGTAGTTGTGTCCCTGGATGTTTTTGTTCTTACTTCTGCAGAAAACATCTTCTATGTCAACCCTCTTAATGCCTTTAAGGTATTTGAAGGTCTTGATCTGATGTCCTCTCTCTCTTCTTTCCTCCAGTGAGTACATCTTCAGGGTGACCAACCTCAATTCATTTAGCACATCCTGTTTCCCCTGTATCATCTTGGTAACCCTTCTCTGCTCTGTTCTGTTATCAAATATTCCTTACTCTCTGGACATTGTGTTGCCTCTTAGACAGATAATGAGTTCTCAAATACTAACATACTAACATACTAATTGCCCGCAGATTAGGCCTTACAGTCTATCGAGTCTGCTCGAGCTGCAGATCCCTAGTTGGGTGCCGAGGCCCTCCCCCCCTTGTGTTCCAGAAACCCCTGTCATCCATCCCCACCCCCCTGGGCCAGGCCATCATCTGGTACATCTGCTTTCTGTGTCTGTCCCACCCTCTCTTGAAGCCCTCCACTGTGGATCTCTGAACCAGCTCAACAGGCAGTGCATTCCAAGGGTCCACCACCCTCTCAGTGAAAAACCTCCTCCTCCTCTTTTCCCCCCTCACCCTTCCACCTTCCAACTTCAAACCATGCCCTCTGGTGCTATCTTCCTGCTTTAGTCTAAAGATCCCCTCCATGTTTACCCTATTTATTCCCTTGAGGCACTTGAAGACCTCAATCATGTACCCCTGTCTCTCCTCTCCTCCAATGAAAACAGGCAGAGCTCCTCAAGTCTGTCCTCATACGTCAAATCCCCTAGTCCTCATATCATCTTAGTTGCCCTCCTCTGTACCCTCTCCAGGAGCTCTATGTCCCTCTTCAAGTGTGGTCTCCAGTACTGTACACAGTACTCAAGGTGTGGTCTAACCAGTCCATTGTACAGTGGCAGAATCGCTTCCCTGCTCCTAGAGGTGATCCCCTTTATGATGCATCCCAACATCCTGTTTGCCTTGCTAGCCGCTCTCCTGCACTGTTCAGAGTTATTCATACATGCATCCACCATGACCCCTAGGTCTTTTTCCCCTGTTGAGGCCTCCAGTACCTCCCTTCCCAGGGTGTAACTATGTTTAGGGTTTCCCCACCCAAGATGTAACACCTTGCACTTGGTGATATTGAAATTTAATTTCCATGTGTGAGCCCAGCTTTCCAGGGTGTCCAGGTCCCCTTGCAGGGCCAACCTCCCCTCTTCCCCTCAACTACTGCTCCCATCTTGGAGTCATCAGCGAAGAGACTCATTTCACACACTATACCCTCTCTGATGTCCGATATGTATGCATTAAACAGGATCGGACCCAGGACTGAGCCCTGCGGTACCCCACTACCAACCTCTCTAGAGTTCGAGAGCTCCCCACCGACCACTAATCTCTGGGTGCATCCAGCTAGCCAGTTTTCAATCCATCTGACCATCAAAGGGCCTACTCCCAACCCTGTCAGTTTCTCCACCAGATCATTGTGGGGGACAGAGTCAAATGCCTTGCTGAAGTCCAAGAATAATACATCCACAGCCTTTTCCCTGTCCAGTTCTAATGTTACCCATTCATAGAACTCCACAAGATTGGTTTAACATGATCTACCTGGCACAAACCCATGTTGCCGACTATCCAGACCTCCCACCTCCTCCAAGTACCCCCCAATCATTCCTTTAGTATACTCTCCATTAATGTTCCCACCACCGAGGTCAAACTGATGGGTCTATAGTTACCTGGTACTTTCCTTGACCCCTCTTTATGGATTGACACCACATGTGCCTCTCGCCAATCCCTAGGTACCCTCCCTGTCTCAAGCGACCTGTTGAGCTCTGCCAGGGGTGCAGCCAATATGTCCGCCAATTCCCATAGTACTCTCAGTTGAATGCCATCTGGTCCAGGAGATTTATCTTTCTTTAGGGCCTTGAAGGCTAACCACAGCCTTTCGGTGGAGATAGCATCATCCGTCCCCTCCACCTTACTGGCCTTTTTATCCTTATCCTGATGTGACACCCCTGGGGTACCTCTCCCTCCCTCTTGCTCCATTTCTGTTGCTCCCCTGATCCCACTCACTACCACTTGATCCCCATCGTGCCTTGCTTTGTAGATATCCCATCCCCCTCCCTAGTGAACATAGAGTCGAAGTACTCATTTAATACCTCTGCCTGGTCCCTCGCCTCTTCCACCCACCCTCCTTCTGATCTCAATCTGCCAAGATGGCCCTTAGTTTTTCTCCACTCCCCAATGTACCGAAGAACCCCTTTTCCCATCCATGTATCCCCTGTGCCAGCTGTTGCTCTTTACTGGACTTTGCCCCCCTCACCATCCGGGTGACTTTTCTAGATGCAAGATGGTACATTTCCTTTTCCCTATCCACTCTTGTTGTTTTATATTTTTTGTAGGCCACCTTTCTTTTCTCTGACCACTATCTGAACCTCACTGGACCACCAGCATGGTTTATGTGACCTTGCTCCCTTATGTTTTACCTTAGCGCAGGTCCTGACTGCCTCATGAAGTCCCCATTTTATGACCTCCCATCTCTTTTCCATATTTGTCATTGATGTAATCCCCTTCAAATGATCCTTGAGAATATTTCCCATGCCCACAAAGTCTGCCCCCCTGAAGTCCACTGCCAGTGTCCTAGATCTCTCCCCCCTCCCCGCATGCTTATTGGAAACCAGACAGTATTGTGGTCATTCCCAGTCGGGGATCCTCTACAACCAGGTCCCTTACCAGATCCCCATCTGCAAAATGGAGCACTATAATACAAGAGGTAGCCTGTAAAAAGTTTGTGATACTAGAAAAACAGTGCAACAGCATGATGACATGATAAGAAAAGGCATACTGGAACTGTAGCCAGTCTCCTCCATCTCCATTCCTTATATAAGCTGTGGCACACAACAGGGTGTGTTTTAAAGCATTATAATAACTGGGAGCATGTTCTTCCATAGAAAAACCCTGTTATAATTTGCAGTAATAACCAGGCAGTTATAATAGTGAACAAGTGCCAGGTTTCCTCATTATTCAAGTGCACCCACTAACACTGGATGGACTTGCTCACCGCTGCCATCTCCACTGAATGCTGAGATTAACTGACAATCAACAACAACTTCAGTCTTCTTTGTCAGTGAGTTAATGGTTCTTACAGTTCACCCTTACAAAATAATACAAAAAAAAATGAAAATGAAAGTGACACTTCAACCCTACCACAGCTGAACTAGTGCTATGACTTCAGTTATCATAGTGAGACAGAAAAAGAGAGAGCGATATGGGTGTCATCCTAGTCATCATATTCAGTATCACTGTTTACAGGCTGCTGTTCATGTTCAGGGTCAAAATCGCATAATTCAGTGTTTGGGACAATTAGGAAATTGTCAGCATTCATTTTGAGAAATGTAAGCTGTTCCACATGTACACAACTTAGCCATGTTCTGTGGTCAGTGACTATTCCTCCAGCTGCACTGAATATGTGTTCTGAATATAGTGGTAGTTATGTAAAAGTTGACCAGTACTACAGTATTTGCCATTAACTGCAGGAAAAAAAATGCTGTGAATTTACTGTGATAAAAAAAAAATGCATTGAATAACACTGTTTTTTTCCCCATGATAGCGGTAAATCGGTGGTATTTTTTTCCACAACTAACGGCAAATACCATGGTACTGGTCAACTTTTATTTAACTGCCACTGCACGCTTGAAGGTGGACAACTGAAGTACATTACTGCAAGATTTTCTAGATCTGGCCATATTGTTCTCTTTTGTTACCAGTAGAGCAATGGATCTTCCTCAAGACCAGTCACGATATGGTCTGCAAAATACTCCAGGATCATTGTGCTACATGAGACAGTTACCAGTCTAGCAGATGAACCAGCTGTATTTTCTTTACAGGATACTAGTTCATGCCGATGCAGGTGACTCAGAAGTGATTTGCTTTTCTTATCCTGAACATAGGATGCCCGAGAAGTAGCTACAGATATCCTTTCCTTCATTGATGACACTGGTGATTGTGAAGAATTGATAGATGTGCTATAGTCTGCACCAGAGGTGCACTCTAATGGTTCAGGAGAGTTTGAATGTTGTATATCAGTTAAGGCTGTTGGTGAGGCAATGTCACATTTGGTTAGCAGAAGATCTCTCCAATACTCAATGTCTTCCTCTGCAGGATGGATAGATGGCTTCAATGTTGCACTTAAAGCAGTGATCTGGCAATGTAACCATCACATAGATGTCATTTTTAAACATGCCATTTATTATCTGATCAGTCAACAGTCTGAGTATCAGGTAATCTGGCAGCATAAAAAATAAATGTAGAATTATGGGAGGGGGAAGGTAATAATAGGATTGGGATGTATGCATGAAATTGATCCCTGGTCATGGTAAAAAAAATATTCATGGGACTGGTATACAGACCACCATTGACAGAAGAAGTGATAAACAAACAGATCTTGGAATCTTTGGGAAGGCTGGATTCTGAAGAAAATATAAATATCCTGGGGGACTTCAACATGCCTAAAATAAACTGGGTAGACGATTCTGGAAAGACACCATTTGAAAGAGAGTTCCTGGAGATGACAAATAGATTAGACCTTGAGCAATATGTTACAACTCCTACGAGAAGTAGAAGCACCTTGGACCTTGTACTAAGCAATATGGGGGAATGTATTGTAGATTACAAAACTACATGTCAGCTAGGAACTAGTGGTCATAATATAGTACATTTTACAATTAGGGCTGTTCGAACTAGAATAAAAGAGGTAACTAAAATACAATGTTTTGTAAAAGCTGATTTCACAAAAAAATTTAATAGTATACAGGGATGGAAATGGAAAGAGGACTTTGCAGGTAAATCAGTAAACAAAATGTGGAATATCCTAATTAATAAATTAAAGGGCATAGAAAAGGAATTTGTCTCGGAAAGGGTGACATATAATAACTCAGGAGGATACCTCCATGGTTCACAAGGAGAGTAACTACATTACTAAATAATAAAAAGGAAATATACAAAAGGCAAACTCATGAAACATGGAAGAAGCATGGAAAAGATACAGAACAGTAGTGAGAGAGGGTAAGAATGCAATTAGGATTGCAAAAAGGCAGTATGAGTTGGGATTGGTGATACAGGTTAAGGATAATTGTAAAGCATTTTTAATTATATAAATCATAAAAGGGGTGAAAACATTGGAAACGACCTACAATAGACAAAAATGGGTAGTTGGTAACTAATGAGGAGAAAATTGCAGACAGATTAAATGAGTGTTTTAACTTCATTTTATAAAAGCAGATACCACTTCAACAAACAGATCAATGAGACACGGTCAACAAATAATAATTGATGAAAGTGATGTCAGAACAAAATTAAATGGGCTTCATCCAAATAAAACACCAGGTCCAGATGAAATACATCCTAGGGTCCTTAATGAGTTATCAGACCATTTAGCAGTCCATTAGCCTTAATGTTCCAAGCACTTTTAACAGTGGAATTGTGGTTAATGACTGGAGGCTAGTCACGGTAGTGTCAATTTTCAAGAAAGGTAGTAGAAATGAATGTAAAAACTATAGGCCAGTCAGCCTAACATCAGTATGCTGTAAAATATTAAAAGGTATTTTGAAAGAAAAGATAGAGGACCATTTGGGCAAAAAAAGGGCTGGTGGATGAAACACAGCATGGATTTAGGAAGGGTAGATCATGATAAACAATTTTTATAGCCTTCTTTGACAAAGTTTGTAAAACAGTAGGTGAAAGGGACCCTGCTGATGTTGTCTATCTGGACTACACAAAATCTTTTGACAAAGTACTACATAAAGAGCTAATTGAAGTGCTATATAAATCAGGTTTGCAGGGAAAATTTAGTAGTATGGATTGAGTCATGGCTGAAAGAAAGAAAACAAGTGACTATAAGGGACCATAAATTGAAATGGGTGGAAATTACAAGTGGTGTGCATGAGGGTGGCACAGGTTCATAATGTCATACACAAAAACAGCCGTAGCAATGTACAGTGCTGTCAATACAGCAGGGTACATTGCCAGTCGCCACAACACAGCAACTACAAAATCGGTGAAAAACACACAACTTCATTTTATGCCTTCGAAGCCCCCTTCTTTAATATAATCAACTCTGGGGGTACAGCACAGGAATGGTGAGAAATAAGGACTCATCCCTCTGAGCCATAGAAGCTGCTTGGTGGACCCCCAAGCACAGGTCTTATCCTCTGCATCACTGCATCCCAGCCATTAGCTACAGGGTACACAACTGTGCTTGCACCATTTCATCCTTGCGGTGTTTCATACCCAGTAACTATATTTCTTTATGCTCAGTATGATAATGTTGTATGGTTTTGACTGCACTCTAAACATAACTACATATTAACCTGGTACCCCTCAGGGCTCCATCTTGGGGCCATGCCTTTTTAACATCTATGTGTCGATGATGAAATGTGGGAGGCAGCATGGATGGCAAAATTTCCTCATGACACAAAGGCAGGATCTGTAATACACATTAGAGAAGAGGCAGATAGGATGCAGAAGGAATCAGACAGTCTAGAAGGATGGGCTATTAAGAACAAATTTGAATTCAAATCGGAGAAGTGCTCAGTTATGCATCTGGGGAAACACAATATAGTGGCTAGTTGTACGTTAAATGGAAAATATATTAAAACTATCACTGAGGAAAAGGATTTGGGAATTTTAATATCAAACAACCTCATGTTTACAGTAAATTGTCGAGCCATGGCAGTGAGCACCAAAAAAATCTTGGCATGCATTAGGCAACATATTAATAGTACAGACCAGAAAGTGGTTCTTCCCCTATACAATTCACGGGTTAGGCCCCACTTGGAGTAGCACAGACAGTTTTCAGCATCTTTGTCAAAAGACTGATATCAGACTTCTTGAGGGCATACAGGACAAAGGCAACTAGGACGGTATCCTCAATATCATCAGTGACATTGCGAGGGTCTGGAAGGGCAAGTTTGCCTGTTTGCAGATGATACAAATATCTGCAACAGGGTGGACATGCCTGACAGATCAGATAAGATGCAAAGGACCTAAAAAGGTTGGAAATGTGGTCTAGGGAGTGGCAGATGGGGTTCAATGCTAAAAAATTTAAGATTATGAATATGGGAAAAAATAACCCAGAGTTAATGCACAACATAGGGGGCTAGAACATTTCAATCTCAAAGCAGGAGCAGAATATGGGTTTCCTCATCTCAGATGACCTGAAGATAGACAATGTGACAAGGCAGCAGCAAGAGCTAGTCGTATGCTGGGTTGCATAAGCATGGGAATAAACAGCAGAAAGCAGGAGGTTATACTCCCACTGTATAGATCACTGGTAAGGCCTCAGCTCAAGTATTGCATCCTATTCTGGAGACCCCATTTGCAGAAGGACATAAACAGAGTGGAAGCTGTACAGAAGAAGTCAACCAAGATGGTGGGAGGACTGCATAACACACCCTGTGGATACAGGCTAAAGGAGCTGAATATGTATTCGCTGGAGGAGAGGAGTGTGAGAGAGAGAGGGGGATATGATTGAGACTTATAAATACTTCACAGGAAGGAACAGAGCACAAGCTGAGGATCTCTTCCAAAGAAAAAAGCTGCTCAATAATTAGAGGCCACAACATGAAAATAGAGGTGAGGGGGGCTCAGAGGAAATATGAGAAAGTACTTTTACACGGAGACAGTGGTGGATAGATGGAACAGACTGACAGCTGAGCTGGTGGGGAAGAAATGATTACAAGCTTCAGGAAGGCATGGAACAGGCATGTAGGAAGCCTGAAATTCTGAGAGTGACCAATAGTCTAATTTTTAATTCACTGGGTCACAAAAAACACAGAACAGGGCAGATGCAGTGGGCCTGAGCACCCTTATCTGCCTTCAACTTCTATGTTTCTATGTTTCTAAGAAAGAGAAGCTCTATGATAATAGGTTGAATGATCTTGTACTATATTAACTCGAATAAAGGAGGTTAAGGGGGATCTGTGTTTTGTGTATAGGGCTTTTGCCAATGATGATCTATGGGGGTGCTCTGGGTTGAAACTAAAGACAGGAGGTTATTTAGCTAGATCACATATGCTACAACTAAATGGGGAAACTAGTTGTACAACCAAAAGACAAACTTGGTTCAACTAAAGGGTGGTGGCCATTTGAAATTGCCTGCCGCTAGAGGTGGTGAGTAGCAAAGACATGGATGAATTCAAGAAAGGATTGGCGTTTACTGTAAAATAATGATGTAAGAGGCTACACCCTTTGAGTTAAGGGCGGGCTACTACAGAGCATGTTCCCTTATTGCCTATATAAGACTATGAAACCTATAACAGCAGTAGTGTCTTCCTTTGACTGAAAGTCTTGCTTTATGTCATCAAGGAAAATGTGAAGAAATCTTATTTGAGAAAGAATTTGACTGAGTTGCACTGTCTGTACTGATATCATGTGTGGCAGCATCAAATGGCTCCAATAAGGTGACCAAAGATTCCAATAAAGTTTAGCTGCTGGAAATGAGCATGATGTTTACATTACCTATTTGATTCTGCATGGTGTAGTCATGTACAGTTTTTTCTAATCAAAAGCCTTTACAACATGTAAAATGCTGAATTGAGCAGATTAGGTATTCCTGCTTTAATATATGCCATAGTAAGTTGTTTGACCTCTGCAGCCCTTCAGAGTTTTTTGTGCTTTCAGAGTGGCTGAAATACCCACACATTTTCAAGGAATACCTAAAAGGTTTTCAGCATTTCTTTTCCATTTAAGAAACTATGGATGGGAACATTTAAAAATGTGCAAAACAAGTTACAGTATGTTTTGGTAAAAGCCATCTATAATAGCTTTGACTGTGTTGGCACTATTATCTTACACTATGAGCTCTGGAGATAAGAAATATGGAGAAAGTCATTTCAGGAATTGATTTTGCAGCTCCTGCAAAATAGTCACAGCAGTGCGGTTTTCCTCAAAAGTGGTGACACATAATATGGCCTGCTTTCTACTGGTTACAGTAGAGTGAGGATTATTAATTTTTGACTGAAAACTTGCCCATTGAGCTGTAACAGTCAGGTAGTCAATGATTTGGTTGCTGGACCATATATCAGGTTTTGTGAACCTGCTTCATCTCTGAGAGTTTCAACTGCTTAATGACTGCAGTACACACCAAGTCATACAACTGTTGAACAGCTTTTTTTAAGAAATGTATTTGAAAGGGAATGGTGTACCATGGTTCAACCCAGTTCATAAATTTGACTAAACCTTTTTTGGTAACAAAAGCGAAATGGAGTTGACTATTGGCCATCAGCTCTGCAATGGCTATAACAGCTGGATAAATTTTGATGTGCTCACAACACTTTCTTTTAATGTTAGTTGATGAGAATCATGAGATATTTTTAATTTTGTGGGGATTGTATTTGTCATACCTTTTTCATGTGGAGTACTTCTTAGGGATTTTGCAATCCTTGATAGTGTCAGAAGAAAACAAACTGTCTGGGAAGACTGCAAAGATACATCAAGTGATTCAGTGTCAGTTCTTGCTTCCAGGTCATTTTCACTGTGGTAACTGCTGCCACCACCTCCACTACTGCCCATACAAACCACACTGTTCCATGCCCTCCCCATAATTGGGTGTTTTGCATGCTGTATCATTACTGATGTTCCAAAATTTCCGCTTTGCCACCATGACTGCTGCTCTTTTTGCACTGACTGCATACAGCTTGAGAGCTGTCTGCAGGGTCAATATAACATAAATCCCACACTAATGAGTTACCTTTTGTGCTTTTTACCACAGTGCCTGGCACTATTTCTTGTACAGTCAAGGGACCTGGAGAAAAACCTACACTGCCATATCCTTTTTGACATGAATTGTTCTCATTCCTGTTCATTTTCTTCTTATGTTTAGCATATTTTTTTTTTTACTGGAGTTGCCTCTCATGCCTTGCAGTGGCATCCTCTCCCATTACCTCATCAAAACTGTAGACCTCATCACCACAAGATTCAGAAGAACTGGAAGTGCCATGATCATCATGTGGGACATAGCTTGGGCTATCTGATTCCCAGTCCCCCACTATCACCACCATCTTTAACAGCATTCTCTGTTTCAGCATCTGAACATATATTTGAGGAGGATGCCTCCTTGCATGCTGCTTCATCAGCTGAAAGTATCCTGGTACATGTGGCAAAACATGCAGTATCTCTACAAGTAACTCCAGTCAGTTCATTCCAAAACTCTACTATCATTTCATTGCTAACATGCTTTTTTGGTCCAGGAGGACATTTAGCGCCAGTCCTAGTAATGTCATTATTATTGTCGTTATGTTCTTCATTATCAATCTGATGGTAATTAATGCCAAAATAAAAAGCCAACTGTTGTTTGGATCAGAGATTTGGGGGATACAGTCTAAAATAAATATTGAATTACACCTAAACAAGTTTTATAAAAACTTACTGGGTTTACCAAAGGGAACACCATCATCACTTGTGAGAGCTGAATTAAGGCAACTGCCCATAGAATATCAAATTAAACAACAAATAGTTAAATATTGGCTTAAAGCATACAATATGAGTGAGTCAAGGTTACCCAGGATGTGCATAGATGAGTCAATAAAATATATCAGTCAGAACATGGTCTTCTCCAGTGTTAAATCATGAAAAATATTATTAAGCCATATGGGTTATTAAATTGCATTACTATTATACATAGCATACCATATGAACAAGTGGTAAGTGAGGTTACTGATAGGATTACAGATATTTACTATAAAAAAAGATATGGAATTGTGTCACCAATATAAAGTATGTAAATGGATGCCAAAAAATAAAAGATATCATTGATTAGAATCATACTTACTAATAATTAAAAATCCTAGTTATGGGAAAATAATAACTATATTTAGGTTTGAATGCAATAACAGTAACTGGCAGAAAGAATTATATAAAAATAAAAACAAAATAGAAAGGAAGGGCAATGTAAATGTGGGTTGAGACAAGATCATTTGATTCACATAATAATGTTATGCTCTTTATATGAAAAGGACAGAAAAAAATGCTTAGTGAATACCTAAAATCCCTAAAATATAAACCCTACCATCTTGTTACATATTTTTTTTAACTCAAAAGATGAACATGTATTACACCATGTGGCCTCCCTCCGTAAAATAATAAAGTGAAAAAAATGTCATATTATAAAAGAGAATTAAGATATACTAAAGTGATTTAGGCTATTTAGATTGATAAAAAAGACATCAGTCCTGTGAGGATTAGAATGTATAGATTATTATATAAACACAGGATTGCAACGGTAGTATAACTAGGTGCTGACCACAACAGGCAATGGCTACAATGTACAAGTTAATCAATCTATCCTAGATTTTAGAGGACAGGCAATAAGACTAAACTGCAATACTGGAGTTATACAGCTTCTGCTGAATCTTATATTAATTTCTATATTTTATTGTTTTAATGTATGTGTCTGTTTTTATAGTGTACAGATATAGTGTATATTGTGGAAATCTGATGGTTTGTTTTTGCACTATTTGTAATGACTTTTTATAAGTCGAACAATAAACTTGAATGAATTGAAAATACGTTCTTCACTAGTGCTATAATTCAAATTGTCCAGACCATTGACAGTTACATGTGCAGCGGCACTGTGCTTCATTTTAGTAGACTTAGATTGGCAAATATGAGACATAGTATACACAGCTGTGAAAGGAATGGATACAGTTTCACTACCTGTTGCAGAGACAGACAGTGTAGCTATGTCACACTAATAATTGGCAGGGATTGGGGCACCTAACAGACAGTGTAATACAGCCTAAACAGCCTTTACTATAATGCAGAGAGGGTTCCAGAGACAGAAAGTGACATGGTACCAGGTGGGCACAATCCTGGCAACTTGGTGCCATGTCACTTTTTGTCCTGGGAACCCCCCCCCCTTGGCAGTCCCATCTCATTAGATGTGAGGATATGCACATGGTATCCCCAATAATAAGTACATAGTGTCTGATTGTTACGGTCTGTATAACATAAACATTTTGAAGTCTGCAAAATTCCATTTACATATGCTGCCATGTTAGAAATGCTGCATCACTTGCCCCTCTTTGGATGAGTTAGACCTGAGCAGATTATGTATTTAGAGTAGAATTCATACATACAGTACTATGTAGTGCACTACTATGCATTGATAGACATAGCAAATATATAACATAGTAAACACATCCCACCAGGTGCCACATCACTTCTGTTATGCCCAGCTGTTTCCCTAACTCCCCCATGGCACCTCCCATGCCACTTCTGCCCCATTCCCCTCCTGTCCAGCACAGTCACCCCTCGTAACCATCCTGGCCCCTCTAGTGTTGTGCTGGTGGGGTGTGCCTGGATCCCTGCTGTAATTCTCACCAAGGTGTACCAACATTTGGCACAGCTGTCAGCTTCCAGCAAATCCAGGAAGTTTGCTGCTAGGACTCTGATTTTTCTAAAATCAGGCACAGGGTTCCTGTCGCAGTCAAAGTTTGGCATAGTCCTGGAGTGACGCAACTTGCATCGCTCTAAGGTCTCTTTGAAAATCAAGCCCAGAGTCTTCTGTTACAGTATTTTAGCATTAAAAAAAAAACCTGACTGGATGGGTTTTCAACAGCTGGATGAGCGGTGGGATTCTGCTTTTTTATTTTACACTAACAAAAATTAAACAGTAGCTCTCTTGGAAACAAAAAAACAATGGCCCAGATATTCAAAGGAGATGCACCCAGTGCAACTGAGTTGTGCCAGTGCATCTCCAAATCGTGCCCCTGGGCCATATTCAAAAGGGGATGAAGCACTGTGCAAAGATAATTTATGCAGCACATCCAGAAGGGGCATTCCCCTGCATACACAACACATCTCTATATTCAGCCGAGATGTGCGGCGCAGCTGCCCACACATCTCGGAGATGTGCCATGCAAAGTTTGGCATGTAAAAATCATGCCTAAGTCATAGCCACCCACAGGTGGGCTGCTGTACTGCACAGCAGCCAGCCGCTGAGTGGCTACCCCCCCAGCACTGATCATATAAGAAAAAAAGGTCATCCTTCCCTGGTAGTCCACTGTCCCCCCCCGGCCATCCCTGATTATATAATAAAATAAACCCCTCTTCCCTGGTTGTCCATAAGTACCCCCTCCCTTCCCTGAAACCCATCCAATTGATAATTAACAATTGAAAATCCCTGGTAGTCTAGTGATAAACTCCCATCCCCGAATCCAGCCTGAATGCTAATTCACAATCAAAAATCCCTGGTAGTCTAGTGGTACCCACTCCCATACCTGAACCCAGTCCAAATGCTAATTCACAATTGAAAATCCCTGGTAGTCTAGGGGAACCCCATCTCAGCCCCGATCATGGCAAAACGTGCAAGCCAATATTTCCCTTGTAGTCCAGTGGACTCCCCATCAACTGAGGCACTCACACCCCTCCCTGCTCCCTCCGTCCCAGGATGGCCATTTCAGCTGGTGGGCAGCAAAACCCTCTCACACACTTCCACAGCTGCCCACTGACTGTGCTGTCACTGAATGACAGCTTACAGTTAGCACTGCAATACCATTGGTTGACATCGTCGACCACTAGGCTTGCAGTGAGTACTGTATGCTTTCATTCACAACTTTGTGAATGACACAAAGTTGTAGGAAAGCTTACAGTACTCATTACAAGCCCATTGGTTGACAATGTCAACCGATGATATTGCAGTGCTTACTGTAAGCTGTCATTCAGTGACACAATCGATGACGTATGGAAATATGTGTGGGTGGAGTTTTGCTGCCCGCTGGCTGAACTGGCCATGCTGGGATGGGGAGTGAGGTGGGTGTGGTGCCTCAAAGGAGGGGTGTGGAGGTCCACTGGACTACCAGGGAAATATCTGCTTGCATCTTCTGCCATGATCAGGCTGGAAGGGGGGTACCACTAGACTACCAGGGATTTTCATCTTGAATTAGCATTCAGACGGGGTTCAAGGACCGGAAGAGGTACCACTAGAATATCAGGGATTCTCGATCGTTAATTATCAATCGGATGGGGTTCAGGGAATGGAGAGGGTACCGATGGACTACCAGGGAAGGGGATTTATTTTATTATATGATTACGGATGGGGGGGAGGATGCTGGACTACCAGGGAAGGATGACCTTTTTTTTATCACATGATCAGGATGGCGGGGCACTAGAGTACCAAGGAGTTGTGGAGTGCTTTTACAGGACATGGAGGTTGCAGGGTGCCCAGCACATTCTGTTCAGTGCATCCCTGCCCTAGACATGCAAATGAGTCCATAATTAGATGCAAATGGCTCCATTTGCTCCTTGCATGGCTAATGACTCCATTTGCATATCATGGTCTAAATATCTGAAATTTGTGCCTTGCGTATCCTGAGGATGTGCCACCCAGCTCCATTCCAGGTATTCAGAACACACAAGGGGATGTGCCGGTGCATCTTTGGCAGCCCCCTTTGGGCCACCTGCATCATTTGCTATATTCAGATGGGATGCGTGACCGCGCATCTCGTTTGAATATAGCATTGTTGCACTCTGGCACAACTCATATGTGTAGCGCAGGTATTTAGTCCCTCATTCTGGGCGCAGTGTTAAAATCCTGGCAGCATTTTTAAATTGTTTATTTCAAACCATGTACTATACAAAAATGACACATGGGTAGTGATGCACAGTTGTTCTGTCTTTCCATCTTGGGGTTCTGATGTCATTATTAACCTCATGAGCTTTGCCCTCGAGGTCCCTATGAGGGCATCAGAACCCTTTAATTAAAACACAGCCTTGTTGTTTGTGGTTGCCCATGTATTATCTACTATATATTTAATTATTCTTCTATACTTATCTCCCTTTGTTCTCTATTACTTGGACATTTGCATGAATACAGGATCATTGTCCCCTTGACTTCATCTGCTCCACCTGCTTTAGTCTCCAGTAAAATCAGAATGCTCTGTAGGAGACATCATAATTGTTGATTTGGAAATTATTATGATGCCACACTCTGAACTGTGATTTCATCAAAGGTTGAAGCAGAATGACCAGGGGACAAAGATCTTATTTGCTTACAGACATTCCCACTAATAAAGAAAGCTGGGAACCATTACAGAAAATGTATGGCATATTAGCCGAATTGTTCTATCATGTTTAAAAATGTTTTTCAGGATACTGGACAATTGTGAAGCTAAGCATTGCAGTAGAGCAAGGCTGAGAATCTATCCTGCACAAGTTAACAAATGACCCTAGGCTCCAATTAAAAGTACATTCTCTGGATGGTACTGAAGGTGGGGGAGACAGATTACTCTGGAGAAGAAGTAGGCTTTTTGTATAAAACATTAAATCAAAGTTTGCCTCAAGGAAGGCCTTGTATAAATGAGAAAATGGAATCCCGGGCCACTGGTACAGTGCTTTAAATTTAGCACTGCACTCATTGATGACTGACAGTGCTGTAGTTAAAACTATTACATGAAAAGGCAATGAATGAAAATGTTTTGTGATGGCTGTTGACAGTAACAAATTACTCCCATTCTGAACCATTATCAATATGTATAGAAAATGCAGTGTTACCTCCATTACAAAAAGCCTTAATGGAGCACATACATTAAATAGCAAGTACTGTATCTACTAAAATAGCATATCTAAATTAATTATGTTGATATCAATTGCATTAGAAATGCTTGGACAGTACAATCACCACTTCAGCAGCCAGATTTACAAAACTTTGCCCTGATGCAAACTTACTTTTCGCAGCACAGACAGGGTTTTGCCCCCGAGTGGTATTCACAAAAGCCCAGTTTTCACCTGAAAACAGGGTGTGCACCAGGGCAGAGTTTTAAGGAGGCTGCAATGCAAATGAGGGGGAGGAGAACTGCACATTATGGCAGTCCCATTCAGCAAGCATTTTCTCAACACAAGGTCTTTTGTGGGGTTTCCTTGTGTGAAGAAAATACCACTGAGAAAAACCTCCTCTTAACTTTGTGCAATCCTAATGGTTGGGGAAGGTACTGTGCCTCCTCCCATTGCTGTCCCAAGTAATAAACATAACTTACCCTGGTAGTCTAGTGGTCCCTCCCCCTCCTCCATGCTCTGATCACTGTCCCGTTATAGGAAAAATATGCCCTGGTAGTCTAGTGGTTCCCTCCCCTCACTCCTGAACTCTGATAGCCATCCTGAAATATAAAATTTAATTTCTCTGTTAGTCCAGTGGTCCCTCCCACCTCCCCTGTTCTCTGAACACCATCCTGTAACATAAGTTTAATATCCCTAGCAGTCCAGTAGTACCTCCCTCCTCTCCCATTCTCTGATCACCATCTCATAATATAAAATAATATTTCTCTGGTAGTCTTGAGACCCATCCTCCATGAGTCTTCGATCGTCATCCTGTAGTATAAAATTTCATTTCCCTGATAGTCCAGTGGTCCCTCAACCCTTCCCTTAGCTCAATCACCACCCTATCATGAATGCCATAATAAATGTGGTGATCTAGTGGTCCCCTCACCCTATCACCTATCCCTCTATGCTCATAATGTGGAAAATAACTCTAGTGGTCTAGCAGTCCCTCCCACCTATCCTCAGTCTGCCCCATAACACATAGATCATGTTTTCTGGTGGTCTAGTGGACCCCCAACCCTGTCAGACATTGACCCTCCACCCTGCTTTCCCCCCAAACCCCATCCCCAGCCAGCAATCAGCTCAGACCTCCTCTCAGCACTGCGGCTGGCCACCGACTGAGCTCTTAATGAGCGTGTACTGTATACAGCACATGCTCACTGAGAGCTCAGTCAGCTGCCAGCCACAGTGTTGAAAGGAGGTCTGTGCTGGTCATTGGCTGGGGATCGATGGGGTGCATGGTAGTCGGTCAATGTCTAACAGGGTGGAGTTATACTAGACCACCTGCAAAAATGATCTACATGCTATAGGGGCATATCAGGGATGGGTGGGGGACACTGTTTGACTACCAGGGTTATTTTTCCCATTACAAGCAGGGAAGGATTGGGGATAGGGTGAGGGGACCACTAGACCACCAGGGTTATTAAGGCATTCATTCTGTGACATCAATCAGGGCTCGGGGAAGGGGAAGGGACAACTGGACTACCAGGGAAATTAACTTTTCTATTATGGGATGGCAATGGGAGAATGGGGGAGGGTGAAGGGACCACTGGACTATCAGAGACATTAAATTTATATTACAGGATGGTGAGCAGAGAATGGAGGAAGAGGAAGGGACTACTGGACTATAATGAATTTATATTATGGGAAGAGGATCAGAGAATGGGGAGGGAGGGACCACTCCACTACCAGGATAATAAATGTTTATTACAGGATGGCAATCAGAGAACAGGGATGGGAAGGACCAGTGGACTACCAGGGATGTGATATTATATATTATGGGATGGCAATCATAACTCGGGCTATGGACCACTAGACTATCAGGAGATATTTCCATTCATACGGGGTCAGTGATTGGCAGTCGGGGATGGGAAGGGGCCACTAAACCACCAGGGAGGCTTTTGGGTAAATACAGAATGGTAGTCTGCTTCTGGGGGGGTGCAAAACTCCCTTGCAACCCATGTAAATAAGAACAAAGAAACATATGAAAAGTGTTTGCAGATGGGGACCATGTGGTCCATCTAATCTGCCCAAGAAAGCTACCCCCAATTATATATTTTTTCTAAGTTGCCCACATTACCTGTCTCTTGGATACCACTTGCCTTCTGCACTGCTTTTTCACATTGTTTTCCTACCTTTAAGTCATTGGTAAAGATCATGCCCGGATCCCATTCCATCTTTGTCTCCTCTAATTGATGTCCTTCTAGTATGTACTTTTTTCTGGGTTCCGCTTCCCCAGGTACATTATCTTACACTTCTTGGCATTAAATTTTAACTATCAATTTCTGGACCATTCTTCCAATCTGGTTAGGTTAGCTTCCATGCTTAATGCTCCCTCTAGTGTATCCACCCTGTTGCAGAGCTTTGTATCATCTTCGAACAGGCAAACCTTTCCTCCAGTTCATCAGTGATGTCACCAATGAATATGTTGAAGAGGACTGGACCTAGCACTGATCCCTGTGGAATGCCACTGGTCATACCTCCCTTATTTGATAATGCCCATTGACCAAAACTCTCTGGGTCCCATGCTGCAGCCACTTTCTAATCCAGTTTATTATTTTCTGTCCGACTCCTGTGTGTTTCTAGTTTGTTAGCAAGTCTCCTGTGGGAAACGGTGTCAAGGTCTTGCTGAAGTCTAGGTACACCATGTACACCGCCCACCCTGGTCTACTGTTCTGGTAACCCAATCAAAGGAATCAATCATGTTTGTTTGGCATGGGCGTGCTGCTGTGAAGTCATGCTGTTTGGGGTTGAGTTTTCCAGTTTCCTTTAGGTAATCAACTATTCTTTCCTTTAGTAATGTCTCCATAGTTTTTCCCAGTATAGAGATCAGGCTGATTGGGCAGTAGTTTTCTGACTCTTCCTTCCTTCCACTTTTGTACAAGGGCACAACTGTTGCCCTTTTCCAGTCTTGAGGTACTCTGATGCTTCCAGAGATAAACTGAACAGCTCAGCTAGTGGTGCAGCTATTTCTTCCCAAAGCTCTTTTAGTATTCTGTGGTGGATAACATCTGGCCTCATGGTTTATCCACCTTAAGTTTGCTTAGCTCTTCTAAGACCTTCTCTTTCGTGAAGGGGCTTGTGTCTGCTCCTCCACTGTACTGCTCTGTCTTACTTCAGGGAGGTACTTTGCCAGTATCTTCTATTGTGAAGACTGAGCAGAAGAATTTGTTTAACAACTCTGCTTTGTCTTCATCTTTCTCTAACGGCTGGCACTCCCTTGTTGCTAGTCGGACTATACCCCCTTTACTCTTCCATTTTATCCTATGTATTTATAGAATGGTTTATCTCCCTTCTGAACCCACTATTCTATTCTTTCCTCTCTTTTGGCTTTGGCTATCCAAATTGCTTTTTCTGCCTCCTTGAGTTTGTTCCTACAGTATATTTTTCCCTGTCTGTTTCTCCTTTAGTTTCTCTGTACTGCTTAAAGTCCCTCTTTTTTAACTTGATTTTGGTTGTTACCTCTTTGGAGAACCAGAGAGGGTTCTTCCTTCTTTGGCTTTGCTGATTTGTCTTGTGCATTGCTCAGTGACAGTATTTAAGGTATTCTTTAAGTTTTCCCATCAGTGTTCTGCATCCCCCTTGTTACTAGTGTCAAGCATGGCCTTGATCCTGGATTTCATTTTGGGAAAGTCTGCTTTCCTGATAACAAGTATCTTGATTTTTGTGTGACTTTTACCGTCTTCTTTATTTACTGATAACCAGACTGACCTGTGGTCACTGTTCCCCAGACTGATGCCCACATGAACATCTGAAATCCTGTTGCTATTTGTGAGCACCAGGTCTAGGGTTGCTTTGTTTCTGGTGGGTGAGTGTACCAGTTGATTTAGACCTGCCCCCTCCCACACAGCATAAACAGGAATTCTCTGCTCTGCTGTGTGGCTGCTATGCATGAGGTCCAATCCACATTTGTCAGATCAGAGTCCTCAACGAGCAACATTGACCCTCGTCTGCCATCACTGGATAGCTTCCAGGAGCTCTTTGTTGATTCGCTTTCCTGGTTGGGGTCTGCAGATAACTTCGCACCGAGGGGCCTTTTCCTGCTCCCACCGTGATCCATAGGGCCCCTGTTTTACTGTGCTTCCCTGGATCTCAGTTGCTCAGATTCCCTCCCTTACATACAAAGCCAGTCCCCCCTTTCTTTGCCTCCCAGTCTTTTCTGAAGAGTGTGTAACCTGGAAATGGGCCCATATTGGGCATGCAAATGGCCAGCTAATGCCTTGCATACCCAATGGGCTAATTTGCATGGCTGCTTTTGTGAATAAGAAGTAGTGCACTGGCACTAGTCATTGCGGGGCCATTTAAAGGACTGCAGGCCGGGCAGAGCTAGTGGGTTGAGAGGTAGTGGTAATGGGGTTAGCACTGCTCTACCTAAACCTATTCACAGTTAAATAGTGTCCGATGCTATCTGCCTGTGAATAGTATTTTTATCACCTGGGCAATCGCAAAGTGCAGCACAAACTTTGGTGCTGTACTTTTCAATTTTGTAAATCTAGTCCCAGATTTCTATCCGTATTGTCCAAGTGTCCATATCTAGTCAGATAGACCCATGAAACAGATAATCTGTCTGGATAATTTTCAATATTTCACATAATTTATCCTGACAATTACCTGGGTACCACAATGCATGCTCTGGACAAAACAAAATCTGGAACTAAAATTGTAATTATCTGGTACATTCAAAACATAGCACGGATTAATCAAATACCTTGAGATTGCATTTAACTTTTAACGATTTCTTAGTTTGATCAGTCTTTTATATTACCCCCAAACTGTGATGGTCCCTCATCTGCAGGCCACCTCAGAGACCTAGCCTTCCATTCTTATTTACTCCTGTCTCCATCCCCCCAAGGCAGAGGTTTTGGCTCCCTGTCCCACTCGCTGACCCCCCATGTCCAGGCTTATCACCCTGTTCAGGGCCTCAGGGCAGGCACCCCCTCCTCAAGGAACATGGTCTCTTGCCTGGCTTACCCCCCAGGCTGGGACCAGAGGAGCGGGACCCCCCGGCAGGCATTAAATGCTGCAGGAGCAGTGGCAGAGGGAAAGGCTGTCATGAACGGAGCCAGAATTTTTTTTTTTGTTGGTATGCTGAGATCCCTAGGGGCAGGGACATGCAATGACTCCAGTGTCTGCCCCACCCTCCCATGGATGAGAAGCTAGCAGTGGTGGTTCACCCAGCCTCCACCAAAGGTCCGCATAGCACCAGACTCTCCCCCCCAGGAGAAGGAGAGCAGTCCCTGGGATGCTCAATCCTTCTTTCCAAAGCCGGCCCGCTGACTTCTGAGTCTGTCACTGAACCTGGAATGTAGGCACCACAAGTGGACACCTTGCTGCTGCACTGGAGGGCTGGCCTGAGACCTATCCTTCCCTTCTAGGACACTTTCCTCATCTTCCAGGGTCCAAAGCCACCTCTTTGCTCATACCTGGTGGAGCTCTTGTGTTGGAGGGATGTTCTCTGCAGTTCTTTCTTACAGAGTATATGTGAAAAGGTTTGATGATTTAGTAGGTAGGGTACAAGACTGATAATATTGTGTTGCATGCTACCAGTGTTTTCCTCTTACATGTCACCCGTCCTTTGGCACACCAAACAAAGGCTTCAAGGTATGTGTGTTGGCATTGCCTGAGCCAGATAGCATCCCTGCTTCTGTTTGTAACTCCAGATGCACCACCCACTTTGGACATCCAGGTGGTGTTGTATAGTAGCTGAGCTCACTGCCCACCCTCCCTGAAGGAGAAAGGACATTCCAGAACAGAGGTCTTCTGCCTCACGGCATCAACACTGATGCTGAGCAGATGGGCTGGCTTGTTGGGCAGTCAATTAAGTATTTTACATTACAGTAACATTGTATCCATTTCCATCGTCAGTTTTCCCAAAATATCTCACCATCCCAAACTGATCTCATTGATGGCACAATTGTGATGTCTTTGTTTGTTATCTCCAAATAACCTCACAATTGCTGTATTTTTGACATCATGAACTGTTATGGTAATCACTTTGGGCCCTATTCACAAATGGTGCAGATTGGTTATGTGCTTTCGTCAAACCCACACGCATAGCCCACCTGCACCTGGCCACATATCTATCCCACTGTGCCAAAATTCAGGATCCCGGTATGGCCTCCTATGCACCTGGCACACCGCCAAATGCTCAGCTTTTACATGGGGAGGACCAGGGACAGACACAGGGGCATGTTAGCACTCTCACGCCATGCACAGCAGCACAGGTGCCTTACGTGGGGTGGGGGCGATGGCTACATCCTCTGGAGGCAGCTGTAACCATTATGCATCCCCCCTGGATGCCACTGCTTATTGCAGTGAGGATGGCAGGGGTCAACAGACCCCTCACTGTGGCTATCCCTGGCTGTGGGGCACATTTGGGAAGGTGGGGATTGGCAGATGGGGTCCCCCACACCTCGGACCTCTGTCCTCGTACGCGCCCATTGGAAACATGGTGACTGACAAGTGTAAGGGATCCACTAGAGGTCTCTGTCTGGCAGCTGATTGGCTGCTCAGCCAAGTCCACAGCCCCACACTAGACTACTCCCACATAGTTATGCATTGCGGAGGCTGGGGCCATGTAACAGAACCGGGCAGGGACCGCTGTTCATGAATGCAGTTCCTGCACAGATCTCTGGCAAGTGTGGAGCCTCACGGGGGGGGGGATATGTTCAATTTGAGCATATCCCCCCACCATTCTTGAATAGGGCCCTATGTTACCATACTAAGTGCTTTATGAATACAGAAAATCCTGATTAAAGCTTTTCATTTTAAAACAGGCAAAATGTAATCCAACACACCAAAACTGACATGTGAAGCATAAAAAGTTTGTTCAAGGTAATTAACAGCAGCATAGAGTGTAGTACAGTATGTTTGTGAAACAAGTTTAAGTTAATTTGATCAAGTTTACCCACTTCTGATAGACATGACACAGATTTTTGATACTTGTATACATTTGCATATTAGTGTTTACAGAAAATAATTTCTGTGCATTTTAGACTTGTTTCTGTTGTTGATAATGGCACAGGACCAAAGGAGTCAGATTTATCAAAGAAATGTGTAGTTATCAAGAAAACATGAATTCATGTTATGAGCAGTATTCGTCATGTGTGGATCTCCCAGCTTCAGCCAAAGTTTAGTGGTACTTTATGTGGTCAAGATCTAATACAAATATTGAAGAGTGATACAATATTTGTATTTTGTAAAAGCACTGTATTTGTATGTATTTCCCAGAACAGGATTTGTTTTGCACAGCACCAGTCAGACTAACCTTGTTTCCAAAACCCAGCTTTGGCATTGTCCTTTTGAGAGAGAGGCATTGCATTTTTAAACATAGGGAAGAGTGCACTTTATGGTGCCTGTTAAACAATAGCAATGACAGACATGCACCAATGAGGTAGCTGTGCTATTTCAGCTTAATGTAGCTTAATATGATACTGTGCAAAGTGGGACATGGCAACACTGTCGGGCAGGTGCTATCATCCAAAACAAAGCTTAATAGGGTTATTTTTTGCATTAGCCATAGCTAAAGACTGCAGTCCTTCAGGCCCTTTTATTTGTAATCAGAAAATGAAAGACATCACACCATGTGCTACATGTGATGATACAGAAGTTGAATTTTATATTTGTATGCAAATTCTTTTATTTACCTTATCTGAAATAAAAGATAAAGTCCAACAGTTTAAATAGCCATTGAGTCAGATACATAGAAACATAGACTTTGACGGCAGATAAGGACCACTTGGCCCACCCAGTCTGCCCATTTCCCTTCCTATTGGATAAGCTGCAGATTGTAGTTAACCAACAGCCTACTTCCTGCAACCCCACTACAATTGCCTTATGTCTGTCCCATGCATGTTTGAATTTCCCCACTGTTTTAGACCCAACAACCTCCCAGGAAGGTGGTTCCATGCATCCACCACTCTCTCCATGAAAAAAAATTTCCTCACATTACCCCTGAGCCGTCCCCCCTCTATCTTTAAATTGTGCCCCCTTGTTCTTACACATCTCTTTATCTGAAAGATGTTACCCTCCTGGACTTTGTTGATTCCCTTGAGGTACTTGAAAGTTTCTATCATGTCTCCCCGTCCCTCCTTTCATTAAGGGTATACATATTAAGCTCTCTCAGTCTCTCTTCATATGGTTTCTGATGCAGACCCTGCACCTTTGAGTTGCCCTCCTCTGGACTGCTTCCATCCTGTCCATGTCCTTGCATAGATGGGGTCTCCAAAACTGCACACAGTATTCCAGATGGGGTCTCACCAACTGTCTGTACAGAGGGATAACCACTTCCCTTTTTCTACTTGTGATGCCCTTTCCTATGCATCCCAGTATCCCCCTGGCTCTTCTTACTGACTTCTCACATTGCTTACCCACCTTTAGGTCATCTGATATGACTACCCCCAGGTCCCTTTCCATTTTTGTTGTTGTTAGTACCTCCCCTGCTATTGTGTACTCTTCTCCTGGGTTTTTGTTTCCCAGGTGCATTACTTTGCACTTCTTTGCATTGAATCTAAGTTGCCATATGTCTGACCATTCCTCCAACCTTGCCAAGTCCCTTCTCATCCTTTCTACCCCCCTTGTGTATCAACTCTGTTACAGATCTTTGTGTCATCTGCAAAGAGGCATACCTTTCCCTCCAGACCCTCAGCAATGTCACCTATAAAGATTTTAAAGAGGACTGGATCCAGTACTGAGCCCTGAGGTACTCCACTAGTAATCCCCCTTTCTTCGGAATGTGTTCCATTCACTATTACATTCTGGGCTGGATATTCAAACTGCGCCATTCTGAGGCGCAAGCCCTTGCGCTGCGCAAAATAGTTGCGCAGGGGTGTGGCCTGGGCGATATTCAAAGCAGTTGTGCTATTGAGCAACTCCTTTGAATATCACCCCCCAGCCACAGCCACTGTGCATGGCGCAGTGGAACTTGTGCCACCGCAAGTTGTCAGAGTGGAGCAGTCAACTTGCGGTGGCGCAAGTACCATTGCGCCATGCGCAAAATCACGATATTCAAAAGGTGACATGCAAATGGGGCCATAATTCATGCAAGGTGCAGGGGGGCCATTTGCATCTGATTATGGCCCCATTTGCATGCCATTAGCATGTAGGTGCGCCGATCCCCGAGGACTTGCACCTGGCGCCCTGCCAGGCAGCAGCCATTGGGGGCGGCGCACTGCAGCCCGATCGCGGGCAGCAATGTGGCTCCCCACCTCCTCCCGTACATATCCCTCGTGGTCCAGTGGACGAAATGCCCGATCGCTGGCAGAAAGTAAGCGGAAACCCCGAACATCACCCTTGTGCCTGATCATTGGGCAGTAAGTAAATTGAACCCACCGCGAACATCACCCTTGGCCCGATCGCGGGCAGTAAGTAAATTGAAGCCTCCCAAAACATCTCCCTGGTGGCTAGTGTCCCCCACCCACCCACCCACACACAGCCCCACCACCCCGCTCCCCGGCGGCGGCGGGCGGCAGCATCCCACCGCCTGCCACCCGCCGCCCGCCCGATCGACTGCCCGGTAGTTGTGACACCATTATGTGCAGAGCAAGAGCCAATGGGCATGCAGCCTACAGCTACGAGATGACAGTCCAGATCTGAATGATCATTCACAAATCTGACTGTCATGTACGTATAGCTGCACTCCATTGGCTCTTGCTCTGCACCAATGGCGTAGCCCTACCGGGCAGTCAGTCGGCGGGCAGCGGGCAGGTGGGTGGGATGCTGCCGCCCGCCGCCGCCGGGGAACGGGTGGTGGGGCTGTGGTGGGTGGGGTGGGGACACCAGCCACCAAGGAGATGTTTTGGGGTGTTCAATTACTACTGCCCACGATGGGGCATTTCGTCCACTGGACCACCAGGGAGATGTCTGGGGTGGGGGTGTTCAATTTACTTTCTGCCCGTGATCGGGCACAAGGGTGATGTTCAGATGTTCGGGGTGTTCAATTTACTTTCTGCCCGCAATTGGGCACAAGGGTGATGTTCGGGGGTTCTGTTTACTTCTGCCCATGATCGGGCACAAGGGTGATGTTCGGGGTCCATTTACTTTCTGCCCACGATCAGGCATTTCGGTCCACTGGACCACCAGGGATGTGAATGGGAGGAGGGAGCTACATTGATGCCGCGATTGGGCTGGTGGGGGTACACTATGCCCAGCGATCGGGCTGCAAGGGGGGCACAGGGACTGAGTTGGGGGCCAGCCACAGGTGGCAGCTGCTGTGTTGCGCCCTGCAATACAGCGTCTCACCTGTGGGTGGCCCTCGACTTAAGCCTTTTTTGGCTCAAAGTCCTGCAGGCGCAGGTTGGGGGTTGCGCCTGCACAACTCTGCACAACCCGGCTGAATATTGGGCTGTGCAGTTTATGCATGGTTCCTCCCCCTCCAGTTGAGCATGCATTCATTTGCATTGCGCTGTTGCTCAGCCTGTTTTCAGTGGCACAACTGCCTCCTGCTGAATATCGCAGAATGGCGCAATTTAGGACTTGAGCATGCGCAGCCCTGTTGTGCATGGTGCAACCCTTTTGAATATCTGGCCCCCTGTGTCCTGTTGTGCAGCCACTTTGCTACCTAGGCTACCACCCTGGAACCCACTCCCAGGCTGGCTAAGTTAATTATTAGTCTTTTGTGTGGGACTGTGTCAAATGCCTTGCTAAAGTCTAGGTAGGCCATATCCACAGCCCCTCCCTGGTCTATTTCTTTGGTCACCCAGTCAAAGAAATCAATTAGATTTGTCTGACATGACCTTCCTGCTGTAAATCCATGCTGCTTTGGGTCCTGTGCCCTGCTGGCTTCTAGGTACTCAACAGTTCTTTCTTTTAGAAGTGATTCCATCTTTTTCCCTACCACTGAGGTCAATCTTACAGGTCTGTAGTTTCCTGCTTCTGCCTTGCTCCCACTTTTGTGAAGGGGAATCACATCTGCCCTCTTCCAGTCCTCAGGTACCACCCCATCTTCCCATGATTTGTTAAAAAGTGTGGTGAGTGGTGTCACTAGGTACTCCCTTAGTTCCTTTAGGATTTTGGGGAATCCATCAGGCCCCATTGCTTTGTCCACCTTGAGTTTTAGGAGTTCTTTCAGGACTCTTTCTTCTGTAAATGGACTGGTGTCAACCCCCCTACCAAGAGTGCTTCTATTGTCTGGTTTAGGTAACTCCTTCTCATCTTCTTTTGTGAATACTGAGCAAAAGTATTCACTCAGTATCTCTGCCTTTTCACTGTCTCCCTCTACCCACCTCCCCTCTCCTTTATTAATCTTCACTATCCCTCCCTTAACCTTTCTATGCTCCCTAATGTACCTATAAAAGGTTTTATCCCCCTTCTTAACTGAGTTGGCTATTTTTTCCTCGGTATGGGCCTTTGCTATTCTGACTGCCTTCCCCACTTCTTTCTGCTTTAATTGATACAGTTCCCTGTTGTGCTCATTCTGTGATTCCTTATGCTTTTTGAATGCAGCCTTTTTCTCCTTAACCTTCCCTGCCACCTCTTTTGAAAACCGTAGTGTTTTTTTACTCCGCTTTGTTTTCTTTATTTGTTTCACACAAAGGCTTGTTGCCTCTATGATAGCAGTTTTGATTTTTCTCCATTGTTCTTCCACCCCTCCTTTTTGGCCATTTGCTAGTGCATTCCTCAGGTATTCACCCATTTTGCCAAAGTCAGCCCTTCTAAAGTTCAGTATCATTGTTCTTGTATGACTTGTCTCCATGGTTGTGCTTATTGTGAAGCACACTGTGCAGTAGTCACTTGTTCCCAGATATCTACATGACTTCTAAATTTGTGATCCTCTCTCCATTTGAGAGTACCAGGTCTAGTATCGCACCCTCCCGAGTGGGTTCCAACACTAGCTGTCTAAGGCCTGCCCTCTGCAGGGCATCAAGAATGACCCTGCTCTTGGATGTGGCTGCAGTACATGTCATCCAGTTAACATCTGGCATATTCAGGTTCCCCATCAACAGTATCTCCCCTTTTTCAGCCATTTTGAGAATGTCCTCTATCATTTTTTTGTTCATTTCCTCCCCTTGAGATGGGGGTCTGTATACAACCCCTGTGCAGACTGTGATGCCATTCCCTGTCTCCAAGGTGGTACAGAGTGCCTCTTGTCCTCCCCCTTTACTTTTTAGTACCAAAGCTCAAGAAGAGAGTAGTACTGCAATGTATGTCTCAAAGGGATATCACTCCCCCTATAGCTGAACTATTTCTGGCACTAGATTTTTGTCAGCTCTGTAGTGATTTTGAAGAACGGTAGGAGTAATCTTACCATGAGTGGCAAAACCACAGCAAATAAGCTGTCACCAAGATTAAGGTGGGGGTGTCAAAATGTTTACAAAATAAAATAACATTTTTGCACACATGTAAAAGAAAATAAGTGCCAAACCAGTGGTGCGTTGTCTATGCCTGGTAAAGTCTGAGTTCATATGTGGACTCAGGTTTTATATCAGTACCCAAAGTGGGCCAAATATATCCCAGAGCAGGGCTCTGGTTTCCCGAGGGAAGGGGTATCTGGCATCTTCATACCCTGTCAGCTGACCATTGAGTAGCATCAATGTTGTGATGGAAGCCACAGGCCTACTCTATGGATTAGAGGTCAAGGGGCTGACATTGTGATGACATTGATCATTAGTATATAGGAGTATATGTGCAACACAGCAAGAAAACAGAGAAAAGAAAGGAAAGGAAAAGAAAAGAAAAGAAAAGAAAAGAAAAGAAAAGAAAAGAAAAGAAAAGAAGATCATGAGTTCCCAGGTAAGGCATTAGAAGAGTAGAACTTTATTAAATGTTGTTTTTAGCTGAATCTGGAATGTAAAACAGGATAATCTACATTAACAGTCTTAGGGATTCCTCAACCTGTAAGGCTAACTGTTTATAAAAATTTCACTTTATGACATGTGTTGTTCCATAGCTTCTGAAAATCCTCCCTCCCTCCTGTGGCACCATACTAGTGGCAACAAAGCAGACTTTGGCAGCAGATCATATTAGAGTCTGGTATAGCTAGTTCATTTAAATTGCTTCCTGAATGATGGTTATGCTTTATGAGAATGAGACCACCAGCTTAGTCATGATACAGCAATTAGAGTAGTATAGGTAATTAGAGGTCTTGCTGAAGCAAAACATAAGCAGTGCCAGCACCATATTCAAGTTCTTTTCACCTGCTGTGCTGAAAATGAGACCCAAATTACTTTTAATAAGAACCTAAGGTTGCATTAAACAGTACCAGAAATACAATATCATTCAAGGGTGTGTGTACTTTCACAGTGAAAATTCCATTTGGGGTATATCCCCACTACCAGAATGCCTTGCTCACTTGCTGGTGCTGTGTAGATGCGTTTAAATAGGATTTTAAAAATAAAAAGGTAGTGCTCTATCCTTGCCAAGGGCAATAACATAGTCTCATAAAAAGCATCCAAATTGTGTATCTTAACAGTTTAGTTTACAGCAGCTAATGCACCAACTTCAGTAATATAAGCCTAAGCTCCTTTCCAGGAGAGACCCGGGGGAAGGGTACAATGTGATTTTTCGTTTTACCAATTTTTACCTAAATAAAAAATAATTATAAAACTGGCTATTTGATACTTTAATCAGAATAATTTTCTAGTGGCCACTGGTGACCAACATGTGGTAAAACACAGTTGTAACAAACATTCAGACATAAGGGATATACAACAGGCAGATTCATAATAAGCAATTTATTTTCATAAGCATGGCAACAGGACAATAACTCATAGTTACATGGCCAAAGGTGTTGCAAGAAATGTGTTTTACTTGACATCATGGGATGGATTTTCAAAATGTGATCCAGGGCATGTATCAAGCCCTGTGCCATGACACTTGGGTTTGGCAGTGCACCAAAACCCTTAGGCCAACTGCACCCAATTTTACAAACTCGAGTGTAGTTGCAAACTTTTCTACGATTTATGTCAGCTTGCACCAAATATGTAGTGTAAGCTCTGTAAAAAGCCCTCAGGACTGCCACAAGCTAGACCATAAAAAGTTGGTCTAACTTGTGGCAATTCTCCCATGGGATAGAAAATCATGATCGCTAGCCAGGAGAATGCCGCAAGCCCCGTGCTCCATATTTTCAGTGTACTGGGGGCTTATGTCATTCTCAGAGGCTTGAAAATCCTGCCCCACATTGTCATGGGTAGTTGTGGTGTGATCAAACATCTCATAAAATATGTCCTGGAGGGCCATATTTATTTGTAAGATACTGGAGAAAAAGGATGTTCAGTGTAGGGATCCATATGAGTGATATTGCACCACCACAAAAAAAATCAAATCAGGCCTGCACAACTCTCTCCACATGTACCATCATGAAGCATACAGAGTAGGTAGGGATGTGTACCAAATCTGTAGAAATTAAATGAAGCCAATTTTAAGGACAGGCTCAGGACACATGAGGGAAAGTAAAGGTTAACATAACATCGGTAGTATTCTGTGAAGTGTTTCCATTTCCAGAGCCAATTCAGCTAGGAAGCTGAGGATCTCTGACTTTAACACCTGGGTGAAAGAATGTCTCAAGGAGGAGGATTTCAGATATGTATAGGACTGCAGCAGAGTCAGAGAGGAAAAATTTCTGTACTGCCCAGACAGGCTACACCTAAACAGAGAGGGAACCCATGTTGATCACTGGTAAGACCCACCTTGAGTACTGTATCCAGTTCTGGGGACCACATCTCTGAAGGACATAGATAGAGTGGAGGTGGTCCAGAGAAGAGCAGCCAAAATGATAAAGGGTCTGCTTCAAAAACTCTATGAGGAGGGACTAAAGGACCTCAATATGTACATCCTGGAAGAAAGGAGGAGAGGGGATAAAATAGAGACCTTTAAATACCTCACATGGGTAAATAAGGTACAGGAGGAAATACGGTTGAGAAAAAAAGTAACCTGAGAACAAGGGGCATGATATGAAGCTGGAGGGTGGGTAGATTCAGGAGAGATGTGAAGACATAGTTCTTCACAGAAAGAGTGGTGAATTACTGGAACAGTCTTCCAGCAGAGGCAGTGGGGGAGAGACAGTGTGGGGGATCAAGAATGCATGGGGTAAACATAAGGGTATCTTAGTGAAAAAGAATGGAGGGGGAGGGAGAAAGAGCCAGATATTGATTAGAGTTTATGGTGATACTGTAGGTGGGGAAAAATGGGCAGACTGGGTGGACCAAGCAGTCATTATCCAATGTCAAATTCTGTTTCTATGACCCAAGATGCTCAGGGACAAGCTAGGAAAGTATATATCACATATAAATAAAATTTTAACTAAATTGGGGGACTACCATGGAGCAAAGAAACTTAAGTTTTCCCAGTGAGGGGGCTGGCAGGTCCCCCCATGATATGTGTGAACTGGTTTTGAGTAGTTTGTGATATAAGGGTGTGTAGGAGGCCAGTTTGGCAGGAGGAAGGGAGGGTGAAGAGAGAGGAGGAAGAGTTAGTGGAAGTTGGTAATCTATCCACCTCTAAGCCAGAAGGCCATGGGTTTTAGCCATAAACCAGGATTAAGCTCATACCATAAATGCTGGCACCCAAGTACAGAAAGTACTAAGGGGATGCTGTGCTGTAGTCCTGTGCCATCCTTCAGATAAGGCATTAAACCAAGGTCACATCTGCCTGTTCTAGTGGTTGTTCAGAGGGGTGTTAAAAATCCCATGGCACTTCTCAAAAACAGAGAGGCAATTTCCCTGGTGTCCTTACCAAATTTTCCCTGTTTACTAAAATACCACAAACCATTTTGGTTTGTATCTGTATCAACCCTCTCCCAGGACAAGGCTCAAAGAGGAATTATTATCTAGCCCACCTCCTGGTCAACAAAAACTAAATAAATAAATAAGGCAAGAGGAGAAGCTCTGGAAGAATGGGCATGGGGATATTCGGTACATCACCAGTGATGCAGAGTGAGAGCAGGTATATGGTAAAGGGGTGGGAAGGACTGACATCAAGGATGGTAGTATCAGTCAATGCCAGAAGCCCCAAAAGTAAGATGGATAACCTCCAGGCTATGGTGATGGAGTGCGGGTGAATTTTGTGGCAGTCACGAGACCTGAGCATCCCTAAACCATGACTGGAATCTCTGTATTCTAAGGTTCACCCTTTATTGAAAGGATAGGGTAGGAAAGAAATGGCACTTTATATCAGAGGAAGAATCACGGCCACAAGAGAAGATATGTGGGATGGGTGCAGGTTCAAACAGTGGCAGGGAGAAGGATAACAGTGGGTGGTGTACAGGATGCAGAGTCAGAGTGAAGCCATTGACTAGGAATTGTGAAGAGAGATTGGAAAGGCCTCAGGGCAAGGGGAGGTGGAAATACTAGGTGACTTCAACCTACCAGACTTAGATTGAAGCATTCTACAAGCCAGAAGCAGCAGAAGCAATTTCTCCTGGACACAGGAAATGATGGCTTCTTAATCCAGTGGGTAATGGGGCCTACTAGGAATAAGGCTATCTTGAACCTAGTGCTGACAAACAGCTACCACTTCAAGGGTATTAGCAATGCCAAGCCCAGGGAAGCAGATATCACCATTTCAAAATGTCCAAATTCATCAAAATGGGGGAGGATCTGGGACTACATCTGGCCAAGATCAGTTTTATGGGGGTGGAGGCAAATAGTCTATAATTTGGGGGATATTTAAAGTCACAAACACCTGTCTGTAGAAGACAGGCAGGAAGAACAAACACAGAAACCACTTTTGTTCAGAGGGCTGCTGCATATGCTGTGAAGGAGGAAACCATTTCCTTAAAAAAATACAGGAAGACCCAATGGGAAGAAGACAGAGTATACTACCTAGATAAACTAAAATCAGCTAATGTGGCCAGGGGACCAAGGTGGGAATGGAGCTGAGAATAGCAGAGGTAGTTAAGGATGGGGACAAGAGCTTTCTTTGGTACATCCCATAAAAAAAGTTAATGAAGGAAGGCACCTCCAAGCTGAGAAATGGGTCACAGTGAGTGGAGGACTGTAGAGAAAATGTAGTTTTGAACAAATACCTTTTCTCAGTATTCATGAAAGAGAAGGATGGACCAGTATCATAGAATCATAGAAATGTAACAGCAGAAAAGGACCTTTTTGGCCCATCAAGTCTGCCCTTTACCCCCCTCCCTATGTGCCCTCTTCTCCCAGAGATCCAACCCCCTCGCTCCCTGGTCAAACCCTTGAGTCTGTCCCATGTCCTCTTGAACCCCTCCACCATTTTGACCCCCACCACTTCCTCTGGCAGACTGTTCCAGGACTCCACCACCCTCTCTATGAAGAATAGCCGCTTCTGATTGTCCCTAAATCTTCCTCCCTCTGGCCTTAGTCTGTGGTCCCTAGTTGTAGCTCCTTCTTTCCTTGCAAATATGCTTCCTGCATTATTGATCCCCTTCAAGTACTTAAGCATTTCTATTATCTCCCCCCTCTCCCTCCTGGTCTCCAGTGGGTACAGATCCAGCTCCATCAACCTTTCCTCATTGGGCTTCTCATGCATCCCAAGCACCATCCTAGTGGCCCTTCTCTGAGCCCTTTCAATCCCATCTATGTCCTTGTGTAGGTCAGTAACCCAGGGAAGGACAGAAATAGGGAGTGAGGGGTGGGTGCAGATGTGTGAGGAAGCAATTATGGTCAACAAGGTCCTTAAGGGACTTATGACACTCAAAATGGGTAACTCACCTTATTTAGATGGTCTGCACCCAAAGGTGTTGAAAGAGCAGGTAGCAATTCTGGCTGCCCCTCTGGCAGACCTTTTTGTTAGTTCCATCGAGACAGGCATGGTGCTATGAGAGTGGAGGACTGTGGGTGTTGTGCCCTTGCATAAGAGTGGGAAAAGGGATGAGCTGGTGAACTGCAGACTGGTGAGGTTGACATCCATATTTGACAATCTGATGGAAGCCATTCTCAAACAAAGGAAAGTCGAGTTCCTTGAGGTAAACAGGCTGCAAGACATCAAGCAACATGACATTATGGCAGGGAGGTCATTCCAAATGAATCTGATCAGTTTCATTGACTGGGTAACAAAGGCAGTGTAGCATAGAAACAGAATTTGTCAACAGAAAAGGACCACTTGTCCCATCTAGTCTGCTCAGATGGTCTCTGTCTATTCTGTCTCCACAGACACTGAGTGGTCTCTGGTGACCCTACATACTCCCTGCCTATTTACTATGATTCCCTATTATCTATCTCACACATGTTTGAAGCATCTTACTGTTTTCGCCTTCACCACTTCTACTGGCAGACTGTTCCAGGCATCCACTACTCTTTCAGTAAATTATAAATCACTGGAGTGCCTTTGTCCAATGAGAGTGTCCTATGCAGGGTCACGTGATGCACTCCTATAACCATACGAGTGTTTTACACACAGCATGATAGCAGTACTGTACTCGCACCACAACCAGCTTTGCTCTAATCTTCAGTTAAAAAAGAAAGCTTCAGGGTTGCCATGGAAATGGTAGAGAAACTACTCTCCTAACTAACATACAAGCTAAAAGCGATCATTATATCAGTAACTGACAGCAACTTCCTAGTCAACCGCCAGCCCACCTGCCACCAACAAACCAAAAGTGGCTCAACAACTCCACATAAAAATTAAAAAAACACATAGGCCCACATATTCAGATGAGATACATGGTGCATCCTTGGATGTGCTGTACATCTCTGGACTTACGAGGGCTGACAGGGGTGTGTGGCCATATTCAAAGGCCACCGATGCACCACACACCCTGACTGACCGCACAATATTGTGATGCGCCTATGCAAATGAGAAGTCTCTCATGCATATGCCATGCACCATGATATTGACGCTCCCAGCATAATTCATGCTACTTGCTATATTGGTGCATACTTAAGCTGGACAGCCTCTCTTTAACTTTGTTCTGGGTGGGTGGTTTCCTGCACACAGTTTAGGGCCATGTACAAGATCCTCTCCCAAGTCCAGATCAGTGCTGGAATACATGTAAATCCCTATCACCTTTGCCATAGCGTAGCATTCCCCTCGAGCCCTGATCAGTGTGAAAATACATGTAAATCCATATCCTCTTTGCCATAGTGTAGTAACCACCCATCCCACCTGATCCCTTTAAGAATAAAAACATGACCTGATCCCATTTTTAATTGTGTAGAGACTCCCCACCACCATGATCACTGTAGAAAACAAAACACAAGTCCAATCCACTTTTCCATAATGTAGTGTCCCCCTCCCTGCCCAATTACTGTAGAAATTAACACATGCTCTGATTCCCTATTTCATAGCATAGGCAACCCACTCCCCAGCCCCATTCACTGTTGTATATAAAAATGTCCCTGATCCCTTTTTCCATAATGTAGTGCCCCCCTTGGCCCTGATCATGATAAGATATAAATGACAAAACTGATTCCCATTTCCACAATGTAGTGCCCCAACCCCCTCACCCTGGTAGGCAGTAACCCACCACCTCACACACACCCATCCCAAACCATGCACAGCCCTCCTCACCCTGCCATCGCCAGCTGCTGACTGATCGGTACCTGAGCACATACAGTAAATAGCACATGCTCATTAGTTGTCTATATACAACAGTGAACAGGGCTGGGAAGAGGGGTCCTTACACTATGGAAAAGGGGATCAGTTCATGTGTTTATTCCTACAGTGATCGGGCAGGGAGGGGGGACACTACACCATGGAAAGGAGATCGAGTCATGTGCTCATTCCTTCAGTGATTGGGTGGGAAGGAGGACACTACACTATGGAAAACAGGGATCACTGGCATGTGGTATAATTCCAGTGTTAGGGGCTGGGGAGAGGTGTGGCTGACCCAGTGCATTCTGCCAGGTGCAGCCATGCAAATTAGCCAAAATGGGCATGCAAATGGACCCTTTGTGCCATGCATGTCCAATGCCCTCATTGCATGTTTTGGCTGAATATTGACCATGAGGGCTACAAGCGCATATGGTTATGCACCACGCATTCCCCTATGGCGGTCTTCAGCCCCACACCCTGGATGTACCATGCCATACATGGTGGCTACTTGTCAGCACCACACATCCAGGGTCTGATATTCAGACAGATTTGCAGTCTGTTCCCATTGTGCATTCTGTTTGAATATTACAACAGAGCCGACTGGTGCATCTTTTTTGAGCAACTCTCTGTTATGCATGCACATCTGTCTGGCTTTGAATATGGGGCCCATAGTTTCTTATATTTACTTTATTGTGTACATCATATTCAGGTAAAACAGAGTTCCAAGACTTTGTACATCTACGAATACCGAACATGCTCACAGCAATGTTTAAGACAGCGTTTACCACAGTCAGCTCACTATAACTGTGTGAAGGCCATTTACATTAGATGGCCACAGCAGTGCACATGTAACGCCTAGGTGGCACTATCATATGGGCTACTACCCCTGCCTGTGTGACTATGCACAGGTTGAGGGCCTAAGCTTGGTGAATGGGTGCCTTCACCCAGAGGAATAGTTTTGGAGCAGCATAACTGCTGTTGGTATAACCCTCCTGGATGCCATAACCACCCACCAATCCATCCAGTGGCCCAAACAGTTCAGCAACAAAACATTCACATTTACCATATGACAGCAATGATAAGCTCACACCCCTTGCACTTACCACCAGGACTGGATCCCCTACAACTGACCCGGAGACCCTCCTGGGAAATAAGACCAGTGATGCAACAATACAATAGCAGTACTGTATCCTCACCAAGAAGGTACACACTAGCCAGGTTAAACTTGAAAAAACACAATCTGATTTATTCAGGGGGATGTGAACAAGATTAGGGCATAAATCTAGCAGTGATTGGCAAATCTGATTAAATTCAGGCTGAAGAGGCATGCACGGTGAATCCCCTTGACACAGTCCTCACAACCCCGGGTACCCAGTTGGTGAACAGGCTAGCCTGAAGCATTGCCTGGGGTAGGCCGGCATTGCAGCTGTGGTTGAGGCCCTTAGGAAAGAAAACAGTTAGCTTGCACTCAACCCAAATATTTGTAATCTGGAGACAGATGGCTCAGTCTGTTGCAATAAACCCAATCACAAGAAAATCAGATGACACACAAATGATTATAGCTTTTGTTGCAGTGAGCTACCCTGTTTTGTACTCATGCTACCCAGGCCAGGATGCAGGACAGGTGAGAGGAAGACCTCATGGTGTTGTCCTGGATTGCCTGAGGAAGCAGGGCCTACATTACTCACTGTGGTGGTCGCTAAATGTTCGATGGTGTTGAGCAGGGGGTTGAATCCCCAAATGGGTCTTTCACTGGAAATGTCTCTGAATTGGGAGCAGCAGCCTATGCTGAGATGGCAGGGCCCAGGCAGAACTGACAGGATAAAGTTTGTGGAAAGTGCTGGAACAGCCTCCAGCTGGCATAACAGAACTCACAGTGTGGAACCAAATAGTGACCCATGCAACAGATTCAGCACATTTATAACACTTGAAGTTACTTGCCACAGTTTGGATAAAGTCTGTTTGCAAATTGCAGCTTCTTCTGTGCAAACCTTTCAATCTGAGGCTCACTTCTGTACCGGCAGGCGGGCAGATCACTTCTGGAGCAAGTCCTGGTCCACTCATGAGCAGCAATAGCACACTTTTCTCTACAGGTTCAGGTCTTGATTCGATAATCAGATAAATCCGACTTTCACACTCAAGGCAGTTCTTCACACTGGAAGATGTGACAGGTAGGCCAGCAGAGCCTTCCTGCTAATTCTCCTTAGGCTCCAAGCAAGAGTAGCTGCTGGATGACTCAAGTTGTTCACTCTCAAAGTCCAACTCTCAACTGACAGACTGCACTTGAGCAGTATGAGCTTTCCCAGTAATCCAAATGGTTTGGTTGGCTGAGGGAACTGTCTATCACAGAAAGAGCTCCCTCCAGGTCCATTTAAGTGCCAAACCCTTAAAACTACAATTCCTACAGAAATTCAATCCCACAAGACCTCTGGGGACAGTCTCCATTTTAGGTCCTCTGAGGTTCGATTGGTCCCACTCTGGCAGTCCAGAACCAAAATGGTGGCTCTTATGCAAAAGTTCAAGCTGCAATGGAAGGCAGGTTAGACAAACTCCTATATTATTATTATTATAGCAGATAAACAGTACACAATCACTTTCCCTAACAGGGCTCCCTCTGTGCAAATAGCGACTGCAGAATAGAGCAGAAATATGGACTGTCTGGCTGGTCGTGAGCCTTAATTTACTCGGACCCAGCAGAGACAAATTTTCTCCACACAGCATAGTTGCTTTCTTCCTTGCCTGGAAAAACTTGGTGTCCACGTCAAGTCTATACTTATAACATTCTGTTAGAAAACATTATAAGACAATATGCATGCTTCATTTAGTATACCACAAAGAAAGACGGATGCATCAGTAAAAGTAAATTGCCACTAAGCATTACTCTACTTCTTCATGATAGAAATAATTTTCTGTAATAATAAAAGTTTCCATACATTTGTCACACACATAACAGCATTTCAAAGAATAGTTCATACAGGTAACCACATTACTCTGACCGTTCGGGTCTGTACTACTCCCTGTACTTTAACTAACATGGCTGGGGGGCCATTCCTGTCAACTATTTCCAGGCTGCATGGAGCAGGGTCACCAGGGTCTGAGGATCTGACTATTAACTTGGAAGTAGCAGAATAGTTCAATTTAGGAAGAGAGCTTTCAGAGATGTAGACTCCTTTATGCATGACATGTAAGAGAAGATCCACAGGCCTCCTTGGAGAGTGGCATTGGATTTTTCTCCTGCAGAGAGGGGTACCTCTGCACTGGATGTTGGTTCTACATTGGGAGCACTTTCAGCCTCTTGTTCTGTTACTTCTGGTTCAGTAACATGGCTCTCAGTACCGGGATCCAAAGGAGGCTTAAATTCATCATCCAGGGGGAATTCCATGGAATTTAAGTCCTGTAACACATGGTCAACACTCTCAACATCATCCATTCCATTAATGCCATTTGTCATAGCCAGTTCTGGATTATTACTTTCATGCAGTTCTGTATTTTCTTGAATGTCACCAGGAAGGCTTTCAGTTGCAGGCTTTTTCTTGCAATTCAAATACAGTAGCAGCCACAGACACTGCCAGCTATTTCCCCAAATGTCTGTGATATTTCCAGATATATCTAATGCTTTCTCCATTTCTACAGTAGGGGTAGCAGAGAGAAACTATTTAGAAATTTTGCAAAATAGCTGCCAATGTCTGTGGCTACTACTGTAACTCTACCAGACACAAAGAGTCAGCTACCTCAGAAGTCACACTTTGCACCTCACTTTCAGGGGGCACAGGGTCTGTGGAGAAGGCTGGAAGGTTAGGCAGTCCTGAAGGTCTAGCTTCATCTCAAAATTTTACATGGGATTGCCTTGAAACAACTGACTCAATTCATAGGATGGGTAATAGGATGTCTCACACTCACTTTCATCAGACTCAGACTGGCAATCAATGGCATTTTGAGCCTGCCTGGGGGGATGCCTCAAATCTTTGATAACTGGAGAAGGGGTAGTCTGTCTCTTTTTGGCTGCTGCACTGGTTACAGGCCCAGAAGGGCAGTGTCTTGAGGTACAGTCTGTGATTACTTGACCAATGGGCAGCAAATGATTCTGGTGCATTGTCTTGGTGGCTCGTGGGTTGTTTTCAGGGCACTTTATAGACTGGCAGATCTTCCAACTTACTGACAACAACATAAGGAAGGTGGTACCATCTATAATCAATTTTATGCTTTCCATGCAATCCCAAATTTCACAACAGAACCTGGTCTCCAGGTAGCGGTTTATGAGCTTGTATGCAGTCATGTCTTCCTTTATTGCCAAGTTTCTCTGTGCAGCCATGGTTTGTGCCAGTTAGTGGGCATGGTTTAACTGGGCCTTTAACTTTTGAACACATTGTAAGTAGTTCTCAGCTTTGACTCCATCCAGGGACATTCCAAAGCAAATGTTTATGGGCAACCGGCTTCCGACCAAATATCAGGCAGTAGGGGAAAACCCAGTGGCATCACTTCTGGTACAATTATAGCCGTGTACTAAGGTGCTGATCTGTTGGCTCCATCTGGACTTGTCCTGGGTATGAAGTGTACCCAGCATGTCAAGTAGGGCTCTGTTAAACCTTTCAGGCTGTGGATCCCCCTGGGGCTGATAGGGGGTTGTTCTGGACTTTCTCACTCCCCCCAGCGAGAGCATTTCTTTGATCAGGCAGCTTTCGAAGTCTCTCCCCTGATCAGAGTGAATTCTCTGATGTGCGTCATAATGGAGAAGGAACTTTTTTAACTAATTCCTTGGCTACTATAGATGCTTTCTGGTCTTTAGTTGGTTAAGCTTGAGCATAACGTGTGAAATGATCAGTCACCACTAACACATTTCCAACATTGTTCTGGTTGGGTTCCAGAAACAAAAAGTCTATACACACTAGCTCCATAGGTGCACTGGTTGCGATATTGACCAAGGATGCAGCCATCTGGGGTGGAGCTTTTCTTTGAGGACAACAGCTGCAAGTCCTGATATGGGCTCAATGTCAGCCCCCATCTTCGGCCAATAGAACCAAGCACGGGCCAAATCTGTGGTTTGGTCACAACCTAAATGTCCCATCTGGTCATGGAGGGCCCAAAGAAACAAATGTTTGAATGCTGTAGGTGTTGGTGTTTGTCAAGCTGACCTTGTCTGTTTACGGTTTCTCAATAAAGTAGCCAGTTATGCAATTTAGGTCTAGGACCCTCTTAAAATAACAATGCAGTCCAGGGATCTGAGGAACAGAGTTTGGACACATCCTTTCCAGCATGTAGGGCATCAAGCACAGGCTTAATCATGTGGTCTTGGGTGTGTGCCCACTGTACATTGTCAGGGATGAGTTGAGGCAAGGTGCTAAGGTCTAAGGCTGCAACGTGGCAGTAGGCCATGGGAACACAAGTGTCTGGAGGACCCAAACAGTCTACTAGGCAGTCAACTGTATCAGGAGAGGGATGCTCATTTTTGTCGAATTTCTGGCAGAGGGCTTTGACAGACTGCTCAGATATTCTCAGCCTATCAGTATTAGAGTTAGGTTGTCTGGAAAAGACATCCTCATCAATGAGATTTAATCCTAGTCGATACTCCACTAAATAGTCATAAGTGGAGAGTGCAGATAACCAATGGTGCCCTGCAGCATTCAATTTAGCTGAGGTCTGGACATAAGTTAAAAGATTACTGTCAGTTTTGACCAGAATCTTGGCACCATAAAGATATTCATGGAATTGGTCCACCACAGTGCATTTTAGTGCAAGAAATTCATGCTTGTGCACCAGATAATTTCTTTTGGATGGGGTTAGGCTCCGACTGGTAAATTCCAATGGGCATAGACCTTTTTTCATACTCTTGTTACATGATGGCACCAAGTCCCTTCAAGCTGGCATATGTGTGTAGCACATAGGGTCTGGTAGAGTCAGCATAGGCAAGCACAGGGTGTGGGTGAGTTGGTGAATGATATCATAGAAAGCAGCCTCACACTCTGCAGTCCACCTGGCTCCAAATGGTTCATGTATTCGAAAGTAGACCCTGTCTTCCTCCTTAACTGTGCTTTTTTTATACTTTTTGTTTGTAGAGTGATAGCCTTTAGTTAGGTTGAGCAACAGGAGAATGACTTTGGAGTAGTCTTTAATGAACTGATGGTAGTAACCGCAGAACGCCAAGAATCTTTGCAACTCCTTTAGATTGTTAGGCTGAGACCAGGTGGTCAAAGACTCCACTTTTCTCAGGTCTGTCTGAATCTCATCAGCTGATACTATGTGACCCACATATTTCACAGATGTTTGGAAGAACTGATACTGGTCTATTGATAGCTATAGTCCAAAGTCCTCTAATTTGTCAAGAACCTTAAACAAAGCAAGCTTCATGTTCCTCCAGGGTCCATCCAAATACAATGGCGTCATCAAGATACACAACACATTCCTATATGTTCATGTCTCCCTGCTTGTTCCATCAGCAGCTGGAACATGGTGGATGCCAAAATACCTTGAGGCATACGTAGAAACTCATAGAAACCCATGGGGCAGATGAAGGCTGTTTTTTCACAGTCCTCCTGGGCCATCAGGATTTGATAGTACCCACTCCAGAGGTCAAGTACTGATAACCACTGGCTTCTGTTGAGGCAGTCTAGGGCATCCTGGATATGGGGCATGGTGTACTGGTCAGGGGCAGTCCTCCAATTCAACGTTCGGTAGTCCACACGCATTCTCACTGATCCATTCTTCTTTTTGATTACCACAATTGGGGATGCATAAGGGCTCCAGGACTCTTGGATAATCCCTGTGTCCAGCATTTCTTGAAGATGACATCTAACATCATCTATGTCAGCCGGTGTAAAGTGATAGGACATCTCTCTGAATGGCCTCTCATCACAATGTCAAATGTAATGTTCAGTCCAGGTGACACAACCCATATCCCACTCTTTCATGGAGAATACCTGGCTTCTCTGGGACAACTTCTGACTAATTCTGGCTTTCCATTCAACAGGAAGGGGGGGCTTCCCCGAAGTCAGACAAGTCAGGGGTTACCTCATCACCCTCATCGGGGCACTTCTTACAGGGCAGTACAGGAGTATCCACACAATACACAGTGGCTAGGATGCACCCACGATTCACCTGAACCTCTTGATCTGACATATTCTGGATCTACACCACCACCCACTGAGCATAGGCATGGACCTGAGCAGGCAGAATGCTTGGCTTGACCAACAGTCCTTTGGGCAGTTTCCCTCTTCTGGGGCATCCAGCATGAGAATCTTATTTTAACATATGTCTTTAGGCACACTTCACCACTGATGGTGCTCTGAGCATTAGGCGGTAGTACCAGTGGGTCAGAATCCTTCTTCCAGACCACCCTCACAGGTGCATCCTTCTCATTTTCCTGTGTCTGCAACTGTAAGTCATAGGCTCATTGTATGAGGGCTGGAATGTGCAGGGCCAGTCCAGTTCATTGACTTGTTTTCTTGACAAAGTTGAGCTAACCACCCAAACATATTTGCATTTGTACCAATCAGTAGAGGAACACCATCATGCAGTCCAGTTAGTGGGCTCACCAAGGCCAGGGTCTCCACTTGCTCATCCACACCCACTACAGCAGTAGGGAAGGACAACCAAATTTTAACATATCCTAAATAAGGATAGAATTTCTCCTCAACCCCTATACATGCAGTCCTTCAAGGGGTTGGAGTAGGAGAGATCAGATAAGAGCTGATCATACCAATCACAAAAATAATGGTGACTTGCGAGCCACTGTCCAACACAGCATGAGTGGAGATGCCATTGACTGTCACTGTGGTCTCCATGAAGGGGCTCACCATCTTGGACCAAACTAGGGAGGTTGGTTTGGTAGACTGTCCCACAGCAGTTTTAGATGAGTAAGATTTTTTCAGTGGGCCCAGCTGGGGCCTTATATTGCTCTGATGAATCAAGGTTAACAGTCTGGCTGTGACCCTCTGCAGATTTTCTGGAAAAGTACAGCCCCTTCGGGTATATCCATCTTCTCCACACCAGTAGCAGAATTCCTGTTTCCTGGAATCACTGGAGTGGCTAGGTTGTCCCTGACCCTTATACCAGTTGAAAGAAGGAGTTCTACTGACTTTCTTTGGCTTGGACTCCGGTTCCCTGTCCTTGCCACCTCCCCAGTGGGCAGAAGTATGGGTGGCATGTATGAGGTCTCCCACTAGGGCTCTCACTCTCTCATTTCTTCTATTATCTTGGACTCAACCTGGGTTCAGGAGCAATGGCATGGACCCCCACACCCCCAGGATAAACCTCACTTCTAGTCTCAGTCGGCAATGGGTAAGGGTGGAAGCTTTTAGCTGCTTCAGCCACAGCTTGTTGACTGTCTCACATTTCCTTTATTTCTTTGAGCAGTTTTTTAACTTGCTGGATTTCAGAAGATTCTTCCCTTTCCTGGGACTGATTTGAGACTTGACTGGGGCAGGCAACCCCTGCATAGGGCTCCCATGCCTCCTGATAATTCTCTGCCAATTGAATCTCTTTAATTAGCCAGAAATATTCAGGGGGTTTGTCTTCATGTCCCAAAATTTCAATTTCAGCATGAGCACACTAGAATACATGGCAGAGTTGAGAATATGCTCCAACCTGACTCAGTTCAGTTCACCAGCAGGAACGCCCCCTTTTCAATGGGCCCTCTGCAAGGTCCATTCAATTTGAGTGAAAAAAGCAGACAGTTTCTCATTTTTCCATTGTTTAGCAGACTTGAATTTCCACATTAAGTATTCCCCAGATTCGGTGCTGCCAAACACCCTCTGTAAGGCAGAGAGGTACTCGGCTGCAGTGGTTTCTGGGTTGGTGGATCAGAGAAACCAGATTGCTTCCCATGCAGGGACTCTTAAGCTTTCCATGATTCTTTTTCTTTTCTTCCCCTCTGAACATTGCCACTCTTGGAACAGGGGGATAGCATAGTCCATCCAGATTTCTAAATTGTCCTTCCCCACTGGCACAGGAACTGCACCAGAGAACAATCTGAGCCTATTGTAGGAACCCAGGTGTACAGAGGTATCACATTGGGGAGGCCACAATAGGAGATGCTCTGGGAGTAGACGGAGAGGCCAGAGGAGACTGTATGGGAGTAGAGATGCAGCAAATTTAAATTTACGGCAAAGTGCCCTCGAAGTGGGCACTTCACATTGTCACTCCACTTCACAGAGTGGCCAATGCAAAGGGCTCACTTTGCCTTGCAATTATTACTTCACACTGTCATTCCACCTTAACATGAAGTAAGGCAAAGTGGCAACAATATTGGCAGCCCTTCATACACACAGTCCCAGAATTAATGTGCATCCCCAAAATGCTCATGTCTTATGTCCAAAAACTTACCAGTGCTGACAGGGAAGAAGTGAAATGAGAGCACAAGAAATACAAATTATCCCAGAATAATGGCACACTCAGATGTCATCCATGCAGTAGTCACACACAGTCACCAGAATCAATGTGCATCCCCAAAATGCTACTGTCTTGTGTCCAGAAAATTCCCCAGTGCTGATGAAGTGAAGTGATAGGGTAACGAAAAATGCAAAGTGTCCCAGAATTAATGGTGCACTCCGTCATGCGTGCAGTGGTAACACACAGTCACCAGAATTAATGTGCATCCCTAAAATGCTACTGACTTGTGTCCAGAAAATTCCCCATTGCTGACAAAGTGAAATGAGAGTGTAACAAGAAATGCAAAGTCTTCCAGAATTAATGGTGTACTGCAAACACACAGACAGATTAAGATTGCACTGCGCACTCAAGAGATACAGACACAAATGCACAGCAACACCTAACCACTGCTCACAAGTCACAAATCCAAATGTGGAAAAGAATACCTTTTGCCGTTTGGGGTAGTGCATGGCAGTAACAGTCCACTACCAGTAAAGATACCACAAAGCAGTATAAAAAATTCATTTAGGTGTGGTGGATAGCAGGTTCACACTGCTGCAATTACTCTGTGGCACAATGAAAGGTGTCTGATTTAATGGCACGCATTGCACACACACTCACACACACACTACAAGTAATGCGTAGCAAATTGAAAATCTTTAGTAATATAACCAAATGTTTTAAACAAACTGAAATTATACACTGCTGCACAACAACAATCAGCAAAAAAATGTCAAGAAATACTGAAATTATTACTGTGTACATTAACACAGTTATACAAGAAAAATATAACCAAAACAGAACAACTGCCTTTTTCTTCCAGTTAATCTACTACACCACAGATACGCCCCTCCCCCAAAGCACATTTCACAGTACACAGACTAACTGTTCTAAATTAACACTCAAAATCCACACACAAACAATAAACACTCATTGATATGAGCACAGGAGGATTTCCTACAATCGATGTACTAAATTGTGAAAAAAAAAAGCTCAGAAAGGCTTTTTAACAGCTTTCAGAGGATTTGTCTCCATCTTCCACTACACACACTCAATGCAGAACTGAGGCTGTGCAGAACAATCTAGAGCCCATGTGACCTGCAATCCCATGAAGCACTGCAAAATTCAATTTTGGACCTCAAAAACAAGGTGAAGTGAGGCAAAGTACATTGATTTCAATGTACTTCATCTTAAAATTGGTGAAGAAGTGGTTTGGGGAAGGCGGAATAACGCAAAGTCATTGTTTTCAACGGACTTCGCTTTTCCCATTATAACACAAAGTACTCTGCTTCATGTTGTGGGTACTTTGCAGATTCCTTGTTACTCCATGAATCACTTCACAGAGTGAATTTTGGCCACTTCACTGACCACTATACAGGGTGATCTCTCAAAAAGTCCAAAGTTTCAACAACTCCTTGGCTGTTTGACCTTCAGTGGCCAACAGTCTTAACAGTTTATCCTTGAACCCTGCTACCCTTGAGGGACTCTTCAGGGAAGACAAGTCACTATGCAAATGAATAACTCTCCACCCTTCTGGGACCCTTTGGGCATGATAACAGGGGTCACTTTTCTTGGTCTAAAGGGAGACTACAAAAGGAGGGTCACCAAGGTGTGATCAAACAGATCTGACTCCTGCCTCCATACTTCAACCTTCCCCACATATTTAGCCTTCCTTACAGTTTCAACCATGTCATTAGTGGTCCCCAGCAGGATATCTAGTAGCAATATGGCATGTCAGGGCCTACACCCTCGGCTTCACTCCACCCCATCATGCGTTGCATGAGCAGCTTGTGGGGAGCAATTTTCCTCTTGGATGTAATAAGAACCTCAATGTCAGTTTCTGTCTCAATTTTACACTGGGTTGTAGTTCCCACTTCTGACCACTAGAGAGTACAAATCCCAGCAGTGCCTCCAAGGTGTAACCCATAGATGACACTATCCTATGGGCTACTACCCCTACCTGTGTGACTATGCACAGGTTCAGGGGCCTGAGCTCAGTGAACAGGTGCCTTCACCCAGAGGAATGGTTTTGGAGTAGTGTAACTGCTGTTGGTATAGCCCTTCAGGATGCTATAACCACCCACCAACACTTCTAGTGGCCCAAACAGGTCAGCAACAAAACATTCACATTCACCATATGACAGTAATGATATGCTCACACCCCTTGCACTTACCACCAGGTCTGGATCTCCTGCAACTGTCCTGGTGACCCCCTGGGAAATAAGACCAGTGATGCAAAAATATAATAGCAGTATTGAATCCCCACCAAGAAGGTACACACTAGCCAGGTTAAACATGAAAAAAAACACAATCTAATTTATTCAGGGGGATGTGAACAAGTGTAGAGCATAAATCTAGCAGTGATTGGCAAATCTCTTTAAATTCAGGCTGAAGAGACATGCACAGTGAGTCCCCTTGACACAGTCCTCACAACTCTGGGTACCCAGTTGGTGAACAGGCTAGCCTGAAGCATTACCGAGTACAGGCATTGCAACTGTGGTTGGGCCCTTAGGAAAGAAAGCAATTAGCATGCACTCAATCCAAATATTTGTAATCCAGAGATGGATGGCTCAGTCTATTGCAATAAACCCAAACACAAGAAAATCAGATGACACACAACTGATTGTAGCTTTCGTTGCAGGGAGGTACCCTGTTTTGTACTCATGCTACCCAGACCCGGATGCAAGACAGGTGAGATGAAGACCTCGTGGTGTTTTACTGGATTGCCAGGAGAAGCAGGGCCTATATGACTCACCGTGTTGGTCACTAAATTTTTGATGGTGTTAGGCAGGGGGCAGAATCCCCGAGTGGGTCTTTCTCATGAAATGTTTCTGAATCAGGAGCAGCGGCCTATGCCGAGATTGCAGGCACCAGGCAGAGCAAACAGTTTGGATAAAGTCCATGAAAAGTGCTGGAACACCTCCAGCTGGCATAACAGAACTCGTGGAGGGGAAACAAATCACAACCTATGCAACACATTCAGCACATTTATAACATTTGAAGTAACTTGCCACAGTTCGGATAAAGTCTGTTTGCAAATTGCAGCTTCTTTTGTGCAAACCTTTCAATCTGAGGCTCACTTCTGTACCGGGGAGGGGCGATCACTTCTGGAACAAGTCTTTGGACCTCTCGTAGACAGCAATAATGCACTTTTCTCTACAGGTTCAGGTCTCGATCCAATAATCAGATAAATCTGACTTTCACACTCAAAGCAGTTCTTCACACCAGAAGACGTGACAGGTAAGCCAGCAGAGTCTTCCTGCCAATTCTCCTTAGACTCCAAGAAGGAGCAGCTCCTTCATGACTCAAGCTGTTCTCTTTCCAAACTCCAACGCCGACTGACACACTGCTGCAGGCAGTTCTAGGCTTTCCATAATCCAAAAGGTTCGTTTGACAGAAGGAACTGTCTGTCAGAAAGAGCTCCCTCAGGTCCATTTATGTGCCAAATCCTTAAAACTACAATTCCTACAGAAATTAAATCCCACAAGACCTCTGGAGACAGTCTCCATTTTAGGTCCCCTGAGGTTCGATTAGTCAATCACTGGTAGTCCAAAACCAAAATGGTGGCTCTTCTGCAAAAGTTAAAGCTGCAATAGAAGGCTAGTTAGACAAACTCTTATATTATTATTAGTACAGCAGATAACAGTAAATAAGCACTTTCCCTTCCTCTGCACAAATAGTGACTGCAGAATGGAGCAGAAATACAGACTAGCTGGTCATGAGCCTTACTTCACTCGGACCCAGCCCAGACTAATTTTCTCACGCAGCATAGTTGCTCTCTTAAAGAGATAGGCACAGAGGTTTACTAGGGCACTTCTCATGCAGACAATTAAACTGCGGGACACATGACACTATTCCTGACCATGGGCATTAGGCAAGCCCAGGAAGATATTATAGGACCTCTATTTTGAGGGGTTACACATACATGCTATTGATGGAAACACGGGAACCCCAGCTCATTACCATGGTAATCCAGGTTCTGGCTCCCACCAGCTCTTAAAATAGGAAAAATTACAGATAAAAGAATCTAAAACAAAATTTGTCAGGAAACAAAGCACAAAAACACATGGGTGATCTATAATATATTTATTGGTCATGTTTGAGGGCCTTTTATGGATGTAAGAGTATTGCTTCATGCATTTGTTGGATGCCAGAACTGCTCACATAGCAGACTAGATAGACCATCAGTTCTGTATGTGCTGGCATTCTTTGTATGTTGATATATTTGTAAAGTTCTGTCCTTCCATCTTCATTGCATACACCCTGGTCCTTGGGCATTTTGTCATTCGAAAGAGATTCTCCTCCTCTACCATGTTGGCAGAGGCCAGGCAATAGACATATGCATCTAGATTTTAGCAAAGCCTTTCAGGAAGTTGGAAGACTGGGGGGGTGGCAAAATGACTAGATGGGTGGCAAACTGGTTAGGGGAGAGAACCCAGGGGGTGATGATCAGGGGGGAATTCTCAGGGATGATGGAGGTTACTTGCAGGTGTAACCCCCCTGCAAATGGGGGTTCCCAAAAGACTTCCAGGAGCTTGCTTGAATGCTCCAAGCCTGAATGGTGTTTGGCATTTAAGCCATTTATCAGTGAGTGTTTTAGAGCCTCTGGTACTGTCTCTTTAAGAGCTGTCTGCTTGCAGACATAATTAGTTTGTATGGGGGACTGTGTGCTTCTCTGAGTACCACTCGAGAGCTGCTGCCAATTCACTTCATTTTTGCAGTCACTAGGAGTGCAAAGGGAACCTATCTGAAAGATGTAACTGTTTGCCAGAAATTATTTAGAGTAATAATGAAATTACAGTTTGTCTAACCTGCTTTCTTTGCAGTCAGAACTGTGTCTGCTAGTTCCCATTCTAGTTTTGAACTGCTGAACTGGACCAATCAGTGTGGGGTAAGCTAGCTCTAAAATGATGCCTTGACGAATCAGAACTTGGACTCATAATCTGAGCCAGCCACAAGAGGATTGTATGGGCAGTGACTCTGGGAGATGTAGTTTAGACTTCAGTGCCTTTTGGACCAACAGCAGCAGTCTATGTGAGTGACAGCCAATCCAGTCAAGAACTGGGAGGAACTCAAAGGAAGTGCCAGTTTCGTCAGTTGGAGTTCAGTTGAGCTTTGGCAGTGAAGGAAGGAGCCCTGTGCTTTTTCAGTGTGCAGTTTTAGTCAAAAAGTGTGTAAGGCCCAGAGTTCCGGTCTGCAGCTTGTTAGGACTGAATCCGTCTGTGAAAAGAATCAAAGGATCTCTGAAGAGTAGAAACCAGGCTCACCCTGTAGAAGACTGGAAGAATTGCTGAAAATTGCACTCGGTCTGTCAGGAACTGAATCTGCTGTGTGTTCTCCGGGTATTGTGCAGTAATGCGATCGGGATACAGATGCAGCCTGCCTGGTATAGTGCTTTCTTTTATATAAATGTGTGAAGAGGTTTGTGTACCTCAAGTGAGCCCTCTGACATTGAAGGACCCTACCTTATTTGGAGGTCGTGAGTACTAATTCAGGGTCGCTCCCTGTTGAATTGCCACATTAAATCCAAATGGAATTACTGTACTGCTGACTGTTTAATTTTCCTTTTCTGTGTGAAAGGGCCCCTACCAGCTGCCACGGTTTGGACTAGCCACTGGGCTTGGTACCCAGGGACAGTAACTGATAGGGATAGGCCTGTGCACAGAGCCATAGAGTAGATTATTAGAGTGATAAGCTAATTAACCTGATTTCCCCTGTCCTTGTTATATCCCCTAAATAAATCAGAGCTGCTTGTTTCAGCAAAGTTGTACTGCCTGAGGTATTTGTCTATGTTAAAGTACTGTGACTGTGATTGTTGCACTGTATCTCATTTCTAGGAGGTCCCAGTGCGGAACCAGTCCTGGGGGTAAGTGTATACTGAAGGTAATTCTGATATATTGTGTGGGCCACTAGTGGAAGAAAGGGGGTTGCAGTGTCCCAGAGGCTGTGACCAAGTTAGTTTAACTATTGCAAACCCTGACCTCTGGGTGGAGGCACCATCCATTGGATCCAGGCCCCTCAACCTGTTAGTGGCAAATCAGGCAGGGTAGTAGCCCCTGGGATAGCGCCATCTAGGGGTTACATCTTGGAGGCTCACCGCTGGGATTGTGTGTCCTCTAGTGGCCATATTTCGAACCACTGTTAAGAAAAAATAGGTACCCGACAGAAGTGGCTGTGCACCGGCTGGTGGAGTGGTGTACTGGGGGAGATCGACCCCCAAATGCTATGCTTATCCTGGACATCCCCTGGGTATCAATACGGACACTGTGCAGGGAGTACTTTCCAAGGTGGAAGGTTTACAAAACCCTGTGGTGGTGGGTCGGCATGCTAATCTGCTCACCCACACTTTCCTGGCCCTAGTAGAGTTTAAGGATCCCATAGATAGCTCCAAAGTGCCACAGACCATTACCCCAGAGGAGCCCTCACTGCTTGGAGAGTGATAACTAAGGACAGTAAAGACCGGGGAATCAGCCCCACCACTATCTGAAACTTTTGAGGAGAAATTTGCTGAATGGTTGCTGGGAGGGAAAACTGTGGAGGACTTGAAGAAACTATTCTTGCCACCTGAGGGTGTTCCTCCCCAACACCCTCTCCTGCTCCAGTGCCCGTAATGGTGGCTGAACCAATGCAGACTCCTATTTCTGCACCTGCCATTAGTCACGACTCTTACCGAAGGTTGAGGATCTTCTCTGGCACCCTCCCACCCCCAAGGGGAGGATGACTGGAGACCTGGATAGACTATGTTGCCCCCAAGTGCTAAGAATGGCAATGCTCGGAAGGCTAACAGCTTAAAGAGGGTTAGTGGAGAGCCTCGAGGTCCTGGCCCTGGCTACCATCCGTGCTAAACGGGCCAGTAACCCTGAAGCGACTGCACAGGCTCATCTTGAGGCCTTGAGAATGTGTGTATGGGAGCCCAGATTCTGATGAGGACCCCATGGTGGAGAGTAAGAAATGCACAACAGTACCAAGGGAGTTGTTGTCTGTGTATGTCTCGGCTGGAAAAATTGTTGCAAGAATGCCTCAGAAAGGGTAGTTTGCCAGCGATTGAACTGGACCGAACCAGACTGGACAGAATCATAAGTCTGCCCCTTCTCAGAACTGCTGTTGCTTCGTTCCTTCATGCAAATGACTGGAATCCCCACCCTCCTATGATGGAGTTAATGAGAGAAATTGAGGAGTTGAGAAAAGCGACCTCAGGTAGGTACCAACAGCTGTGGCTCACGACCAGTGACTGAGGGTGACCCATCAAGTGAAGTTCAGGGGCAGAGGTTGACAGTCAATGAGTGCTCTGACAAGGAAAAGATATGCCACAATGGGGCGAACTGTTGAGAGAGATCCGAATTCAAAAACAGTCCCTTTATGAAGGCCACGCCTGCAAATGCAGGCCCTGACCTATATCCGACTGCATCTGCTATGGGGTGGGGGTACCACCCATGTATCTCCTGCTGATAACAGCTCTAAACTCAATTCTTGACCATGGAAGTGGAGAAACTGACGAGATGTCTCCAAATGCTTATCACGCCGCAGACGAGAGATGGCACCCAGGTTTCCAGTTAGTATACCCCGCCCTGGCTCCCAGTGTGGCGCCTCGGCCAGCTCAAACTCCAGAAGTATGTTTTGCTATAATTGGCCGGGAAAGATGGGCACATGAAAGGGAATGCCAGTCCCCAAAAGACACTGACAAAGTTGCATATAGGCTACAAGGAGAGCTTGGGAGAAGAAATCAGTGGTTAAGAGGTGCACGACATGATCCCAGTGAGGGCACCAAAATGCTAATCACGTCCTTTTGTGGCAAGGTCCAGTTGCCCAGGCCCCACTACCGCCTCTCCAGACTGGTCCAGAATAGTGGGTCCCTCCATGGAGACCACTGTAAGGTGAATGGAGTGTCTACAAGAGCTGTATTAGACAGTGGCTCCCAAGTGACAATTATGTTCCAGGATTGGTATCAGAAGCATTTGTCAGGCGATACCTTACAACCATGAAAGGACTGCATGTATGGGGTTAGTGAGAAGGCCTACCCCTATTCAGGTATATCAGAATTTGGCTGTCTTTCCCCACCTCCGTGGCTGGGTGGCGAACAAGTGAGATCCTAGCCTTAGTGTGTCCCCCACTGGACTGTATGATGGTGTCCCTTTGTTGATTGGAACAAATGCTCATATGTTCGGAAGGCTGGCACAGTTGTGTTATGAAAAACAGGGGTCAAAGACTAGTAGAGCTTTAAGAGTTCGGCTTTAATTAAGAAGGCCTATGAGGCACAGAGATGCTGAAAAACAGAACCAGAGGAACCGGTCAGAATTGTATGGAAGAAGGATCCTGAGTCTCTGATCCTGGGCCAAATGCCCAGTGTACCTTACAGGGAGAGGTCCGTATCAGAAAGGATGTTAAGAATAAAATATTAATGTTGGATGCACCAGGCTGATGAAAAATTGCCAGAGGGACTGCTGGTCAAGCCTAGTATTTTGCCTGCTAGAGCCCATGCTTATGCCAGAAGGGTAATGGTCCAAGTTCATAATGTGTCTGAAAGAGACATTCGAGCAAACAGAGGTTGCATCCTGGCTATGTGCATTGTGCAGACACTGCAGTGCTACCCAGCAGCAGAGTTCAAGGAAGAATGACAGAAATGCTTGCCTGACTTGTTTGATTTGACGACTCCCGCTGCCAGCTGAATGGAAAGGAGAGGATCAGTGAAAGCTTGCCCAGAGAGACCAGGTGTTTTTCTTTAAAGGAATGGGATGTAGGATCGTGCAAGGAGCTGAGCACAATATCCGACTGCATGACGAAGACCATTTCGTGAGAGGTCTCGGCAGCCTGGCACCTGCTGACATAGATGATGTGAGGCGGCATCTGCAAAGAGATGTTAGCTGCTGGTGTAATACAAGAATCCAGAAGCCTTATGCTTCCCCATTGTGGTAGTGAGGAAAAAGAATGGAACAGTAAGGATGTGTGTGGATTATGCACCTTAAAACCGCGGACTATCCTGATCAGTACACAATGCCCGCATTCAGGATGCTTTGGACTGCCTAAGCAGGAGCAAGTGGTTCTCTGTGCTGGATCTCCGCAGTGGTACTACCAGATCCCGATGGCCCAGAGGACCGTGAGAAGACTGCCTTTATCTGTCCGCTAAGGTGAATTCATGAGGATGCCTCAAGGGATTTCAGGTGCCCCAGCCACTTTTCAACGATTGATGGAGTCTGCAGTGGGGACATGAACTTACTAGAGTGCCTGTATACCTAGATGATGTTAGTTGTTTGGCAGCTCACTGGAGGAACATGAAGCAGATTATTTAAGGTATTGGACCGACTGGAGGACTTTGGCCTTAAACTGTCCATTGATAATGTCAATTCTTTCAAACATCAGTAAAGTATGTGGGACATAGTATCCACGAGGAATAGAGACCGCCCAAGTAAAGTTGAGGCCTTGACCACCTGGCCACAGCCAAAAATCTAAAAGAACTGCAAAGATTCCTGGGATTCTGTGGTTATTATAGGCGCTTCCATCAAGGACTATTCAGAGTGATCCGCCCTTTACTTAACCTTACTCAAGGGTATCCCCAACCCACAAAAAATACCAAAAGTCAAGCGTCCCTCAAGACTGAAAGAGTGTATTTTCATCCAAGTGAAGTATTTGGGGCCCGCTGGACTCCTGATTGTGAGACTGCTTTTCATGAGATCATATATCAACTTACCCATGCTCCAGTGCTGGCCTATGCCGATCCAAGAAAACCTTACGTCCTGCACACTGATGCTAGCACTAAGGGTGGGGGCTGTGTTGTACCAAGAGCACGAGAATGGCCTGAGACCAGTGGCCTTTGCCAGTAGAAGCCTGACCCCATCCAAAAGAACTATCCTGTACATAAGTTAGAGTTCCTAGCTTTGAAGTGGGCTATTGTTGACCAATTCCATGAGTACTTGTATGGGGCTAAAATACTAGTAAAACTGACAATAATCCTTTGACCTATGTGCAGACCTCAGCTAGGTTGGATGCCACTGGCCATAGGTAGCTTTCTCATTATCTACATATGACTATGCTCTCGAATACTGAGCAGGTCTGAACCACATAGATGCTGATGCTCTCTCCCGGAGGCCTGTTCCCCAGAATGATTGGGTCGATTGGCAGAACCTGACATTGGCACTCTGCCAGGAAGTTTGACAGGGAGGAACAAATGTCCACGAGACTCGTGGACTGCACAGGTGGATTGCTTGGGAGCCTCTGAGAATTGCATACCTGCTGCTTATTGCCACTTTTCTGCAATAGACATTGGTGCACTGCCTCAGCTGGACAATGACAGTAGGAGTGGGCTCAATCTGCTGATCCCATGATCAAAGCAGCTTAGAAGCCCTCTATGCAGGAAAAGATGTGTCCAAATTACGCTCCACTGATTTGAGAACTGCACTGTTATACAAAAGAAGGTCCTAAGTTGAAACTGATCAATAAACTGTTATACAGAGAAACAGTGAGCAGAGGGGACAAGTAGACAAACAACAACTAGTGCTGCCCACTGCCTTTTGAGACTCAGTACTGAGTCCTTGCACAACCACATGGGCACCTTGGTATAGACAGAACACTTCGACTTGGTGAGATCCAGATTCTATTGGCCTAAGATGGGGGCTGATGTGGAGCAACACATTCGAACTGAGTCGCTGCAACAGAGAGAAAGCTTTGCCCAGAGGGCTGCCCCCTTGTTAACATCACCACCAGTGCACCCATGGAGCTGGTCTGTATTGATTTTTCTGAGTTTGAGTCAGATCAAAGAAATATCAGTAATGTGCTGGTGGTCACTGAACCATTTCGAGATATGCCAAGCTTTCCCCACCAAAGACCAGAAAGCATCCACTGTGGCCAAAGTACTTGTAGAAAACTTTTTGTTCTACTAGGGGCTCACAAAGAATCCATTCTGATCAAGGAGAGACTTTGAGAGTCGTCACATCAAAGAGATGCTTTCTCTGTGGGAGTGCGAAAGTCCAGAACCACTCCTTACCACCCCAGGGGGACCCACAGCCTGAACGTTTCAACGCACTTTGCTAGATATGCTGGGCAACCTGCACCCAAAGGACAAGCCTAGATGGAGCCAACAAATTAGCACCCTGGTACATGCTTATAACTGCACCAAAGTGATGCCACTGGTTCTCCCCTACACGCCGATGTTTGGAGAGAAGCTCACTCAGTAGATGTGTGTTTGGGGTCTCCTCTGATGGGGTTCAAGCTGACAACTATTTACAGTATGTGCAAAAGTTAAAGGCCCAGCTAACTCATGCGTACCAACTAAGCTCAAACCATGGCTGCCAAAAGAAATCTGGCCAACAAAGAAAGGTATGATAAAAGGTGAAAGCACAGAACTCCAGGAGGAGATCGAGGTATTGCTAAGAAATCTGGGACTGCATAGCAAGCACAAGATTGCTGACAGATGGCACCATCTTCCTCACATTGTAGTGAGCAAACTAGATGATCTGCCAGTGTACAAAGTAAGGCCTGAGAATAATTCAAAAGATGTAAAAAACAATGCATAGAAATCATTTACTGCCCATTGGACAAATCCTGATTGAGTCTGAGCCCCAAGATGCCCCTCTGGACCAGTGACTAGAGCTGCTGCTAGAAAAGATCAAGAAAGTCTGCACCTACAGAAGCAAAGTTAAAGTGTTTCCCTCCACAAGTCCCAGTTGAGCATGACTGTCAGTCCATATCAGAAGAAAGTGAGAGTGACTTTGAATACTATCAACTACTTACGAACTGAGTCAATTGTTTCAGGGCAATCCCTAGTCAATACTGGAGACAAAGCTGGGCCTTCTGGACTGTCTAAGCCCCAGCTTCATCCCTGGAGCCAATGCTCCCAGAAAGTGAAGTGCAAAGCATCAGATCAGATGAAATGGAATCATTGTGCATGGTTGAACTGTTTGAGGCTTTCAGGAGAAAATGATAGATTAGGGGCAGACTGGTGATACCCGAACAAGAAGAGTATTTTGAGTGCCCTGACAGTCCACTGCCAGTGTCCAAGCTCTCCATGCAGGCCAAATGTTGTGGACTCAGAAACTGTAACTCCTGGAGCTAGAAAGTGCCCCAAGTTCTAGCCTCTCTACACCCATAGAAGACTCCCCTGACAAGTGAGGACAATGCTGAAAATGAGGCTCAGAGTGCAGAGACTATAACAGTTCCCCCTAGAAGAGACTGGTCGAGCTGTAAAGCCTGTGGTGCACCTCAGTTATGATTCACTTGGGAGGCCTGTGGACTTGCCTCTCAATGTTGTCCATAAAGGAGTGTATGTGTCCCCGAGCTCATTGCCAAACTGAGCATCAGTGCTAACTCCAAGTTACTTGTATTTGCCCTCTAAGTATGGTGCCCTTGCCCCATCCAGCCCCAAGGTAACTGATAGGGAAGGGCCCCTCTCTTCAGGTTTCATGTACAAGAAATAACTTGAGTTATAGTACAATGTATGTAATACTGTGTAAGAGTGACGTACTGCAATGTTTCAGAAATGTGTTCTTGGTAAAATGATATATTGACTGATGATTACGTATGTGAGCCTAATGCAAAATATATATATTTGCAGTTGAAACTTATGGGGTACTTGCCTTGGCGGGCATCAAGCTTTCCCAAACCAGAAGGAAGTGTAACCCCCTGCAAATGGGGGTTCCCAAAGACTTCAGGAGCTTGCTTGAATGCTCCAAGCCTGAATAGTGTTTGGCATTTAAGCCATTTATCAGTGAAGTGTTTTAGAGCCTCTGGTACTGTCTCTTTAAGAGCTGTCTGCTTGCAGACATAATTAGTTGTATGGGGGGACTGTGTGCTTCTCTAGTACCACTCGAGCTGCTGCCAATTCACTTCATTTTGCAGTCACTAGGAGTGCAAAGGAACCTATCTGAAAGATGTAACTGTTTGCCAGAAATTATTTAGAGTAATAATGAAATTACAGTTTGTCTAACCTGCTTTCTTTGCAGTCAGAACTGTGTCTGCTAGTTCCCCATTCTAGTTTTGAACTGCTGAACTGGACCAATCAGTGTGGGTAAGCTAGCTCTAAAATGATACCTTGGGCGAATCAGAACTTGGACTCATAATCTGAGCCAGCCACAAGAGGATTGTATGGGCAGTGACTCTGGGAGATGTAGTTTAGACTTCAGTGCCTTTTGGACCAACAGCAGCAGTCTGATTGTGGTGACAGCCAATCCAGTCAAGAACTGGGAGGAACTCCAAAGGAAGTGCCAGTTTTAAGTCGGTTGGGTTCAGTTGAGCTTTGGCAGTGAAGAAGGAAGGAGCCCTGTGCTTTTCAGTGTGCAGTTTTAGTCAAAAAACGTGTGCAAGGCCCAGAGTTCCGGTCTGCAGCTTGTTAGGACTGAATCCGTCCTGTAGAAAAGAATCAAAGGATCTCTGAAGAGTAGAAACCAAGCTCACCTGTAGAAGACTGGAAGAATTGCTGAAAATTACACTCGGTCTGTCAGGAACTGAATCTGCTTGTGTTCTCCAGGTATTGTGCAGTAAGTGCGATCGGGATACAGATGCAGCCTGCCTGTATAGTCTTTCTTTTATATAAATGGTGAAGAGGTTGTGTGTACCTCAAGTGAGCCTCTGCTGACATTGAAGGACCCTACCTTATTTGGAGGTCGTGAGTACTAATTCAGGGTCGCTCCTGTTGAATTGCCACATTAAATCCAAATGGAATTACTGTACTGCTGACTGTTTAATTTTCCTTTTCTCTGTGTGAAAGGGCCCTACCAGCTGCCCGCAGTTTGGACTAGCCCACTAGGGCTTGGGTGCCAAGGGACAGTAACTGATAGGGATAGGCCTGTGCACAGAGCCATAAGTAGATTATTAGAGTGATAAGCTAATTAACCTGATTTCCCCTGTCCTTGTTATATCCCTAAATAAATCAGAGCTGCTTGTTTCAGCAAGTTGTACTGCCTGAGGTATTTGTCTATGTTAAAGTACTGTACTGTGATTGTTGCACTGTATCTCATTTCACAGGAGGGTCCCAGTGCACGAACCAGTCCTGGAGGAAGTGATGTATACTGTGAAGGTAATTCTGATATATTGTGTGGGCCACTAGTGGGAAGAAAAGGTTGCAGTGTCCCAGAGGGCTGTGACCAAGATAGTTTAACTATTGCAAACCCTGACCTCTGGGTGGAGGCACCCGCCATTGGATCCAGGCCCCTCAACCTGTTGGTGAGCAAATCAGGCAGGGTAGTAGCCCCTGGATAGCGCCATCTAGGGTTACACAGGAGTTCCACAGGGGTCAGTCCTCAGTCTGTTGTCACTCAGCAAGTTCAAAAATTACATTGTGGATGGCATTAAGGGAAGAATCTGCCTCTTCATTGAAGAAGCCAAGCTCTCCTGGAGGGTGGATACAGAGGAGGTATCAGGGACTTGAGGGAGGACCTCATAAACCTGGAATGTTGATCAGCAATCTGCCAGTTAGGGTTCAATGCAAAGAATTGCAAGGTCATGCATGTATGGGCCAAGAAACCTAGATTCAAGTACAAAATGAAGGAGTGACCATCACAGTGCTCAAAGAGAAAAAATCCCTGAGATGGCAATAATGAACAATCTGTCACCTTCTGCACAATACAAGAAGTTTTGTAGTGAAATTAATAGGATTCTTGGTTCCATAAGCACAGAGTTTACCAGCTGAAGGAAAAGGTCATACTATCAGTGTCAGTGGCTCAGTAGGTAGCACACTCACCTCTGAGGCCAGGAGATCAGAGGGCTGTGGATTCAGTTCCCACATCTGGCACTTGGTTTAATATCCCAATGCTGACACTGTAATGCAGCAAAAGGGGGATGCTGCACTTCTGAGGTGCTGTCTTTTGGATGAGATGTTAAACCGAGGTCCCATCTGCCTGGATAGGTGGTAGTTTAGATGGATGCTAAAGATCCCATGGCACTTATCAAAAAAAGAGTAGGGGAATTTTTTATTTGAACAACAATATCAAAAACATATCAAAATAATACAGCAGACAAAACAGGAAAATACATGAAAATCATCAGTGAACATACAAAATCCTAAGGAAAAGTAGCTGGGTCAGAAAAAAGAAAATAAAATGAAGCAATTACAACAAAAGCAAAACACAAAAAGTAAAGAAGTCCAAAAACAAACTGGCAGTGTAGGACGAGAACTGCATGCTATCCAATTTTGTCCTTCAGAAAAGGGATAACATTCGAACAAAGTTCCAAACAGAATCAGAATACAGAATTTTATCACGCATGCACTGATACACAATTCACTTTTAATAAGTTGAATCATCTGGAGTGGGGTGATGACCAATTGCTGAAAAGAAACTTACATCTGCTTTGCCAGAAGATAAATTTAATACAAGTAAAGATAAGTCGATTGTACCCCTATTATATTCAGAAAACTGAAAGAAACCTCTCCAATGATTCCAGATATGTCAATTGTAGCCAACAGAGGTCACCCCATGTTTGAGACAACAATTGCCAAAAATCACAGGCAAATGGACAAGAAATATAAAAATGTTCCATGGTTTCCAACTGTGCAGTACATGTAGGTCTAGGACAGGTCCTGTCCTGAATACTTTCATGCTTAGCATTACCTTTAACAGGGCTTTTCATGGCAACATAACCAGAAGACATCCCACATCCTGGGGGAGGCGGTTCTAGCATCAAGTAAAGTACAGAAGAATATCAGGATGATATTAGCCACCATCAGCCACCAAAAGTGGGGAAACAACAAAATAAGCTCTTGAATTGATTGATATAAAAGTTTCTCCGTTTTAACAATAACCTGTAAAGGGGTCCGTTTCCACTTCCTCAGTTTAGTGAGACAGGTTTAAAAAGTAGGAACAGTATGAGAAAATGTAAGAGATAATATTTTTATCAGTCCAACAAATGAAAAAAGCCTTATACCAGAGAACTGACAATAATGTCCACAATCCAGGGTTCGGAGCAGATAAGTTCCAAAGATTATAATGAAAAAATATACTAAAATAGTGCCCAATGGGATTCAGAAGAGCCAAACCACATTTAGCAACTGGTAGATACAACATATCCAGTTTAAAGGGATTCAAGTGACTACCCAATACAATCTGGAATATTAAACTCAATAATACCACTTCTAATGAGGCAGGAACTGGATATATCATACTAATGTATAAAAACAGTGGGGGAAAAAAAAGGTTTTCAACATCATCACTTTTTTCTTTTTAGATTGTTGCCAAGATTTCCATAGCATGACTTTACATTTACCTATGTCCAACTTAGCAGTCCAATTCAACAAAGAGTTGTCACCCCTTCCAAAAGTAACACCCAATATGGTCAAATTATCAGAAGTAACTGATATACCCAAAATATCATGCACTATTCTCATAGAAGAACTAAGCAGATATCCTTTATTTTTGGACATATTTAAAGAAGCTCCTGCTTCAGTTGCATAAGTATTAATCAATTCAAAAGCCTGCAGAGCTGAGGTATAGTCTCGTGCCAAAAGACAAACATCATCTGCATACGCCAGGACTTTAATAGTCCATATCAACTTGCTGAGGACGTATATCATGAAAGAGAGGTGCTAATTACAAATTTCAAAGAAGTGGGTCAAAGGCAAATAACATAAAGGAGGGGGCTCAATGGACAACCCTGTTGCACTCCTCTCTGGAGAGGGACATAGGAACCTAAGTGTCCATTAACCAAAGGAATCACAGAGGCAGCAGTATAGACCAAAGACAACCAATTACAGAATCTCTCAGGAACGCCATAATGGAGTAAAACCTGAAACAAAAACCATGCGATACCTTATCAAATGTTTTTTCCTGGTCAAGGGAAAGGAGATAGCCATCTAGCAAATCATCCTTCCATTGTTCAATCAATTCCCGAACAAACAATAAATTGTCAGAAATATGACGACTCAGAATGGAGCACATCTGCATTTGTGTTATCAGGAATGAGGAAACAGAAGCCAATGTAGATGTTTAGATTTTCATAAAGATCTTAAAATCAACATTAAGGAGTCTAAGGGTCTCCAATTAGTAATATTACTTTTCTCACCTTTCTTATATAAAAAAATCGGTAAAGCAACACAAAAGTGAGGATTAAATGTTTCAGAAGATAACAGCCACTTAAAAACAACAAAAAGAATATCCACCAAAATGTCAAGCAATGTCTTATAGAATTCCACAGTAAGGCCATCAAGACCAGGGGTCATATTAACTTTCAAAGACTTAATGGCTGTTTCAATGTCTTGTTTTGAAATAGGGGCTACCAGGGAATCCAATTTGTCTGGAGGACATACAGGGAAGGGTATGGCAGCCAAATAATTCCAAATATCCAGATCTGATGAATCCAATTCAGTATGAAAGGCACACAAATGATTTTGCACAAGGCCTAAAATGTTCTCAGAACCAAACACAACAGTACCATCTGGGGCCATCAAAGTCGCCATAGTATGGTTAACAGCCCTAATTCTACAATTAGAAAACATATCTCCACAGGAGAATTTCCTAGGGGTGCATATCCTGTGTTCACACAACATGGAAGCCGCTCTCGTATATTGGAGCCCACTCATTTCTTTCTTCAAGTTAGACAACTGACTGGGGTCCACATGCTGACCCTCATTAATAAAAGAATATTGTTTTGCCATTTGATTTCTAAAGGGGTAAATACCTATGGTATTGTGAAACATGGGGGTGTACTGGGATGTATAGGGAGAGGCATCACCAGCAGAAAACAGGAAGTTGTTATCGCTCTGTACAAACAGTTGGTGAGACCCCATCTGGAGTAGAGTACAGTTCTGAGACCCCATCTCACAAAGACATAGACAGGATAGAGGCAGTACAGAGGAGGGCAACTAAAATGGTGCAGGATCTGAAAGAGAAGCCATACTGAGGAGATTCTAAAGAGCTTAATATGTATACCCTTGAGGAAAGGAGGGAGAGGGGGACATGATAGAAACTTTTAAGTACCTCAGTGGAATCAACAAAGTCCAAGAGGGTAGCATCTTTCAGGAAAAAGAGATGTGCAAGAACAAGGGGACACATTTAAAGATCGGGGGGCGGTTCAGAGGCAATGTGAGGAAGTGTTTTTTCACAGAGAGGGTGCTGGATGCATGAAATAGCCTTCCTGAGGAGGTTGTGGGGTCTAAAACTGTGGGAGAATTCAAGAATACATGGGACAGACATAAGGCAATTCTTGTGGCGGAGTAGAAGAAAATAGGCTATTGGTTAACTAGGATCTGCAGCTTATCCTGTAGGTAGGGAAATGGGCAGACTAGGTGGGCACGAGCAGTCCTTATCTGCCGTCAAATCTATGTTTTTTATGTTTCTATGCTTAGTAGAAACATGCTTCCGTAACAAGGTTTTAACATGCGACTTAGTTTCCACCCACCAAAGACCAAGATCAGTTTGCAAACATGCTAAGGAGGACATCCTAGCTTTCAACAAATCCGAGACATTATCACAGACAAGGGGTAAGTCCAATAAAGATCGGACCCCCAGGCCACGAGGGTGCTCTACAGCCCTCCCCCCCAGCCTACCAGAGGACAAAGTAGCGAGATTGGACCCCTGAGGTCGCGAGGGTGCTCTACAGCCCCCCCAGCCTACCAGAGGACAAAGTAGCGAGATCGGACCCCCGAGGTCGCAAGGGTGCTCTACAGCCCTCCCCCCCAGCCTACCAGAGGACAAAGTAGCGAGATCGGACCCCCGAGGTTGCAAGGGTGCTCTACAGCCCTCCCCCCCAGCCTACCGGAGGACAAAGTAGCGAGATAACTGCAAACAGCTGGGATCCTGTGCTTGCTTATGCTCTAGACGGATGGGGATGGATTGCACCTTAACTGCACTTAAATGGAGTCACATTAACTGAATTACTGTCCCCACACATGTGGAGATAGTTTTTTATGCCTCAGAGACTGGAGTTTTTTATGCCTCTGGAACTAGAGACTCCATTGCCTTAAGGACTGTGCACTGTACTGAATGTTAATAAGATCCCATATTGTGGTATGGTTATGCAGTTCTGGCACCTATTTTAAAGGGATCCTGTTGTTTGTACTATCTGTCCCATAGCGTAACTGGAACCGCTAGTCACCCCTGAGCTCTGCAATTAAAAAACACACATACTGTGTTAAGGCTTGCAGTTTTGGCTGCCTACTTTAAACAATTGCAAGGAAATGCTGTTGTTTGTACCAACCTCTCTCTCAGCTTAACTGCCACCGCACCTGTCGCTCCTGAGCTTTGCAGTTTAAAACAAAAAAAGGTTTGCAGTTTTTTTTTTGCACCAATTTTAATTTTAAAATCTCACATCTCAAAACTGTAACTGAGGGAATCTCTCACTTGCACCATAGACACAGTGCTAAACGCCCTTAACAGCTGGAACTGCAGAAACACAAAAGATCCTAATGTTGTGCATTGATTTACCTGTGCGTTCTGGACGTGCCTGTTTGTCCCCTGTCATTCACCAGATGCCCCCCAAAACTGCCTATAAAACAACCAAGTAACTTTTCTTTTTCTCCACAGACCAGACCCCGAGGTCGCGAGGGTGCTCTACAGCCCCTCCCCAGCCTACGGAGGACAAAGTAGCGAGGTAATTACAAACAGCTGGGATCCTGTGCTTGCTTATGTCTAGCCCCACCAACGCTATGCTCGGCTCCCCAACGCCCCCACCACCACCCTTGGTCAGCTCTTCCTTAAATAGGCTGAGAGTGGTCACATGTTGTGATAATTTGACCTATCAGCCCAGTTCTCCATTTGCAGGTTATACTAACCTGCCACTAGGGGCAGACCCAACTAATCTCAAGCTCCTAGTTAACTAATCCAAAAAAAAAAAAAAACCAGCACAATTTCTCCAATTTCTGGGTACTGCACTAAGGGCAGACCTACTTAATCCAAGCTAACTAGGTTCTTCCTTGCCCAAACAACCCCTAAGCATGATGCCCCCCTCAACCTCTCTTCCCCTTGGACCCACCAGGGGTGGAGCTACCACATACAAGCAGGATGACCTCCTTGTCACCTCAACCCGCCCCCATAGGCTAGCTGTCAAGGGCTAAAATCGTCCATCTAAATGTCCAGTAGCCTCCTTGCAACCTTGCTGAGCTCACTGCCTGGGTTGCCCACTATAACCTGGATATTTGGGTATCACAGAAACGTGGCTAAAACCCCACACTCCTGGCCTATATGCACCCTGCCAGGTTATAGCCACATCAGGTGTGATCGCAAGGGTAACAAACGCAGAGGGGGGTGTTACTTTATTGTAAAGTCCACCTCAATGTGTCTGTCATTGACCACCAACCTACCACCCCTCGACATGTGAGTTCTTGCACACCCTTCTCCTTCTTGGGCTCTACAAAAAATCCACCTGATTTGCTGCTATAACCCTCCCAGAGGTGGGATACCCGGACTCTCCTCACTACCACACAGCCTCAGCTCCAGGGTGGGGACAAGTGAGGTCCTCATTATGGAGACTTCAACCTTGACTGGAAGGGATCCAACTCTAAATCCTATGAGCAGTTGCTATCAGGCCTTGCTCTGAGCCAGGTTATCACCGAACCAACAAGACCTTCCCACAGGGGGGATAAAGGATCACTGATCGACTGGGTCCTGACCAACAGGCCCAACAGAATCACATCCTCGGGCATCCTACCTGACGCCATCTCGGACCACTTGCCCACCTTTTGTACCTGGGGCATACCTCAGGCAAAAATACCTAGCAAAGTGATACAGATGAGGGACTACTCAAAGCTCCACTTGCCCGACTTCTTCAGTGACCTCAGATCTACTGATCGGTCCGAGGTCACCACCTCCTTGGACCGAAATCTAGCACTGGACGCTTTCCTAGCCAAATACATCCCAATGCAGGACAAGCATGTGCCCCTCACTAGAAGGAGGGTGCGAGGTACCGTCACCAAATGGCTTCATGGGGATCTATTCTCTCTAATGAAACACAGAGAAAAATGCTGGGAGACCTATAAGGCCTCTCTCAGCGTCAAAGATCTTGCCACCTACAAGTGCCTCAGAAATTCCTGCAAAAAAGCCATCAGGGCTGCCAAAAGTGAGTTCTGCCGATCCGCACTACTCTCTTCTACCAACAATCCAAAAAGTTTCTGGCAGAACATAAAAAGCACGGTCGGGGGCTCTGCGAGAGGGCAAGCCATGGATTTGCTCATTGATGGGGTCAGCTGCAATAGCCCCCACACAATCGCTAACACCTTTAACACTATGTTCTCTGAACAGGCTACCCCCCTTCCTCCTGCCCCCACCACCCCTAAGCCCTCAAATTATAACCCACCCGTAACGTAACTCAATTCGGCTCAACCCGGACCGTGCCCAGACCCTCCCTCTCTCTACAGCAGGTGTCTGTCACCGAGACCCAGAGGTTTCTCGCTAGCCTTTCCCCCCATACTGGTCTAGGGCACATAACCTCGAGCCAAAACTGCTCAGGTTAGGTGCCCACCTCCTAGCCTGGCCAATGACACATATCTTTAATGCCTCCCTCACCACCAATGTCATCCCTGATATCTGGAAAATAGCCAAGATCACCCCTGTCCTCAAACAAGGAAACCCGAAAGATCCCCTGAACTATCGGCCGATTGCTATTCTCTCAGCCGCATCTAAACTCCTAGAGAAAGCTGTGGCCTCTCAGTTAACTGAGTACCTACAGGAGTACAATCTCCTCTCCCCGGCCCAACATGGGTTTAGGAAGGAGCACAGCACAGCCACCGCCTTGCTGTAGTCACCTTGCAGATCCGAACTGCAACCGACCAGGGCAACCTCACTGGTGCGATTTTCGTGGACTTATCCAAGGCCTTTGACAGCGTAGATCATTCCCTCCTCAGCACCACCCTGCTCTCCCTCGGACTCTCAAACCCCGCTCATGCCTGGTTCCACAATTACCTCACTGGTAGGAAGCAATACACAAACTTCAACAGGACCCTCTTCAACCTCACCACTGTCCAATGTGGCATCCCCCAGTGGTCTGTCCTCGGCCCAATGCTCTTCTCCCTTTTCATCAACAAATTACCATCCATCATCACCCATGGGCTTGCAACCCTGTACGCCGATGACCTCGTCATATTGGATAGCATCCGAGACATCAGTACCATCAATTCCCAACTAAACTCTGACTTGATGGATACAAGCCTAATGAAAGCATAAGCTTTCATCAACCTCAAAAAACCAGGCTATGCTCTTCGGTCCCAAATAGAACAAAATCCTGCCCTGCCCCCTTCTAATACACGGGCTGATGGCCTGCCCATGCAGATAGATGCTGCTGTCAAGTACCTTGGCGTTACCCTAGACCCCCAGCTGGACCTTTCCCTGCACATCAGGAACATCTGCAAGGCTACGAATGTCAAACTCGGACTCGCATACACAGCCAATAACTGCCTCACATCGGCCACCTGGATGGCCCTAGCCGGGGTGTTATCCTCCCTCCCTCTGTTACGGGCTAGTGACCTTCCCCCATACAAAATCCAACCTCTCGAAATGGGATACAGCCTACAACAGCATCTGCCACTGCCGCCTCCACCCCCCGACACACGCCTGTGACCTTTATACTCACCTTGAGTGGCTCTCCCTGAGAAACATCACACCTTCGGTAGGGAACTTCATCAACAACATCATTAGAACAGCCACCCCTCAGCCCTTGCCATGTCCTTCTTCCCAGCAACTCTTCCCACCACCTTAGGTTCATGGGTGGCACTAAATTGTGGGTTCCTAGAACACATACATTTCATGGGTGATTGGGCTTTCGCCAACTATGCCCCCAAACTATGGAACTCGTTCCCTGCCCTTACTCGATCCACCCCCTCCCATCCAGAGTTCAAAACATCTCTATGGGCATTCCTGAAGGGCTCCTCCATCTGTCCTTGTGCCCCGTAGTCCCTTGAACTATCCTCTCACGTGGGGTTGCGTGCCCCAGGTCCACTGCACTTACTCTCCTGGTCACTGGACTAGATTTAGGATAATGTAATGTTATTGTTGCTAGTACCTGCAACACCACTGTATGTAAATTTTTTGTTAGTCCCTGCGATCACCACTGTATGTAAATCTGACTCGCTCACTATACGTGTATGCTCTATCTTAACTCTCCCGGGCCATCTGTAACCTTCCTCGGGCGGGTAAATTTTTTGTTAGTACCTGCGATCACCGCTGTATATAAATCTGACTCGCTCACTATATGTGTATGCTCTATCTTAACTTGCCCGGGTCATCTGTAACCTTTCCCGGGCAGGTGTCTTACTTACTGGCTGCCTTTTATCACTATATGACATGTAATACTCTTTGTGTTCAATTCCAATCTGTCACTGTACCTGTTATCCAAGCTTGTAACCCTCCTGGGTCACACCTGAAAATAGGTACTTGGCTGTCTAGTGTGACTTACCCGGTCAACAAAAGCAAATAAATAAATAAATAAAGTTTTATTTAATTTTCAGTAACCTCGACCAAAAGGAACAAGTTCCTCTAGACCAATACCAACAGAGACAATAACATGATCAGTAGTTTCTAAAGGTAGATGTTGTGCAGTATGGATTTTAATAAATTTTGACAAAAATACAAAATCAATGCGGGTGGAGAGAACACCTTTATAAAAGGTGTGTCCTCCAGTGTGGTGAATGGAGCGATATGCATCTAAAAGGCCTGCATTCTGACAATGGATTTAAGGCAGTTGGTGTCACAAAATTCCTTCTGAGTCTTTGTTCCCCTATCTTGAGTTTCCAAAACACAATTAAAATCCCCAGCCCAGATAATGTGCTTTGTCGTAAACAAGTAAGGTTGTTCAGCAGTAAAAAGCATAACCTATCTTTTTTTTTTTTGAGGTGCGTACACCACTATCACCCTCCAATATGCATTGTCAAAGGACACATCCAACAGCAAGGCACTACTAGGAAAAATATCCAGGACTCTAATAACACAAAACCTATCTCCCGAAACAAAATTCCAACCCCATCACAGACATCAGTACCATAGGAGAAATAGGAAGGGCCCCAGCACACATCCTGCCTGCCATAATGAAAGAGGAGGTATTTAGTCTGGTATCTTATGGAAAATTACATCAAAACCCAAATCATAAAGGAGGAAAGGAAGAAGCCTCCTTTTAGCATTTTTCACACTGTTAACATTCACAGTGGCAATACACAAGGAGGAAGAAGACAAAAAAAAGAGGAAAAGGAAAAATCAGGAACAATCAAGTTACCTTACCCGTCTGGAATTTTACGAGTGGATTTGCCTCAAGCAGCTATCTGTTCAGGAGGCATGGGAAGGGGAATTTGTTCTCCTTCAGAGTCAGAAAAGAGAGAAGTCTGCTGGGAGGAGACAGTGGAAGATGATTCAGAATCATCTTCAAAATCAGATTCAGACAATAAGTTAGAAGGGATTATTTTGAATGGAAAGGCTGGTAGGAGAAGTAGCAGATTTAGCAATTTTGACTTGGGCCTGTTCCTTTTCAGGGTTCTTTTATGAGTAGTCACTACAGAAGCCGGGGTTGGGGCATCAACACAACCGAGTATGCAGAGGTGAGAGAAGGCTCAGACAGCAGTAAGGAAGAAACTGGGGAGGGAATAGGGACAGGCACCAAAAGGACTGGGGTAGGCAGAACCTGAGCAAGAGCAGATTCCTCTGGAATAACAGGTAGGGGGTCAAGGTCAGGAGGATAGTCCATCCCCTCAGAAGGAACATGAGGCTGAGATGGCAAAGAGACTTGCACAGTAGCAGCACTAGGAGGAGGAGGTTGCTGAACCTTGTGAGATGCCATGCCCTTTTTCTGTGCATCAATGATAATGAAATCCTCACAGGTCTGGTCAGTCCTATTATGGGACACCCAAGGACAGGATCAATAGGTATGCCCCCATTTCTCACACAAATTACACATCATAGGATTCTGACAAGAAGAACTAGAGTTTCCAAACTCCAAACACAAATTACAATGGAGTCTATCACAGGTGGAACAGAGATGAAGTGAAGAGTCACATTTGAAACATGTCTTAGGTTGGCCAGGATAAAAACAGTGACCTTATCTTTTCCTAAAAAGAAACTACTAGGAAGATGTTAGGGACCAGTATTGCTGGATCTAAGCTTAACTTTTACTTCCACCCCCAGTCTAAATATAGTTCTGCATCCATAATGGGTTGTGGGAGGCCCAAAGGTCACAATGACCCAACCAATAAGAAATATTGTGCAGAGCAACACTTTCATGTCGAAAGAAGAATAGTAACAAACTTAATGTCAGGCTTAGTAAGGGAGAATTGTCAGAAAAGCAACCATAAAGTAGAATGTTTCAACTTTTCATATTTTGACCAAAATCTATCTAGCCCTTGAGAAGTTTTAAAAGCTCACATCATACAAGATATCACCGGATGCATAAATCAAGGCATACAATTCATTAGAGAAAAAACCCAAAGATTCTTTAAGCAATTTTTGACCCACATACAGTCTTTCCGGTGGAATGTGCAGGCCCCCTAAATATTGTAAATGCACAGCATTACAATGCTGTGCAGGAAGGGGTTGTTGTGCAAAATGGTCCTGTTTTCTAAAAGTAGCCCAGGTATTCCTAGCAATGTCAGCTGCAGACTGTTTAGGGACAGGCAAGTCAGTGTCCATGTGGCCCCCCCCAAGAATTAGGCCTCTTACTCGGACCCTCATCCCCAGAGTCAATCAAAGACTCAATGATAGGCTTGACAATAATGCTGGAGAGGGTTCGGATGATGAACATCATCCGCGATGCAGGTCCAGGTCCGAATCCATAGCAAAGGGCAGGAAGACAAACAGGCTGTTTTGGAGTCAAACCCTGCTGGCGATGCACTTCCCACAGAAGGCCAGGTATGAGGCTATGGGAAAGATCAGGATGCCACTTCCTGTGTGTACATGGGAATGGTAATGCAAACAGCTATGGCTATGAAGCATGAAGTGGAAATGCTAACTGTAACAGTAATGGAAGTACACACCTGTTTTTGCCCAACAGCTGCATGGAGAAACACAGTCTGTACAAAGAATGTATGCATAATAATGGGACTCGGTGCAGAAAAAGAGCTGTTGGAATACTAAATTGCTTATATTTCAGGAACCATGTGACATCGAAAATAAATTTTAGTTTCACATTATTCATGAGTTTCCTGGCTATGTTTTCACTGAATGTGTAGCCCATAGGGGTACGCATTGTCGCGACGAAAATTCAGTATCTCGCACCGTTTCCGAGATATGAGCCACGAAATGCACAGCGAACACCACCATGTTAGTTTATGGGAAAAAAACTTCAACTCTGGAGTACCGTAACTTGGCGTCCATGCAATATTTTGTCACGAAGCCACCAAAAGGCACATCTGAGAGATGTTGGCTGCCTTCTCTCCAAATTTCAGCTCAATGGACCAAACCGTTCTTTTGCAGCAGGGTGGCAAAGAACTCCTGTCATTTTGGACAAAGCCTGGAAAAGTAGTGTACTTAATTTGTGAAAGCTTTCCGTACTTATGAAAGTGTCGCAGGTACTTACACAACTTTCATGACACTACTTTTTCCAGAAATTTGAAAACATATTTCTGAGGTGTTTAACCCCAAAATAAAGACATGGCTAGCATTCTGAGGGTCCGACTAGGTGAACACAAAAATAATTGTGTTCCTAGAGGGTCCCAATTTTAAACACCAAGCAATTTTCTGATCAGTAACTGAAAAAAAAATGGCAGATTTGCCACAATACTAGGGCCATTTGCGACACTAAAAAGTGCATTTGCAAAAGTGTTGAACTTTTTGTTAACTTTTCCCATTGACTTATAATGGGAACGTGTTTTTTGAATAACTTTTGAACCATTCAATATTTTTTCATGAAATCTTCAAAAGGCACATTGGGGACGCCTGCTGCATGTTCCCTGAAGTTTTTGGACTGGTCGCGTAAACTGTGCGACCTGTAGGCACAAGCAAAGAATGCACAAAAAAGCGTAATTGTGCACACGGATGTCACTTAATAACTCTGCAGCCATATATTCGACCGGTGTGAAAGTTGTTAGATCCCAAGAACTACCATGCCCAACTGTACATGCCAAATTTCAGGTAAATGTGTTGAACAGTGGAAAAGTTATTAAGGGATGTATCTGATCCTGTGTTGCACCCTAACTGTTGCCCTCTGTACATGCAAAAGTAATAGCAACCTTTTTTTTTAATTGAACAAGTTTTATTAGTTTAACAATAAAAGACACATCTCCAGTTATACAGTAAAGAACAATGAGCAGGACATAATTACATAAACATCCTCCCACCCTCCCTCTACCTTTCCCCCTCCCCTCCCTTCCCATGACTACACACATTACCAAGACTCCATCCATCCATCTTAAAGTAGACTAGGGTCTCACAGCTTCCAAACTGCCATGAGTGCCTCAAGAACACCCCATAGTGATGTGTATGCCCTAGTCCCACCCCGCATATATGCTATCTGCCATTCCAATTGTAAATCCAAGGTGCACTCCCTGTACCATTCCATCAAGGTGGGAGCCTGGTCACTCACCCAATGTCTCGTAATTACTAACTTAGCTGTTGCAGCTATAAGTGACATATGTGCCCTTTTGGCCTTAGACGTATTGGTTGGAAAGAGACTAGTCAAGCATACCCTAGGGGTGAACAAGGTTTCCAAGCCAAGGATAGGCTCTAGGGTATTCTTAATAGACTGCCAAAAGGCCTGAATCTGAGAACATGCCCAGATCATATGATATAAAGTACCAGTGTCCCCTTTACACTTCCCACAAAGGGATGTGGTCGACGTTCCATATTTATAGAGCTGGGAGGGGGTTAGGTATATATTATTCAGTATATTAAATTGTATTGCCCTCAACCTATCTTGTTTTATAAATTTATACATTGAAAGCCAAATTTTCTTCCAGAGGTTGGGCTCCTCAGGAATTCCCAGTTCCTTGGTCCAGTAATAGCAAACCCCTACCGGCAATCCAGCATCCCATTCTTGAAGGGTTTTATACACATTTGAAACTGAACGTGGTTGGGAGGCTATATGTAAAAGCGTAGCTAAGTCCCTATCCCCCGGCACTACCAGCATAGCCTGAGAGAAAAAGGAGATTAGGACGTTAATGACTTGCAGATACTATGTTTCCTTGGGTGAGACATTTTAAGGGCACTTGCAACTGGCTAGGAGGAAGCCACTTTCCACTCAACCACACGTCTGATACCCTAGAGCGAGTTAACTGAGGCCAGAACGTGGGAGACAGCGGTGCTCCCCCAATCTTGAAATTCGGATTACCAACAATGGGCTGGCTGGTTGAGTGGTACCACCTGATTGCGAGGTGCCTTTGTATCTGATGAAAGGCCTTTAATGACCATCCCATGGGGTTATTTCTAAGCAACTTAGGAACAACTGATGGGGAGGTGTATAAGAGGGCTGACAGTGAGCATTTAGCTCGCACTGATAGGCACTTCTCTATGTCTAACCATAATGGTGCGTATCCTGTGTGGTTACTCCCTCTATCCCAATAGGCCAGTTTGCTAATGTGCTGCACAGCATAATATAGGAAAAAGGAAGGGGCAGCCAATCCGCCTCTTGGTTTTGGGGCTGATAATTTAAGATAGGATCTACGGACTCTTTTCTGGTTCCATACAAAGCGACTGACTGCACTTTGCAGTTTGGAGAACCATCCTTTCGGTAAATACATACCTAACATGCCGAGAGGATATAAGATCCTTGGTAAAACATTCATTTTTATGATGCTTAGTCTTCCCCAAAAGGAAAGGGGGAGCAATCTCCACCTCTCCATGTCCCCCATGATCGCTTTGGTTAAGTTATCCAGATTGTCTCTTCTTATGGAATTCAGTCCCTTACGGACATTAATACCTAGATATGTAAGAGACTTTGTTTTGCAGGAGAGACCGAGAGTTAATAATTCAGCCTTATTGACCCTACTGTTCAATGGAAAGATTTTTGTTTTGGCCCTATTCAACTTGTAGTAGGAGAGCTTGGAAAGGCTCGATCTCTGCCAGTGCAGCAGGGATTGAGGCCCAGGGTCCTCAATATGCAAAGAATGTAATCTGCATATACTGAATAAGCATATCTAGCATCCTCTACACGTATACCCTTAATAGCAGAATTCACTGCTATCATGATAGGGGCTCCAGGTACAGGTTGAAAGCAGTGGAGACAGGGGAAACCTTGCCTCATTCCCCGGGACAGCTGAAAAAGCGGGGACAACACCCCATTACACTTGACCCGGGCCGTGGGAGACGAATATAGAAGTTGTACCCATCTCAGGAATTTCCTCGGCATCCCAAAAGAGGACAAGGTGGCTAAAAGAAAGTCCCAGGATACCCTGTCAAACACCTTTTCAGAGTCCAATGAGACCAGTACCATTGGTATGTCAGAATTCCTAGCAATTGTGATAAGATGCAATAATTTCCTCATATGATCCTGGGATAGCCTCCCCGCCATAAATCCCACTTGCTCGCGACTGATAAGATTACCAACGACTTTGGAGAGCCTGTTCGCAAGAACTTTAGCCAATATTTTAACATCTGTATTTAATAGGGAGATGGGACGGTAACTGTCAATACTCAGAGGGTCTTTGCCTTGTTTTAAAATTAAGGAGATCGTGGCCTCTTGGAAGGTGGGGTCCGAGAACCCGTTATCATACCAGTACTGGAATACCTCTTTTAGAATTGGGATCACTAACGAGTGGCAGGCTTTATAAAAATTATTATGGAACCCATCTGACCCAGGGGATTTATCCAGGGACATCTGCTGAACAGCCTGTTGTATCTCTCCAATAGTAATTGGGGCACTCAAACATGCCGCTCTCGGTATCAGCAAGCTTAGGTAGCTTCACGAATTGAGATAGGCTAATGTCATCATCAGTAGGCCATGCAGCAGGGTCCACAGCATACAGTTCTTGAAAATAAAGGCCAAAGGCCTTCGCCATTCTAGGAGTCAGTGCAAACTCTGTCCCTCATTTCCCATATGAATCCCGGTAATAAATTGTGATGAGTCTAATTGGCGAATGCGCATAGCAAGCAATTTACTCGCCCTCTCCCCTTTTTCCAAGTACTTTAATTTGGTTCTCTGCAGGGCAAGCTCCACCCTCTGAGAGATCAGGCCCACATATTTAGCCTGTAGCTGGTGGAGCCTGGCCCAACTCTCCTCCGAGGACGTGCGAGATAAACTATATTCTAATGTCTTAATAGAGGCTAAAAGGGAATCCAATTGGGCTTTTTGTTTCTGAGCTCTCTTAGAGGCCATTTTAATTAGTTCACCCCTTAAAGAGCATTTCAGGGCTGCCCAGACCATATCAAATCTAGCTACCAAATCCTGGTTACTGCTGAGGAATAAAGTGATAAAATCTATTATACGCCTCAGCGAGGCATCGTCCTTCAATATCTGACTGTTTAACTTCCATTGGGGTGACCTTTTGCTTCCTGCCCCTAGCCAGAATTCCAGATTAACTGGTGCATGGCCAGATAATACTCTAGCCGATATCTCTGCTTGCATGACCCCAGACATTGCAAAGGAGCTTATCAGTATATAATCGATATGGGAGTACATCCCGTGTGCTGCAGAGAAAAAAGTATATTGCCAGACAGTCAGGTTGATAACACGCCAGGCGTCCACTAGGGCGCCATCTCTGATGAGCTCCTTCAGTGCTCTTTGTGCTGGAGACAGCCCTTGCCGCTTACGCCCAGATCTATCCAGGTCTGTTTGCAGCACAAGATTCCAATCCCCACCTAGTAGTGTGAGCTTCCTAGGATCAGATACCACGATGCTCAGCAACTTCACAAAAAAGGCCGGAGAGTCGCAATTTGGGCGTATACCGAGCCAAGTAGTATCGGGTGGATTCTAAATGGCCATGTATAATAATGTAACGCCCTCCGGTCCCAGATTTCCTGGACCAGCTTAAAAGGACATTTTCGCTATAAGAATGGCAACTCCACCCTATTCGTGCATATCCCTGCCCTCACCTGCCCAACCCATGATCTTCTGAAGAGGTAACATCCTCTCTCCTCAAATACGTTTCTTGGAGAAAACAATTTGTGCCCTCAACTGTAATGGTGCCTCAATATGGTGTGCCTCTTGATCCTATCCTTGGCTCCCTTGACATTCCAACTAATGAAGTTATATTTACTAGTCATGTCATTATACTAATGTAACATGGACAGAGAAAGAAAAAGATGTCCGCAATGGACTATACAAAACCCACTGAGTCGTCAATAGCTATTCTATTATTTGGCACCCATGATAAACTCTGACAGAGTGTAGTCATGGACCCTCTAACCAGACAATCCCTACCCTATATTTCAAACTAGCCAAACTACAACCCCCACCCCCATAACCAACTTACCCTGGTTGCAGTTAACCGCACTCCCATCTGTCTCCACCACATGATTAACCTCTCAGCAGCCCATGCGAGACAACCATCACACGGGCCCCAAACAGTAAGAAACCACGTAGAAACCTAAGTAATTAATACCAGCCAGTGATATAGAGCAGTAAATAGCTATGCTGCATACCTAACACAAATCTCTGGTGTGCCCAATGTCCATTCAAAAGGCTTCAGATCTGGAAGCCATCTATACACAAACAGAGAAGAGAGGAAAAAAAAAAGGTGAAAAGATCCTGTATATTAAGTCCACCATCAGGCCCAGTTCAGCGCACTGGTAAGAGAGTCAGTCCGTTGGATCTTGCCAGGAACACTCCAGGTCTTCAAACCAGCTTCCTTGAAAGACGAGCTAAGAGTCACAGCATTTTACTCATAAGTTCAGCTATCAGCTATTTAATACATCCCCACTATCTCTTATCAACGTGGCCCATTAACCTCCAAATTTCGTGTTGCTCGCCAATGATAGGTGGCCCATGTTCAATTACCATGGTATCATGTATCGCTCCCAATTGCTCTATTGTGACGGGCATAATAGGCAATAAAGATATCCTTCATCTCCAGGCCGGGAGCACTAAAGATCTTCACGTGTACTATGCATATAGGGAGTCAGATAATGTGTAGCCACCATTAGACTGGCTTTACTGCCACAGGATCGCTGGGGAAACAAAATAAACCTTCAACCAGGCCTCCTAGCCTGGGATTTTACTCGAGTAGCCTTGGAGCGACAATCCGGTGCAAGGGTACCATTACTCGAGGCCCACCAGGACACGGTCAGCACCCGTTAATGTAAATGAGCTCCTCATAAATCAACTCTACTGTGGGGCACTACCCGGGAAAGAAGAGAGGATAGCTGGTCTATGAGCAAGTTAATGGAGTAGGATATGTATCTAGGCATGCCATCCCCAGAGATATTATCATCGCTATGTCTAGCAGCTCAGTCTTACGCTTGCTATCAAATCACACTACAGCAAATTCACTGCCCATGGAAAACATTTTTTCTCTGATTACTTAAACAGATCTGGGAGGATACATTTGAGCTCCTGCAGTGCTTGGGTAGGTGAATCATATGACAACCATTTATCTTCATGTTTGACCAGCAGGATAGCGGGATACTTGACCCTGAACTGTCTGGAGGCTGCCACCAGTTTGGATACCAGGGGGGTGAAATTCTTGGCACCGCACCCTTACCGAGTGGGGGAGATCCTGGGTACTACGAATCCTCTTGCCCTCCCAGGTCATTTCACTAGTACTTCTGGCTTTGGATAGAATGTGTTGTTTATTCAGGTAATTCAACAGCTTAAAAATAATGGTCCTGGGGGGTTGACCCTGAGCTGGTGGTGGGCGCAGTGCTCAATGCGCTCTCTCTATGATGTATTCTCCTCCACCCGGCGATTTTATGACATAATTTCTGTACAAAAGGTATCATTGCACTCCCCTCCTCTTTCTCGGCAATCCCTATGATTATTAGGTTGTTCCACCTGCTGTGCCCCTCTAAATCCTCCCAATTTATCTTCTAGTTTCTTCATCCTGCGCTTCGTACTAGAGGCTTCCAGCTTGAGCTTCTCATATTTTCTCTCAAGAGAGGTTATTTTAACTTCCGAGTCACCAACCTGCCTGGTCAGTGATTCTACAGAGCCCTTGATGTCGTGCAGGTCCTCAGAAATGGAGGCTATGGCAGTTTGGAGAGGCTGCATTATCTCCATGAACTCCCCCCCCCCGAGAGGGCTGTTTCCACGGAAGGCATTTTGAGCATCCCCATGGCCTGCTGGTTTGGCCTTTTCGTGGCCTTTTCCTTCTCCGGCGTTCGCGGAGGGGAGGTCTTCGGGGGCGCCTTCTTCATATATACTTCCATCTAGTATCTGCACTCGGACGTCGCTGGTAAGTAGATGATTATCAATGCTGACTTTAGAATATATTTTGCAGAAGTTCACGGTTTTAATTAAGAGATTCAGGGCAAGGAGAACGGAGCTCCGAGAGGTCACTCTTATCTCTCAGACTGCCATCACGTGACCCCCAATAGCAACCTTTTTGTTCCGAGTGTGTTCATCTATGTTTGCAGATGATTCCCTCATTATGGGGAGCACTGTTTTCTGGTGTCCCACAGTCTAAGCATCTGTGTCCCTCGTGTTAGTGCTGCATGGGTGAGGAGTCTGCACTGAGTAAGCCTACTGATACACATTGCCTGCAGCTTCCAAACTGTAATTCTCATCCGACATACAGGTGGAGCTGTGTGCAGACCCATCCTGCTCCTGTACTCCCAGGCCGATCTACAGGTGGAGCTGTGAACACCGTGGAGTAGCGCCAGGCAAACTACATGGAAATGTATGCTGAACAGCCCATGATGAGATGCAAATGTGGCTGCTTGCACACAGATTGCCTAAGTAGGCTCATTTACATTTGAGCTTTGAATGTTGCAAACTTTAGCCCCAGGCTAATGCATTAACCTGGGGCAAAGTGCTAGTGCCAAGTTAAAGTGTTTGCTCTGGGCTAACCTGTCACTTGTAAAGCAGTTCTGTGTGTGGTCTGCATTGACTGTTACTGTTGTTGTACAGCACTCCATTACTATCCCTCACATTGGTCTGCTACTAGAGCTCTGCCTTCTGTGTCTACCAAGCTGCTGTTGCATTTTGGCCTTCCCTGTTGCTGTATTCAGAACTGTCTTATTTCCTTGGCTATTTCTGAACTGAACTCCCAGCCTTGTTTGCACTGCTTCCTCTGCATGTTGTATTCAACTGGTTTAGCCTGGGAGCTATTCCTTTGAATATAGCGTGCTAATGGTTCCAGTCTAATTTAACATGCTGTGCAGTGCTAAGTTTTGAGTATTTGGCCCCACAGAGCTCTCACCTTCTGTGGTGCATTCAGCATTGCAGCATCTTTCTCTTTTAGTTGTTTAACCAGGAGTAGCACACTAAGCTGAAAGCTTTTTTAAAGGTGCAATCTGGGAGCACAGGAAAGTTAAGTGACTTGCTCAGGATCACACAGTATGCAAGTGGATGTTGTGGGATTCAAACCCAGGTTTGAGCTGCTGGATGTCACCAGATTTACAGCTCAGAGCCTTAAACCACTGCACTATACTGCCAGTTCGTAAGGCTTTTGTTTTTCACATGGTGTCTTCCAAATCACAGCAATTCTGGTGGGGGGGTAGGTAGCGTACCGATTGGACCCACACTACAGATTTCAGCTTTCCAGTATCTGGTTCAGGTCTAATCTACCGCTGCTGGGCTGGTTGTTTCCAAGTAAATCCAATAGATATCCTTGATCAGCCTCTCAAACTCTTTCACAGTCCTCAGACCTTTCCTCTTTACATAGAAATATTTGTAATACACAGTTAAAAAAATCCATCCAAACAAAATTGATTTCAACAGACTGCTTCCAACCAGTGCCATCATCAATATTCTAGAAATGTCATGGTGAGATGCACAGTGAGACTAGAACATGAGAAGTTAATCAAATCAAAAAAGCAACAAACACTTTTTTTTTAATATGACAAGTTCTTCTTACATAATGCACAAAAACAGCCTTTAAATAATGAATGACTGCTTCTGGTCCACTATAAAACAATTGTTTTGATGGGGAACAGAAACTGCCAGCCCTGAAATTTAGGGACTTCACTTAGGGTCTACATTTGTGACAGCGATGTTTGCCTTCTGATCTTGTTTAGAAAAAGTAATCAGGTTTACATGTAATGTGAGGATTTTTTCTTCCCCACCTGCTTACTAACTCTGTCAATGGAATTCTTGTTGTGAGAAAAACAATTGTTTGGCAAACTACCAAAATGTACCTGTAAAAATGGTTTTGTCATTGGTTCAGTTGGAGAGGTGTGCAGAATGAAAAACTCCACTGGGGGATCTTTGGTGGAACTCCCTTTCCAATTATGAAATATTCCATGAAATTGAAAATTTTGCAAAATTCCACCAATAAGTAAACTGCAGGGTTTTTACAAAAAATTTTGAATTTTTTCCTAAAGTTCATGGATACTATAGAGTTTCCCTATGCTGTATCTTTTTCTTGTGTATGGAATAGAACAGACATCATTGTATGCTACAGGATGTTCATTAAACCTTATATAAACTGTAGGGGGCCATATTTCAAAAGTTACAAAAATCATGCAGGTATCAAGTATTTCTGTGTGCACACAATTTTCATAGTAAGCTACTTCATGGCCATTTCTGTGATTCAGGGCAGTTTGTGAATAAATTCTACATGCAGTTGCGCTGAAATGCTATACCTGGTATTATCAGACGTACAGTAACATTCCTCTGCAGCTGTGCCCACCATGTCTTTGCTGCTCGTGTGCATGAAATGCTGAAAATGGTATTTGGACTGTTGCAAAGGTGTGTTTTCCCCACACTGGTGAGTTGTGTGACAGGACTAAATCTGTGGGCTTTCTCAGGCCTTTTGAAAATTGGGCTTCAGATTTTTTTTTCACAGTTTTTTCAGCACATACACTAGAATAGCCATAGATGTAAACTGTAATATTTTTAACAAATTCTTTGGAAACTGCATATATGTTTCCCCATAGTTACTTCTTGTATACAAAATTGAAAAGACATCGGTATAACCACAATCATTCCATTTTCTACAGACACATATGGCACACATTTTGGCAAATTCTTCAATGGTATAATTCTATGAAAATCATGACATTTTACAGCATTCTACCCAGCACTTTTCAGTTGGAAGAACTGTCACACTGTGCCCAGGATGATTAAATGGCCTTGGTAGTATTAAATTTGGCACTGCGCTCCTGTTCATTAGCCAAGATACATATTATGTTATTGATTTTCCTCTCACGCAACAAAGTCCAAGAGGGTAGCATCTTTCAGAAAAAGAGATGTGCAAGAACTAGGGGACACATACTGTAGAAACATAGATACATAGAAGTTGATGGCAGATAAGGACCACAAGGTCTATCCAGTCTGACCATTTTTTTACCTTATGAATGTGCCATAGGCCTGTACTCTGCCAATGGGCTATCTAATCATACTCATCTGTATTGTTCCCTTATGCATATCCCATTCCTGTTTGAAGCCCTGCACTGTGTTCATATCCACCACTTCCTGAGGTAGGCCATTCCATGCATCCATCACCCTTTCTGTGAAAAAGAACTTCCTCACTTTATCCCTTAATTGGCCTCCCTCTAATCTCATGCTGTGTCCTCTTGTCCTGCTATTTTTCTTGTACTGAAACATGTTACTCTTTCACCTTGTTAATGCCCTAAAGATGTTTGAATGTTTTGATCATATCACCTCTCTCTCCATCCTTTGGTCTAGGGTATACATATTGAGTTTCATTAATCTGTCCTCATATGTTTTCTGATGCAGTCCCTGCACCCTTTTGGTTGCTGATCTCTGGGCTGCCTCCATTTTGTTAATATCCTTGTGCAGGTGCTGCCTGCAGTACTGCACACAGTACCTAGATGAGGGGCATAACCATGTCTTGTAAAGAGGTATTATTACCTCCTCTTATGACTTGGGATACCCTACTAATACACCCCAACATCCCTCTAGCCTTAGCTACTGCTTTAGGTGATCTGTTTGGATGATTTCAGGTCATCTGTGATGATGATGCCCAAGTCTCTTTCTTCCCTTGTGATTGCCAGCAACTCCCCTCCCAACCAATATGTGGCTTCAGGGTTTCTCTTCCCTATGTGCATGATCGTGCGCTTCTTTGCATTACAATTTTAGAATATGGGGGGATGGCTCAGGGGCAATGTGAGGAAGTATTTTTTGACAGAGAGTGTAGTAGATGCATGGAATGGCCTTCCTGAGGAGGTCATGGGATCAAAAACAGTGAAGGAATTCAAAAATGCATGGTAGAGACATAAGGCAATTCTGGTGGGGGGGGAGTAGGAAGAAGTAGGCTGTTGGTTCACTAGCATCTGCAACTTATCCTGTAGGTAGGAAATGGGCATACTAGGTGGGCTAAGTGGTCCTTATCTGCCATTAAAGTCTATGTTTCTAGTCATAGTACCAAGAGACATTTACAGTGAAAAATAAACAATACTTGTCCACCATAATTTATCTGTTGATATCTTTCTTATATCTTAAAGAGGCATAGCTATCATTTTTGACTTCTTTGATCATTTTACTTCTGTCTCCTGTACCAATGAATTTGGGAAAAAAAGGCATGCTGCTGGCCCAGTAGCATGGTGGGTAGAGCACTGAGGTACCAGTGATTAAAGTTTAGGAATTGACCAGATACACTCAGTGGCCTGTCAGGCTAAGGAGGTTTGAACATCCAGAGAAATTTCACCTGTTTTGGGATGAGGTAACAGTTCATTCCACTGCTTAGCTGCCACAGTTAGTGGAGGCCAGGAGGTAGTGCATCATGTGGCCACCTCTTCGCAGGCTTATCAGAGGTATACAATTACATGTTGCATCTTCATGCCCACAACCATGCATGCACACTGATCTCAGGGGTTGATGTGATAAAACCAAGGGGGGAAACACCCCCAAGGCCAACAGGATAAACCGTGCTGCCCATTGGCCGACTCCAGGCAACTTGAATGACTCTGGAACATGGTGAAACAAGATCAGGGAGAGGTTGGGGTGACAGAGCTTGAGTGGCCAGCATGATAGTTGTCAGCCAGGAGGCAGGGAAGGCAAAATGCTCTATAGAAAAAAAAAAGAATAGCATGCTGAGTACTAACCTTCAATGTATTTGTAATTTAAAAGAAAAGATCTGGATACTTTGGAATATTTTCTGCTTATTAATGTTAGCTTTCAGTGGTGTATTTCTCCTTGAATGCATCATGCAGTCATATATAAGGGCCTGGTACTGTACTGGCAAGCACTCTGATTAACAAAGTACAGTACTAGGAATGGGAGCATATCTGAAAAGTGGCTGCAGTCAGCTTTGACAGTGATTCACTAAATATTTGACAGTGATACACTTATTAACAATTTAATAAGAACATTTAAATTGTTATCCGTTGATTGCTAATTTAGTACCTGCAAAGGGTATAAATGGTACACTACTGTTTAGAATTCATTGTTGACATTAGATAGATAGATAGATAGATAGATAGATAGATAGATAGATAGATAGATAGATAAAAACTTTTATTTTTTGACAGGAGAATAACTTTTAGGACTGACAGTGATGGGGAAATGATGGAATCACTTCTGAAGGAAATAATTGTCGAGTACCTAGAGGTCAGAGGGACACAGGACCCAAGGCAGCATGGATTCACAGCAGAAAGGTCATGCCAGATGAATCTAATAGATTTCTTTGACTGGGTGACCAAAGTAGTAGATCAGGGAGGGGCTATGGACATGGCCTACCTAGACCTTAGCAAGGCATTTGACTCATATCACACAAAAGATTAATATACAAGTTAGCCAGCCTGGGAGTGGGTCCCATGATGATAGCCTGGGTAAAGAATTGGCTGGAGAATAGGACACAGAGGGTAATAGTAAATGGAGTCCACTCTGAAGAAAGGGGGGTTACTAGTGGGGTGCCACAGGGTTCAGTATTAGGACTGGTCCTCTTCAATGTCTTTGTAAGCGACATTGCAGAGGGACTGGAAGGAAAAGTATGTCTCTTTGCAGATGACACAAAGATCTGCAACAGAGTTGATGCTCAAGGTGGGGTGGAAAGGATAAAAAGGGACTTGGCATGGTTAGAGAAATGGTCAAATATATGGCAGCTTAGATTTAATGCTAAGAAGTGCAAGGTAATGCACCTGGGAAACAAAAACCCAAGGGAAGAGTACACAAAGGGGAGTGAGATACTGACAACAAAAATGGAAAGGGACCTGGGGGTAGTCATATCAGATGACTTAAAGGTGGGAAAGCAATGTGAGAGGGCAGTACGGAGGGCTGGGGGATACTGGGGTGCATAGGGAGAGGCATCACCAGTAGAAAACAGGAAGTTGTTATCCCTCTATACAGATACTTGGTGAGACCCCATCTGGAGTACTGTGTGCAGTTCTGGAGACCCAATCTCCACACGGACATAGAAAAGATGGAAGCTGTCCAGAGAAGGCAACTAAAATAGTGCAGGGTCTGCACCGGAAGGCATATGAAGAGAGACTAAAAGGAGCTTAATATGTATAGCCTCGAGGAAAGGGGAGGGGACATGATAGAAATGTTCAAGTATCTCAAGAGAATCAACAAAGTCCAAGAGGGTAGCATCTTTCAAAAAAAGGTGTGCAAGAACAAGGGGCACAATTTGAAGATGAGAGGCTCAGAGGTAATGTAAGGAGTATTTTTCACAGAGAGGGTTGTGATGCATGGATGTTGTAGAGTCAAAAACAGTGATTGAATTCAAGCATGCATGGGACAGCCATAAGGCAATTCTAGGGGTGGGTGTAGAAAGAAGTAGGCTGCTGGTTAACTAGGATCTGCAGCTTATCCATTAAGTAGGGAAATGGGCAGACTGGGTTGGCCAAGCGGACCTGATCTGCCGTCAAATTCTATATGTTTCTATGTTATATCAAAGTTGTCCTGTTTTAGATCACAGTTTCACAAATACAAACCATCATGTAATAAAATATTACAGAAACAATCTTTAATGCAACACTCACAAAAATTCATACATTCATACAAAACATAAAACATACAATATACCTTAGATCAGGTATAGAATCTTATGCTAAGACTGGGTGTTATCCATTTAAATTGACAAGGAAATGTGTAGGAACTTTAATACAGAATAGATTTTCTAAGATTCAGGTTAGGGAAGAGGAAACATCAAAAGAGAGAGGAGGGGGAGGGGGGCATAACACATACAATATCTAGAGCTATAAGGGTTCATCCCCTAATACAACCAAATTACCCCAACCCAGAAATAAAAAAACAAAGACTTTGGACAATTATGATGTAAATGAGCAAACAGAAACAAATGTCACTCAATAACACCATAACAAATACATCTGTCTCTCCAGACTAAATCTAGAGAGTGTTTAAATTGACCTAAATTGTCAATAATTCTAATCTCAGGGTCTATCTCATTCCATATTTTTGGTAGATAAAAATGTCTTTGCATTCTACTATAAATGTTAACTTCTATAGGGACTTTAAACATCTATGTTTGAAATCCCTCAAGTTATACTTACGAGGGATGGAGACATTAGAAGAGTTCATTCCATGCCTATTTTCCCCCATACTCCATATAAGCCTTATATCCTACTCATTTTTTTCTACAAGTTGCAAGAGAATCCCAATCAAAATTTTGAAGCAGAGTACAATGATGAGTAGAAAAATGACATTTCACCACATATCTTGTCATTCTATAGTATGTTTTCTCCAAACAGTTTAATAATGTTCTTGAAGCAAATTGATATATTACACTGCCATATTCTAATGTTGGTAGAAGTAATTGAACAGCCACTCTATTTCTCGATTCTCTCAGAAGAATCAAAGTTTTCCTTCCTAAGCACACTCAATCTGAGTTAACCTTTTAACTGCAGTTGTTATTTATACAGAAATAGTGCTATCTATATGAACTCCTAGATAGTTATAGACCTGAACTTGCTCTAACACTTGTCCACTTACTGTATGTATATTTAATGTCTGGTTGTGATATGATTTACCTTTTGAGTGAAACAACATTACCTGAGTTTTCTTTATACTAAGAACCATTTTTAATTCAAGTAGCCAATATTGTAAAATATCAAAATCAGATTGAAGAGTTTTTGTAAACTATCTATATTTGCACCTTTTCTATTAAATCCATATCAGTGGCATACGAATAAATCTGCTATTTTTAATATATGATGGGAGGGTTTATATATATAAGATATATCAGAAACAACAGGGGCCCAGAATCAAGCCTTGAGGACACCCTGAAAATGTCTTCCTATCTGACAATATTCCATTTATACAAACCTGTTGTATATGTTCGGTCAAATAGGAAATCAACCAAGATTGAACAGGCTCAGATATGCCTATTTGAGCCAATCTCCCTAATAATATAGTGAAATTGACCAAGACAAAGGCCTTTGAGTGGTCGATGAACACCATGCCGCCAGACCCCCCCCCCGGCTCGATCCCACTTGCCACAGTAACATTTGCTATTCAGAAAACAGCACACTAGGCTGCAGTTAAAATAAACTGCCAGTGTTCCCTTAATTCACAGTCCTCTGCTTATGGAATAGCTACCTTCATCCCTGTAAATCATTTTGTCAAAAGTAGAGGATTCAGATACAGACAGGCAGAAGATAAAGTAATAGAGGGCAATGAGTTTGTTTTTATGACTTGTTCTTAAAGAAAGAAAGAAGGAAATGTGTTTCTTTCAGTAATCTCTAAGATGTTAGTAGTTTTTACAGACTAATATTTTTGGTTTCTTAAGAACATTCCTGGCATAATGAAGTTAATCAAATCATGAACTTTAAGGAATGTTCATAATAAGTTCATGAACATCTATAAGAGATCACCAAATGTTCTTCAACTTAATTCATGTGGTTTATGAACCATTCATCAACACAAAGTTTAGGATGTTCCTGTGCCTTTAATTAACTATGATGACCAAAGGCAAAAGCAATTTACATACCTAATTTACATTTTGGAATGCCCTGTTTCTCATTTTAACATATATTATAAAACAATGTCTGGAAATGGATCATTTCAATTTTCTTATATGCATTTTAAAGAGTAATTTTTGCGAAATGCAGCAATTGGAATCTAAAATATAAATTAGGGCTGAATAAAATTAACAAATTCAGTTTTGTGGAATTTCCACAAATTCACTAATTTCACAAATGTGGGGAGATTTTTTGAACTTTCTGAAATTCTTTAATTGGTCATAACTGGAATTACGCTGTTATAGCTAGGGATCTGAACTTAGCATGCACACTGTGTGGAAGGGACCTAAACAGTTATCAAGTTTCATGACATTTGGATGAAGGGAATTAATATTATCAGGCTCACAACTGACAATTCATTATTCATGTGAACATTTCTGAAAATATTTCTATGCTTACAACCCAGCTACCTTGAAGCTAGATGATTGAAAATGTATATGCATACTTTCCTGAAATTATCATAGAAACTGCTAAATAGAGAGGTATTTGGTCAAATAAACTGTAAGTTACAGGAGTTCAAAATTTCACAAGTTAAATATTTGTTAAACTGTGTGAACATTATCAAAACTTTGAAATGTTTATTCAGTAGCTCCACTGCTATTGCAGGTATACACTCAAGATTTGGCATGTATACCAAAGTAAATATGTCCTGGTATCTAATCAGATGGGATAAATGTGGTTTAGTAAGGCAACATTTATTGTGGACACTCTTTAGAAATTACTAATTCACAAAATTTGCTCAACAATTCATTGACATAATAGGTAATGCCACTAGAATTCCACTTGTGGAATCTAACTTTTTACAAAGCACTTATGACCACTGAATCACCTTACCTGTGCTAGCATCATGTCCCTGCAATACCCCTTCAACATTATCACCACTGAATCACCTGGCCTGCACTATCATCATGGCCCTGCAATACCCCTCCAACACTCCTGTGACAGTAATGCACAACATCATGCTCCGTCATGACTAAAGATTCAGACACTTCTGTAACAATGGCTTAATTTGCAACTAGTTATAAGACTTGGCATCACTTGGTGACACTTTTAAAATAGTAAATATATACATTGTTATCTACAGGGTTGTTTAAGAGTCAGCAGGTGGTATTGTACAGAACAACACTGCACATGCATGTGTTTCCACAAGTCATTAAGTCAGTGAACTCTTGAGGGTTATCTGGCATGGTATATTGCAAGAAGTCAACCTTGTGCACAGTCATGTCCATGACTATTCTTCATGTTTCATCACTCAAGATAATGACCTGGCACTTTGCACCACCATACTTTTACTATGGAGCATCCTATTAATGCTTCCTTACTGCTACTTTAGCCAACCATTGCCTTCCTCTACAAAGGCAACTCAAATGTATGACTGGGCAAACTTTATAGACTTGGCTTCAACAAACATATTACAACATTCCACAATTTCACAAAAGCTCATGAAATTCTACTTTAATTACTGATGTTATTTTGGAATCTTTGGCTGCTTATAACTTGGCCAGCCTTTACCAAGGGATTAGAGAGTTGACACACACAAACTTTTTCCTTATTTATTTTCTCCTGGCCAGCAGCTCATCTCTTAGGGATATACCTTGTTCAAAGGTATATACCCTGATAAGACTGAATCCTGCCTCATGCAGTTGGCTACTGTGTTCTTCTCCCTCATTTTTTCCCTCCCATCCTCCTTGGTGGGAGCAGTGCCTCTGTCAGACTCACATAGCCACAACTTCTTCTGTGGCAGAGGCAAGCTACCTGGCTCAACTGCAGGGATCACTTTGTTGGCTTAGCCTGCTGCCAACTAGAGATGCAGCAAAATAAAAATTCACTGGCAAAGTGAACGCTAAGTGGCCACTTCTCGTTATCATAAATCTACGCAAAGTGGTCATTGGAAAGTACCCATTTCACCTTGTTATTAAGACTTTGCATTGTCATTCTGCCTTAATGAAAAGTAAGGCAAACTGACAACAATATAGGCAGCCCCTCCACACATCACATGGCTTGCAGTACTGTAAGTGACATGCTTTAGCCAGGCAGGAAGGAAGTGAGTCATACAAGCAGACACTTTCACTTTCTCCTGTGCTGAGTAATAGAGAGGAGGCATTTTGTAGGAAGAGAGTAGAGAGGATTGTTATTGTTGGTAAACATGCTCAAACCCAAAATGCTTTTTTAAAAGCAAATTGTTTAGTTTTTTGTGTTTTTTGGTACTGTTTTGACAGTTGATTTTTTCTTGGGGTGACTGATTTCTTTGTTTTATAAGTGTGTGTGTGTGTGTGTGTGTGACTGAGTGTCTGCCTGTGTTGTGTAAGTATGTGTTCTGTGTTGTGTTGTGTTTGTCAAGTTATTAGTGTTGCTAGTCAGAGAGGGAAGGAGGGATTGTTTTGAAATGGATCAGGGACAAGATCTGGACTGTCCAACTCATGAGGGAATGCATGGGACTGTGTGCCAACATTGCTGGCAGGAGGGGAGGAGTGCACATGCATGGGGGGCACTGCCAGGTGGTGCCAGACTGCTCAAAAATCTTGGTCCTCCCTCCAGAAGCAGCTGCACCACCACCACAACCACCAAGTCCACCACCAGTGGTAGCCGCAGGAGCTCCAGCAGCATCACCTCCACAGCAGCAGGTTGAGCCCCACCATGATCAGGCTACCAGCACTGCATCTGGCCTCCCATGCTTGGTCCCCGCCCACAGCTCCCCAGTTTGGCAGTTTTTCAACTGTGTTGGGGGATAGCAGCCTGGTCATATGCAGACCTTGTGGGGTGTAGGTGGGCCGTGACCCTGGGGGATACATCTGGGGACTGGGGGCCAGCGCACCCATCTGTTGAATTATCATAAGGTGGAGTGGCAGGCTGCCACAGAACAAGCCAGGTCAGGCCTCCATCTGCTGGCCCTTCTGCGGCAGTGGCAGAGGGTGCAGCTGTTGTATCACCCTCACCACCACCACCACTACTGGGTGTACCACCACCAGTGGACCCCCACAATGCCTGCAACTCAGGCAGACATTGCACTTCTGTGGACCACAGGGGAAGAAAATAATGAGAGGGTGGGTGCTGTCCAGCAGCAGTTGGACCAGATAGAGCGGCACCAGTTACATATTGTGACACTGCTCCAGCTGCTGCTGGACCAGCAGGAGATCCTCCATTAGCTTTTTTTTTGTAGCACACCTCCCCCCCACCACTGTAGTGTTTTGTCTTTTGTTTATTATAAGAGAGAGGGAAGGCCACAGTAGTAGTTTAAATATATACATATACATACATACATACATGCTCCTTATTGCCCTGTCATTATTATCCTGTGCCTCAGTAATGTTTACTTTCTGTTGTGGAGTGATTGTGGAAACGCAGGACTGAGCAGTGGAAAGTATAATGTGCTAAATTGCATGTGTGCAGTCAGTGTTGTTTCTTTGGGGGGTGACTGCAGACATTGTCCTGCTTCTTGCAAACATATATGCTGACTTGTTGCAGTGTTTATGGTATAAAGAATAGAGATAAGAATATGTAACATATATTTTATTGTCACCATCATCAGCAGTGGACTAAGTGATATGATATTTTTTCAGCGGTCTTGGCCAGAGTGCACCTTAGTCACACAGTGCACACCTGACTTTTGGGGATCACATATCAACCCAAAATCCTGCTTTTCAACAAACCGTACTCAACAGACATGAAGTATTGGTGATGGTGAGGCACCCAAAATATTTGATGGATGGTGTACAGACACTATAAAGTCAGAAAATATATAAGGCCCAGTTCACTCACTGCCAAATGTCAACACACTGTGCTACTGTAGTTCTTTTCATTTTTCTTGTTCTTGAATAAGTGATGTCTTTGTACTTTTGACTGGCAGTGTCAGTTTTGTGTCAGTCAATGTACACCATAACATGACATGGCACCAGTGGGTGCACAGTGTGGTGGCAGTGGACTGCAGGACCAGTTGTATATTCTGACTTTAAAATGTCTGTATGCCATAACATATTTTGGGTGCCTCAGCAATGTTTAATGTCTGTTGTTAATGGTTTGTTGAAAAGCATGCATTTTTTTTGTTATTATCTTGGCAAAATCATCTGTGCACTGTGAGTGACTGAGGTGCACAGTAGCCCAAGACCTCTGAAAAAATATCATGTCACTTACTCCACCGGTGATTATGGTACAAATAAAATATACATCATATATTCTTTCTTATCTTTATTCTTTACACACTGCAACAAGTCACACACATATATGTTTGCATGGAGCTGGAAAATGTCTGCACACAAAGGAAGAACACTGACAGCACACACGCAGTTTAGCACAGAATACTTGCACTGCTCAGTCATGCTTTTTGACAAACATTTCATGAGTCCCGACACAGTAAACATTACTGAGGCTCCAGAAATAGTTCTTTTGAAACAGACATTAATTAATCATTTATTACATTATGTACTCACAACACACAGTCACCAAAATTATTGTGCATCCTCAAAATTCAACTGTCTTGTGTCCTGAAAATTCCCAAGTGCTGACAAAGTGAAATGGGAGCCGCGCACCACATGCAAAGCCCCAGAATTTATTGCACAGTCACTCATGCATGCAGTGGTCACACAGAGTTCACATAATTTTTCTTCATCCCCAAAGTGCAACTGTCTTGTGTCCAGAAAATTCCCAAGTGCTGATAAACCAAAATGGTAGCAGTACACCACATGCAAAGTCCCCCATGATTTATTGCACAGTCACTCATGCAAGCAGTGGTCACACAGAGCCCCCAGAATTTTTCTGCATCCCCAAAATGCAACTGTCTTATGTCCAGAAAATTCACAAGTGCTGCTGCTGCTGCTGCACTTACATGTAATGCTGCTGTGTATATTGACCTTACTGTGATGTTGATTTTATGATGCACAGTGTCTTGCCAAACCATGTGAAGGAGGGATAACATGACATGAATGACCATTCAGTGATTCCTCACAAATGATGACAGTAAGACAACTGTTGCTTGTTCAAAGTGTGCTGCGATGCAGTCACCTCAACTGGATGGAAGGGTGCCCATTGTGTGTACACTAATAGTAGCTTTGGTGAGTATATATATCTGTAAAGATATATATATATAATTTTAGAGGCAAAAAAATCAATTTAATGCATCAGTTAGGGTTGTTCCACAGGGACAAAAGCGAGGAGATTAGGTGTTAGGGTTGAAAGCCCCTTGACCCCCCACCTCGCCCAACTGGCATCGAGGTGTGCGTTGAGGTCGTCAGAGGTGCACTGGTGCAACCCCACCTTGCGCCCCAGTGGGATATTCAAAAGGCTGCCAGGCGCAGCGCAAGTCCTGATTCACTGGGTGCAATGTAATCCTATGAGGTGCAGATGCAGGGGGCATGTCCATGCATATGTGGCACATACCGATATTCAGCCCGGGAAGTGCGGCGCATATGCATGCGCAACCCAGCATTGCTCCTCACAGGATGGCTCAAAGTTGAGCCCCGGAAAATCAGATGCAAGTCCCGGCCACCCCCAGGTGGGCTGCTTTACTGCATGGTGCAACACAGCAGCTGCCAGCTGTGGGTGGCACCTGCCTACCCAGAACACCATCCACAAGCACCCATATGGGCCCTGGTGGTCCAGTGGTTCCCCGCTCCTTTTGGCCCGACCATGGGCAACTGTACACACATATATTCTCTAGTGGTCTAGTGGTATCCCTACCCTCCTGTAGTCACGATCGCCAGTAAAATGTAGTATTAATAATCCCTGGTAGTCTTGTTGCACCTGCCTCCCTCCTGTAGCCATGATCACCGGTTGACAGTAGCAAACAGTATCCCTGGTAGTCCAGTGGACTCACCTCCCGATCCCAACCCACCAATCGAGTCCGTCTTAGCTCAGTGAGAACCCGGGTGGTCCAATGGTAATCTCCCCACACACAAACAATAAACACTCAATGGTACGAACACAGGAGCGTTTGCTACAATCGAAGAACTAAAGGTTGAGCAAAAAAAAATTAATCAAAAAGGCTTTTTTAACAGCTTTTAGAAGGTTTGAATTGCAGAGAGCTCTCAGAGCAGACTGCCTCCTACAGCTTCCTACACACACTACCCTGAACTGAGGCTGTGCAGAACAATCTAGAGCCCATGTGACCTGAAATCCCATGAATCACTGAAAATTTACCTTTGGAGCTTAAAATAAGGTGACGTGAGGTGAAGTACATTGTTTTGAATGTATCCTTAAGATTTGTGGAGTAGTAGTTTGGGGAAGGTGGAGTAATGCAAGCATTGCTTTCAATGGACTTCATGTTGCCCATTATGGCGCCAAAGAAAGTACTCTGCTTGGCAAAGGTATATGGAATTACCTTCACTCCATGAATCACTTTGAGGAGTGAATTGAGGCCATTTTGTCCTCCACTACTGCCAACCTTCCCTGACTGAGATGCACTGCTGAGTGACAACTATCTCAGCCATGGCCTGCCTACTGACATGACTTCCCAAACTTGCTTCTAAAGCTGGGTCATCAGCATAGCAGCTCATTGCTCTTCTGCCAGGCCCTGGGAATGGCTTCAAAGCCTAATATATAAGGTCAATGAGCTTTTAACTGAACTGAACTGAAAGTTACAGGAGCTTAAGATTCTGCAGTTCACATAACTGTGAAATGTAACTATAAAATTGCTGAATGTTTGGAGGCTTATAACTAAGTCACCTTTAAAGACAGAGCCCAGCAACCTGGTATACTCCTGTATGGACAATAGCAATGCCAGGATACCAAATTTATTGCAATGTGGACACATACTATTTAAATAAGATGGGAATAACTAAAATCACAATTTTGGGTGAAATATCATGAATGTTTTTTTTTTAAATTTCATGAAATTTTACAGAAGCAAAACCAAAATTGTTCTAAAATGTTACTGTCAAAACATAAATTTCACCCTGCTTTAATATAACTGTATTCATTTAAAAAAATAAAAATTATTTAGTTTGATAATAGCATTAAAATACCCCATGAGTTGTGCTTCCTTTGGCAATCTAATTAGTCTCTGGGGCATATGACACTAATCTTGCTCTGTGTCTCATTAACCCTATTGTGGAGATTTACTGGTGGTAGCATAACTTGTGGTTGTGCCTGAAAGAAGTAGTACTGTATTTATTAGTCAGCAATAAATAAATAAATAAATATATAAATAAAATACATGTATATATATTCTATGCAAAAAACTTTGTTAATGCATCAGTTAGGGTTCTTCAGTGAACAAATGAGGAAATTTGATTTTAGGTTCTCACTCCTTGCACCCCACCCCCACCCTGCCCCCACCTACAGGCATTGGGTGGCATTGGGGTCATTTCGGCCCTATCACCCCATCCCAAGTGTAAACAAGCTGAGGTGCTGCAGTGTAGGAGAATGGGGTGAGAGTTAAGGCAATGACCCCAACACACCAGTTGGTGTGGGTCAGGGTGGGGTGCAAGAGGTGGGAACCCTAAAATTGAATTTCTCACTTGATGCATTAACTAAGTTTTTGCATAGAATTTCATAAGTTTAAGAAAGAATAGAAAAGTAGAAGTTGTTACTGTTGTGGGAGCACGGGACCCTTTGAGCCCCACGCCCCACCAACTTGTAGGTGCTGGTGACATTACACACCCAAAGACTAAAAGTACATTCCCAACAGCAAGGCCAGCCACCAAACAAATGTTAATGTAGTAGCACAATAGAAAATGCTGTCCACAAAACATAAACTGTGCCACACAATATCTCCACAAAAAATATATTGTGTGACATGTAAACACCTCTATTAACATCTACAGGACATGCCGTCAACACCTCCAAATTTCAAGTAAAAAGTCCAAACCATGTCCAAGATATGACATGCCAAAATTTGAAATTTTCATTCGTCAAGAGGAACAGTTCCACACCTGTTACATTTAACACACATAGCAACTAAAACTACATCCATGACACTAAGGATAGGTATCCTATCAATTTCAAGCCACCACCACAAGCAAAACGCTGTCTGCAGAACATAAACAATGCCATGCCATATCTCCACCCAAAAATATTTTCTGACATGGAAACACTGTAATTTACATCCACAGGACATGCTGTTAACACCCTCCAAATTTCAAGTGAAAAGACCAAACCGTATCCGAGATATTACATTTTAATGTATGAGATTTTCATTCATCAGACTGGCACAGTTCCACACCTGTTGACATTTAACACACACAACGGCTGAAAACTATATCCATGACACTAAGGCTAGGTATCCTATCAATTTCAAGCCACCATCACAAGCAAAACGCCATTCTCAACACATAAAGTGTGTCATGCAATATCTCCACAAAAAAAATTTCTCCAACACGTAAACACCACAATTCACATCTACAGGACATGCCGTAAACACCCTCCAAATTTCAAGTAAGAACACCAAACCGTTTTCAAGACAGAAACATAGAAACTTAGAATTTGACGGCAGATAAGGACCGCTTGGCCCACCCAGTCTATTCAATGTTAAAGATTTGTCAAATTTCCCTATCTATACCATTATAAAAAATCTGGCCATCTTGTTCTGCCCTCATGATCAAAGATGGCGATCAAAGAATCGCACTATCAAAGAATTTGCAGGCTCACGAAAAAGAATCGAAAATGTTATAAATCCAGAAACTGATAGAATTGCGATATACCACCACCATAGTTCAACAGAACGAATCCCTCTGTGTAAAACCCACCCTAATTTGACTTCCTAGGACACCCCTGGGCTGAGAAAATTGATTTCTAAATTGGGCCATCTTGTTCCTCTCTCACAATGCACGATCATGATCAAAGAATCTCAGATCAAAGAATTTGCAGGCTCACGATCAAAGAATTTGCAGGCTCATGAACAAAGAATAAAAAATGGTGAAACTCAAATTTTTCACAGATTTGAATGGAACCAACGGCATGCCTCGATAGAATTGACCCTCCTGAGCAAAACCCACCCTCATTTGTGTCCTTAGCCCACCCCTGACCCGAGATATTTGTGTTTTTAGGTTACATTGCAAGATCGCGATCAAAGAATCTCACGATCAAAGTATTTGCAAGCTCGCAGTCAAAGATCATTAGCGAGCCGAGAATTAAGATTTTAAAAGCTTATAACTCTAGTTTTTGACCAATTTAGATGAAACCAAGGCATGGCTTGATAGATCGGAGCCCCCTGAGTAAAACCCATCCTAGTTTTATTTCAGAAGTGACCCCTGAGCAGAGATATTTGTGTTTTTCCAATCGGAAACTAAAAACAAAATGGTGGACCTCAATATCAAAGGATTTTGAAAATCCTCAGGGACAAACATTCTTGAACCACAAGGCTGCAAATTCTTTGACCGCCAGGCAGATCAGATGGCCAGAACACCATTCTTTGTTTGCAAGATATACTTTTTCCCATTGACTTATAATGGGAAATTAAAAGTGCCATCATTTTTGAATGCGTTAATATGTTTTCACCAAATGAAAAGCGGCATGTACGGCCACCAAAGCTCTTTCAAATGAGCCATCTCATAGAGCGGTACATCACACAATGGCCATGCAGGACCACATTCAGAATCCCAAAAGGTGCCTCCAAAAATGGATATTTTTGCATTTTTCAGCACTTTCGTACACAAGGACCATCACTCCAACCAAAATGCAATCTGACAAATCAAGAGTTCTACCATGCCTCACTGCCTGTACCAAATTTCAAGTAAATCCATTGAATGAGTCCAAATTTATTAATGCCCAATCTTTTGACTTTAGTATATAACTGACCGCTGAACCCTAACTATAGTGGCATGATTGTGCTATTATAAATATATATATATATATATATATATATATATATATTTTAAGCAAAAACAAAAACAAGTATTTCTGGCATCCTAAGATTCATGCTTTGTATATTTTTAGTTTTCTCAGATATTGTTAAAACAGCTTTTAGAGCTTATTTTGAAATTAATGCCTCACATTATTAAAGATGGCTGCTATTCACCATTTTTAAAAATCTCTTTTGCTGAGGTTACTTGTTGCCTGTAGATTCAAACTGTAGATATATTAGGTTGGTGCTACCATGTGTTACTGATGGCAACCTGTACATTACTGCACCAAGATATTTAACTTTTTCATGTCAGGCATAGTATGGGAGTGGGATCTTTTAAAAAACTTCAATATCCTATATCTTGCTTAAGGAATAAAAGAAAATTAGTTGAAAAATGTGTATCTTGATATTTTTGCCAGATGAGCTTTATTGCTGGAAAAAAGTATATAAGTTGTATATAGAAAATATATATATATATATTTATAAAATGAGTAAACATAAATGGTCCAAATCCAAACTTCTGATTGTAGAAAACACATCACATGACCGTGCATATACAAGAGCACGACCACACACCTGCACTTTTACACCCCTCCAAAACAATTTTGACATTTTATAAGATAGATGAACCACTCTGAGGTGTGTGGTCATGCTCTGATATACGCACACCTTGGACGGTTGATGCACTCAGCCTGTGGCCTCATGCATACAATGCACACCAAGTTGTGCATATATCAAAGTGCGACCACATACCTCAGAGTGGTTTATCTATTATATACATATATAGTACAAAAAAACGTTGTTAATGCATCAGTTAGGGTTAAAGTGACAAAAGTAGGGAAATGTGGAGTTAAAGTTTCCAACCCTAACAACCCACCCCCACCTTGCATAGACCAAGAGGTGTCAGGGACAGCATTGGGATTGTCAGCCATAATGGTCAGCCTATTCCATTAGAAAATAAGCTGGATGGGTACAGCATAGAAGAATGGGGTGAGTATTAGGGCTGACAACCCAAACCCCGCCCCCCAATGTCTCTTGGTCTGTGCAGCGTGGGGGTGGGGTGTTAGGGTTGGAAACCCTAATGCGACATTTCCCTATATTTGTCACTTTAACCCTAACTGATGCATTATCAAAGTTTTTGCAACTTATTTCCTTACTTTTGAGATAGTTTAACAGTATCTTTATTTTGCTTCTGACCCTGCACTCATCCTCCTGTAGATGTGCATCTATCTATCTATCTATCTATCTGTCTATCTATCTATCTATGGAAGCAGAGGGCCCTCAGGTTCTGTGCTTCCATTTATAGGACAACAGTAGCCAAATTGTCAGCATAGCCTTCTTTAATACTCCACCTCATGTATCTGGTACAGAACATTTTTGAATCCCCGCCAAAACACAGTCTTGTGCAACAGCAATGCCATTCCATGGCACAGGTGTGAAAACTCATATTGGGCAGGATTTAAAAAATGACAGCTGTGTCATACATGAGGTGGAGTAATAAGAAGGCTATGTGAAAAATCTGGGGTAAAAATATGTAATATTTCTGAAGTTACAACTGGGCTTAGCGAAATTACAACGAATGGTCACAACTTTGGCATTTTTCATCCGTTTTGTTTAAAATTACATTTTTATGGAGCAGGCAGGTTGTGCAGCCCTCTTATGAGGGCTCGTTCTGCTATCCCAGCTCCTGGGCCATCATGGAGACTGCCAGCTCCATTTTTTTCACATTTTTCTCCCCAGGCCCACAAGCTTGCAATGGGAAGAGCAGCTGGACTCCACCTCCACAGAGGCAGCCTTGTGCCCTGGACATGGGGCCATCCTTGTTCTGGTGGCATGTATGCCCTGGCACCCAGTCACCACTGGGTGTTGATCAAACAGCACACCACACTGTCCCCCCTCCCCAAGGAAGGAGAGTTGTCTACAAATGCTTGATCCTTCCTCACCCCTGCCAGCCCCCCAAGTGACCCAAATTTGTTACAGAACTCAGGTCGTTGACATGGTGCAAGGTGTGACGTCCAGCCCCTCAACCCTCAACACCACCAGGCTGGCCATTGTTTCATCTTATGAGCCCACATTTTTTTTTTAATTACTATGCCTTTTTGTCCCTACCCAGCCATCAGGATCTGTTTTGGTCATGGACCCCCTTGCCTCCACCTCCAGATATGCCTGTACTCACCCTGTCATCCCTGGCTTTCCCCCCAGAGAGTGGGGTCGGGGCACTGACCCCCATATCAGGCCATGATACAATTATCTGGTTGGGGAGCTGGCTCTGGAGGCTGATTGAGGCACCAGGGGCAGAGCTTCATAGAGATGGCCAGGCATGGGATGTTTTTCTCCCTGTGAGCAGGGGCAGGGATGTGCAATGATGACCAGTGTCTGCCACACCCTTAGTTCAATTTGGCTTTGGTGCTTGTGGTGAACCCAGCCTCCACTAGGTGTCACCAAGGCATCAAGTACACAGATCCCTCTCCCACGTAGAAGGAGAGCAGTTCGAGAACATTTAATTCTTCCTCCTGGCTAGCTCTCTGACAACCCGGGTCCATTCCTGAACCCAGGTTGCCGGTGCCACAAGTGGAAATCCAACCACTGTGCTGGCAGGCCAGCTTTTGACCTACCTTTTCAACATAGTCTTCTTATGACCCCACCTCATAAACTTGTAGGTAAAAATTTTCAAATCTGTGCCAAAATGCCATTCTGTGTCACAGGTGTGAAAACACATTTTGGACAGGAAATGAAAATGACACCTGTACTGTTTGTGAGGTGGTGTGAAAAAATGGATATGCTGAAAATTTGGGCTCAAAATATTGACTTTTTACCAAAATCCATGTGCATAGAAACATTTTAATGAATGAGTGCAACTCAGGCATTTTTTAGGAATTTTTTTTACCACATTTTCAATATGGCCTTTTTTGGACTCCATCTCGTGAACTCTGGTGGTGAAATTTCATTATTCTGTCCTGAAAGGTGATTTTGTGCAGCGAACACAAAATCACCTTCCCGGCATGATTAACGAAAGGACAGTGGCAGTGTGCATGAGTTGGGGTCCCAAAAAGGCTATGTTGAAAATGTGGTGAAAATAGTCCAAAAAAAAGTTATGAACATAAGTTCAAAATGCAATTGAAATACATTATACAGCACTTACAGTACCTTCATTTCTCAGTTTACAGTTCGGCTTTGAAGAATGCAGATGTGTCCCGGTCCACAGAAGATGACAGCCCAAGTCCTCTGGTGGTAAGTATAGGGTAATGGGGGGTGGTGGGTGATCAATGGGAGGGTTGGGATGGAGGAGTTGGATGGTGTTATGATGAGGGACTGCTTTCTTTTTTTCACACATAAAAAAAAAAGACTTTGGGGGACAGTTTTCTTTTTCAAACATGCACTGTTGTGGATCAGCCGCACAGTGACAAGCCATCTGCAAAAGATGCCCTGTTTTAAACTAGTTTTTCTGATGTTCTACACCCATACAGTTTGCACTGAAATGGAAGCCCTTTGTTGTACATTGTTTTATCACCCACACCCATCACCCACCCTCCAAAAATGGTTCTCTTTTATGGACACTTATAAATGCATGACAAGGCAAGACCCTTTGCCCCTGTATTTAAGGGGAAAAATGCAAATACTTGTACATTTGTACTTGACAGGTAAAACTGCCCATTGCAGCCAGTGTGATCAAGTGGTTAAGGGAAAGCCTGGTAATCAGGAGAAGATTGTGGGTTCAAACACCTAGAGAGAAATAACTTACTGTATAACATGGGTGCACATCTCCTCCTCCTCTGTACTGTGTGTCCCACTGCTGCCCTCCTGCCTCCTCCACAGCAGTGGCCCTCCTGGCCCCTCACTAATCCTGGACAGCTCAGCCCCTCCACCAGGCACATCTCTGATCGGGCCATCGTCTGAGGAGTTAGGCTGTCCATCTCATCCAGCCGCTTGTTGCTACTCCTGCTGCCACCATACCCTGCCTCTCCATCCACAATCAAAAGGCTTCTCCAGAGTCACTGCACAAGCCCTGAGCATTTGGAGCTGAACATAAAATAGCTCGGAGGTTGGAGTGTGGCAGTGTTTTTATTATTTATTTTATTATTTGTGTAGCTCAGATCCTTTGATGTTGCACTCAGTTTTTAGATCTGGAGACAACCCTTACCAGTAAGACAATCCATCCAGATCTGGAGGGTCCACGATGCCACCCCCCCCGAGAAGCAGCAGATCTGGCTTCCCACTGTCCTAGTCCTAGCGGATAAGCCAGTGGCACAACCCCTTCATGCAACTCAGGCTCAGCAGTAGCTCTGGGCTTTTGATGTCAGATGTTCCAAACACCAAACTACCAAGGAGAATGGATTACTCACTTATTGACGGTGACAAAGCCTGATACCTTAGACGTTGTGTACAGCAGTGTAATGCTTCAGGTCTCTTGTCACTGTACCTTGCTAGCAGCCACCATATAATTTGGGGAGGGCAATGGAAGGTACAAAAAGTGATTCTCAAGTGATGAAAAAGGATCCTTTTTCGTGACTTGTGATACGATAAAGGATTCTTTTTTGGTATCATGCAGTCATGAAAAAGGATTTGTTATATTAACAAAACAAGTTACTGGGGCATATTTGTAACTTTGAAGTGCAGATTGCATCTAACAGGATCCCAGCCAGCCAGTTAGATGTAGTAGTGTCACTCCAGGATGTCAGTTTTGTGGCTTTTGAAAAAAAATGGAAAAAACAGAAAACAAGATGGTGGCTCACAAAAAAGGAATTTTTCCTCACGAAAAAGGATTTTATTCTCATGAAGAAGGAATGGGTCTCATGAGATTGAATCCTTTTTTGCATGATCAAATCCTATGTCTGACTTTTACCATCTATCCTGAAAACTGATCTTCCCATTGAAAACACATGGGAAATGAAAAACTGAATAACTTTGCAACAGATGAATATTTGTTCACCAAACTAAGCAAGGCAATTTTGTTACCCAAGATGTTTCTACAATACAAAAATAACACCAAAATTCTGCACCATTTGGGCATAAGGCAATGAGGAATAGAATGCAAAAAGTGGCACATTATGACTTTTTCAACTGTCCAGACCTCAGAATCCGCACTTCCAATCGGAATGCAACTTGCAAAATCAAAAGACTTACCCACAGGACAGCACATACCAATTTTAGTGCAAATCCATTGATCGAAGGCTAAGTTAATAAGGTGCAAAATATGAGGTTTAGCATTAAACATGCTACTCAACCCCAATGATAGGGGTGCTACCTTATTTTATATATGTATATATTATTTATTTATTAATTACTAGCATTACAAATACCTTTGAACCAAGGGTTCTTTTACAAAGGTTCCACATCAGCAATAGATGCAAGCAAAACAGTGTAAGATACAATACAAGATCAGGAGGTTAACATAGAAGCAAAGCGTGGTAAGATACAATACAGGTCAAGAGGTTAACTTAGTAACAAAAGACGGTACATGTGTATAGACTAGCAGAGTAGCAGTCAGCGGCAAATAACAATGCACAATTAATAATACAGTTGTATATACTGCAAGACACAGATACAAATGAAACCATCCTGGGGTAACATAAGTGGAGCAAGTGGTGGGGGATAAGGGGGGAAGGGGTGGGGATAAGACACACAGGCAGTCAAGGATTTGACACTGTCATAAGTGCAAGAACAGAAAAATAAGTGCTAGGTGGTCTGGGGTGGAGCAGCAAGAGATAGGGTGATAGGGAGAGGGAGACAGGAGAAGAGGAGTGGGAGAGGGGTGGAATGGTAGATGGGAGGTGAGAGGGGTAGAATAGTAGGTGGGATGGGAGAGGGAGACAGGAAGTAGAAGGGATGGAGGGACAGAGAGAGGTGGGGAGGGTTGCAATGGAGGAGAGAAGGGAAGGAGTGGTGAAGTGTATATATATATATATATATATATATATATATATACCTATATTTATTTATACCATGGGGTGAAAGCTGTCTCAATAGGATATCCTGTGTTATTTCCACTGCAGTGAGGATAAATTCTGATGATATCAGCAGAGTGAGGATATCGACATTTATCCATACTCTGCTGATGTCACCAGAGTGAGAATATCTGCACTGCAGCTTGCAATCTAAAGGAAACTGCTTCAGAAAACAGTTTCTTTTTCTCACTGAAGCTGCAACTTACTCAATTAGCTTTGCAAAACACTCTCACATGTGTCCCATTGTGTTTCTAACACTCCTGGCCCATTACTGTGCTGATCTCAGCTTCAAAATAACCTCAATTCTAAATGAAACTCTTTCACAAAGCAGTTTCTCTCTGTCTCTCAATGCTACCTACAGCAGTTTGTCTTTCTCACTGAGCCTCTGACTCACTCAGTTAGCTTTGCAAAACACACTCACCTGTGTTTCTGACTCCCAATCCATTCAGAACACACACACACACACACACACACACACACACACACACACATAGAATGAGCAGGAAACGCACAGAAATAGAAAAAAAAAATGTCCTAAAGCTCTCACCCCATGGTATAAATCGCATACATGATGGGCGGATCATTGAATATGGAAAATATTCTCAGTCCTGCAGAGTGAGCTGTGCATTCTCACTCATGCCTTCAGCACTCATGAGAATACAGAGCTCGCTCTGCAGGAGTGAGAATATTTTCCATATCCCACTCCTACCCATCATGTATTATTCATATATATATATATACATATAGGGGATACATGATGGGCGAGTGTGGAATATGGAAAATATCTGCACGAGTGTAAATGTTTGCCATATTCTACAAGTCGCATATCATGTGTGCGATTTATACAATAGGGCTACTATTCATTGGGAACATTTTTGTCTGTGTTTTCTCCCGTTTACTCTGTTTTTTTTTATTTTGGTAACTGTAAGTTTTTTTTTTTTGGGGGACCTGGGAGCATTGGGCAGTTGAGTGATTTGTTCAGAGTCACACAGTATTAAAATGGAAGTTGTGAGAATCAAACACTGGACTGGGCTGCTGGATATAGGAGGTTTGTTCATTGCTTGTTACTCTAAACTCTAGGCTATACTGACAGCACTGTTTGTGTGTGGTCTAAATGAGTGTAAGTGTTTCTGAATGGGCTGACTGTTAGACACTATGAGAAACAGGTGCATGTGTTTTGCAATGATAATTGTGTTACCTGCAGCTAGGAGTGAGAAACAGACTGTTTTTTTCAGTAAGTTACTGGCTTCACTGAGACAGAGAAACCGTCAGCACTGAGAAAGAAAAACTGGTTTATGAAGGAGGCTGGTTTGAAGATTAGAGCAGCACAGTAATGGGTTAGGATTGTCAGAATAACTATGAGACATGGGTGATTGTCTTTTACAATGCTAATTGAGTTAGTTGCAGGATTCAGTGAGAGTGAGAAAGAGAAACTGAAGCTATTAAATGCAGGTTGCAGTTTAGATGGTCTCACTCTGGTGACATCACCACTGTTGTATATTTGCTGGTGATGTAGACACTGTGGGTTATTCAGGAAATACATCCACAGTGGTGATGTCATCACAGTGGTTATGCAATGGCTGTGAAAATAACACCATTTACTTAATAGTATATCACTTCACCCCTGTTGTATAAATATATATATATATAGATATATATATATGCAACAGAAGTCAGGATTAAGCCTGGTACATAAATCCATTTATTTGAGTCACTGTGTGGATAAATGAAGTATGATATAAACACTGTGGGAATAACTTCAGGTTATTCCCATAGTGATTACATCATCCCCCATTTAATCCACACAGTGACTATGTCACTGCCCCCCTGCTGGCCAAGCGGCCAGCACTACATCTAATGACTTTCCCTTCCCCTCACTCTCAAACACTGAACACCCCAACAGCACGATTTTCCATTTTCACTGATATTAAGCACAACATTGTTACCAGACAAACACAACACCAAAAATACAGCAACAACTCTATTTTTGATTCTCTTGCTTTCCCTTCCCTTGCAGCACCAACTTTCACATTGTCACTTATGATAACTGCACCAAACAAAAACAGGGTAGTATACCGTTAACCTCTAGATAGTCGTCTCCCAGTGATAGAGGAGAATTTCCCTCCCTCCCCTGTCTGCTATGCTGCCATCAGTCCATGAGCCTCTTCACTCCTGCTGAAATCCTCACCAAGTGAAATGCCAACCATTGAATCACACACAGTACCGCAGTCACTCTCTCTCAGCTCAATAGTACAGATGCTCTTTGTATTCTGTGCACTTAAAATCACCACACAGCTCCATTCTTCCCTTGGGACCATTGTTCTCCCACTGCTTGCAAACACCACCAGTAAAATCTGAATCCTGTGTCTCTCCCACTGCTGGTAAACAATAATAATAAAACTGACCTATAGCTCTCCTACTGCTCAGTATGCATAGCCACCATTTTCCCTCAACATTTTTTTTCAAATTCCACTTATTGTACCAATCAGAAAAGACACTGAGACATCACTACACAGCATGCATAGCAATGCCCATAGCAACTGGCAAAAAACTGGTTCAAGAACACTAGTTCATAAACAAAAAAACTATTCTACATAAAAGAAAAACTAAAAACACAAAAAACAAAATAAAACTACTACAAGGTCCATACCTGCTGCATAAATCCAATATGTGGGAGGGGGCACCTGCTCGATAACCAAGTTATTTGAACAGTAGCCTGTGACCTCTTGTGAACCTCGCCGGTGGCTTCACCACTCGTGAGGTTACTCGAGATCACAGGCTACTGTACAAATAACTTGGTTATCCAACAGACACTCCCCCACATATCCCATATATTATAGGGGCACAGTCATGCCCCTATAGTTAGGGTTCAGTAAGCACTTTAATGTTAAACCTGAAATTTTTTACTTTAATAACTGCAATTGTTCAAAGGATTTGCATGAAATTTGGTATGTGCTGTTCTGTGTGGGGTAGATCTCTTGATGTATCAAGTTTTGTGTCAGCCAGATTAACGGATTTCACACTGCGTATTCTGAAAAAATGATAAAATTCACCTTTCATCGATGTTTTTTCCTCATTGCGCTGTGGCCAAACCATTTGGAAGAATGTGCCCCAAAGAACAAGCCAGCATTGGTTTGGTGAAAAAATATTAATCCTTTGCAAAGTTATTACATTTAGAAATTTTGAGTTATGAGCATGCTCAATTCAGTCTTTTGGATAGCTGCATGGAACACAAAAGGATTTTACTCTCACAAAAAAAGGATTTTGATACCTCACAAAAAAGAATCCTCTGAGTCCTTTTTCATCAGAAACAATTCCTTTTTCATCAGCCGCTATCTTTTTTTTTTTTTTACAGAACTGTCATAACTGTGCCATTGGATGTCTTCTGCAGACATCAAATGTGTATTTTGCTCATTAGCATTTCCTTTACTGTTGTGTGACTTTAATTGAATTTTAGATGGCATCAGAATGCTTATTTTTAAAAATCCTTTTTCGTGACTCACTTTTGATCCTTTTTCGTGACGTGTCATAATCTTTTTCACATCACAAAACAGGATTATGACATCTCACTAAAAAGGATTACCAGCAGGGCCTTCTGGTCGGAGGTCCTAATCCTTTTGGCATGATGCAAAATGATTATGAGAGCTCACAAAAAAGGAATCGTCTGGTGAAAAAGGATTAGGACATCTCACAAAAATGGATTAAAAAGAGTTATCCTTTTTCGTGAGATTGAGAATCCTTTTTTGTCAGCTAATTTCTTTTTTGTGAGGTCGTATAATTCTTTTCTATCATGCAAAAGGATTATGACTTCTCTGACCAGATGGCCCTGCCAGTAATCTTTTTCATTAGAGGAATTCCTTTTCATGAGATGTCTTAGTCCTGTTTCTTATAATGAAAAGTATCATGCCAACTCACAAAAAGGATGGCTGGCAGGGTCATCTGGTAAGACAGGTCTAATCCTTTTTGCATGACAAAAAGATTCTTTCACCTCACGACAAAGGATTTGGGTGATGAAAAAGGATTAGGACAAGTCACAAAAAAGGAGAAAAAAAGGCATCACTTATTCTACCCCACATTGTGGTGTTATGCCACTTTGTCATATATACAGACAGAAAGACAGATAGATAGATAGATAGATAGATAGATAGATAGATAGATAGATATTATTGGGGTGTAGTCATGCCTCTATAGTGAGGGTTGACTGGGCAGTTCAATGTTAAACTCACAATTTTTCACTTTAATAACTTTGCAACTGTTAAATGGATTTGCTCAATATTTGATATGCACTGTCATGTGGGATAGATCTCTTGAAGTGGCAAGTTACGTTCAGGTCAGATGTGCAGTCTCTGAGTTACAGAGAGGTGAAAAAACATGTTTTCGCTCATTGACTTTGCTGGGATTTTTCTTTGAACTTGTCTACAGTAAGACAGAAAGGGACTGCCCCACAGATGTGCCTTTTGCTAGTCTGGTGAAGAAATAATGAGCAGTTTTTAAATTATAGCAATTTAAAAATTGGAAAAAAATGTTTCTGAGCATGCTCAGAAAGCACTTTGAGATAGCTATATGAAACAAAGTAGGAATCCTGCTTTGTATCGGAAAATTCCTACTTTGTATGGCTGCCATCTTGTTTTCAGTTCTGCCTGAAATATTCAAATTTGGAAATCCCCCAAAACGACAACCTGGGGAGGAACCAACACATGTAGCTTGCTTATTGGGACCCCTTAGTGTGCATTTTGCACTTTACGGCTCAAAAATTGCTCATAAAAGAAGCTTTTAATTCATCTTGGAATTCTGCCATCATATCCATGTAATACAAAGTAGGATCTTACTTTGTATGAGAAGTAGAGATACAGCAAAGTTTTACAATGCAGGCCAAATTGCCGCAAAGTTGGCAACTTCACCCCACATTCTACTTCGAGTAATTTTTTTTAAATTACCTAGAATTCAACATTTGTGACTTCACCTTGCTTTAGGGGTTTTTATGTCCAAATTGCACTTAAAACCCCCAAAGCAAACTTGAGGTTACAAATCATGAATTCCCACGAACACCACCCATGATCTATCCCCGGTGTCTAGTGGGCCCTTCCCCACACCACCACTGATTGCATGCCCCCCAATTTTTATTTAATCCCTTCTCTGGTGTCTAGCGGACCCCCACACCCCACCCTGTCAGGTAGCACCCCCACCCCACTCCCCCCAATCCTTATTCCTAAAAATCATTTATCACTTCCCTTGTGTCTAGTGGACCCCCACCCTGTCAGGTAGTACCCCACCCTGCTCCCCCAACAATGAGTCAGAAAATCATTTATCTCTTCCCTGGTGTCTAGTGGACCCTCCATCCCAACCCTATCAGGTAGTACCCCACACCGCCTCCCCAACCCAGAGTCCGATAAATTTAAAATAAAAATACAAAATCATATATCACTTCCTGGTGTCTAGTGGCCCCACCCCCCACTCTGTCTGATAGTGCCCCACCCCACTCCCCCAACCCTGACCAGAATGGGCCACCAGCACAGTCCTCCACTCACCTCCACAGTGGGCAGCCTGACTGACTGAGCTCAATGAATGAGCGTGCTTGTACAAGCACGTGCTCATTCACTGACAACTCACGTGATTTACTCAGCTACTGTATTTAGGTGTGTAGAGGAGGGAAATGGGCTGTTTTAGTTGCTGGCAGGGTGGTAGGGATAGGGAGAATGGCATTGTGGCCCCCTGGGATCTACAACACCATTCTTCTCATCCTGTCCCCCGAGAGACAGGGATAGAGATGCAGTGAATTTAAAATTTGTCGGCAGTGAACGTGGAAGTGGGCACTTGCATTGTCATTACCACTTCAATGCTAAGGTGGAATGGCAATGCAAAGTAAGGCGAAGTCATTGTTTTTAATGGACTTGGCATTCCTCATTAGGATTCTAAGTGATCCACTTGGTGTTTCAGATTTGGCAGCCCCCCCCACACATCACATGGCTTATAGTACTGTAAGACACATGCTCTTTAGCTAGGCAGGAAGAAAGTGAGTCATACAAGCAGACACTTTTACTTCCTCCTGTGCAGATGGAGAGAGAGTAGTGTGTTTTGTGACTGCTGATACTTTTTGATCAGAGCGAGGAGGAGATTTAAACTTTGATTTAGACCCAACAGCTTTTTTAAAAGCTACATTTTTTTTGTCTTTTCTGTACTCTTTTTTATTAAATTTGTTCCTTCTGTAAATTTTATTTTTCTTACCTTTATAAGTAGTTAGTTGTTTGTCTGTGTGTGTGTGACTGTGTGTGTGTGTGTTGTGTGACAGTGTGAGTATTGATTGCTCAGGCTGAGGGAGCTCAATAGGAGAGATGGACCAGGGTGAGGGAATGTCTGGGATGGGGCTGCTTTGGGAGAGTGTGGTAATGGTAAGCATCATACCGTGTGCATGTGTGGAGGGTATGGGCGCCCATTCCTGTTGGACCACTCAAAACTTGTGAGTGCCCCCCCAAAGCAGGACCAGCACCGCCTCCTGTCCTGACTCTGACGCAGTTGAACCACCACCACCAAGTCCAGCACCAGGTCCTCTGGAGCAGGAAGTGCCTGTTCCCCCGTGCCCAGGTGTGGATCCCATCCCTGTTCAGCACCGTGACCAGCAGACTTACTATACATCGAAGTAACTATTAAAAAAAATTTATGTTGTGATTCATGACTTGATCGTAAATCATGATTTGTGACTGTATCTGTGACCATGATGATGAAGAAATGTGAATGCCTATGGCTGTATACCCCGGGCCCCGATGAGCTGTATCTTAAAACTCCCAGACTTAAAAACACGTACTGTATCAATGAGTACAATGGTGGGGTGGTGAAGCCTGGAGAGATACTACAAAACAGGCTTACAATACACCCAAGTAACTAGAAAAAAAATTAATGTGATTCGTAACGTGAATGATAGTGAGTCATGATTTGTGACTGCATTTGTGACCATGATGATGAAGAAACGTGAATGCTTAACCCTACGGCTGTACTTCCCTGATGAGCTATAGCTGAAAACTCCCAGACTCAAAAACACTTATCAGTGAGTACAATGGTGGGGTGGTGAAGCCTGGAGAAATACTATGAAATAGGCTTACAATACATCCAAGTAAATAGAAAAAAAATTAATGTGCTTCGTAACGTGAATGATCGTGAATTGTGATTTGTGACTGCATTTGTGACTGTGATGATGAAGAACATGATTTTTATCATGAGTGACTCGTGATGATGGTCCTGACTTAAAAATGCATATTAGTGAGTACAATGTTCATGCAGAATTAAGCACCACACCTGTTCAGTACTCTGAAGGGAAGCCAAAGAAATTACTGTGACTTAAGTTACAGATGGAGATTGGGCCCTAAAGAGATGCAAATGCACAGACAGATTAAGATTGTGCTGTGCACTGAAGAGATGCAGACACAATGGCATAACACCTAAACAGTGCTCACCATCAGAAATTCAAATCTGGAAAAGAATACCTTTACCGGTTGGGGCGGACTATGCGGGGGGGGGGGTAGTGTATTGTACTGCTGCAGTAACAGTCACTAGCACTAGTACCAGCACCAGTAAAGATACCACAAAGAAGTACAAAAATCACACAGCTGCACTGGATAGCAGCTTCACATTGCTGAAATTATTATGTGGCACAATAAAAGGTGTCTGATTTGATGACACGCATCACACACGTACTCACACACACACTAAGCAATGCATAGCAAATTGAAAACTTCAGTAATACAACTACATATTTTAAACAAATTAAAATTATGCACTGCTGCACCACAATAATCAGCAAAAAAATGGCAAGAAATATTGAAAATATTACTGTGTGTACATGAACACAAACAAGAAAAATATCACCAAAACAGAAAGCACTCTTTTTCTCCAAGTTAATCTACCTACACCACAGATACACCCTCCCCAAAAGCACACTTCCAGTGCCTCTCAGTACACAGACTGAATGTTGTACATTAACATTCAAAATCCATACACAAACAATAAACGTCGATGATATGAGCACAGGAGGGTTTCTATAATCGATGAACTAAAGTTTCAGCTAAAAATTACTCAAAAAGGCTTTTTAACAGCTTTTGAAGGTTTGAATTGCAGAAAGCTCTCAGAGCAGATTGTCTCCTACAGCTTCCTACACACACACTACCCCAAACTGAGGCTGTACAGAACAATCTAGAGCCCATGTGACCTAAAATCCCATGAAGCACTGCAAAATTCACTTTTGAGCTTAAATACAAAGTGAAGTAAGGTGAAGTACATTGTTTTCAATGTGCTTTGCCTTAAGATGCTAGAGTAGTAGTTTGGGAAGGCAAAGTAATGCAAAGTCATTGTTTCAATGGACTGCGTTACTCATTGCAAAGCAAAGTACTCCACTCGCGTAGAGACTCCGCAAATTTGCCTTCACTCCGCGGATCACTTGTGGAGCAAATTGGGCCACTTCACCCACAACTAACAGCAGAGCAGCCACCTCCTCCTATACACTCGTTAAACAGGTGAGTAATCACCACCAGCTGTCAGTGAATGAGTGTGTGATTGTACAAGCATGCGCTCATTCACTGAATTCAGTCAGGTGGGCTGCTGGCTGTGGAGATGAGTGGAGGGCTATTCCAGTGGCCTGCTCTGGTTGGGGTTGGTAGCGAGGTGGGGGCACTACCTGACAAGGGGGTGGGGGCCACTAGACAACAGTGAAGTGATACATGATTTCACATTTTTTTTTATTGTTAAATGGATCAAACTTGGGGTTGGGGGAGTGGGGTGGGGATACTACCTGACAGGGTTGGTGCTTAGGGGGTCCACTAGACACCAGGGAAGTGACAAATTATTTTACGGACTCAGGGTTGGGTGGGAGTGGCCACAGGGTGGGGGTACTACCTGACAGAGTTGGAGGTGGGGGTCCACTAGACACCAGAGAAGTGATAAATGATTTTTTTTGACTCAGGTTGGGGGAGAGAGGGGTACTACCTGACAGGGTGTGGGGTCCACTAGACACCAGGGAATGCTTATTTATAGATATGGGTTGAGTCTGGCTGACAGGCCAGTGATCCTGTGGGTGTTTGGGGGCAGGAGGGTGATTGTTGTTGTGACGTGTCTGGTGACCAGATTTTGTGTGGAAAGTGTGGAATTTCCCAGGCAAAATTCCATACTTCACATTCGATCTGGCCACAGTGAAGTAGGTGAATTTCTCGTATCATAGAAACATATACATTGACGGCAGATAAGGACCACTTGGCTCACCTAATCTGCCCATTTCCCTACCTAGAGGAAAAGCTGCAGATCCTATTTAACCAACAGCCTATTTCTTCTTACCCCCCACAAAAATTGCCTTATGTCTGTCCCATGCATTCTTGAATTCTCCCACAGTTTTAGACACCACAGCCTCCTCAGGAAGGTGCTTCCATGCGTCCACCACCCTCTCTGTGAAAAAAATACTTCCTCACATTGCCCCTGAGTGGTTCCCCCCTCTATCTTCAAATTGTGTCCCCTTGTTCCTGCACATCTCTTTTTCTGAACGATGCTACCCTGTTGGACTTTGTTGATTCCACTGAGGTACTTAAAAGTTTCTATCATGTCCCCCCTCTCCCTTCTTTCCTCAGGGGCATACATATTAAGCTCCTTTAGTCTCTCCTAGTATGACTTCTCTTGCAGACCCTACACCATTTTAGTTGCCCACCTCTGAACTGCCTCCATCCTGTCTATATCCTTGCAGAGATGGGGTCTCCAGAACTGGACACAGTACTCCAGATGGGGTCTCACCAACTGTCTGTACAGGGGAATAACAACTTCCTGTTTTCTGCTGGTGATACCTCTCCCTATACATCCCAGTATCCAGCCCTCCCTACTGCCTTCTCACATTGCTTGCCAACCTTAAGGTCATCTGATATGATTACCCTCAGGTCCCTTTCCATTTTTGTTGTTGTTACTACCTCCCCCCCATTGTGTAATCTTCCCCTTGGTGTTTGTTTCCCAGGTGCATTACTTTGCCCTGCTTTGCATTGAATCCAAGCTGCCATACTTCTGACCATTCCTTCAACCTTGCCAAGTCCTTTCTCATCCTTTCTATACCTCCATGTGTATCAACCCTGTTGCAGATCTTTGTGTCATCTGCAAAGAGGCATACTTTTCCTTCCAGTCCTTCTGCAATGTCACTTATAAAGACATTAAAAAGGACTGGACCCAGTGCTGAAACCCATGGGTACCTCACTAGTAACCCCTCTTTCTTCAGAGTGGACTACATTTACAATTACCTTCTGTGTACTGTTGTTCAGCCAATGTTTTACCCAGGCTACAACCCTGGGACCCACTCCCATGCTGGTTAATTTGAATACTAATCTTTTGAGTGGGACTGTGTCAAATGCCTTGCTAAAGTCTAGGTAGGCCATGTGCACAGCCCCTTCTTGGTCTACTACTTTGGTCACCCAGTCAAAAAAATCAATTAGATTCATCTGACATGACCTTCCCCCTGTGAACCCATGCTGCCTTGGGTCCTGTGCCCCACTGGTCTCTAGGTACTCAACAATTCTTTCCTTCAGAAGTTATTACATCACTTTCCCTACCACAGAGGTCAAACTGATAGGTCTGTAGTTTCCTGCCTCTGTCTTGGTCCTGCTTTTGTGAAGGGAATCACAACCGCCTTTTTTCCAGTCCTCAGGTACCACACCATCATCCCATGATTTGTTAAAAGGGTAGTCAGTGGTGTCACTAGTTCTATGCTTAATTCTTTTAGAATTCTGGGTGAATTCCATCTGGCCCCATTGCTTTGTCCACCTTCAGTTTTAGGAGATCTTTGAACCCTTTCTTCTGTGAAAAGACTGGGATCGACTCCTCTCCAGAGTGCTTCTGTTAATTGATTAGGCACCTCCCCACTTCCTCTTTTGTGAATACTGAACAGAAGTATTCATTCAGTATCCCTTCTCACTGTCACGCTCTGTCCACCCACCATCCATTCTATTCAGCCTCACTATCCCTCCCTTTGTCTTTCTATGCTCCCGATATACCTATAAAAGGTTTTATCCCTCTTAACCGAGTTAGCAATCTTTTCCTCAGTCTGTGCCTTTGCTATTCTGACTACCCTCCCTGTTTGCTTCTGCCCTAACTGGTACAGTTCTCTATCTTGCTCCTTCTGTGCTTCCTTATACTTCCTAAATTCCTGCTTCATCTTTTCTCCCTAACCTTCACGCGCCACTTTTGAGAACCATAGTGGGTTTTTCTTCCATTTTGATTTGTTTATTTGCTTCACACAAAGGCTTGTTACCTCTGTGATGGCAGTTTTGATATTTCCCCATTGTTGCTCCACCCCTCCTTCTTGCCTGTTTGCTAGTGCTTTTCTAATGCACTCTCCCATCTTGCCAAAGTCAGCCCTCCTGAAGTCCAGAACCTTCACTTTTGTATGGCTTGACTCTGTAGCTGAGTTTATCATGAACCACACTGTTTGGTGGTCATTTGTTCCCAAATGGCTACCCACTTCTAGATCTCAGATCCTTTCACTGTCCCCATTAGAGAGTACGAGGTCTAAGATTGCTCCCTCATGAGTAGGTTCCAAAACTAGCTTGAGGCATGCCACCTGAAGGGCATCAGGAATGGCCCTGCCTTTGGATGTGGCTGTCACAAAGGTGCTACAGTTAACATCTGGCATGTTAAGGTCCCCATCAACAGTATCTCCTTCACTGCCATCCTTAGTATGCCTTCTATCATATCCTTGTCCATTCCTCCCCTGAAATGGGGTCTATATCAAGCCCTGTGCGGATTCTGGTGCCATTTCCAGTCTCTAAGGTGACCCACAGTGCCTCCTCTCCTCCCTGTTTACTCTTTTGTTCAGTTGCTTTTATCCCTTCCCTTACATAGAGAGCTACTCCCCCCTTCTGCCCTCCCTGTCTCTCCTGTAGGTTGTGTACCCTGGTATGTTAACATCCCAGTCATGGTTCTCTGTGTACCATGTTTCTGTTACTGCTACAATATCCAGGCATCCCTCTTCCATCAAGGCCACCAGTTCAGGGAGCTTGTTGCCCAGTCTATGGGTGTTGGTACTCATTACTCTCCATTTCTTGATGGCCTTACCCCTTTTTGCCCCTTCCCTGTCCTTATTGCATTTGTCACTTTCTCCATATACTCCTGCGCTTCTCCCTATCGACATCTCTATGGTGGTGTCTGCCTCACTTAGTACCCTGATATTTTGGGGGGCAAGGATTTCCCTGCTCCTTTCCAGTGCCTCCCCCTTGGCTAGTTTAAATGCTTGTCAATGAAGTATTTAAACATACCACCTAGGATCCTGGTTCCCCTCCTGGACAGATGCAGACCATCATGCCAGTACAGGCCTGCATCCCTCCAGGTGGACTCCCAGTCCCCAGTGAAGCAAAATCCCTGAGCTCTGCACCATTTTTTCAACTACTGATTGAATCCCATGGTGTGGAGCACTCTAGCCTCACATGTGCCATGGACCGGCAGCACCTCTGAGAAGGTAACCATGTGTGCTATTTGTCCAAGGCCCCTCCCCATCTTCCCAAATGCTTCTTGCACTGCTCTGATCCCTTTCTTAGCCAGATCATTTGTCCCTAGGTGGACAATGACATCCAGCTCCCTCCCCTGTGCAGCTGCTCCTGCGATCCTGAGGATTCGCTCCCTGTCCCTCCAAGACATGGCTCCAGGCAGGCACCTTACCTCCCTCTTCCCTTCCTCCCCCAGTTCTAATTTCCTAACAATGGTGTCCTCCACCAGGAGTTGTTTCCTTCCCCTGTGGGATCCCATATGACCCTCCTGTGGGTCTCCTTTGTGGAGGTTCCCAGCGTCCTCCTTGGTCTCTACTGTGGGTGCCTCCATAGAGGAACCACACTTTTCCAGAATGGCATAGAAATTGTGGAGAGGTACAACTGGAGGGATGTGCCTCTGTTCCACCACCCCCACCCTCCCTGAGCACACTGTGGTCCAACCATTCCACTTTCTTGGCAACTTCTGAGGCAACGGCAGTGACCCTCGTGGTCCCTGGGTGGGAGAGGAGGTCCCACAAATCCTGGCCAACTTAGCCTGGAGATGAGCAACCTCCTCCCTCAGCCTAGAGAGGTGTCTGCAGATGGGACAACACTGCATCCTCCAGAACATCTCCCGGAAGACTGCTGCTCCACAGCCACTGCACTCCATCACTCCCATCATGTCTTTTTTCTGGCCCCCAACAGTTATTTGGAATACTTACTCTTTCCTCTGTTTGTTTATTTCTTTTTTTCCTTCTCTCTCTACTTACTTACTGCCTCTGCACCCTTTAAGCTCCTGATCTTCCTGTTCTGAGACAAGAAGTCTTATATTTTCGGTAGTCTCCTTACTTGCTTAGAGTCAGACCTCCAGCAGCTAGGGGGGAAACGGAGAGCTACTTCACCTTCTAGGATGGTGAGTCTTTGTGGTTTTAGATCACTCACTTCCTGTTCCCAAACAGGAAGTTCCTGTTGTCAGTTAAACTGTGCCTATAAAAGTAGACCTGATTTAGGTGGGGGGTGGAGGGAGGGAAGGAGGGCAATATCATCCCAGTAGAGAAGTTTTAGTTATACCAGTAGCTCCTTCCTCCTGGTGTTCTGTCTGTTCTCTTGCAGAAGCTATCTAGGGCAGTGTTTATATCTATTCTTAACCTGGCTTCTTCTAGCTAAGCCCTCCGCTACTTTGCAAATCTTTCTACATTTAGTTAATTTCACAGATAACAATTCTCTTCTGACACCTGTGACAAGCACCTAGATAAATACACAGATAACAGATAACAATTTACTTCAACTACCTCTGACAAACACACCAACTCCTTTTTTTACTCTAAATTGAAGTTCCCAGTACAAGAGATCTAGTTCTTAGTCCCAGTAGAGAAGTTTTAGTTATACCAGTAGCTCCTTCCTCCTGGTGTTCTGTCTGTTCTCTGGCAGAAGCGATCTAGGGCTATGTTTATATCTGGTCTTAACCTGGCTCCTTCTAGCTAAGCCACTCCCCCTACTTTGCAAATCTTTCTACACTTAGTTAATTTCACAGATAACAATTCTCTTCTGACACCTGTGACAAGCACCTAGATAAGTACACAGATAACAGATAACAATTTACTTCAACTACCTCGGACAAACACACCAACTCCTTTTTTATTTACCCTAAATTGAAGGTCCCAGTACAAGAGATCTAGTTCTTAGTCCCAGTAGAGAAGGTTTAGTTATACCAGTAGCTCCTTCCTCCTGGTGTTCATGTTCATATTATGCTTCGCATATTGAGCACAATATGCAAAATATTTCACAGATCAAAGTTTGTCCATTTCACCCACCTTAATGATGAGATACAAAGTATGATCCTACTTCATGAGCCAAAATATGATTATTAATTTAAAAATACATTTTATGCTGACATCAGGGTGCCCAATCCCTGTGTTGGCACAAGAATACCAACACAAGTGTGGGATACTGGGGAGCCCACTCCCAGTGTTCCCAACAGAAAAAAATGCCATTTCCAACAATGGGGTGCCCAATCCCCGTATCAGCAGTAGCTCCCCAAAGGCAGGACACTGGGATCCCACTACCATTGTCCCCATTTCTAATATACCCCACACAGACACTTCCACTACTACTGGGACACTGGGGAGCCCACCACAGTGTCCCAAAATGTGTATTTATTGAAAGTATACTTGAAAAAAAAAAACAGTTCCTCAATGTGTTTTATAATTGTTTTAAAAACCCTGTAAAAAAGGAAATGGTCCCTCATCATCTCCCCATCCCCTCTCCCCATCACAAGCTTTCCACTAAGCAATCCACCACCCCCTTGCCCAATACTTACCATTGGAGGTTGGCATCTGTCATTTTCTGTGGATTGGGACACATTTGCACTCTTCAAAGCCAAACCGCAAACTGAAGAATCAAGGTACGTACCCTATAATGGCTCTCTATGGTGTTTTTAACTTATGTTGATATCTTGGGCATTTTTTTTGCAGTTAAACTTTTTTATTAATTTTTCATAAGATATATACAGACAAACCTCTTACAGTACAGTACAATGTGAGGATTTTTTTTTTAAAGAAATTGAGGCAGCATATAATAAGAACATTGCTACAATAATACAAGGAGCTTTTGGTTTAAAATATAGTAAACAATACAGGTCATGTAATTAGCATATACTTGACATTTGTAGTGAACTTAAAGCGGATAGTATGATTAGATACGGTTTATATTAAAATGTTACATAATTATATATGATGCTGCAAAAGGGAAAAAAGTACATTCGTAAAAGGATTGTGGAGTAATAAAGAATGATTGAGAACAGAGTATAGGAAAGAAAAGATATATATGAAAGTTAACAAGAGAGAGAGGGAAACTATAAAAAAGGGGAAAAAGGCAAGACTAAAATGATGTATCAGTAAAAGGGGAAAATCCATATATATTAAGTCCATACATTGGTGTTGGAAGATTTAGTTGATTCCAAAAAATTAAAAAAGCCCTGCCAACAATTGTTATATAACATGAGTCGGTCAGACAAGATATATGTCATACGGTCCAGAGAGGCATATTGCAATAGTTGGTTAATGATACTGGAAGGGTAGGGATTATGTTGGATCTCCAATGCATGAGGATTGTGCGTTAACTTGAAGGAAGAGTATATTTAACCATCTGCTCTATATATGAAATTTTATAAGAATGGTGATTAAAAATACCAAGAATGCAATGTTTAGGGTCTAGTGTAAAAGGTTGACCTACCACTTTCATTGCAAATCTGTGAGTACAGTGCCAAATCTTTTGTATGAGGACAGTGCCATAAGATATGCAATAAATCCTCATTGGGGAACTGCAGCGCCGCAATTGTTGTTGTTCAATAAACCCATTTTCTGTAATACAACAGGAGTTCTGTACCACAAATGAAGGATCTTGGTTTGAATGAGGGAACTGCGTTTATCATTAAAAGATTTGTGACAGGAGAGCCAACATCTGGACCATTGTGCATTGGTGATATTATATTGTAGCAAAGTACTCCATCTGTTTTTAGCATTGACAGAGTAGTCAGGAAGGATTTCACAAATATCTTTGTAAACAGTGCTATTTAAATTGGATGTTGTTTTATCCATTTAGAGATGTGCTTATCATACAGAGAATTGATAAAGAAGGTGTGAGGTAAGAGTTGTATGCGTACTAAGTTGTAGATATTTCCAAAAATCCTGATGGGGAAGATTCCATATGCCTCATAGGTCGATGTAAGATTTTAACTTTAATGACTTGGGTTCAAGTATATCCTGCAAAAGAGAATACCTTTATTTTTCCAGGTAATGCATAAAAAGTGGGGTGATTATCAAGAGATATATGGTGGTTACCCCAGATGGGGTGTAAGCTAAGGGTTTGGAGTTAGATTTAATATGCTTGTGAATGATTTTCCAATAGAATATAGAAGCAGCTATGGTAGGGTGAGATTTTAAAGAAGAGATAAGGGTGTTATAAAGGAAAGAAGTCACACATTACCAGGACATAAGGATGTTTCCATATTGACCCCATAAAGAGACTGGATGTTGGGTTTGTTAAACCATTTAATTGTTTGAGAGATTACGGAAAGCCCATAAGTAGGCTTGGAACCAAGGAAGGCCAAAGCCACCTTTTGACCAATGGATCTAAGTTTATTACGACTAAATCTAGGTATTTTGCCTTCCCAAATGAAGCTGCCGATAATTTTGTCTATTTTGGTAAGAAAACTAGAGGAAGTATCAAAGGGATATTGGAAAATAGGTATAATATTTTAGAGTTATTGACATTTTAATGGCTGAAATTTTACCATTAAAAGAAAGTTTAAGTAGCTTCCATCTATCAAGTGTTGTTTGGATACTGGTTAACAGAGGGGAAAGATTAGCATCCCATAATTTATTCAATGTCGGGGTGATCTGAATGCCAAGATAAGCTATACCTTGGGGGGCCCAACGAAAGCCTAATGAGTTGCTCATGAGGGGACTACAAAGGTTATTCAGTGGTAGCTGGATTTGTTAAGGTTTAAAGCTAGTCTGGAGTGGAGGTGAAGTCATTCAGTAGTTTAACTAAAGGTTGCCCAGAACTTCGAGGTTTTAGTAAAATAAGGAGATCATCTGCATATAAGAGTGAAGTATAGTGAGAGTTACTAAGAGTAATGCTCTTTAATTGTACCGATTGACGTAGGGACGAAAGAGGTTCCATGGCAAGTATAAACAATGAAGGCTATAAGGGGCATCCTTGTCTGGTGCCTCTTGCTAAGTAAAAGGAGGGGGGACAAATAGAGTTCGTGAGAACTCGAGTTGAAGGAGGTATAATAATTGAATCCAAGCACAAAAATTATTTGTAAAGCCAAAATGAGATAGTACCTGATATAGATATTCCCAATTGAGAGAGTCAAATGCTTTCTCAAAGTCAATGGCTATTGCAGCTGCAGGGTTTTAAGAGTTTTGCTTTGTGAATTAAATTGAGTAATGAGCTAAGATGATCGGAACTGTTTCTATTTTTGATAAATCCTGATTGAGAAGTATGGATGAGTTTAGTCATTAAAGATTCTAAGTGGAGAGTTAATAATTTGGCAAAAGATTTTTCCATCAGTATTAAGAAGTGAGATCAGTCTATAGTTTGAAGGAAGTAAAGGGTCTTTTGTCTTTTTTGGTAAGACTGTTATGATGGTTTCGGTCATTGTGCATGGGAGTTTCTTTTATTAAGGTTGCTTCTTGGAATACATTGACTAATACAGGACAAAGAGTGTCAGATAGGGTTTTATAAAATCAGTGAGGAACCCATCACTGCCAGGTGCTTTACCATTTTTAATGATGATAAAGCAGTTTGGATTTCTGTAAAGTGATTGGTTTATCAAGCACAGCTTTGTCCTGAGGGGATAGGTGGGTAGATTCAATTTTCCAGAAAATGTTGTATTAGGTTGGGATTTGTAGTATTAGGGTTAGAGTATAGTTGATGGTAAAAGGATTGCATAATACGATTGATTGAAAGGTTGTCTGTGTGTGTCTGACCTGATGGATCTTTTAGACCTGCTATATGTCTCTGCATCTGTTGAGTTTTTAGCTGGTAAGAGAACAACTTTCCGATTTATCCCTTGTTCCCAATAACCGTGTTTAATCCTAAAAGGCAAGTTCAGCTTTCCTGGATATCAACTCGTTAATTTTAATTCTTAATTGTAGAATTTCCAGATGAAGCTGTGAATTATGATTGGGTTTATTTAATTTTTAGTATTGGGTTTCTTTTTCTTCAAGGAATTTTTCTAAATTAGCTAATTGTTGTTCTCTTAATTTCTTTCTATGCGCTGCATAACTAATAATTTTACCTCTAATAGTGGCTTTTAATGCTTCCCAGATAGTACCTTGAGACATATCTGGAGTATCGTTAATAGAAAGAAAATCTTGAATCTGGGTTTTAATCCAAGGAGTGAATTCAGGGTCTCTGAGTAAAAGTGGGTCTAAACACCAAGATGGGGATTTAGAAGAAGGTGGACCCCAGAGTAAATGCAAACTGATAAGGGAATGATCAGATATAACAATAGGGAGAATCGATGTATCAATAATTTTTTCAGTAATGAGGGGAGAAGAGAACCAATAATCAAACCTACTATATGATTTATGTAAAGAGGAATAAAAGGTGTAATCTCGTTGTCTGCTTGGGCATTTTTTAACATTTTTGCACCAAATTTTCAACATGAGCTCCTTGGAATGCCTCCTCATGAACACTGTCACTGTCATCTCATTACTTTGTCCTGAATGGTGATTTCACAGTCACTGCGTGGAATCACTTTTGGGACCAATTAATGAAATGACACTGTCACTGTTCAAGAGGGAGGTCCCAAAAGGCCCATGTTAAAACTTTAGTCAAAAAATCCAAAAAGGACCTCATGAGTAGAGATGCAGCTAATTTAAAATCTGCTCAGGAAGTGAATCCAGTGGCCACTCTGTTGGCACTTTGCTACGCAGAATAGCCCCTAGGAAAGGCTCACTTTGCCTTGTTATTATTACTTTGCATTGTCATTCCACTTAAATGCAAAGTAAGGTGGAGTGACAATATTGGTAGCTCCACACCCACTCAGTCACCAGAATTAATGTGCATCCCCAAAGCGCTACTGTCTTGTGTCCAGAAAACTACCCAGTGCTGACGAAGTGAAATGAGAGCATAACAAGAAATGCAAAGTCTCCCAGAATTAATGGTGCACTCAGTCATGCTTGCAGTGGTCACACACAGAGTTACCAGAATTAATGTGCATCCCCAAAATGCTACTGTCTTGTGTCCAGAAAATTCCCCAGTGCTGATGAAGTGAAATGAGAGCGTAACAAGAAATGCAGTCTCCCAGAATGAATGGTGCACTGCAAACGCACAGAGAGATTAAGATTGCACTGCGCACTCAAGGGATGCAAACAAAAAGGCACGACAACACCTAACTAGTGCACACAAATCACAAATCCAAATCTGGAAAGGAATACATTTTGCCAGTTGGGGGATTAGTGCACGGCAGTAACAATCCACTACCAGTAAAGATACCACAAAGCAGTATAAAAAAATTCATGCAGGTGCGTTGGATAGCAGATTCACACTGCTGCAATTACTCTATGGCACAATAAAAGGTGTCTGAAATAATGGCATGCATCGCACACACACTCATACACACACTACAAGTAATGTGTAGCAAATTGAAAACCTTTAGTAATATAACCAAATGTTTTAAACACACAAATTATACATTGCTGTGCCACAGCAATCAGCAAAAAAATGTCAAGAATTACTGAAAATATTACTGTGTGTACATTAACACAGTTATTCAAGTAAAATATAACCAAAACAGAAAGACTGCCTTTTCTCCCAGTTAATGTATCTACACCACAAATACGCCCCTCCCCCAAGGCACATTTCACAGTACACAGACTGACTGTTCTAAATTAACATTCAAAATCCACACACAACAATAATCACTCAATGATATGAGCACAGAAGGGTTTCCTACAATCGACGTAGTAAATTTTGAGCAAAGAAAATGACTAAAAAAGGCATTTTAAGCAGTTTTTTAGAGCTTTTGAATGGCAGAGCTCTGAAAGCAGATTGTCTCCAGCTACAACTACACACACACTTCCCAGGCCAGAACTGAGGCTGTGCAGAACAATCTAGAGCCCATGTGACCAGCAATCCCATGAATGACTGCAGAATTTCATTTGGAGCTCAATTACAAGTCAAGTTAGGTGAATTACATTGATTTCAATGTACTTCACCTTAAAATTGGTGGAGAAGTGGTTTGGGGAAGGTGTAATAATGTAAAGTCATTGGTTTCAATGGACTTCTTGTTCCTCATTATGAAGCGAAGTGCTCCACTTCACATTGTGGAGTACTCCGCGGATTCTGCATTTCTCCATAGTACTGTAACTCACATGCTGTATAGGAAGGAATGTGAATGCCTTTGGCTATATTTCCCCAATGAGCTGCAGCACAAGACTCCCTGACTTACAAACACATATTAATGAGTACAATGGTGGGGTGGTGAAGCCTGGAGAGATACTAAAAAACAGGCTTACAATAAATCCAAGTAACTAGTAAAAATATAAAAATATGTAAAAAATTAATGTTGTGATTCATGATGTGATCGTGAATCATGATTTGTGACTCCATTTGTGACTGTGATAATGAAGAACGTGATTCAGTGTCGATGGTGTGAATTAACCAGTATGAAACTGTATTGGGAACGCGAATGCCTATGACTGTACTTCCCCCTTGAGCTGTAGCTTAAAACTCCCCGACTTAAAAAACATATATCAATGAGTACAATGGTGGGGTGGTGAAGCCTGGAAAGATACTACAAACAGGCTTACAATACATCCAAGTAACTAGAAATAAATTAATGTTGTGATTGCTAACGTGATCGTGAATCGTGATTTGTGACTGCATTTGTGACCGTGATGATGAAGAACGTGATTTGTATCATGACTGACTCGTGATGATGGTCCTGACTTTAAAATGCATATTAATGAGTACAATGTTCATGCAGAATTATGCACCACACCTGTCCAGTACTCTGAAGGGAAGGCAAAGAAACAACTGTGACTTAAGTTACAGATGGAGATTTGGCCCTAAAGAGATGCAAATGCTCAGACAGATTAAGATTGCGCTGTGCACTGAAGAGATGCAGACACAAAGACAGAACACCTAACCAGTGCTTACCATCAGAAATTCAAAACTGAAAAAGAATACCTTGCCGGCTGGGGTGGCTGTGGGGCAGTGTACTGCACTGTTGCAGTAACAGTCACTAGTACTAGTACCAGTAAAGATACCACAAAGAAGTACAAAAATCACATGGCTGCAGTGGACAGCAGCTTCACATTGCTTAAATTATTATGTGGCACAATAAAAGGTGTCTGATTTGATGACATGCGTCACACACACACTCATAGCAAATTGAAAATGTCAGTAATATAACCAAATATTTTAAACAAACTAAAATTATGCACAGCTGCAGCAACAGTCACTAGTACTAGTACCAGTAAAGATAGCACAAAGAAGTACAAAAATCACACAGCTGCAGTGGATAGCAGGTTCACATTGCTGAAATTATTATGTGGCATCAATAAAGGTGTCTGATTTGATGACACGCATCACACACACACATACTCACACACACTAAGTAATGCATAGCAAATTGAAAACTTCAGTTATATAACCACATATTTTAAACAAACTAAAATTATGCACCACTGCACCACAACAATCAGCAAAAAAACGGCAAGAAATATTGAAAATATTACTGAGTGTACATTAACACACTTACTCAAGAAAAATATCACCAAAACAGAAAGCACTGTCTTTTTCTCCAAGTTACTCTACCTACACCACACTTCCACTGTCTCTCAGTACACAGATTAAATGTTGTACATTAACATTCAAAATCCATATACAAACAATAAACGCTCGATGATATGAGCACAGGAGGGTTTTCTATAATCGATTAACTAAAGTTTCAGCAAAAAAAAAATGACTCAGAAAGGCTTTTTTAACAGCTTTTAGAAGGTTTGAGTTGCAGAGAGGTCTCAGAGCAGATTGTCTCCTACAGCTTCCTACACATACTACCCCAAACTGGGGCTGTGCAGAACAATCTAGAGCCCATGTGACCTGAAATCCCATGAATCACTGCAAAATTCACCTTTGGAGCTTAAAAACAAGGTGAAGTGAGGTGAAGTACATTGTTTTCAATGTACTTCACCTTAGGAATTGGTGGAGTAGCGGTTTGGGAAGGCGGAGTAATGTAAAGTCATTGTTTTCAATGGACTTCATGTTACCCATTATAACACGAAGTACTCCACTTCACATTGCGGAGCACTCCGCGAATTCACCTTCACTACACAAATCATTTCGCAGAGAGAATTGGGGCCAGTTCGCCCATCGCTAGTTACGAGTCTTTGTTGTACAGTTTCTACGCACGGTCGTAACTTTGCCAATTCTTTATATTTTCACTTCAGATTTTAAACATTGCCAATTTTCACACCTCCTTATGAACAGTACAGTTGTCATTTTTCACACCCTGCCCAAAATGTGGTTTCACACCTGTGGCATAGAATGGCATGGTCACTGTGTGAAATCAACTTTCACAATGGAGTAATGAAATCACAGTGCCACTGTTCATGAGGCGAGGTCCCCAAAGGCCATGTTGAAAATTTGGTGAGAAAATTCCTAAAATGCCTGAGTTACATGTGCCCATTGAATTTATTCTATGCACATGCATAACTTTAATACTTTCAATATTTTGGCACCAGATTTTCAACATAGCCATTTTTTATGAACATACTTAACATATGAAATTTGCTAGCAGATAAAGGCCTAGAGGTCTATCAAGTCTACTCAAATGTACAGTTAGCACCCTTATTCTGAAGCTGCCCTCCTTCCACTCTTCTCCTTCATTGACCCTCCCCCTTGTCCTGTCCCATTCCCTTTTGAACAAGTCCACTGTTCTACTGGATACCACTTCTGCATGTAGTACCTTCCACCCAGCCACCACCCTATCTGTAAAAAAGTGTCTCCTCATCTCCCTTCTGAACCTTCCTCCCTCCAGTCTCATATCATGGCCCCTGGTGTTCCTCCCCTCACTTACTTTGAACAGACCCTCTGTACCTGTCTTTTTATTCCTTTCATGTACTTAAAGGTTTCAATCATGTCCCCCCATCCCTCCTCTCCTCCAGTGAGTACATGTTCAACTCCCTCAGCCTCCTCTCGTATGATAAGTCCCCCAGCCCCTTGATCATCTTTGTTGCCCTGCGCTGCACCCCCTCCAGTAACTTAATGTACCTCTTCAGATACGAGTGCCAGTACTGCACGCAATACTCCAGGTGTGGTCTAACTAATGACCTATACAGTAGCAGAATCACGTCCTCCCTCCTAGAGGATATAATCCTTGCAATACAACCCAGCATTTTGTTGGCCTTTGCAGCTGCCTTCCTACATTGTACTGAGTTGTTCATTGACCCTGTAATGAGCACCCCCAGATCCTTCTCCTCCTCCTCTGTCTGAGCTAGCTGCATTCCCCCCAGCTGGTAACTCCTCCTTGGGTTCTTCATCCTAAAATGCAGCACCTTGCACTTTTTGGCATTAAACCCCAGTTGCCAGGTGTATGACCAGGTTTCAAGCTTTGTCAGATCATCCTGCAACCCCTGTCATCCCCCTAGGTCATCCACCACTGCTCCTACCATGGTATCATCAGCAAACAGACTGATCTTGCTCTTGATGTCCAATGATATGTCTGCAATGAATATCCCAAACAACACTGGTCCCAACACCGAGCCCTGTGGAACACTGCTCACCACTATCCTTGGGTGTGAGAGCTCACCACCACCACCCTCTGTTGCCTTCCCTGAAGCCAGTTTCCACCCATCTCACCAGCTTTGCACATGCCCCTGTGCCTACTAACTTACTTCCCAGCCTTCCATGCAGCACTGAGTCGAATGCCTGACTGAAGTCCAGATACAGGACATCCACTGCATTGCCCCTGTCTAGTTGCCTAGTTGCCCAGTCATAGAACTCCACCAGGTTGGTTTGCCAGAATCTGCATCATATGAAGCCATGCTGTCTGCTGTCCTGTAGTCCTTTGACCTCTAGGAGGGCCACCAGCCTTTCCTTCAGGATAGTCTCCATTAGCTTACCCACGATAGATGTGAGGCTCACTGGTCTGTAGTTTCCTGGTTCATCCTTAGGGCCACTTTTGTGGAGGGGAACCACATGAGCCATCCTCCACTCCTGAGGTACACACCCCGAATGTAGTGAGGCACTAAATAGGTCTGTCAAAGGTCCTGCAAGGACCGCTGCCAGATCCTTCAGTACCCTGGGGTGGATGCCATCTGGGCTTGGTGCCTTATCCACCCTCAGTGCCTCAAACCTTCCTGAACTCTGCCTTCCATGATTTCCCATCTGTCACCCCTCCCCCATTTCTGCCATTTCTCCCTTGGTGTCACACCTCTTCTCTAGTAAATACTGAGCAGAAGCACTCATTTCGCACCCTGCTTCCACCCAACCCCCCCTCCTTCCTAATCCTTACTATGTGGCCCTTACAGCTCCTTTTCTCCATGATGTACCTAAAGAAGTCCTTCCCCTTCTTAATGCCTTGTGCCAGACTGAGTTCCGTAGATGCCTTGGCTCCCCTTACTGCCCTTGTCACCTCCTTCGATTCCATCAAGTACTCCTCCCTGTCCTCCCTTCTCCCTGTTTTCTTGTACTTCCTTAAGGCAGCTCTTTTCCTCCTTACCTTTTCCATGACCTTCTTGCTCAACCAGCTTGGTTTCTCAGCCCTAGCCTTCTTGCTCTGGGCCTTGCAGCAGGTTTTGGTTGCCTCCACTATCCCCAGCTTTATGAGCTCCCACATCTGGTTAGTATCCATACTAGATTGAATTCTGGCCAGGTACCCTTTACCACTTCCCCATCCTCCCAAAGTCAGCCCTCCTGTCCGTCCAGCACTCATGCCAAATTACACCCTTCCTTGCCCATATCCAATGTGAGCCATACTGAGTGGTGGTCACCCTCGACAGTGGTTCCTCCACTGTAAGTTCTCTCACAAAGTCCCCATTTGCCAGCACAAGGTCAAGGGTATTCCCAACCTGGTTGGTTCACTGACCATTTGCAGCAGGAAGTTGTCCTGAAGACATCCTGCAGTACCTGTCTCCTCTGTTCCTGGTTGTTGGGGTACTCCAGTCCACTCCTGGCATGTTGAAGTCCCCCATAATCACCACTCACACTTCTCACAGGTCCTCCTGATCTGTCTCACTAGTTCCCTGTCTAACTCCTCTGTCTGAGATGGCGGTCTGTACACCACTCCCATTCTAAGAATCCTATTCTTGGAATCCTGGATTTGCATCCAAATTAACTCTGTACTACCCTCCTCCCCTTCCTCCCTTACACACTTCAGTCCTTCCTTCACATATAGTGTCACACCCCCTCCTTTCCCAATCACCCTGTCCCTACAAAATAACCTGTACCCTGGTACAGACAGGTCCCAGTCATTGTATTGGATGGCCCATGTTTCTGTGATGGCTGCAATATCCACCTCTCCCTCTGCCATGAGCACCTGTAACTCTGCAGCTTTCCTCCCAAGGCTCCTAGCATTAAGGGTAACCACCTTCCACCCTTCCCCTCCCATCCTGCCCTCCTTTACTAGCATCACCAATAGTACTTGCCATTTGTCCTTTGTCGCTGTTATGGGGGGTAAACTCATATGGTTTCCCAACCTGTGGTCTCTGCATGTCTTTTGCCCAATTGCCACCCCCCGCTCCTAGTTTAAATTCCCTACTTCCTCTATGTACTCCTGCATCCTCTGTTTCAACACTTTATTTCCCTCCTCACTCAAGTTTAGTTTGTCCTTGGCATAGAGACTACTGTCCTCCTAGGTCCCTCCCCACACCTCCAACCGCACATACCCTTTAGCACAACACCAGGTTCTTAGCCATCTGTTAAATTCCTCTATTCTCAGCTTTCTTGTTTTGCTTGCCTTAGGCACTGGAAGTATCTCCGAAAAAGTTACTGATCTTTCTGCCCCCTCACATAATTGTCCTAGTTCCTCAAACCTCCTCTGGACTATATCTACTGTCTTGTCAGCCAGGTCATTTGTCCCAAGATGTATAATTAAATGAGGCTTGTCCCTACCCTTCTAGCATATTTCAGAACAGATTGTCCCACCTTTCCGGCTGTCATTCCTGGCATGGCCTCCACCCAAATGTGACTATGACTCTCCTCTTGCTATCCCACCTGACCTCTTAGTATTGAGTCCCCAGCACTAAGATTCCACCACTCTTACTCCCTACTTGCTTCCATTCATCTCTCTCTCTCATTTCCAGCTCCTCTTCTTCCTCCTGCACATTTTCTCCCTTTGCCCTGTTGCACTTCTCCCAGCAGAACTTCCCTCCAGTTTGGTCCAGGCATTTATCAATTACTCCTCACGCTCATCATTTCCCTCCTCCACCTTCTTCCTCTCCAGCAGTGCAAAATTATTTTCTGAAGACCTTCACAAATGCCCGCCTCTCCTCTCTGCATAGTAATCTGTTCTCCTTCCACCCATGACTTTTGCCACTTCTTCACCTCTCCTCACAAGTCCCTATCTCCTCCTCCCACTTGTCTTTTGTCTCCGACCTGGTTTCACTGGCAATCGTCTCTTCCTGTCCTGGACCCCTTGTCCCTGCTTCCCTTCTTATGACCCTCTCTTCACCACTGTTGGCTTAAATTGCCCTCCCTCATGTCCCATTCTTCCTCCCTCTAGTATTGGGCTAAACCCACCTCCAGACTACCTTGCCTGTCTTAGTTCCTCCTGCAGACCCTCAATCTCCTTTCTGAGTTTCTCTATGTGGTTGCACACTAAACATCCTCCCACACTCCAGGCAATTTTTAGAAAGATTGGTGCACTGCAGTTGTTGCAGCCTACCACCCTGCCCATTGCTGTCATTGCCCACCAGCGACCCTCCACCCTTCCAGATGCAGGATACTAAACACTCCCCTAAGTCTCCCCTCTCCCCCCCATACCACTTCATGTTCATGTACATTGTTCATACTACCATGAACAATACAGCTGTCCTTTTACTCATCCTGCCAAAATGTGTTTTTCCACTCTGTGACACAGATTGGCATTGCATTTGTATAATTACATTTTGCCTTACATTTCACAATTTCTCTATACCAGGGTATATGAGGTAGGGTAATAAGATGGCCATGCTGACAATTGGATCAATACTGTTGGATGCATGGAAGCACAGGGCCAAGATGGCCATGTGCTTCCACACCTACAATACATACATATGCACATCTACAGAGGAACTAGAGCACAGGGTCCAAAGAACCACAGTAAAATAAGGATACTATAATACTATCTCAAAAACAAGGGAAATTCATTCCAAAAAAAACCCATTAATGCATCAGTTAGGGTTTCTATTACAGTAACAAAAGTCAGGAAGTTTTCACTTAGGGTTACCAACCCTACATCCCATCTTCCAGACACCAACAGGCATTGGGTGTGCCTTGGGATCATTGCCCCAACTCTCAATCCAGTCTCCTATACTGTACCATATCAGCTTGTTTATAAATGGAATGGGTGAACGTTAGGCTGATGACCCCAAGGCACACCCCGATACTTGTTGATGTGTGGAAGGCAGGAAGGTGGGTGGGTGGTTGGTTTGGTAACCCTAAGTTTGAAGATATATATTTATTTATTTATTTATGTTATTTATTTGAGAAAATCAGAATTACAACCCTTTGGGTTGTGGACTTATTTCAAAAGCTCCTCTTCAGATAATAGCAACAATCATATACAACAAAGTACAAGATGGTACAAGCATGTAAAGAGAAGCTGTGAACTTACAGCTAATGAAGGAATGCCAATACAAGCAGTAGCTAAGCAGTGGAGAATGACTCAGTCAGTGAACAGGCTAAAAAAATAATATATATAGATAGATAGATATATATATATATATATATATATATATATATATATATATATATATACACACACATATTACCCCGTGGCATTCTTCTAGTTTCTCCTGTATCCCTGGTGTCAAGTGGTACCCCCCGCACCAGCAAACTCTGATTTAGTGTGGTGTGATCATTATGGGTTAGTGGCATTCCCTCATCCTCATGTAACAACCTGCAAAGCAGAAAATGGGCCCTTGTTGTCATTTTTTTAGCCTGTGGAAAAAAATGGTCCCTCACTGATCACCCCCACCTAAACTCCCACTGTGGACCCTCCTCACCACACACCCACAGATGTCCCAACAACCTCTCTCACCTCAGGATATCCCAGGATCAAGACCTGCTCCAACGATCAAAGACACATCTTGCTACCGAAACCGGTGACTGCAGTAAGAACTGAGGTAAATTCAATTCAATGTATTTCAATGAGGGGTTATCTTTTGGCCATAACTCAGCTGTTTTTCATCCTTTTGACCCCAAATTTTCAACATGGCTGTTTGGGGATGTCACCTCATGAACAATATGACTATTGTTAGGCAACTCCCACCAGGAAAATGATTTTGTGGTCAGTTGGTGAAATCACTCTTCCAATGGGATGTGTATAACAATAGTCATATTGTTCCTGAAGTGAGGTCACAAGAAGGCTATGTAAAAATTTGGGGTCAACATGTAAAACAATGGCTGCATTATGAGCATTTGTTGTTAACTCACTATGCATGGTTGTAACTTTGGAAATTTTCTATATTTTCACCACATATTTTCAGTATAGCCTCACCTCATGAATGTAACAGCTGTCATTTTTCAAATCCTGGCCAAAATGTATTTTCACACTCATGGAGCAAAATGATATTGAGGTTGCACAGAATTATGTTTTGGCAGGGATTTAAAAATGTTCTGTGCTGGGAACATGCGGTGAGGTCATAAGATGGCTATGTTGAAAATGTGGGGTAAAAATGAGTAAAATTGCAGAGTTATGATCATTTGTCAATGTAGGGATGGAGGGCAGGTTCAAACCATAACATAAGGATACTGTTACACTATCTTGATGGAGGATGGAAGTGCAGAGTCCAAAGGACCCTATGCTCCCACCATAAAACAAGGATACTTTATACTATCTCAAACAGTAAGGAAATAAATTGCAAAGAACTTTGTTAATGCATCAGTTAGGTTAAAGCAACAAATAAGGGAAATGTGGCATTAGGGTTTCCAACCTTAATACCCCACCCCACACCTTTCACAGATGGAGAGGCATTGGGGTTGTTGACCTGACACTTACCCCATTCTCCTATGCTGCACCCACCAAGCTCATTTTCTAATGGAATGGGGTGAGTGTTAAGGGTGATAACCCCAATACCACCTCTGATGTCAGCTAGGGTGGTTAGGTTCAGAATCTTAATGCACATTTCCTTACTTTTGTCCTTTAACCCTGATGCATTAATAAAGTTTTTTTTTATATATATATATATATATATATTATATATATATATATATATATATATATATATATATATATATATATATATATATAATTATATATATATCAACACATGCATACATACATATATATATATATATATATATATATATATATATATATACATACACACACTTATATATACATTGCAAAAACTGCATTAATGCATCAGTTAGGTGAATACCGCAGTGACAAAAGCAGTGAAATGAGGCATTGGTTTCCAAACCTAACGCCCACCCCTAGTATTCCCAACCCTACCACCCCATCCCATCCCCCTAAACTAAATTAATGTGAATGATTTAAACCCACACCTCCCACAATACAACAACCCCTTAAACAAACACAATTAAAGAATAAAACCCTATTTTAAATCTAATTAAGAAATGCAACATAAAAAACACACAATAAAAATAAATTCAAAATCCCCAATTAAATAAAGCTTCTAAATCACAACTAATTAACACTAACACTACCCCAAAAGAAACAAACGAATATCAAAAATCAAAATCACAAACCGTCTACTAAATGGCTACAGCACTGTAAGTCTTTAAATTATTATCCAGTGCACTGCATTGAACATTGAATATCTTCTTTAAGATGTTAGTTCACAAAAATGTGTAAGTCCATCCAAAGAGTTTTAAGATGAGGAGGAGTAGCTCTTACCATATCACCTCTTCCAAAATTAGTCCAAAATGTGGCCCCCTATCACAGCCACAATTACAGCTTCACCATGAGTTATTGATTTTAAAAATGAGGCCCTCTCACTGCCTCCTAGTATAAAGAAGTGAGATTACAGTACCTGTCGGAGTTCCAACAAAAGAGAAGCAGGAATAATTAACCCTAGGAGTTCTCAGTCAGGAAGTCCTCTTGAATTACACCAGTGAGAGAGCTGCAATTGATGTAGATACAGCCAGGTCCAAGCACAGCTCCAGGACAGGCACCCAAAGCCAGGAGAACTCCCCACTGAGTGCTAAAGAGACTTGCAGCTCTGAAGGTGGAGAAGATGATGGGACAAGACAGGATACACCTAATGGTACTAAAGGAACTCAGGGAGGTTCAAGATACAACACCAATGACCTTATTCAATAGTTCACTGGAAACAGGTGTGGTTCCAGAGGACTGGAGAAGAGCAGACCCTCCACTTAGAAGTGGCAGCGTAGATGAGTCTAGCAATTTCAGACCAGTTAGTCTCACTTCATTGGAAGGGAACTTAAGGAAACCCTGTAAAAGGAAAGGCTAGAAGAGTAACTTGAATCCAATGGGCTGCAAAAACCCACAAAATCAACATGGATTCACCTGGGGAGGTCATGTGAGATGAATTGGAATGATTTTTTTTTTACTGGGTGACCAGTGTACTAGATTGGGAGGGCAGTGGACATGGCTTATTTGGCTTCATGGCTTCAATGGGGGATGGAACAGGGAAGGGGAAGGTCACTGAGGGGTGAGGGGAGGTGGGCAGCTGCAGTATAAGGGCTGCTAGCAGCACAATCAAGCAAATTTGATAAACCATAAGGCCTTTATCTGCTGGCAATTTCATACATTCGTATCTGCATTTTAGCAAAGCCTTCGACACTCTGCACACAGAAGACTAATAAATAAATTTAGCAGCCCTAGGGTAGGATCCAAAGGTGAACTGGGTTAAAACTGGTTAAATGTTACTAGGGAAGTTTTACAAGGACCTGACTATATGCTGGAGCAAACCAAGGAAAAGCTAACAGGAAATGACATTAGTCTGTGTAAATCTCAGTCAGGCCAAAGCATTCCATCCAGAACCAACTAAAAACTGCTAAGGCCCAATATTCTATATTTCTTATATAAAGCATGAAAAAGCAGGCAGTTCATAGCTCAGCTTGGCATGGAGTCATAATGTTGTGGTCAAAACTGTGCACATCAAGAATGCTGCACGCAAATCAGCGTGCTGCAAAATAAGGTTGGCACAACATACCAACCAGAAAACAACAGTGCACATCAGAGGGTTATCTTTGTTTTTGGAGGGGAGGGTTCCACCCCACGCACCCCATGACATGGGGGGGCTTCACCACCCAAACCCCACAGATTTATTATACTCACCTGAGGGGGGGTAGTGGACATCAAGGAATGAAGAAATTGTGGAGTGGGGCAAAACTGTGCTTTGTGCAAAAAAAAAGGCAGCATTACAGTGGGACCTTGGAAGAACTGAACCACAGCCCCAGGTCCCCGATGCCACCAGAGGCAGGTGCTCTAGCTACTCCACCAGGGGAGCTGCTTGACCAGACAGCACCCCAGCAGTGTCCCTCACTTTCCCACATGGAAGCATACAGTGACAGGAGTAGATGTTCTTACCACATGCTGTAAAAACCCAAGTCACTGTGCAGCCATTCACACTATTTCATGCACAGTATTCTATGCTCAGTTTACTCAATGTTATAGTGACCTGGTACCGCTTAGCTTATGTCAGCTAAAGGTCACCTAAATGAAGAATTACATGATAACTTGTAGTATTTTTTTCTAATCATGTAACACCATTTATTCTGCTATACAGTATATAAATGCAAAATATTCCTAATCAAATACACCATCTATTCTAACCACAATAACTCCTATCTTAGCCACAGGAAAAGATAACACCTCTCTACCTATGAGATGCTAAAATAACAATGTTTTCCTTTCCACTTATTTACTAGAAATTATGAGACCATTTCTCAACATAACCACTAGTTGCAAACTCCATGCTCCCTCTTTGGGTAACGCCAGCCTGAAAGCTCCCTAAAACAAACTATAAATATCCTAGTCCTTTTGCAAGTGGTATGACACTCCAGAGACAAGCTCTTGGAACATGTATGCCATGTAAATTAGTCTCAGGAGGTCTTGTTTGGACATTGCTGATGGGTAACAGAGAGAGGGGTAAGAAATAAAATAAGATCTTAGCTTCTAGCTTCTGACAGTCTTACATGCAAAACTTTTTATAATCAGGTCAATGGGCTGATTTAGGTTATACTTTTGGGGGGAATGCTTTGCTCTAGTCTATGTTATATGTATTCAGGATCAGATAGAATAAACATTTTATGATAGAAATATTAGGATGCAATGTGTGGATTGTCTGTTAGGCTAACACTTGAGGCGGATAAGCAGGTTCATATACTGTATTATGGCCACTTATATACTATGACTAGCACCTCAGAATGTAAGTCTGAAACAGCTGGGTTCATGAAATGGTTATTTTGTTTCTTATTGTTTTTATTGATACAAAATAATAATTCTGTTTATTGCTTCTATTAGATAAATGATTGGATATCTTTTATTACATGTATTGCTGTCAATCTTGTCTATGAGACTTGAACATGTATTTATTCATTTATTTATTTATTTATTTATTTATTTCGTTAGTTAATTAGTTAGTTAGTTTTTGTTGACTGGGTAGGTACACAAGACAAATTAATGCCTATTTTCAGGCACGACCTGGAAGGATTACAACATAATAATAATGCAATGAGTGCTGTGTAACAATAAAACAATACAGATACAATGAAAGCAGCGTATCAGTAAAGCAACAAGATTAGGCATGTACTCAGCAATCAAACCAGTAATAGAGAGTATCAGAATTAACAACAATAGATATTAACATAGAATATAAATGACAGTGTTACTGAACAGAAGACATCAAATTTCCAACATAACAGAGGTTGATATAAACATCAGATTAGAAGATACTGGGTGTCAGGTACAGGAACAGGTGCAATAGTCAATGGAAATAAGGTGATTGTGGATCTCATCTTTAAATTAGTTAGTGATAAGCTTAATAAAGACCAACCGAACCACTCAAGAATGCATCAGCTTTGGACATTGTAAATGTAAACATAGAGTTCTCATGTTTGTCATATGAACTCTGGTATGAGAATTGGTTTTGGTGCCAGGTCTGGTTCTGCTTCTAGTTTTGGTTCTGGTTCTGGTACCGGTACTGGCTCCATTGACAATAATGGCACCCAAATAGTTCTTAATACTGAATAATCTGAATGATAATCTGGGTTGTTCACAGGCAGTTGGTAGGATTAGGTCTTAGTGCAGGAGTCCTAAATGAATAATAAAAAAGGCCTGAGTAAGAGTTAAACAATTTAAGATGTGCACCATTAATCCTGCCATTACATTCACTGCACCCAACCCCCCAAATACCTCCCCCTACTCCACAGGTGGCACTACAGTGCTTTCTGCAATTATTCTTTTCACTGTTGTCCCTCAGATGCAACTGTTGTGTTCAGTTGTCTGCATTAATTCTGCCCACTGTTGCTCCCAGGTGCAATTGTTGTGTTCAACTGTCTGCATGTATTATGATCCAGAAGCAAATGATTTGATACCTTTTAATGGACCAACATAGATGTAACAAGAACAAAGTGCTCTAGCTTTCGGACCAACCAGTCCTTCTTCAGAAGCTCATGGCAGTTGTTTGGAAAATACAATACTTATAACAGCTAGATAATGCAGAGAAAAACAGAAAAAAATCCCCATTGGTTTAAAATACTCATTAAAAAAACAGATGATGTCAGACAAGTTTAACAGTACAATACTGCCCTCAGTCCGAATGAACCTTGGGTTCAGATGTTCCTGGTGCAAGACACATATAAGGAATCCTACTGCACATAAATTTAATTGACATAAGATAACACTGCAGAAGCAGATAACTCCCAAATCAAGCCATGAGTGCCACAGTCAGTATAAGGATGTGATTACTGAAAGGCAACCCCACCCAGCTTAAAGACAGACTGAGATAGTTATAGGGCTCATGAAATTACAATGTATGCATTAAAGACAAGAATTACCAGTAAAGTTGTCTAAAAACATCAGTGCTCACTGTGTGATGTAAAACCTAGCTGGACTTGCACACCCAGCTGTATTCTCAAGCTAAATAGAAGGCCCAAGAGATTACAAAAACCTCAGGACTATATACATGATAATTAAAATATAAATAGATAATATTAGTGTTAAGCAAAAACTCTAGTCGAGGAACCTCAAGGAGTTCAGACCATGCAGCCTGATATGTACTGATGTCAATATATACTGAGAATGTAGCAACTTCATGTACCACAAGTGTCTAGGGAATCTGAAAAGAGATAAAATGTAATTTATCTCCTCCTGTTCATACAAACAATACAACCTAACCCACCCACATCACAATAATGTGGGTGAGGGAGATACATAGCTAAACGAGATGTGTCTCTCTCTCTCTCCCCCCTCTCTCTCTCTCTCTCTCTCTCTCTCCCACAGACAGACCCACATACATACACACACACACACACACACACACACACACACACACACTCTCAATCCCTCTCCTAGTGAACCTATATTAACTTCAGTCGCTGTAATTGTTCCCCAAAGGAATGCAACTTGTCATGAAATCCTGAGTAAAGTACTATAATATAAGCCTAATGTAAAAAGATATGTGCAGGACCCCAAGCAAATGAGATCACACATCCCAATATGTACAGAGTTACAAAATTATATATAACAGTATAAGATAACACCTGTATGTACACTAGCAGGCTGGGTAATCTGAATATGGTGCAATGGAATCAATCCCCACCCCCCACCCCCACAGGCAAAGATAAAAGTAAGAAGAAATTCTTTATGTGTGTGAAATAAAAATAGTAACACATTATAACTCCATATAGCTAAATAGAGACTTACCTCAATGTGACAGCAAGCCCCACATCTGTTATATCACATACTACAGCGATACCCACACACATGCATACATACATGCATCCACATCTCACATATGCTGAAGTCCTATAATATGTCAGTTTGAAGAAGAAAAGGTCTGTGAATGTTAGTTTCTGTAGTGTCCATTAAGCCAATATCCAAGTTCATCCCATCTGCTACCATATTGAGATGTAAGATAACTTTAATCTCAAAAGCTCGCTCTCTGTTGTGTGTTTTGAGATTTCCTTTAAGACCATTACTGACATATCTGAGACTGAGTGGTCAGGCTGGGAGAAGTGATGCCCCACTGGTTTGTCAGTCTTCCTTGCTGTAATAGTATGTCTGTGTGAGTTCATCCTAGTGCGGAGCTGTTGGCGTGTCTCTCCTACATAACCTGTTTGTGGACATCTCTTGCACTGAATGAAATAAACAACATATCGTGACTTTGCATGTATAACTCCATGCACCTGGAATTGTCTGTTTTGAGATGTAACCACACAGTCTGAGGTAGAAATGAGCCTACAGGTCTTGCAGGGGCGTTGATTGCAGGGTCGTGTGCCATTGTGTGACATGGTATTCTGTTCCGTGAAAGTTTGCTCCTAATAATTAGGCTGGATAGATTTGGCGGTTGTTTAAAAGATAGTAGTGGAGTTCCTGAAAATACAATTAAGGGTGTCATCCTCACTAAATATTGGTGGAGATCTTTAATAATCTTATGCAGACGTTCAAGGTCTGGATGATATGTGACTACCAAGGGTATTCTTTCTGTAGCTGTCTTTTTCTTATATTGAAGTAGTTGTTGTCTTGGTACTTGCATTGCCCGTTCTGTTATCCTGTCAATTTCCTGGAAGAGTGTCCCTGCTCCATAAAGGTGTTTTTCAACATAGCCAAATGTGTATCTCTGTCATCCTCATTTGAACAAATACGTTGACAACGGAGGCTTGACTGTATATGACAGATTTTTTGTATGGTTAGGTGATTACTTTTCCTGTGCAGGTATCTCTGTCTGTCTGTTGGCTTCCTGTAAATACATGTATGTAAGGTTCCATCCTTAATGATGACTGTGGTGTCCAGAAAGTTAACCTTGGTGGTAGAGTACCCAAGGTAAGCTTTATAGTAGGGTGAGATTATTAAGTTTGTGATGAAAATCTTTGAGTGCATCTGTGCCTTCCGTCCAGATGATAAACAAATCATCAATGTAACGGAAATAAGCCAGTGGTTTGTGGGATACTGCCTTAAAAATCCTCCTCCAAGTCAGCCATAAAGAGGTTAGCATACTGTGGAGCCATTTTGGTGCCCATTGCTGTTCCTATAGTTTGAACATAATGTTTACCATTGAAGTTGAAGTTGTTATGTGTCAAAATGAATTCCATAAGTTCCCCACCACCCAGGGTTGATGTTTTGGTCAGGTCCTTTCTCATGTATGTATTTAAGGCATGCTGCAATGCCATCTGTGTGTGGAATATTAGTGTAGAGGGATGTTACATCCATTGTCACTAAATGGCATCAGGTGGTAAACCTTATAACCAGAAAGTACACGCAACAAGTGTGTAGTGTCCTGGATATAACTGCTCTTTCCATAACCAGCGGTTTCAAATGGTCTCTACAAACCCTGAGATCCCTCAGTCAGGGTACCATTACCAGAGACTATGGGTCTCCTGGATTGCCAGGTTTATGTATTTTAGGCAGCATGTAGAATGTCCCTGGCTTTGGTTCAGCAGGAATGAGGTGAACTAGTTTATTTTGGACATGGTCAGGAAAAGTTTTAATTAAGTCACATAGTTCATCTTTATATCTTGTAGTGGGTCACTCCAGTTCTCTGTAGTATGTAAGATCTGTTAGCTGTCTATTAGCTTCAGTAATATAATCCTTCTGTTTAAAATCACCACTGCAGAACCTTTATCAGCTTTTTGATGACAATGTTGTGGTTTGATTTCAGTGTCCCTATAGCTCGCCGCTCCAGTGGAGAGAGGTTATAATGGGTTTGTTTTGCCTGGTAAGGATCTGACCACTGACTTGTTGGCGGAAACAATTAATATAATTGTCTAGTTTTTGTTACGCCCACTTGAGGGGTAAAATCAGATTCCTTTTTCTTATCCATTACATTATTGTTGTTTGCACTGTCTTCACTACCAGTGATTTCTTCCTGCCATGAAAGAATTCTTTAAGTCTCAATCTACGGAAGTACTCTCTAGTTCACCACAAAACAGTATGTTATCCAGTGGTTTTGTTGGGCAGAAAGTGAGGCCTTTGAAAGTACATTCAGTTCTCCAGTAGTCAGTGTGTGGTTGGACAAATTAACAACTGAAAGGTGCCCATCAGTATTGTGTAGTTGTTCAGTGACTCCATTGTGTGCTTCATGGTTGTTAGGAAGTATGGTATGTTGAAGGGCATCTAATTTCCTATTTTTCACAAGCATGGCTTTTCTTAAGGTCCTTTAGTAGTTAATGTGTATCTCTCGCAAGATGTCTTGAATAGGTTCCTAGACACCCTTTCCAGAGTGGTTACAATTTCAGCAAACTTTGTTAAGAACAACTTTTGAGCATATGACATGTGAATCCTGTGATTTCTCAGTTTCTCAGAGGTCCTATGACAAAGTTGTTCTGCATAAATAGAATTGTTTGTATTTCTTAATGGATTCCAAATAGTAAGACCTTTAGGGATAATGTTTCTCCTCTTGCACTGGGTTAGAAAATAGATGTCACTGTCTAGCCGTGCCAATTTCTTCTTGATGTTATGTAACTGCCATATTGTATGCATGTATTATGGTCACTGTTGCCCCCCCCCCCAATGCAACTGCAGTGTTAACCTGCCTGCATTTAGTCTCTCCATTGCAGATCCTGCATCACAAATGACATTACAGTGTTGCACTATCTGCATTTATTCAGTCCCGTGTTCTCCGGTACAACTGTTGTGCTTAACTTTTAAACTGCATTTTTGTCTCTTAATCCGAACCCACCTCCCTTACCTAAATTGGTGCTGTGGTGTTTGGCTCTCTGCATTTGGGCAGAGTTACACCTTGGAAATGCTTATATTTGCTTTCACTGCAATCCCCATCTTTGAACCCTCCGAGCTGTATACCTTTTCTTCACTGCACTCCCCAACAGCTTACAAACTGCTCATACTAGATCAAACAGAGTTGCATTGGGTCCAATTTAGTCGATTAATTGATAAAATAATGACCTTTAGTGCAATAAGGAAGAAATGACTAAATGAATGAGAGCTGGATGACATTGTCCACCTAGGGACAAATGACCTGTTTAAGAAAGGGTTCTGAACAGTGCAGGAAGAGTTTGTGGAGTTGGGAGGCCTTAGACAAGTAGCATGCATGGTAACCTTCTTGGAGGTGCTGCCTGTCATGGCGTGGTAGGTTAGGTGCTCCACACCAGGGGATTCAATCAGTGGTTGAAAAACTGGTGCAGAGCTCAGGGATTTGGCTTCATTGGGGCTGGGAGTCCACCTGGAGTGATGCAGGCCTATACTGGTGCGATGATCTGCATCTGTCCAGGAGGGGAACCAGGATCCTATGTGATAGGTTTAAATGCTTTATTGGTGAGCATTTAAACTAGATAAGGGGGAAGGCACTGGAAAGGAGCAGGAAAATCATTGCCCCCACAAAATATCAGGGTAGTAAGTGAGGTAAACACCAAGATAGAGATGTCGATAGGGAGAAGGGCAGGGGTAAATGGAGAAAGTGACAAAGACAATAAGGACAGGGATGGGGCCAAAATGGGTAAGGCCATCAGGAAATGGAGGGTAATGAGTACCAATGCCCATAGTCTGGGCAACAAGCTCCCTGAACTGGTGGCCACGATGGAAGAGGGATGCCTGGATAATGTAGCAGTCACAGAAACATGGTACACAGAGAACTATGACTGGGATGTTAACATACCAGGGTACACAACCTACAGGAGAGACAGAGAGGGGAGAAGAGGGGGAGGAGTAGCTCTCATGTAAGGGAAGTGATAAAAGCAACTGAACAAAAGAGTAAACAGGAGGAAAGGTGGCACTGTGGGTCACCTTAGAGACTGAAATGGCACCACAGTCCCACAGGGTTGTATACAGACCCCATGTCAGGGAGGGAATGGACAAGGATATGATAGAAGGCATCTTTAGGATGGTAGAGAAAGGGGAGATATTGTTGATGGGAGACCTGAACATGCCAGATGTTAACTGGAGCACCTTTGCTGCAGCCACATCCAAGAGCAGGGTCATTCTCGATGCCCTACAGGTGGCATGCCTCAAGCAGCTAGTTTTGGAACCCACTCATGAGGGAGCAATCTTAGACCTTGTACTCTCAAATGGGGACAGTGAGAGAATCTCAGATCTAGAAGTGGGTAGCCATCTGGGAACAAGTGACCACCAAACAAACAGTGTGGTTCATGCTAAACTCAGCTACAGAGTCAAGCCTACAATCAAGGGGGTACTGGACTCAGGAGGGCTGACTTTGGCAAGATGGGAGAGTGCCTAGAAAAGCACCGCAAACAGGCTAGAATGACGGGTGAAGTAACAATGGAAAAACATCAAAACTGCCATCACAGAGTCAACAAGCCTTTGTGTCAAGCAAATAAACATATCAAAATAAAAGAAAAGCCACTATGGTTCTCAGAAGAGGTGGTGGGAAGGTCAGGAGAAAAAGATAGCATTCAGGAAGTACAAAGAAACAAAGAAGGAGCAGGACAGATAGCTGTACCAGTTAAGACAGAAGGAAGCAGGAGGAAGTCAGAATAGCAAAGGCCCAAACTGAGGAAAAGATTGCCAACTCAGCTAAGAAGGGGATAAAACCTTTATAGGTACATCAGGAGCATAGAAAGACAAAGGGAGGATAGTGAGGCTGAATAGAATGGACGGTGGTTGGGCAGAGAGGACAGTGAAAAGCAGGGATACTGAATTAATATTTCTACTCAGTAGTCACAAAAGAAGAGGAGGAGGGGAGATGCCTAATTCAATTAATAGAAGCACTCTGATAGGGGGTCGATCCCAGTCCTTTCACAGAAGAAAAGGTTTTGAAAGATCTCCTAAAACTGAAGGTGGACAAAGCAATGGGGCCTGTTGGAATTCACCCCAGAATTTCTAAAAGGATTAAGGGGAGAATTAGTGAAACCACTGACTACCCTTTTAACAAATCATGGGAGGATGGTGGTACCTGAGGACTGGAGGAAAGTTTGTGTGATTCCTCTTCACAAAGTGGGACCAAGACAGAGGCAGAAAACTACAGACCTGTCAGTTTGACCTCTGTGGTAAAGGAAGTGATGGAATGACTTCTGATGGAAAGGATTGTTGAGCACCTAAAGGCCAGTGGGGCACAGGATCCAAGGCAGCATGGGTTCACAGTAGGAAGGTCATGTCAGATGACTCTAATTGATTTCTTTGACTGGGTGACCAAAGTAGTAGACCAGGGAGGGGCTGTGAACATGGCCTACCTAGACTTTAGCAAGGCATTTGACACAGTCCCACACAAAAGATTAATGGTCAAATTAACCAGCCTGGGAGTGGGTCCCAGGGTGGTAGCCTGGGTAAAACGTTGGCTGGACAACAGGACACAGATGGTAATTATAAATGGACTCCACTCTGAAGAAAGAGGGGTTACTAGTTGGTTAACACAGAGTTCATTACTGGGTCCAGTCCTTTTTAATGTCTTTATAAGTGACATTGCAGAGGGACTGGAAGGAAAAGTATGCCTCTTTGCAGATGACACAAAGATCTGCAACAGGATTGATACACAAGGAGGCATGGAAAGGATGAGAAGGGATTTGGCAAGGTTGGAGGAATGGTCAGAAGTATGGCAGCTTGGATTCAATGCAAAGAAGTGCAAAATATTGCACCTGTGAAACAAAAACCCAGGGGAAGATTACACAATGGGGGGAGGGAGGTAGTAACAACAACAAAAAAGGAAAGGGACCTGGGGGTAATCATATCAGATGACCTTAAGGTTAGCAAGCAATGTGAGATGGCAGTAGGGAGGGCTGGGGGATGCTGGGATGTATAGGGAGAGGCATCACCAGGAGAAAACAGGAAGTTGTTATCCCTCTGTACAGACAGTTGGTGAGACCCCATCTGGAGTACTGTGTCCATTTCTGGAGACCCCATCTCCACATAGAGGCAGTCCAGAAGAGGGCAATTAAAATGGTGCAGGGTCTGCAAGAGAAGACATACAAGGAGGGACTAAAGGTGTTTAATATGTATACCCTTGAGGACAGGAGGGGGGGGGTCATGATAGAAACTTTTAAATACCTAAGAGGAATCAACAAAGTCCAAGAGGGTAGCATCTTTCAGAAAAAGAAATGTGCAAGAACAAGGGGCCACAATTTTAAGATAGATGGGGGGCAGTTCAGGGGCAATGTGATGGAGTATTTTTTCACAGAGAGGGTGGTGGACACATGGAACAGCCTTCCTGAGGAGGTTGTGGGGTCTAAAACTGTGAGAGAATTCAAGAATGCATGGGACAGACATGAGGCAGTTTTTGTGCTGGGTAGGAAGAAATAGGCTGTTGATTAACTAGGATCTGCAGCTTATCCTGTAGGTAGAGTAATGGGCAGACTAGGTGGGCCAAGCAGTCCTTATCTGCCATCAAAAGGCACTTTTACACACAGGTTTTTAAAATGAAATGAGCGTTACCTGTGGCGCTGTTGTACTCTGTTACATTTTTAGATCCCTCTACACCCCGTGAGTTTTCCGCAGCTCCCATGTCCATTTGTGTTTCTGCACCTCCACAGAACTTGCTGCTCTATTGCTGTTTGTGCACTGCTTCAGAATGGCTGTTTACACAGCCTGACAAAACAGAACACAACGGTGCAAATCGCAAAAAGCAGAGATTGCGGTTTGGATGAACGTTCGCCTATGGAACGAAACAGATGCACTTTACACACAAGGGATGTAGCGGAATGCTGTTTCCGTAACAGTTATTCCATTACACAAACCTGTGTACAAAAGCACCTAAAGTCTATGTTTCTATGTTTCTGTAAGAGAAAACTGAACATAGCAGATTCAAAGGACTCTACTAGACATCACAATAGACTCACAAACCCCTCCCCACTTGAATTTCCAGACCAAGCCATAGGGGTGCCAAAAGCCACTGGCACTCCTGCTGTGGGGCACAATGATAAGAACTCCAGTGCAGGACATCAGATTGATCATCCAGTTTCTCTGTCACAAAAGTTACCCAAATAGATGATAAAGAACCTGAAATGGCCTGACTTCAACCTAATTTGTATATCTGAATTGCACAGCTTGAACTATGAGACTTGACAGATGAGGGTATAACAAAGAATACATAGTTTTACTATGTGATTTCACAAATGTGGCTAGGCAAGAAATGAATTATTCCAGGGACAGACAATATGCACAGATAAAAAAACATGTTGGACTAATTAAGCACATCACAAGAAAAAAGAAAGAAAACACAACAAGCCAGACAGAAAGTTTAAACAGTAGACTTCTTAGATACTAATATCCCCATAGGGAATAATTTGTCTTACCAGTTAAAAGACAACATTACAGCCTTGACATCCTCCCAAAAGACAATAACACAACTCCAGAGAATAGTATTGCTGTTTAAATATAGCAGTTTATTAACCTTTTACAGCAGATTAACAAAGCAACTTTATAAACAAAATAAAATAAAAGATAAATCTAAATCTACATCTGCCTCAAAGGAACAAACACATCTAGATTTGTCCAAAGAGGCAGTCAAAAACAGTGTACTAAGCTCACTCAGAGATAAAGTCAAACCCTTCTTCATTCAGTTCATATTAGGCAATAATTCATACTATGCAGACATTTCCCAAATCAAAAATAATTTTACAGTTGCATAAACAGTTTTAATAACTATTACTCAGACATGTACTGTTTTCCAATCCAGTTAGGAAAGCTGTTGGAAAAAATTGGGTATCTTGTGAGACACCTTGATAAGTGATTCATTACTACACTTGAATGTAGCCCACAGGACAACCACTTACCTGCACTAATTGGGTGGGGGTCCCACAGCTAATCGAACCTCCATCCATCACAATTGTTCTCTTTATTTGTTTGACAGATCCTATAAACAAGTGTTAAGATACTGACAGACCAGGAATTAGTATTGTAATACAGGAATTCCAGAATTGCAAAATCACTTAGGGCAAAGGTATTTTCTACTGGTTGCAGCATCTTAGACATCAGTAGTAGGGATCTGTGTCTTAAAAGGGCAATTGCTATGTTTGGTAGTCCACCTTAGATACTAGTACTTATTGACTTAAAGCAGAGCCCGAATTCCTTCACTCCTTTTTCCTACTTTTACTGTTATTTTTCTTTCTTTAAGTTTTCCTACTGTTTCCTACATCTCCATCTTAGGGTAATCTGTATCAGAGGCCATAATGGAGTGGGGGGTATGCATGTTGAGGTGAAATACAGTAGCATACAGATTAGCAAAGGAGACTTGCTATAAAGAGTTGACCACCTCTGTGGCCTGCATGCAACTCTCACCAGTGGCCATACCAATTTCCTTACTGGCCATAAGGACAATGGTATGGTACAGCCAACCTCCACACCTGAAGACCCCTATAATAAAGATGACCACCACAGTAACCTTTGAAGTCATCTGCAACAAGTAGCCCCAGGATCAACTCCTCCATCTGGGTTAGCACCTTATCTGAATGGGACACTCCTGTGATTTGAGTCAACTGGATCTGGAAGGACACAAGAAAGATTCCTTCTATTAACATGAGGGGTGTCTAAATTGAACAAACCCATCCAGGCACAAGAGGCTTACATGGTTTGGTCGATAACATCTCAACTTTATTGAACAATTGGTAGCAAACTAAAGACAAGGACATCCAAACCTGTATGTACATAATGTCATCCCTTGTATCCACAACAATCCAAATAACAAACAGTACAGATGGGGGGGCAGCTACATGTTTCTGCCTCAGGAATTTTGGAGAGAGTATATATGGACTTTATAAGACTTTTGCCAACAGCCACCACCATCATCAATCATTGATTAAAGCCACTCATCCTAGACAAAAGTGTAACCTCCATTATTAAACCAAACAAGAGGCAGACATTTTGAACTTCTCTGAACAATTAACTACCTTCTTAGGAAGTAGTATAGTGTAGTGCTTAAGGGCACTGAGCTGCAAATCTGGAGACCTAGGTTTGAATCCCATCAGCCCACACTCGCATATTGTGTGACCTTGAGCAAGTCACTTTTTTTACTAGAAGAGACACACTAAGCTGAAAGCTTGTTTACCGTACAACCTGGGAGCACAAGGAAGTTAAGTAACTTGCTCAGGGTCACACAGAATGCAAGTTGGAGGCTGTGAGATTCAAACCCAGGTCTCCAAGTTTGTAACTCAGAGCCTTAAACCATTGCACTGTACTGCCTCCTAACTTCCTTCTGCTCTCAGGTCCCACATGGAAACAAGCTCCAGCTTAGTGTGCCTTTCCAGGTTAAACAATTTCCCTTTTCCCTTAAAGACATGGAGACTGCATGATAAATTGAACATTGTAGCTACTAGTGCATCATCAGGACAAACACTCACCTACCTGCATGCCATAGGTAGGAGCTCTGGTGGATGGAAGTCCAACTTGAAAAAATATATTTTAATCAAAATACCACCCAGCAACATCCATCCAGAAGATTGTAAATTCAAGGACAACAGTGATATTACATGAAGGACTTGAAATAGTTGTTACAATTGTACAATTGAAACCTGTGCCAAAATGTTAAATGTTTATTTGCAGGTGTACCTCTTATGCTATGTGTGGTTCATGTTTCCTTACGTTCATTGTATACAAGAAGTTGACATACAGCTCTCATAGGTAATAACACCGGCTGTTGAATCTATGCCTCCAATACACTTTTTCCAGATACTTAAATAAACTGTTGACATAAGATCATTTGGCTGTTAGCCCCATTTTATGATCTACCGTAGCCCAATAGTTGATATACAGTATATGATAAACTACCTTATCCAGTATAGTAGAAACATGTTTTACTGTATATAATTGTTGTGTTATATTATAGCATTGCTATTCTATTGTGATTATAGTACCATACTAATTCATTCTAATTATAATTATGATAATATTATAAAAAAGAAAACATAGAAATAACACTAAAAAACAAAATGGTTAAATAAAAAAATTAGGAGACTGCTCAAAAAGAAAAATAAACTATACAAGAAACAAAGACTGTCACCCATAGTAACATCAATTGAAATATATAAACAATATCAAAGGAACTATAAAAGAGAGATTAGGAAAGCTAGAAAGAAATTGGAAGTCAAATTGGCACAAAAAGTGAAAAAAAGATAACTTAAAAGAGTTATGCAGAAAACATAAATTCATTAAAGAAACCACAATCTCAGGTAGGCCCAATTATGCATGAATACAAAATTGTTAAGGATAATGCAGAGCTGGTAGAATTAATTCTATTTCGTGAAGTCTGCAACAAGGACTCATGACCACAGAACATTAACGAATACACACAGAATAATAACATATAAATTACTGAAGAAGAAATTAGGAGTAAAATTCAAACCCTAAAGAGAAATTCATCACCTGGACCAGACAAGACATCAGTTAAATCATGGCTGAACATATAACATTGCCATTAAAACTATTATTTGAGTAATCATTAAACACAGGAATGATCCCGCCAGAACGGAAATTAGCCCATGTTGTCCCTACAGTATCTTTAAAAAAGGGGAAACATCAAGACTTCAGAACTATAGACCTATTAGTCTTAACAGTGTATGTTGCAAAATACTAAACTCTATTAAGGATAGGCTATTTACTGTACTTGAAACATGTGACCTGGAACACCATTGTTTTAAAGATGGCGGAAATGGTACCACTAATCTACTTTGTTTTTATGAGAAGGTTAGTGCTACCCTAGACCAGAAAATTCCATGAGACATAATATATCTAGACTTCATAAAAGCTTTTGACCTCATACCACACACTGAGCCATTATAACAAAACTACAAAAACTGGATACCAGCACAGTTTATATAACATGGATAGGAGAAAGGCTCATGAACAGACTACAGAGGATGTTGGTAAATGGATATTTATCTGGAATAGGAGGTGTCTCCAGTGGGGTGCTGCAGGGGTCTGTCTTGGGACCAGCACTTCTTCAGATCTTTATAGCTGACCTAACATACAGTTTGGATAACTGGGTGTCGAAATACACAGACAACACCAAGATAGGTGGACCATCTATCACAGAAAAAGAAACAGCAGTCATTCAGAGAGACCTGGACAACATCATTAAATGGACAGATGATTGGGGAATTAAACTAAATTTGAGTGAGTGCAAAGTAATACACATGGGGAAGAAAAACAAATGCTCTAACTATTATATGCAAGGCATCAGTAGCGGATCCAGTATTTTACAATGGGGTGTCGGAGGTGTGCATACTTAATACGCAACTTTTGAAATTATTTTAATTTTTATATTATCTTTCCATTACATTTTTGACTGAAAATATAAATGTAATCTATTTTTTAATGTAGATTTTCTTACAATCAATATACTAGACTTCTCCAGCAAAGTGAAATGCAGCCGTAGCAAGGAAGTAAGTTACAATGGGGGATGCACCTGCACCCTTTAAAACCCCCTAGATCTGGTACTGCAAGGCATCCCCTTCCCAAAGCAAACAGTGAAAAGGACCAGAGTAGACATATCACTGGTGACTTTAATACTAATAAACAAACATCAGAGGCAATAAAAAAGGCAGCAAAAAAGAACTTGGGCAAGCAAGAGAAATATAACATCAAGGGATAGTAGAGTCATGGTACCCTTACTTAGGGTATATGTGCACCCCCACCGAGAGTTTGCATCCTAACTATAGAATCCATTTAAGAATTAGGAAATAAATACAATTGAAAAAGTCCAATGAAAATTCACAAAGTCAATTAATAGGCAAGCTGGTAAAAGATATGAAGAGAGGTTACATTCATTCAGTCTAATGTCACTTACCAATAGATGCATACAAACAGATGTATTACTCATGTTTGACATTATGCAGGATCCTATACTTCTTAATGAATTGAAAATCAAATTTAAAGAAGGGTCCATGGAGACTAGGGGTCATCCATTACAAATTATGGGACCAACATTTTTAAATAATTCAGGGAAGTATTTTAATACATCAGGATTAGTGAATGCATGGAACAGTTTGCCAGAAAAGGTTATGAATAGTAGACAAAAGAAGAATTTAAAAAGAAACTGGACATAGTTATATTAAATGGGGGCTACTTGAAGTATTTCTGAGACTTGGCCTATAGGAGCAACAATGGGCTCATGCCTTCCGGTTCCTGACAGCTCTTTGTATGAACCGTAGTATGAATAATTAATTGTGATTCTTACGGTGTTTACAATAAATATTATAATGCCTTTTAATGTTATATATATATATATATATATATATATATATAACAGTAAGTGATATTATGTACTACAATACCATTCAACTCATATTTTACTGAAATATTTTATATTTTGACTTTACTTTCCAATATTTCAATTTTACTACTTCCTGCCAGTAACATTTATGCTTTGATACCTTTGTCCTGTACTTAGTTATTAATCTAGACAGCCCCAAAAATGTGCTGTTTAAAAATTCTTGCTTGTAATCTGATTAACTATTCTCCTGCAGGGAAGGCATGCAGACTTTCCCCTTTCTTCTCCAAATGACAGTCGACCTTCCTAGGATTAAATGAAGTTATGCTGTTAACACCAGGGAATCAGCAACAGCAGAAATTATCTTTTAGAACTGTTTAACATTGCAATGGATAATATATTTTGGGGACAGTTTTAATGTTATTATTGTGATAAGAACCAAATGTAGTTGTCAGTTATACACCCACTTTATCAAACAGGACAAAAGCTATTGTATGACCTTTTTTAAACCTTTCTATAGATTGTACATTTATAAATTCCCCTATTGTACAATGCTGCTTGTGTTTTAAATTTGACTGTGACCTTAAAGCGTGGCATTTGAACATTCTCATTACTTCTATACCAATACCAGATACCAGCCATTCACCTCTGCATTCACTCATTGTAGCCCCTGTCTCCACAGGGACACATGGTCACATGAGGGGGGAATGTTACCAGGGAAGTCTTCACAAGGACATGGACTAGCTAAGCCAGAGCATGCAAAGGAAAATCTAACCAGAAAGGACATAAGAAGGGTTAAATCTGAGCATCCAAACGCTTCAGCCAGAACCAGCTAAAAAGTACCAAGTCCCAATATTCTGTATTCCTGCTATAAAGCAGAAAAAAAAACAGGTAGCTTACAGTTTGGCTTGTGTCAGCTAAAGATCATCTAATTGGGGAATTACATAATAACAAGTAGTATTTTTTCTAATCATATAACACCATCTATTCTATTATATGTAAATGCAAAATATTCTTAATCAGAAGACACCACCTATTCTAACCACAATAATTCTGTCTTAGCCACAAGATGAGATTACACCTCTCTATCAATGAGATGCTAAAAAAACCAACATGTTTTTCTTCCACTTATTCACTAGAAACTATGATACCGCTTTCTGCACAGCCACTAGTTGTAAATTCCATGCCCCCTTTGGGCAACTCCAGCCTGAAAAACTCTGAAACAAACTATAAATATCCTAGTTCTTTTGCAAGCAGATGAACACTCCAGGGCAAGCTTTGGAACATGGCTGCCATATGAGCATGTGAGTTAGTCTCAGTGGGTCTCAAATGGACATTTCTGAGGTGTCACAGAGCGAGGGTAAGAAATAAAATCAGTTCTTAGCTTCTACCATCTGACATTCTTACATGCAAAACTTTTTATAACCAGGTCAATTGGTCAATTTAGGTTAGACTTTTGGGGTAATACTTTGCTCTATGTTATATGTATTTAGGCTCAGACAGAAAAAGTATTTTGATGATAGAAATATTAAGTTGCAATGTGAGGGCTGTCTGTTAGGCTAACATATGAAGCAGGTGAGCAGGTTCATGTATTGTGGCCACTCATTCACTTTGACTTGCACCTCAGAATGTATGTCTGTAACAGCCAGGCAAATGACATGATTATTTTTTAGTATTGCTTTTAGGGATATCAAATAATTATTCTGCGTATTGCTTCTACTAGTTAAATGATAGGATATCCTTTATTATCTGCATTTTTGAGAATCTTGTCAATGAGAATTGAATGTGTTCCAGCCATGTTCTCTATAGTACACTGCCTGAGGGAACATAGGGCGTGGTGTGCCATCTGTTTTAGGTCTGGCCTTAACTTCTCTGTGCACCTAGTGGGATCTATATTGTTGTTTGAATGTGGCCATGTGCAAGGGTCCAGGTGCAGGCTGCATAATACTTCTTGTGTTCAGGCCTCTGGGACAGATGAATGAGTTTCTGCAGGAAGTCACGGAATTCATCACTGAGAGAGCATTGGAGTCACCCAGGTGGCTGTTCCTGTGTAATTTCAATGCTTATATCGATAAGGATTCAGTGCAATTTGGACATGACTTCCTTTAACTGATGACATTGCTGGGATTTGCACAAGCAATTGCTTCTGTGACCCACAGCCTCGGACATGCTCTGGACCTAGTATTCTCACTGGGGCTTGAGATTTGAGATCTCAAGATTGATCCGTTCATTTGGTCAGATCATAGCATGGTGCAGTTCTCATTTGGGCCTCCCCCATCAGCCCTTCCCCTGTCAAGTTGGTACCCCACCACCCTTTAATGGGATTGTCCCCAGAGGGCCTAATGGCAGTAATCGACTTCTTGTCAGTGAGTACTGCCTGTGCGGGCAGCTCAAGGGAAAGGGTGGCAGCCTATTATAGGGCTGTCACCTTGGTGCTCAACTCTGTCATGCCAGTCTATATATGACCTAGGTCTTTTCTCTTGAGGTCCCCCTGGTTTGATGTGGAGCACAAAGAAATGAAGACCAAAGGTCAGAGATTGGAACACTGTTGGCACAAACCATGGTCAGAGGAGGACAGGCTGGCTCTGAGAACTCACTAAGGTGAGTATCAGATGACAATCTCCCATAGGAAGACACGTTATCAGTCCAGAGAGATTGATGCAGGGAAGAACAGACTGGCTCAGCTCTTCTGGACTGTGGACAGGATAGTTCATCTGGTCTGCCTGCAGCTGGTTAGAGAAGTTTCAGCGGTGAAGTGCAAGGAGTTCACTCTGTTTTTCTCTCTGACAGAGTGTCCTCCATCAGGGCTGCCATTTCTTCAACCAGGCAATATCAGCCCAGCGGTGGTATGCTGAACATCTCTGAGTGCACTCCCCTTACCTACAGTGAGTTTAAACCCTTGAGGGTGGAAGAGGTCTGTGAAGTGATACTGAAGCTGCAGCCCACATATTGGTAACCCCGGACTTGGGCCCAGCCCGTCTTCTAGTGGGATGTGTGGAGTCTGTTGGCCTAGTGTTCACTGAGATAGTCTAGTGCTCACTTTCAGAGCTGCTATTTCCTGATGTTTTGAAAGAGGCACTGATAAAGCCCCTTCTGAAAAAAATATCTCTGGATCTGGACGTCTTGGCGAATTATAAACCAGTCTGTAATCTTCCCTTTCTGGGTAAGGTTATTGAGAAAATTGTGTTTCTGCAGCTCAAAGCACACCTCACAGCCTTTGACATCTATGAGCCCTCCAGTTGGGATTTAGGTCCAGACGTAGTATCAAGACTGCATTGGTCAAGGTGCATAATGATCTCCTCAGGGCTAGTAATAAAGGGGACCCGTCAATACTTTTTCTCCTCGATCTGTCATCAGCATTTGACACTGTGAACCATGTGGTATTGTTGGAATGCCTGAGGGGGGCTTTGTGGACTCACTGGCACTGTCATCAGCTGGTTTGAGTCCTTTCTCACAGGCAGGACTCAGAGGGTGGCAATGGGAAGTTTTTCCTGCCACCCTAAGCCCCTGCTTTGTAGAGCTCCACAAGGGTCTGTCTTCTCACCCATGTTATTCACTGTATACATACTTCCTCTGGATGAGATCATTAGATGTTACAGTGTGAAGTTTTTACTATGCAGATTATACATACTGTACAGGTCTTTATTGCCTGGGACATATGATGCAGTGGCGGTGCTAAATAAATGTCTGGCTGAGATCCAGGAGTAGATGTCCTCTAACTGGTTGAGGATCAACTCAGGTAAGATGGAGGTGCTGATGATCAAGTCTGGCTATCAGAGGGAGGTGGATGTTATAAGGGCTGAAACAGGCTCGATGCTTGGGATGGTTCCTCTTCTGGTATCTGCAAAGGTGAAAAATCTGAGTATGGAGGAGTCACGTGATGCCTTCTAGCTAGCAGTTGCATGATCGTCTCACTCCAGCATCTCCCATCTGTTACTGGTAGTTTTACCAGTCCTTTTCTGCCTCTACAGTCTTAATGCTACCTTATCTACCTCCTGATAGTCATCTGGTCATTGATTCGTCCCAGTTACTGGCTTCGATTTCTTGGGATGGACACTGAGATGAGACAGGCCTTACCTTTGCACACACTGCCTGCAACCCCAGAGAAGGGTAGCAAGAAAGCCAAAGTGCACAGGGCTTCCTCCACCCACACTGCTGTGCTGCCCTTGCAATCCTCACCATTATCGGAGAAACGGTTTTTGGCTGAAAGGCAGTCTTTAAGGGATCTTATGCAAACCTTCACAGCAGAGTTAAAAACCTTGAGAGGAGACCTAAATCTAACAACAAGGAGGGTGAGGGAAGCAGAAGCCCGAATTACTTCCATAGAAGGCTGGAGGGACAGAACTGATACACAGCTCGTATCTCTGAAACAGAAATTGGCTAAGATGAAAGGAAAGTTGGAAGACCTTGAAGGGAGAAGCAGGCACAACAACCTGTTCATTTTTGGATTGCCAGAAGAGGCTGAGACTTCCTTCCCAGTGCTATTCACTCAAAAGCTCCTGGAAAAACAGCGTGGCCCTCCCCTAACCATTCCGGCTACATTGTTGAGCAGGCACACTGCTCCCTGCATGCTAGGACACAACAAGGAGCGCCCCAGTCCCTGATAACCAAGTAGTTGAATTTTGGATAAGCAACATGTCTTTCAGAGATGTTGGGACCTAAAGGAGATCTCCCGGGAAGGCCAGTATCTTCGTATTTCACAGGACCTACCAGTCACAGTTAGACAGAAGAGGGCCACATTTCATCCAATGGTGACCAAGCTCTTGGCTGCATCTATTAAATTTTGGATGCTCTACCCTGCTAAATTACAGGTGTGCTGCAAAAATAGCTGGCATTCCTTTGAAAGTGTGGAACAAGCTACTGGGGAATTACATCGCCTGCTCCCTAACCTCTTCAGCACCCCCTGAACTGTCTCCTGCGTGTCCTGATCTAAAACAAGTTCACTGTATTACCTGAGGAGTGTGTATTGGTGATGCTACTTGGAGCCACATAGGTGAAACAAGTTACATTGTCTGGAGTTAGCAGAGGAGTGTGGGGACTCCCTACCTCCCCCATTTATTCTTATTTTATACTTTTTTTATTTTTTCTTCCAGTCTTGTGTGTCTACTTATCGAGTTCCTTATTCGTTGGTTTAATATATCCGTACTACTATGTTTGACTTTCTGTGCAATTGCTCAAATATCCTTTGGGGTAGACGGATGGAACCCACTTACAGGGGATGGAGATTATGACAATTGGTAAATCTTCATTTTGCTCTGAGCTTTTGTTTCAAACCAATCTGAGATGGCAGTCAGGGTTATGTTTTATACAAATGTGGGCCTTGGATATGGACTTTCTGAACTAACATTATTTAGGCACAAGGTGTGTTGTGGGTGATCCACTGGGTTGTCCCTCTGTTTTGACAATTGTTCTTCTTTACTTCACTGTTTGTATTCATGGGGCTAATGGGGGAGGGGGGACATGCTGTTTTTTTTTTTTTTTCAGCTGTATATCCAGGAGTAGCACACTAAGCTGAAAGCTTTTTACAGGTGCGCCCAGAGTGTTGGTGCGTTAAATGACCTGCTCAGGGTCACACAGTATGCAAGTGGAAGCTGTGGATTCAAACCCAGGTTCATTCGCTGGATGTCACCAGATTTGCAGCTCAGAGCCTTAACCACTGTGCTATACTGTTTCCCTAAGGTTTGCTTGCAAGGCTGACACAAACTGCAATGTGGGGGTTGTTTTTCTCCAAATAGTATGTGGATTGTTTGGCTATGTTACATGGGTGTTTTTTGAGGAGAGATTTCGGTTGGGGGGTGGTGGGTCTTGTGTTTATCATTTTTGGAGAGATTTCTTCGGTGAGTTGAGGCAATGTGGAAGCAGAGGGTGGGGGTGAAATATGGAGCAATTACTTATGCCTTGGATGGGGACAGAGTTACTAGGGAGCACTGTATAATACTCTCAGATAATCGTTATGGCTAATATTTTAAAGTTTGCATCATGGAATGTTATAGGGGCAAGGTCTCTACTCAAGAGGCATCAAATCCTTAAGCACTTGCAGCAGCTTCACTGCCAGATTACTTTCTTGCAAGAGACGCATTTATTAACTGCAGAGACAACTCTGCTCAGAAGACAGTTTATGGGGCAGACATATGGCGCAAGCTGTGCCTCTGCAAGCCGAGGAGTGGCCATTGTCATTTCCTGACAGGTCCGATTCCTACACCATCAGACTATTCCTGACAATAAGGGCAGATACTGTATGTCTTTATTAAAGGGTTACTGGACCATATTGAACTTATTCTAGGTTGTATATATGGTCCCAACCTAACAGACCCCTCTTTTTTCATGTACATTGTTGCCCAAGTCTCGAGGTTCCCTGGACTCCCCCTGATTATCAGAGGGGATTGGAATATCACTCCTACGCAGGATCTCGATAGATCTGGAGCCCAGAGAAAAGACTTATTCCCCAAACAGCGTTTTCTTAGAGACATGATCCAATCTCAAGGGCTATGCAACCCATGGTGGCTTCTGCATCCACAGGATCATGTATTTACCTATTACTCTCTAGCCCATGGTCCCTACTCTAGATTGGATTGTATCCTTCTCAGCTCTTCTCTTTCCCGGGATAGTCAAGGGAGAAATTGGCCCTCATGTCCTTTCTGACCACTCCTTGGTGTGGCTCACACCTGTCCTCCCTTCCAATAAAGAGAAGGACATGATCTGGAAATTTAATAGACAGTTATTACCTGACAAATCCCTGATAGATTGGATCAAAGACCAAATCCCCCTATTTAATCAGCAAAACTTGGGTTCTGTTGCATGAGTGGATCTGGAGTGGGCTGCCTGCAAATGCTATATCGGGGGGAAATCATCTGCCTGGCATCTAAACATAAAAAAATCCAAGTTGCTTTAGTGAATGATCTCCTCCAGCAGATTACGGCTATTGAAAATACATTGTCCCCTCACTCTGCAGAAGATGTGCCCCAGGAATTAACTATTCTGTATGATTAGAGGTACAAATTTAAATTCTGCCAGTGAAGTGACTGCTGAAGAGGGCACTGCACATTGCCACTCCACTACGCTGAGTGGGCAATGCAGTGCTCATCTTAATCTTTGTCATTACCACTTCATGTTACGGTGCAGAATGACTCCATAAAGTAAGGTGAAGTCATTGTTTTCTAATGGACTTTGCCATGCTCTTTAGCCATCACAGGCAGGAAAAGGAAGAAAGTGAGTCATACAAGCAAACACTTTCACTTTCTCCTGTGCAGACAGAGACAGAGAGAGAAGAGTGTGTTGTTTTGTCACTGCTGAGACTTGGATATCAGAGCGAGGAAGAGATTTAAACTTTGATTTAGACCCAACAGCTTTTTTAAAAGCTACATTTTTGTGTCTTTTCTGTACTCTTTTTTACTTAATTTGTTCTTTCTGTAAATTTGTTTTTCTTACCTTTATAAGTAGTTAGTTGTTTGCCTGTGTCTGTGTGACTGTGTGTGTGTTGTGTAACAGTGTGAGTAGTCATTGCTCAGACTGTAGGAGCACAGTAGGAGAGATGGACCAGGGTGAGGGAATGTCTGGGGCAGGGGCAACTCTGGGAGAGCGTGGTACTGGTAGGCATCGTACCATGCGCATGCATGGTGGGCATGGCCACTGGTTCCTGTTGGACCAATCGAACATTCTGAGTGCCCCCATCCAGAAGTAGGACCAACACTGCCTTCTGACTCTGAGGCAGTTGTATCACCACCATCATGTCCAGCAACAGGTCCTCTGAGCAGGATGTACCTGTGCCCCTGGGCCCAGGTGTGGATCCCATCCCTGCTGAGCACTGTGACCAGCCAGCTGCCAGTTCATCTGGCCTTCCCCTGCCTGTGCCTGGTCCTCCCCACACTTCCATTGTTTGGCAGTTTTTTGACTGTGTCAAGGTGGACAGCAGCATGGTCAGGTGCTGTCTGTGTGAGGTGGAGGTATGCCGTGGCCCCCGGGGGACTCTACTGGGGACTGGGGGCCTGTGCACCAATGTGCTCAATCACAACCACTTGGAGTGGCAGGCTGCCACAGAACGGGCCATGCCTGCACCTGCTGGCCCTTCTGTGGCAGAAGGTACAGCTGTGCATGGCGGTGGCCCTAAGAAGATGTGGGCCAGAGAAGCATCTGCTGTTCCACCAACACTCCCACCACCACCACCAGCAGGTCAGCCTGTAGAACATGTGGACCACAGAGAGCTGCATATACCACAGGCTGACTTGGCAGTTCTCTGGAGTGCTGTCAAGAGAACAATGAGAGGGTGAGTGCTGTCGAGCAGTAGCTGGATTGCATAAAGGGACATCAGTTGAAAATTATGTCCATGCTGAAACTGCAGCTGGATCACCATGGGATCCTGGTTAGTTTTTTCCTCACACCATGTGCCCCGACAACTTCCTTGTTGTGTTATAAAATGTATTCCTCTGCCATCCCTGACCCTTGTATGTAATTGCTTATTTTTGTTGTCTTCCATATGCGTGACATTTTGTATTCTGCCCCTTTCCTTCTGATAAGTGTGTGTGTGTGTGTGTGTGCACTGTTTGGTGCCTCATTAATGTTTACTTTCTGTCACAGAGTGTTTGTGGAAAGATACTGAGCAGTGCAAGTGCACTGTGCTAAACTGCATGTGTGCAGTCAGTCTTCTTTACTGTGTGTGTATGTACTGCAGACACTGTCCAACATCTTGCAAACATATATATGCTAATTGCTGTCTGACTTGTTGCTGTGTTTATGGTATAAAGAATAAAGATAAGAATATGTAACATATATTTTGTTAGAGATCATAGCAACCAAAATCCTGCTTTTCAACAAACCGTATCTAATAGACATGAAGTATTGCTGATGCACCCAAAATATTTCACAGTGTACAGACATCGTAAAGTCAGAAAATATATAAGGTCCAGTTCATTACCACCACACTGTACTACCACATTCCTTCTTTTCATCATTTGTTCTAGAATATGTCTTTCTAGTTTACATTGGCAGTGTCAGTTTTTCAGCAAGTTGATGTACACGATAGCACAACACAGCGCCAATGGTAGCACAGTGTGGTGGCAGTGGACTGCAGGAACTGTTATATATTCTGACTTGAACATGTCTGTATACTATAAAATATTTTGGTTGCCTCAGCAAAATTTTGTGTCTGTTGGGTATGGTTTGTTTAAAAGTATGATTTTTTGTGCTATTAACTCCGCAAAGTCATGTGTGCACCGTGTCTGTGTGACAAGTGATTGAGGTGCACACTGGCCCAAGACCTCTGAAAACATATCATATGAGATTGTCTGCTGCCACTGATGGTACAAATAAAATATACAATATATATTCTTATTGTTATTCTTTCTACCATCACCAGAATGCAACAAGTCAGCATCAGCATATATATATATATATATATATATATGTTTTCAACTGACACCGGACAGTATCTGCAACACAGGAAAGATGGACTGCACACATGTAGTTTAGCACAGTATAATTGCAGTGCTTAGTCCTGCTTTTTGACAAATACTTCAAGATAGCATGACAGAAAGTAAACATTACTGAGGCTCCAAAAATATTTACCAGACTCACCAGAATTCCCAATCCCAAAATGCAACTGTCTTGTGTGCAGAAAATTCACACGTTGACAGTAGGGCTATTGTCGATGCCCTACAGATGGCATGCTGCCTGAGACAGTTAGTTTTGGAACCCACTTGTGAGGGAGCAGTCTTAGACCTCAGATCTCAAATGGGGACATTGAGAGGATCTCAGATCTAGAAGTGGGTTGCCATCTTGGAACAAGTGACCATCAAACAGTGTGGTTCACGATAAACTCAGCTACAGAGTCAAGCCATACAAAGTGAGGGTACTGGACTTGAGGAGGCTGACTTTGGCAGATGGGAGTCCTTAGAAAACACTAGCAAACAGGCTAGAATGAGGGTAGAGCAACAATGGAGAAACGTCAAAACTGCCATCACAGAGGCAACACGCCTGTGTCAAGCAAATAAACAAATCAAAATGAAAGAAAAAGCCACTATGTTTCTCAAAAGATGTGGTGGGAAAGTCAGGAGAAAAGATAGCATTCAGGAAGTATAAGAAACAGAAGGAGCAGGACAGAGAGCTGTACCAGTTAAGGTAGAAGGAAGCGGGTGGGGAGTCAGAATAGCAAAGGCCCAAACTGAGGAAAAATAGCCAACTTGTTAAGAAGGGAATAAAACCTTTATAGGTACATCAGGAAGCATAGAAAGACAAGGGAGGGATAGTGAGGCTGAATAGAATGGATGGTGAGTGGGCAGAAAGGACAGTGAAAAGCAAGTATTCACTAAAGAAGAGGAGGGAGGTGCCTAATCCAATTAACAGAAGCATTCTTGATAAGGGGTTGATTACAGTCCTTTCACAGAAGAAAGGGTTCTGAAAGAACTCCTAAAACTGAAGGTGGACAAAGCAATGGGGCCTGATGGAATTCACCCAGAATTCTAAAAAGAATTAAGGAGAACTAGTGAAACCACTGACTACTTTTTAACAAATCATGGGAGGATGGTGAGGTACCTGAGGACTGGAGGAAGGTGGATGTGATTCCCTTCACAAAAGCGGACTAGGCAGAGACAGGAAACTACAAACCTGTCAGTTTGGCCTCTGTGGTAGGGAAAGTGATGGAATCACTTCTGAAGGAAAGAATTGTTGAGTACCTAGAGGCCAGTGGGGCACATATCCCAAGGCAGCATGGGTTCACAGCAGGAAGGTCATGTCAGTTGAATCTAATTGATTTATTTGACTGGGTGACCAAAGTAGTAGACCAAGGAGGGGCTGTGGACATGGCCTACCTAGACTTTAGCAAGGCATTTGTCACAGTCCCACACAAAAGATTAATAGTCAAATTAACCAGCCTGGGAGTGGGTCCCAGGGTGGTAGCATGGGTAAAACATTGGCTGGACAACAGGACACAGAAGGTAATTGTAAATGGAGTCCACTCTGAAGAAAAAGGGTTACTAGTGGGGTACTGCGGGTTCAGTACTGGTCCAGCAGTTTTAATGTCTTTATAAGTGATATTGCAGAGGGACTGAAGGAGAAGTATGCTCTTTGCAGATGACACAAAGATCTGCAACAGGGTTGATACACAAGGAGGCATGGAAATGATGAGAAGGGACTTGGCAAGGTTGGAGGAATGGTCAGAAGTATGTCAGCTTGGATTCAATGCAAAGAAGTGCAAAATAATGCACCTGGGAAATAAAAACCCAGGGGAAGATCACACAATGGGGGGAGGTAGTAACAACAACAGGAATGGAAAGGGACCAGCGGATAATCATATCAGATGACTTTAAGGTTGGCAAGCAATGTGAGAAGGCAGTTTGGAGGGCTGCGGGGGATACTGGGACGTATAGGGAGAGGCATCACCAGCAGAAAACAGGAAGTTGTTATCCCTCTGTGGAGACAGTTGGTGAAACCCATCTGGAGTACTGTGTCCAGTTTTGGAGACCCCATCTCTGCAACGACATCGACAGGACAGAGGCAGTCAAGAGAAGGGCAACTAATGTAAAATGGTGCACGGTCTGCAAGAGAAGCTTACACGAGGAGAGACTAAAGGAGCTTTATATGTATACCCTTGAGGAAAGGAGGGAGAGGGGGGACATGATAGAAACTTTTAAGTACCTCAGTGGAATCAACAAAGTCCAAGAGAGCAGCATCTTTCAGGAAAAGAGATGTGCAAGGACAAGGGAACACAATTTAAAGATAGACAGGGGGAAGTTCAGGGCAATGTGAGGAAGTATTTTTTCACAGAGAGGGTGGTGGACACATGGAACAGCCTTCCTGAGGAGGTTGTTGGGTCTAAAACTGTGGGAGAATTCAAGAATAGATGGGACAGACATAAGGCAATTCTTGTGGGGGGTAAGAAGAAATAGGCTGTTGGTTAATTAGGATCTGCAGCTTATTCTGTAGGTAGGGAATTGGGCAGACTAGGTGGGCCAAGCGGTCCTTATCTGCTGTCAAAGTCTATGTTTCTATGTTTCTATGTAAGTGAAATGAGAGCGTAACATGAAATGCAAAGTGTCCCAGAATTAACAGCGCCCTCAGTTATGCACGCAGTGGTCACACAGAGTCCCCAGATTTTTTCTGCATCCCCAAAATGCATCTGTCCTGTGTCCACAAAATTGACAAATTGTAATGAAGTGAAATGAGAGCATAACATGAAATGCAAAGTCTCCCAGAATTAATGGCGCACCCAGTCATGTGAGCAGTACTCACACACAGTCCCCAGAATTATTGTGCATCCCCACAATGCAACTGTTTTGTGTCCAGAAAATTCACACATGCTGACAAAGTGAAATGAGAGCATAACATGAAATGCAAAGTGTCCCAGAATTAATGGCGCACTCAGTCATGAGTGCAGTGGTCACACACATAGTCACCAGAATTAATGTGCATCCCTAAAATGCTACTGTCTTGTGTCCAGAAAATTCCCCAGTGCTGACGAAATGCTACTGTCTTTTGTCCAGAAAATTCCCCAGTGCTGACGAATGAAATGAGAGTGTAACAAGAAATGCAGTCTCCCAGAATTAATGGTGCACTGCAAATGCGGACAGATTAAGATTGCGCGCACTCAAGGGATGAATACGAAAAGGTACAGCAACACCTAACCAGTACTCACAAGTCACAAATTCAAATCTGGAAAGGAATACATTTTGCCAGTTGGGGGATTAGTGCATGGCAGTAACAATCCACTACCTGCAAAGATACCACAAAGCAGTATAAAAAATTAATGCAGGTGCGGTGGATAGCAGATTCACGCTGCTGCAAGTAGTCTGTGGCACAATAAAAGGTGTCTGATTTAAAGGCACGCATCGCACACACACACTCCAAATAATGCATAGCAAATTGAAAACTTTTAGTAATATAACCAAATGTTTTAAACAAATTATACACTGCTGCACCACAACAATCAGCAAAAAAAAGTCAAGAATTACTGAACATATTACTGTGTGTACATTAACACAGTTATAAAAGAAAAATATAACCAAAACAGAAAGACTGCCTTTTTCTCCCAGTTAATGTACCTACAAAACAAATAAATCCCTCCCCAAAGCACACTTCACAATACACAGACTGACTGTTCTAAATTTACATTCAAAATCCACACACAGCAATAAACACTCAATGATATGAGCACAAAAGGGTTTCCTACAATCGATGTACTAAATTTTGAGCAAAAAAAAAAAAATGACTCAAAAGGGTATTTTAAACAGCTTTTAGAGGTTTTGAATTGCAGAGCTCTGAGAGCAAACCGTCTCCTGCTACCACTACACAAACACTACCCAGGCCAGAACTGAGGCTGTGCAGAACAATCTAGAGCCCATGTGACCAGCAATCCCATGATTCACTGCAGAATTTCATTTGGAGCTCAATTACAAGGCGAAGTGAGGTGAATTACATTGATTTCAATGTACTTCACCGTAAAATTGGTGGAGAAGTAGTTTGGGGAAGGTGGAATAATGCGAAGTCATTGGTTGCAATGGACTTCAAGTTCCTCATTATGAAGCTAAATACTCCGCTTCACATTGTACAGTACTCCACAGATTTTGCGTTACTCCATAAATCAATTCATGGAGTGAATTGGGGCCATTTTGCCCAACACTACTTACAGTACTGTAACTCACATGCTGTACAGGAGGGAACACAAATGCCTATGGCTGTACTTCCTGATGAGCTGTAGCACAAAACTCCCCGACTTAAAACACTTATTAATGAATACAATGGTGGAGTGGTGAAGCATGAGAGATACTACAAAACAGGCATTCAGTACATTCAAGTAACTAGTGAACAAATTAATGTTGTGATTCGTGACATGATCGTGAATTGTGATTTGTGACTGCATTTGTGACCGTGATGATGAAGAACGTGATTCGGTGTCAATGGTGTGAGATAACCAAATGGAACTGTATTGGGAACGCAAATGCCTATGGCTGTATTTTCCAGATGAGCTGTAGCACAAAACTTCCCAACTTAAAAACACTTATTAATGAGTACAATGGTCGGGTGAAGTCTGGAGAGATACTACAAAAAAAGGCTTAAAATACATTCAAGTAACTAGTAAAAAAATTTATGTTGTGATTAGTGACATGATCGTGAATCATGATTTGTGACTGCTTTTGTGACCATGATGATGAAGAATATGATTCAGTGTCGACAGTTTGAGATAACCAATATAGAACTGTATTGAGAATGTGAATGCCTACGGCTGTACTTCCCTGATGAGCTGTACAAAACTCCCCAGACTTAACACTTATTAATGAGTACAATGGTGGGGTGGTAAAGCCTGGAGATACTACAAAACAGAGTAACAATACATCCAAGTAACTAGTAAAAAATCAATGTTGTGATTCATGACATGATTGTGAATCGTGATTTGTGACTGCATTTGTGACCGTGATGATGAAGAGCGTGATTTGGTGTCGACGGTTTAAGATAACCAATATGGAACGGTATTGGGACTCGCGAATGCCTATGGATATACTTCCCGATGAGCAGTGGCACACAACTCCCCAACTTAAAAATACTTATTGAGTACAATGGTGGGTGGTGAAGCCTGAGATACTACAAAACAGGCTTACAATACATCCAAGTAACTAGTAAAAATTAATGTGATTCATGACGTGATCGTGAATCATGATTTGTGACTGCATATGTGACCGTGATGATGAAGAACGTGATTTGTATCACAAGTGACTTGTGAACATGATGGTGGTCCTGACTTAAAAATGCATATTAATGAGTACAATGTTCATGCAGAATTATGCACCACACCAGTCCAGTTCTCTGAAGGGAAGCCAAAGAAACAACTGTGACTTAAGTTACAGATGGAGATTGGGCCCTAAAGAGATGCAAATGCACAGACAGATTAAGATTGCGCTGTGCACTGAAGAGATGCAGATGCAAAGGCACAACACCTAACCAGTGCTCCCCATCAGAAATTCAAATCTGGGAAAGAATACCTTTGCCAGTTGCGGCGGACGGGGGCAGTGTACTGCATTGCTACAGTAACAGTGACTAGTACTAGTACCAGTAGAGATACCACAAAGAAGTACAAAAATCAGACAGCTGCAGTGGATAGCAGGTTCACATTGCTGAAATTACTATGTGACACAATAAAAGGTGTCTGATTTGATGACACGCGTCACGCACATATTCACACACACACACACACACACACACACTAAGTAATGTGTAGCAAATTGAAAACTTCAGTAATATAACCACATATTTTAAACAAACTAAAATTGTGAACTGTTGCACCAGAACAATCAGCAAAAAATGGCAAGAAATATTGGAAATATTACTGTGTGTACAGTAATACAGTTATACAAGAAAAATATCACCAAAACAGAAAGAACTGTCTTTTCTCCAAGTTAATCAACCTACACCACCGATACGCCCATCTACCAAAGCATTTCCACTGTCTCTCAGTACACAGACTGAATGTTGTACATTAACATTCAAAGTCCATACACAAACACAACATAAGGATATGAACACAGGAGGGTTTCTATAATCGATGAGCTAGAGTTTCAGCAAAAAAAAATACTAAAAAGGCTTTTTAATAGCTTTTTAGAAGGTTTGAATCACAGTGAGCTCTCAGAGCAGACTGTCTCCACAGCTCACACAACTACCCTGAACTGAGGCTGTGCAGAACAGTCTAGAGCCCATGTGACCTGAAATCCTATGAATCACTACAAAATTCACCTTTGGAGCTTAAAACAAGATGAAGTGAAGTGAAGTACATTGTTTTCAATGTGCTTCACCTTATGAATTGGTGGAGTACTGGTCTGGAGGGTGGAGTAATGCAAAGTCATTGTTTCAATGGACTTCATGTTATCCATTATAACACAAGTACTCTGCATCGCGTTGCGAAACACTCCGTGGTTGCTTTCGCCATTGATTCATTTTGCAGAGCAAATTGGGGCCACTTTGCCGATCTCTATTCAGGATAAATATTCAGCCCTGTTAAAAGGGAAGGCAGAATATGCTCTTTTAAAAACTAAGGCAAAATATATTGATGAGGGTGACAAGGCTGGTTGCTTATTGGCTCAGATTAAAGCAAGTGGAGTCCTCCCAGTTGGTAACTACTATTAGAGCCAGGGATGGGTCCATATTACCCTGCCCCTGAGAAACTGCACAGGAATTTGCCACTTTTTATGGCAAACTATATGTCTCTCGCTCACCTATCAAGTCCCAGTCTGACCTTGCCCTCTGTCTGCAGCAGTGTGACCTTCCCCATTTAACTCAGATGAACAGCCCTGCTTTCTCGGACCATCTCTGCACTGCAGATCTGCCAGGCCATAATCAGTTTGTCGCTGGACAAGTCCCTAGACCAAGATGAATTCACCCCCAATTTCTATAAAGTTTTTGTAGAGCAATTGCTGCCTCACTGTCTCATTTTTGCCTACATCCGTGAACATGGTATCTCAGATTCTGGCCTTTGGAAGCCCTTATTGTGGTACTCTTAAAGCCTGATAAATCCCAGAATCTGTGGTCAATTATCAACCTATTTCCTTAATTAACTGTGACATTTAAATTTTGGCCAAAATTCTGGCTACCAGGGTGCTACAAGTGTGGGAAGTTCTGCTGACTCAGGAGCAAGTGGGATTTGTACCCAATGGGCCCTTTCTGGACCAATTCCAGAAAATTGTTGCATATCCTCGCCATGTCCAGGGAAGCTCAGACTCTTATGGCCTTGGTTTCCCTGGATGCGGAAAAGGCTTTTGACAGAGTGGATTGATCCTTCCTGTACATGACTCTTGAGGCTTCGGTTTTCTGCAGGACTTTATCAGGTGGGTATGGGTATTGTACTCCTCCCCATCTGTGAAAGTCTACTGTAATGGAATATATTTACTTCCATTCATCTTGGGTCTGGTACATGACAGGGACACCCGCTTTCACCCCTTCTCTTCAACTTATATTTGGAGCCTCTACTTCGGAAACTTCATATGTCCTCAGAGGTGACCGGTATCCCGATAGGTCCGCATGTCTTCCTGATGTCTGTATATGCAGACGATATTTTGTTCCATCTTACCCACTTAGATACCTCTCTCCCAGCAGCATTATGAATTATTCAAGAATATGGTACCTTTTCCCATTATAAGCTTAATCTCAGCAAAACTGAAGTCTTCCCACTCTCGCTCACGGTTAGCAAGCAGAAGGTGATATCTCTGGGTATGATTTGGTCACCGCAATCGCTCAGGTATTTGTGGTTGTGCCTAGCTAAAGACCCCTCTCTCATGCGCAAGCTTAATCTGGAGGACCTGATCCACTGGATACAACAGGACCTACATCGCTGGCAGACTCTCCCCCTTTCACTCTGGGGCCGTATTTGGGTTATTAAAATAAATGTGCTCCCAAGAATGTTTTACCCCTTTCATATGTCGAACTTTTGGATACCACTGCAGTGGTTTCAGAAATTACACAGAATTATCACAATATTTATTTGGCAAGACAAAGACCCTAGGATGGGATACAAAAACTGGCAGCTTCAAAATGTATGGGAGGTATTAAACTCCCTCACTTTCTGATTTATTACTTCTCCAGCCACTTTACCAAGTTACAGTATTTCAGTGGTTTCTTCCCACATCTATTGACCCCTCATTCGGCTATAGGCCCCCCCTGGCTGGATCTGGAAATTAACCTGCTGCATCAATATGGCCTTGATTTACCTTCCTTGTGATACGTTCCGTGGTCTAAACTCCCTACAGGGGTTAAGGACTCAGTTGTCAGAATCTCGCTTAAAGTTTATTCACAGTTTTGGGCCCTGGTAAAGTCTCACATCTCAAAGGACATATCCCAACCTATTTTACAGAACTTGAATTTCACAACTGGAGGGCGCCCAAACAAAATGGGCTGGCTCCCTCTTCCCGAGTCCTTCCTGGTTAGAGACCTGCTGGATTCTGGTGTTTTAAAGTCCTCAGATGCATTACTCCAGTAATTAGGCTTAAATCAGAAATATATCTTCAAGGTATTCCAATTACGATGTGTTAATACAATGGTTTAGCCAGGGGACTTGGACTGTGGATTTTTCTGCCTTTTTCTCTTAAATTCTCTCCCTTGCCTCTCAGAAACATGCTGTATCCTCCTTGTATAAGGTGCTCTTCTTTCGATATGCCCCTGAAATTGATGGCACCTCTCCGTATTGGGGTCAAGTTTTTACCCTTTCTCCACAACAGTGGACGGGTATATGGAAAAGTACCTACCGCTATGTGGGTCAGGACATACTGCGTCTCATGCAGTTTAACATTCTCAGTAATTTGTACTATACCCCACAGAAGCTAGCACAAATGGGTTGGTTACAATCCTCCAGTTGAAATATGTGTAGAGGGTAGGAGGGCTCCCTTCTGCATATTTCCTGGTCCTGTCCCAAGATAGCTCCTCTCTGGAAGTTACTGTAATAGAGCACTGGTCTGATCCTTTGTTAGGTATACAGGGACTGTTTACCCTAGAGATCTGTATACTGGGGGACTTGGCCTCTATTCCAGTATTAGAACATAGATATATCATGGCACTAATTTCTCACTCTTTAAAAAAAATAGCCCTTAGAGATTGGCTAGACCAAGATATGATTTCTTATAATGAATGGTTGCAAGAGTTATTATCTAATACGCAAGCAGAGTCCATAATGGCCTGCCTACATCTACATCCACAGAGTTATGATAGGAAGGGGAGCAAATTGTATACTCTATACTGGTGGTAATATGGAAACATGGACTCAACTTGGACTTCTGGTAACCTTACTCGATAACATAAACTTTCTCTGATTTGTCTGACACGTTGTGTATGGGATAGCTTGACTATTAAGCTCTCTTACTGTATTATTCAAGGTTGTTGCTCAGGTGGGAGGGTGGGATGGGATGATGCTTGGGGGGAGGGAGGTATGGTGTGGGTGGTTTATGGGGGGGGGTATATCTGCTTACTATTGTTATATCATCTCTATGTCATGATGCCCTGTTTATATAATCAATAAAGTATATTAAACTAAAAAACAAATCTGAGTGTGATCCTAGACAGCAGATTGATACTTGAGACTCAGGTGTCATCTGTTGTCCAGATTGTTTTTTTTACTATTTTAAGAATATCTCCTGGAATAAAACCTTAATCCCTCCAGGCAACCTACCATCACTAGTGCACGCATTCATGATGTCCAGACTCAATTACTGCAACACTCTATATCTGGAGCTCAATGGAGGTGTCCTGCTCCACCTAAAGCTATTTTTTTTGGTCCCGTCCCCCTCTCCCGTAGGGGATCGGTCCCTACCCCACATGCCACTCCCCAAGGACCAGGCTTACCCTCCTGGGTGGAGCCACTAGACGGCACCCCTCCTCATGGACAATGGTCTCAAGTCCTGGCTTACACCCCTGGTGGGCCACTGGAGCAGGACAGCCTCCAAGCAGACCACGGATCACAGTGGGAGGTCGGCAGGCAGGGCATCAGGATTGGGGATGGATTTTTGTAGCTGTTGTGGAGATCCTGGGGGAGGAGATGTGCAATTATGGCCAACGACACCCCACCCCCATACGTGAGACACCAGCAGTGGTGGTAACCCTAATCTCACCAGAGGTCCACACAGTGCCGACACTCTTCACCATCCCCAGCAGAAGGAGACCAGTCCTTGGGATGCTCAGTCCTTCTCCTCTGGCCAGCCCTCTGACTCTCAAGTCTGTCTCTGAACCTGGGATGTTGGCACCGCAAGGATGCGCGCAAGCCGCTGCACCAGCAGGCCAGCTCACCACCCATAGCTGTTGCAGAATGTGGTGCAAGGTTTCTGATGGGTCTCCCAAGGTTCTGTTACATGACCTTGTTCTGTGTGGCCTTAACTGGCTGCCAGTAAGATGGAGGCTTTTCTACATGATTGGTTTACTCACCTACAATGCCATATATAGTTCTGGTCCAGGCTAACTGCAAGACCTCCTGACTCCTGCCTGACCCCTATGCTCTACCTGTTCTGCTGAGGAGGGCCTCCTAGAGGTTCATAGGGCCTGGCTAAATGCTTCTGGTGATTGTGCCTTTCAGGTGGTGGTACCAGTCCTGTGGGACTGCATCCCAGGTCCTTGATGGAGGCCCTTAGGTGGAAGTCTTCAAACGGGGTATGAAGAAGCACCTTTTTAGAGAATCCTTCAGGGCATAGCATACTGTCCTTTTCTTTGTTAATTTTATTGCTGATGGCTTTTATGTTATGCACTAATTATAATTTTCTCATCTGCCTGTATTCTGTACATCACCCTGAGCCTCAAGGAAAGGACACTTATGAAATAAAACCTTGGTTGCTTGCTTTTAATTTAGTTAATGGTTAGTATAATAAAGACCAATTGAAACATGCCAGGACATGTCAGAGATGGACTTTGTATATATAAACATAGAGTGCTCATGTCTTGCACATGAACCCTGCATGGGTATTGTTCTGGTATGGGGTCTGGTTCTAGATTTGGTTCTGATTCGGGATCCCATACTGGTTCTAGTGACATAAAAGATAAGCATCAGACGGTGGTTCTTAATGGTACTCATTCTAATGATCGGAGAGTGTACAGTGAGGTGCTGCAGGGCTCAATTCTGGACCAGTCCCCTTTAATGTCTTCATAAAAGTATTGTAGAAGAACTGGAAAAGAAGGTATACCTTTTGGCAAATGATATCAAAATGTCTTTTTTAAAAATGTAATAAACATTATTGAATTTTACAAACAACAAAATAATACAAACCACAAACATCAAAAAAAAAAAGACAACCTCCCTACAATCTCAATGCCCTCTTCCTAGCGGAGTAGTTGGTATAAAACAACCAAATTAACATATCATTAACCTGTGAATTACACATAAAAGACCGATTCAGATGTATAAAGTAGGATGAAAGGGAAAAAAAGAAGGAATAAGATACCAAATGATCTACTATTAGGAGTCAATCCAGCAGAGGGCAGAGAGAATAAGATGTGCAGTCTACCCCATTTCTTTTCTCACAAATCAGGCCTATTATGGAGACTTGCTATCATTTTCTCAAATCTCAAATTTCACAGGAGTTCCTGCAGTCATTCATGGTATGAAAGCACCACTTAATCAGTACAATGGCAAAGGACAATGTGCTTAACTGATAAAGAGAGCATCGCCATGTGATATTTCCTGTCTCATACCGGTAACCCTGTATAGTCTCCAAGAATACAGATTTCGGGAACCAAACATCCTTCCAAGCCTAAGACAGGATCAGCCCTAGCTTTAATCTGGGCCCATAGTGCAGCTACTTTGTCACATTCCCAGAGAATATGGAGTAGAAACATAGAAACATAGACTTTGACGGCAGATAAGGACCACTTGGCCCACCCAGTCTGCCCATTTCCCTACCTACTGGATAAGCTGCAGATTCTAGTTAAACAATAGCCTGCTTCCTGCAACCCCCCGGTATAACTGCTTTGTGTCTGTCCCATGCATGTTTGAATTCCACCACTGTTTTAGACCCAACGACCTCCTCAGGAAGGCTGTTCCATGTATCCACCACTCTCTCCATGAAAAAGAATTTCCTCACATTGCCCCTGAGCCGTCCCCCCTCTATCTTTAAACTGTGCCCCTCGTTCTTACACATCTCTTTTTCTGAAAGATGCTACCCTCCTGGACTTTGTTGATTCCCTTGAGGTACTTGAACATTTCTATCACGTCCCCGCTGTCCCTCCTTTCATCAAGGGTATACATATTAAGCTCTCTCAGTCTCTCTTCATATGGTTTCTGATGTAGACCCTGTACCATTTTAGTTGCCCTCCTCTGGACTGCTTCCATCCTGTCTATATCCTTGCGTAGATGAGGTCTCCAAAACTGCACACAGTACTCCAGATGGGGTCTCACCAACTGTCTGTATAGAGGGATAACCACTTCCCTTTTTCTACTTGTGATGCCCCTTCCTATGCATCCCAGTATCCCCCTGGCTCTCCTTACTGACTTTTCACATTGCTTACCCACCTTTAGGTCATCTGATATGACTACTCCCAGGTCCCTTTCCATTTTTGTTGTTGTTAGTACCTCCTCTGCTATTGTGTACTCTTCTCCTGGGTTTTTGTTTCCCAGGTGCATTACTTTGCACTTCTTTGCATTGAATCTAAGTTGCCATATGTCTGACCATTCCTCCAACCTTGCCAAGTCCCTTCTCATCTTTTCTACCCCCTCTAGTGTATCAACTCTGTTACAGATCTTTGTGTCATCTGCAAAGAGGCATACCTTACCCTCCAGACCCTCTGCAATGTCACTTATAAAGATGTTAAAGAGGATTGGACCCAGTACTGAGCCCTGAGGTACTCCACTAGTAACCCCCCTTTCTTCGGAATGTGTTCCATTCACTATTACCTTCTGTGTCCTGTTGTGCAGCCAGTTCGCTACCCAGGCTACCACCCTGGGACCCACTCCCAGGCTGGTTAACGTGATTATTAATCTTTTGTGTGGGACTGTGTCAAATGCCTTACAAAGTCTAGGTAGGCCATATCCACAGCCCTCCTTGGTCTATTACTTTGGTCACCCAGTCAAAGAAATCAATTAGATTAGTCTGACATGACCTTCCTACTGTAAATCCATGTTGCTTTGGGTCCTGTGTCCCGCTGTACTAACAATCTTTCTTTTCAGAGTGATTCCATCATTTTCCTACCACTGAGGTCAAACTTACAGGTCTGTAGTTTCCTGCTTCTGCCTTGCTCCCACTTTTGTAAAGGGAATCTCATCTGCCCTCCTCCAGTCCTCAGGTACCACCCCATCCTGCCATGATTTGTTAAAAAGTGTGGTCAGTGGTGTCACTAGGTCCCCCCTTAGTTCTTTTAGGATTCTGGGGTGAATCCCATCAGGCCCCATTGCTTTGTCCACCTTGAGTTTTAGGAGTTCTTTCAGGACTCTTTCTTCTGTGAATGGACTGGTATCAACCCCCCTACCCAGAGTGCTTATATTGTCTGGTTTGGGTAACTGCTCCTTACCTTCTTTTGTGAATACTGAGCAAAAGTATTCATTCAGTATCTCTGCCTTTTCACTGTCTCCCTCTGCCCACCTCACCTCTCCTTTATTAAACTTCACTATCCCTCCCTTAACCTTTCTATGCTCCCTAATGTACCTATAAAAGGTTTTATCCCCCTTTTTGACCGAGTTGGCTATTTTTTTCCTCGGTTTGTGCCTTTGCTATTCTGACTGCCTTTCCTACTTCTTTCTGCTTTAATTGAAGCAGTTCCCTGTTGTGCTCCCTCTGTGATTCCTTATACTTTTTGAATGCAGCCTTTTTCTCCTTAACCTTCCCTGCCACCTCTTTTGAGAACCATAGTGGTTTTTTACTCCGCTTTGTTTTCATTATTTGTTTTACACAAAGACTTGTTGCCTCTATGATGGCAGTTTGATTTTCTCCATTGTTCTCCACCTCTCCTATTTGGCCATTTGCTAGTGCATTCTTCAGGTGTTCGCTCATTTTGCCAAATTCAGCCCTCTAAAGTCCAGTATCCTTGTTTTGTATGGCTTATCTCCATGGTTGTGCTCATTGTGTAACACACTGTGCAGTGGTCATTTGTTCCCAGATGTCTACCGACTTCTAAATTTGTGATCCTCTCTCCATTTGAGAGTACCAGGTCTAGTATTGTCTCTCCTGAGTGGGTTCCAGCACTAGCTGTCTATGTTCGCCCCTGCAGGACATCGAGAATGACCCGCTCTTGGATGTGGCTGCAGTACATGTCCTCCAGTTAACATCTGGCATATTCAGATCCCCATCAACAGTATCTCCCTTTTTCAGCCATTTTGAGAATGTCCTCTATCATTTTCTTGTCCATTTCCTCCCTTGAGACGGGGCTCTGTATACAACCCCTGTGCGGATTGCGATGCCATTCCCCATCTCTAAGTATGAAGCCCAAAGCCAGTCCACACCTCATGCAAAGAAGGGAGTCCAATCTCCCTACCTTACTCAAATTGATAAAGATTTACCCATATCTTCTTCCAATCAAAGGTGTGGTGCAGAGAGGCTGAGGACCAGCAAAGGGACTGACTGGTAACACTAGGGAATAACAGGTGAAAAAAGTTCTGGGTCATGCCTGAAAATAGTCATGCCTATGGCAAGTGTATTTATCCTGTAAACAAAAACTAAATAAATAAATAAACTTTACAGGTGTATAGTAAATATTATGTAAGATGTAAAATTGAATAAGACGTAATTTATCATTAGAAACAATTTGATAAATATGTCCCATATCTTCTTCAATCAAAGGTGTGGTGCAGAAGGCTGAGGACCAGTACAGGGACTAACTGGTAACATTAGGGAATAGCGGAGGCTGAAATACAGGACACCGAATGTGGCTGTGCTACCAGTTGCATGAGGGACTGCAGAAATCACAGCAATCATTTAGGCAAGGCATAGCACCAAACATTGCATGAGAACATGGCAAAGCTGGAAAACCTTGAAAACAAACTTAGTGTGCAGCTGTAACAAAGTAAGTATTTCTGGAGATGACATAAGATGACTGTCTTGAAGCAAGTCACACACCTTTCTCCCTTCTAGTTGGGGTAGCCAAGTCTTCAGTAGTACTGAGCCTCCTATTGTAAAATTAGGATTGTGAAGAATTGGCTGAGAAACATCTAGAAGGGGTGTAAAATGCATGTATTTACACAACTGGGCATACGCCCACAGAGAGGTGCCTATCATTGAATCTCGAAGGGATACTGGCAAAGATTTAAGGGTTGTATAAAACAATGCAAGTGGAGAGAGCCCAGCATCAACATTCCTGGCTCTTAGGCCAGCCTGGTGGTGCTGAGGGTTGAGGCGCTGGATGCCACTCCTCATGTCAGGCTGGTGGCCCGTGTTTGGGAACGAGCCTGGGTTGTCGGGGGTCAGTAGGGAGAGGAAAGGATTGAGCATCCCCAGGACTGCTCTCCTTCCCTGGGGGGGGGTCCACCTGCTGATGTACTTGTGACCTCTAGCGGAGGCTGGAGGCACTACAGTGCATGGCTGCAAGAGGCTGGGGATTGGAACTGCGGCAGACGTCAATCGGGGGTGTGCAGGAGCATGCACCAGCTGGGCTAGATGTCATTGCACGTTTGAGCTCCAGGGAAGCACAAGAACAGGGAAAAACAACGGTGCCATGCATAGGCGATGGCACCAATCCCCCATGCCCATTGCTGGGCCAACGGTGACTGACCTCCCAGATCCTCCACGGCCTGACCTTCCCTGCAGCTGGAGTCTGTCTGTAAGTGCACCCAAGAGGAGCAGGGCGACCCACCCTGGGAGGGTTAGAGCAGGGGTACCGGCTGCAGGGAGGAGGGAGAGAGAGGAGGTACAGTTCAGGGGGGGCCTCTGGCGGGCAGGACATGGACTTGGATGCCTGAGAGAGGTTCATGGCACCGCAACCGGAGGGAAACAAAATTGAAAAAAAAAATCAAGGTTCTTTTCTAACCTCCAACCAAGTTGGAATGTATGAAATTGGACGCTGTCTCCAAGACATGAATAGGCCATCAGGAGTACTCATTGGCATAGCTGCTGAGGTAATGCAGTAGAAAATTAGATAACTGAAGCCCTTCCAAGATTGTGGGAGCAGACAGTTGAAGATACACCCATCTTAGGGATTTACCTTGCCAAATAAAATCTGAGATTGTTTTATGAACACAATGAAACCAGGATAGGAGAAATGTAACATTTAGGACATGGAGAGGATAAAACATACAGGGATGTATATTAATTTTGATAATATTAATGCAGCCCCAGATGGTGAGTGTCAGGGATGACCACCTCTTGAGGTCAGTTTAAATGTTGAGTAACAAATCATCTAAATTAAATTTCTAAGAAAGTGCAATACTCCCGTAAAATGATGGCCAGGTATTTAAGCTTCAGAGGTGCACAGGCTAGTCCCATATCCCTGATATCCTATTTAGAGATGTTGGGAGTTCAGGGCATTACTGCAGTCTTGTCAACATTAAGCTTATTGTGGGAGTATTTTCCATACTCTTCAATAATGGACAAGGCTGCAGGAATGGTGGTTTAGGGTTCAGTGACATGTAGCAATATGTCATCCACATACACTGATAATAACAGGTCACTAATTCCCACCCACACATCCTTCAGTGAAGGGGAGCTCTTAAGCAATAGGGGTTCTAAATATAAATTAAATAATACAGGTAACATGGGACAGCCCTGTCGATTCACAGAACACAAAGGGAAAACTGAAAAGAGTATACCATTAAAGCAGATGTTTGTGCTGTGATTGGAATAGAGAATTTTAAGCCAATCTATAAATTTTGGGGGGAAGCTAAATTTCCTGAGAGTAGTAAAAAGAAAGGTCCAATGTACCCTATCAAAAGCTTTGTCCATGACCACGGAGACCAAGCCATAAGGAGTCCATCTTCCAGGAAGTGGAGAAAATATATGGCAACTTATGGAGGTTGTCAGACAAAAAACAAAATTACATAAAGCCAACCTGCTCATGGCTGATAAGCCTGTCCCAGACTTTATTAATCCAGGCAACTAGAATCTTAGCCAGTATTTTAGTATCACAGTTCATAAGGGAAATGGATCTATAACTGGTGACTCTATCTGTAGATTTACCCAGTTTGGGAAGGACCACTATCGAGGCTGTCAAGTAATGTAGGATCTGATATGCTGGAATCACATATATAGAGAGAAAAAAAATGATGCAACAAGGGAACTAAGTCTATGGTCAAGACCTTGAAAAAATTAGAAGTGAAGCCATCCGGCCCAGAAGCTTTATTGGCTTACAAGGACTGTATGGCCTCCAAAACTTCTTGTTGGGTAATCGGTTGTTCAAGAAATGTTTGTTGGGCATTTTGTAATCTGGGAAGAGGTACTGCATCCAAGTTAGCCTCCAAGTCTTCAATCGAAGGTTGGTTGGGGGGGCTATAGAGAGACCGATAATAGGATTCAAACTCGGTAACTATTTCCCTGGGCATCAGCTTTGAGGAGCCATCTATATCCAATGTAACTGAAGGTACAATACAGGATGCTTCCTGCCTATGGAGGTGCAAAGCAAGAAGACAGCCCACCTTGTTATCAAAATGTGTAATGGGGGAAGAATTCTTAGGGATCTTGGGAAACTCAAGGAGTGGTCGAGAGTATGGCAGTTGGAGTTCAATGCCAAGAATTGCAAAATCAGGCATCTAAGATGGGGGGCGGTACTGGCAGTCATTAAACAGGAAAGGGACCTTGGGGTTATCATAAATTACAACCTAAATGTAGCAGGACAATGTGACAAAACAGTGGGCATGGCTAGTGGTACACTGGGTGTATAGGGAGGGGTATCTCCAGCAGGAGGAAGGAGGTGGTATTGCCACTGTAGGGCTAACTGATGAGACCTGACCTGGAGTACTGCGTCCAGTTTTGGAGGCCACACATCAGAAAGGACTTAGACCAGGTGGAGACGGTTGAGAGGAGGGCAACTAAAATGAAGCACAGATTGCACGAGAAGCCCTACAAGGAAACACTGCTAGATCACAGTACATGCACCCTGGGAAAGAGAAGAGGAGAGGGACATGATAGACACCTATAATCATCTCACAGTGGTGAACCAGGTGCAAAAGGAATCACTTCAAATAAGATAGAGGCAGTATGGCACAGTGGTTTAAGGCTCTGAGCTGCAAATCTAGAGACCTGAGTTTGAATCTCATAGCCTCCTCTTACAAACTGTGTGACCCTGATCAAGTCATTTAACTTCCCTTTGCTCCCAGGTTGCACCTGTAAACAAGCTTTCAACTTAGTGTGTCTCTCCTAGTTAAACAATTGGGGACAAAAAAGAAAGAGAACCAGGATCAGAGACATGTAATGAAACTGGAGGGGGGTTAAGATGGATGCCACATGACACTGGAGCAGTTTAAGCATTGCTTCTAAAACCACACATGTATTTGGTCTGTTTCTAAAAGGTATAAAAAATACATAATACATTCATAATTGCTTTTAAATATTGTGTGTTCATTTTATACTTGGGCCCAGATATTCAAAAGAGTTGAGCCATGTGCAATAGGATTGCGCCTGCGTAAGTACGAAAATTCGCCATTCTGCGATATTCAGCAGGAGGCAGTTGCGCCCCACAAATCACGCTGCACAACAGCGCAATGATAATGAAGGCATGCGAAACTGAAGGGGGAGGAACCATGCATAAATGGTGCAGTGTGATATTCAACAACTTGAGCCATGCGCAATAGGGGAGCAAGCGGAAGTTGCTCCATAGCAGAAATGAGCCAAAATAAAAGGGAGCAAGGGAGAGGTGCAAGAACACTACAGGGAAGCCACATACGAGAGCAAAACACAGCAGGACACACTGGGCAGCAGGAACACACAGGGCCAGGCAGGAAAGGGCACCTGGAAGCAATAGCCACAGGGGAAGGTGTGGGGAGAAATTGCAGAAGGGGGAGGTACACCACACAGCAGTGAGACAAGCACAGGCAGGTGTTCCCGGTGCAGGAGAAGTAACAGTGAGGACAGTGGGGGGAATACAGTAACAGCTGCTGGGGGTGAACACAAGCCAGGGACATGGCCAGTGCCACCTTCAGATGGAGGCCGTTATGGGGGTGAGAAGGCTGCAGCAGGGGGCGTGGCCATGGAAGGAGCCCATCAGTGATATTCTCCCAACAGGCAGTACCGAGCCGCGCAGCTTCGAGCTGTACAGTGATACCGAGATTGTGGGCCGGTACTGCCTGAATCGGGCAATTCTGAGGCAGCTCTGTGAGCTGTGCAGTGATGTGATGCAGGCACCCACACGACGGAGCCATGCCCTGTCAGTGGAGACCAAAGTGACAGATTACATGTGCCTGCTTACCACGGTTACCTTCCAGAGACCAACTGGGGACACCACAGGCATAACCTAGTCAACCATGTCACGCCACCTTACCCAATTCCTCAGCTCACTGCTGCCACATGCTGCGGAGTACATCCATTTCCCCAGCACACCGGCAGAGCGCACAGCTAACATACACGAGTTCCACAGGGTAGCACGTATGCCTGGCATACTAGGGACAATAGACTGCACCCATGTGGCCATCCACACACCACCTGGCCTCGAGGGGGCTGCATACATCAATTGCAAGGGTTATGCCAGCATCAACTGCCAAGTGGTGTCCTATGCCAGGGGCACATAATCAATGTCTGTGCCATGCAACATGGAGGACATGATGCCTTCATCTGGCACCAGTCGGCACAGATTCAAGAGTGGGATATCCCCACTGGCCACCCAGTGGGTGAGTATGCAAACCACATGGACAATCATAGGGCCTGGGGGGGGCATGGTCAGAGTGACATGGGTAGTGGCCTACATGGCCCGGGGCAGGGCGATGCTGATCACCAAACTAACCTCCACCATCTACACACAGGTGACAGTGGATACCCACTACATCCCTGGCTGCTCGCACCCTACCAGGGGCCCACGACCCCATCGCAGCAACGATACAATGAGACACATGCCACCACATGTCATGTCATCGAGTGGTTGTTCGGGATGCTGAAGGCACGTTTCCGTTGCCTGGACACCTCCGGAAGTGCCCTACAGTACAGCCCCTCAAAGGCCTGCGGGCTATTCACTGGCCTGTTGCATCCTGCACAACATGGCCAGCAGATGTGGGATAGCCGGTACAGGTCAAAGGGGACAGCGATGAGGTGATGGGATGCCAGTGATGATGGTGATGGAAGCCTCCTTGGGCAACAGGACCCCGACTGCTCCGGCTGGCACAGCTGCACCGGGACACCATCACAGAGGAGCACTTCAGCCAACCCAGGTAAGTCATGAGGCCATGTGCAACCAACAGTGGCTAAGGCACAACCCACAAACACGCATGGACACACACCAGGGTGCATGCCATCAAGGGAAGTGGCAGGGCATGGAACCACACACACAGCCAGGATGGGTGAGGTCTAATACTACAGCATACGGACACACACACACACATACACACACAAATGCCAAACTGCACATAGGGCAGGAGGCACACTGACCCAGAATGCCACCCCTAGCCACACACATGTCCACAGACCACCACAACCACTGCCTGTCCATGTACGTGTGTCAGATGCTGAGCACCATTGCACATTGGTGTACAGCACAATGCAGGCATCATCATGCACACACAACTGCGGACAGCAGCTGGGAGGGTGTGCAGATGGACTGTGTGTCCGCGTACAGGGCCGGGTACCCACCTGTGCACTGCCCACTGAAAGACACAATGCACACAGGGCAGTACCAGACAGTAGCCACATTGGGAGATAGGTCAGTCACGTGACACAGTGCCCCGGCCACCACGGATGCATGGGTGGCCCCACCGAGACCCGCCAGCACTGACAGGCTGACCACTGGCCTCATGGGGTGGCACCGATGGTCCCCCAGGGGTTCCACTGTGTGAACATGACCATGCTCATGCAGGGGTCTGCAGCACTCCGAACATGCCTGCACCAGGCGTGCTCAGGATGCCCACAGCTGAACCCGGTGTAGACAGGGAGGGTGTCGCATGATGCCAGGAACAGAGGTGGACGGTGCACTGCGTGGTGTCCGTGGCGCGATCGGCACATGACTGTGTGCCCATTGTGGCCATGACAGCAGTGAATGCCTGTGCATGCCTGTCAATAGCAGCGGTCACATCCTCCCACAACGGTCCATCCTGCTAGGATCAGGTGGTGTCTCTGCTGCAACACTCCTCTGCCCACTCCAGAGCCGCACGCAGTGCATCCACTGATGTCACAAGCCACATCTGCTGGGCTGATGCTTGCAGTGGGTGGGTGTGCTCGTCCAAGAGGTCATCTGCCTCCTCGGCATCCTGTCCCTCAGGGTGTGCGCAGCCCTGATGCTCAGCACCCCTTGAGGGTGGGTGCTGCACACCAGGACCAGGTCTGCCGCTGCTGGACCCTGTACCCCCAAGCCCATTGGCCCACTGCTGATGATGCCCCTCCGGCTACCTCTCCCCAGGGCTCAGTGGTGCTGCCACAGTGGCTGCAATAGTCCCATTGTCCTGAACAAACACCAGTGCTGCCCCACTGGTGCTGACAGGCACAGGCTGGGACTGTGCTGACATGCAGGCCTCCATGGCAGCACCACCCACAGCCATGGCTGCGATGTTCCCTGCTGTGTGGCCATCCCGAGGCACACACGTGTCACTGCCCATGCCATTAGCGACATCATTATCAGTGACGGACTCAGCACCAGCCCGAGTCACAGCATGCTGGCATCCATGGACACTGGCATGCTGGGACACAGGCAGGACTTCCTCCGCACCTGTTACAACAACATCAGTGTGGACAGCCAGGTGGGCCCACTGTCGCACTGAGCCATGTATACCTGTGGAGGTGGATGGGCCCTCCTCCATCTCCAGCTGACTGTCCTCAGTGGACATGCCCACCACTGCTGACCCATTCAGATGCTCCAGGATCTGTAAGGAAAACAAATCGCGTTACTGCATGTGACCTACCCTGCCCCCCATAGACAGACCTTGACTTACCATGCAGTGATGGACCACCCACCATCTGGAAGCCACCACCGGAACACCCTCAATGGCTGCTTGCTGCATGTTTCCAGCAATCCTCTCCTCTTGTAGGGTCAGGTGTACCACCTCCGCTGTCCCCACCCTCTTGCAGCCGTGCTGCCCTGATGGCAGCCACCTTCTCCTTTATCCTCCTCCTCCTGTCCATGCCCATCTTCTTCTTGCAGTCCTTCACGGGCTGCGTGGCTGCCATGCAGGTTCACAGCACATGCCACCTCCTCCCATGCAGCAGCACAGGCTTGAGGTATTCCCTGCCATCAGCTGAGAAGCAGCTCCTGATCCAGGTGCCTCAAACAGGGCTTGGTCTCGCCTTGTTAAAATTAGGCCTCCTCCTCCTCCCACCACTGTGTTCCTACTCTCCCACAACTTGTTCGGTCATTTTCTAGCCTGTAAGAATGACAGTTGTTTCCTGTGACTGTGCAGTCTCATGAATGTCCTAAATCCACAGTCCACACTCCCAAAAAGCATGCAACTCACCAATAGACTGCAGTAACCGACTATGGCCAGGCAGCCCAATGTTGCACTTTATGGTACAACCATGCAAATCAGGCAAGGCGCAACTTTAAGTGGATGCAAATTGCAGTGCTGCGCAATTGAATGGCTGATTAGCTGTTTTGCATATGACGACTGAATATCGCGCTGTTGCGCTTTGTGCAATTGTGTTGAACGTGCTGAGCCAAGGGCACAGTTTTGTGACATGTGTAGTACACACCTCACTGTGCATGCCCAGGTTGCTGACACAGGCATCTGCTGTGCTGCTGACGTGCTGTGCATGGGAAGCAATGCAGGGCATGGCTACCATTGTGCCAGTGGCACTATAACGATGTTCACCTACATGGCGCTGTGGCACTGGGCCATCATAGGCGCACTGGGGCAACAGCGCGATAGGCCGCTACTGGAGGTAGCACACAGGCAGCCAATCGCGCTACACGCATTGGGTTCCAATGGCGCTGTGTGTGTCTGTGCACCAGAGACCCTTGACCCTGTGCCCAACCTTTGCCACCTAGGCACCATGCATCAGGCATGGATGCACCACTATCATGCTGTTCGGTGGCAGGGCAATAGGGAATGGCAGCGCTGTGCCACACAGCATCTGCACATGGGGAGCTGCGCTGCAGAGCGCCATATTTGCAGACTGAGCTGAGAGAATGGCACGCAGAAGGGCTGCTCAATGGTCACAAGTGGAACTGGCCAACTTAGTGGCCATAGTGGAGCCACACCATGGACCACTGTTTGGGGAGGCACCCCTGGACAGGTCCAGGAGCCAAGTGAAGGAGGAGGTGGCTACTGCACTGGAGGAGGCCACTGGATGGGGAGAACAGCTGAGCAGTGCCACCATGGTATGGGGACCTACAGAGAGAGAGAGGAGCTGCTAGCCCACCTGCGGGGCGTGCCAGGAGGGGCATGGTGCCATGGCCAGGTAGGTGTTACGTCCAACACACTTATCTTCCATATGGGTATCACGGGTTGTATGTGTCCAGCACATAGGGAGGACCATCCGGTGTTGGCTGTGGTGTTATCAGGGTGTAGGTTCGGTGGGTCTGGCTGGGTGGGAGGCACACACAGGGAGCAGGGAGGCTTTGGGATTGTACTGATGTTCCGCTCTCCATGTTTGCACCACAGGGCCAGGAGTGGCGCCTTGCCCGTTAGCTGCGGTGCAATGAAGAGGAGGAAGCCAGCTGGGAAGCGAGGGTCCACAGTCCAGGGACCGGCCCGATGATGGTGAGTGCCATACCTCATGATTACTATTGCATGCAGTGTAACAGTGTGGGCAGAGGGGCATGGCTTACCATCCATTGACACCACTACCATGCACGCAACTTGTTACAGTCAGCACTGTCCAGTGGCAATGCATGTCTGGGAGTCCATCGATGGTGGTCCATGCGTGCACGGTTACATGGCTGTGCCACTGCCTTTACACCACATAGCCATGTCACTAAATGGCCACAGTGGTGCTGTCGTGACTTGGCGGTGGGTGTGTGCAGCATTCCGCATGGCTGTATGCACCTGGGTGGGCAGGTCATGTGGACGTGATCAATGTGGGTGATCACACACCATCACAGAGGTATGTCCCATGGCCGCATGCCACGCACAGTGGGTGGTCTGTATGGGGCTGTGCATTCACACCTATTGACTGTGCTCCCTTGTCCTAGGTGTCCGACAGCTCAATGACATACGGGAGACAATGAGGGAGATCCTGCATGTGGCAAGGGCGTCCCTGGATATCCTTCGCCAGATAGATGAGACCTGGGTCCTCAGGAGGCACAGGCAGCGGAGAAGCCAGAGCGGGGAGCAGGGCTCCCGTTAAAAGTCTCTCTGCCCCTGATATCCCCTACCCCCTGGACCCACCTCACACCTCCTTTCCTGTCCCATTTGTCACCCTGCCCCCTTACCGCACTTGTTTGTTCCCTCCCCACCTTGTATATATTATTGTACATAGTTACCTTTTATATGTTGTTTTAATATAGATACTTTGATATGAATACTGTGGTGGTCTCTGATTTGCAGTGGGCTATAGGTGCTCAGCTGCAGTGGTGTGCATGGCGTCAGGGTGGTGCAGTCATGCGTATGTGTGTGTGTCCATGTGGGTGACTATGGTGTGGGGATAGGTATCAGTCAGTGTCTGTGGTGTGTGTGTTGTGCCCTGTGCACTGGATGACTGTGTGCAGTGGTCCATGGTGCATGCTCTGTGTCCATGGTGCACCTGTCAGCCCGTCTGTGGCCTGTGCAGCTGACACCCATGCATGTCTGTGACCTGCACAGTCTGCTGGCATGTCAGTGGTGGCTGTCCATGCAGGGCAGCCACTGTACCTGTCACAATGCTGGGTTGCCTCCTGTCACTGGTGTGGTGCATGTCTGCCTCGGGTGACACTGTGGCCTCCACAGTTGTTGACACACCTTCATGCTGTGGCTTGCGTGTGTTGCAGGGGATGTGCACCACTGTCTATGACTTGTGCTCTGGGAAAATGCTGGTGGCATACAGGTCCACAGTGCCTGCGCAGGGTGGCTGGCACTCCTGTGCCATGGAGGACTGCAGGGTTTGTGTACACAGTTTACATGGGCCCATGCTGGGGGCTTGGTTGCCCCGCTACTGCATCCCTGTGTTATTGTGCCCTTGGGTATGGGTGGGTGTCTGTCCATGCACTGTGTGGCATCCGGTGTGGTGCATGCTTCCAAGCACCACTGTGGGTGTCTGCGCTGGCTGTTGTGGCCAGTGCTGGGTCAGGGGTGTGTCATTGGGAGAGTGTGCAGGATGCTGTACCACTGGTGGTGGGGTCCAGGGCATGCCCTGTCCTGTGTGGGGTACCTCGTGTGCCGACACATAGTTGGTCTCTCAGCAGTACCTCGGGGGGGCCGTGCATGGTAGCACTGTCTATGCTGTTGTTGCATCACTGTGTGCTGCCACCCGCTGATGGGTGCTCATGGTGGGGCTGCCTTGCATGTTTCTGTGGTGCACAGGGTTGCATTGTCACAGTGGGCAGTGGGGGTGGTGGCATGCATGGGGTTCCCTACAGTCATGGATGCTGCTCCTGGGCAGGGTGTCTAGGGGTCACAGTGCAGAGTGTGCTCTGCATTGGGGGGGTGGTGTGGCACAGGGTGGTCAGCCCTCCTTGTGTGCCAGTCACAGCTTGCCAGGGGGTGTGATGGGGCACCATGGCCCAGCTGTGGGCTGGTTGCTGGTCTCCATGGGCCAGTAGTTGTTCCAGCCCTCCCCCAGTTGTGCAGTGCATGGGGTGTGGGGGGACAATGTCTGTTCTGCTATGTGTTCCTGTGCCCATCTGTGGCATGGGTGGTGGGCCCCTACCTCCCTGGTTGTGCAGTTGCATTGCTGCCCTGCTGCTGGGGGGGCATCCCTGGTTGCGCTATGGCACCCCTGGACTGCTCAGCTGCACATCCCTTGTTGCACTATGGTGCATCTGATCTGCTCAGCTTCCCCTCCCTAGTTGCGTTATGGCGCAGGTGGTGCGATATTCAGTCATCAGCTGTGGGAGCAGTTTGACCTTGAATATCACGCCTCTTGCGCATGGGCGCAATGGACTTGCGCTTGCTCCTGCTATTGCGCACTTTTTCAGTGCAGTTTGAATATCTGGGCCTTGGTATTTAATAATGGTGTATGTGGGTGGAAACTGTGTAAATGATTCAGGGATACATCTGAAAATATGCTCCAGCCCGAGTTTTTATTTTCTGTTTGAAAATATGTTAAAATATTACTATTTCTGCTATTTTGTTCCCCTTGGGTGATACAGATGAGGCACACTGACGAGTTCTGTGAGGGACAAAACATGTGTCAGTGTCTTCTGTTCTCACCCTCTGCAGGCTGTAAGAGAGGCATTTTAGCCTAAATTTTCAAAGTGATTTGCATAGATATCCCACAATGCTGCGTTGAGGCATGTGTGATTTGTATTTCATGAAAATCTGGTTTGTTGCCAATGCTAATGATGGGTAACCCTTGCCTCAGTGTTTCTGTGTTAAGGTTCGTTGTCTTTTTAGCCTGTTTTCTCATTTTAGGCCCACCATGACTCAAACCCATAAAACCACAGTAGGGTTGGCTCATTTTCCACTGGGGTGAGATACAGATGCGGCACAGTGATGAGTCCTGTGAAGGATGAAACATGTCTGTGTCTTCTGTTCTCACCCTTTTCACATTGTATGAGAGGCCCTTTGGCACCATGCATTCCTGCTTAAAACAGATCCAGCCTAAATGTTCATGGTGTTTTGCATATGTATCCTATGGTGCTTTGCATTATGGGTTCTGTGTGCTTTTGTATTTCTTGGAAACCTGACTTTGTTGCCAATGCCCTACATGGGTAACCCTTGCCTTGTTGCTTTTGTGCTGAGGTTCATTGTCTTTTTAGGTTACTTCAACTATTACTAATTCCTGGGGCTCGTTACATAAATTATTTGTTCTTTAATATTTTGACCCCAGACTTTTAACATAGTCTTCTTATGACCCCACCTCATAAACCCAGTAGGCGAAACATTTTTAATCCCTGCTGAAATGTCATTCCACGCCACAGGTGTGAAAACACATTTTGGCCAGGATGTGAAAAATTACAGATGTAATGTTCATGAGGTGGTGTGAAAAAATGGCTGTGTTGAAAATGTGGGGTCAAAATATTAAAAATTACCACAGTTATGCACGTGCATAGAAAATTTCAATGTACGCTTGTAGCTTGGCCTTTTTAAGGAATATTTTTCACCAAATTTTCAACATATCTTTTTTTCGACTCCACCTCATGAACACTGTCAGTAAAATGTTGCTACTAAGGCTGAAAAATCACTTTCTGGGCCTGATTAATGAAATGACACTGCCAGTGTTCATGAGGTATGGTCCCTAAAAGGCCATGTTGAAAATTTGGTGAAAAAGTTCCTAAAAATCGCAACGTTATGGTCATAAGTTCAAAACATTATTGAAATACATTATATGGCACTTACCTTTATTCCTCAGTTCATGATTTGGCTTTGAAGACTGCAGACATATCTCAGTCCACAAAGGATGAGAGCATATGACCTCATCAGGTAAGTACAGGGTAAGGGAAGTGTGGAGTGGTGGGTTCTCAGTGGGAGGGTCAAGATAGGGGGATAGTGATGGCTGTGATGAAGATGGACCATTTTCCTTATTTCAGGTTTAATAAAAAAAAAAAAAGATTGGAGGGGACTGTTTTTCTTTTCAGGATCCAGGAAATTAAAACATTTATTTCAAGACACTGGAGGTGGGCTCCCCCGTGTCTCACACTGCAGGTGGGGGCTTGTAAATGCCAACATGGGGATTAGGCCACCAATGTCAGCAAGTATTCATAAAACAATGGCCTACGTGGCGGACATCCAATTCCAAGGGTGGGCATCCTAGTGTCAGATTATACAAATCAATCAATCAATTAATTAATTAATTAACAAATACACTGCCACTGGGAATTGGGGCCCCCAGTGCAGGTATAGTATAAGGCGCAGCACAGTCAGGATGGCGGGGCTATAATGACAGTAGCCCTGTCCCTAGCATACGAGTTATGACATAGTAGGAGTTGCTATAGAACACAGCTGTCATTTGTTAGTAAATTACAGCTGTGTCATTTAGTGCAACCAAAAATTCGGCTATGTATACAACATAGATTTTTTAAACTGCACATGCTCAGAAATGGAAATTTTTTCTTAAATAATTTAAAACTACTGAACTGTGAGAGGTAAAAAGCACAAAAGCATGTACCTTGGGCCAAACTGTATCAAACCTGAAAGTTCCAGGTTTCAAATCTTCATATTTTTTTAGTTATAGGGTGACAACAGTCTTAACATTTTCAAAAATGGTGATTTGTATGTTTTGCACCTCTGCAACTTTGCCCACACTTTACAGATCGACATAAAATTTTCAGGATCAAGAGATCCAGGCACAAAGGCTGTGCTTACTAAATATCATGTGCATCATTTGAATGGGGGCAAAGTTATTAAGGTGCAATAATTTGGGTTTAACTTGAAAGTGCTTACTCAAACCTAATATACAGGTGCGGCTGTGCCTGTAAAATATCTATCTATATCTATATCTATATCTAAATATATCTATATCTATATATATATCTATATATATATATATAGATATATATATTGCAAAAAACTACATTAATGCATCAGTTAGGGTTGAAGATAAAGTGACAAATGTACGGAAAGAAGATGTTAGGGTTTCCAGCTCTAAAACACCTGCCCCACCACTGAGACAAATGAGGGGTGTAGTCTTCCTTTCAGTTGTCAACCATGTTGCTCACCCCATTGCTGAAACAGATAAGCTGAGATTTGATGGAAACAGGTGTGTATGTTTCATGAGTATATCCAATGGGGTGAGCATTAGGGTTGACAACCCCAAGGAAGACTACTCCCCTCATTCACTTCAAGAAAAATTGTCAAATCTCACCCAAAAGATAAATTCACCAACTGACTCCAAATCTCCTTTTTGGTGGGAGTGCATAATGACAGCCATAATGTTCATGAGTTGGGTCCCCAAAAGGCCATGTTGAAAATTTGGAGTTAAAGTGCCAAAAAATGGTTGTTATGCATAAAAGTTGAAAACCCTATTGAAATGCATTGAACCGGATTTACCTTAGTTTCTCATATTGCAGTCACTGGTTCCAGCAGGAAGGTGTGTCTTCGATTGGAGGGTGTATCTCGAACCTGAGACTTGTTCAGATGAATGAAGGGGTGTGGGGTGGTAGGTGTAAGTGGAAGGTAGGGGTGGGGGGGCTGATTGGCGAAGGACCATTTTTTTTTCCAAGGAAGAAACATAGAAACATAGAATTTGATGGCAGATAAGGACCGCTTGGCCCACCCAGTCTGCCCATTTCCCTGCCTACTGGATAAGCTGCAGATCCGAGTTAACCAGCAGCCTACTTCTTCCTACTCCCACCCCCTAGAATTACCTTATGACTGTCCCATGCATGCTTGAATTCCACCACTGTTTTTGACTCCACAACCTCCTCTGGAAGCCGTTCCATGCATCCACAACCTCTCTGTGAAAAATACTTCCTTAAATTACCTCTGAGCCGTCCCCCATCTTCAAATTGTGCCCCTTGTTCTTGCACACCTCTTTTTGAAAGATGCTACCCTCTTGGACTTTGTTGATTCCCTTGAGGTACTTGAACATTTCTATCATGCCCCCTCTCTCCTTTCCTCGAGGCTATACATATTAAGCTCCTTAAGTCTCTCTTCATATGTCTTCCGGTGCAGACCCTGCACCATTTTAGTGCCCTCCTCTGGACAGCTTCCATCCTGTCTATGTCTTTGCGAAGACTGGGTCTCCAGAACTGCACGCAGTACTCCAGATGGGGTCTGACCAGCTGTCTGTACAGAGGGACAATAACTTCCTGTTTTCTACTGGTGATGCCTCTCCCTATGCATCCCAGTATCCCCCCAGCCCTCCTTGCTGCCCTCTCACATTCCTTGCCCACCTTTAGGTTATCTGATATGTCTACCCCCAGGTCCCTTTCTATTTTTGTTGTTGTTAGTATCTCACCCCCCATTGTGCACTCTTCCCCTGGGTTTTTGTTTCCCAGGTGTATTACCTTGCACTTCTTAGCATTGAATCTAAGCTGCCATACATTTGACCATTCCTCTAACCTTGCCAAGTCCCTTTTCATCCTTTCCACTCTACCTTGTGCATCAACTCTGTTGCAGATCTTTGTGTCATCTGCCAAGAGACATACTTTTCCTTCCAGTCCCTCTGCAATGTACATAAGAGACATTGAAGAGGACAGATCTAATACTGAACCTCACGGTACCCCACTAGTAACCCCTTTCTTCAGAGTGGACTCCATTTACTATTACTCTCTGTGTCCTATTCTCCAGCCAATTTTTTTACCCAGGCTGTCATCTTGGGACCCATCCCAGGCTAGCTAACTTGTATATTAATCTTTTGTGGGACTGTGTCAAATGCCTGTTAAAGTCTAGGTGGGCCATGTTCACAGCCCCTCCCTGATCTACTACTTTGGTCACCCAGTCAAAGAAATCTATCAGATTTGTCTGGCATGACCTTCCTGCTGTGAATCCATGCTGCCTTGGGTCCTGTGCCCCTCTGGCCTCTAGATACGCGACAACTCTTTCCTTCAGAAGTGATTCCATCATTTTCCCTACCACTGAGGTTAAACTAACAGGTCTGTAGTTTCCTGCCTCTGCCTTGCTCCCACTTTTGTGAAGGGGAATCACATCTGCCCTCCTCCAGTCCTCGGGTACCACCCCATCCTCCCATGATTTGTTAAACAGGGTAGTCAGTGGTGTCACTAATTCTACCCTTAGTTCTTTTAGAATTCTGGGATGAATCCCATCAGGCCCCATTGCTTTGTCCACCTTCAGTTTTAAGAGTTCTTTCAGCACCCTTTCTTCTGTAAATGGGCTGATATCAACTTCCGTATCCAGAGTGTTTCTACTGTTTGTTTTAGGTACCTCCCCCTCTTCCTTTGTAAATACTGAGCAAAAATATTTGTTTAGTATCTCTGCCTTTTCACAGTCACCCTCTGCCCACCCTCCCCCTTTATTAAGCCTCACTATCCCTCCTTGGTCTTCCTTCGCTCTCTGATGTACCTATAAAGGTTTTATCCCCCTTCTTAAGTGAGTTGGTTATCTTTTCCTTGGTTTGGGCCTTTGCTGTTCTGACTGCCTTCCCAGCTTCCTTTTGCTTTAACTGATACAGTTCTCTGTCCTGCTCCTTCTGTGATTCCTTGTACTTCCTGAAAGCTTTCTTTTCTTGAACCTTCACTGCCACTTCCTTTGAGAACCATAGTGGTTTCTTACATCGTTATTTTGTTTATTTGCTTCACACAGAGGCTTGTTACCTCTGTGATGGCAGTTTTATTATTCCCATTGTTCTTCCACCCATCCTTCCTGCCCATTTGCTAGTGCATTCCTTAGGCACTCTCCCATTTTAGCAAAGTCAGCCCTTCTAAAGTCCAGTACCTTTGCCTTTGTGGCTTGACTCTATTGCTGTGTTTATTGTGAAGACCATGCTGTTCGATGGTCGCTAGTTCCCAGATGGCTACCCACTTCTACATCTGTGATCCTCTCTTCATCTCCATTTGAGAGAACCAGGTCTAAGATTGCTCCCTCTTGAGTGGGCTCCAATACTACTTGTCTAAGGCATGCCCCCTGTAGGGCATCTAGAATAACCACTCTTCAAGTGGCTGCTGCAACTGCACTCCAGTTAACATCTGGCATATTCAGATCACCCATCAGCAATATCTCCCCTTTTTCTGCCATACTAAGTATACTTTCTATTATTTCCTTGTCCATTTCCTCCCCCTGAGAAGGGGGTCTGTATACAACCCCTGTGCGGATTGTGGTGCCATTGCTGGTCTCCAAATTTACCAACAGTGCTTCTTCTCCTCCCTGTTTTCCCTTTTGTTCTGTTGCTTTGATTCCTTTCCTTATGTAAAGAGCTACTCCTCCTCCAGATAGTGTATCCTGGTATGTTTATGTCCCAGTCATGGTTTTGTGAACCATGTTTCTGTGACTGCCATGATATCCAGATGTTCCTCCTCCATCAAGGCCACTAATTCAGGAAGCTTGTTACTCAGACTACGGGCATTGGTACTCATTGCTTTCCATTTCTTTATGGCTTTACCTTCTGTTGCAGCATCCCCCACTGACCTTTCTACCTTGGTCTTTTTCTCATTTAGCACCCTGTTTTGTAGGGAGAGGCTGGGATTTTCCTGCTGCTTATCAGTGCCTCCCCCCTTGACTAGTTTATAAGCTTGCCAATGAAGCATTTAAACCGATTGCTCAAAAGTCTTGTTCCCTTCCTGGACAGATGCAGACCATCCTGCCAGTATAGGCTGGTGTTAATGGAAGCTTTTCTTTTTTTCCGGGAGGACGGTCATGGGAGGGGCCACTAGACATCAGGGCCATAAATGTAATCATGGAGATGGGGATCAGACAATGAGGTAGGGCAGAGGGACCACTTGGCTACCAGTGAAAAAACATAATTAAATATGGGGATGGTGATCAGAGAATGAGGGAGAAGGGAGGGACACCAGGACTACCAGGGAAATGTTTGTTTGATATGTGGAGGTTGATCAGACATCAGGGGAAGGAAGTGGGACCACTGAACTACCAATGAAACAAATACTGGGATGGCGATCACAGAATGGGGCAGGGGGGAGGGACCACTAGACTACCATGGTTTGATTAATATTACCGGGAACAGTGATCAGAGAACAGAGATGGTCGATCAAACTGATTAAATATGAAAGTAGACCAATTTAGATGCCTTAGAAATAATGCAATTTACTGGACAAACACATGAAACTATTTAAATGAAACTGAGGGTACCTCTGTTCATGTTGAGGAATGTGATATATTGAAATTGGGGGAACTGCTAAAAAGTCTAGATGATTCAGGAGTTAGGTGGAGTAAAAGAATGTGAATATATAAATTTATTTTATATATTCGATTTTTGCTCCCTCCTCAGCCCAGGCATCCTTCCGGGGTACTCCCTCAATAAGACCTCTACTCCCTGCCTGAACCCTTCATCTTCAGATGGACTCCACCAACCACCCAGTCAGGCCTAGCACCCGTATCACCCCTCGGGGTGGGTCCGCCCTCCGTGGTGGCGTATCCGTAATTAGAGAGCCCTTACCTGGGTGTAGGGCCGGTCTTGGAGTCCTCCAAGGTAATGGGCTGGTGGTGGGATGTGGGCCTGACCCTGGAGCCCCCTTCATCTCTGTGATGCTGTGTTTTTTTTTTCCATTAGGTTATCCCCCTGGAGTGTGGCTGTGCAATGACATCAGCACGTGAGTGCCACGGACGTCCACCACACTCCTCCACTCTACTTCTGCCTTAAGCTTGTGTGCTGCCTCCGGCTTCCACCAGGGGCCAACACAGTGCCAGGCAAACCTTGGATCACTCCCCAGAGAGAGAAGAACAGTCCTCTGTATGCTCGATCCTCTGTCTCCCCTGCCAACCACCGGCACCCAAGCTCGTTCCCAAACTTGGGTCGCTGGTGTGGCATGAGGTAAGATGACCAGTGCCTTAGCCCTCAGCGCCACCGGGCCGGCAAGAATGGGAATGGTTAATCAGCAGCCTGTCCTGCCAATCAAAAGCCATTTCCAACTTAACAAAACATTCACTTTTCTCTGGCAAGAAGTAAAGTAGGATCATCGTGTGAGATCCACCCTCCAGTGTCTAGGGGTATGCCAGGTGGAAAACATCTATGGGGAGGGGCACTCACAGCAGAAATCACAGAATAACTTATCTGGATGGATGGTGAATTTTCCATTCAAACAGTAAAGTTCCTCACAATAGGCAGCTGCAAAACAGCTTGGACTGGAGCCCCAAGCAAGAAATGAATCACAGGAGTGAAAGAGCTGGGCTGAACAGTCTCCACTCAAAAAAAAACCACACACTGTGTTTTAGGATAAAATATCATTTTATTCAAGAAAAATAATAAAACAGCAGCAGTAGCCTTTTGGGAGGGTGTACTTGGTAACAGATCACTGATGTTTTATTATTTTTTATTAATTTTCCTTGAATAAAGTGATATTTTGTCCTAAAACACAGCGTTAGTTTTTGCAGTGGAGACTGTACAGCCGAGCTCTCTGACTCCTGTGAATAGTAAAGTTTGAACTACTAATAAGTGCAAATGATTATTTACTGTTTGAACAGTAACGTTTGAACAGTTAACAAACCAAACAGAAGTTACTTAGTGAGTGACGGGGCGGGCGGGCATGATTTTCAGGGAAAAACAAATATTTGCCATGTAAGTATACTAACTCTCTTCATAAGCACTTTAGCCACCAGAGCCCTGGCAGGCATCTACAGCCCTCTGAACAGAGGGACTCTCTCACTCCTGTCCACCTGTTTCCTTGCTAGACTGCTCCCGTAGTTCCCTGTGGATTGCCCCCAGCAGAGCCAGGAGGAGGTTGCCGGTTTCTTCCTTCTCCTGGAGACCCAATCCAGAATCCGGGACTGCTCCTGGAAGTGGCAGACCATCATCGAGCCTGTCAGGCTCATTTTTCCTTTTGCCCAGCCCCTCCTCCCTTTCAAAGTAGGGACATTGGATCAAGCCTTCTGCCCGTGACTGCCCTCAGTCACCACCAGAGGGCAGTCAGTGAGTGGGACAACTAGTCCCCCTTCCCCTGAGAGAGGATAGCAGTCCTCCAGAAGCTTAATCCTCTCTTCCCCCCTGCCGACCCCCGGTGGCCCGGGCTCATTCCCGAAACTGAGTCGCCGACATGGCACAAGGTGTGGCATCCAGCACTTCAACCCTCAGCGCCATGGGGCTGGCTTGTAGATATACTAATTTTAAGGCAAACATCAAACTAAGCATATCACTGATACCTAAGTACAGGTGTTGTGCTGTCCTTATCAGGCAGTAATTGTGTACAACACTATTTTTCAAATTGTTAGAAAAATAAGAAGGCTGACATCTCTAACAATAATTTCTCTAACAGGACCAGTAAATTCACAGTTCGAATAGTAAATTTACAGTTCAAACTATTTTTACTTATCTGCCTGTCTTGCAACTATCACAAAAGTTGTTATAATTCAAAAATGGTAAAACATTTTTTCACCAAACCATCCAAAGGCACACCCTTGGCACAGACCCCATCATCCCTGAAAATTTCAGAGAAAAAATTATTCCATCTGGTCTGTAGATGATGGCAAAAACATGCCATGTTAACCAATGGGAAAAAAAGTGTTTTTTTTGGTTTTTACCACTTTATATCTCAAAAACCATACAAGATGCTGGCATGACAATTTTCACATCTTGAGATTCTAGCAGAATAACTGTCTATGCCAAAGTTTGGGCTATTTTATCGAAGTATGCCAAAGTTTTCAAGGAGCAAAATTTTGAATTTAACATTGAAGTGCTGTACTATCCTTAACTATAGGGGCATGACTGTGCCCCTATAATAGTAAAATCTCTATTATTTGATAAGCTCAACTTACAAACATTTCCACAGCAACTACATTATTCATGATGTAGTGCTCAGCATATGTATCTTAGGATGGATGAATGAAATGCTCAGAGTATCTACACATTTGGAGGAAATACAAAATTAAAATCTATTTAAAGGAGAAGAATCTCATTTATTTATGATTTGAATATTTCTGACATATTTTTCATGCATTGCATCAATTACTGCAAGTATGTCAATAAGAGAGCAGTCATTTTATCCATTGTAAAACATACATAGATTCTGAGGCTCTGACACAAGCTAGTAAGGTTCCAAGCAAGCCTCATTTATATACAAATGAGGCACTTGTAATAAAACCCCTCCCATTCCTTAATGTCACTGGAGCAACAGCTCAGAAGAAAACATAAGGTTTTCAATGCCTCCTACCACATTTTATTACAAGTTTCAACTACTTGAACAGTCCTGTCATGCTACTTACACAGGACTCTAATCACTATGCCAATCGCACGTGTAAGTCAGGCATGTTGGCATAGCTACATCTATGCTGTGACAGGGTCCCATGGACCCCATGCAGCATTCACTGGGGGGGGGGTGCAGGACAAGTACATGCCCAATCCCCTGGCCATGTGGACTGCAGTGTGCCAGAGGCAGGCAGGGGGTGTCCCTGCAGACCACACCATTCACAAATGTGTGGTGTGCTGGGAGCAGGGGTCATACATTATGCTTGGTAACCCTCTGCCATAAGTGATGCATGCCCCCCAGATGCTGCCACCAGCTGTGGCAGGGATGTTGGGGCAAAGCAGACCCCCTCAACAGGCCACCCCAGCCCATGCTGTCCACAAGGAGGGCTGGGGGCAGCTGACCCGGCACTCACCATCCCTGTGCCACTAGTGCACAGCACATCCTCTGCCACATCTGTGCCCTACAGGCACAAGGGATTCAGTAGTGGACCGAGACCTAGCATCCCACTGGATGAGTGCCCAGTCTGCAGAAAAGTCCTCTGCACACCTGTGTGCCAGGGTGGTGAGGCCACATATATGGGAGCCACTTGGTGGCTGGTGTCGAGGAATATGGCCACTGCACATCCATCCATCAGTGCAGAGCTGCTCAGGTGGGGTATGCATCTTTGGTATGTACCCTTCTCCCCAATAAAGCAGTGAGCAGAGCAAAGGCATAAATGGAGGAAAAAATAGCACAGGAGGTAAAGGAAAGAGACAAGACTTTTTATATGTACATTAGTGAAAGGAGAAAAAACAGGGGTTGGATAGTAAGGCTTAAAGGAGAAGACGGAGAGTGTGTGGAAGGGGACCTGGTAAAAACATCAATACTGAACAAATATTTTTGTTCTCTATTCACAGAAGAAGAAGGTGAGGGACCACAGTAAGGCAACATGAACAAATATGGGAGAGAGATTGACACCAGTCCATTTACAGAAGAGAGAGTCCTAAAGCAACTCACAAAACGGAAAGTGGATGAGGCAATGGGACCAGATGGGATACATCCTAGAATATTAAGGGAACTATGGGAGGTGCTGGCGCCACCACTGGCAGCACTGTTCAATGAGTCACTCAATATAGGAGTGGTTCTGGAGGACTGGAGGAGAGCAGATGTAGTCCCTCTTCTCAAAAGAGGCAGTAGGGAGGAGGCTGGAAACTATAGACCAGTCAGCCTCAGCTCAATAGTGGGGAAGATTATGGAATCACTACTTAAACAAAGGATCGTGGAACATCTTGAAGACAGCAGAGCACAGGATCTGGGACAGCATGGATTCACAATGGAAAGGTCATGTCAAACAAATTGAATTGATTTCTTTGACTGGGTGAGTATGGTCGTGGATCAGGGGGGAACGGTGGATATCGTGTACCTGGATTTCAGTAAGGCCTACGATACCATTTCACATAGAAGACTTGTGAACAAGCTGGGCAGTATAAGAGTGAGTCACAAGATGGTAAACTGGGTTAGGAACTGGTTGAGTGATTGAAGACAGAGGGTCATGGTAAATGGTGCTCTATCTGAGGAAAGGAGGGTGACAAGTGGGGTGCCAGAGGGATCATTCCTGGGCCCCAGCCTGTTTAATGTCTTTATAAATGACATTGTGGAGGGACTGGAGGGAAAGGTGTGCCTATTTGCAGATTACACTAAGATCTGCAACATGAGGAGGAACCAAGATAAACTGGAGGAATGGTCCAGAGTGTGGCAGCTGAGATTCAATGCAAAAAGTGCAAAATCATGCATTTGGAGAACAAGAACCCAGAGGAGGATTACATATTGGTGGGGCAGAAACTGATGATCACCAAACAGGACAGGTATTTAGGAGTAATTATATCTGATGTCATAAAGGTGGCCAAAAAATATGCCAAGGCTGTGGGGAGAGCTAGTGGGATGCTGGGGTGTATGGGAGAGGTATCACCAGCAGAAGAAAGGAGGTGGTGATGCCACTGTACAAATCATTAGTGAGGCCTTATTTGGAATATTGTATCCAGTTCTGGAGGCCACATCTCTGTAAGGACATAGACAAGGTGAAGGCAGTTCAAAGAAGGGTAACAAAAAAGGTGCAGGACCTGCACCAAAAGTCATATGAGGAGAGACTGGGAGACCTCAATATGTATACCGTGGAGGAGAGAAGAGACATGGGAGATATGATGGAAACCTACAAATATCTAAAAGGCATAAATAGGATACCAGATGGTAGCATCTTTCAGAAGAGGAGATGTCCAGGAACGATAGGGCATGATACGAGGTTGGAAGGGGGCAGACTAAGGGATAGTGTGAAAATATTTCTTCACAGAAAATTGGTGGATGCATGGAATAGACTCCCAGCAGAGGTGCTGGGGAAAAAATACAGTGGTGGGATTCAACCATGCATGGGATAGGCAAAGGGGAACCCTAGCAATGGGAACGAGACGGTAAGGCTGGAGCTCAAGTAGGGTCTGCTGCTTTTACAGGAGGCAGGGAAAATGGGCAAACTAGATGGGTCTAGCAGTCCTTATCTGCTATTAATTTCTATGTTTCTATGTTAAAATAGTGTATAGAGCCCAATATGTGTAGTACTTGTAGCCTTCTTTGCGCATAACAAATAATATATCTAAAATTATTTCATCCACAAGAAACAAAATCCATTTCTTTGTACTGCTCATCTCTCACTGTAAGACAGTTGTAACATGTTGTGGAGGAGGGTAGACTGAATGCCTCCTTTGTAAAAGTGATGCACATCCTCCTTTAGCAACTAGAAAATAGAGAGCTAGTTCACTTAGCTTAAAAGTAATGCTACTTAAAACACAATTGCTGACTGGAAATACCAAGAGAGGAATAGAATAAGTATGACAGAGGAGGTGATATGCAAATACATAGAAACATAGACTTTGGACGGCAGATAGAGACCACTTGGCCCACCTAGAGGATAAGCTGCAGATCCTATTTAACCAACAGCCTTTTCTTCCCACCCCCACAAAAATGGCCTTATGTCTGTCTCTTGCATTCTTGAATTCTCCACAGTTTTAGACCCCACAACCTCCTCAGGTAGGCTGTTCCATGCATCCAACACCCTCTCTGTGAAAAAATACTTCCTCACAATGCCCCTGAGCTGTCCTACTTATCTTCAAATTGAGTCCCCTTGTTCTTGCACATCTCTTTTTCTGAAAGATGCTACTCTCTTGGACTTTGTTGATTCCACTGAGGGACTTAAAAGTTTCTATCATGTCCCCCCTCTCCCTTCTTTCCTTAAGGGTATACATATTAAGCTCCTTCAGTCTCTCCTTGTATGGCTTCTCTTACAGAGCCTACATCATTTTAGTTGCCCTCCTCTGAACTGCCTCCATCCTGTCTATGTCATTATGGAGATGGGGTCTCCAGAACTGGAAGCAGTACTCCAGATGGGGTATCACCAACTGTCTGTACAGGGGGATAACAACTTCCTGTTTTCTGCTGGTGATGCCTTTCCCTATACATCCCAGTATCCACCCAGACCTCCCTACCGCCTTCTCACATTGCTTGCCAACCTTAAGGTCATCTGATATGATTATCCCCAGGTCCCGTTCCATTTTTGTTGTTGTTACTACCCTCCCCCACTGTGTTATCTTCCCCTCGGTTTTTGTTTCCCAGGTGCATTAGTTTGCACTTCTTTGCATTGAATCAAGCTGCCATTCTTCTGACCATTCCTACAACCTTGCCAAGTCCCTTCTCATCCTTTCCATGCCTCCTTGTGTATCAACCCTGTTGCAGATCTTTGTGTCATCTGCAAAGAGGCATACGTTTCCTTCCAGTCCCTCTGCAATGTCACTTATAAAGACTGGACCCAGTACTGAACCCTGCGGTGCCCACTAGTAACCCTCTTTCTACACAGTGGACTCCATTTACAATTACCTTCTGTTCCTGTTGTCCAGCCAATGTTTTACCCGCTACCACCCTGGGACCCTCCCAGGCTGGTTAATTGACTAGTAATCTTTTGTGTGGGACTTTGTCAAATGCCTTGCTAAAGTCTAGGTAGGCCAAGTCCACAGCCCTCCCTGGTCTACTACTTTGGTCACCCAGTCAAAAAAATCAATTAGATTCAACTGACATGACCTTCCTCTGTGAACCCATGCTGCTTTGGGTCCTGTGCCCCACTGGCCTCTAGGTACTCAACAGTTTTTTTCCTTCAGAAGTGATTCTATCACTTTCCCTACCACTGAGGTCAAACTGACATGTCTGTAGTTTCCTGCCTCTCTCTTGGTCCCACTTTCATGAAGGGGAATCACATCTGCTTTCCTTCAGTCGTCAGCTACCACACCATCCTCCCATGACTTGTTAAAAAGGGTAGTCAGTGGTGTCACTAGATCTCTGCTTACTTCTTTTAGAATTCTGGGGTGAATTCCATCTGGCCCCATTGCTTTGTCCACCTTCAGTTTTAGGAGTTCTTTCAGAACCCTTTCTTCTACGAAAGGACTAGGATCAACCCCTCTATCCAGAGTGCCTCTGTTAATTGGATTAGGCACCTCCCCACCTCCTCTTTTGTGAATACTGAACAGAAGTATTCATTCAGTATCCCTGCATTTTCACTGTCCCTCTCTGCCCTCCCACAGTCCATTCTATTCATCCTCATTATCCCTCCCTTTCTCTTTCTACACTCCCTGATATACCTATAAAAGGTTTTATCCCCCTTTTTAACAGAGTTGGCTATTTTTTCCTCAGTTTGGGCCTTTGCTATTCTGACTACCCTCCCTGCTTCCTTCTGCCTTAACTGGTACAGTTCTCTGTCCTGCTCCTTCTGTGTTTCCTTATACTTCCTAAATGATATCTTTTCTTTCAAACCTTCACCTCCACCTCTTTTGAGAACCACAGTGTTTTTCTGTTTGTTTTGACTTGTTCATTTGCTTCACACAAGGCTTGTTGCCTCCATGATGGCAGTTTGATATTTCCCATTGTTGTTCCACCCATCCTTCTAGCCTGTTTGCTAGTTCTTTTCTAAGCACTCTCTCATCTTGCCAAAGTCAGCCCTTCTGAAGTCCAGAACCCTCACTTTTGTATGGCTTGACTCTGTAGCTGAGTTTATCATGAACCACACTGTTTGGTGGTCACTTGTTTTCATATGGCTACCCACTTCTAGATCTGAAATCCTCCCACTTTCCCTCTTTGAGTATGAGGTCTAAGACTGCTCCCTCACAGTAGGTTCCAAAACTAGCTGTCTGAGGCATGCCACCTGAAGTGCATTGTGAATGGCCCTGCTTTTGGATGTGGCTGCAGCAAAGGTGCTCCAGTTAACATCTGGCATAATAAGGTCCCCATCAACAGTATCTCCCCTTTCTGCCATCATAGTATGCCTTCTATCATATCCTTGTCCATTCCTCCCCTGACATGGAGTCTGTATACAACCCTGTGCGGATTGTGGTGCCATTTCCAGTCTCTAAGGTGACCCACAGTGCCTCCTCTCCTCTCTGTTTACTCTTTTGTTCAGTTGCTTTTATCCCTTCCCTTACATAGAGAGCTACTCCACCCCCTCTTCTCCCCTCCCTGTCTCTCCTGTAGACTGTGTATCTTGGTATGTTAACATCCCAGTCATGATTCTCTGTGTACCATGTTTCTGTGACTGCTGTGATATCCAGGCATCCCTCTTCCATCAAGGCCACCAGTTCAGGGATCTTGTTGCCTAGACTATGGGCATTGGTACTCATTGCCCTCCATTTCTTGATGGCCTTACTCCTTTTTGCCCCATCCCTGTCCTTATTGCCTTTGACACTTTCTCCATTTACCCCTGCACTTCTCCCTATTGACATCTCTATGTTGGTGTCTACCTCACTTAGTACACTGATTTTTGGGGGCTAGGATTTCCCTGCTCCTCTCCAGTGCCTCCCCCCTTGGCTAGTTTAAATGCTTGCCAATGAAGCATTTAAACCTATCACCTAGAATCCTGGTTTCCCTCCTGGACAGATGCAGATCATCATGCCAGTATAGGCCTGCATCCCTCCAGATGGAACCCCAGTCCCCAATGAAGCCAAATCCCTGAGCTCTCCACCAGTTTTTCAACCACTGATTGAATCCCATGGTGTGGATCATCCTAGCCTCACTCATGCCATAGACTATCAGCACCTCAGAGAAGGTTACCATTCATGCTATTTGTCTAAGGCCCCTCCCCATCTCCAGAAATGCTTCTTGCACTGCTCTGATCCCTTTCTTAGCCAGGTCATTTGTCCCTAGGTGGACAATGACATCCAGCTCCCTCCCCTATGCTGCTGCTCCTGCAATCCTGAGGATTCGCTCCCTTTTCCTCCAAGCCATGGTGCCAGGCAGGCACCTTATCTCCCTCTCCCCTTCCTCCCCCAGTTCTTCTCTCCTAATAATGGAGTTCCCCACCAGGAGTTGCTTCCTTCCCCATGGGGTCCCATGCCACCCTCTTGTGGGTCTCGTTTGTGGAGGTTCTCAGCATCCTCCTTTGTCTCCACAGTGGGTGCCTCCATAGAGGAACCACACTTTTCCAGAATGGAATAGAAATTGTGGAGAGATACAACTTGGGGGATGCACCTCTGTTCCACCACCCTCACCCTCCCTGAGCCCACTGTGGTCCAATCACTCCTCTTTCTTGGCAACCTCTGAGGCAACATCAGTGACCCTGGAGGTCCCTGAGTGGGAAAGGAAGGCCCCCAAATCCTGGCCAACTCAGCCTGGAGATGATCAACCTCCTCCTCAGCCCAGAGGTGCCTGCAGATGGGACAACACCCCATCCTTCAGAACGTCTCCTGGAAACTGCTGCTGCACAGCAACTGCACTGCACCACTCCCATCATGTCTTATTTCTGGCCCTAACTGTTGTTTGGAATACTTACTCTTTCCTCTGTTGGTTTATTTTTTTCTCTCCCTGTTAACTTACTGCATCTGTGCCCTTTTAGCTCCTGATCTTCCTGTTCTGAGACAAGAAGATCCTATATTTCTCAGTAGTCTCCTTACTTGCTCAGAGTCAGACCTCCAGCAGCTGGGGGATGGAGAGCTATTCTTGCCCTTCTAGGATGGTGAGTCTTTTGTGGCTGTGTGATCACTCACTTCCTGCTCCCAAACAAGTTCCTATTGTCAGTCAAATCCTGTGCCTATAAAAGTAGAACTGCCTTTGGGTGGGGGGTGGGGGAAGGGAGGGGAGGAAGGAGGGCAATATAGTCCCAGTAGAGAAGTTTAGTTATACCAGCAGCTCCTTCCTCCTGGTGCTCTGCCAGAAGTTATCTAGGGCAGTGTTTCAATCTGGTTTTAACCTGGCTCCTTCCAGCTAAGTCACTCCCCCTACTTTGCAAATCTTTCTACACTTAGTTAATTTCACAGATAACAATTCCCTTCAGCTACCTGTGACAAGCACCTAGATAACTACGCAGATAAAAGATACACAGATAACAATTCACTTTAACTAACTCTGACAAACACACTAACTTTTTTTTACCCTAAATTGAAGGTCCGAGTACAAGAGTTCTAGTTCTTAGTCCCAGTAGAAGTTTAGTTATACCAGCAGCTCCTTCCTCCTGGTGCTCTGCAGACACTGAGACTTCTTTTTTGTACCTCTGGGTGTTGTTCTTTACTGATTCATCAGTACATTACTACTGTCAAACTCATTATATGTTTAGCTACACATCACAATCAATATCATCATCATAGTATGTAATCCAAGACTAGCATGGTGTAGTGGTAAGTGACATACACAAACTTGGTATACACTGTTGCACATGGATCCAAGCCATATTATGCACTTACCAGGGTATGCAGTGAGGCGCGATGTGGAAGCCAAGTTTGTTAACATAACAACAATGAGCATATATCAGGTGGATCACTCAAAAGTGACACAAGGTTTGCAGAATAACTGCACTCAAAATTGTACATAGCGATTGAGCAAAGGTATACAGTTACCTGGGTAGACAATGAGGCACAATGCAGAGCCCAGTGTGTTCATGTAACCAAGGTGAATGTATATCAGAGGTCGATCACACCAAGTGACACAAGGTTTGCAGAATAACTCCATTTACAAATGTACATAGTGATGGAGCCATGGTATACACTTACAAGGATATGCATTGGACACAAGGCAGAGCAAAGTATGTTCACATAACCCAGGTGAGTGTATATCAGAGGTCTATCACAAAAAGTGACAGAAGATTTTCAGAATACATGCACTCACAATTGTGCATTGTGATCAAACAATGGTATGCAGTTACCTGGGCAGACACTGAGGCATGAGGCAGAACTGCGTGTGTTCATTTAACACAGGGTAGTGTACTGTATATCAGATGTCTATTACACAAAGTGAGACAAGATTTGCAGAATAGAAACATAGAAACATAGCTTCTGTCAGAGAACAAGCAGAGTACAGCAAAAGGAAGGAGCTGCTGTTATAACTATACTTCTCTACTGGTACTAAACTAGAACTCTACTATTGGAACATTCAAATTAGGGTAAAACAAAACAAAAGAGTTAGTGTGTTTGTCTGAGTTGGCTGAAGTGAATTGTTATCTGTGGAGTTATCTAGGTGTCTGTCTCAGTTGCCTGAAGGGAATTGTTATCTGTGCAATTAACTAGGTGTAGAAAGAGCTGTAAAGTAGGGGGAGAGGCTTAGCTAGAAGGAAGCCAGGTTAGAGCCAGATTTAAAAACTGTCCTAGATAGCTTCTGTCAGACACCAGGCAGAGAACAGCAAGAGGAAGGAGCTGCTGTTGTTACTATACCTCTCCACTGGGACTATATTGCCCTCTTTCCCCTCCCCTCCACTCCCCCACCCTAAGTCAGTTCTACTTTTATAGACACAGATTTGGCTGACAATAGGAACTTCCTGTTTGGGAGCAGGAAGTGAGTGATCACACAGCCACAAAAGACTAACCATTCTAGAAGGAAAAGAGTAGCTCTCCATCCCCCCCCAGCTGCTGGAGGTCTGACTCTAAGCAAGTAAAGAGACTACTGAGAAATATAGGAACTTCTTGTCTCAGAACAGGACGATCAGGAGCTTAAAGGGCACAGAGGCAGTAAGTAAGTAGAGACAAAAAATAAATAAATACAAATAAATAAATAAACAGAGGAAAGAGTAAGTATTCAAAACAACAGTTTAAGGGCCAGAAATAAGACATGATGGGAGTGGTGCAGTGCAGTGGTTGTGGAGCAGCAGTCTTCAGGGAGACATTCTGGAGGATGCAGAGTTGTTCCCATCTGCAGGCACCTCTCTGGTCTGAGGGAGGAGGTTGCTCATCTCCAGGCTGAGTTGGCAAGGATTTGGGGGGCCTCCTCTCCCACCCAGGGACCTCCAGGACAACTGCCATTGCCACAGAGGTTGCCAAGAAAGGGGAGTGGTTGGATCACAGTGGTCTCAGGGAGGCTGAGGGTGGTGGAACAGAGGTGCATCCCTCCAGTTATACCTCTCCATAATTCATATGCTGTTCCAGCAAAGTGTGGTTCCTTTATGGAGGCACCAGTAGTGAAGACCAAGGAACATGCTGGGAATCTCCACAAAGGAGCCCAACAGCAGGGCAGCATTGGACCCCACAGGGGAAGAAAACAACTCCTGGTGGGGGACTCCATTGTTAGGAGAGTAGAACTGGGGGAGGAAGGGGAGAAGGAGGTAAGGTGCCTGCCTGGCACCATGGTTTGGAGGGATAGGGACTGAATCCTTAGTATCGCTGGAGCAGCAGCATGGGGAAGGGACCTGGATGTCATTGTCCACTTAGGGACAAATGACCTGGCTGAGAAATGGATAAGAGCAGTGCAAGAAGAGTTTGTGCAGTTGGGGAGGGGCCTTAGACAAGTAGCATGCATGGTAACCTTCTCGGAGGTGATGCCTGTCTGTGGCATGGTGAGGTTAAGGTGCTACACACCATGGGATTCAATCAGTGATTGAAAAACTGATGCAGAGCTCAGGGTTTGACCTCATTAGGGACTGGGGTCCACCTGGAGTGATGCAGGACTATACTGGTGTGAAGGTCTGCACTTGTCCAGGACAGGAACCAGGATTCTAGAGGACAGATTTAAATGCTTCATTGGCAAGCATTTAAAGTAGTCAAGGGGGGAGGCACTGTAAAGGAACAGGGAAAGCCTAGTCCCCAAAAAAATCAGGGTTGTAAATGAGGTAAACACCAAGATAGAGACATTGATAGGGAGAAGGGCAGGGGTAAATGGAGAAAATGACAAAGGCAATGAGGACAAGGATGGGGCAAAAAGGGGTAAGGCCATCAAGAAACTGAGGGTAATGAGAATTAATGCCCATTGTCTGGGCAACAAGCTCCCTGAACTGGTGGCATTGGTGGAAGAGGGATGCCTGGATATCATGGCAGTCACAGAATCATGGTATACAGAGAACCATGACTGGGATGTTAACATACCAGGTACACAACCTACAGGAGAGACAGGGAAGGGATCAGAGGGGAGGAGTAGCTCTCTATGTCAGGAAAGGATAAAAGCAATGGAACAAAAGAGTAAACAGGAAGAGAGAAGGCACTGTGGGTCACCCTGCACACTGGAAATGGCTCCACAATCTGCACAGGGTTGTATACAGACCCCCATATCAGGTGGAGGGAATGGATAAGGATATGATAGAAGGCATTCTGCGATGACAGAGAAGGGGAGATACAAATGGTGTAAGTACAACATATTCTCCACTGCATAATAATGAGGCACTGTTCTCTCCACTAAATGACACACCCCAAACTAGGCTGTCAGGACAATCAAGCAACTGAGTTAACTGAGCAGCTCGCCTGAGTAGCTAGGAAGCAGATCTGCAGCCTAATAACATTTAAGGTAAAGGCCTCTTCTCTTATCTGGACATACAGGGGTGCTACCTGATGAACACTTATATTTTATGAACTTTGTTCCTGTTCACCACTCTGTGGGCTAGTTATTTGCTTCTCTTTGTGCTACTAATGCTGAAAGTGCAAAGCTAGGACTCACTGGTTTCCTAGAGTTGCCTTGTGATTACATAAAAGCCATACAAGCAACTAATATAGATCAGACTTATTTAATTGGTATTTTAGCTAGTACTGATTACACCTTAAAGAGATACCAAACAGCTAATATGAGCAGACTTATTTAATACGGTGGTAGACTAAATGTGCTTGTAACTGAAGGCATTAGGTTTGCTGGGTCCTAGTGTGACCTCATTTGGAATAGCCCTATTTGCTTAGGTGGAGCTCTTTGTGTAATTCACAACATATCCTCCTGCAGCATAATAATGAGAGGCTGTGTTTCTCAGACATATACAGCTCCCCCAAGCTAGGCACCAGGACAATCAAACAACAGAGCAACAGAAGCAGACCTTGAGTAGCTGAGAAGCCGAATCTCACAGCCTGAGTAAGTTTCAAAGGTAAAGAGAGCCTCTTCTCTTCATCTGGACGCCTGCAGAAGGGTTCTACCTGATGAACACTTATATTTTATGAACTTTGTTCCCTGTTCACCACTGGGTGGGCTTTTTATTTGCTTCTCTTTGTGCTACTATTGCTGAAGTGTAAAGCTAGGGATTCACTGGTTTTCCTAGAGATGCCTTGCTAATTAGACCTTAAAGCCAGATATATCAAGCAGCTAATATAGATCAGACTTGTTTAATATGCAGGTATTGGAGCTAATTGCTGATTACACAATAAAGCCACATATACCAAGCATCTAATTTAGTGCAGACTTGTTTTATATGGTGGTATTGGAGCTAATTGTGTTTGTAACTGAAGGCATATGGTTAGCTGAGTCCTAGTGTGACCTCATTTTGGAATAGCCCTGTTTGCTTAGAGTGGAGCTCCTTTGTGTAAATCACAACATATTCTCCCGCTGCATAGTAATGAGAGGCTGTGTTTTCTCCACTACATAGGCAGCACCCCCCCAAGCTAGGCACTCGGGACAATCAAGCAACTGAAGCAACACAAGCAGCTCACCTCAGTAGCTGAGTAAGCCGAATCTCCAGCCTGATAACTTTTGAGGTGAAGAGAGCCTCTTCTCTTCTTCTGGACACCTGCAGAGGGGTGCTACCTGATGAACAATTATATTTTATGAACTTTGTTCCATGTTCACCACTGGGTGGGCATGTTATTTGCTTCTCTTTGTACTACTAATGCTGAAGTTAACAGCTAGGGACTCACTGGTTTTCCTAGAGTTGCCTTGCTGATTCTATAAAGCCAGATATAAAAAGCAGCTAATACAGATCAGACTTGTTTAATATGCTGGTATTTGGAGCTAATTGCTGATTACACAATAAAGCCAGATATACCAAGCAGCTAAATAGAGCAGACTTGTTTAAATATGGTGGTATTTTAGCTAATTGTGCTTGTAACTGAAGGTATTAGGTTAGCTGGGTCCTAGTGTGACCTCATTTTGGAATAGCACTGTTTGCTTAGAGAGGAGCTCCTTTGTGTAAGTCACAACATATTCTCCCGCTGCATAGTAATGAGAGGCTGTGTTTTCTCCACTATGCAGCTACCCCCAAAGCTAGGCAGTCAGGACAATCAAACAACTGAGGCAACACAAGCAGCTCACCTGAAGTAATGAAACAAGCGAATCTCCAACCTGATAACTTTCAGTAAAGAAGCCTGTTCTCTTCGTCTGGATGCCTACAGAGAGTGCTACCCTGATGAACACTTATAGTATTATCTTTGTTCCCTGTTCACCACTGGGTAGAAGCATTATTAGCTTCTCTTTTTGCTACTAAAGCTGAATTGTAAAGCTAGGGACTCACTGGTGTTCTAAGGTTGCCTTACCTGATTACACCTTAAAGCCAGATATATCAAGCAGCTAATATAGATCAGACTTATTTAATGCGGTGGTATTTGGAGTTAATTGCTGATTACTCCTTAAAGCCAGATATACCAAGCAACTAATAAAGAGCAGACTTGTTTAATATGGTGGTATTGGAGCTAATTGTGCTTGTAACTGAAGGCATTAGGTTAGCTGGGTCCTAGTGCGACCTCTTTTTGGAATAGCCTTGTTTGCTTAGAGTGGAGATACTTTGTATGCACGTCACAACATATTCTCCGCTGCATAGTAATGAGAGGCTGTGTTTTTCTCACTACATGAGCAGTAATCCCCCGAGCTAGGTACTCCAGGACAATCAAGCACAACTATGAAGCAACACAAGCAGCTCACCTGAATAGCTGAGGAAGACGAATCTCCAGCCTGATAACTTTTGAGGTGAAGATAGCCTCTTCTCTTCATCTGGACACCTGCAGAGGGGTGCTACCTGATGAACAATTATATTTTATGAACTTTGTTCCGTGTTCACCACTGGGTGGGCATGTTATTTGCTTCTTTTTGTGCTTCTAATGCTGAAGTGTATAGCTAGGGACTCACAAGTTTTCCTAGAGTTGCCTTGCTGATTATACCTTAAAGCCAGATATAACAAGCAGCTAATATAGATCAGACTTGTTTAATATGGTGGTATTTGGAGCTAATTGCTGATTACACAATAAAGCCAGATATACCAAGCAGCTAATATAGAGCAGACTTGTTTAATATGGTGGTATTGGAGCTAATTGTGCTTGTAACTGAAGGCATTAGGTTAGCTGGGTCTAATTATTGACTTCATTTTGGAATAGCCCTGTTTGTAGGAAGGCTCCTTTATTATGAAATACAGCATATTCTCCAGATTGAATAATAATGAGAAGCTGTGTTTTCTCCACTAAATAGGCAGCACCCCCAAGCTTAGGCTCTCAGGACAATCAAGCAACTGAGGCAACAGAAGCAGCTCACCTGAGTAGCTGAGGAGAACCCGAATCTCAACTATAACTTTCGAGGAGTAAAGAGAGCCTCCTCTCTTCTTCGTCTGGACATACCAGTGGGGTACTACCTGATGAACACTTATATTTTATGAACTTTATTCCCTGTTCACCACTGGGTGGTCTTGTTATTTTCTTCTCTTTGTGCTACTAATGCTGAAGTGTAATGCTAGGGACTCAATAGTTTTCCTAGAGTTGCCTTGTGATTACACCTTAAAGCCATATATACCAAGCAGCTAATATAGATCAGACTTATTTAATATGGAGGTTTTTTGAGCTAATTGCTGATTACACCTTAAAGCCAGATATACCAAGCAGCTAATATAGAGCAGACTTGTTTAATATGGTGGTATTGGAGCTAATTGTGCTTGTAACTGAAGGCATTAGGTTAGCTGGGTCCTAGTGTGACCTCATTTTGGAATAGCCCTGTTTGCTTAAAGTGGAGCTCCTTTGTGTAAGTCACAACATATTCTCCCGCTGCATAGTAAACAGAGGCTGTCTTTTCTCCACTACATAGGCAGCACCCGCCCCAAGCAAGGCACTCGGGACAATCAAGCAACTGAAGCAACAGAAGCAGATCACCTGAGTTGCTGAGGAAGCCGAATCTCCAGCCTGATAACTTTCAAGGTAAAGAGAGCCTCTTCTCTTCATCTGGACGCCGGCAGAAGGGTTCTAACAGATGTACACTTATATTTTATGAACTTTGTTCCCTGTTCACCACCCTGGTGGGCTTTTTATTTGATTCTCTTTGTGCTACTATTGCTAAAGCGTAAAGCTAGGGATTCACTGGTATTCCTATAGTTGCCTTGCTGATTAGACCTTAAAGCCAGATAAATCAAACAGCTAATATAGATCAGACTTGTTTAATATGCAGGTATTGGAGCTAATTGCTGATTACACAATTAAGCCACATATACCAAGCATCTAATATAAAGCAGACTTGTTTAATATATGGTGGTATTGGAGCTAATTGTGCTTGTAACTGAAGGCATTAGGTTAACAGCTGGGTCCTAATGTGACCTCATTTTAGAATAGCCCTGTTTGCTTAGAGTGGAAGCTCCTTTGTGTAAATCACAACATATTCTCCCTCTGCATAGTAATGAGAGGCTGTGTTTTCTCCACTACATAGGCAGCATGCCCCCCCCCAAGCTAAGGCAGTCGGGACAATCAAGCAACTGAAGCAACACAAGCAGCTCACCTGAGTAGCTGAGCAAGCCGAATCTCCAGCCTGATAACTTTTGAGGTGAAGAGCCTCTTCTCTTCATCTGGACACCTGCAGAGGGGTGCTACCTGATGAACAATTATATTTTATAAATTTTGTTCCGTGTTCACCACTGGGTGGGCATGTTATTTGCTTCTCTTTGTGCTACAAATGCTAAAGTGCAAAGCTAGGGACTCACAAGTTTTCCTAGAGTTGCCTTGCTGATTATACCTTAAAGCCAGATATAACAAGCAGCTAATATAGATCACACTTGTTTAATATGGTGGTATTTGGACCTAATTGCTGATTACACAATAAAGCCAGAAATATCAAGCAGCTAATATAGAGCAGACTTGTTTAATATGGTGGTATTTGAGCTAACTGTGCTTGTAATTGAAGGCATTAGGTTAGCTGGGTCCTAGTGTGACCTCATTTTGGAATAGCCCTGTTTGCTTAGAGAGGAGCTCCTTTGTGTAAGTCACAACATATTCTCCCGCTGCATAATAATGAGAGGCTGTGTTCTCTCCACTAAATAGGCAGCACCCCAAGCTAGGCTGTCGGGACAATCAAGCAACTGAGTCAACTGAAGCAGCTCACCTGAGTAGCTGAGGAAGCCGAATCTGCAGCCTAATAACATTTGAGGTAAAGAGAGCCTCTTCTCTTCATCTGGACGCCTGCAGAGGGGTGCTACCTGATGAACACTTATATTTTATGAACTTTGTTCCCTGTTCACCACTCTATGGACTTGTTATTTGCTTCTCTTTATAGCTACTAATGCTGAAGTGTAAAGCTAGGGACTCACTGGTTTTCCTAGAGTTGCCTTATGATTATACTAAAAGCCAATTATACCAAGCAGCTAATATAGATCGAACTTATTTAATATGGTGGTATTTGTAGCTAATTGCTGATTACACATTAAAACCAGATATACCAAGCAGCTAATATAGAGCAGACTTGTTTAATACGGTGGTAGTGGAGCTAAATGTGCTTGTAACTGAAGTCATTAGGTTAGCTATGTGTCCTAGTGGGACCTCATTTTGGAATAGCCTTATTTGCCAAATAGGAGCTCCTTTGTAATTCACAAACATATCCTCCTGCAGCATAATGAATGAGAGGCTGTGTTTTCTCCACTACATAGTACATCCCCCAAGCTAGGCACTCGGGACAATCAAGCAACTGAGCAACAGAAGCAGCTCACCTGAGTAGCTGAACAAGCCCGAATCTCCAACCTGATAACTTCAGGAGTAAAGGCCTCTTCTCTTCGTCTGGACGCCTGCAGAGGGTGCTACCTGATGAACACTTATATTTTATGAACTTTGTTCCCTGTTCACCACTGGGTGGTCTTGTTATTAGCTTCTCTTTTTGCTACTAATGCTGAAGTGTAAAGCTAGGGTCTCACTGGTGTTCCTAGGGTTGCCTTGCTGATTACACCCTAAAGCGAGATATACCAAGCAGCTAATATAGATCAGACTTATTTAATATGGTGGTATTTGTAGTTAATTGCTGATTACTCCTTAAAGCCAGATATACCAAGCAGCTAATAAAGAGCAGACTTGTTTAATATGGTTTTATTGGAGCTAATTGTGCTTGTAACTGAAGGCATTAGGTTAGCTGGGTCCTAGTGTGACCTCTTTTTGGAATAGTCTTGTTTGCTTAGAGTGGAGCTCCTTTAAGTATGTCACAACATATTCTCCGCTGCATAGTATTGAGAGGCTGATGTTTTCCACTATAGCAGCATCCCACTACAAGCTTTGCACTCCGGGACAATCAAGCAGCACAAAACAACACAAGCAGCTCACCTGAGTAGCTGAGGAAGCCGAATCTCCAGGCAGATAACTTTAGAGGTGAAGAGAGCCTCTTCTCTTCATCTGGACACCTGCAGAGGGGTGCTACCTGATGAACAATATATTTTATGAACTTTGTTCCGTGTTCACCACTGGTTGGGCATGTTATTTGTTTCTCTTTGTGCTACTAATGCTGAAGTGTAAAGCTAGGGACTCCCTGATTTTCCTAGAGTTGCCTTGCTGATTATACCTTAAAGCCAGATATAACAAGCAGCTAATATAGATCAGACTTGTTTAATATGGTGGTATTTGGAGCTAATTGCTGATTACACAATCAAGCCAGATATACCAAGCAGCTAATATAGAGCAGACTTGTTAAATATGGTGGCATTTTAGCTAATTGTGCTTGTAACTGAAGGCATTAGGTTAGCTGGGTCCTAGTGTGACCTCATTTTGGAATAGCCCTGTTTGCTTAGAGAAAAGCTCCTTTGTGTAAGTCACAACATATTCTCCAGCTGCATAAGAATGAGCGACTGAGTTTTCTCCACTAAATAGTCAGCACCCCCCCCCCCAGGCCAGACTGTCGGGTCAATCAAGCAACTGAGGCAACAGAAGCAGCTCACCTGAGTAGCTGAGGAAGCCGAATCTCCAGCCTGATAACTTTTGGGGTAAAGAGAGCCTCTTCTCTTCATCCGGACACCCTGCAGAGGGGTGCTACCACAATGAACTCTATATTTTATAATACTTTGTTCCCATTCACCACTGGGTGGGCTTGTTATTGCATCTTCTTTGCTACTAATGCTGAAGTGTAAAGCTAGGGACTCACTGGTTTAATAGAGTTGCCTTGCTGATTATACCTTAAAGCCAGATATAACAAGCAGCTAATATAGAGCAGACTTGTTTAATATGGTGGTATTTGGAGCTAATTGCTGATTACACAATAAAGCCAGATATACCAAGCAGCTAATATAGAGCAGTCTTGTTTAATATGGTGGTATTTTAGCTAATTGTGCTTGTAACTGAAGGCATTAGGTTAGCTTGGTCCTAGTGTGACCTCATTTTGGAATAGCCCTGTTTGCTTAGAGAGGAGCTCCTTTGTGTAAGTCACAACATGTTCTCCTGCTGCATAATAATGGTGTGTGTTTCTCCCTAATAGGCAGCACCCCAGGCTGGGCTATTTGGGGACAAATCAAGCAACTGAGGCAACAGAAGCAGCTCACCTGAGTAGCTGAGGAAGCCGAATCTCCAGCCTGATAACTTCTGAGGTAAAGAGAGCCTCTTCTCTTCATCTGGACACCTGCAGAGGGGTGCTACCTGATGAACACTTATATTTTATGAACTTTGTTCCCTGTTCACCACTGGGTGGGCTTGTTATTTGCTTCTCTTTGTGCTACTAATGCTGAAGTGTAAAGCTAGGGACTCACTGGTTTTCCTAGAGTTGCCTTGTGATTACACCTTAAAGCCAGTTATACCAAGCAGCTAATATAGATCAGACTTGTTTAATATGGTGGTATTTGCAGCTAATTGCTGATTACACCTTAAAGCCAGATACACCAAGCAGCTAATATAGAGCAGACTTGTTTAATATGGAGGTATTGGAGCTAAATGTGCTTGTAACTGAAGGCATTAGGTTTGCTGGGTACTAGTGTGACCTCATTTTGGAAAAGCCCTGTTTTCTTAGAGTGGAGCTCCTTTGTGTAATTCACAACATATCCTCCCGCTGCATAGTAATGAGAGGCTGAGTGATCTAAAAAACATAGGCAGCCCCCCCCCAAGCTAGGCAATTGGGACAATCAAGCAACTGAACAACACAAGCAGCTCACCTGAGTAGCTGAGGTAGCCGAATCTCCAGCCTGATATCTTTCGAGGTAAAGAGAGACTCTTCTCTTCATCTGGACGCCTGCAGAAGGGTTCTACCTGATGAACACTTATATTTTATGAACTTTGTTCCCTGGTCACCACTGGGTGGGCTTTTTATTTGCTTCTCTTTGTGCTACTATTGCTGAAGTGTAAAGCTAGGGATTCACTGGTTTTCCTAGAGTTGCCTTGCTGATTAGACCATAAAGCCAGATATACCAAGCAGCTAATATAGATCAGACTTGTTTAATATGCAGGTATTGGAGCTAATTGCTGATTACACAATAAAGCCACATATACCAAGCATGCTAATATAGAGCAGACTTGTTTAATATGGTAGTATTGGAGCTAATTGTGCTTGTAACTGAAGGCAATAGGTTAGCTGGGTCCTAGTGTGACCTCATTTTGGAATAGCCCTGTTTGCTTAGAGTGGATCTCCTGTGTGTAAATCACAACATATTCTCCCACTGCATAGTAATGAGAGGCTCAGTTTTTCCACTCACATAGGCAGCTCCCCAAACTAGGCAGTCAGGACAATCAAGCAACTGAAGCAACACAAGCAGCTCACCTGAGTAGCTGAGCAAGCCGAATCTCCAGCCCTGATAACTTCGAGTTAAAGAGCATCTCTTCTCTTCGTCTAGATGCTTACAGAGGAATTGCTACCTGATGAACACTTATATTTTGATCTTTGTTCCCTGTTCACCAATGGGTGGGCTTGTTATTAGCTTCTCTTTTTGCTTGCTACTAATGCTGAAGTGTAAAACTAGGGACTCACTACAATTGTTCCTAGAGTTGCCTTGCTGATTACACCTTAAAGCCAGATATAACAAGCAGCTAATATAGATCAGACTTGTTTAATATGGTGGTATTTGGAGCTAATTGCTGATTACACATTAAAGCCAGATATACCAAGCAGCTAATATAGAGCAGACTTGTTTAATATGGTGGTATTGGAGATAATTGTGCTTGTAACTGAAGGCATTAGGTTAGCTGGGTCCTAGTGTGACCTCATTTTGGAATAGCCCTGTTTGCTTAGAGAGGAGCTCCTTTGTGTAAGTCACAACATATTCTCCCGCTGCATAATAATGAGAGGCTGTGTTTTCTCCACTAAATAGGCAGCACCCCCCAAGCTAGGCTCTCGGGACAATCAAGCAACTGAGGCAACAGAAGCCAGCTCACCTGAGTAGCTGAGGAAGCGAATCTCCAGCCTTATCACTTTTGAGATAAAGAGCCTCTTTCTTCTGTCTGGACACCTGCAGAGGGTACTACCTGATGAACAATTATATTTTATGAACTTTGTTCCATGTTCACCACTGGGTGGACATGTTATTTGCTTCTCTTTGTGCTACTTATGCGGAGAGTGTAAAGCTGGGACTCACTGGTTTCCTAGAGTTGCTCTTGCTGATTATACCTTAAAGCCATGATATAACAAGCAGCTAATATAGATCAGACTTGTTTAATATGGTGGTATTTGGAGCTAATTGCTGATTACACAATAAAGCCAGATATACCAAGCAGCTAATATAGAGCAGACTTGTTTAATATGGTGGTATTGGAGCTAATTGTGCTTGTAACTAAAGGCATTAGGTTAGCTGGGTCCTAGTGTGACCTCATTTTAGAATAGCCCTGTTTGCTTAGAGAGGAGCTCCTTTTTGTAAGTCACAACATATTCTCCCGCTGCATAATAATGAGAGGCTGTGTTTTCTCCACTAAATAGTCAGCACCCCCCAAACTAGGCGCTCGGGACAATCAAGCAACTGAGGCAACAGAAGCAGCTCACCTGAGTAGCTGAGGAAGACGAATCTCCAGCCTGATAACTTTTGAGGTAAAGAGAGCCTCTTCTCTTCGTCTGGACACCAGCAGAGGGTGCTACCTGATGAACACTTATATTTTATGAACTTTGTTCCATGCTCACCACTGGAGTGGGCTTGCTATTCTTCTCTTTGTACTACTAATGCTGAAATGCAAAAGCTAAGGACCTTTTCACTCGGTTTTCCTTAGAGTTGCCTTGGCTGATTACACCTTAAAGTGCCAGATATAACAAGCAGCTAATATAGATCAGACTTATTTAATATGGTGGTATTTGTAGCTAATTGCTGATTACACCTTCAAGCCAGATATACCAAGCAGCTAATATAGAGCAGACTTGTTTAATATGGTGGTATTGGAGCTAAATGTGCTTGTAACTGAAGGCATTAGGTTTGCTGGGTCCTAGTGTGACCTCATTTTGGAATAGCCCTGTTTTAGTTGAGTGGAGCTCCTTTGTGTAATTCACAACATATCCTCCTGCTGCATAGTAATGAGAGGCTGTGTTTTCTCCAATACATAGGCAGCTCCCAAACTAGGCTAGGCAGTGACAATCAAGCAACTGAAGCAACTACAAGCAGCTCACCTGAGTAGCTGAGGCAAGCCAGAATCTCCAGCCTGATAACTTTCAGAGGTAAAGAGAGCTTCTGTCTTGTCTGGACGCCTGCAGAAGGGTGCCCACCTGATGAACACTCATATTTTATGAACTTTGTTCCCCGTTCACCAATGGCTGCCTGGGTATTTGCATTCTGCTTTGTGCTACTAATGCTGAAGCGTAAAGCTAGGGACTCACTGGTGTTCCTAAGGTTGCCTTTGCTGATTACACCTTAAAGCCAGATATAACAAGCAACTAATATAGATAAAGACTTATCTAATATGGTGGTATTTGGAGTTGATACTGATTACATCACAAAGCCACATATACCAAGCAGCTAATAAGAGCAGACTTGTTTAATATGGTGGTATGGAGCTAATTGTGCTTTGCAACTGAAGGCATTAGGGTTAGCTGGGTCCCAGTGTGACCTCACTTGGAATAGCCCTGTTTGGCTCAGAGTGGAGCTCCTTTGCATACATCACAACATATTCTCCCGCTGCATAGTAATGAGAGGCTGTGTTTTCTCCACTACATAGGCAGCCCCCCCCCAAAGCTAGGCACTCGCGACAATCAAGCAACCTGAGCAACACAAGCAGCTCACCGGAGTAGCTGAGGAAGCCGAATCTGCAGCCTGATAACTTTTGAGGTGAAGAGAGACTCTTCTCTTCTGCCTGGACACCTGCAGAGGAGTGCTACCCTGATGAACAATTATATTTTATGAACTTTGTTCCCTGTTCACCACTGAGTGGTCATGTTGTTCATCTTCTTTTGTGCTACTAATGCTGAAGTGTAAAGCTAGGGACTCACTGGTTTTCCTAGAGTTGCCTTGCTGATTACACCTTAAAGCCAGATATAACAAGCAGCTAATATAGATCAGACTTGTTTAATATGGTGGTATTTGGAGCTAATTGCTGATTACACAATAAAGCCAGATATACCAAGCAGCTAATATAGAGCAGACTTGTTTAATATGGTGGTATTGGAGCTAATTGTGCTTGTAACTGAAGGCATTAGGTTAGCTGGGTCCTAGTGTGACCTCATTTTAGAATAGCCCTGTTTGCTTAGAGAGGAGCTCCTTTTTGTAAGTCACAACATATTCTCCCGCTGCATAATAATGAGAGGCTGTGTTTTCTCCACTAAATAGGCAGCACCCCCTAACTGCTTAGGAACTCAGGACAATCAAGCAACTGAGGCAGCAAGCCAGCTCACCTGAGTAGCCAGGAGTAGCCTAATCTCCAGCCTGATAACTTTTCGAGGTAAAGAGAGCCTCTTCTCTTCGCTCTGGATGCCTGCAGAGGGTACTACCTGATGAACACTTATATTTTATGAACTTTGTTCCCTGTTCACCACTGGTGCGCATTTTGTTATTTGCTTCTCATTGTGCTACTAATTCTGAAGTGTAAAGCTAGGGACTCCCTGGATTTCCTAGAGTTGCCTTGCTGATTACACCTTAAAGCCCTATATAACAAGCAGCTAATATAGATCAGACTTGTTTAATATGGTGGTATTTGGAGCTAATTGCTGATTACACAATAAAGCCAGATATACCAAGCAGCTAATATAGAACACACTTGTTTAATATGGTGGTATTGGAGCTAATTGTGCTTGTAACTGAAGGCATTAGGATTAGCTGGGTCCTAGTGTGACCTCATTTGGAATAGCCCTGTTTGCTTAGAGGGAGCCTTTGTGTAAATCACAACATATTCTCCGCTGCATAGAAATGAGAGGCTGTGTTTTCTCACTAAATAGGCAGCACCCACCCCACCAGGCTAGGCTGTCGGGACAATCTAGCATCTGAGGCAACAGAAGCAGCTCACCTGAGTAGCTGAGGAAGACGAATCTCCAGCCTGATAACTTTTGAGGTAAAGAGAGCCTCTTCTCTTCATCTGGACGCCAGCAGAGGGGTGCTACCTGATGAACACTTATATTTTATGAACTTTGTTCCCTGTTCACCACTGAGTGGGCTTGTTATTTGCTTCTCTTTGTGCTACTAATGCTGAAGTGTAAAGCTAGGGACTCACTGGTTTTCCTAGAGTTGCCTTGCTGATTATACCTTAAAAGCCAGATATAACAAGCAGCTAATATAGATCAGACTTATTTAATATGGTGGTATTTGTAGTTAATTGCTGATTACTCCTTAAAGCCAGATATACCAAGCAGCTAATAAGAGCAGACTTGTTTAATATGGTGGTATTGGAGCCTAATTGTGCTTGTAACTAGAAGGCATTAGGTTAGCTGGGTCTCAAGTGTGACCTCATTTTAGAATAGCCCTGTTTGCTTAGAGAGGAGCTCAGCACATTATGTCACAACATATTCTCCCGCTGCATAATAATGAGAGGCTGTGTTTCTCCACTACATAGGCAGCATCCCCACTAAGCTTTGCTCGGGACAATCAAGCAACTGAAGCAACACAAGCAGCTCACCTGAGTAGCTGAGGAAGCGAATCTCAGGCAGATAACTTTAGGAGGTAAAGAGCCTCTTCTCTTCGTCTGGACGCCTGCAGAGGGGTACCACCTGATGAACAATTATATTTTATGAACTTTGTTCCATGTTCACCACTGGGTGGGCATGTTATTTGCTTCTACTTTGTGCTACTAATGCTGAAGTGTAAAGCTAGGGACTCCCTGGTTTTCCTAGAGTTGCCTTGCTGATTATACCTTAAAGCCAGATACAACAAGCAGCTAATATAGATCAAACTTGTTTAATATGGTGGTATTTGGAGCTAATTGCTGATTACACAATAAAGCCAGATATACCAAGCAGCTAATATAGAGCACACTTGTTTAATATGGTTGTATTTTAGCTAATTGTGCTTGTAACTGAAGGCATTAGGTTAGCTGGGTCCTAGTGTGACCTCATTTTGGAATAGCCCTGTTTTGCTTAGAGAGGAGCTCCTTTGTGTAAGTCACAACATATTCTCCCGCTGCATAAGAATGAGCGACTGAGTTTTCTCCACTAAATAGTCAGCACCCCTTCAGGCAAGGCTGTCAGGACAATCAAGCAACTGAGGCAACAGAAGCAGCTCACCTGAGTAGCTGAGGAAGCCGAATCTCCAGCCTGATAACTTTTGAGGTAGAGAGAGCCTCTTCTCTTCATCTGGACACCTGCAGAGGGGTGCTACCTGATGAAAACTTATATTTTATGAACTTTGTTCCTGTTCACCACTAGGTAGGCTTATTGTTACATCTCTTTATTACTCACTAATGCACAGAAATGTAAACTAAGGGACTCACTGGTTTTAATAGAGTTGCCTTACTGATTATACACTTAAAAAGCCAGTTATAACAAAGCAGCCAATATAGAACAGACTTGTTTAATATGGTGGTATTTGAGTAATGCTGATTACACAATACAAGCCAGATATACAACAGCTAATATAGAGAGCAGACTTGAATATGGTGGTATTTGAGCTAATTGTACTTGTAACTGAAGGCATTAGGTTTGCTTGGTCCTAGTGTGACCTCATTTTGGAATAGCCCTGTTTGCTTAGAGAGGAGCTCCTTTGTGTAAGTCACAACATATTCTCCCGCTGCATAGTAATGAGTGGCTGTGTTTTCTCCCCAACATAGGCAGCTCCCCCAAGCTAGGCTAGTTCGGGACAATCAAGCAACTGAAGCAACAGAAGCAGCTCACCTGAGTAGCTGAGCAAGCCGAATCTCCAGCCTGATAACTTCTGAGGTAAAGAGAGCCTCTTCTCTTCATCTGGACGCCTGCAGAGGGGTGCTACCTGATGAACACTTATATTTTATGATCTTTGTTCCTAGTTCACCAATAGGTGGGCTTGTTATTTACTTCTCTTTTGCTACTAATGCTGAAGTGTAAAGCTAGGGACTCACTGGTTTTCCTAGGGTTGCCTTGTGATTACACCTTAAAGCCAGATATACCAAGCAGCTAATAAAGATCAGACTTATTTAATAATTGGTATTTGAGCTAATTTACAGTTACACCTAAAGCCAGATACACTAAGCAGCTTAATAAAGAGCAGACTTGTTAATATGGTGGTATTGGAGCTAATCAGCTTGTAACTGAAGGCATTAGGTTAGCTGGGTCCCAGTGTGACCTCGCTTGGAATAGCCTTGTTTGCTTAGAGTGGAGCTCCTTTGTGTAATTCACAACATATCCTCCGCTGCATAGTAATGAGAGGCTGTGTGATCTAAAAAACATAGGCAGCCCCCAAGCTAGGCAACTGGGACAATCAAGCAACTGAACAACACAAGCAGCTCACCTGAGTAGCTGAGGTAGCCAGATCTCCAGCCTGATATCTTTCGAGGAGTAAAAGAGACTCTTCTCTCTTCATCCAGGCACCTGCAAAGGGTTCTACCTGATGAACACTTATATTTTATGAACTTTGTTCCCTGTTCACCACTGGGTGGGCTTTTTATTTGCTTCTCTTTGTGCTACTATTGCTGAAGTGTAAAGCTAGGGATTCACTGGTTTTCCTAGAGTTGCCTTGCTGATTAGACCTTAAAGCCAGATATATCAAGCAGCTAATATAGATCAGACTTGTTTAATATGCAGGTATTGGAGCTAATTGCTGATTACAATAAAGCCACATATACCAAGCATCTAATATAGAGCAGACTTGTTTAATATGGTGGTATTGGAGCTAATTGTGCTTGTAACTGAAGGCATTAGGTTAGCTGGGTCCTAGTGTGACCTCATTTTGGAATAGCCCTGTTTGCTTAGAGTGGATCTCCTGTGTGTAAATCACAACATATTCTCCCACTGCATAGTAATGAGAGGCTGTGTTTTCTCCACTACATAGGCAGCTCCCCAAGCTAGGCAGTCGGGACAATCAAGCAACTGAAGCAACACAAGCAGCTCACCTGAGTAGCTGAGCAAGCCGAATCTCCAGCCTGATAACTTTCGAGGTTAAAGAGAGCCTCTTCTCTTCGTCTAGATGCCTGCAGAGGGGTGCTACCTGATGAACACTTATATTTTATGATCTTTGTTCCCTGTTCACCAATGGGTGGGCTTGTTATTAGCTTCTCTTTTTGCTACTAATGCTGAAGTGTAAAGCTAGGGACTCACTGGTGTTCCTAGAGTTGCCTTGCTGATTACACCTTAAAGCCAGATATACCAAGCTGCTAATATAGATCAGACTTATTTAATATGGTGGTATTTGGAGTTAATTGCTGATTACACCTTAAAGCCAGATATACCAAGCAGCTAATAAAGAGCAGACTTGTTTAATATGGTGGTATTGGAGCTAATTGTGCTTGTAACTGAAGGCATTAGGTTAGCTGGGTCCTAGTGTGACCTCTTTTTGGAATAGCCCTGTTTGCCAAGTGGAGCTCCTTTGTGTAAGTCACAACATATTCTCCCGCTGCATAGTAATGAGAGGCTGTGTTTTCTCCACTACATAGGCAGCAACCCCCAAGCTAGGCACTCGGGACAATCAAGCAACTGAAGCAACACAAGCAGCTCACCTGAGTAGCTGAGGAAGCCGAATCTCCTTGCCTGATAACTTTTGAGGTGAAGAGAGCCTCTTCTCTTCTTCTGGACACCTGCAGAGGGGTGCTACCTGATGAACAATTATATTTTATGAACTTTGTTCCGTGTTCACCACTGGGTGGTCATGTTATTTGCTTCTCTTTGTGCTACTTATGCGGAAGTGTAAAGCTAGGGACTCACTGGTTTTCCTAGAGTTGCCTTGCTGATTATACCTTAAAGCCAGATATAACAAGCAGCTAATATAGATCAGACTTGTTTAATATGGTGGTATTTGGAGCTAATTGCTGATTACACAATAAAGCCAGATATACCAAGCAGCTAATATAGAGCAGACTTGTTTAATATGGTGGTATTGGAGCTAATTGTGCTTGTAACTGAAGGCATTAGGTTAGCTGGGTCCTAGTGTGACCTCATTTTAGAATAGCCCTGTTTGCTTAGAGAGGAGCTCCTTTTTGTAAGTCACAACACTTCTCCCGTTGCATAATAATGAGGCTGTGTTTTCTCCACTACATAGGCAGCCCCCCAAGCTAGGCACTCGGGACAATCAAGCAACTGAGGCAACACAAGCAGCTCACCTGAGTAGCTGAGGAAGCCGAATCTGCAGCCTGATAACTTTTGAGGTAAAGAGAGCCTCTTCTCTTCGTCTGGACACCTGCAGAGGGGTACTACCTGATGAACACTTATATTTTATGAACTTTGTTCCATGCTCACCACTGGGTGGGCTTGTTATTTGCTTCTCTTTGTACTACTAATGCTGAAGTGTAAAGCTAGGGACTCACTCGTTTTCCTAGAGTTGCCTTGTTGATTACACCTTAAAGCCAGATATACAAAGCAGCTAATATAGATCAGACTTGTTTAATATGGTGGTATTTGGAGCTAATTGCTGATTACACCTTAAAGCCAGATATACCAAGCAGCTAATATAGAGCAGACTTGTCTAATATGGTGGTATTGGAGCTAAATGTGCTTGTAACTGAAGGCATTAGGTTAGCTGGGTCCTAGTGTGACCTCATTTTGGAATAGCCCTGTTTTGCGTTGAGTGGAGCTCCTTGTGTAAGTCACAACATATCCTCCTGCTGTATAATAATGAGAGGCTGTGTTTTCTCCAATACATAGGCAGCTCCCCCCGCCCCAAGCTAGGCAGTCGGGACAATCAAGCAACTGAAGCAACACAAGCAGCTCACCTGAGTAGCTGAGCAAGCCGAATCTCCAGCCTGATAACTTTCAAGTTAAAGAGAGCTTCTTGTCTTCGTCTGGACGCCTGCAGAGGGGTGCTACCTGATGAACACTTATATTTTATGAACTTTGTTCCCTGTTCACCAATGGGTGGGCTTGTTATTAGCTTCTCTTTTTGCTACTAATGCTGAAGCGTAAAGCTAGGGACTCACTGGTGTTCCTAGGGTTGCCTTGCTGATTACACCTTAAAGCCAGATATACCAAGCAGCTAATAAAGATAAGACTTATTTAATATGGTGGTATTTGGAGTTAATTGCTGATTACTCCTTAAAGCCAGATATACCAAGCAGCTAATAAAGAGCAGACTTGTTTAATATGGTGGTATTGGAGCTAATTGTGCTTGTAACTGAAGGCATTAGGTTAGCTGGGTCCTAGTGTGACCTCTTTTTGGAATAGCCTTGTTTGCTTAGAGTGGAGCTCCTTTGTGTACGTCACAACATATTCTCCCGCTGCATAGTAATGAGAGGCTGTGTTTTCTCCACTACATAGGCAGCAACCCCTCCCCAAGCTAGGCACTCAGGACAATCAAGCAACTGAAGCAACACAAGCAGCTCACCTGAGTAGCTGAGGAAGCGAATCTCCAGCCTGATAACTTTGAGGTGAAGAGAGACTCTCTCTTCGTCTGGATGCCTCAGAGGGTGCTACCTGATGAACAATTATATTTTATGAACTTTGTTCCCTGTTCACCACTGGGTGGGCATGTTATTTGCTTCTCTTTGTGCTACTCATGCTGAAGTGTAAAGCTAGGGACTCACTGGTTTTCCTAGAGTTGCCTTGCTGATTACACCTTAAAGCCAGATATAACAAGCAGCTAATATAGATCAGACTTGTTTAATATGGTGGTATTTGGAGCTAATTGCTGATTACACAATAAAGCCAGATATACCAAGCAGCTAATATAGAGCAGACTTGTTTAATATGGTGGTATTGGAGCTAATTGTGCTTGTAACTGAAGGCATTAGGTTAGCTGGGTCCTAGTGTGACCTCATTTTGGAATAGCCCTGTTTGCTTAGAGAGGAGCTCCTTTTGTAAATCACAACATATTCTCCTGCTGCATAATAATGAGAGGCTGTGTTTCTCCAATAAATAGGCAGCTCCCCAAGCTAGGCTACTCGGGACAATCAAGCAACTGAGGCAACAAGCCAGCTCACCTGAGTAGCTGGAAGTCGAATCTCCAGCCTGATACTTTTGACGAGTTAAAGGCCTCTTCTCTTCGTCTGGATGCTCTGCAGAGGGTACTACCTGATGAACACTTATATTTTATGAACTTTGTTCCTATTCACCACTGGGTGGGCTGTTGTTACTTCTCATTGTGCTACTAATGCTGAAGTGTAAAGCTAGGGACTCACTGGATGTTCCTAGGGTTGCCTTGCTGATTACACCTTAAAGCCATATATAACCAAGCAGCTAATAAAGATCAGACTTGTTTAATATGGTGGTTATTTGGAGCTAATTTGCTGATTTTACAATAAAAGCCAGATATACCTAGCAGCTAATATAGAACACACTTGTTTAATATGGTTGTATTGTAGCTAATTGTGCTTGTAACTGAAGGCATTAGGTTAGCTGGGTCCTAGTGTGACCTCATTTTGGAATAGCCCTGTTTGCTTAGAGTGGAGCTCCTTTGTGTAAGTCACAACATATTCTCCCGCTGCATAGTAATGAGAGGCTGTGTTTTCTCCACTACATAGGCAGCACCCACCCCCAAGCTAGGCACTCGGGACAATCAAGCAACTGAAGCAACACAAGCAGCTCACCTGAGTAGCTGAGGAAGGCGAATCTCCAGCCTGATAACTTTTGAGGTAAAGAGAGCCTCTTCTCTTGATCTGGACGCCTGCAGAGGGTGCTACCTGATGAACACTTATATTTTATGAACTTTGTTCCTGTTCACCACTGAGTGGGCTTGATTTGCTTCTCTTTGTGCTACTAATGCTGAAGTGTAAAGCTAGGGACTCACTGGTTTTCCTAGAGTTGCCTTGCTGATTATACCTTAAAGCCAGATATAACAAGCAGCTAATATAGATCAGACTTGTTTAATATGGTGGTATTTGGAGCTAATTGCTGATTACACCTTCAAGCCAGATATACCAAGCAGCTAATATAGAGCAGACTTGTTTAATATGGTGGTATTGGAGCTAAATGTACTTGTAACTGAAGGCATTAGGTTTGCTGGGTCCTAGTGTGACCTCATTTTGGAATAGCCCTGTTTTCTTAGAGTGGAGCTCCTTTGTGTAATTCACAACATATCCTCCTGCTGCATAGTAATGAGAGGCTGTGTTTTCTCCAATACATAGGCAGCTCCCCCCCCCATGCTAGGCACTTATGACAATCAAGCAACTGAAGCAACACAAGCAGCTCACCTGAGTAGCTGAGGCAGCCGAATCTCCAGCCTGATAACTTTCGAGGTAAAGAGAGAATCTTCTCTTCGTCTGGATGCCTGCAGAAGGGTTCCACCTGATGAACACTCATATTTTATGAACTTTGTTCCCTGTTCACCACTGGGTGGGCTTTTTATTTGCTTCTCTTTGTGCTACTATTGCTGAAGCGTAAAGCTAGGGATTCACTGGTTTTCCTAGAGTTGCTTTGCTGATTAGACCTTAAAGCCAGATATATCAAGCAGCTAATATAGATCAGACTTGTCTAATATGCAGGTATTGGAGCTAATTGCTGATTACACAATAAAGCCACATATACCAAGCAGCTAATATAGAGCAGACTTGTTTAATATGGTGGTATTGGAGCTAATTGTGCTTGTAACTGAAGGCATTAGGTTAGCTGGGTGCTAGTGTGACCTCATTTTGGAATAGCCCTGTTTGCTTAGAGTGGAGCTCCTTTGTGTAAATCACAACATATTCTCCTGCTGCATAGTAATGAGAGGCTGTGTTTTCTCCACTACATAGGCAGCTCCCCCAAAGCTAGGCAGTCGCGACAATCAAGCATCTGATGCAACACAAGCAGCTCACCGGAGTAGCTGAAGAATCCGAATCTGCAGCCTGATAACTTTTGAGGTATAGATAGACTCTTCTCTTCGTCTGGACGCCTGCAGAGGGGTGCTACCTCATGAACGCTTATATTTTATGAACTTTGTTCCCTGTTCACCACTGGGAGGGCTTGTTATTATCTTCTCTTTTTGCTACTAATGCTGAATTGTAAAGCTAGGTCTCACTGGTGTTCCTAGAGTTGCCTTGCTGATTATACCTTAAAGCCAGATATGACAAAGCAGCTAATATAGATCAGACTTGTTTAATATGGTGGTATTTGGAGCTAATTGCTGATTACACCTTAAAGCCAGATATACCAAGCAGCTAATATAGAGCAGACTTGTTTAATATGGTGGTATTGGAGCTAAATGTGCTTGTAACTGAAGGCATTAGGTTTGCTGGGTCCTAGTGTGACCTCATTTTGGAATAGCCCTGTTTGCTTAGAGTGGAGCTCCTTTGTGTAATCACAACATATCCTCCTGCTGCATAATAATGAGAGGCAGTGTTTTCTCCACTACATAGGCAGCACCCCCCCCCCATGATAGGCACTCGGGACAATCAAGCAACTGAAGCAACACAAGCAGCTCACCTGAGTAGCTGAGGAAGCCGAATCTCCAGCCTGATAACTTTCGAGGTAAAGAGAGACTCTTCTCTTCGTCTGGACGCCTGCAGAAGGGTGCTACCTGATGAACACTTATATTTTATGAACTTTGTTCCCTGTTCACCACTGGGTGGGCTTTTTATTTGCTTCTCTTTGTGCTACTATTGCTGAAGTGTAAAGCTAGGGATTCACTGCTTTTCCTAGAGTTGCCTTGCTGATTAGACCTTAAAGCCAGATATACCAAGCAGCTAATATAGATCAGACTTGTTTAATATGGTGGTATTTGGAGCTAATTGCTGATTACACCTTAAAGCCACATATACCAAGCAGCTAATATAGAGCAGACTTGTTTAATATGGTGGTATTGGATCTAATTGTGCTTGTAACTGAAGGTATTAGGTTAGCTGGGTCCTAGTGTGACCTCATTTTGGAATAGCCCTGTTTGCTTAGAGTGGAGCTCCTTTGTGTAAATCACAACATATTCTCCTGCTGCATAGTAATGAGAGGCTGTGTTTTCTCCACTACATAGGCAGCTCCCCCCCAAAGCTAGGCAGTCGCGACAATCAAGCAACTGATGCAACACAACCAGCTCACCGGAGTAGCTGAGGAATCCGAATCTGCAGCCTGATAACTTTTGAGGTATAGAGAGACTCTTCTCTTCGTCTGGACGCCTGCAGAGGGGTGCTACCTCATGAACGCTTATATTTTATGAACTTTGTTCCCTGTTCACCACTGGGTGGGCTTGTTATTATCTTCTCTTTTTGCTACTAATGCTGAATTGTAAAGCTAGGGTCTCACTGGTGTTCCTAGAGTTGCCTTGCTGATTACACCTTAAAGCCAGATATACAAAGCAGCTAATATAGATCAGACTTGTTTAATATGGTGGTATTTGGAGCAAATTGCTGATTACACCTTAAAGCCAGATATACCAAGCAGCTAATATAGAGCAGACTTGTCTAATATGGTGGTATTGGAGCTAATTGTGCTTGTAACTGAAGGCATTAGGTTAGCTGGGTCCTAGTGTGACCTCATTTTGGAATAGCCCTGTTTGCTTAGAGTGGAGCTCCTTTGTGTAAGTCACAACATATTCTCCTGCTGCATAATAATGAGAGGCAGTGTTTTCTCCACAACATAGGCAGCACCCCCCCTCACCAAGCTAGGAAGTCAGGACAATCATGCAACTGATGCAACACAAGCAGCTCACCTGAGTAGCTGAGGAAGCCGAATCTCCAGCCTGATAACTTTTCGATGTAAAGAGAGCCTCTTCTCTTCGCTTGGACGCCTGCAGAGGGGTGCTACCTGATGAACATTTATATTTTATGAACTTTGTTCCGTGTTCACCACTGGGTGCGCTTGTTATTTGCTTCTCTTTGTGATACTAATGCTGAAGTGTAAAGCAAGGGACTCACTGGTTTTCCTAGAGTTGCCTTGTGATTACACCTTAAAGCCAGATATACCAAGCAGCTAATATAGATCAGACTTGTTTAATATGGTGGTATTTGGAGCTAATTGCTGATTACACCTTAAAGCCAGATATACCAAGCAGCTAATATCGAGCATACTTGTTTAATATGGTGGTATTGGAGCTAATTGTGCTTTTAACTGAAGGCATTAGGTTAGCTGGGTCCTAGTGTGACCTCATTTTGGAATAGCCCTGTTTGTTTAGAGTGGAGCTCCTTTGTGTAAGTCACAACATATTCTCCCGCTGCATAGTAATGAGAGGCTGTGTTTTCTGCACTACATAGGCAGCTCCCCCAAGCTAGGCACTCGGGACAATCAAGCAACTGAAGCAACACAAGCAGCTCACCTGAGTAGCTGAGGAAGCCGAATCTCCAGCCTGATAACTTTTGAGTTAAAGAGAGACTCTTCTCTTCGTCTGGATGCCTGCAGAGGGGTGCTACCTGATGAACATTTATATTTTATAAACTTTGTTCCCTGTTCCCCACTGGGTGTGCTTGTTATTTGCTTCTCTTTGTGCTACTAATGCTGAAGTGTAAAGCTAGGGACTCACTGGTTTTCCTAGAGTTGCCTCGCTGATTACACCTTAAAGCCAGATATACCAAGCAGCTAATATAGATCAGACTTGTTTAATATGGTGGTATTTGGAGCTAATTGCTGATTACACCTTTAAGCCAGATATACCAAGCAGCTAATATAGAGCAGACTTGTTTAATATGGTGATATTTGAGCTATTTGTGCTTGTAACTGAAGGCATTAGGTTAGCGGGGTCCTAGTGTGACCTCATTTTGGAATAGCCCTGTTTGCTTAGAGTGGAGCTCCTTTGTGTAAGTCACAACATATTCTCCCGTTGCATAGTAATGAGAGGCTGTGTTTTCTCCACTACATTGGCAGCTCTCCCCCCCCAAACTAGGCACTCGGAACAATCAAGCAACTGAAGCAACACAAGCAGCTCACCTGAGTAGCTGAGGAAACCGAATCTCCAGCCTGATAACTTTCGAGGTAAAGAGAGCCTCTTCTCTTCATCTGGACACCTGCAGAGGGGTGCTAGCCGAATGGTGCTTCACGCCATCTGCCCCACCCACCCCAACCACCCTCCCACCCTGGGGCGGCTGTCAATTTAAGGATCCACCCCATGACATCACATCCGGTGACATCACTTCCTGTTGCCCAGAACCTATCTCCCCTCATTCCCATTTGCAGGTTATACCTGCTGGCCACTAGAGAGGCCTATGCTCCCTCACTATTTCCTACTCCTACCTGTACAGCACTACTTCCCTGGGATCTTGCTCGCCTCAATGTATTGGCCCTGCCTCATGCTCTGCCTGTGCCTATCCCCACTAGCAGTGCACTTACCCTCTTACCCATCTGCTAGTCCACACTGTGCCCTGGCACCCCTCCTTCCCCTTGCTCCTGAACCTGCTCTCCTGCCCCTTGGGATCTCTGTGTGTCCCCATCCTCCCTGCCCTCCCTCTAGCTTTCTCTTCACCTCAGGCACATCTGGGTATCTTCTTATTCTTGCTTTCCCCTCCTGTACTCTCCCTGCCCACCCACTGCTCCCTTAGCCTCCCTCCCCTCATGTGAATCGTAGGAAAACCTCTCACCATCTCCCAGCCAGGTTGTTAGTCATGCTACTACTCCTGTCGGGGAACATTCATCCAAACCCTGGCCCAGTTCTCAGGAGCTCCCCAACTCACACCACAGGCCTATGCATGGTCTCCATGAATATCTGTAGCCTCCTGAAAAAGTTTGACTCACTACAATGCCTGGTCACATCAATTAACCCTGATTTCATCACCCTGGTTGAGACTTGACTGTCGAAATCCTCCCCTGACTCCCTAGTCTCCCTTCCTGGTTCCACCCTTTTCCGGTCCAGACCGTGTTCGGAGACAGGGCGGTGGCTGCGCTATTTATGTCTAGGAATTTCTCCCCGTACTAGTCCTGCCCACTCCCATCCTTGACTCCAGGTCCCAGGCGCTTACGCTGAATCTAACCCCTGACCCTTTAAAGGGACCCCTTTGTCTGACTACTGCATACGTGCCCCCCAGGGACCAAATGCAGGCCCTTGCCTCTCTTACAGAATACCTTACCTCTCTACCTCCTTCCGCTGATCGAATTCTGGTGGGTGACTTAAATGTCAACTGGATCAGCCCCTCCTCCTCCTCCTCTACCTGAGACTCCTTTTCAGCAATAGACCTAATGCAACTAGTTACCCACCCTACCAGGACTAACCCCAAGAGAGGCTCCAGTACCCTGCTTGATGTGGTACTCACCAACCACCCTAATCGGATCCCCAATGTACAAGTCCTCCCAGACTCTCTCAGAGATCACTCCCCCATTCTATTCCACTGGTCATCCTCAGTCCCCAAACCCATAGCACAGTCCACATGCCGGCGGTGTCTTATACCTGGTGGACTAATAAAACTTAAGGAACTTCTGTCCCAAATTGACTTGTCTCCTATACAGGCAACTCCTGACATCGACACAGCTCTCTCCTTCTTTACCCAAACTTTTAATAATGCCTGTGATATCTTTGCCCCTATGTTGACCCGCCGTTCTAAAAGGAAGAATGCCCCTTGGGTAACCCCAGCTTTGATCCACCAGCTCAAACATAGGGACAACCTATGGCACCGTGCCATTGAGACTGGCTGGCCCAATGACAGGCGGTTATATGCTGCAGCCTGAAACAAGTGCACTCGGGCCATCAGAAAGGCCAAGTCTGAGCACTATCGGTCCTCACTCACTGCCTCATGGGGGAACCCCAGAACCTTCTGGGATAACATTAAACAGTTAAATGGGAGTGCACACTCCCACCCACCAGATCAACATTAATGGTGTGATCTCCTCAGACCCAGCCCTCATAGCCAACCACCTCAACACCTCATTCACTGACCTTAGCCCTATCCTCCCTACAAATTTTTTAGACCCTCCTCCCCACCACCTGCTGTAAATCTTTCTCGCCTTATTTTTTCCTCCTCGTGTTTCTGCCTCAAGAACTTAGGCAGCACCTTGTCACTGCCCTCAAGAGTAATAGTACAGGCAGTGACACCCTGGATCCGTGTATCCTATGGCTGGTCTTAGACACAGTCCTTACCCCGATCACATGTCCTCATCAACCACTCTCTTTGCCTGGGGAAGGTTCCAACTGCCTGGAAAGTCACCACTGTCACCCCTATCTTTAAAGGTGGTGATAGGACTGTGGCTGGAAACTATCGACTGATCTCCATTCTCTCTCCTCTCTCCAAGGCCTTGGAAAAAGTAGTGGCCTCTCAAATCTCTGACTACCTCTCCACCTACAATGTCCTTTGTCCTGAGCAGCATGGCTTCCGAGCGGGCCACAGCACCAACACAGCCCTCCTAGAGTTTTCCAACTTTCTCCACTCCTTCTTAGACACTGGTTCTCTGGCTGGTGCGGTCTTCATTGACCTCTCAAAAGCTTTCGACACTGTCTCCCACCCCCTCCTTCTTGATGCCCTTAGTCTCTCTGGTTTTGCTGCTGGACCTATCTCCTGGTGCACCAGTTATCTGTCTGACCACTCACAGCGTGTAAAAATTAATGGGACCTACTCAGACATCTGTCCCATCTTTTCTGGGTTCCCAGGGCTCCATTCTGGGCCCCTACTATTCTCCCTTTACCTTAACACCTTTCCACGCCTTGCTCGGGGAACATTCTATTGTACACTGATGATGCAGTCATCTTTGCCTCAAGTCGTAACCCTATTGCCTTCCAGGACTCGCTGCAGAAGTCCTTCACTGAAGCGAGGGCTGGTTCAAGGAACATAGATTGGTGATACATCTTAAAAAACAAAACCATGTTCTTCACTCATCCCCAAAACAAGTCCTGCAACTTCAAACTCCTCATTCACTCTGGGTCTTTCCCACTCGAACAAGTTTGCTCCTATAAATACCTAGGGATCCATTTTGACCCCTCCCTCTCCTTCCATGGACACATCGCTGCCCTAGCCACTGCCACTAATATCCGATTGGGCATCTTACATCGGTATAAACACTGCCTCCCCCGAGGCTCTTCGACTCGCAGTCACCTCCTCTATCCTGTCCCTAGTGGACTATGGACTGCCGGTGTATGGTGCTGCTGATCAGACCACACTCCATAAAATTCGCACTACTCTGAATAAGGCCTGCAGGCTAATTACTGAGCACCTAGGCTTACACACACCTGTCTACTGTACGCTAAAGCACTGGTACTTGATCTTGACAAGCGCCTCAAATATCTGACCTGTACCCTTACAAAAAAGACCCTCCTTGGGCTATCCCCACCAGGATTGACCACCACCATACGCCGATCTGTCCCACTAGTTCATACTCGGACCTCTGGGAAAACCTCTCTTGTTATCCCTAGAGCTAGGACCTCTCACGGCCAAAGAGCCTCAGCTTAGGGCCCCTCCTGGTTCAACACACTTCTCCATCTCCGAAGCTCCAACTATATCGTGCTTCAAAACTTCCTTACGGAACCACCTTATTAACACTCAATGCTGTAATTGCCACTAGCCAAAGCCGCACTAATACTTATGACAAAGCTTATTACTAAGCTGCTAAGGACAACATAACTCTGGTATTGTTTGCATCCATCCTACCTGTACCAGCTTGTTTGTATCTATGTCTTAATTTACTGTTATACTTATGTGTTGTACTGTTATACTGTGTATTTTCGTTTGTCTTACTGTGACAAGGTACCTTTGTAAATGAGCCTATGGCTCAAAGGTTTTCCAAACTGCTGTTTAAATAAAATAAAAAATAAATAAAACATTTCTCAAAGTCAATAATCCTCAGTTTAATTTTAAATATAATACCTGAATAAAACATACGCTGACTGCACTGAGCAGGTCCTATCCACAAAACACTTTCAAGAATTTGTGCCTGTGGTGAAAATCTTTTGTGAGTAGGGTCTACTACATGAGGTATAGTAGCAATTAATTGCAACAAGTCAGGTCAGGACAGATTAGGCCAGTCCACTATTACTTGATTGATCACATGAGCAGCACAGAATAGAACAAAAAATAATAACATCACTGGTTTCAGAGTCCAAATACAGCAAGCAACTGCATTTCATTTCACAAACTTACTTGGTGGTACCTGGTACCACTATCTGAACTGGAAGGTAGGATACTGCTGTCTACTAGTATTACTACTACTGCTACTACTACTATCACTTTTTGTCCTCATGAGTCACAACTACTATTTATCACTTTTTGTCCTTACTCCAGTCCTTATTACTACTACTTGTCACTTTTGTTGCCTTCAGCAACTGATCCTGACTGTACTGTTTTAATTTTTGTTAATAAAATGGGCACCTATATCCCTGCATCTTGATTAGTCAATTCCCAAGCATGGTGGAAGCACTACCACCGGGAAAAAAAGTCCTAGTCATCTGGCTGCCTGTTTACCAACAAAAACCTTGTGCCAGTAGAATGACATGGTTATTTTTGGCAGTCATGTTTCCCCTTGCCTGTTACTTGTCTCCATAATACCAAGTGATTACAGTTGCTGCTTGTCTCCATGACAAGGCGGTGGTTATTAAATTAATTGAGCGCTTAAATCAGTTTCACAGCATTTTTGTTTTTAAACTCAAAGAATGTGTTCCTTCCCTCAGTATAGCAGCGATAATAATGTAACATATCTCTGGCTCTCACAAGCACTGCCAAGTCACCAAAATAACATTTGTTTCATGAGGGCACCAATAAAATCAACTACACTCCTATTAGATGCATCCCCTTGTTATTTTTTCCACAATCAGCCAGTATTACAGGTCTTCATGATCTGCCAGTAGTACAGGTCTCTGCAGCATTTCTATTGTTCCCTGCCAGTCCCCTTGTCATGTAATCACACTCTAAAACATCCCAGCATGCACTTTAACTGTGGTGTTCTAAGTAGCACCCATTCCCACCATAGCTTAGGCAAGCAGTACTGCTTGGGCCTACCATGTATGTGAGTACCCCGACTGTCCTCTGTTTTGCCTGCTAATTATACAAACAGTGCCTGCCATTGTTCCCAACTACCTGACGACCACTCCAAACTGCACAATACAGTAGTTCATGTAAGCACACCTGATTACATGACTCATAGCAGCAAAGACAAAATAATAATGCGTTTAATGATGTGTGTGAGTGATGGGGTGGAAAAGAGGCAGGGTGAAGGGTGAACTGTCAGCAGTCAGCTCATCTGTCACAGCGCTTCTTTTTGTTTTTTTGTTTTTTCAAATTTATCAAACTTTATTGTAATTTTCTTAATACAACAGCAACAGAATAAAAAATAACCATTAACAAGGCATACCAAACAAAAAGAACAAAATAAAACTAAACCTGCCCTCTCCTTTCCCCGATCCCTGGAGCACACCCACAGATGTCCAATACTCCCAGTAAAAACTGATGAAGGTGTTCAATTTGAAAGCCCAGGATAGATACCCAGAATAAGGGTTTTCCCAGCCATCTGGGGGGGATACAATAATTTAGGTAGACCATGGGGGGGAGATGGCCAGCAAGGCATAAAACTGTTCCCATCAGGACTGGAAACTAAGTGGTCTAGCCTTCCGCAGAGCAATCTGCTTTTTCATCTCTAGCACTATCATGATTTCCTGATGCCACTCCCAGAATGTCGGGACAGCGTCATCTAACCAATGTCAGCAAACAAACTTTTTTCCCATAATCAATATCAAGGCCATATAGGCCCAACTTGACCAAACCAAATCCATCGGGTACATACCAATGAAGCAAATCTCAGGGGTGGAAAAAGAGTCTAGACCCAGGAGGAGATTGAGAGAACACCAGATTTTAGGCCAAAAGGAAATGACCTTGGGACAATCCCAAAGAATATATTTGAGATGTCCCTCAGCCAGCCCACAGTGAGAGCAGATGGGAGACCTCAGTTTACCCACCTTATGGAGCCTGAAAGGTAGAAAATAGAGAGTATGAAGAGTTCTGAACTGGAGAAGGTCTTGCTTGACAAATCTATACAAATGTTTCCAGACATTTTGCCAAACTTTGGTTGCTGCCTGGAAGTGTAATGCATGTTGCCAGTAATAACAAACACCCTCCAAACTAGCTGGGTCTCCTGAGTGATAATATCACTGCAACCCAGACACTGCATGAGATTGGGCCACTAAACAAAGAAGCAGGGACAGGGGCTATGCAGGTGAGGAAGACTGGGGGGAACCCAAAAAGGAAGCTATTGTCCCTATGAGCTGCAGGTACTTAATGGGGTGAAACACTGGGAGGTCAAATATGGTCTGTATAACTGGGAGAGGCACAAGTGCACTTTTCTCAATAACGGAGGAGAGCATAGCCAAATGAAGCTGGGGGCAGAAACAAGGAGGAATTGGCCAGTTGGCAATTTGTATATTTGGGTTCTCTAATAAAGGTTGAGAGAGATCCTTTCTCCATTCCCATCCCATATAAGTGAGGAGTTGGCTGTGACCTCTCAGGGACCACTCAAATAGGTGTGCCCCTGAGTTTCTGGGTCAATTGAGAAGGTCTGATATATAGTAAACTGTGAAGCTGGAGACCTGCCTGAACACACAGGTGCTGTTCTATCAACAACCAAAGGTGCTGACATTCTCTGCTGTGGGGTGTCAATAGGGGGAGTCCCATAAAAGGAATTTAGAACTATGCAGGGTGCAGTAGTTCAGGAAAAAATTGGGAAGATGCAATCCACCTCTCTCCCTGGGCAGGGTAAGCTTGAAGTATGCCCTTCATGTAGTCTCCTGTTTCCAGAGAAAGGCCGAAATAGCTAAGTGGAGTTTGACAAACCAGACCTTAGGTAGGTAGGAACCTAACATATCCATGGGATATAGAATACGGGGTAGAACATTCATCTTGATCATGTCCACCATGCCCAGAGAAAAGAAGGAAGTGCATCCACCTCTGAAGATCCCAGGAGATATCCTTGAGTAAGGGTTCAGGTTCTCCTTCTCTAGGGCAGTCAGAGCCCGAATGACTGTAATGCCCTAATATTTCAGAAAGTGAGTCTCCCAATAAATTCCCAGATCTAAAATTTGCTGGTGAGGGACATGTAGATTGAGCGGGAGCACCTTAGACTTATCCAGGTTAAGCTGATAACCCACCACCTCTGGAAACCTGCAGATCTCAAGAAGGATTGCCAGAATTGAAGATTGAAGATTAATGAGGTACAGCAACAGACCATCAGCATATGCAAAGAACTTGCAGGTGATCCCCCCACCATGATACCTTCCACCCTGAGATTATTTTGGAGATTGTGTAGTAAGGATTCCGGGTAAAGATTAAACAGGAAGGGAGAGAGGGGACATCCTTGTCAAGTACTGCACTTCAAAGTCCTAGGGGCCGACAGGATATCATTGCAATGAATCTGAGCCATTGGATGGGAATAAAGAGCCCTCACCCAGGCAAAAAGCTAGCAGGGAAACCAAATTTGTGGAGTGTAGTGAAAAGAAAGGGCCATGAAACCCTGTAGAAGGCTTTTTCTGCATCAAGTGAGACAAACACTGCCGGGACCCTGCTCTCACCCGATGCAGAAATTAAATGCCAGAGTTTATGGAGGTGGTCTGAAGAAGATCGACCCACCATAAATCCAACTTGTGTGGGACTAATAAGGCCTGACCACACCTGGACCAGATGATTGGCCAGAACCTTCACCATAATTTTAACATCTGAATTGAGGAGGGAAATGGGTCTATAATTACTAGGTAATAATGGGTCCCTATCTGGCTTGGGAATAAGTGAAATCCAACTCTGAGTGAAGGAGAGATCCAAGAGGTCAGAAGTTCAGAGATAATTAAATAAATGGGTGAGAACTGGGAGAACAGAGTCCCTGTAGGCGATGCAAAAATTATTAAGAAATCCATTGGGGCTAGGGGTTTTATTTTTAGGGAGAGCATGGATCACATCTCTGTCTTTGCCTTCTGTAATGGGGCATTGAACAGTTCACTCTGGGTGGGGGAGAGCTGTGGGAGTTGTAAAGTGGCCAAATAGTCTCTAATAAGGTCGGTAAGGTCAGGACAGGCTAGATCCTCAGTGTATAAGGCTTGATAACAATGGGCAAAGGCCTCAGCAATTTCTCATGGGTAAGTAAGGATTGGACCATGTAGATCAGGTCAAAGAGAGTAGATAGTTTTTTTGGCCTCCATCTGTTGAAGATGTAGTGCCAAAAGCTTTCCCGCTTGCACTCCAGTCTCCAAATAGTGGAACTTGGTATGTTGAAGGGCGAGGTCAGCCTTCTCTGCTAAAAGCCCAAAATATTGTGCTCTTAGAGCACTCAGTTGTTGCTAAGTAGTGGGGTCTGAGAAGCGGGAAAGAGAGTGCTCCAGCATTCTGATTTGCTGAAGTACAGCATCCATCCTCCCTGCCTTCTGTTTCTTATGGGTAGATGTTATCTGGATCAGTTCTCCCCTTGCCTCACATTTGGCAGCTCTCCATAACATATCTAAAGAAGAGACAGAGCCCTCATTGGCCTGGAGGAAGCTATCCAAAAAAGTATTGATATCCGAGAGTGTATTCAAATCCTTAAGAAGAATGGCATTAAGTTGCCAGGTGGCATCCCATTCCTCCAGGCCAAGGAGACTATGACCCAGTGAGACTGCAGCATGATCAGAGACCACCATGGGTGGATCTCACAGTCCTGTAGACCAGACACTATCAAACTACTAATTAGAAGTAGTCAATTCTCTACTGTGAGGAATGGGGTGCTGAATAAAAGGTGTATTGGAGCTCAGATATATGAAGGAAGCCCCAGGGATTCACAAGGCCTGCCATATCCAGTAGATCCCGAAGACCCCTTTTCTCCCAGGGAGAGACCCTTTCTAGTAGAACCAGATCAGTCAAGATCTGAGTCCAGAACTAAATTCCAGTCCCTGCCAAGAATAAGCGGTAGGTGCAGTAAGGGGGCAAGGTGGGACAAAAGGGTCATGAAAAATTGAGGAAAGTTAGGTTTGGGCCATATACTGAACCCAATACTAGCTCTGTTAGCCCCAACCGGCAACGAAGAAAAACAAAATAAATAATTGATAAGGTACCTTCCTCTCAATGAGGACGGTGACTCCTCCTCTCTTAGAGCTGACTCCAGCCCCAAACACATGGCCCACCCACTCTCTTCTAAAAATGGGATATCATCCCTGCAGAGATGAGTTTCATGAAGAAAGGCTACACACAGTTGAAGCCACTTCAGATGCTTCAAAATCATGTAATGTTTCCTCCTATCCTGGGCACCTTTAACATTCCTTGTCAAAAAGCCATGCAGTTGAGTCAGGGCAATAATCTAATATGGCTAAACCAACCTAACATACTGTACAAAACATGTAATCTAGTGCCTGAACCATTTAAGGTGTGCTCCAGTTCCCACCCCTCACCCCCATGTAAGCAAAATACCAAAAACCCAATGAGAACAATTAAACCCCCAGAATGCAAATCTCCGAACCCCATCCCACCACCAAAATATGTGCAGTAAAGAGCAGCTCATACAAACTGTGTCTCCCAACCCTCCCCCCAAAAAAGAATCCTAAACTCAAAAACAGCCTTTAACCAGAAAAAAAAACTTACCACCGATCCTCCCTACCATTCTCCAACAAGGCTTTTGTCCATGATGCATGAGAGCTAGCAACTCCACCCCAACCCCCTCAATTCTCACTGACGCCAACAATTAACATAATAATAACAGGGTAATAAGTACACAAAGACAATATAAAACCCCAATGTTTAGTAATTGTTACATATTAAACTACCAATGAACAGGACAACAAGCTCCTTAAACACAGACAGTCCCTGGATAAGTTCAATGCTGTGCAGGAAACATAGGCAAGAGACCAGTCCAAGATTTAACATAAACCAAAAGCCAAGAGTTCAGGTGTTCCAGTATCATAAGCCCTCAAGATATGGGGAAGATATCTGGCAGCAACTCTCATTAACAGAAACAGTCCTGGGTGAATAATTAGATCTGCTCCAGGCATCGAGGAGCCATATAAAATAGTTAGCCCAACTAAAGAATCCTTATCCCAGGTAGACATCCCCAGTACTTAGGATAGTTCAGGCGCTAAAAATAAGAAAAGGAACCAGGAGCATAAAGGGTAGCATTAAGCCATGGGGAGCAAGGTCAGGCCAGGCTGATAGAATCATCTCAATCAGAGGTCTTGCCAAACTTCACAGGGCAAAGTCCTAAAGTTATTCAGTAACAGTGTCACAGTGCTCCTAAGAAATAATGAGAACACAAAGAGTGGGTCAAGTAAAATGTCATGACTGCATGTCAGATCCTTAAAAAAGTAAAATAAAGTCTCTTATTACAAAATAAACTGAGGTACTGTATTGACTCCAAAGATAACAATTTAATCTGTGTATGTGGGGGAGGTCCAGAATGTTGATAGTGTTCTAATAGAATTCCAAGCTTCATTTCAAAACAGTATTGGCAGTTACTTTTCATTCTGAATCTGGGAGTGATAAAGAATAAACATGTCAAACATTCAACCTGTCAGTTTTGATCTTCTAGGCAACAATGAACTATTTGAGCTCTGTTTTACAGACACCAACTTACCTGTCATCCTACAGCCTCTGCTTCATCCTGTGACAGAATACGCAAGCATCACTGACCCGTAATGACAACAATGCTTCATCAGCAAATGTAACACATAGTGAAATCATGAACAATGATTCATCAGTACCTATCAAAGATGTCACCTAAGTGGTTGAGGACCAACTGAAACCTGCAATACAGACAAACAAGTTAGAAAACATGAATGAGGTCCAGCAGGCAACAGCAATGACTGCAACCAGCAGAAATGAAGTTGCAGAGTCATCAATACTTACCACCAATGATCCAGTTAACAACGAGCCTCCATCTGTCAAGAGAATGAAGACATTTGTGTCTGTGCAGAAGTCTACAAAACTGGAGCCTCATTCAGTCCAGTCATCCAAGGGAAACAGCACAACAACCACTGTGAGTAAAAATACAAGACACCTTTTATTAATAGCAAAAGAATTAAAAAAAGTAGAAATGGAGAAAGATGAGGTGAATACACACAAAAGCACAGCTTGGGCACTTTCCATTTTTAGTGATTGGAAGGCATTGAAAGGTTTAGAAATTGACTTAAAAACAGTCAGTGTTAGTGAGTTAAAATGAAACTTTTAAACAATTTTATTCTGAGGTTCGTACATCAAATGGAGAGCAGAATGCCCTTTCCAGTTTCAACAATCTGCATGTGGGATTAAACCGCTATCTGAATGGTCCAGAAGTAGAGCACAATACCAATATCATAACAGGCTCTGACTTTAAAAGTTGTAATAATGTATTTATGAGCATAGCAAAGACTTTCTGCAAACAGCAAAAGGACAAGTCCGAATGCCATCCACCAATAAGCCAGTCAGATCTGAACAAGCTGAAACTCTCCACAAGCGGTGTCTCCTCAAACAGCACATGGTTTAGTGTGTAAGGTATGGATTCATATCCAGCTGAGCATGGCCAGGCATGGAAGAGAGGACCTGTGTGACATTATAAAAAAGGACTCATTTGTGATAAAAAAACACCAGTTGGTTAGAATATGTAACATTTCAATAAAATGAGCTCACAAAAAATCATAAGAATCCTAATGAGATAAACAAACAGGAAACCAGAGGTTTCATGTACACTATCCCAGGATGCCCAATGTGTCCAATCCTTAGTTTTAAAAAGTACCTTTTGGAAATGCCTGCTGATGCACCTGCATTCTACCTCCACCCTAAGAGGCAACCTTAGTGTATTCTGTACACAGTTGATGTGTGGTACAGCAAAGAGCCAATGGGTGTAAACTTCCTGACATCAATAATGCCACTGCTGTTAAAAGAAGCAGGACTCAGCCATAGGTAAGATAAATTTTCCATTTGAAACATCGTTCAACAGTTTTTTGTTTGTACTGCATGTGCCCATGTTTCAGATAATGATTTTTTCACTGTTTTTCTGTCTCACAACAGGTATACCAACCATTTGGTGAGGGCCACAGCAGTGCAGATTCTTTCTAATGCAGGACTAGAGGCATGTGAAATAATAACTGTGACTGGACACAGGTGTGAGGTGAGCCTGCACAGTTATTGGGCAGCATCTAGCAGTGGAGCCATATACTGTCAGGGAATGAGTCATCTACTGAAGGTACGGACAAAAAGAAGAAGATTCAACAGGAAGGTAAAGAAAACAATGAGACCCAGCAATGCAATGCTTAGAACGTTACAGGAATGGAATTTTGTGGTCAGGCACTCGCTTTGGCAGGACCATGGAAACTAATAAGTTGCAAATTTCCAGGCAGTGTGCAGTTCATAAATTTACAAAAATGAACTTGACTGATTCAATAGATATCTTTCACACTTTTTAGTGCATTTACAATGCCCTGTGTTAAAATTTAATTTGGGACCATTTTCTGGTGCGTAATGTTATTTTAACAAAAATATGATAAATGCATTTTTTTTATCTTATTCCATACTGTTTGTATTTTTTTATAATAGAATCCTATTTTATAAGTGCAATAAGACATGGTTGGGTGTTGGTAGTACTGAGATACCCACACACCCAGTGACTGAAGGCATGAGGCTGCAGCTATGCCCCTGGGTGTGCAGGTATCTCAGTACTACCAACACCCAGCCATGTCTTATTGCTTGCACAGTGCATAGCTTAGCAGATGCCTGAAACCCAGAAACTGAATATTCTTTGTATATTTCTCATGTCCCCCATATTTGGCTACAATTACTTCACAGACAAAAGTGCTATTAAATTGAAAATTCATGTAATCTCTTTATAGTTTATGTGTGTGTGGTATGCGAGCCTAGTTACATCTCACAGTAATTGGGCTGAGATTATTACTAAATTTTATTTTTGATACTTAAATTACTTGGTAGTGGCTTGCAGCAGTTGCTGAGCTAGGAAGGATGTAATTATGTTGTGTGCTTTCAGGTGTTCAGGTGGCAGTGGCAAACTTTTTTATGACTGCACTGCACTTGACCGATGTGATGTGTGACTGGCTGCCTGCCTGGGTGGTGGTGATCACTTTGTCTTTTGATTTTTTTTCTTTAAGGATTCAGCGTGTTGATCAGATTCAGTAGAGGTAGTTGTAGTACTAGAAATCATTACCACCTCTTGGACCAGGTAGTGTACCATACAGTACAATGGGGCATGCAAAGCAGTTGCATCATTCACATGAGTAAAGTGGGTGGGCTCTCTTAGTGCTGCTCATTTGATAAATCATATCCATTTAGTTGGCCTGTTCAGCTTTAACTGGAATATCCATCAAAATAATACCCACAGTGCAACATTCATAAAAAAAAAAAATCTTAGCTGCCTGGCAGTGCCTGCAGTGCTTGCTGGTGCAATGATATAGGTATTTACATCTGCCTGTCTCTCTTTCTCTCTCTGTCTCACTTTCTCTTCTTCTCTCTCTCTTTCTGTCCGAGCACAGTCATGTCACGGACCCGAGCAGGATATGCCACCATTACAGCACTGTTTCAAGCTTGAAGTTGTCATGAGATGGAATTTGACACTTTACATACAAGAGCGGTTGTATGAGCAGTGCAACACCATCTCCGAATACGTATTTATGCACACAAGCCTTGACAGTTCATTGGCCTAAATGTCTATGACAACTAAACAATGGAGACTCATGGACTCAGTAATATTAATTTTGGGGCTGTTTGAACATACCATACAGGCAGTGAGTGGTGACACTGCATCCATTAGTCAAGCCATTCTACTGCTGCGGATGCTGAGGAAGACTTTGTTGACTCTGCAGCCCAGCCTTGATGTGGCCAGAGATAGGTCAAGCTGTGCATTACTGAAACACATGATTACAATATTAGACAGCAATTGACACATCACCACTATTCATCAATCTCCAGAATTTGGAATAGCCACAATGCTGGACCCATGCTACAAGCGTAGCATTGCATCCATACTGGAGGGAGGGCATGATCAGGTTCAAAATCTGACTGGACAGCTGGTCCAATTGGTTCAAGGGGCACAGAAGTTTTGCAAACCACAGCATAAAAAGGCTGAAGGTCACTGTGGACTGAGTACATCCAGTAAGGTGGCTGAGGGGCAAAGGGTGGTGTCAGCTGTACAGTTGTCCATTAATCCACTTTGGGGTGCCTTGTTCCAAGTAGGAATTTGCGACCTAGATGAATCTTGTGATCATGTGGATGATTCATCAGAAATGCATGCATCACTGACCATGGTTGAGGCATATTTGACAGAACACAAATATCTAACAATATTGGATGATCCTTTGGTGTACAAGAGTGGCAATGTGAATGAATGGCCAGTGCTAATGTCAGTAGCACTAAAGTATCTGACCTGCCCACCCTCCAGTGTAAGTATAGAGAGGGCATTTAGTTCTGTGGGAGCCATAGTGCATGACCATCATACTAACCTGTCCCCTACAAATGTCAGCATAATGACATTTATAAAAATGAATGAAATGTCACATACCAAGTAGGACAACCACATTTATGTTTGTACCCCGTTACAATGTTGGTTGTGCTGATGATGCTGGTGAAGCAAACCATCCTGGTGGCAGCATCAAATGGTGTACCATTGAGTATGATGATGCAGTCACAGAAAAAGAATTTCCAAGTGGGTACAATTCTAGCATTGAGGATTGTGAGGCCTGCTTCCTCCTTGATGAGGAGGAGGATATTGGTGGGAAGGAGTAATGGCAAAAGTACAGGGTGAAGGCTGTCATAGTTCCATAATGTTACCATTTTTTTGTGTTAAAAAATGAAAAATGGTGCCCTTGACTGTCATATGACAATTGACAAATAAATATTAATGAAATGTGATTATATTTTGACTTCCCCTTTATTGATTTTTAGGGTATAGTTCACAGAATGTGTGCAGTCATTATTACCCGCAGTCCTCTAAACACAAATTTCAACTTGTAGCAACTTAAATCCTGCTGATTGAATGATAGATATCCTCCTTACACTGAAATACAGTAATGCTCCCCAGCCAGCCACCTTGCTTCTTGTGAGACACACAAAAACATTATGCCTGTGCCAAAGCTATGAACCCTCAGCCTGCCACAGCCACCCTACTTCTTGACAGTGAGAGAGAGAGAGGGGGAGAGAGACATTGTACCAGTGCCCAAGCTATGAACTCTCAGCCAGCCACAGCCACCCTCCTTCTTGACAGTGAGAGAGAGAGACATTGTACCTATGCCCAAGCTATGAACCCTCAGCCAGCCACAGCCACCCTCCTTCTTGACAGTGAGAGAGAGAGAGACATTGTACCTGTGCCCAAACTATGAAGCCGCAGCCAGCCACAGCCACCCTGCTTCTTATCATTAATTTACAGTAAGTATCTTCTAATGTCATGTACTATGGTTTTGACTTGCACTGTGGTGTGAATCATTCCTTTACCATTTTAAAGATGCCACTGTCACCAAATACAGGCTACTGATTTTCATTTTATTTTCACAGGTTACAGACTGTGTAGACTTACAAGACAGTAGTACTCCTACCACCTAAAGGATAACATCTACAGGTAAGTAAGACTCTTATTTCCTCTCATTTTTTTGTTTTAATTTTTTTCTGCCGGTGTAAAACATTCTACGGTGGTGACATACAGGCCAGATAATATATTTTTTCTTTACAGATGGGCTATGCATAATTCAGTATGCCAGGGTTGTACAGACATGTTATCCCAGTCCTGAAAACCTGTGATGTAATGTAATTACAACAGTGGGCCAGTGTGTGTCACTCACTAAATGTGTTAATTACTTTTAAGGGCTTTACTAATAGCTTGGTATTTTAAGCTGAATAAGGGGTTTAGTAATAGCTTGGTATTTTCAGATGGATATAATAGAAGGCAGGAACAGCCATGCTGGGAACCGAATGTGGTCATGCAATGAACGCCTAATAATTTCTTCATCTGTTTTCAGGTAACATTGAGGTACTATGGACTGCCATCTGTGGTACCTTCCTATATGAAGATTGACAACAGTCAGGATATGCTGAAGACCTGGAAAGAAGACAAAAACATTAATGAAACTTGTTTTCAAATGATGCCCCTCAAAACACAATACTTAACTTACATGGTTTGACAGTTTCCATACAGCCAAAGTCATCAACCATCCAAAACGTGCAGAACACAAGGTGCCTACAACCTGAGAAAAAAAATAAAAAGTAATTAGAAATGATATTTCAGTCAACAACAGCGGTAACTCCCCACCCCAAAATAAAAATAAATGTTACAGTACCACATTCGGTGTTGGACTCATAACATATGTCTGGTATGTGGATGTGAACATCATGTCTATCAGGGTAAAGTAGAATAATTATATGTATTATGATTCCCTGAAAAGAAACACCATGATGGACTGCTTACAACACAGAACAAGATTCAATAGAAATGAAATGGCTGTGTCTATGCAAAAAAAATTACACTGGGGTGAACAATGATTCACCATTGTGGTATGATGGCACATGTATCAGTCACCACCAGGCAATGCTCTCATATAAGTTGAGACACTGTGTTGCATTTCTGGCCTTATTCTTCATCTGGACTTTTCATGACATTAAAGCAGCGGGACAACAGCAGCAGAAGCAGCAACTGGTGTCACCACCAGGCAATGCTCTCACTTAAGTTGGGACACTGTGAGGCATTTCTGGCCTTATTCTTTATCTGGACATTTCATAAAATTAATACAGTGGGACATTAACAAGATAGGACATTGGGGAGGTTGGGGCATGGTAGGTAATTTAGTGGTATTGTGAATATTTCACTGCTTCTTTAACCAAATAAAAGGAAAAAAGTAATAATTCCAATCTAAATCACACCTCTCACGAATGTATCACACCACCACTATGCTTTCCACAATAGAAAGACAGTTTCTAAGTGTTCTTTCTTATTTTCCTTTATTTTTCAAATGTCATAGCTGGGTCTGCAAAATTACTGACACTGCGCCCTCTCATTACAGGTGATACTAAGGTGATGCACCGCCCACTTCAATAAAAGTGTATTGCAGCCTCCATTTCTGTGCCACAAATGCAAAGAAAATGAAAGCACGCAGCATCAGAAAAGTTGGTGACCATGGGAATTTGAAAAAAGAAAATAAAGAAAGTTATAAAAAAAAATAGTTTCTATTGCAGAAACCAAATTGGGGTGGAACATTAGGGGGAGCTGGGGATTTATAATTTTGAGCATCATGAAATCCTTGTTAGTTTCATGTACATTTTTTAAGGGGATTATTATTCACATCGGGATACTAATACTGCATGCTAAATGATGTATACTATAAACTGACAACATTCAGAAGATAGGAAATTATGGTGGGGGTTTTACCATGGTAGGTGACTTTAGGTGACTTTAGGGTATTTTGATTGTATTTGCTGTGGGTGTGTATACTATGGAACTTTAACACAGTAAACAGTATCCAAAAAGAAATAAAGCCTGACAATAAAAGCATCAGTGCAGGAATGTGGTTACAATTTTGACCAATACTTTTTTTTCTATTATACATTGCCATCTAATCTAATAAAGTGAGTATAAGAACAATTTCCTTCTATCGACAACTTAAGTATGCAACAGTACATTTTTTTCAGAATTGGAAGTAATAAATGGAGCACTCATTTTAATAGGCCTTGCACCAAGTTGGGATCAGTATTCTCACATGCTTTTGGACAGCAACTATTTAAATTCAGTCCTGTTGTGTCTACAATGAAGTCACATGCAGCAGACAGTGCTACATGACATAATGGAACAGTATATGTTCAAAAACAGCTGGGAATACTGATGAAAACCAGAGCACAGTAACATTACAATGAGCACCACTTTTATTATTTCTCATTAAAAAAATAGAGAAATGCAGAATAACATATATTGTTGATAGAAGGGTAGCATATACATATACAAAGGTTAGTAGATAAGAGTCAATGTAAAATAGAATAAAAAATTGATCAGTCAAAATTGTAACCACATTCTTGCATTGATGCTTTAATTGTCATGCTGTCTTAATTTCTGGTCACTGTTTAATGTGTTACATACATTTTCATCTATACATACCACAATAACTACAATCAAAATGCCATAAAGTTACATACCATGACAATAAACCACCCACCATTATTTACTATATTATGATTATACTGATATCATGCTACATCATTCAGCATGTGGTAGTAGTGTTCACATGTGAAGAATAATCCCCTGTAAAACTGATCAGAAATTTAACAAGTATTTTAGGAGTTGTGACTTAATTTAGTGTATTTTTTACATGACCAAGGTTTGGCAAAATGGCAGATGCTGCATGCTTTCATTACAGGTGAAACTGTGGTGCAGCAACACACAATGAACTAAAAGTGTCCTTAAAAGGGCGTTTTGGTGCCACAGTTTAAAATTAAATGAAAGTGGGCAGTGTACACAAAGCTGGCGACTATATGACTTACTACATAAAATAAAGTAAGGCATAAGAACAAAAACATTTCTATTGAAGAAAGCAGGAATGGGGTGGGGGCATTTGGGGAGGTGGGATTCAGATTTAGCATTATGAGCATCAAGAAATACAGGATTAATAAAATTAACAAAAGGAAGAAAACATTAATCGAACATAAATTACCTGCAGTATTTAGTAATAAAACAATATTGCTTAAGAAAAAAGTAAAAGCAGAGGACAGAATTTTATTTGGGGGGGTTGTGAAATAATATTTGTTTACTCGGCCTATGAGGGCTGGGGCAGACCACCAGTAATTGTTAACAATCTGGGTATCTCAGCATTTTGACCCTCAATCTGGCTGAGCTGCTGCACTGCACCCTCCTCTACATTTTTTATGGCTTCAACCTCTGCCCACAGCACAACCAGGCCAGCTTGTGTGGCAGGCTGTTGTGAGGGGTCACACTCATGGGCAGTTGCAGGAGCCACCACTTCTGTTGCCCTGGCCATTTGTCTCTGACACCATGCAGGCAGACACTCTACCACTTTAGCAGCTTTGGTTGCAGGAGTAGCTGGTACCTCCTGCAGCTTTGCTTCCCACTCAGCATGGTGGTGCCCTAAAAGGTGTGTTCACTGACCACCCATGCCCAAGTGGCCTCCCTTGCACCCCTGATGAACAAGTGCATCACACAGCTTGCACCTCACTACAATCAGGTCACCATGGAGGCAGATAAAAAACTGCCAGATGGGAGAGCTGTGGGGAGGACCAGGCAAAGGCAGTGGGGGAGGCACACATAATACAGCCTGCTGTGCTGCAGCTGGTGGAGAGGCAACAAGCTGCTGCTGCTGTTGTGGTTGCTGCCAATGTGATTCCTGCTGCTGTTCCACTGCTGAAGGTCTGGCAGTGGCTGAAATACTAGCAGCAGCTGCTGTTGCTTCTGGCACCACACGGCCACTTTCAACAATATTCTGCTGTGCCTGTGAGGGACCACTTGCAATCAAAAGAAGACCGTGGTTCAAGTGAAATGGTCACCCCAGGCCACTGCACATTCAGGGCCCCACTGCACACTACTTTGGCCACCTCTCTCCATATTAAGTAAAAGTGAACATAAATCAAAAATAAAACAAAAAAATACTAGCAGGACTACTAGCACTAAAACTACACTAACTAAAACTAAGTAACCAAAATAAACACCTTTTTTAACTAAACAAAGTTTTCAAATAAACTCAAACTGGCTGCAAAATTTTAACAACACAATCCAAAAACTTAAAAGCACAATAAAAGCTTAATATCTATATTTCATGTGACAAAGCACACTGTCCACGCACAATGCTGACTACACAGCTCCTTCTCAGAGTGAAAGTGAAACTAGTTCACTGATTTCCTGCCTAATTAACTGCCTTAGTGCATCATGTGACCTGCAGACAGTCAGACATGTGATCTGTGGGCTGTTTCTTACCAACTTTGCCTTCTCAAACTGTAACATGAAGTGAACTTGAAGTAACAATGAAAAGTCAATTAAAGGCAAATTTCAACCTTTGAATGGGAATTTCGTGTAGCGCTACATGAATTTGAAGTTGCCCACTTTGAAGTGAACTTTGCAGATGCATTTAAACTCTGCTGCATCTCTGGATGCTACGCGAAGTCAAACAGCACTAGTAAAAAATCATGTATCCCACAGCTCCCTGTTGTGCATAATATATATATATATGCCGTATATTTATTTATGTATTATATAAGTGTATATATATGTGAGTGTCTGTGTGTATATATATATATATATATACACACACACACACATGTTCTTTGCAAAAATACAGTTTCTAAATAAGTTAGGGTTCAGATTAAACCAACGAAAGCAGGGAAATGTGATGTTAGGGTTTCCAGCCCTAGCTCCCAGAAAAAGGAGAAAGCAGTATAGTGAATCAAGGTGGAGTCTTCCTTGGAGTTTTCAACCCTAATACTCACCCCATTGTGATATAGGCTTTAAACAGACAGAATTGTGTCTCCCCACATGTTACCAACAACCTGTAGGCACCACTTAAAGAAAGCATATCACATGTCACTTTATTTGGTCATGGAATGGGGTGAGTGTTAAGGTTGAAAACACCAAGGAACACCCTAATCCCTAATTCACCAAGAATCAGGCCAGCAAAAATCATACTTTTTTTCCCTTTTCCTGCTTAAGGGTTGGGGTGAGAAGTTTGGGTTGGGAAACCTAACACCTAATTTCTCTACTTTTGTAGGTTTATTCTGAACCCCAACTGATGCATTAATGAATTTTTTTGGAAATAGTTTCCAAAATTTTTCAGATAATAGAATTGTATTTTCATTCACAGAGGTCTGTTTGGGACCTGCGGGAGCACATCCATTTGTCTAGGGCCCTGCACTGGTCCCTGTGCATCTATGCCTCCAGAAAAGCAATGTATGTGCTTAATTGTAATTTTTTTGTGAGGCTCATTTCAAAGTAAAAAATATATTAAGTGTGCCTCTTAATTGTCAGTGGTTTATTGCATATGGGCAAAAAATGTGGTTTTCTTTTTGTTAGTCATAAGTCAGTAAATTTATCTTGGTTTGTGGTGAAATTTGCTATGGCTGTAGTGGAAGATGAGGTACACGAGTGGTGCTTTTTTGATGAGGATCACACTTTTATTGTACAGTTGGCACTATGGTTAAGAATGGAGATAATCTGTGGGTTCACTGCATATACCATGAATGTTTAGGGGGGTTTATGTGTTAATGTCATAGTAGTCGCTGACACCTTTATTTTTTTAAATTTACAATGTCCCTTAACTCTAATTATTGATGGACTTATGGCTTGTTAAAGTGCAATGTTATCCTATCGGAATTTAGTTCTTTTATTTTTGTGGGTTTTTTTATATGGACCATAATTTTTGGAGCAGGTATTATGTGTTAGTATTGTAATAGTTGTTGCAACCCCCTTTTTTTGATACTTACAGTAGATTCTCCCATAACTCCAGAGATGATGTTGACATGGTTGTTAAAATTGCAGTGTTATCCTAAGGAATTTCTTCTTTTTTATTTTCATTTTTTTATGTTTTTTAATATGGTCCCTATTTTTTTATGGGTGGGGGTGGGTTATGTGTTAGTGTTATAGTACTAATTAAGACTTTTTGGATACATAGATTGCTCCTTAACTACACATAGTGACAGAATTATGACTTGTTAAAGTTGCAATGTTATCCTATGGGAATTTTCATTCTTAAATTTTACATTTTTTTATATGGCCCCTAATGTTTTTGAGGGAGCATTATGTGTTAATATTGTAATAGTCATTGAGACCTTTTTATACATATGTTCTCCCATAACTTCACCGAGTGACAAAGTTATGGCTTGTTAAAAGTGCAACATTATGGGAATTTTCATTTTTTAAATTTTCATGTTTTTTTATATGGCCACCAATTTTTTTGGGGTGGTTATTGTATGTTATTCTTGCAGTATTCATTGAGACCCCTTTTTTGATACTGTACACAGATTTTACCTTAACTCCACAGATCAATGAAGTTATGGCTTGTTAAATTTGCAATGTTATCCTATGGGAATTTTCATTTTCTAATCTGTATAATTTTTATATGGCCCCAAATTTTGGTGGAATATTATATGTTGCTTTTGTAGTACTCATTGAGACCCTTGTTTCATATATAGAGTGTCCCTTATCTCCAAAGACTGACAGATGTACAGCTTATTAAAGTTGATGTTAACCGATGAAAACTGTAATGTTTAAATGTTTATGTTTTTTATAAGGCCCCTGGAATGTTTTGTAGTATATTATGTGTTGGTGTTGTAGTACTCATTAGAACCTTTCTTTTTATGAATAGATTGCCCTTAACTGCAAATATTTATAGAATTATTGCCTCTTAAAGTTGAAATGTGGAAAAAACGAATTCCATTTTTTTTGATAGCCCTATTCTAGTTCCATGTGGCCATACGAAAAAAGAAAACTGTCTTATGAAAAAATATTTTTAAATTGTGTTTAAAAAATATTCCTGAGCCATTTTTCCAAAAACTAACTGCATAACCCAATGAATGGGGTCTGGATTAGCAAGATACAGTTTATTTATTTATTTAATTGTTGTTGACTGAGAAAGGACAACTAGACAATTCTTCCTGTTTTCAGCCTCATCCTAGGGGTGGGGGATACAGATAGATGCCAACTTACATTGAAACAGAGTAAGCTGTATTGGTGCATTTCCATGATGTGATTTTTATGGATTTTCAAAACAGTTTTTGTGAAAAAAAAAAAACAGAAACAAGATGTTGGCAATACAAAATTGTTTTTCCTCATGAAACAAGATTATCCCCACCCCATATGAAACAGAATCTTATTTTGTATGGCTAAATTCTTTTTTTGTATGAAACAGCTATCTGCAAGACTGCACTGAGCATGCTCAGAACTGAGATTTCAGATCCTTACAACTCTTGAACATATTCATATTTTTCACTAAATCAATAAAAGTCACCACTCTGGTCCAAACCCTTTCTACTTGAAAATTTCAGACCCAAATTCTAAACTGTCTCGGTGCTAGACAATGACAATAAAATGCACAAAACACCATTTATTTTTCACTTTTTTCACTATCCAGATTTGAGAATCCTGACATCTGACTTGAATGAAACTTGGCATGTCAAAACACCTTACCCCAAGGCAGCGTGCAAAATTTTGTGCAAATACTTTGAATAGGGGCAAAGCTATTAAAATGCAAAGTTAGAAGTTTAACATTAGAAAATCTACTCAACCCTAACTATAGTGGCACCACCGCATCACTATAATATTTGAAGCGCTCATCCAACTGTTATAAAATAAACATGCCTCTCCAATTGTTCATGATTATTAGTAGTGTCTATCATTTTACAACCCAGAAGCCCAGTTGTCCCACACTGTAGGGAAGCAATGAAAGTAGAAGGTGCACATATATCCCTAAACGTGAACACTTACATAAAATCCATAATGTGCCAAAATGTTATAAATGTTTCGGTTTAATGGAAAAATGTCATCTGAAAAACACAACAAACCATAGCGAGAGAGAGATACAGACAGACAAAGAGACAGAGAGATGGACTGGTGTGTGTGTGTGTGTGTGTGTGTGTGTGTGTGTGTGTGTGTGTGTGTGTGTGTACGCATATGCATGGGTGCATGCATGCATGCATCCGTGTGTGTGTGTGTTTCTTCTTTCATTGGGTCCCTGGAGTTGAGGGCAACATGCCTTGTGGCACAACACCTACAACATGTTCCTTAGTGACTTATCTGCACCACACTGTTCTGTGTCATTTTAAAGCAAAACATGATTACTTATGTTGCTTAATTAAGAGCAAATGTCAAAAATATAAAATTTCTCATTTCCAATACATTCTGAGCTTCTATCCCCTATAATATGATGACGTGACCCACATTCAATCAGTTTCCCAAACACTGTCCAGCATTTGAATGTGGAATGGCTGAAAGGTATGATAATAAGAAGAAGGAAAGCTGAACATCTCTATCAGTAAGGTTTAACTGAGGGGCCTATACACATTTTTGTTGTTGTTGCTGAGTTAGTAATGGAAAATAAAATTATACCTGCTGTCTAACTGAAAGAGGGGTTAAATATGTTCCCTTATAAAATGGCAAGGAAACATCCAGAAACCTTATTTGCTGAGAGACATCACTTGACAGTGTGAACACTAGTTATCCAAAGTTAGGTGTAGATCTCATTACAAAGGCAAAAGGGCTTATTTCCTACAGAATTTGAGGCTATTTCATATATAGTTTATTTTTACATTAAAACATTTTAAAACACATGATTTTCTGCAAAAAATCATGTTAAAAATGTCACCTTCCCTTTAATACAAAATTGATGTGAACCATTTTATAGTTGCAACTAGCCACTACAGGGTGTGTGCATTGAAGGATTTGATTTCACTTACTAGTGGCATAAGGACACTTGGCCATCAGTGCCATGTCTGTCTCCCCTGGGCTGTGAATTAAAATCCATTATGAAATGGTGGGCAAGGTGATGGAGGGCATTGTCAAGGAGAGACTGGGGGGACCTGGAAATGTCAGGGTGCCTGGACAATAGACAGCATGGATTTGTCCTGGTGAAATTGTGTCAGACAAACTTTGTGGAGTTCTATGACTGGGTGACAAGTGCCTTGGACCTGGGTAGACCAGTGGATGTCCTCTTTCTAGACTTCAGCAAGGCATTTGACTCTGTTCCTCACTTGGGCCTGTTGGATAAGCTGGGAGAAATGGGGGTGGGGAACCAGATGATCAGATGGATAGGCAGTTGGCTCCAGAACCAGACCTAGAGGGTTGTAGTTGGCGGGATAGTCTCATCCCCAAGGAAGGTCATTAGTGGGGTCCCACAGGGATCAGTCCTTGGGCCCCTCCTGTTCAACATCTACGTCTCTGACATAAGGACAGGTATCAGGAGTGAGATGAGTCTCTTTGCGGATGACTCAAAACTGAGGGCGGTGGTGGATGGGGAGGAGGGGAGGGTGGCCTTACAGAGGGACCTGGAGGCTCTGGAAAGATGGTCTAGAAAGTGGAAGCTGAGGCTCAATGCAGGGAAATGCAAGGTACTGCACCTGGGGGCCAGAAACCCAGGCCAAGTGTACACCTGGGGGGAATGCTACAAGTCTCGATGGCTGAGAGGGACCTGGGGGTGGTGGTGGATGTCAAGATGAACAACTCAGGAGACCTGTAGAAGGGCAGCAGCCAAGGCCAATGGGATGCTGGGATGCATCTCTAGGGGGATCACCTCCAGAAGGAGAGAAGTGATACTCCCTCTGTATAACTGCTTGGTGAGGCCGCACCTCGAGTACTGCGTGCAATTTTGGAGGCCACACTTAAAGAGGGACATTATACTCCTAGAGAGGGTCCAGAGGAGGGCAACCAAAATGATTTGGGGCTTGGGGGACAGGACCTATGAGGAGAGGCTCGAAAAGCTAAATATGTACACATTGGAAGAGAGAAGGTACTGGGGGGACATGATAGAGGTCTTCAGGTACATGAAGGCGGTAAATAGGGGAAGAACAGTCAGGGTGCTTCGAAGGAAGGAGGAAGGGGCCACTAGAGGGCATGGGTGGAAGCTGGAGGGGCGAAGATTCATGGGAGAAAGGAGGAGGTGCTGCTTCACTGAGAGGGTGGTGGAGCCATGGAATGTGCTGCCTAGGGGGCTGGTGGAGGCAGAGACGGTGGAAGATTTCAAGAGGGGATGGGACAGGTACAGGGGAAGGGTTCTGGAAGCAAAATACAATGCAGTGAGAATATCCAGAACTGGGACGGGAGAAGCCAGAGAAGGTGAGGGGGGCAGCAAGGTCAGCTCCCAGGGTGGGGGCTGACCAAATGAACGGACACAAAAGACCGTTAGGCCTATTCTGCTGGCATTTTAGTATGTTAGTATGTATGTTAGTAAATGGGTTTTAAAAAATGGTGGCTCATGATTGGTTGAAAGCTAATTTCAGCTGGACCATTATCCCAGCACAATAACCTGGCTGAAAGTAGCTTCAAGCAATCAGGATACTGCACTGTAAAATGAAACCATTATACTGTTTTTTTTAATTAGTACACTGTGCCACATTTCACCCAGCCTGCCCCCTTCTGCCTCCTGTCCCCAGCCACTTCAACCTGCCATCCCTCAGACTTATTGAATCCTTGCAGTGCCCTACAATTTATCCCCCATGTTGGGGACCCTTGGGAGGTGGTTCCTCATTACCCCTGGAGTACCTTTAGCTTGGCTGCTGGTTGGCAGGCCCAGTGGGTGGGTTTGGGGCCTGCAAGGAGAAGTTGTGTCATCCTGCAGGCTGGGGGCTTTTTCTGTTTTCATCCCCAAACCCTGTTACATCAATGGTGTAACTGGTGCACATGTGTCCACACACCCCTCCACGCTAATGTCGACCCTCCCATTTCTGTCTTCAGTGCTTGAGAAAGCCACCCATGGTCACCCAGGTGACAGCATTGCACCGGATGCACATCACCCTCTACTCATGGAGGTGGAGAGTCTCCAAAGGATCCACCCACCCAAATCTCTGACATCCTGGACTTGTTCCTGAACCTGGGTTGTTGGCATCACAAGTGGTAGCTGTATCACTACACTGGTGGCTGGCCACCGTTATGCTGTTAACTGCCCTTAACAAACGTGGGTACCACAGAATTCATGTCCCACACAGATCCCTACTATAGCATATTTTTCTAGCACACCTGGCTTCATACTACCAGATTCTCACTTTTCCTGTTCACTGAACTTTACTTAACTGTACTTTACTTAACAAAAAAAAAAAACTTCCTCACCATGACAATTAACATCAATGGCTTCCACTCTCTTCTCTGCTGTGATTAACAGCTCCTGCTCTCACAAAGACCATGACTCAACAAACTGCATATTGCAGGTGTTTAACAAAAAAGATTACTCCCATACATGCCTCCAATCTAACAGTCTCTAGCAACAGCCAACAGCCAGATGAATGGATATCCCCTGGAACACCACCAGCAGTGAGCATGGCCTGATCAGCCTGACCTTATTCAACTCTACTGTCGGAAGCAGCAGCTTGCCCTCCCTTTGCCCTTAGGTTAAGAACAACAGCTGCTTGCATGCAGCATTGGCACCACCTACTGACAATATGGCAATGACACAATGTCTAAACTGGACTATTTTTTTCTTTTGAAACTTTTATTTTACATTTTTTAACTGTTTTGCTAAATTTAGTTGTAAAAATTTTGTTTTTAAAACTATCCTATTAACTAATAAGGACACATTTCATAATCACAATAAGGCACTCCATGGGATGCGTTGTGGTGGAATAATGGCTCTTCTCAGGTGGTGGAAGCACTTGACTTCACCTCATACTTCAACCCACCTGAGATGGGCCATTATTCGACCACAACACAGTCCTTGTCATGCCTTGTTGCTTAATGAATGCAAACCCTGACATGGCGTATTGATTCCTTATCAGCTGCTTACTAGACAGAATGTGCCCCACACAGCTTCAATCAGATATAGTCAATGAGAAGCTAATGGTAAGAAAGTTCTCAGAGTTTTCAAATTGCTTGCTATTCTACAGCTAGTAAATTGATGGGAATCTCTGGTCATAATCCTAACACCATCAAGCGTTTAGTTTCTAGCCAAAACAAGAAATAAAACACTGTTCAGAATCCTTCAACTGCAACATGATATTCTGTAACATATTTTAGCCATTCCATTCCCATTTTGTTTTATCCCTCATTTTTATCTGCCATAACCTCCTTCTTTACTCTGTTAGCCACATCTAGCTTCTCCCTTACACTAGGATCTGGGTTAACTTACTTCTTGTAAATAGTTATGCAACTATTTTTTATCTGTTACTTTATACCCCACCCCAAACTGGATTAGCATGGTCATGTGAGTTTCACAGAAGGAAACACTATCAGATATTTATTCTGCCTCCTAACTCCCAAAGGGGACTGGATGAGCTTCCCTTTCTGATCAATGAAAGGTGAGCCTCTCCACTCCAGGAGGAAGGGTGAGAGGCCAGTACAGTCCCTTTCAGGTGAGGTGGCATGGCCATTTCACCTGCATGGCCATGCCTATTTTTTACCCAAACCTGCCTCCACTCTTCTCCATCTTTTTTATGAGGCACCTGCAGCATCGGGTGGGATCTGGCTGGCTACATGTAAGTAAACATTTAATTAGTAGGCACACTATCCTACAGGCTCAGGGTGCCATGTCTCTGCCATAATTCTGACATGCCTTAAAATGTGTTCCTCTGTCAATCAATACCATGTCTCCTAGGAGCTGTAAGCTACTATAGTGGGCACCACTGCTTCCTTTCCAAGAATCTACCTATCCCAGACACCATCAGCCCTGAGCAAGGAGTAGGGTCCATGACATGAACCAAGATCTCTTCTTTTTAAAACAGAAAAGCTAGTTAAAAATTCTGAAATAATCTACTGTACTACAGAAGGGAGATTATTGAATAAATAAAATGCAGAAATGTTTCTGTTTTATTTAGTTCTGGAGAGGTATAAGCAGCTTTTATAATTTTTAATGCATTCCTTCTTCACAGTCCTTCATTGTAAATGCTGCATACTGTATGTTAGGTCAAGGCACTACTATATTCTTGGCAATCAAAAATACATGCTAGCAACACCCTGCTATAGCTAAATGAATACAGCAGCACAGTGGACTGTTACAAACCACTGTGGCATTTTTCAAACATATAACATTAACTATTAAAGTAATAATAAAAACTATTTAAATATAGTTGAACACCTAAAATATTCCACTGAATTCAATCTAAGAATGTCAGCACTGCTGTTAAAAATGATAGAACAATTTCCCTTTTGGTATCTACAGAAGTAGTGCTTCTTTAAAGGTATCATCGTGGAACCCACTCCACTACTTACATCAAAATAGAATATAGTGGTTCTCTCCCACATAAAGTGAAAAAAAATACAGATTTGGAAGGACAGCCAGACACTAAGTACTGAAAAATAAAATGTGGCACACCAAAATCTCTGAATCTCAAAATGTCTCTGGTGGCAAAGCATTCTGTCATTCAGTGATGCAAGCATTATGCATCAGTGGGGAGGATACAAAATGGATGCCTGCTTGAAAATGGCTTAGCAAGAGGATGCAATCTCCCATGTTAATTTATAACTGGTGCCCTGAGTGCAAAAATTAAAAACACACCTCTTAAATTGTTTGTTGCACAGACCATATAATCTGGTGCTTCATACTGATAGGCACATTCGACAGAGGTGTCTGGCACCTGCTACAGGCTGAGCACATAACTTCAATAAGCAAACCATTTTGCCAAAAATAACACAAATAGGTATCTGCTATCCAAAAGCATTTATTCTGTGAAGACACACAGTGCTGTGCAAAGTAACTTAATAGGCAGTTTATAGATCATAGATGATTCCATGAAAATGAATGCAGAATTAGTTTGAATAGTAGCAAAATGTCATACAGAACACTGCAATGGTACACTGGGGCTCCCTTGTGGAATGCCATTGGAATCTTCATTATTTCCTCCTCCCTAGTCTTCTACACTACCTGATGTTTTGCTCATCAGCGCTTTATCAAAGTTTAGTGGGTTACATCTCCAAACTTAATACCTGTGCTTTTTATTGATGCCTAGTAAGAAATTACCTGTAGATTTTAATGTAAACTCACAAAATTATATGGCCAGTTTCTGTTTACTTTTGTGCTGTGCCTCTTAGATACAAATACTTTTGATTCATCCTCAGCTGACATGAATTGATGATTCACTGCACATTCACAACCTTACTAATCTTTCTGGAAAAATTGTTCTAGTGTTAAAAGAAAAACTACTATAATGTGTTGACCATTAGCAGGTTTCAGGATGCTATGTTGTACCTCTGCTTTCATGGTGATGGAATAAATTTCAGCTTTAACCTCTTCTTGAAAAGCATCATAGAAGCATAGTATGTGATGTTTACAACTCTTACACAACAAGCAGCAGAAGCTTACAGCAAACACTCCAGGCTATTGGAACTGCAAAAATAAATGTACTGTGTGCCACATTTGGAAATGGAAGCAGGTCGTGGGTAGGAGGACTAGAGCCAGTCACAGGGAGGGAGGACGTGACTCACTTGCAGTGGTGCGAAGAGAGCCCACTTAGTGGGGGTTGAAAGGAGACCTGTTTGCAGGGGGTTGACAAGAGCAAGTTACAGGGGGGAGGTGAAAGGAACCACTCATGGTGGCATAAAGAGTGCTTGCTCTGTGGGTGTTGATAACGGGGGGGGGGTGCTGTTCAGATCTGAAACTCCATTTTTTGCTGCAACTGTTAATCCCAGTACAAAGACTGTACTTAGCAACAACAGGAGCTGGAGAAAAAAAAAAAGATCAATGGCAAAGAAAGAATGAGACTCAGTGTGCATGTGGAGTGAGGCTAAAAGGTGAAATTAATGGAGCTCAGCTGCAAAAAAAAAGAATGAATTTTCAGTCTCTCTGATGCTGCACAGCTGTTTGTTGGGTGGTGTCAATTGTCACTTTTGACTGTGGTGATATCAGGAAAAAAAATGAGCAGATAAGCAGCAGGTTGATCTTGACCCAACTCAGCCGTCTGCAGGGCAGTGAAGAAAGAATAATAATAAAGTAATAATAATAATAATTGTATTTAATATAGCACCTTTCGAAGTATCAATGTGCTTCACAAATACAAACACACTCAATTAAACAATAAATAAGCATAAAATCATAGAAAATCAGGAAATGCTTTTTCCCATAAAAAGGTCTCCATTGCCTGCTTAAAACTCCCCACAGTCCTGCATTCCCATAGCTGGTGAGGTAGAGAATTCAAAAGGGATGAGGCAATGAACATAAAAGCCCGTACCCCAGATGACTTCAATCTAACCTTTGGAATCTTCAGCAACCCCTGATCAGCCAAGTGGAGTTGTCACATAGGGGTGTAAGGAATCAGAAGTTCTTTCAAGTAGTCAGGACTATAGATTGGAGCAGCTTTTTCCTTTCAACTACGCAAAGTTTCAACCCAGCAAGCCAAGAATGGATTCATGACCAGCCTCACTGATCATTGGGCTGTCACTGTCAAGCCTACTGAAGCCTGAGCTGTACTGGACCTGACAGTGACACACATCTGAAATGCAATTATTGTAACAAGATGTTTGCTGCACACTGCATGTGCAAGCAAACATGACTTTATTTTTAACTTGTTTTTATGGGATACCACCAAATGGCCAACTAGCAGCAGCTGGGCATAGCACACTGCAAGCTGCCACACACTTGTTGACAACTGAAACATCACAGCTCAGGACAACACAACACACACAGAGGCTGCTTTAGGACTCTGAAGAAGGAGGAGGAGGATGGAACTTCAGTAACGTGAAGGAATGTGGAGAGTTGTTTTTATTTTATTTTAGTTCTTTACTTTTTTATGTTTGCTTGCATGAATGTACAAGAAACATCTTGTGATAGTAGCATATTCCAGAGGTGTGTCAGTGTGATGGCCAATGCAGGGGACAATTTAGTGGGTGCATCCCTCAGCCACCAATCTGTCAGCATGCTGGTGATGACAGCAAACTTCAAAGTGTGCCAGAGTTAAAACAAATCTGCCACTGCAATAAGGTTCAGTTTCATCATTGCAGTGGCAGATGAGGAGACTCCGGGCATGCAAATTACAGTGCACAGTAATGTGCAAGTCCAGAGTTATGAGCAGTTGCATGGTGTGTCATTCCTAGTGAAACATTTCAATAAATAAAACAGCCATGGTGCACCTTTCCACAATGGTGGCTCCTGCTGCTGGCCACATACTCCCACAAGCCAACATTGGGGGTACCCAATCCCCATGTCAGCATGTATTCCCCCCCAATAGCCACATGCTGGCACACTGGGAGTCCACCCTAGTGTGCCCAGACATTTTTTTTTAATTTCCCAACACATGGATAACCACTTCCAGTGTCAGATGCCACCCCACAAGCTCAATTTCTTTGCTTACAGGGGTGCCAATTCCCCATTGGCATCATGCTTCCCCTTCCCCGAAGCTTGGCAATGGGGTTGCCCAATCCCAGTCTGCTTCATGCCCCCCAAAATCATGTGGCACTCTGGGAGCCCACCCCAGTGTGCCAAAAAGTTATTTTTTATTTTCTTTAACCTATAAATAAAGAAAACAGTCCCCCAGAGTCTTTTTTTGTTTGTTAAACTGTAAAAAGGAAAACCGTCCAGCAATATCTCCCCAGTCCCCCCTCCCCCACCCCAACCGTCCCTCTGCACACCCACATCCCCGCATCCCCTTCACCCATACTACCCTCCAGAGGTCGGGAGCAGTGACCTTCTGTGGACTGGGACATCTCTGCAGTCTTCAAAGCTGAACTACGAACTGAGGAATTGGGTAAGCACTGTATAATGGGAGTCAATGGGGGTGTTTTAACTTAGGTTAATATCTCAGCCATTTTTAGAAATTTTCCACATGCGGTTCTTGGGACACCACCTCTTGAATGTGTTACTTTCATTTCATTTCTCAGACCTGAAAGGTGATTTAATGGTCACTATGCAGAATGACCTTTTGGAACTGATTAACAAAATGACTGCACCACTGTTCATGTGGTGGGGTCCCAAACACCCCATGTTGAAAATCTAGTGAAAAAATTCCCCCAAATGACCATATTGCAGTTGTATGTTGTACATTTTCTACGCATGCTTGTAACTTTACCAATTTTTAATATTTTCACTCCAGATTTTCAGCATTGCCATTTGTTAACACCTCCTTATGGACAGTAGAGCTGTCACTTCTCACATCCTGCCCAAAATGCATTTTCACACCTGTGGCACAGAATGGCGTGGTTGCTGTGTGAAATCAATTTATGGGATGCAGTAACAAAATCACAGTGCCACTATTCATGAGTGGAGGTCCCAAAAAGCCCATGTTAAAAATTTGGTGAAAACAATTCCAAAAAATTACATTATGGGCATGTGTTGCACAGTTTCTATACGCATTCATAACTTCACAAATTTTTCATATGTTCACTAAAGATTTTCAGCATTGCCATTTTTTCACACCTCCTCATGAACAGTGCAGCTGTAATTTTTTGCATCCTGCCCAAAATGTGTTTCCACACCTGTGGCGACAATTGCGATAGTTGCTGTGTGAAATCACCTTTCAGGATTGAGTAACAAAATGATAGTGCCACTGTTCATGAGGTGCGGTTCCAAAAAGCCCATTTTGAAAATCTGGAGCACAAATACCAACAAGCACCCTGGGCATTAAGGTTTCCAACCATAACGCCCACCCTGTAGAGACTCACTGGCATTGGAGGTGTGACTTGGGTTCATTAGCCATAGTCCTCACAGCATTCTACCCCACACTACAGCCTCTGACAGGCATCATGGTGTGACTTGGGGTCTTCAGCACTAAAGTTCACCCCATTCTTCTATACTGCACCCATCTCAGCTTATTTCCTTATGAAATGGGTTAAGCATACAGAATGAAGACCCCAAAGCACACTGCAACACCTGTCGGTGTCTGCAGAGTGGGGTGAGATGGAATGGCATAAGCATGATGGCCGATGACCCAAAGACACACCCCAATGCCTTTCAGTCTCTGCAGGGTGGGGGTTGGCATTAGTTCCATGCTACACTGCCATTCCTATTATGTATCTCCCTAACTCCTGCAATACTAATGCCAATGCCAGCAAGCAAACATTCAGCATTGGCAAATGCTTGTTGGTAATGGGATGCTGCCATGTGGCAAACTACTAGTGGCCAGGCACTGGCAGGCTGCCAGTTGGCACACACACATGCTGCCCATTGCCCAAATCACACTGCAACATCACAGCTCAGGATCACAAACACACACACACAACTTCAGGAATCAGGAGAAGGAGGAGGAGGAAGGAACTACAGCAACTTCAGCAACCTAAGGAATGTGAAGACTGTCACAAGAAAAAAGACAAATTGATTTTTAATTTACTTTTATGGGATGCCACCAAGGTGCCAACAGCCAGTGGCCAGGCACTGGCATGCTGCCAACTGGCACACACACGTGTTGCCCACTGCCCAGGTCACACTGCAACAGCACAGCTCAGGACAACCCATACACACAAGCTGCTTCTTGACTCAAGAGGAGGAAGGAAATGCAGCAACTTCAGCAACTTGGGGAATGTGAAAATTGCCACAAGAAAAAAAATGTTATATTTATTTTGATGGGCAGCCACTAAAGTGCCAGCTACCAATGGCCAGACACTCATCTGCATGCTGCCAGATGGCACACACTGGCTGCCCACTGAACATACAGTATCACACTGCAAAAGCACAGCTCAGAATCACACACACACACACACACACACGCGCACACACATACACACACACACACACATATGCACATGCTGCTCCCAGACTCAGAAGGAGGATGAAAGACTTGTTGCAATTCTGCAACATGGGTGAACATAAAGTATCTTAAGGCTGTCACAAGAAGAAAAAAATGTATTTATCTGAAAGTTTTTTTTTTTATGGGATGCCACCAACATACCAATTTCCAGTGGTCAGTCACTATTATGTTACTAGCTAGTGCACACTTGCTGTCCAGTAAAAGTACCTTTCAAAATAACCACATCTTGGGCTTCATGCAGGGGCTTCAGTTAATCTGTCTTTATATCCTGCTAAAATGTTAGTTCTGTGATTAAATAAGAATTGTGTGCTGCACTGTTGATGACATTAGGCAAGTGGGTACTGCCAGACTGCTACCTCATGCCCCATCTTCCCAATGTCATCCCCAAGCACACTCCTCTAGTGTCCAGTCTTTCCTTTCTCAGGTTCCTCTCAGGCAAGCCCTTGGCCCCTTGAGGCCTGCTGCTTTGCTAACATTGCTCAGCCTGACTCTAGTTTCATTTTTCTTTCCTTTTTCCTCTTTAAAATATTCTCCCCTCAGCAGCTTTGCTATATGAAGAACTACAGGTCAAACTTTTGAAGATTATTTGCCTTTTTAATGAGAATTTCCTAGCTAGCTAACTAGAAGCGAATCACAGTTCAGCCTGAGCTACCTACCAGCCCAATGATGCACACGGAAATAGGTTCTCATCCTGGCTCACAATGTTGAGCTGAATCTAGCACCAAAATGAGAATGTGACTCACACTATGACTAGTTAACTGTTTCAGTTGTGAACTGTGGTTTGCTGTTCAACTGATTCACCTGGTCCACAGCATTCAGATCAGGGCAGATCAATGGAACCAAAAGTCTCCCTATTTGCCCCAAAAGGTTGCCATAGTTAAAAACAAACACGCTAACTTTTAGGTGTTTTATTCTTTTGTAGAACTGAACTTGCAGCCTTACTGCTAGATCACTAATCACTAGATCTCACAGACTAAATGACTTGTTGAGGCACACACAGTGCAGCATTGTTTCTATATAATGACACCTGCTTACTCTTTAACAAAATCTGCAAATCACTATATATGTATGTGAAAATAGTGACACAAAGTGACATGAAGCATTACAACTAGCTGTGACCATTACACTGGACTAGAGGACACTGTGACAGCTCTATGCAGAAATCTTTAGTCATGGTGGAATGTGATGCTGGCACCAGTGTAACAGAAGAGTTTGAGGTACATCACAGGACCATGATGCTAATGCCAGTAAGGTGGCTTGCATGCCTGCAGTATACGACAAATGAACATGATCCATAGCCATGCTAAAATGGACTGCAGTTCTGCTAAGAAGGAGGGAAAGGTATGGTCATGTCAAGGGTAGAACAGTCTGTGGGATTTAAACTAAAGGATAGGGCACGTGGCTAGTGAATGGGGTCAATTGTATTAGGAGTTATATGCATGAGTTCACCAAGGGAAAGGCAGCAGAACTGGGCAGCACAGGAGTAGTAGACATCCATCTAGAGCAAGAAAGTATAAAATGTGTGATTTACATGGTGAAATGCAAATGTGGTGCTTTTTACATAGTGAAAACAGAGAGGTTGATCAAAACAAGAAATAATGAACAGATAAGAGCAATAGGGATGGACTGTAATTCATATGATGAGAGTCCAATAACAGAATGGAACATGATTTTGAACACATTGGGATACAGAAAATCTGTCCTGATGCTGTGGGGGGCAGTTTTAGAAATAAAATCCATAAGATGGAAAATTAATGGATCATCAGACTAAGGGCTCATAGAAAACTAGGATTAAATTTTGGATTTGAGTTGAACCCCTACTTAGAGGAATGCTGAGTAATGAATCTGGTTATTTAGATGCTCTTTGAATTGAGGAAATGGTTTCATGGTACGCTATTTTAGGGAATTGATTGTTAGGCACTTCAGTAACAATAGTATATATTAGCACTTTAAATAGACAAAAACACTTTAGATTTATTTAGCTGTATGTGTGTTAAATGCAATATGTTATTGATTAATTAGATAATAATTGATTGAATAGATATTTAGTAAGAAACAATCATTTTAAAGTGTGTGTAATTGCTGATAGTATAAGAATGAAGTAGGATCAACTGCACTTTTCAACCTTTGATAAAGGAGTGTTATTCGAAATGTGTCAGGTTGTTTGTAGCTTTCCAGTTAATGAATATGTTATTTTTAAGAGCTCTGGTGCCTGTTTATTTTGGTGTGAGTGCCACAGTTTTTGTGACTGGATTATTTGAGTTCTGTTGAGCACCAGTCATACTTGCGCACACTCTGTGTGTTTTCATTTTTCATGAGTGTTGTGAGTGGAGGCACAGGGTAAGTATTTTCTTTACAGTTTGAGATGTGCAAAACCCATAAGAGAAGCATCTATTGGAGCCACAGAGAGGAAGACTGTTGATTTAAAGCTACACCTGATCTCAATTTTACTGGCAAAACACAATCTGAAAATCCACTGAGGAATGTGGAACAACTACTCTCTATAGTGAGCACAGCTAACCCTTTTTAATGAGTGAGAGCAACAAAGAAAGCAGAGAGCAAGAAATAGACTCATTCAGGCAAGCTTTGCAGAAGTTGGAGGGACTGACTCACCAGGTACAAAAAACAATCTGGAATGTCTCCAAATTGGAAGCATATATAGAAATACAGCACATCCCCAGGGGACTGAGAAATATTAAAAATCCAGCATATGCTACAAACAGTGAGATTTTTATACGAGAGTGGCAACAGATTTTGAACAAAGCCAGCACAAAGTTGGTGCAGCTAATCGTTAAGTTTTGCAAAGAACATGAACTGCAGCTAAAGGAAGAAATAAAAAAACAAGAAAGAAAAGTGATTAATCACCAAGATCATGAAGATTTTAACTTTTTTAATAAGAAGCTACAAGAATCATTTCAGACTTGATAAAGAACTTAAAAATGGCAAACAAATTAAGTTTCAGAGAGACAAGGGTGACTATGAATTTGGAAGAGTTTACTCCTGGAAGGAACAACAAAGGGCATACTTAAACATACCAGACATGTATTGTTTAACTTTTCTACAGAAGGAAGTGTCAGAAACAGAAGTATGAGATGACAGTCTTTTTGTCGACAGGTCCCAAACACAGCCAAATCTCCACTATAGTCACATTCAGAACCCTGGCAGAGCCCCAGATTCTCCAAACAGCGAAGAGGAATGTCATACGTAAGCGGAAGAGAATATGGAGAGGGAGATGGCGTGCAAGGAAACAATGGCTATAACAGGAGAGCACGAAATGCCAGATGCTACTCTAGGGGCTGCTGGAGGTAAAAGAGATTTCTAAGGACAATTTGGCACAAATTTTGTCTAATTGCAATCTGAGTGACTCTGAAATTTCCCTCTTAAAGAAGAGACTGGGGTTTGCACCAAAAACACCAATTAATAGAGTGCAGACTGTCCTAGACTTACATTTGAATTTTTGTAAATAAAATTTGAATGCTTTTTACTTGAAGAGAAAATGAAGTAAGAGACCAAAATCAGGGGAAGAATGCTATGACTTTTAAACCACATTCAACATTCAACCCCCCATTATGTCCAGCTGTGCAAGTATTTAAAAAACTATGTGAAAAAGATCTGGAACTTTTGTGTGAGAATCCACCTGTTTTAAAATGTAATAATCTCACACTAGGAGAAAGAGAAGCACTAGAGAAATTGTAGAGGTGCAGTGATATTATTATTAAACAAGGGGACAAAGGAGGGTGTGTGGTTATAATAAATACCACTGATTTTAAGACTGAAGTGGAGAGACAATTAAAAGATGAAACATTTTATAAGAGACTGTCTTATCATCCAACTTGTGATTTTCAGTTTGGTATTAATGAAACAACAGAAGCTGCTTTTGATGAGGGGTTAATTAGTAACAACACAAAAAAATATTTGCAAGTAGAAAACCCTATCAAAGCTACAGTCTATATTTTACCAAAAAACACAAGAATATGGAACGGCCACCAGGAAGGCAGATAGTAAGAGGCATTGGTTCATTGACTGAACCCCTTTCTAAATTTGTTGATTCCTTCCTTTGTGATCTAGTTAAAGAACTCCTTTCCTATATTAAGGATACTAACGATGTTTTAAACCTTTTGGATCCATTAGATATAGGTGATGACTACCTATTAGTAACTCAAGATATCGAAGCCCTGTACATGAATGTACCACATGTGGGAGCTTTAGATTCAGCTGCCTTCTTCTTAAACAAAAAGAAAAGGGAAGAGGGCTCAAAGTCCTTTATACCTGTGTTATTGAATCATGTAGCGCACGTTTTGACCAAGAATGTATTTGTTTTTGATGGCTTAATGTACCAACAGACAAAAGGAACAGCCATGGGGGCAACATGTGCCCCCCTAGTGGAGAACTTATATGTTGGCAAGTGGGAACATGACTTTCTGTATAATCCAGACAGAAATATGTTTCTTAACAGTATAATTTTGTGGAAATGCTTTATAGACAATGTGATGTTAATTTGGAAAGGGAACAGAGAAACTCTGTCTGAATTTATAGCATTTTTACACAGTACAAATGAACAATTAAGGTTTAACTACTCTGTGAGTCAAAGGGAGGTAGACTATCTGGATTTAAGGATTTCAAAGGAAGTGTCAAGCAAATTAGAAACAAATCTGTAGTGAAAGGAATCAGATGCAAACACTCTATTGCTAGTGCCCAGCTGCCATACTTGCCACACTGTTAACAATATGATAAAGGACCAGTTTTTAAGGGTCAGGAGAAACTGCAGCACACAAGCTAAGTTTGAAAAAGGTCTGATGAATTAAAATAACAGATTACAAGAAAGGTGCTATGCACAAACAGTTATTAACAAAGCTTTAGGAAAGGCAGCTTCAAGCGAACGTGTTTCACTTTTGAGTGAGAAAATACATAATAAAAATGATGACAAATGGCTCCATTTTGTTACTACCTTCTCAGCACATGCCAAAAATGTAGAAAATCTTGTCAGACAATATTAGCATGTGCTAAGCAGTGGCAGAGGATTACAGGAACTAGTTAAAACAAGCATTTGTCAATGCCGAATGTTGCTTGCTTCTATGTGCTGTTTAGGTATTTGGAAGTCATTGGAGTGCAAATATTGAAAATTTGCGAACTTACAAGCGTGCGTAGGAACTGCACAACGCACGCTCGTAAAACAGTCATTATTAGGAAATTTTTCATGAAATGTTCAACATAGCCATTTTAAGACCTCTGGTCATGAACAGTGTCAGTGTGATTTTGTTAATGTGTCCCATACATTGAGTTTGCGCACCGATTGTGCCATTGTGTGCTACATGGGCGGAAACGCGTTTTGGCCAGGATGTGAAAAATGACAGCTGTACTGCTCATAAGGAGGTGTGGTAAAATGGCAATGTTGAAAATCTGGAGTGGAAATATTGAAAATTCGCAAACCTACGAGCGGGCTTGGGAACTGTGCAATGCACACTTGTAAAACAGTCATTTTTAGGAATTCTTTCACCAAATTTTCAACATTGACATTTTAAGATCTCTGCTCATGAACAGTGACACTGTGATTTTCTTAATGTGTCCCATACACTGAGTTCGCACACTGACTGTGCCATTGTGCGCTACATGGGCAGAAACATGTTTTGAGCAGGATGTGAAAAATGACAGCTGTATTGCTCATGAGGAGGTGTGGTAAAATGGCAATGTTGAAAATCTGGAGTGAAAATATTGAAAATTTGTGAACTTACGAGCCTGCGTAGGAACTGCGCAACGCACGCTCGTAAAACAGTCATTTTTAGGAATTTTTCACCAAATTTTCAACATAGCCATTTTAAGACCTCTGCTCATGAACAGTGTCACTGTGATTTTCTTAATTTGTCCCGTACATTGATTTGGCACATTGACTGCACCATTCTGCGCTACAAGGGTGGAAACACATTTTGGGTGAGATGTGAAAAATGACAGCTGTACTACACATAAGAAGGTGTGGTAAAATGGCAATGTTGAAAATCTGGAGTGAAAATATTGAAATTTTCACGAACTTACGAGCCTGCATAGGAACTGCTCAACGCATGCTCGTAAAACAGTCATTTTTTTGAATTTGTGGACCAAATTTTCAACATGGGGTTTTTGGGACCTCTTCTCATGAATGATGTCACTGTCATGGTGGTATTTGGGCCAAAAGGGTGATTTTGCAGTCACTGCACAGTCACTGTGCGAAATCACCCTTTGGGCCTGAATAACGCATGACAGTGACATCATTTATGAAGAGGGCCCAAAACCCCATGTTGAAAATTTGGCAAAAATTCCCAAAATGCCTGAGATATGCAATAAGTTGAACCCCTCCTATCTAGCCCATTATACAACTTACCGGCATTTCCTCAGTTAGTAGTCGGCTTTGAAGAGTGCAGGCGTGTTCCCGGTCCACCGAAGATCATCGCTGGAGTCCAGAGGTAAGTATGGGGTGGGGGTGTGGGGAGGCTGGGTGTGCAGTGGGTGGAGTGCGGGTTGTGGGAGAGGTTGGGAGCCCTGGCAGAACTTTTCTTTTACAGGTTTAAAACAAAAAGATGTTGTGGGACCGTTTGCCATGCTGGGTGGGCCCCAGCGTGGCACAGGACAGGGTGTATTCAGATGATGGGGATTGGGTACCCCCATCTGCCAAAGAACTGATTGCCACACTGGGGTGGTCTCCCAGCGTGGCACCAGCTACGGGGGGGGACGATGACAGCAGCTCAGCCGGCGGGGATTGGGCACCCCATCGACTACACAGGACGTGCGGGGGCACGCACGCCTGCGTGTGGGGGGGAGCTATGCTTATCGGTGCTCACTGAACCGTAGCTCCCCCTTTCAACAGTATGCCACTGCATTTTGGAGCGTGTCATAGACAGCTGCAAAATGCATTGGCTTACAGGGGCTGCACCTGCCAGCTCACTGACTGAATTGGAGGAGGAGGTGACACACCTCTGAAATCTCCGATGATGGCACTATGTTTCTTGCACATGCGTGCAAGCAACATAAAAATGGCCCATTATTTCCTATAAAAGAGCGCCTACACTGAGAAATAATTTGGTCAATAGCAATTTTAACAGGGAAACACCTAGAACCTGGCTTGATAATGTCACAGATTATTATCCATGTCAGAATTGTGTGGCCTGCAAATATGTTAAACAGTGTAAAACATTTATTGAAGATAGGAATGGACACCAGTTTGATATCAGACAACATGTTATTTATAACACAAAAGGTGTGATTTACTATATATGGTGAAATGCAAATGTGGCACTTTTTACATAAGGAAAACAGAGATGTTGTTCAAAACAAGAATTAATAACATATAAGAACAATAGGAAAGGAAAATGTCACATATGCTACTGCAGTTCATATGATACAGGCCAATAACAGAATGGAACATGGTTTTGAATTCATTGGGAAGAGAAAATACAGTATGTCCTGATGCTGGGGGGGGGGGCAGTTTTAGAAATAAAATCCTTAAGAAGGAAAATGAATGGATTATCAGACTAAGGGCTCATAGAAAACCAGGATTACATTTTGGATTTGAAACCCATCTTAGAGGAATGCTGATTAATGAATTTGGATATTTAGATGCTCTTTGAATTGAGGAAATGGTTTCATTGTATGCTATTTTAGGGACTTGATTATTAGGCACTTTAGTAGCAATAGTATATACTGTATAGCACTTTAAATACATAAAGGCACTTTAGATTTATTTAGCTGTATGTGTGTTAAATGCAATATGTTATTGATTAACTAGATAATGATTGAATAGATATTTAGTAAGAAACAATCATTTTAAAGTGTGTGTAATTGCTGATAGTATAAGAATGAAGTGGGATCAACTGTTCTTTTCAACCTTTGATAAAGGAGTGTTATCCAAAATGCATCAGGTTGTTTGTATCTTTCAGTTAATAAATACATTGTCCCAGATATTCAAACTGCACCAGGCTGTGGCGCAAGTTTAAGCGCAGCTTAACATGGCTGCACAGGGGTGTGGACTGGGCGATATTCAACAGAGCTGTGCCATGGCTCAGCAGCATTGAATATCGCACCCTGGCCACCCTCAGTGTGCATGGCGCAGTGGCACTGCACCAGCGCAAGTTGCCAGAGTGGAGCATGGGGATGCGCTAAAGCAAGTTCCATTGCACCATGCACAACAACCGCGATATTCAAACGTTGACATGCAATGGGACATAATGTATGCAAGGCACACATGGGGACATTTGTATGTCATTATGGCCACATTTGCATGTAGGTGCACCGATCCCCAACGACTTGCACCTGGCGCCCTGCCAGGCAGCAGTCTTTGGGGACTGATGCCCCTGCAGCCCGATTGCAGGCATTTGTTTAAAAAAAAGATCACTTCCAATAACCCTGGTGGTCCAATGGACGCTATACCACTGTCATGGGCATCTGTATGTAAAAATAGTCATGTCCAATATCCTGGTGATCCAGTGGACCGTTATCTGACCGATCGTGGGCATCTGTATGTAAAAAATAGGCATAAGTCCATATCACGGTGGTCTAAGGGTACCTCACCGCCCACTAAGCCCAACTGCCCGCTCCCCAATGGCCAGCGGGCGGTTCCCACCACCTGCCACCTGCGCGACCACCAGCACCATCGGTGGGGCTGTACACCATGGTTCACAGCATGACCAATGGGCATGCAGCCCATACCGTACTACACATTCAGATAAGTGAATGATTCATTTACATATCTGAAATGTGTAGTACTGTATGGCTGCATGCCAATGGCTCACTGAACCAATGGGCATACTATGCCAGCGTGACGTCTGTCGGAGGGGTGGCGGGGAGCTGCCGCCTACCCGCTGATGGGGAGGCGTGGGGCTCAGTGGGCGGGTGGGGAGGAAGGTACCATAGACCACCAGGAATATTGGACTTATGACCATTTTTACATACAGATGCCCGTGATCGGGCAGATAGCAGTCCACTGGACCACCAAGGATATCAGACGAATTAGTCTAATTTTTTACAAATGCCCGCGATTGGGCAGATAGAGGTCCACTGGACCACCAGGGATATTGGAAGAATTAGTCTATTTTTTTTTAAATGCCCATGATAGGGCATTGGTGGGCACTGGCAGGTGCAGCCAGAACTAGGGTGGCCACCCACAGGTGGCAGCTGCCGTGTTGTGCCCTGCAATGCAGAAGCTCACCTGTGGTTGGCCATCAGTTGTTCCTTTTTTTTGGTGTAACTTTGTGCTGGCGCAGGTAGGGGTTGTGCATGCATGGCTCTCTGCACATCCTGGGCTGAATATTGGGCTGTACGCAGGTTGGTGCATGGCACCTTCTACCTGTGCCTGCATACATTACTGATGCACTCCGGCGCATCGCGATTTGTGCAGAGCACTTTCCTTTTTTGAATATCGCGCTGGGCACATCAGTGGGTTATGCATGGTGCAACACTGTTGCATCTTGCACAACCCTTTTGAATATCTGAGCCATTATGTTTAAGAGCTCCTGTGCTGGTTTATTTTGATGTGAGTGCCACTGGTTTTGTGACTAAAGTATAAAGGGACAATTCTCATTTAAAAACAGGAAATATAAGAATCACACAGACCAAAACTAACTGGTCTGATAGCTGATGCACTTGGAAATCCAGGACTTAGAGATATTCACAGAGTCCTGATGGAGGAAGAAAATGACTATGACAAATAGGATGAGAAATTCCAGGTATTCAAAAGGGACAAGTCTGACAGGAAATATAATAGATGGTTCTCTCTTTAAGGGAAGTTTTATTTTTTTATTTATTAATCTCTAGGATTACAAGTACCTTTGAGCAGGATCTGCTCATTTACAAAGGTTCCATGTCAAAGGAGGGGGTAACATACAGAGGTTGGAAATGGTATTAATCAAAACAATGGTATACAATCAAAGCAATGGTATACAATCAAAACACAGGCATGGTTGACATAGTTTTACAGTTGTAACACACTTAAAAGTAAAAGATGTTACTAGAGACAACTTAATATTGGCAGTTAGATGAAGTGACAGAGAAAGGAATTAAGAAGCAGATGGACTATCAGTGAGAGATATTGAAGAAGGGGAAAAGAAAAAAGTAGGCTGGCTCTGAGGCCATTGTCAATGGGGGAAGGGTAGTCTAGGACAGTGGAATATGGGCATTAGTCAAAGGGAGGAAGAGAGGAAGGGGGACTAGGAGGGGAATGAGGTAATAGGTTTGTGGGTAGGCATAGATGTCTGGGGGAAGGGGAATGGATAAGGAAAAGGGTAACCAAGAGAAGCAGGAGTCATAGAGGGTAATGTTCAGGATGGAGGTGGGTTACAAGTTTTGAGCAATTAGGCGGTGGTTGGATCAGGCCTTTAGGTGAAGCAATCACATTGAGTGATAGAGGTGAGGTAGTTTCGGAGATTCCATTTAAAGGGTCCAAGCATTGCAGAGGAGAGTGCTTCTTTGTTGAGGGAATTGAACCACTGTGGAGCCCTATGGATGAAGGACCATTGACCCATGGAGGTACAACATCTGGAAACCAGGAAGGTTTGGTATTGGGCACTACGTGTATGCTGTTTACCACTGAAGGCAGTGAGGAGCTTATTAACACCAGGAGGCACAAGTCCAAGGAGAACCTTTTTGGATAGTAAATTGATTACAAGATTGGGAAATGAGAATGCTTTTGAAAGAATTTCCAAGAATTCCAACATTTTGAGGTATTCCAAAGACACATAAAGATTTGTTAGACCCTCCAGGAAGGCCAATTGTCTCAGGCATAGATTCTGTTTTTGATCCTGTATCGAAATATGTCAATTATTACCTACAACCTTTAATTGAGAAAAATGAATCATATTTACAAGATTCTGCAGATTTATTGAATCAGTAAGAGATGATATCTAATAAGATTGAATTGAAAAACATTTTATTGGTTACTTGGGATGTAATAGATTTGTATACATCCATTCCCCACAGGGAAGCAGTTATAAATATGGGAAAAATATTAAATATTTACAGGAATTAGCATTATTTATATTACAGCACAATTACTTTGAGTTTGATGGGGTATTTTATCAACAAGATAAAGGTACTGCTATGGGCAGTACGATGGCACCAAGTTATGCCAATGCATATATGACAAATTCTGAAGAAGAATATGTATTTAATTCTGATAAAAATCTATATAAAATTAAAATTAAGTTATGGAAAAGATATATAGATGACATATTTTGTTTATTTAGTGGGACAGAACAAGAATTGTTAAAATTTAGTGATACATTAAATTTATTCGATAGTAATTTAAAATTTACATTAAATTACAATAAATCTATTATTCCATTTTTGGATCTCTCAATTAAGGTTACAGTGTCACAGTTTAGCACTTCAATGTTTAGAAAGAATACTGACAGAAATACATTACTACATAGTAAAAGTTACCATGAACCAAAGTTGAAAAACAGTATTCCCTATGCACAATTGGAGAGGGTGAAGAGAAATTGTAAAGAAATAAATGAATACTTAGAACAAAAAGAAGATATGTTAACAAGGTTTAGTAATAGGGGATATCCAACAAAAGTTTTAACACAAGCAAGCAATCAAATAGAGAATATCACTAGGGAATATCTTTTTAATAAAGAGAAGAAACAAAAACAGGATAGAATGGTGTTAGCCATTAAATACAATCATAAAATGACAGAAATTAGAAAGATTATTAATAAATATTGGTATTTAGAAGCTTTGGATAATCCAAATATTAAATCTTTACAACAAAGACCTATCATAGTAGCAAAAAAAGTTAGAAATATAAAAGACAGGTTGGTACATTCACAATTCAAACATAGGGAGACTAGGGGAACACAGTTGCTACTGGGCCCCCTACAACCTGGTATGACTAGATGTGGTAAATGCACAGTATGTAATAATACAAGCAAAAAAAGTATCTTTAAACATCCTCATTTCAATGAAGAATTTGCCATAAAAGATCATATTGACTGTAACACAGAAGGGGTTCTATATGTATTACAATGCCCTTGTGATAGATTGTATGTGGGGCAAACAAAAAGGGCACTAAAAATACGGATCTTGGAACACAAAAATTACATTAGAAATAAAGATGGCAAATCACCAGTTGCTTTACATTTTAATCAGGCTGGCCATACAGGAACTTCTTTGAGGTTTTGGGGGCTTGAAATAGTCAAAATGTCTCTAAGGGGAGGTGATTATATAAAACTACTGGAAAAAACAGAAATGAAATGGATATTTAGTTTAAAAACTGTAGAAACCACTATTGGTATGAACTCAGAATGTAATTGGCAGTCATGTCTGTGAAATTTATGTTGTAACATATCTCTGATTTGTTCTAAGTTCAGTGTTGGGGTGAATTTTTTGTTTAAAAATTCTAGAAATTATTGTAGATTTATTTGAATTTGTAAGGTATCTGACAGTCATACCTGTGAAATCTAAGCAGCAATTTATCCTCGACTTGTTCTAAGTTTATTGTTGGGTGTCACACTGGTGTGAAAAGTTACATATATAAAATGTATACAGGTTTATAAAATAGATGTATGTATACATACAGGCACAAAAAGCATGGTGCCTGTATGAATATTGATTAAACATAGTACTGAATATGGTTCTTTAGACATGAGTAGATTTATTGTGGTAGATCAGTGATCTTTGTTTATCTATGTTCATTTACAATAGGAAAGATTTAATTAATATTCACATAAAAAAGTTCAAGGATTGACAATTTTGTTTAAATATAAGAAGACATATGCTTCATCATAAGCCAAAGATTCTATATTATTCCTATGTTTGTGGCAGTGCTTTCATCTATCATCTAACGCTAAACAAATATGACATGTTACGTTATATGAGCAGCTTGGATGACTGCGTTCATTCCCATAGCTTTGGGAATTAATGTATTGTTGCACAGCAACGCTCTCACATCACGAGAGTTACAGGAAGTGACACGTCACTCCGGCGGGAAATCCAAGCTGCTCAAGAGGGTTAGCAGCCAAGGGGAATGCCAGAGCATCCTTTAAACGCCATTATGCATTGCAGAGTTCAGTTAAACCTTTTTTTCACTAAAGCACGAGTTGCGGTCAAAATTTGGTTCCAATAACATTCAAAATTAATATCGAGCAAGACTCATGGAGGTAAGGAGCTTGCCTCACTTAGAAATAATGAAAATAATTTTCTAAAAAAGGAATTAAGCCTCTTTTAAGGTACTTGGGGTAAATGTGCTTCATCATGTATCTTTATAGAACTGCAATTGGAACAGGGAGGTCTTTTGCAAGTTAACAGATTCTTATACTGTTAAGAGTATCGTTCCCAGGTATGCATGTCATGGGGTTTAAAAAGTTTTTATAACTTTTGTCACTAGAAGTAACATGTCGTTTGTTTAAGCGTTCTTACATAAATGTCATAAATATGATTTTCATTCCTTAGGAAGAAGTTAAAGATTTTTTTGAGTTAAATGAATTTAGTGCACACAAGGAGAAGCACACAGGTAGATTTACGGTGTTTGTCTAATATTCATAAATATACATGTAAGAGAAAGCAGTATTTAAAAATATGTGTAAATTTTGCTTAAAACAGAGTAAAAAAAAAAACCATGATCAAGCTCATAGAAGCGAAACGTAGGGGGCTATTATTGAAATAAAGAAGAAGATTTTCTAATGCTATGGATTCAACTAAACTGGTCTGAAACTATTCATTCCAATGCCTTGGATAATGGGGGGAGTAGTGAGATGAGTCTGTAGTTGGTGTGAAGAGACCGGTCTCTACTTTTGTGCACCAGTGTGACAGTTGCCTGTTTCCAGAGAGAGGGGAATTGTCCCAGTCTTTGAGAGAGGTTAAGGATCTTTGTCAGGGGTTCAAGAGTTTCATCCAGAACTTGCAACAATGGTTTTAGTTCAAGGAAGCCTCCACTGTACCCAGACTTGCATATGGCCTTGCTGATATAATTATAGGCCACTTGTGGAGGAACCTCTTTGAAGAAGAATTGTGAAACTGTACGAACATGTTGGGGGGTGATGTGGGGGTATTGGAGGGAGAGTAGTCAAAGAAATCAAGAGGAAGAACACTATCTAGGTTAGAGAATGCATTATTAAAGGTATTGGTAATGGTGCCAAGATCGAGCGTTGGAATGCCAAGAATATTGAGCATGGTGGGAGGTACTTTAGGATCCTTGCCTGTCAGTTCTTTCAGATTGTTTCAGAAGTTTTTCCCATCCCCCCAGGAGTTGGCCAGTGCCTCCTTGTAATATTTGCTTTTTGCAATCCGGATTTGTTGAGTGCAGTCATTTCTGGCTGCTTTGTATTTTTGTATATTTATTTATGAACAACAAGGAAAAAAATCATTGTAACAAGCAGTTTCATGTCACCTGATCCACACCATTTGAACAAGGGCAGAACAGTGAAACCAACATTTTACCAATTTGCCACAGCTCAAAACTGTCAAACACACACAAATTTTGAGATGCTTGTTTCTTTTTTTTGTATTTATGCACCTTGCTAGTCTGCCCCCATCCAACAGATGACCCCCAGCCCCATCCCCAGGAATTACCAGTGCTTACCTTTCCCAGCCTGGGAGCAGTGCCTGTGGGGGGTCTGTATTTGTCCTGCTGATCAGCATATTTTCCCCTCCAATTTCTCCCAGGGGCCCCAGGAGTATGCACTCATGTGCATGGAGGTGTGCATGCACCTTACAGCCCTGGTTCCAACCCCTTTCCCCCACCCCATGGCCTAATGCCTAGACTCCCTTGGGCCTGTGCCACCCCCAGCCTACACTGGGGGTCACCATCAGCCAAGGGATGTCATGCTTTCTCCCCAGAGAGGAGAGTTTGCCTGCTGGCAGCTCTATCCAGATCCACCCTGCCCCCCATGCTGATCTCTGACAACCTGGGCTCATTCCTGAACTCGGGTCACCGTCAGGGTCAAGGTAAGGTGCCAGCGCCTCAACCTTCTATGCCACCGAGCCAGTTGAGATGTTTGATTCTTTCATAGAACTGAACTTGCAGCCCTACGACTAACCAGTAGAGCTCACAGATTAAATGATTTGTTGAAGCACACACCCCTGAGCAACATTGTTTCTATACAATGGCACCTGCTTACTCTTTAACAAAGCTGCAGTTGACAATATAACACAAAATCACACATGACAATATACTGTATATGCATTTGAAAATGGTGACACAAAGTGACACCAAGCAATATAACTAGCTCCGGCTGAGGCCACTGTGACAGCATTATACAGGGGTGTCATGCAACCAAAAAGTTTAGAGGTGCACAAAATCCAAACCTTTCTATAGGGGTCCAGGGACATGCTCCCCTGAGAAAATGTTTAAAAATGTAATTCAAATGGTGCATTTTTGTGACTTTTAGCAGGCTAGGAAGCTATTCCTCAACATGCTAAATGCCATCATAATGATAGAGCAATGATACATTTTTTTCAATAAAACTTAAATTTATATTATGAAATTACAGACAACCCAGAAAAACTGTGATCAGGCACGACAAAGACCATGATGGGCAAACCAAGACAGAAAAATAAGGGGGCTGGGAATAATCGTAACTGCTCCTGTCTCTGAACATAGCCTCCACCTCTTTATTTTCTCTCCTGACAATGCCCCACGGGCAGCTCTCCACCCAACCATCCCCTACACCACTTCCATGTCCACCTTGCCTAGGTTTAACCTGGCCGTGCCAGCTGTTTCAATGTTTATCTACCAGAATTGCTCACTTGATACCAACTTGTTTAATACCTGCTATCGATTACATGTACCTGTACCCAATTGTCTGTCTGACCACAATGTGACGTGGTAACCTCTGGTGAATGCCTACTGATATTTGGCAAATCTGTGCTATGTAACTGAAACGCAATGTATGTCTTTATGTGACGAAGTACCTTTGTAAACGAGCCTCTGGCTCAAAGGTTGTAAACTGATTCTTAAATAAATAAATAAAAAAATAAATAAATTACAGCAGTGCCACATCCTCACTAACAGGCCCTACAAACTACAGCAAACAGAGCAAACAAGACTGCAATACAGTCTCGCCAACAAAACTAAAAGTGATCAGACGGGGGGCACATGCAGTCATTCAGTGACCCATTCAGTGACACCCCACCTCCCACAGGCTCTCCAAACAGATCAAGCCCAATAACAGACCATACTAAACATTAATCATAATACTCCAACTGCCGGGGGGAGGGGCACGCCTGTCCAAGTTAATAAATAACACTCCATTCAAGAGCACACCACTTCCTGCAGGCTTTCCAAACAGAGCAAGCATAATTAAAAAACATACTCATGAACAATACTAGTAAAACTCCTATTGCCTTTGGGGATAACCTACTCTAAGTCAAAAAAACTTACACTCCATTTAAGGGCACACAACATCATGCTGGCTGTCAAAGCAGGGTAATCCTAATAAAAAATAAATTAATACCATTACTAGCAACAGACACCACTGACAAATAAATGGGTTGGTAACATCAAATCCAGGTGAGTGACCTCCTCTGGCAAACCCTACAGAGACAGATGAATGACAATAAATATCACTGACTGATAACACGTGGGTGGGGGCTGGAGGACATATCCTACCCCAGACGATCAATAACTACCCCCTAACCTTTAAACCAGAGCAAACTTTTCTTTTTTTTCAGAGTGGTGGTCTTATCTATACAAACCAGCAGGAGCCACTTCTCACTTAAACTAAAGTGAAAACTGCCTGAGTGGGATGTTGCGCTGTCCTTCTAAGTCAATTCCAGTACACACCTGACCTCCTGCAAAACAGCAACCACTGCTGCTGCAAGTCCCAGTGCCAGCATCCGCTGCTTTCTGGGTGGGACAGCACATAGTCTGGAGCCGCCACCTTTCCTGAGCTCACCAAGCACAGAACTCCTCTGCTATGGGTCAATGCCAGCTAGTCAAGTTGGTGGACACACTTCTACCCTGAATGATGCTTACCTTAAGCACATGATGTTACCCAGGGAAAATAAAGCTTGGAGAATTATTGGAGAGATGAGTAAGCAGATCAAACTCTATCCCGCACCCCCACCACTGACTTAAAAAAAACATACATTGTTTTGTACATTGTGATTGTGGAAAAGAAAGTTAAAATTTTTTTTTCCTGTTTGATCAATTATATTGGGGGGGGGACATGCCCCCTCGGACTCTATGGGCATGACGCCACTGGCATCATACATATATCTTTAGTCATTATGGAATGTGGTGCTGTGCACCAATGTAGCAGTAAAGTTTGAGGGACATTACAGAGCCCTGACGATAGTCTGTCTGCCTGCAGTACAAGTCAAATGAATGTTATCCATAGTCGAGCCAAGATGGACTGCAGTTCTGATGATATGGAGGGGGTATAATCATGTCAAGGAAAGGACAGTCTGTGAGATTTAAACTAATACACAGGGGAGTCAAGTGGTGCAGGGAGCCAATAATGGCAGGAGTTAAATGTAGGAGTTCATCAAGGGAAAGGCAGCAGAACTGGGTAGCACAAAAATTGCAGACACATAGTTGAAGCAAGAAAATATAAAGGGATGATTCTCATTGGAAATTGGGTCATTCAAGAATCACATCCAGCAAGATGGACTGGTCTGAGAAACCAACACATCTTGAAGTCCACTTAGAGGCACTCACGGAGACCTGATGGAGGAAGAAAAGGACTGGGACACATAGGTTGATACACAGGAAAAGGAAGGTATATGTGAAAAACATGGAGAAAATTGTCGTGACAAGCAATTCCACCAAATCCATCTGGTCAAGTTCAGAAAAAAAAACAGGGTGCAGAACACAGTAGTCACTGGAAATGAACTACTGCACAGGATTGCTAACAGTTCAGTACAGCAGAATTTATTCAGTGCTGATAAGTTCTTTCTGAATATTAAATTCCACATTTGGAATGTTAGTGGAATTACCTATGAGGCTCCCATGAGTTTTCAAGCAAGCTGTTTCTAGTCAGTAATTTGCAATGCAGTATTACTACAGTAAGTATCAAACTACTAAACCCAATTTCTCTTGCTTTGTTTAATACCAGGTCCCATTAAAATTGGATATGTTTAACAGATTTTAGGTATATAGCTACTATAGCAGTGGGGCTACAAACATCCAGATTTTTGGAAAAAGTTTTTAAAAATGTCACAGATAATTTGTGATATTATCAACCCCTGTAACTTAAGAGTCAGTCAGTTAAATCTTTCCACATTTCACAGTTTTGAAGACCATTACATTAACATTATGTATGCAACATTTCAGATATCTAGCTCTAATGGTGGCTAAATTGTAGTGGGGAAATACTATGTTAAAATTACACAAAAAATGATCTGCAAAACTTTTAGCCTCCAAATTTCATGAAACTTGGAATTCCTTAGAAATCCTTACAACAATAAATATGCCAGTTTTCACATCTCTAACTGAAAGAACATCTTTGTTATGACTCAATAATGAATTTCACAAAATGTTATTAAATATTGCACATTTTATGAAAATTCTGCATAAAAAAAACAGAATCAGCTAATTTGGCTCAGTCATACAGGCAAGCAGTCAATAAGAAAATACGTCCCAATTCAAAAGTCACTCAAGCATTAATTCAAAAACTCAAAGCTTCAAGCTGAGTTCATATTAATCAGAGTCTCCAAGGGTGCATGCTAGATTAGTGGGGTTCTGTTTCTGGCAACAGAGTTCACCCACCCTTGGTTACGATAGTATAGTAACATAGTAATTAAAGGTCAGAAGTGATACTAGGTTCATCAGGTCCCCATCCTTCCCACCTGCTTTTTCCCATCCCTCAACCATTTCAGAATAAGGGATTTCTAATTTTGCTTGTAAATGATATATAATAAGGATTCCAACTCACTTTTCAACTCAGGCTACCCTGCAATTTCCTTGGTATAGAAAAATTTGTCCAGGCTTACCTTGATGTCCAGTACTGTCTTCATATAGATTGTCTTCACAGGTAGACTGTTACAAAGCTTCACCACCCTCTGGGGTAAGAAGTGCCGCCTATCACTGCTACATTTACAACCTCTGCACTTCAGGGTGTGTCCCTATATCCTGCTGAAGCACACTAGATCAAACATCTCCATCTTTGGAACTTGTTGTTTTTTTTGAGAAAGTGGCAGACTGAGATCATGCACACACACAACCTCCTTATCTCCTAGGTTCTAATATGGTGGTGTTGACTGTATTCATAAGTCATATAGTTTGTGTCAAAAGTTCTTATTGTACCATCTTCATAGCCCGGGTTTTATCTGGAAACAGTTCTTTGGATCAGTGCACTCACTCAGTAATCAAAGACATAAATAAATAAGGTTAACATGTCACATGTTATGGGTTTTCACCCTCACCTAATAATGTAGCTTTAGTCCTCCTTACCCCTGATCATTTTGTTTGTCCTGTGTTTCACCATCCCAACTTCCGTAATGCACTTGCTTACAGTTGGGAGAATAGAATTGCATTCAGTTTCCAGGTGGTGCCTGAACAGGACATTATAAAGTGTCAGGATTACTACCCTGCTCGGCTGATAACCCCCTTTTGATGCATCCCAGCATTCTTCCAACCTGCTTGACAGCAGCCACATATGGTTTCTCATGCTTTAACCCGTTATCAGTTATAATGGCCTGGCCCTTCTCCTGCTACACCACAAAAAGAGAAGCCCTGTAAAATGTGTAGATCTTCTGTTTTTCCTCCCTAGTTATAGCACCTTACATGTGGCTACATTAAATCTGAGACTCCCAGTGTAGGAACTGTCACCATGCTTGTTTAAGTCCTCCTGATGTTTGTCTCTTTCATCAAGTTAGTCCACATATCCCTAACATAGAAACAGAGACTTTGATGGCAGATAAGGACCGCTTGACCCACCCAGTCTTCACATTTCCCTAACTTCTGGATAAGCTGCGGATCCTAGTTTTACTAACTGCCTACTTCCTCCTACCTCCCACTGGGATTGCCTTATGTCTGTCCAATGTATTCTTAAATTTATCCACTGTTTTTGACCCATGACCTCCTCAGGAAGACTGTTCCATGCATCCACAACCCTTTCCATGAAATAATACTTCCTCATGTTGCATCTGAGTCATCCCCCCCCATCTTGCAATTGTGCCCCCTTGTTCTTGCACATCTCTTTTTCTGAAAGATGCTACCCTTTTGGAATTTGTTGATTCCTTTGGTGTACTTGAAAGTTTCTATCACAGAAACATAGAAACATAGAATTTGACAGCTGATAAGGACTGCTTGGCCCACCTAGTCTGCCCATTTTCCTACCTGATGGATAAGCTGCAGATCCTAGTTAACCAACAGCCTACTTCCTCCTACCCCCCCACTAGAACTGCCTTATGTCTGTCCCATGCATTCTTGAAATCTGTCTTTGTTCCTGACTCCATGACTTCCTCAGGAAGACTGTTCCATGCATCCACAACCCTCTCCATGAAAAAATACTTCACATTACCTCTGTTTGTTTGTATTTGTTGACCCAGTAAGTCCACTGGGCCTAGAAGTCCCTTTTTCAGGGGTGACCAGGAGGGGGATACAGATGGTAAGCAACTGAGATCAAATGAGATTAAGCCATTGATGGTATTTTTAGTGAATGAGAGAAATTTGGCAAGGACACCGGGGACATTCCCTTACTCGTCAGTAGGGGGAACCCTTGGCTATTCTGATCCAAGATGGCTGAATAAAACTGGTGAAGGAGGTGGTGGAGGTGCTTCTCCTGCTTCTAGCTCTGTATATCTACCAAAAACAACAGAGGAACTCATTAATATCGGTTCTAATGTCCAACAAGTGACCACAGAAGGGATTGAGCAACCTGGTATTTCTCAAGATTCACAAACTGAAAACACAGGACTTCCTGTCTTTAAGACAGTCATGGAACCCCAGGTGTGTACTGACCAAAAAGATTTGTCTGAATTACAATTGAAGCAAATGTTCCAAAAACGTAAACATTTTTGTTAAAACTCATGCAAGAGGAGGAAAACATCAAGAATCTATTCCTGAGGCTGACTACTCAGCAATACATATAGAACAAAACCTGACTGGAGAAAATAACATTGCCACAGCATCATTGCTTATGTCTCAGTGGCATTTGTGATCATCTGCCAGAACCTCAGAGGAACCTGATGATGTTTGATCTCCAGACACTGCTCTTCGGGCTGCAGGATGGCAGCAAACTAAAGAAAACTCTGGATGGACCTCTCCTGGACCAGTCACAGTGGCAGACATAATTTCTACAGCTAAAGGATCTGTATCACAGGCTTTTCCAATAAACTCACAGGATTCTAGCTCTTCTAGTGAAACCCTGACTGTTGCCAACTCCCAGCCAACCACTGACCAGGATACTAGTAGGCAGTGTGGAACTTCAGTGCAAGTTATGGGCCCCAACAAGTTGACCTTTAACCATGTTGAGAACAGTGGAACTTTACCCAATGTACAGGACAGAAATTATACTAACCTTAAAATGAGTGATTTGTTTAAAGCTGTAGGGGAACCCGCTCAATGGCGAAATGCAGTTTGCTTAAATACCTAGGAGATGCAGCTTCAGCCCCTGCATGAAGAACTGTACTGCACAACATGTTAAAAGACTCACTAGGGATTAGCCCCATGGAACTTTTTGCATTTATACATATAAAAGGCGAAACAGTTTATTATCTCAGATTTAAAACTGTTGGTACTCTGGAGAGATTCTGGGTCCAGTATGAACAAGTGAAAACTTCCCCACTGTAGAGTCCATTTTTGTTGATTCCCTTCACTAAGCCACTGGTTAAGCTCATTGTGTTGCTTTTTAGGAGTGAGGGGATCAGCATAAATGATATTCAGTATTGGTTAAAGCAGAGATGTGAATTGTTAGACACTCCATGTCCTATATTAGATGAGGACCTAGTCTGGATGGGTGCATGGAAAATCAAGGTGAAGTTAAGACAGACAGAACAGGGATAATACACCTGCCAGGCAGTTTTTACATAGGTCAAGAGAGATGGATTTGCTTTTACCCTGGGAAACCATGAACATGCCATATATGTGGTTTCCGGACTCACCTGAGTTATACATGCAACCAACCAAGATGCACACTATGCCTTAGATATGGGCATGTTAGTTTAGGGTGTCCCAACCCATGGATGTGCAGCCTATGTGATGAACATGGGCATACCTATCCACAGTGTCCCTGGACTGAGCATAACAGGGTGGACTGGGTTCTCCAAGACCATACCAGACTTATTATAGCAACGCAGGTTCAAGCACTAGACAGACTAGAGGAGGCATCACTTGAGTTAGTAACTCATGAGGTTTCCACAGCCCAGACTGATATTTCAGCTGTAGAGGTTGCTGAAAACTCTGTATTACATCCCTTAAATCACAATCTGCAAAGTGAGCTATCAGGCATTTCAGATGCTCCTCAGACCCAGGAGGCTCCCCACCAAGGACAGGGCACAGTAGCACAAGGCAGCACGCCTCCCCCCAAGAGTTGAAGACCCTGTCACCCCTGTACCAACACCTAAACGAGGAAGGTGGAAGATGGAATCGGATTCACGCACTCCTACTAAAATGATTCTCACAAGGAATAAGCTTCAGGTCTTAGTGAAGAGAAGACAGTGGGGGGATACTGAAAGGGAAGATGCAGATTCTGACTCTTCTGCTGCTTCTTCCTCTAAAATTGAATTTTTCTCTGAATCAAGTAGGGGGGAGAACTCAGGGGAACACCACTAAGTGACACAGCACCAAAATGGATGAATTGTATGGCATCTACGAGTGTCCCATTTTGAAAAAAGAGGTAACCAAGGTCCATCCACTATTTTAATTAAGAAAAATGGCTAACCTGTTTCCATTAAGATACTGCATGCTGAATTTATGCAGCATCAAATCATTTAGGAAACAACTCATTTTTTTTGCCTTTCTGCAATCTGTGCAACATGACTTTTATTTTTCTCAGGACACTCAGATTAAATCCAGGAGTGAATTAGCTCAAGTAAAGAATAAATGGAGATCTGGGCCTTTCTTCTGGTCGCAAGGTGAAGACACATGCGATGGGGTGGGAATTCTCTTTTTGGGATTTACTTACAAAATCTCCAAAGTTATAGATATTTCACCTGGGAGGGCATTATTGGTGGATGGCACTTATGGGTCTCTAAAATTCTGATTAATTAATATATATGTTCCTCAGAGCATTGCAGCAAGATCTTCACTTTTTCTTAAAAGTCACCCATTCTTATTCACTACCAGGTATGTCTATTTTGGGGAGATTTAACTGTGGACTTACTCCTGCCGACAAGGGGAGTAATGCTCACAAAACATTTGGGGATACAGCTACCCTACTAAAACTAATTCAGTCAGCCAAGCTGGTTGATGGGTACCGAGCCATACATCCTTTAGGTGCTAAGACTTATTATAGGGGCATTTATGCAACACACATAGACTATGTGTTTATTTCCAAAAATGTAAATGTTTACCAAGCGGCTGTGATCCCCTGTGAAACATCTGACCATTTGGCAGCATCCTTGGTATGCACACAGGCAGGAGGCCCATTCCATAAATTCCTAAATCTAGATGGAAGCTAAACAGCTCACACCTACTAGACAATATAATCTCAGGGAAGTGTGTGAGTTTAGTGCAGGCAAGGGTCTCCATTTTTGATGCCTTCCACTTTCCCATTGCTTGGTGGGAGGACACTAAACTGGAACTACAGGGTTTCTTTATAAGGACTGCAAAACATAGAGCACTGTCTGCTTATTTCAAATATACACAATTATGGCAACAGCTGTTGAACACACTGGCATTGGCATATGAGACTAAAACAAATTGCTCTCAACAAATAGAGAAACTTAAATCCAAAATGGCTACACTCCAATATAATAGGGCACTTTTGCTGAAACCAGAGGCACAGTGCAGAACCCAAATGACAAAATCGTCTTTAGATATTTTTAAAAGTTGCTCGGACAGAGTTTCAGCCACATTTATTGAGCAGATAAAAGACCCAGACACTGGTATAGAATACTCCTCCCTCCAACATATAAAGTGGGTCATTCAATCCCATCTGAAAGGATTGTTTGGCACTGCACCCTCAAGTCAGCACATTTCTCACTATCTTGCTGAATTAGATATCCCTAGCATCCCAGACGATCAGTTGCAGGCTCTGACTGCCCCTATAACAGTAGATGAAGCAGCTTGGGCTATTAAAAAACAGAGAAAAAGCACCTCTCCAGGTGCTGATGGTCTGACTGCTGAATTATATTTAATGCTTATAAATATTTTTGGCCCAATTCTGACTTGTGTTTTCAGTAGTATAATAGACACTTGCTCCATTCCTAAAAAATTCTCAGATGCCATAATAATACTTTTGTTTAAAAAGGAGACAGGTCTGATGCAAAAAATTAGAGGCCACTCAGCCTTTTGAATGTGGATTATAAAATATTTGCCACAATTTTATTAAAACGGATTCTATCTATTGCAGCCAAAGTAATATCAATAGAACAGACCTGTGCAGTCCCAAAAAGGTCAATGATACACACCCTCTCTCTCTCTCTTTCGAGATATAATACACTCTTGGCGTCCAGAAACTCAAATGCTTTTTCTCTCTCTAGATCAGGAAAAGAGAGTTTGACCGGGTGTCCCATTATTATTTATTTCAAGTGTTACGGCATTACCACATACCAAAAATATTTATTTCATGGGTAGAACTTCTACATAGCACAGCCTGGATTACTCCTTTTATTAATAATTCTCCTGGAGATGTCTTTCTATTGATGAAAGGGGTTAAGCAGGGATGCCCTCTAAGTCCCTCTCTGTATGCCTTTCAAATTGACCCCTTCTTAAGAAGACTTTCATACCACTCTCACATCACAGGACTGATACTGAAACGGTTTCCTCTTCCTATTGTTTTGGCTTACACAGATGATTTATGCATCTGCACCACCCCTCTACTAAACTCTTCAGAAGTTATTTCTGCAATCACAGACTTTAATAAATATTCAGGTTCTAAACTGAATTATTATAAAAACACAGCAAAATATGTCCCTAACCTAACTAGTTTCCAGGCCCCTGTCTCTATAGTCAACATTCCAGTTACATTGGATCCAGTTAAAACATTGGGTATTTATTTTGGCAGCTCAGATGATTCAGAATTCAGTTGGGCTCTGTCTCTGGATAAAGCAGATAGGGTGGTGACATCATGGAAAGGATGAACCATAGCTAAGAGGAAATGGATTTTGCTACTGAAAACCTTAATACTCCCTCTGTTTGTACACACAGCTTTAGTATACCCTCTACCAGATAAATTAGAAGCCAGACTAAATAATGTATTCTTTCAGGGATTCTGGGGAAGCCAGTTGAACCCAGTATAATGTATGTATAAGTATCATGACTGCTGCTTTGGAGGAGTGCAGATGATTCACCCCATAGTGTTTGTTTAGGGTGCTTAAGGAGCTAAAGGAGGAACTAGCAGAGCCATTAGCAGAATTGTTTAGTGAGTCTCTGAGTACTGGAGAGGTCCCAGAAGACTGTAGAAGGGCTCATGTGATCCCGCTCCACAAGAGTGGTAGCAGGGAGGAGGCAGGGACCTACAGACTGGTCAGTCTTACCTCAGTAGTGGGCAAGATTATGGAGGCACTCCTTAAGGAAAGGATAGTGCAACACCTGGAATCCATAGGGCACAGGATCCAAGACAGCATGGGTTTACAAAAGGAAGGTCCTGTCAAACTAATCTCATAGATTCCTTTGACTGGGTAACCAGAGTGGTGGACCAAGGGGGAGCAGTTGATGTCGCCTACCTTGACTTCAGCAAAGCTTTTGACACTGTTCCACATAGAAGATTGATAAATAAGCTGGGTAGGCTCGGGGTGGGTCAGAAGTTGGTCAACTGGGTGGCAAACTGGTTGACGGGCAGAAAACAGCGAGTGGTGGTAAATGGTATACAGTCAGAAGAGATGCAAATCACAAGTGGGGTACCTCAGGGATCAGTCCTGGGGCCAGTCCTCTGCAACATCTTCATTAGTTTTGCAGATGGACTAAAGGGTAAGAGCTTGGCTGTTTGCAGATGACACCAAGATCTGCAACAGAGTAGATGATCCAGATGGGGTGGGCAGAATGAGAAGAGATCTGGATAAACTAGCAGAATGGTCAGAAAAGTGGCAACTGGGATTTAATGCAAAGAAGTGCAAAATCATGCACATAGGAAGAGAAACCCTGAAGCCACCTATAGGCTGGGAGGGAGTTGCTAGCAGTCACAAAGGAAGAAGAGACTTGGGCATCATCATCACTGATGACCTAAAATCATCCAAGCAGACCTCTAAAGCAGTAGGTAAGGCTAGGGGGTGTTAGGGTATAATAGTAGGGGTATCACAAGTCGTAAGAGGAGGTAATAATCCCTCTGTACAAGACACTGGTTAGGCCACATCTGGAGTACTGCGTTTTGTATGGAGACCACACCTTCACAAGGACATTAACCAAATTGAGGCAGTCCAGAGAAGGCAACAAAATGGTGGAGGGACTGCATCAGAAGACATATGAGGACAGATTAAAGAGTTCAATATGTATACCCTTGAGCAAAGGAGGAGAGAGGTGATATGATCGAGGCATTCAAACACTTTAAGGGCATAAACAAGGTGAAAGAGTCTAACATGTTTAAATATAAGAAAATAGCAGGACAAGAGGACACAGCATGAGATTAGAGGGGGGCCGATTAAGGGGGAATGTGAGGAAATTCTTTTTCACAGAAAGGGTGGTGGATGCATGGAATGGCTTACCACAAGAAGTGGTGGCTATGAATACAGTGCAGGGCTTCAAACAGGCATGGGATAGGCATAAGGGAGCAATACCAATGACTATGAATAGATAGGCCACTGACAGAGCAAAGGCCGATGGCACATTTATAAGGTAGAAAAAGAAATGGGCAGACTGGATGGGCCTTGCGGTCCTTATCTGCCATCAACTTCTATGTTTCTATGTTTCTATGTTTAGTCTTTTTCTTAAGCTTTGCATTCCATTTTTATTACATCCTCCCCCTCCCCCTTCCCAGATGGATCACTTTGTTAGTGGCTCTGCTCTGTCCTTCATGTAAGGAAGGGCCTAGAACCCCTGATAAAATGCAAAGACATTTTCAAAAATATGAGAACCACCAGTTTTGTTGGACGCTGAAGGCTTGGCCGTAGACAACACGAGGGTATTCACACAACTCATTGACACTAGACTCCCCAAAAAACTTTGGGACACTACTTGGTTGTCCTGTTATTGAAGGCTTGGAGTACGGAGCAACTGTAAACATAACTCTATAGAGGAAAGAAATTGCTTAAGGGAGACCTGCACAGACCAAATGGAGACCATGCAGCATTTTGTCTTGGAATGCCCATACAATGTAGAGTTTTGGACCATGTTCCTCCATAAATGGAAAGACAAATGGTTCACGTCTGTCTCTTATGAGACTTTAGTTTATGGTATTTTTTCACCTACATTGTCTCAATACCATGCTAGCACTTTGAGGCTTATATTTGCACTCTGCAGATATTATTTATGGCAAGCTAGATACGCCCATCTACTGCAACAAAAGGTATTTACTGGGGCACATGTGATTAAGCAAATCCTATCAGAACTAAAGTATATCCATACTGCTGAACAGGGGAGTTTGCCAAGATCACAATTCAATAAATACTGGGCCTCATGTGCATGGATCTGGGAGGATTAAACTAAGGGCCCTCAAAATGATCTCAAGGATGGGGGTTACACAAATGTATGACTGAAATATTTCTTTAATTTTGTTATGATTTGAATAATTTATGAATGATTTAACCCTGTTTTTTATTTATGTTGTTGTTTTTTTTTTTGCCTTGTAGTTTGCACTTAGTTTTTGTGTGATTCAACACTGTGCTCTATTATTTGTATTTGCTTTTGATGATTATTACAATAAAAAATTCCCCTACTCTTTTTCGATAAGTGCCATGGGATCTTTAACATCCGCCTGAACTACCACCAAACCAGGCAGATGGGACCTCGGTTTAACATCTCATCTGAAAGGCGGCACCTCAGAAGTGCAGCACCCCACTCATGTTGCACAACAGTGTCAGTATTGGGATATTAACCAAAATGCCAGATGTGGGAGCTGAACCCACAACCCTCTGATCTCCCAGCCTCAGAGGTGAGTGTGCTACCCACTGAGCCACTGATACTGAGCTGTCCCCCCTCTATCTTCAAATTGTTCCCCCTTATAGAAACATAGAAAACATGTCCCCCTCTCCCTCCTTTCCTCGAGGGTATACATACGAAGCTCTTTTAGCCTCTGTTCATATGGCTTCTGGTGCAGACCTGGCACCATTGTAGTTGTACTCCTCTGGACTGCCTCCATCCTGTCTATGTCCTTGTAGAGCTGGGGTGTCTAGAACTGCATGCAGTACTCTAGATGGGATATCACCAACTGTCTGTACAGAGGGATAACAATTTTCTGTTTTCTACTGGTGATGCCTCTCCCTATGCATCCCAGTATCCCCCAGCCCTCCTTACTGCCTTCTCACATTGCTTGCCAACATTTACAGTAGGTCATCTGATATCCAGGTCCCTTTCAATTTTTGTTGTTAATACCTTCCTCTATTGTGTGCTCTTTCCTTGGGTTTTTGTTTCCCAGGTGCATTACTTTGCACTTCTTTACATTAAATCTAAGCTGCCATACGTTTGACCTTTCCTCCAACCTTGCCAAGTCCTTTTCATCCTTTCTACCTCCCCTTGTGTATCAGCTCTGTTGCAGATCTTTGTGTTGTCTGCAAAGAGGCATACTTTTCCTTCCAGTCCTTCTGCCATGTCGCCTACGGTATAAAGACCTTAAAGAGGACCGGTCCTAGTACTGAACCCTGTGGTTCCCCACTAGTATCACCCCTTTCTTCAGAGTGTACTCCATTTCCCTGATAAGTTTAGTGTCCTCAGCAAATGTAAGTGGCCTGCTGTAGACCCCCAATTTACATAGTGTTGATGAATGGGAGCCACACACCTCTCCACTAGGAGTAAATACAGTGCATGTTTGCCACAACTCTCTACTTCCTTTCATCAAGCCATTAAGCAATCAGCTTTGTATATTCCTCATGTATACAGCACTGGTGAACTTTGACTGGAAGCTTGTCTTCCACTACTGTGTCAAAAGCATTGCTGAAGTTCTGATGGCCATGATCCTGCCTGCCTTACTGATCACCCCTTTGTAAATGGTGATCAGGAGCAGGAGACAGACAAAGAAATGTAAAAGATACTTTGAACTGAAGATAATTTAGGGTAGGTGGTAGCAGTATTTCATTTTAATATGTCAGATATGGACTGGAAAACTGTGCTTGGTGAATACAAGCTGAGAGGCATTCTTAGTTCAGCTAGGTCAGGGCTTAGCAAGGGAAGGGGCACTGCTCCATTTGGTGCTCACCAACCATGAGAGGATACAAAATGTAGAAGTTCTGGAACCACTCAGTTCCAGTGACCACTGAACAGTGGCTTTGGATGGCCACATAGGGACCACCAACAGGTCAAACACAGTGGCCCAGATTTTCAGACTGAACCGGGCAGTGGTGCAAGCATGGTTGCAGCACAACTGGGATGTGCCAGAGCCAGGATCTGGTGATATTCAATGGTGCTGCACCATGGTGCAGCACCATTGAATATGGCACAGATTGCACACAGCACAATGGCACTGCACCAGCACAAGCCACAGATAGGGAGCACAGGGATGTGCCAGCACAAGTGCAGTTGTGCTAGGTGCATCATCTGTGATATTCAGCAGAGGGCATGCAAATGAGGCCATAATATATGCAAGGTGCAGATGGGGCCATTTGCATGTCATTATGGCTCCATTTGCATACCTCGTGCAGGGCAGCCTACTGACTTGCACCTGGTGCCTTGCACAGCATGATGTGTGCACATTGGGGGTCCTGGGGCATGCCCAGCCCCATAGCCATGATTGTGGTACAGTGCCATAGCACACACACATCTCCCTGGTAGTCTAGTGGTACCCCCCCTCCCTCCTGAGTTCCCAAGGAATGTATAATATGACATACCTTGGTAGTCTAGTAGACCCCGACCCAATTCCCTGATCACCAGTAAATGTTCAATATGTCATTCCTTGGTAGTCTAGTGGCCACCCCACCCCACCTGATTCCATGATCACTGGCATATTGTCAAAATATAATTCCCTGGTGATCCAGTGGCACCCCAACCCATCCCACCCACACAGGACCTCTTGCCTGCCCCGCTTTCCCCACGTCATCAACGGGTGGCTGCAACCTACCCACATACCTCAAGGGCATCAACAAAGTCCAGGAGGGTAGCATCTTTCAGAAAAAGAGATGTGTAAGAACAAGGGGGCACAATTTAAAGTTAGAGGGAGGACGGCTCAGGGGTAATGTGAGGAAATTCTTTTTCATGGAGAGAGTGGTGGATGCATGGAACCGCCTTCCTGGAGAGGTTGTGGAGTCTAAAACAGTGGAGGAATTCAAACATGCATGGGACAGACATAAGGCAATTATAGTTGGAGGTTGCAGGAAATAGGCTGTTGGTTAACTAGAAACTGCAGCTTATCCAGTAGGTAGGGAAATGGGCAGACTGGGTGGGCCAAGTGGTCCTTATCTTCCATCAAAGTCTATGTTTCTATGTTTCTATACTGCCCGGCCGCCCACTGAATGACAGGTACAGTATGAGCTGTAAGCCCATTGGTCCACAATGTGGACCAATGGGCTTGCTGGGAATACTATACTAGACAGTCCCAAATATGTGAATGACACACTGTGGACCAATTGGCTTACAGCCCATACTGTACCTGTCATTCAGTGGGCATCCGGGCAGTATGTGGGTGGGTTGCAGCCACCCGCTGATGACAGGGGGATTAGAGGCAAGGTTGGAGGGTGGAGGGTGGAGGGTTAGCGTTGCCATTGATCAAGAGGAAATTATAGTTTCGGTGATATACTGACGATCAGGACATCGGGCAATGGGGGCCACTCGACTTCAGGAAATGACATATTGGACATTTACCGGTGATCGGGGAATTGGGTGGGGGGGTCCACTTGACTACCAGGACATATCATGTTATACATTCCTTGGGATCTCAGGAAGGAGGGGGGTCCACTACATTACAAGGGAATGTTTTACTTTACATCTATTGTGATCATGGCTACAGGGTGGGGGGGTGCCACTAGACTACCAGGGACTGAGTTCTTATACATCTACCATGATCGGGGTAATGGGAGGAAGGGGGGGTCCCACTAGACTTCCAGGATTATGTGGGTGCTTCTTGATGGTGTTCTGGGTGGGCAGGTGGCCACCCACGGCTGGCAGCTGTAGTGCTTAGCCATGCAATACAGCAGCCCACCTGTGGGTGGGCAGGATTTGTTCCCAATTTTCTTGGGCTCAACTTTGAGTCCCCCTATGCAGTGCAATGCAGGGTTGTGCCAGGATATGCACCACACATCTCGGGCTGAATATCGAGATGTGCCGCATATGCATGGGCACGCCCCCTGCATCTGTGCCGCATACGATTACATTGCACCCTGGTGCATCAGGATTTGCACTGTGCCAGGTAGCCTTTCCAATATTCTGCTGGGGCCCAATGCAGGGTTGCATCGGCACAGCTCTGTTGCTCCATGCTCAGCCCTTTTGAATATCCAGACCTGTATGTGTATGAGGCTTTAGAAAAGCAGAGTTTGAAAGATGAGGGAACAGCTGGAAAGAAGCACAAGGAGTATACAGCAGGTAGAAGGGGAAGAAGAAAAATGGGAAGAATTTAAAAAAGAAATGATAGTAGTAGTAGGAAGCTCAACTGCGATGGTATCAAAGTGAAAAGGGGAAAAAGTTCCAATATGCAGCACAGCCAAAGTAAAGACAATAGTAAGAGCCAACAGGAGGGCATTCTTAAAGTATTAGGGAAGCCAATGGGAGGAGAGAATAGGAAGAAGTACTTAGAGGCATCAAAAGTAGTCAGCTGGAAGGTAAGGGAGGCCAAGGCAGATAATGGGACCTTAGCTGGCAAAGGAAGTAAAGCAAGGGGAATAGGCATTCTACAGGATCATACATGAGAACTGTAAGGTCAAAGGGGATATTGGTAAGACTTAACATGGAAGAAAGGGATGAAGGGGACAAAGGGAAATCAGAGATACTAAACAAGTATTGTTGTATTGTATTTACTTGGGAGAACGATGGGACACTGCCATATGTGTTTTTTTTTGTGAATTCTATTTATTCACTGGAGGTCCCAGGGCACCTCTCCAGGGTACCCACACAACAACTGCTGCTACTCCTAGCCTGAAACCTCCTCTATCAGTTTTCCACCCAGCCTCACAGCTTGTCCAGCCTTCCCCTTGGGGGAGGGCTTGCTCAGATCACCCCTTGGGGAGGGCCCGCCCACTCTTGGCAACCTTTCTGTGATTAGAGGAGTCAGCCATGGTGCCAGGGTGAGGGTTGGAAGATCCAATGAGTCAGGTCCACAGCAGGATGTGGGAAGGTCTTCAGGGCCACCTTCACCTCCACTGGGCCACCAGAGGTTTTCCTTCTTGTTGCTCCCCTTGGAACATGAATGTGCAATGGTGTCAGTGCACCTAGCATGCAGAAATACACTGCCACTCCACCCCTGACATTATGTCAAGCCTTGCTACCAGTATGGTCACTGGTCTCCACCAGGTGCCACTATGGAGCAAGTCTTACCCCAGAACCCACCCTGGGAAGGGAGAGAAGTCCTCCAGATGCTCAATCCCTTCCCTCCCTGCTAATCCCTCATGACCTGAGTCCATTCCAAAACCCAGGTTGCCGACGTGGCATGAGCTGTGTCATCCAGCACCTGGACTGTCAGTGACACCTGGCTGGCTTGCAATAAGTATGGTTAAAAGGGGAAAGACTGAGAACAAGAGCTCAAGTGGCATGGTTAAAATAATGAACACAATGGTACCGGAAAAGCTTACAGGGTTGAAAGTAAATAAATCTTTGGAAGATTATGGCTATATCTAAGGATGTTGAAGGAGGTAACATAAGTGATAGCAGGGCCACGTGCAGACATACTCAATAGCTTGCTGGCCACTGGGGTTGTCCCTAGTGGCTGAAGGACAGCTGACATGGTTCCTCTACAGAAGAACAAAAGGAAAGATGAGCCGGGAAATCATAGACCAGTCAGCTTGACATCTATACTTTGAATTACTTTGAAATTCTGAGAAAGCAGTAGGCCATAGCCTATGTGTACTGCCCCATTCTATAAATAATAGTAAGTAATCAATTTTTGTTCAGTTAAGTATTTGTCCAACACTGACTTAAACATGACAAAGTTCTTGCTATCCACTGACTCAGATGGCAACCCATTCCAAATATTCACTATTATCTGCATAAAGAATTTCTTACACTTATCTGTTCTGAATTTTGAGGACTGTACTTGTTGTGACCTCTTTGGTTGTTCTTGACTCTAAATTTGAGATTCCTTCCCTTCATGAGTCCTATGTTATTGATAATTCTATACATTAACAGAATGTTCCCTCTGATACATCTATAGTGAAGTGAATTTCATCTTAAAATATTTAAATGCTGTTCATACAAAAGAACCTCCAAACCTGATATTGACCATGTTGTTTTTTTTTTGTACACTGTCCAATTTGTGACTGTCTGAAATATATAATCCACCACAAAACTGGGAACAGTATTAGTATTGTAGAAAAACTATGAAGGCTTTACTACATAAGGAACTTGTGGACATCCTGGAATGAAATGGGCCATAGGACCACAGACAACATGGGTTCATGAGAGAAGGTATTGCTTGATAAATCTGGTTGACTTCTTTGACTGATTGACCATGGCAGCAGACAGGGGGGCAGGCAGTAGATGTGGTATACTTGGATTTCAGTAAGGATTTTGACTCAGTCTCTTACAACAGGCTAGTCAAGAAGATAAGGGACTTAAAGGTGAGGGAAAACTGACAACTTGGGTGAAGAACTGGTTGAGAAGAATAACACAAAAGGCAATAGTTAATGGTGAGTTTTTGGTATAATATTAGGATGGTGACTGATTTTGGTCAATTACAGTGCTGCAAGAAGGGCGACAGTGAAAGGAATGATTTTGATTTTAGATTGTCCCACACTCCTTTCATCCTTTGATCCCAAACAGTTTCTACCCCTCTTGAACATGCATTGGGGGTATGGTGGCAAAGCCCCCTGCAAAAACTGACTGTTTCCCAGGAGGGCGCTTAAGCGCTGGAACTCCTGGGGAACATAATGACTGGTGCTGTAATGCCAGGTGACATGCTGCCATAATCAGCATTGGCAACATGTTTTTCACCATGACTTGGGTGAACCTGAGTTTTCAGAGGTAAGTGAAGAAACAGTTGGAACGCCTCAGGAGCCAGTGATGTCATTTGCTTCACCCCAAGATGCTTTAGTATCCAGCAGCACGTGTACCTCGGTCCATGCCCATGTCAGGAAGTAAGCTTTCTTATCTAACTTTTTCAGTTATACCCAACTCAGATGTGAAGATTGCCAGTCTGTATAACTCCACCATGGAGACACCAGGTTTCACTGCAGAGACACCATCATACTGAGATCCCATGCATTAGAAGAATAAAAATAATCTCATTATTGCAACATTATATGGGGAACATGACAGTAACAGCAGCTCTGTGTAGCAGTGTAAGCATTACTGAGCTTCACCTAACAATGAAAATAATTGATGAGTTTCTTTTGGTAAGTTTTTAAACAAAGGGACTTTATTCCATAGGGTAAGATCCCCTTTAAAACAGGACTTTAGCAACTCCTTTACAAAGGCTTCAGAATAATTTGATATTTGACTGAATACTTCAATTAACAGTGAGTTCAATATAATAGTTTGGAGAGCAGTCAGACACAGACAAGCTGTTCATAAAATTTTGCTTGCCAAAGCATTATCACGCAGCCTCAGGTCACAAGATAAATTTCAGTCCCCCCTCCCATGGATTATAATAAAACTTGAAACTAATTTCACTTCAAAACAGTTTGCTTGAAAGATAGAAAATCCATACTTTGTGGATTGGAACAGTTGAAAGGTTAACAGCAAGAGGGCAACTAGCAAAACAAGGCAATTAAAAAACATTTAACACAGAGTACTGAGATGCTGAAAGGCTTGCCTTTTCAAGCATTCAAGGTTTATAAGCATCAGCTTGCTTGTTTGACTAGAGGCAACAATCCTGCATAATTCACTATTTTGGCCATACCTACATTAAACTGCAGATTTAGAAAGTGTGGAGTGTTTCCATTTACACTGTCATAGACAGCTTTCATAAGATGATGCTCAGGACTCTTTTTTTTTTTTTTTTGCTCTTTTCAGGTGTCTCTGGAACCCCACACCTTGGGATTCCTCATCACCCCTGCTGCCCTCCAGACACCTACTGCTGTTTCTGTCTTCCATCAATTTCTGGCATATTATTGCCTGGGAGCCCACCTTCTGTCAGCAGGAAGGAAGTACCTTGAGACATTGGGAAACCTACAGAACAGTTGATCCAGTGCACCAAGAATCTGTTGGAAAGTAGGGATCCATAGTTTATCATCTGGTGTCACATAGAGTGCATAGATTCTGCTTTTCTGTTTCTTCTTTCACTCCTGTCCTGCAGGGGCATGCACCATCAAGGCTTACTTGGGGGGTGCATAGTAGTGTGGGGTCACTGATGCTACCAAGCCCACCTCAGCTGGCCCACATAGAGGAGGTATTCTAAGAGTGGTACACATCAACCCCACCATGAGGAGAGCTTCCACGTAAACACTCTTTCACCCTCCCTCATTTCTCATCTCTAGCAATCCCATGCTTGGGCATGAACCCAGGTCACCAGCATGCAAATGTGTGCCTTGGAATGTGACAAAACAGAACTAGCTGAGGGAACTTTTCAAGTTCCAGAAGCCTTATACTTTGGTTATGGATTTGAGGTTGAAAAATAAGCACTTGCTCTGTCTGGCATATTTCAAACTGCAATTGCTTTCATTGGAATCACAAGACAAAAAAAATGCATTATACTAACTCTTGTTGTGGCTGCAGGGTGGAGCACTGCAAGCCATCTTGCTATCACTTAGAAAAAAATGGCACATCAGACTCCCAATGAAGCACACATATTTTGGAGTTGAAATGCAATCCCTCCACTACTTGAAAAGTGCTCTGCTATCTCCATTAAGTAGACCACAATGCTGTTCTTTTTTCTCTCCCCCCCACCTGCTCTATTGTCTTCTTGTTCTGAACTGATTTCTGGTTTAACCAGTACAAAGGGGAAAGAGCTGAACGCAGGCTGCAAAAGGACAAATTCTGAAGAGTTGTGAAAGTGCTGCATTCCTTTCTGTATACTTAAACCATTAGCTGGTTAGCGTCTTTCACAAATTAATTGATTAGTGCAGTGCCTTCTCAGATTATTTTCATGGGTGGCTATAGCTGTACTGTTGCCGCTGCCAGGTTTGCTCCTTGTATCAAAAAAAAAAACTTTTAGAGTTATGCTTTACTGGTTATCTCAACCTGTGTATGCTAATTCAAACAGCAACTATATCCACTGATGTCAAATGAAACATGCACTTTCTAGTAACTCAGGCTGTAAATGGACAAATTCTTAAGAGTTGTAAAACTGCTACATTCCTGCATAACATTATAATTCAAACAGCAATCCTGTCTGGATGTTAAACCTTTCAGGACTGATTTAATTCTTACTGGACTGAATGATAAACACAGCTCCATGCCACTACATGCTCATCTGACTGCATTATTCGAACAGGTGTGTGTGTGTGTGTGTGTGTGTGTGTGTGTGTGTGTGTGTGTGTGTGTTGGAGGATTCATTTATGTTAACCCTTTCATGACCTTATTTTAACTGGTATTCTATTCAGTTTGTTCAGACTTTAATTATTCTCATAACTATTCACAAATGTCCTTCTAGGGGTAAGAGAGGGGGGATAGGAACCAAACTGCATGAAATGCTTAACATTGAAAGTGACCAAATAAGATAACTTAGTTGACTTTTTTTGTCAACTTACATTTTTTTATTATTTCTCATCCTTTTTAAATGTTAACATTTTCTGCTGTGTGGCTTTCAGTCTGATAAAATAAATACCATATTGCAGTTTAAGAACTGCAGTTGGTAAACTGAAAATATTTACAAGGTAGTACTAACCCAGGCCCTGCAACTTGAAGTGAATGCCTTTCATTATATGTTAAAAAGGACATCTTAGATTGTCCTTCAGCACTGAATGGAATCTGCTTTCTGGTTCTCAGAATGATGATCTCTGGTATTCTGACTACAGTCTTGGATAAAACGTTTCCAGAAGGGGCCTTCACCTTGGGGGACACATCACCCTGAACCCCCTCCCACTCAGTAATTCAAAGGAATACTGTCAGCATTAAGGCCTGAATCAACTCCTGGCCAAACATCTTCTTGCCACTCAAAAATGCAGGACAAATTGTAAGATCAAGGTTGCTGTCTGTACATTTCTGTATTATATGCCATGTTGCAAATGATTTCACCAAAATGAATAAAGTGGTAAAAAAAGAAAAAGAAAAAAAATCGCAAATTGTAATGAGCATCCCTTGTGTCACTATTGTGTGGATAATGCCTGGATTATTGAAAAATAAATAAATGACATCTCATATTGTAGGTAACTCAACATTGGTATACAGCTGGATACCATCATAATAGAGTAACTTCATACAGTATGTACCTATCATTGTGTCATCACTCGATGAGTAGTATATTGTTTCACATGAGTTCCCCTTGATTTTTTTCTCCTTTGCTCAATGCATATATTAGTGCCCATTGTATTACTGTGTCTGTGTAGCATAGTAAAACATAAAGTATGTTTGCCACACAGTTTAAAGTATCAACATTGTTCATATAAATAATGTTACACTGTACCCATTTGTATCACATAACCGGTCATACATAGAAACATAGAAATGCATGGAAGATAATGACCACTGGGCCCATCTTGTCTGCCCATTTTAAGGTCTCTTTTGAAGCAGACCCTACTTAATCTACAGCACTATCTCTTTTATCCCCTTCCTTTCTCCTAGGATTCCTGTGTGCCTGTCCTAGGCATTTTTGAAACCCACAACTGGTTTCACCACCACTGCTTCCCATGGAAGGCTGTTCTAGGAATCCACCACCCGTTCTGTGAAGAAGTACTTCCCCACTTCTCTCCTGAATCTTCCTCCTTCCAGCTTCATTTCATGACCCTTTGTTCCACAGCACCTTTTTCACTGAAACATATCTCCCTCAAGTACCTTATTAACCCCCATGAGATATTTAAAGGTTTCCATTATATCATACATTCTCTGTTTTTCACCAGGGTGTATGTACCAAACTCTTTTAGTCTCTCTTTATAGGGCTTCTGATGCAGACTTTGCACTATTTTGACAGCCTTCAGATCTCTTCTTGTCACTTTCTCCTTTTACCAGTTGTTCCCCCTTCCTCACCTATCTCCTTTGACTGCTCCTTTTCCCCTACTTACTTTGCTGACCCACTGCTTCCTTGAATAACTTGCATCCTGGTGTGACTCTCTCCCCACAGGATCTCCCTACTTTCTATCTCAGCCTGTGGTAGCCCACTTTCTACCTCCCCTATTTCTTCCGTCACCTCCCTCAGCTACTTTAAATGTCCATCAAAGTAACATTTAAACCATCCACTGAGGACTATGGTTCCAACCAGGATGGAAGCAGGCCATTACCTTGGTATAGGCTCTTATCCTTCTAGTTTGGCTCACAGTCCCAAGTGTAGCCATATCTCTCCTTTCTGCATCGTTTCTTCTACTGTTATTTATTAAATTTTTTTTACATTTGGTAACCGGAAAGGCAAGGTGATCCAAGGCTCAATTCCAGGTGCAACCGGGGGAGGGGAGCAGTGGATATACAAACAATAAATGCAGAAAATTAGTCAACAGAAAAATAGCAGCTAATTACAATCAATGTAATACAGCAGTGAGAGCAAAAACAGGACAAGTGATGAATCTCTAGAGGTGAACTATGCAATAGTAAGTGCTCTATATAATGAATCTTTAATATGTGCTGGGGAGGAATTGTAGGAAGTTAAAGTCAATAGAAGTTGTGGGTTTAGCTCTGTTGTGGGAGCGACATAAAGGTGGAGGAAGATCACTGGTCCATGGACCATTACTTGAAAGCCTTGGTGCGGAGCTCCCTCTCCTTCCCCCTATAGTACAAGACACACTCACTGCTCACATTTTAAACACTTGGGAAACACAGGATCAACCAGGTAAATGATCTAAGTTTACAAAAATGAAATTTGCACTAGGAGCAGACTATGGCAATTTATCTTTATGTTTAAGCCATTGAAACACCCTTATCAAGTTAATGCATTAACAGACGTACTAGCTCTGACCAGAACTTGTTTGATAGAATGTGTACAAGTAACTCTAAAATGACTTTCTTTTGCAGATGTTTTAGACATACTGACCTCTATTTTCAAAGCCTGGGGGATGGCCAGCACATCTAGATGTGCCACCCAAATAAATGGGCCTGCACAAAACAATGCTATGTTCAAATGAGATGCACGATTGCACATCTCATCTGATTATAGCAATGCTAGCGGGTGGCACAAACGGGGCCAATGACAATGCACCAGCTCATCACCCTGGATAGACTGAATACCTGGAATGGGGATGCACAGCACATCTCCAGATGCTCCAGGCCCAAATTCCATGTATTCAGCCAGTAAAATGCAAATGCAGTCATTAGGCATGCATGACACAATCAGGCCATTTGCATGCCATTATAGTCACATTTGCGTCCAGGCAGCAAGGATGCTTCCAGTAGGATCTGCCAGGTGGCCTGCAACCCCCATGCCCAGGCCAGTGTTGTGTTCCTCCATCACCAACCCTTTTTCCATAGTGTAGGAACCCCCTTTCCCTGTCCCAATGCCCCAGTTGAATAAAAAATATTTTTTCCCCATTCCATTTTCCATAGTGTAGTGGTCCTCCAATATCACCAACCACTCAGGCACACACATCTCACACCACCCACCCCAGCATGGACAGTCAGCCAGTGAGCAGCACAGCCCTCTGCACACCTCCATGGCTGCCCACTGACTGCCTGTCATTGAATGACAGCTTACTGTAAGCACTACAAACCCACTGGCTGACACTGCAACCAGTGGGCTTGCAATGTATAATGTAAGATGTCATCCACAACTGTGTTTCATTCACAAAGTTGTGAATGACAGCTTACAGTACACACAGCGATCCCATTGGTCAACAGTGCTTACTGTAAGCCATCATTCATTGACAGATGAGTCGTCAGGCAGCCGGTTAGGTGGGTGGAGGGCTATGCTGCTCGCTGGCTGACTGTCCATACTGGGATGGGGGGCAGGGTGGGATGTGTGTGACTGAGTAGGTGGTGGGTGGGGGCTACTACACTATGGAAAAGTGCAGTTGTGATTATTTTTTTTTTTGTGTTCGATCAGGGATCAGGGTGGGTTGGGGGACCACTACACTATGGAAAAGGGATATGGAGACCATAATTTTATTCTTCAATTAGGGATCAGTATGGGAAGGGGGACACTAAACTATGGAAAACAGTGTTGGGGCAGTGATTTGTTTTTAAGTCAAATGGGGTATGGTACGGGGTGAGGGGGGCACTACACTATGGAAAATGGAATGGGGAACAAATTATTTGTTATCAGACCGGGAATCAGGATGGGGAGAGGGGAACACTAAACTATGAAAAAGGGGTTGTGTGCCTACTTTTTTGTATTGAAATGGGGATCAGAACAGGGTTGGGGTCCCTACACTATGGAAAGGTGGGAACGGGTCAGGCTATGGGGAATGGGGTTTGAGGATTTGGGGGGTTCAACTAGGTTACCAGGGTCTGGGGCACCTAACCTTTACAGTTTTGACCATGATTGGGGTTCATGGATGGGAACGGGATGCCACTAGAATACCAGAGAATGGAAAATGATACAATATACTATTCACACTGCGATCGGGGTTTAGGGATGGGGGGCACTTGCCACCGGGTTATAGGGGCTGGTGTCTGCTGTGCTGCTGTGTGAAGTACAGTAGCCCACCTGTGGGTGGCTATGAGTTAGGCATGTTTCTTCCATGCCTAACTTTGTGCCACACATTTCTGAGATGTGCAGGCAACTGCGCCACACATCTCTGCCAAATATGGGGATGTGCCACATATTCATGGGCACACCTACTGGAGATGCACTGCATACATTATTGCTGCACTTGGGCACAGCCATAGATGCGCAATGCATCTCCACCCCTTGAATATCACATTGTGGTACATTTCTTGAGCTGTGGCAGTGCATCTCAGATGCACTGGTGCATCTTCTTTGAAAATGTCCCCCATGATTTTCAGCACTGTGCCAAATACCACTCTCCTGTGCCATACACAGTGGGGTTGAAATTGAAATCCTTTTCCAGCAGACAGCATTATGACAGTACAGGAACAGAGACAGGGGCCAGCACATGCAAATGATGCACTGGGATATACTTTGTCCCTTCCTATCCATACCAACTCCTGGTTACATGCCACAGTGCAGAGATATGTGTAACTGTTAAACGCAGTTTTACAGAGGGACGCTGATGATGTGGTACAGGTTCCAGAAAAGTCAATCAGAAACTGAGATTTTGGATGGACCTAAGAAAATTTCACTGGCATGGGTGAACAGGGATAAGGGGAGAGAGAATCCACTGGATGTCTTGAACTACAAATGTACTGGACCACTTAACTACCAGGAAGAGCAAGAGAACTAATGAAAAGTGAATATTTTGGCAGCCCTCAAGTGGATCTAAAAAGGTACAATTTGGGCAGATGGGAATTACTACAGAGGTGACACTTTGTACTACACAAGACACAAGGCCATACACCTGGTGCTGTGACATGCACAGTTCTCTGCAGTTGTTACATTTGAAGGATATTTATTTATTTAGTTTTTGTTGACCGGGTAAGTGCACTAGACAAATCCTGCCTATTTTCAGGCACGACCCGGGGCAGGCAGATAGAGATGAATGCCAGTTGACCTTGAACCAGATTAAGCTGTTGGTGGTATTTTTAGTGAATGAGGGAAATTTGGCCAGGACACCGGGGAAATTCCCCTACTCGGCTGGTGCTCTGTAGCCAGTAGGGGTGCTGGACTCTGCATTCAGGATGGCCACTTCTGGCGAGTGCTTGAAGCAGAAGGAGGTGGAAGTGCAGAGTGAGATGGCGGTGCAAAACACTCAGCCATTTTTTTATGATGAATCCGTTTCGGAGGTTGAGAAAGATGAGATTTTCCATGAAACAGTCACAACGAGTTCTGATTTTCCACTGGAGTTGGACAATATTGAACGAAATCCAGTCAACGGGAGTTCCTTGATGGCTAGTAAAGCGGAGGATCCTGTGGGCTCGAATCTGCACGTCAGTGAAGTAAAACTGTCAACGTCGGTTGTTTCTGCTTCTCGAGTGGTCGGGTCTGATTCCACGTCTGCGGAAGTAAACGACTCTGCTTGCGAACAACGTCAGTATGCGGTCCAGTCCGTTTTGGTGAACGACGTGGACCAGGAAACTCTTTCTTTGCCTGAAGCTAGAAAGTCGGGAGGTTGGCTGGCTATTAACTCTCTATCTCGGTCTGTTCGTCTGCCGGATGCTACTGACTTGAATTCTCCCACATCATCTGTGCAGGTACCGGTGAGTACACGACAAATTCACCCTCTGCCTATGAAAGAGAACTTAGTAAAAGCAGCAGGATTTGTTTTTCACCCCCCTAAGGTTGGGGACTTGCCTTTCCATTTTACTGCTGCTACTGTGTATCAAACAGAGACAAATAATCAGAAAGGTGCAACGGAGTTTAGTTTTAGTGACAAAGCTTCCCCTACTGTGGATTTAGTGACACATTCTGGATGTCCTGTTTTACATTCAGTGACTAAGGACTTTTGTTCAGCCAAACCTGTTACTCCTTTGCCTGCTGCAGTTGACTCTAAAAGTCATGATCAGATGGGGTCTCCACAGGGTGCATTGCAAGCAGCTGGATGGGAAAAGCAGGCAAACGGGGTTTGGACTCCTGATTTAACATGGGACTCTTCATTTGATTTAAATTGTCACTCTCCTGCCTGGAAACCAAGTAGACCATATAAGGACACTATGCCAGCTGGGGCAGTGAATGTTGGTCCCCTGCACAATTATCATACTAATAAGACACTTGTCCCTCAGGAAACTAGTATGGTTAACACTACCGTTATTCAGTCATCTGATATTAGTAAGCCTCTATCTGCACAAAAAAACCTTTTGTCTGAATTGTTTACTCGGGCTAAGTGGGAGGCCGCACCAAGACGCAATGCTGTGCACATACGATATAAAGGGGGTATGGTAGAGAGGCCTGATTGATATTTTGTGGGGAAAACCTTAATTAAAGAATCCCTATGGTTTTCTCCCAGGGATGTGTTCGCTTTTATTAACGTCTCGGGGGAAGATAATTATGATATCAGTTTTCGCTCGGCTAGTTTATTGGATTTATTCTGGGAAAGATATACCCAAGTAAAGTTTTCCCCAATATGGACTCCTTTTATGGTGGTTCCTCTTTCACAACCTTCCATTAAATATGTTACAGTAATGTTCCGGAATGAAGGGGTCCATGTTGAGGATATTACCTACTGGTTATCCCAGAAATGTGACATTTAAGGTACTCCAGAGCCGATCTTGGATTCAGAATGTTTCTGGACTGGGGGATGGAAATACAAAGTAAAATTATGACAGTCAGAAAGGGGATTTGACCACATCCCAGCTTCCTTCTTGTTAGGTAGAGATCAGGGTGTATGTTTTTATAGTGGCCAACCCAGAGCCTGTTACAAATGTGGCTCCAAAACTCACCTGTCTAGTGTTTGTGATTGTCCATGATGTGATAATTGCGGGTAGGTGGGTCATGTTACTATACAATGTGATAATCCCACTAGATGCGATCTGTGTGAGGGTTTTGAGCATTGTTTTAAAGAATGCCCTTGGGCTGCAAAGAACAAGGCCTCTTGTGGAAGCACTGATCTGATTCTCCAACAAGCACAAGAGGCTTTGGATGGCAAGTTAGGTGCAATTGCTAATATGGGCCCTCCCACAATACCCTCAGGAATGGTAAGACCATCCCCAATAGCAGAAGTAAATCTGCTTTTGTCCTCCCCACCCTTCCCCCGAGGTACTAGTTACACCACTTAAAGTGGAGAACATTATTCAGGATACTACCTTATTATGACCTGTGTGCTATACGGATGTAGTGGTTAAATCACTAGATCCTCCAGCTTACCAGTCATCATTACCCCCACGGAGGTCCAATAGGAACTTGAAAGTAGTTCCATTTCCAGCGACTGTACCATTCGAGTCTCAGAACCCTTATTCTGCTCTTGCTACCCCATGGGGTGACTCAGAAATGGATATGGGGGACTCTGATTCCCAAAAATCAGTGCAAAATGCTTTGGGGGTCCCATGGGAAGATTATAAAGATAAGAAAAATAAAAGGAGGAAAAAATGAGGTGTAGGTTCCCCAATTTACTTATTATCATGGGCTTTCTTTGGGCCTCATTGAATACGCATAGTATTCTAAATAGTATCAAACGGAAGGCCATTTTTCATTTGATGCATGAGGAAAATATTTCTATTTGGTTTTTACAAGAGACCTGGATGTTCAACATTGATCAGGTTTACTCTTTTCAGTCTGATTGGCCATGGGGACCTTCTTATTGGTCTTTTGGGGAGGAGAAGGCAGACGGTGTTGGGATTTTGTTTAAATCTTATAGGTTTGTGTTACAGAAGCTTATAGATTTGATTCCTGGAAGGGTTTTGATTATTGATGGTCAGTGGGATTCTAAATCCTTTTGGTTAATTAACATTTATAATCCTCAGATGAAAACATCCAGGATTTCCTCCATGAAAGAGATTCAACCCTTTTTGGTCACTACTTTACCTATATTATGGGGTGGTGATTTTAATTGTAGTATTATGAGTTCATCGACCATTTCTAAAAAGGTGTATTGTGATTCAAATTGTCTAAAGTCAATTGTTAAGTTAGTGGATCTTACTACCTGTAATTTCTTAGAGTCAAGGATCACTGGATGTACCTTTTTTAAAGGTAATAAGGGGTCGTGTATTGACTATTTGTTTACCTCCAAGAACCTTTTGGTTGCTGATTTCAGAAGGATACCAATGGAGTTCTCAGATCACATGTTGCTTCAAGTGATGGTGGAAGTTAATTCTAAATGATGTTACAGGGGACGTAGATGGAAGCTGAACACTTCCATCTTACAGGAACAAGTTGTAAAAAAACTCCATTGGACTTATTTTACAAGCTAGATTGTCAGTGAGTTTTTTGTACCCTGACCTAGAAGTATGGTTGGAAGAGACTAAGCAGGATTGTATCAACTGGTTTAAGATTTATGGCACCCGTAAACGGAACTCAAACTTTTTGTCCTATTTGAAATTGCGAGCCCACTTACAATATTTACTTTCGGTAGCCAATACCTCACGGCAGGATTATTCATTACAAATTGAGACAATCAAGTTGCAAATGAGGCAGTATCTATATGACTGGGCTAGAACATTGCAAGCATTACTCAATAATCATATGACAAAATCCGTAATAGGGGACCCTTATATTTTGTGTAAATTGCTTAAAGACTCCTCAACTTTGGATTTTTTAGATTCCAACATAGGCAAAATAGAAGATTGCTGCACAATGGGTATTCATATTGCACAGCATTTTCAGGCACTTCGGCCTACAGTTTCTACTTCTCATAATCAAATACGAGATTACTTAAAATCGGTTCACTGTCCTAGTGTAGATCAAATGATGGTAGAAAATATGACAAAACCCTTTTCTGTACAAGAAATTGAGGTAATTATTTCTAACCTAAAGAATGATATTTCCCCGGGTTTGGATGGTTTATCCAATTTATTTTACAAAACTTTTCGTACTGAACTGGTTACTTGTTTAACTTTAGTTTTTGACAAATTTTTGGCAGGAGAACCAATTCCAAATTCTTTCTCAGTGGGTTTACAGATTTATATTTATAAATCTGGGAATAATGATATATGTAATTGGAGACCTATTACCTTGTTAAATTCGGATTATAACATTTTTGCCAAGCTATTAACAAATAGACTGAAGATGTGGGCAACTGTTGTCATTTCTCCTGTACAGCATTGTAGTTTACCCAACAGGAAAATACAGTCCGTTCTTTTTTTGATAAGGGATTTGATTGAATATCTGACTATGACGGGGCGTTCTGGGATTTTACTTTCCCTGGACCTAGAAAAAGCTTTTGATAGGGTTAGTCACCCCTTTTTGTTTGCAACATTGGAATCTCTACGGATACCTCTTGCCTTACTTTAAGTAATAGAAAAGTTGTATGCAGGTGCTAAGATTCATCCCGTGATAAGGCGAATGATAGAGAAAGGGTGGGTCATGGAATCTGGGGTTCGTCAAGGCTGCCCCTTAAGTCCACTACTATATGTGTGTTCCTTGGAACCCCTTGTCAGAGCTATTAGTGTCATACCTAAGTGGGAAGGTTTTCAGATCCCCGGCTCAAACTCTTTTTTAACTATTCAACCATACGCAGATGACGTGTGCCTTTTTTTCAAAAATATTGATCAATTGGGTTGTTTTTTACGGGAGTTTCAGAAATACGCTGTTCTCTCCAATGCTAAAATAAATTTTTCCAAATCTCAGGGCTTGTTGATGGGATGTTTACATCAAACGCCTGTTGTATATCAAAATATTCAGATATCAACAAAACCCATCACGATTCTGGGGGTTGTTTACGGCACACAAAATTTGCCGGACGATAATTGGATGAATGTCTTGGATTCAATAGAATGGAAAGTAGTAAGATGGAAAACGTTTCGGTTTACAAAATTGAAGAGGGTGCAGATTTTGAAGCAATTTATCTTACCCTGTTTGAGTACATTGCTGGTAAGCTACCCATGTTGCCTCATTTTGAGACAAGGCTGTATAGCTTTAGTTTCCAGTTATTTTTGGGTAATAGGCTAACCCTGTTAAAAGATGTTACACCTATATGGATAAAAATAAGGGTGGAACAGGTATGGTTGATCCGGTGATATTTTGTCACACTTAATTTTTTTCCCATTCTTTACAAAATTGTTTAAAGGCTCCCATCAAGTATGAAAGTTTGTGGTTTCAGGAACTGTTGGAACGTTATTTTGTGGCATGGCTGCATTGTGCTCCTAAATTACATTATAAACTTTCATTACCTGTTTTTTTTAGGCCTACAGTGCAAAAGCTTTTTAAATGGCAGCTGACTAAACCTCAAATCTGTGATAATTCCTCCCAAAAACTGTACAAAGTGGTCATGTCTTTAGTATATCCTGTGATTCCTGGTTTCAAGAATTGTCCTTCTGTCTTAAACCATAATATATTGGATCAGTTGAACAACCCTCGCTAACCCCCCCATATGTGGGAGGTGCAGTGGCTTATTATGTATGGCTGTCTAAATGTTAGAGGAATGGCAAAATATAAGGCAAAAGCAGAAAGAAATTGTCCATATTTGGAATGTATAAATACGAAGGAGACTATGGAACATTTCTTTCTGCACTGCTCATTTTCCACGAAACTATGGCACTATTTGGCAAAGAAATGGTCAATGGACTGGTTAGCAAAACCTGCATATGATTTATTGGTTATTGGGATTTTTCCTTCAAAGTTAAAAATTTATGAGAAAGGAACTTTATGGGTATTTATTGCATGTCTTAGTTATTGTTTGTGGCAAGTTCGGTGTCAATGGGTATTGTACAAAAAGAAATCTACTGAGGAAGGATTCTGTCAGTATATCGTTAATGAATTACAAAAGGTTTATTTGAATGATGTGCAATTGTATAATACTGCAAAGGTGAAGTCATGGTGGAAAGGGTTTTCCCACATTATTAAGTTTAAATAGGAACAGAGTATTGTCCATTAGACAATTTCTTTTATATTTTTGTACTTGGAATTGGTGTATTGGTTGTTTATTTCTTTTTTTGAATGTTTCCTTTTTTGTGTGTTGTGTGCATTATTATTTATACTTTTTATTGTACTTTTTGTTTTGTGTATTTTGTGACATGCCTTATTATAATAAAGAAATTACCCCTACTGTTTTCAATAAGTGCCATGGGATCTTTAACATCCACCTGAACTACCACCAATCCAGGCAGATGGGACCTCAGTTTAATGTCTCATCTGAAAGACAGCACCTCAGAAGTGCAACACCCCTCTCATGCTGCACTACAGTGTCAGTACTGGGATATTAACCCAAGTACCAGATGTGGGAACTGAACCCACAGCTATCTGACCTCCCGGCTTCAGAGGCGAGGGTGCTACCTACTGAGCCACTGACACTGCGATAGCCACTGGAACCCCATTTGCAACCACTGACATATGTTAGCCATCACCAGCATTGTGGCTTTGCCACTGGGAAGACTACACTACCCCCAACAACTATGTTTTAGCAGTTTTTGATGGTGATGCAATAGGAAGCCAGTTACACATTAGAACTGTGACACCATCCCATCAACTATGACTGTGTATCAGGACCCTAATGTTAATTACTATCCCCATTCTACTTCTTGCTAACCTCTTTTTAACATAACACAGTGTAAGCAATAATTAGATAGGTATATAATGATTGATAAAATTACTGATCAGAAATTGCATTGAACAATATATTGTGTATATTTGATATTTATTGCAGACAACTCTGTTAATGCCTCAGTCATGGTTATTCTTAAAGCAATAAAAGTAAGGAAATGTGTTAGGGTTTGCAGCCCTGAACATTCTCCCCCAACACAAGCAGCAAAAGAGCCAAGATAACACAAGCAACTACAGGCAGTCATCATCAGGTAAGACAAGCATACAGCTCTGTGCAGATAACATAAGAGACAGCCATAATTGTGGTCCAGCATTTCTGTAGCCATGGATACACATGCACACTTCAACAGATACACACCCACTTCAGGCTGTATTTTTCTAGCTGTAATATGTTACAAAATCACTGTTTTCTGCATATGAAGTAATTGACTAATTGTTTGTAACATCCAATTTGTATGTGACTGTAATTATGCCTCTATACTATGTTTCATACTATCCAATAGTATGACAGTTCCATCCAGATTGACAACCTTGCATTTATGTTTTGATTTCTGAATGAAAAAAATACTATACTACTTACATAGTCATGCAAATATCAGGATCAGTAGGACTGTGGCATGACATGCAACTACGACAGTTACTACTGTCCTATTACCATATCATGGAAAGGATAAGAAATATTTTCTTATAGCAACAGTTTAATCAAATTATGGTTACACTGACATGCCAATGAGACATATTGTACAGAACTGTAATGCTGTTAGTACAGGTAGCAGTCAGTCTCATTTCTTCATTAATATGCAAATGTCAGAAAAATTTTTGTTTTGTAAATGTTTATTTGACAACAGACTTAGTATTGAGTTACCTGTACAGAAATAGCTGATAAGAAATGGTTAGAGGTGACACAAGGAAAAAAGATAGGAATCACGAGCATTTTAAGATTTGGTTCACTACTACATGAAAATGTACTGCACTGATGTGTTTCTGTTTTGATATACAGTAATAAGGTGTTGATAGTGGTGATAGTAATCAAGCAATACCAAAGCAAGCAGATTACAATCAGAAAGTATGAACACTACTGATGTGGGATCATAATTTTGATTTATTTTATTTTATTTATTTATTAATTTTTTGATCAGGTATGTGAACTGATCCAAAGACCATTTTCAAGCATGATCTAGGCCATGGAGATGGCACAGGAGAACACAGTACAAATTTCACACAGTAAAAAATTTGGATATAAGACAGAGCAATAAAAACAGAGCACTAAGCAATAGATAAAAATAATGGTTATACAAAGTTGGTAGATGGGCAATGAAAAATGGGGGGTGGGTGAATACAGAGAATTAATACATATTACAAATAGAACAATTCATGTGGACAAATGAACTGAGTATACATCAAGACAAGGAATGACATCCATGACAAGGCAGAGAACTAATAGCAGATAGCCACAAGATGTTTCAAATTAGGTAAGACAGGCCTAATGAAGGGGGGAGGGAGAATGAAGAACCTCATTGCATGGAATGCACCCTGGGGAGCATGAGCAGGTAAGAGTGGTCATAAGGTACGTATTGAGGAGGGACCAGAATTGCAGGTGGGAGTCTGGGGCCCTCAGGGGGATGGCAAGCTGTTCCACAAGGTAGGGGCAGTGGAAGAGAAAGCTATTTCTCCCACACAGGTAGAGACTTGTGGACCTTCCAGTGAGAGACTAGAGGAGCAGCGGAGGTCATGGCAATGTGTTTTGGGTCCGATCATGGAGGAGAGAGGGGAAACATTGTGTTCTCTGATGGCCTTGTCTAGGGGACTTTCCAGGAGGTCGTTACATCTGGCATGGGGGGAGAAACATCCTAGGCCTGGTAGAGAGTGCAGCGGTAGGTGGTGTAATGAGCCAGGAGGCTGAATCTACAGATATTGTTGTAGGTAGTGTTTAATATAAATCATGACAAGCAAAAGCCAGCACTCCTCCAAGAACTTCAACCAAATATCAGCTTTAATAGTTAAAAAACAACCTCCAGATGATGCACATGTAAAGTCAAAACTGGTAGAGGGTTCCATGACTGTTTGGTTGCTCGTGACATTTTTTGTATTTTAATTATTAAAGCTGATGTTTGGTTGACATTCTTCTAGGAGTGGGAAACAGAAGTTGAGGTCTGCACCAGGGTCCTGTGCTCAGCGTCAGACAGGTACAAATGAAAATTGTTGTTGCCAGCACCAGTTAATACAGCAGAGCACCATAACGAAGCTTATGGATTCGAACAATGTGCTAAACTTGCACAAAAGGGAAGCCTGAAAGCATAATATGTGCTTTTTTCAGAATTTATTTTTGCACATAAACGCAAGGCTTCCACAATCCATGCAAGCTGCCCACCTCCTCCGGTAATACAAACAAAGTGTCCTAACGCATTTCACGCCACCTAGTGCTTAATCATAGGAATGACACAACCAAAATACCAGCACCATTAAATATACTACATTTAAAGTGACAGTTCACATTTTAAAAAAACATTAAAAACTTATTCTTTAATAAACATCCTTAAAAATTGAAGAAACCATTTACACATATATATATATCATTAACCATTAACATTACATATATTCAGATTTTAATTTTACCACTATGCACACCAGTGTCCACCAGTGTCCTCCTCCAATGAGAGACATAGCAATCCACTGAGAATTTTTTTAGCCGTAGTATCTATAAAAGAAAAATTAGACAAAATATAATCAGATATTTATACAGTATATTAAAATATTTATCTAATACTTTGTACCAAAAATGACTCAGAAACAGGTATAAAAAACAATGCATTTCTCATTTCTTAAGGAAAGGTTTAATATCAATTCTTTCATTCAGGCCTGGTTTTTCTGGCCCTCCTGTTGCACAAATCCAATACTGTTCTCTCTTAAGGAGGACATTATCATAATCACCTCCTCTGGGGCTCTTTATTGGCTTCTCTATGCCCAAAAATGACCAGATGTGTTCTTTAGGATTTTTCACTCTTCCCATATGGGTTGCTAATGCATTTTTCTGGTCACCATGATTAATTGCCCTCAAATGTTCTCCCATCCTTTCTTTCAATTTTCTTTTAGTTTTACCAATATAAAAACTACCGCATGTGCAGGTGGCCATATAAATGACTCCCTCAATTGCACAGGTTATAAAGCCTCTCACTTTTGTATCATTGTGTGTTTTTGGATTCAGAAAACTTTTAGTTTGCGTCAAGAATTTACAAAACTTACAATTACCACACTTATAACAGCCATCTTGCATTTTTGGTAGCCACATTCTTCCTTGCACCTGTTTAGGCTGTATTGAATGAACCAAAATATATTTTAGACTTCTTCCTTTCCTATGCACCATTCTAGGTTTAACATCACTAAGGTCCTTGAGGCCAGGACCCAAACTAACTAAATGCCAGTGTTTTTTAATAAAGTTACTAATCTCTTCTGACTGGGCATTACAAGTGCTTACAAAATTAATTCTTTGATCACTTATTTCCAATTTTCCTGTTTTTTTCTTCAGCATGTCCTCTGACCTTTCCATCTTACTAACATCTTTTCTAGCTTTTGTGATTAAACCTACAGGATATTTCCTTTCTTTTAATTTACTTTCTAGCTCATCTGCTCTCTTTTCAAATGCATTTTCAGTACTGCAGTTTCTTTTTACTCTCATGAACTGTCCCTTTGGGATACCAGCTATGGTGTGATATGGGTGACTGCTGTCTGCCTGCAGCAGTGTATTTCTGTCAGTACTTTTTCTGAACAGATCTGTTTCTATTCCCCCTTGATCATCTTTCTTAATAACCAGATCTAAAAAATTGATCTGTCCAGAACTAAAAGACAGGGAGAAACGTAAATTTGGGTTACTTGCTTCCAAGAACTTTACGAATTCAAAAAGTTCATTTTCTGACTCTGTCCAGATAATAAAGATGCCATCTATAAAACGTCTATAGATGTCTATTCTATCTCTGTATGGGTTTGTGTCCATATTTCTAATAAACTCTTCCTCCCATTTCCCCAAATACAGATTTGCAAAATTTGGGGCAAAAGTTATCCCCATTGCAGTGCCTTTTTTCTGTATGCACTGTCCATCTGAAAAAAAGAAGGCATTACATGTCAACACAAACTTAACAAGTTGAATCAACATTCCAGTAGGAGGGTCTTTTACTTCTCTACTGTCCTGCGGAGCTGCATTTTGCTTTGCTCAGAATTTAATTTAATTAGGCTAGTGGATGAGGTTTGAGAAAAAACATGGGATCCATAGTCCAGAAGGGGGAGGAGGTTGCACTGTTTATTGGTGACACAGGCTTCTGGGGTTAGGTAGTTAGCCAATAGGTAACCAATCCCCAGTTTCTGATTTATGCATTGAGTTATAAATTCAGTATGGTCAGAAGTCAGGGCAGTGAAAAGAGGGAAGCCAAATACATGCAAATTGTCATTTATTCCTTCTTTGTGGAATTGTTTGATGTAGTTTATGATCTGCTATCAATGTGCATCATACAAAATAGTACTTCATCATGACAATGCAGTGAAACACTGTTGTTATCATTAGTATGGTGTGACAATAACTGCATGTTATTACAGAGATTTTAGTGTTGGTGCTTTAAAAAGTAACACATTGTAATGAATAGATAGTAACTACAATACTAACAAATAATTCCCTAATGATATTATTCTGTTACCAAATATGTATTATGAACACTGCTGTATTGGGGTCAGTATTGCATGAAAATATAGTAAGTGATATTTTTCTCAATTTGTATTCTGTAATTATAGGATTCTAATGCTAGTGTCTCACAAAAGCTGAGAAAATGACATAAGTACATGGATATACACCAACTGATGTCATAGACACAGTCAGATTAAAGTAGCCTCATATATATTATTTCCTTTTTTCTTAGGTGGTCTATTGCTGCAGCCTGAAGTGGGTGTGTATGTGTTGAAGTGTGCATGGCTATAGAAGTGCTGGACCATGATAATGGGTGTCTCTTGTGTTATCTGCACAGTCGTATGTTGTTTGTCTAACATGATGATGGCTGTATGTGGTTCCTTGTATCATCTTAGTCCTTTCACTTCTTGTGTATGTGGGGGGGGTGAGGGTGCAGAGTCAGGGTTGGAAACCCTAATACTGCACTTTCCTTCTTTTGTTGTTTAAGGTTAACCCTAACTAGTGCATTAACAGAGGTTTTTTTTTTAATTAATTTCCTTTCTTTTTCAGGTGACATTGAAAACACATGTCTCGTTTTCTCTTTCTCTCTATCTATATATATGTGTGTGTGTGTGTGTGTGTGTGTGTGTGTGTGTGTGTATATATATATATATATATATAGAGAGAGAGAGAGAGTATATAGAATAATGCATGGAGAAGTTTGGTTAATGAGGATTTTATGCACACTTGAGATGTGTGATGTCCCATAACCACAAGGGTGAAGCCCAAGGGGTTTATCTGTGCATCATACACTGAGGGTGTGCAAAAAATCTGAATTTCCAGACTTACCCATGTTTTATTTTTTATATTTATTGTTTTCTCTTCTGTCTTACAGTTACTTGTGACAAAAATAGTGTTTTAATGTTCTGATTTTTATTTAAACTGAATCAAGAAGCAGTTTCAAGTCAAACATTTTTAACATTTTTGTCACACTTTGGCTTGGAATTTAAGTCTAGCCATTTGTTTTCTGGTCAGAAGAGCTAGCAGGTGTATAAGAAGGAAGCCTTTTCATGTAGCAGTTCAGTGTAGCTTGAGGTGGTTGCACAAGGGAAGGGAGCCACAGAGCTTGTCAGTTTACCTCTCAGAGGACCAGACAAGCTTTGCGGGTTGAATTTTCAGTTCTGGTTTTGGCTTTTTTTCTTGTCTTGGAGTGTGGCTTGCATGGTCATGGAGACAGGTCATGCTGCTGGTTTTGTTCTGTTTTTTTTTCCTCTGATTGAAATTAGGAGCCATTTCATTTTGTATTTGCTTTTATTTTTTTGAGTGTGCTGTGACTGCTGTTGATGGATGCCAGGTAAGGGATCTGTGGAGCTCCTTGTTTTACTACATATACATTCGTGCAGAATTTTTATTTTCAGCATGTATTTGTAATATGAGGGATTTGGTGCCTGGACCGAGGGTTCCTGCTATGTGCTCTGACTGTGATTGAAGGACATGTCAATCAATCAAAAATCAATCAAAATCTTTATTTAACCAGGTGAACATCATTGAACAAAGCTCATTTGCTAGATGGACCTGGACAGGATACAAAAAAATTACACAGCACATTGAACACAACGAAATCACATGATATTTATATAACTAACTAACATAGTCAGGGCTAAATATAACACACAGGGTAATGACAGTGGTAGTGCATGAATATTATATGCACACATGGGCAGCTAAATACAGGTTATAGTCAAGAATGGACACTATGGTGTGGTGAAGGCAGAAGAACAAACACAAGTGAGAGGTGGCAACAAGGGAAGTTAGGAAGCTGATAAGAAAAGCAAGGAAGTTGTGAAGGTTAAAGAGGAAGGGGGAGGGTATTCAGGAGAACCCGTAAGTATTATAACAGCAAATAGTGATAGGGCCATGGGTAAGGACAGACTCCAGATAAGGGAGTGAGGAGAGGCAGAAGGTAAGGTGAGTGCCCTAGGGAGGTAGGGAGTATATGAACAAGAGGTATGCTACTTTAAGACAACTGAACCCTATGCAAGGGAGCAGGCTACACAAGGAAAAACAAAAAGAATGCTATGAAAAGGTTGAAGAGGGAAGGGAAGGGGTCAATGAGATGGGGTAGTAAATGTACTGTAATATGGGTGAGAGTTAGGGCTGACAACCCCAACTCATGGCACACTCAGATGCATGTTGGTCTGTGTAAGGTGTGTGTGTGGGGTGGGCTGATGGGGTTGGGTGGGGGGTGTTAAATATGATAAATTCCCAAATTTACGTACATGCATAGAAACATTCCAATGACCAAGTGTAACTCAGGCATTTGTACCACCAAATTTTTAGCATGGCCTTTTTGGGACCACACCTCATGAACACTGACTCTGTCATTTTTTTACTCAGTCCCGGAAGGTGATTTCATGCAGCAACTACGTCATTCAGTGCTACTGCTGTGTAAACACATTTTGGGCATGATGTGAGAAATGACAGCTATACTGTTCATGAGGTGGTCTGAAAAACTGACAATGTTGAATATTTGGAATGAAAATATTAAAATGTGCCAAATTTATGCTTGTGCATAGTGAGATTTCAATGACCATGCATAACTTTGGTGTTTTGCAGTATTTTTGCACCACATTTTCAACATGGCATTTTTGGCATCCCACTTCATGAACAGGGGCACTGTGATTTCATTAATCCATCCCAAAAGTTGATTTTGCTCAGTGACTACACCTTTTGGCGCCACAGGCTCATATACACATTTTGGACAAGATATGAAAAATGACAGCTGTACTGCTCATGAGGAGGTGTGAAAAAATGGCAATGTGGAAAATCAGGAAGGAAAATATAAAAAATTGGTGAAGTTATGAGCATGCATAGAAACTGCCCAACTTGTGCTCATAATGCAGGCATTTTGGGGATTTATTACACTAAATTTTCAACATGGGCTTTTTTGGGATCTCCCTCGTGAACACTGGCACTGTAATTTCATTAATTGGTCCCAGAAGGTGATTCCACACAGCAGCCACAAAATCACCTTTTGGTATGAAGTAATGAAGCAACAGTGTCAGTTTTCATGAGTAGGGGTTCCAAGAACCCCATGTTGAAAATGTGAGGTCAAAATTCTTAAAAATGACTCAGATAGCAATGTAAGTTGAAACAGCCATTGACAGCCATTACACAACACCTACCTTGATTCCTCAGTTCACAGTTCGGCTTTGAAGAGTGGAGACATGTCCCAGTCCAGAGAAGATGACAACCGCTGACCTCCAAAGATAAGTATGGGGTAAAGGGGGTTGTGTGGGAAGGAGGGTGCTCAGAGGGAGGGTGGGAATGGAGAAGGGGGACTAGGGAGATGATGCGGGACCATTATCTTCTTTTCAGTAAAAAAAAAGATGTCGGGAAGTGTTTTCTTTTTTTTGTTTTACAGGTTATATTTTGTGTTTTTGGAACACTGGGAGTGGGCTCCCCAGTGTGCCACAATGATTGAGGTAGGGGGGCTTCATTAAATGCCAACACAAGGATTGGGCACCCTGAAGTCTGCGAAAATAGAATGGGAATCGGAGGCATCCATAATTGAGGGTGGGCATCCCAATGTCGGAAACAATAATTTAACTATTTCAGCACACTGGAGATGGGCTCCCCAGTGTGCCACAGTAGTGGAGTGGGGGGAATAAATGTCAACATGGGGATTGGGCACCCTGATGTCAGCTATAATAATAAAAATTAGAACTGGCTTGAGGGGTGCACTTCAATGCAGGATTCTGCATTGAAAAATGGCAGTTTGATGCAGGATTCTGCATCAAATATTGCTTATTTTCTGACAGTGCAGGAGGGCATCCAGGTGTTGGAAAATATTTATAAATATGTACAGTGGCAGAGGAAGGAATCAGAGGATGAGGGACCACAAGACACTAAGGAATGAATTAAAAATGGAACACCTCCCTTTCACAAGTTACAGCATTTTTTTTATCCCCTTGCTAAGTGAGAAAAGAAAATGACAGCCGACAAACAGGGGTTTTCTCAAGAAAAGGGATTTTCTGAGATTTCCTAATCCCTTTTCACAATCCATGTTCACGAGCCATTCATGACCAGGAATCCTTGATCGAAACTGTGCATCTTTCCCAAAGACTGAACTGAACATGTTCAGAACCCCAAATTTCTAAATTTAATAATTTTGGAATGGATTAATATTGTTTCACCAAACTAATGTTGCTTTGTTCCCTAGGATAACATCTTTCTATCCTGAAAAATTACAGGCCAAAATTCCAAACGGTGTAGGCGCAGCACGATGTAGGAAAAACAGGGAAAAAACTGACAAACATTTGTGAAAAACATGTTATTTGGCTATTTGCTACACACAATCTGCAAATCCAATCAAAACAAAACTTGTTAAATCAAGAGATCTACCACCCAACGCCATGTGTTCCAAAGTTCATACAAATCCGTTGAATGGTTGCAAAGTCATTTACATGCAAAATTTGGGGTTTAACATAAAAGTGCCTGCTCAACCCTAACTATAGGGGTACTACTGCCCCCTATAATATATATATATTGGATATGTGGGGGGGCGGTTGCGTGATACGGATTTATTTGTTACAGTATGAGTTGCCAGTGACAGCAGGTAATGTCATCAGTGGTGGAGCATAGCGGAGCCATGAGTGACGGTTCCTGTGGTCACTGGCAATGAATACAAATATATCTCTAGTAACACAAAGCTGACCCCCGCATGTTCGATTTATGCAACAGTGTGGTGGAGGTGTTTTTTTAATGAAAAAGATTTGTTTTTTTGTTTCAGTTTTTTTGCTGGATTATTTCACAGGTTTGCCAGGCATGTAGTCATTTAGTGCAACATTCTGATGCTCCAGCATTAGTTTTCATTGAAGGAGAGAGTGACATTCAAAACATTTTAGCACAAGATAGCGTTCATTTTTTAGTGAAGGGGAAAAGGAGCCATGAAGTCCCAGAGTTGGCTTGGCTGTGCTATGTTTATGTCCTGTCTTGCTTGTTTACTTGGATTACTTTTTTTGTTTTGTTTTGTCAATGGCAATCAGTTATGTGCTGAGCTGAGAGTGAGGGCAACAAAGAGCAAAGGGACAGTCAGCAGCAGAAATGGAGCGAGCACCAAAATGACAGTGAGAGGAGAACAGCGAGTTGAAATGCGAAGAAATATGGAGAAGGTATTGTTTCATTTTTTTTTTATAAAAGTAGAGCTGCAGAGGGAGACAGCAAAATAGGTTATTGAGCAGGCAGGCATGGAGACTGGGGTGTGGCAGGGAAAAATAAAAATTAATGGAAGCTGAACGTCCTTGGGGCAAGTAGATTTGTGTGGGTTTATCTGCTTTGGTGTTCTTTAAAATAAACTGTTTTAACAATTTTAATGTGCTTAAAGTTTGGCTTCAGATCATGTGTAAAGTAGAATGCAGTTAGAGTGGGGTGAGTGCCATGAGTAAGTGGCAGCGGCAGCACGTTGGTGATCATGTTAGAAAGTTAGCTGCTTTAAGCAAAGTAAAAATAATCCGTCAATCCTTTAAAGTATTTAAAATATATTGCTGCAGTTGGGATGGTTTAGTGGATGGGTCTGTGTAAGAAGATGACTAAGTTAACATTTTTTTTATTATTGTGAATTTTACTATGGGTGATTGTAGTGGAGCTGCATACAGGGGACAACTCTTTTGATGAAACAGAACTACTGAAAGTAGCACAGGCCATTGAGGGGGCCGTGTCCTACTGATGATGAGTTTATTATGTGTATAAATCTGTGATAATTAGTCTACTATATGTGAGATTTCACATTTATACACATAGCTCAGATACACAGATTTATCACACAGCATATACTGTATGTCCACACCTATTGTATAACTATATATATTCATTCATTGCAAACAACTCCATTAATGCATCATTTAGGGTTCCTATTTTCCTATTACAGCTACAAAAGTATGGAAGAGAGCTGAATATGTATGCACTGGGGGAGAGGAGGGAGAGGGGGGACATGATCGAAATCTTCAAGTATCTGAAGGGTATCAACAAGGAGGGGCAGAGGGGGTGTTGAAACTAAAGAGTGGGAGGGGAAACTAGGGGGTATGGGCAAAGAATAGAGGGAGGGAGATTCAGAAGGAAGATGTGGAGGCATTACTTCACAGAGAGAGTAGTTATGAAGTGGAACACACTGCCAGAAGGGGTAACTCTCTGTGTGAAGTAATGTCTCCCCTATTTTCTGCATCTGGTGCGCTACAAATAAACCATCTCCTCCTCCTAAACTAATTACTTTCTGCAACATGGCCCATTTCAACCTAACTCAGGTTACTCATGATCTCTCCTTGATTGACTGGACCCCCATCTACTCCTCTACAAATGCCCAGGTGGCACTTGATTACTTCCTGGCTCACTTTAGCCTGCTTCAAGACACCTATGCCCCCCGTGTCACTCATCGGATTCAAGGAACGCAGACTAAATGGCTAACAAATGATCTGCTTACACAACTAAGAGCCAGAGACAAACTATGGCAACGCTTCAAAACAACAGGGTTACCAAACGACTACAACCAGTATCAGTCTCAGAGAAATATATGTAAAAGAAATATTCGCCTAGCAAAGAGCATTTTCTGCAGAGACCTGCTAACAAAGGCTGCTGGCAACTCTAAAAAGTTCTGGTCTAGGGCCCATACTAGTGACATGCTTCTAAACGGTACTCACTGCAATAACCTGGAGACCATAGCAAACTCCTTCAATCATCATTTTTCGGATCTCACTAGCTACCTGACATCTTTCCAGAGAATAAGTACCACCTCACCCCCAACTGAACCTCTAATTAAGCACCCTCTATTTAGGTTCCGGAGTATCACCAGGGCAGAAGTGCTAAAACTACTGCTCTCTGCTCCCGAAAATACCAGCTTAGGGTCTGGCGGTCTAGAACCTAGGCTTCTGAAAGCAGCTGCCCCTCTCATTGTCTGTCCCCTAACCAAAATTTTCAACCTTTCCCTATGTCAAGGCTCAGTTCCTGACATCTGGAAAATAGCCAAAGTCACCCCGATTCCCAAAAAAGGTGACCCCAAGGAAATCAAGAACTACCGCCCCATTGCTATTCTCTCAATGCTCAGTAAATTTCTGGAAAAGCTAGTGGCCACCCAATCAATTGAATATCTTCAGAAATACAACCTTCTATCTTGCTCACAGCATGGTTTCCTCAAAGGCCACAGCACCTCTACCGCCCGTCTGAAACTGACAAATGACATCTATGCCTCCATGGACTCAGGCCTCCTGACAGGTGCCATTTTCATTGATCTAACCAAGGCATTTAACCTGGTAAACCATACCCTTCTTGATAAACTATGCTCCCTAGACTTCTCCCCTGACATAGTAGCCTGGTTCAAGAGCCCTGCATCTGCTTTAATCCACCTTAGATCATCACCAAATTAATCCACTCCTCTGACACCTTCTTCCCACCTATCCTACACCCCCCCTTTTTTTCACTTGTCCTCTTTCTCTGTCTGGTTTTCAAACCCTTTTTTAAGGCTCAAACCCTTTTCTCCAGGCTTCCCACCACTCTTCCTGCTTCTCCTCGTGCTCTTTCGCCAGTCACAACCGGGCACTTAACTGTTTTACTGTTTTGATTGCTTTTACTGTTTTGTTTAATGTATACCATCACTTTTGCACTGCCTGTATTTCTCAAAGTGTGTGAAATGCATTACCAGTACATATAGTATTGTTGCTGTATTACCCGTAAACTTGTGTACTTTGTTTGTTGCTCTACTACCACATATGCTGCGTCACATGCACCCCTATGTATGTATTTTTTTCTAACTGTTATCTCCCAGGTCATGCCTGAAAATAGGCATGTTCATGCCTAGTGCACCCACCCGGTTATCAAAAGCAAATAAATAAATAAATATCAAGCAAAAATGTGGTTAGCTTTAAGAATGCATGGGACAGATTACAGGGGTGGGTGAGGGTGGGCAGGAGGTCAATGAAGGGAGGGCAAGAGGGATAGGAAGGAGCAGCTGCCTGGTAGGGAGCTAGCTGCACAATTGAGCAGACTTTGATAGACCAGTAGGTCTGTTCTGCTGGCACCTTCATGTGTTCGTATGTTCGTATGAAATTCGTTGTTAGGGTTCCCAATCCTACCACCCCACCACACCCTCCAGACACCAACCAGTGTCAGCGTGTGCCTTGAGGTTGTCAATCCTAACTCTCATCCCATTTCATGTGTACAGAAGCTGAGATGGTACAGTGTAGGAGAATGGGGTGAGAGTTAGGCCTGATGTCCCCAAGGCACACACCCAAATGCTTGCTGGTGTGTGGAGGGTGGGGGTGGTCAGGTTAGGAACACTAACTCTAAATTGCCATACTTTTATCGCTGTAATAGGAACCCTAACTGATACATTAACGGAGTTTTTTTGCAATGAATTTCCTTACTTTTTGAGATACAGTAGTATAATAGGATGCTTATTTTACTGTGGGACTCTACAGACCCTTCGTAGATGCGCATATGTATGTAGGTGTGGAACCTCAGAGCCCTCTGGGCCAGACACTTCCATGTGTTAAACAACAGTAAACAAATTGTCATCATAGCCATCTTATAACCCCACCTCATGTACCCTGTACAGAGAAATATGAAATGCAAGGCAAAACCTAATTATGTATGACTGTATTGCCATTCTGCACCACAGGTGTTAAAATAATTTTTTGTCAGGATGTGCAAAATGACAGCAGTACTGTTCATGAGGTGGTGTGAAAAAAAAGTTATGTTGAAAATTTGGAGGAAAAATATTGAAAAGTACAAAAAGTTTTTATTTATTTATTTATTTATTAAATTCTCAGATTACAAATACCTTTGAGCAGAAACTGCTCGTTTACAAAGTTTCCACATCAAAGGATGAGAGTCAACATACATATAGAGATAGTAAAAGAATGCACAATAAACAAACAAAACAACTAAAAGAAAAAATAAAGATACTCGGTTATAACATACTTTGAGATAATATTCATACAATGAGCAGCTTGAGTAGGCAGCTGGCTGTGGTAACAATAAAAGATAGAGGGCACCATAGGCACTTAGTATTGCAGGCGTGCGACCGGGAGAGAAAGTTGGTAGGCTAATGGGTCACTGTCCGATGGTGGAGGAAAATGTCTTGTACCAGTGGAGATACGAAGCAGGAAAGGAGTCACAAGGAAGGCCCTGTGCCAGAGGGAATGAGACTGGGAAAGGGCAGGCTGTGAGACATGAGTGAGCTGGGAGGTGTTTAGAGAGAGATCTCTGTTCAGAGAAGCAGTCACATTGAGTGGTAGAGGTGAGGTAAAGTTTGAGATTCCTTTTGAAGGGTCCAAGTGTAGTAAAGGAAAGTGCTTCTTTATTGAGGGAATTGAACCACTGAGCAGCTCTATAGATAAAGGACCACTGACCCATGGAGGTACGACATCTAGGAACCTGAAAGGTTAGAGATTGGGCACCACGTGTTTGTTGAGTGCCACCGTAGATAATAAGGAGTGAGCTAACATCAGGTGCATGAGACTGAGGAGAATCTTTTTGGTAAGTAAGCAGGTCTGGTATTGTATTCTGTTGAGTAGGGGTAGCCAGCTAGCCTGTGCATAGAGGTCACAGGTGTGAGTTTGTTGGGCCACACCCGTTAGTAGTCTACAGGCTTTGTTGAGAGAAACTGAGATCCTGTGGAGGGCACTTGTTGAGGCAGAGCCATAGATGGCAAGCCCATAGTCAATGATAGAGGTGACAGAGCTGTAGATGGCTAGTTTAAGGGCATCCACAGGCGTACAGTGCTTGTGTTTGTGTAGTAGTCCAATCCATATATTGGCAGTCTTGGCAACAGTGTCAATATGCCAAGTGTAGGAGAGGGTACTATCTTGGGTAATACCAAGGTACTTGAACTCCTTGACATGTTCGAGTGGGTTCCCAGCGCAGTTCTTGATGGTGAGGGACAGAGAGTTGTGCCTGCTTCGTCAGTTACAGAAGGACATGGCTTTAGTCTTGCTGTGGTTCAGGACAAGTTTATGAGAATTGAACCAGTCTTCAATGCGCTTGAAGTCGAGCTGCAGCTGGGATTCAAGGACTGTAATATCATGGTGGCTGGAAAACAGGACTGCATTATCTGCGTATAGTAATATTTTTTGGTGGCAGGCACTGGGGAGATTGTCGATGAAGAGGAAGAAGAGTAGAGGGCCCAGAATAGACCCTTGGGGGACTCTGGAGTGGACCGGTTTCTCATCCGAAGAGATCCCTGCAATCCTTACACTTTGGATCTGATTATCAAGGTAGCTGGTGAACCATGGAAGGGCATTGCTGGAGATCCCAATGGAGGACAGTTGCTTGAGCAGTAGGCGGTGGTTAACTGTGTCGAATGCCTTGGTAAGGTCTATAAATACTGCCCCTCCACAATTCCCTTTGTCAAGCGTGGCATGGATGAAGGTTGTAAATTCCAGTAGTGCAGTGGTGGTGCTGTGCCCTTTTCTGAAGCCATGCTGCTTGGGGCACTGTACATTGTACTTATCCAGGAATTCAACTAGTTGGTCTGACACTATTCGATCCAGTGCTTTAGGTAGTGGGGGGAGGAGTGAGATAGGTCTGTAATTGGTGTGGAGTGTCCTATCTCCGCTTTTGTGAACCAGTGTAACAGTGGCTTTCTTCCAGAGAGAGGGAAATGGCCCAATCTAAGTGAGAGATTGAAGATCTTTGTAAGTAGTTCTAAGATTTCATTGAGGACTTGTGCCAGCAGTTTCAGGTCAAGGGAGTCACCACTGTACCCTTGTTTGCCGATGGCCTTTTGAATGTATTTTCTAGCTACTTGTGGTGGGACCTCCTTAAAAAAAAAACTTTGGGGTTGTACATTCTAGTTGGGGGGTAACTTGGGAGGAGCTGGAGGGGAGGTCGTTGAAAAAATATGGTGGAAGGACACTGTCCAGGTTTGTAAATGTATTATTAAAAGTGCTGGTGATGGTACCTAGGTCGAATGTAGGAGTGCCATGAAGGTGAGCATAGTGGGTGGTGCTTTAGGATCCTTGCCTGTGAGTTCTTTCATGTTGTTCCAGAAATTTTTTCCCTGGCCCCAAGAGTTGGTCAGAGCCTCTTTGTAATAGCTGCATTTAGCATTCCGTATTTTTCAAGTGCAATAATTTCTGGCTGCTTTGTATAATTGTATGTTTACTTGCATCGGAGTTGCACGAGCACAATGCCAGAGGTGGTCTCTGTGCTTGAGTAGAGTTAAAAGGTCAGTAGTAACCTAGTGATTGGTCTGTCCTTTGACCTTCATCTTTTTCACTGGTGCATAGATGTCACTGGCTTCGTTGAAACGTTTGATAAATAGGTCCAGAGCTTTGTTGGTGTCACTGAGGGAGTCAAGCACTGCCCAGTTCAGCCTGGTTAGATGGGATTTTAACAGCTGGAGGTGCCCTTGTTTGATATCCCTGGCATAGATAAGCTTGGGAGGGGGCTTGTTATATTTGTTTGACCAGGAGCAGATGACAGGCGAGTGGTCACTTATTGTATCTGGGAGTACAGAAACACTTGAGATGCATTCAGGGCAGTTAGATAGAATCCAGTCTAGAAGCGTAAGGGAGCCTGTCCTATAGTTACACCTAGTGGGGGCATTGACCAGTTGGTGGTGATGCACCACAGCTGCATCCTTATAGGTAGCAGCCTCAGTGGAAACCAGTTAATGTTAAAATCACCCATGATTATGGTTTCAGAATTATGTTGCTGGACCCTTAGATATTCCATGATGCTATGGAAGCCAGCAGCCTGGTCTCTTGGGGGTAGGTAAACTGAGATGACAGTGAGTTCCTTGTTATGTGCACCAAGGCGGATTTTGATTGTGAGGACCTGAGAGGAGTTGCTCAGGCTAGGGGATGAGACGATGTCATTCATAAGGGTATCCTTAAGATAGATGGCGCAGCCTCTGCCCCATTTAGCAATCCTGTCTTGCCTGAAAATGCAGTAGCCAGGGATACAGACTGAGGTATCAGGGATTTTAGGGTTTAGCCATGTTTCCACAACTGAGAGGACATCAGGGTTGTGCTGTAGGATCCACGTTTGGAGGGAATCAAGTTTATTGAGGATGCTGCAGGCGTTGATGGATGCCATGGTGAGTGTCCCTGTCATTTCTTCTTGGTGCCACTGCTGGCTACCCAGGTGGTCCTGGGTTGGGGTGAACATTTCCTGACAGCAGGAGCAGCATAAGGAGAATTTGTAGGAGAAAAGATTACTGCATCTTGTAGATACCTGGTGGTTAAGTCATAAGCCAAAAGAAATTATCAACAGCTGAGGTCCAGAGTCACAGAATGTGTTAGGATTCCTGAAGGTGATGAACTGTGCCTGCACATATGCAGGATGTGAAATCCTTTTGTCTGCATGCTTCTTTGTCATTCAAAGAGGTTGTTGAAAAGCCCACATACAGATCATGGAGCAGGTCAGATGAAAATGTGGATTCAAGCAGGACCTAGAGTCACTGAGTTTGTCAGACTTAGTTGCTTGACTTATGTTTTGCTTGGGATAGCTTCCAAAAAGTTGACTTTTAAATGAAAAATGCAGATACCTGGTGATGATGTTTTGCAGAAATCCAGGTCAGGAGACTTTCACGGATGTAATGAGCAAGAGTTAAGCTCATGCGTAGAATAAATTCAATGGACACGTGTAACTTGGGCATTGTTTGGAATATTTTCACCAAATTTTCAACGTGGCCTCTTTGGGACCCCACCTTATGGACACTGGCACTGCCATTTCCTTACTCTGTCCTGAAAGGTGATTGTGTGCAGCAAATAAGGGTATCCTTAAGATAGATGGTGCAGCCATTAGGTGTGCCACAGGTGTAAAAACACATTTTGAAGAGGATGTGAAAATTGACAGCTGTACTGTTCATGAGGTGGTGTGAAAAAATGGGTATGTTAAAAATTTGGTAGCAATATGTTGACAATTGCCAAAGTTATGTGCATAGGAAAATTTAAATGATTGCACATAACTCGGTTGATTTTTGGTATTGTTTCAGTAATGCACATGGCTGCACTCACAAGCAACTCATTTGCTCAATGTGCCTTTCCTGGGGAGCATATCTTTTGCTGACAACTGGGTTCCCATTCCCCATGTTGGCACCCCCCGAAGCCTGAACATATCTTTTGTCGACAACAGTGTGACCAATCCAAGTGTTGGCATGCCTCCACCCCACTATTGTGGCACACTGGGAGCCAACCCCAGTGTTCCAAAGTAATTCTTTATATTTTCCATCACTGGGATGCCCATTCCCAGTGTTGGATGTGCCCCCACACACCCTTTTTTTCAGCCAAGCTCAGAGTGTCCAATCCCCGGGTTGGCATTGATTGCCCCTATCCACTAGTTTGGCACACTGGGAGCCCACACCAGTGTGCCAAATTTGTTTTCTCATACTATTTCACCTGTAAAATAGAAAACTCTCCCCGAGGTCTTTTGTTTTAAACCTAAAGAAAAAGAAAATGGTCCCTTGTCACCCTCGCTGCCCCCCATCCACCCATGTATCTGTGTATCCCACCTTTCTCTCCCCCTCACCCATACTTACCTCCAGAGGTCCAACACTGTGATATTCTGTGGACCGGGAACACATCTGCACTCTTCAAAAGCCAACCACAAACTGAAGAAAATCACGGTAATCCCTATAATGGCAATCAATGGGGGTTTCAACTTAGGTTGATATCTCAGCCATTTTTGGGAGTTTTAGTCCCAAATTTTCAAAATGAGCTTTTTGGGACCCCAACTCATGAACAGTGGCACTGCCATTTCATTATTCAATCCCAAAAGGTGATTCTGTGTGGGTCCAGCTGATGAAACAACAGTGATAGTGTTCATGAGGTGGGTTCCCAAAAAGCCAATGCTGAAAATTTAGTGAAAAAATATGGCAAAATGGCTGAGATATGAACATAAGCCCACTCCCAGTGATAAGTTGAAAACCACATTGACAGCTATTATACAGCACTTACCTTGAGTCTTCAGTTAGCAGTTCGGCTTTGAAGATTGCAGATGTGTCCCAATCCACAGAAAATGACAACTGATGCTCTTCAGTAGTAAGTATAGGGCAAATGTGTGTGTGACGTAGTGGGTTGCTCAGTGGGAGGGTTGGGATGGGTGAGGAGGGATAGGGAGAAGACGAGGGATTGTTTTCTTTTTAGCAGAATTTTAAAAAAAAAGATGACGGAGGACAGTTTCCTTTTTTTTTCTAATTGTTAAAATAAAGCAATACTTTGGGAAACTGGGTGTGGGCTCTGCAGTGTCCAACAGTAATGGAAGAGGGTTAGGACATAACTGTAGGGGTGCACTAGTGCCAACAGGGAGATTGGGCACCCTGCTGTCGGCAGAGCATAAAACAAAAGAAGACATCTGGGGACTGTTTTTTTTTTTCTTACAGGTTTACATAGAGTCATACTTCAGAACACTGGGGGTGGGTTCCCCAGTGTGCAACAGTACTGGAGGGTAGGACATAATTTGGGAAACTGGGCGAGGGCTCTGTAGTGTCCCACATTACTAGGGTTAGGTGGCTAAATTCTGACATAGGGATTGGGCACTCCAATGTCTGCAAAAGCATTTTATTAATTTAAACATGCCTCTGCCCCCTTGGTGGCAGGAATTTGATAATAGATACTTTTTCAGGCAAACACCAACAGGTGTTTACCAAAATGGGGGCTGAGGAATATAAGTCTGGTGTTACTTTTGTGGAAAAATGGCCAGAGTAGTTTTTGGCATTTAACAAGGGCCAATTGTGTTTTTTGTAATGAAGCAGTGTCACAAATTTGTGGCAGTTTTCATGAAAAGTGCCACAATTTGTGGCAGTTTTTCAAAAGTAGTGCCACAAATTTGCAGCACTACCAAGGGCCGAATACCAAAAACATATTTCCAGCCAGCATTTAAAAAAATAATGCCAGAATCGTGTTCCTTGGACCCCGATTAGGTAAACACAACTGTTAGTGTTTAACAAGGGACAGTATTTTTTAAATTACAGCATTTTTTTTTTCACCCTTGTTAACTGAAAACCTTTCTGTTATCATCCTTTGTGGGATTAGATTGCTTGGAGCCTGTAACAGTGTCCATTACATTTGGGATTATGCTGCTGGAAAGGCAGGCCACAGTACTGTTAAGCTTTCTGGTGGGCATCCTGCCCTGTTCCCTTACCCCAAGTGCAGTCACCTTCATGGTGACCACCATGTGCATGAGTTCTCCACCTTAATACCACTGCCGACAGTTTTGGGTACATGACAATTCATTCCCTTCAATACGCTCCCTACATAATCGCTCCCGACAACTCGCTCCTGTCAAACACGCCCCCTTTCTAACTTGCTCCTACTCAAACTCGCTCCCGCTGTGAATAGAGTAAGCTACAATTAACTAATCACCTTGCAACCTTTGGTTTTGTTAATTTAGTTTTATTTACTGCTTGACTTCATGGACATTGTCATTTGTCAGCAAGGAGCTTTTGAAACTGACAAAGTACATTACCTGCAGCACTTTATCTAAGTCTGCCCGTAATTGCTCAGTGTTTAAATTAACTAGTGGGTTTTTAGTTAATCACAAAATTGATCCATATCACAAAGTAGTAATAAAAGATCTGCCAATTCAAGAAATAATGCTACTCCAAACAAAATGGCACAGAACAAGGTAACCATCTTTTGACCTTGAAAAGACACAGTACAGTCCCAGGAAGAGATGAAACATCTGGGGACAAGACAAACAACAAGAGGAGGAAAGACAAGATGTGGATGTAGAAGGGGACGGTATGCCATTGTGACAGCAATGCTGTAACAGAGAGAGAATTAGAGCAACACAGTCATGGAGTCTGCACTTGCAGCGAGCTAATTCTGCTGACAACAGGTGTATTAGGTTGACTGGTGTGTCGATGACAGGTGTATTACATTGGCTGGGGGTCATGAGGGTTGACAAGTGGGTTGTGTTAAGGAGATGAGGTGTTTAAGAGGATTGAGCTATGGAAGTGTTCTGTTGTTATGGAGTCTGGGAGCATAGTGTTGACCGCGTTCTTTTGAAATCAGAAATTGTTTAACTTCATATGCTGCTTTCGTAGAATTTGTTCAATTTAACACACTGCTGAAATTTCACACAGGGAGCGTATTGTAGGGAGTGGGTAATTAAAGGTGTGAAACGACTCAGGGATGTATTGTCGGGAGCGAGATATCAGGGAGCGTATTGTTGGGAGCGTAGTGTCGTGCTCCCACGGTTTTGGGCCATTTTCTTCAGTTGCCTTGGCAATCTGGGACTCTAGCCTGGTTACCTAACAGGTAACCCATTTTAGGCGCATCCACTCCATCCTTCTAATCTATGCTTATCTATCAGGGTATGGTGTTTCTCCACGCAACTCTGGGTTCTCTCGGTGCACGTTTCAGTTACTCTGAATCCTGACCACTGCCTTTCTGCAAACAGGCATGTGCACAGTCCTACAGACTGATGCTGGATGCATTTAAATGAATATTACTGCTGTTTTTGCTCTGCTCAGGCAGCATTGAATTAAATCCAGGACCCCCAATTTCTGCCCCCCAGGATCTGGCAAACTCCAAAGGACTCAGCATCCTTCATATAATTTCATACAGTCTCTTAAAAAAACTTGATGCTATCCAGACCTGGATTACTCATTCCAAGCCAGATGTTCTGGTGGTTATGGAGTCCTGGATCAAACTATCCACACTGGACAGTGAAGTGACTGTCCTGTCCTACTATATTTTCCATACAGATAGGCTGGCCAGAGGAGGTTGGATTGTCATCTACATACTGGATGCATTTACTGTCTTGGTCCATGACTCCACATCTGTCACAAAGGAGCCTATCCATCAAGGTACAACTTTCATCTTCCTCATCTCTATACATCATAGGATGTCATAGGCCTCTCTCTCCACAGGTCTACAACTTCTGAGCCACCTATCTAACTTTCTGAGTACAATACATTCTGAAGTTATTATTCTGGGGGACCTCAACCTAGACTGGCTCTTTGACTGCTCCAAATCTTTAAAGAATCTATGTGATACCAATGGGCTTGTTCAAATCATCACAGAAATAACCCGGCCAAACAAAAAAAAAATCCCAACAAAAGCTCCTTGTTAGACATTATACTTGTAAACAAACCTCACTTATTTTCACACTCAGGCGTCTTCTTCTTGGACTTCAGTGACCATTGCTTCATCACTTGTATAAGGTCTGCACCCAAACCTACCTCTACATCTAGGTATGTCCTTTAAAGATGCCTATGTAATTTTGATCCTCCTGCCTTCCTCTCGGACTTGCAAAACTCCTTGATCTGGCAGGACTTCTATCTGGCCAAGTTGGTTGGAGGAGGCATATGAGAGTTTCTATAGCATTGTCCTTGGGGAACTGGACAAGCATGCCCCCTCATCAAAATCCTCACCAAGATGAAATTGTTTCCCTGGTTTATGGCTGAACAAAGGTCTACACTGCATGGGGAGAAACTCCAGAAAAAGGCACGAAAAACAAAGTTGTCTTCTGATTGGTCAGCCTTCAGGACAGCCAGGAACTTCTGCATGAAGCTTATTAGAACAGAAAAGACCAATTATTACCTTACTAAGATGAAATCCATCACCATGTGCCCTGCCAAATTCTGGAATACCCTAAAAGATATTGTAGGGCATGTGTCTTCTAGTTCCTTCCCCACTAAAATCTCACATAATGGGTACACCACTACTGACAAAGTTGTGATCCTATACCTCACAAACAACCACTTTGCCACTGCAGGAATGGCCTTCAATTCATCACCAGCCAACAACCTCAGAAACCAGCTCCTAGCCCAGGCCCCAACCAACTTTGCCCCTACTTCTTGCTCTCCAACCATGGGCTTCTCCTTTCAGCCTGTTACACCTAAAGAAGTGGAGGACCTGATCCTACAGCTGGATACCAGAAAAAGCACAGGAGCAGATCTCATTGGTCTGTATTTCTTAAAGCTTAGTTATCATGTCTTGGCAGTACCTATTATGCACCTCTTTAATTTGTCCTTTGGACTGGGTGAACTACAGATAATCTGGAAGATTGCTCAGGTCATACCTCTTTTCAAATCAGGAGACCCAAATGACCTCGACAATTATATGTCTATTTCCCTACTTTCCATCCTTTCAAAGCTATTAGAGAAAACAGTCAATATTCAACTCCAGAATTACCTTTTGCTCTTCTAACCTGCTGAACCCTGTACAATCAGGCTTCAGGCCTTGCCATAGTACAATCACAGCACTTGAAAAAGTATCAAATGACTGGCAGACAGCCCTTGATGCAAAAACTATGTGTGTGCAGTCTTTCTTGATTAAATTAAGGTGTTCAAAACCATGGACCATAATCTGCTTCTGGGTACCCTTAGTAACATTGAATTGAACACCTTATCCTTGAAATGGTTCTCGTGTTACCTCTCCAATCATATGCAGCAAGTCAAAGCAGTGGGGAATCTTTCTCCACTGAAACAGATCACCAGAGGAGTGCCTCAGTGCTCCATTTTGGGACCGATGCTATTCACACTGTACATTAATACTATTGACTCTGGAATTACATCATCCAACATCCATTTATATGCAGATGACATGGTGCTCTACACCAATAGGCCCACCCCTGACAGTGCCTGCATGGACCTTCAATCAGACTTTAATTTATTACAACAAAACCTGCTTAACAAAAAATTACTCATCAATGCAAAAAAAAAAAAAGGCCACACTCCTGACACCTTATAATCTTGCCTCAAACATTTCCATGCCTAGTCCTGTGCCACTAATTAACACGTTACTTGGTGAATCATTAGATTATGTAGCCAAATTCAAATATTTAGGAGTATGGATTGATAATAGACTTTCTTTTTATTTATTTTTATTTATTCATTATACATATCAGAATTACAACCCTTTGAGTCAAGGACTCGTTTCCAAAGGTTCCATGTCAGTTCCAGTGGATTCAACACATTGAAAGCAACACAAATGCAATATGATAGACTGGAGTTTACAGAAGTTTTCTGTTACATACCAAACAGCGAATAGCAAACAGTATTCATATATTTACAGGGGTCAGAACAAACAACATAGAATCCTAAGCCATCCAGAACATGTAGAGGATCTTTCAAAAAACCTTAAACACTTAGTCTATTTTGCAGAATCAAGCATCTGCTTACCCAAGAGGGTAGAATGAGGCTGGTACAAACCACCTTCCTGGCACTCCTAGACCATGCTGACTTCCTGTATGGTCAAGTTCCAGGGTCAGCTCTAGCAAAGCTTTATATTCTGTACCACAGAGCCCTACGGTTCATCTCTGGTGCAGCCTACTCCATGCATCATTGTGCACATTATTTGCTAATGGGTTGGTCATCCCTATTGTCCAGGAGACAATGGACTGCTACCCTGTGGACCTACAAAGCAAGTACCAAGAAGCTACCACACTATATCTCTGATTGTTTGCCCCTCAGTAACTTAGGTAACTATTCCCTGAGAAGCTGTTCCTAAATTTCACTACTTGTACCAAATGTTAAATCCCATTTTGGTAGAGCTTCCATTAGTTATGTGCTACCTCAATTATGGAATGAGCTGCAAAAAAACTTAAAACTGGCTTGCCCTATTAGTCTAGCTGAATTCAAAACACTTTATGCAAGATCCTTCATGGAGCCCTGAAAGTGTTTCTCCTGACATGCTTCATTATGCCTGCACTCACCTTGCATCCTGCAGTAGTTCCTCTGATGTTCCTTCCCTCCTTCTACCTGCATCCCTTCTCCTCCCTTCCACTATGCTCTCCTATCCTTTTGCCCCTTATCCCCCCTTCCCTATGCCTTTCCTTATTATTTGTTTTTCAGTTATCCATCATTGCTGGTTTTATCCTCAATGCATTTACAGTGCATATTCTGTATACTCCTCCGTTCCTTATGGTTCTCCTCTCCTTTTGCCCCATATTCCCCCCTCCTCCTCTTCCTATGCCTCCCCATATTCTTAAGTTATCCATCCCTGCAATTTTCATTCTTAGTGCCTATATAGTGCATGCTCTGTAAATTGTCATTACAAACGTGTTTTATTGTATATATTTCTGTAAGCTGGTGTCTTTTGAGATTCTACTATCACCATTGTATGATTAACTAACCTTGTTGTTCTGTTTTACTGCTCTAATGTCATTTTGTTACTGTTATACTGCTGTACTTATTTTGTGTTGTTGTATCTACTGTATCTAGTCCAAAAGTGTTGGCATAGTATCTGTCTTGTTCAAAACTGTTAGCATCCAACTATTTCATTACTCCCGTACAGTCTGCTCAAATTATTTGAATGTAATCTACTATAAATATAAACTATCCTCTTGTTCCCCTACCCCCCAGGTCACACTGGGAGATGAGCAACTTGTTGCTCAGAGTGCCTTCCTGGTGAAACATTTCAGTAAATAAATAAGTACTGATTAGTGTAGTCACAGGCCCACCTTATAAATGAGCTTGCTCAAAGGTGTTTCACCTGTTGAAATAAAGATTGATTAATTGACTTAAAACAAGATGGTGGCAGCACAACACTACAGAACCCATTTTCGAAAGACAAAAATGATTTTGGGAAAGCCAAAACTGCTTTTGCACCAAACATCTAATTTTTGCCATAGGCTATAATGGGAAACTTTAAACTTTAATAACTTTTGAATGGATTAATATTTTTTCACCATACCTTAAAAAGGTACATTGGTAACCCAGACCACATATACTCTAACAGTTTCAGACCAGACCCCCAAACTATTTTGGACTTACGGATGAGCAAAGAATTTACACCTAAATTGTAAATATCACATTTTTTTGACACTGTGTATCTCCACAACTGCTCATCTGAACAGAACAAAACTTGCTTGATCCAGAGATCTATGGTATGAAATGATGTATGCAAAATTTCAGGCAAATTGGTATAATGGTTGCAAAGTTATTAAAGTACAACATTGTGGGTTTAACATAGAAGTAGCAGGTCAGCCCTAACTATAGTGGCACTACCGTGCCACTATAATATGAAATAACTCTGTTAATGCATCATTTAGGGCTAAGACTACAGCCTCAAAAGTAGGGAAATGTGAATCTAGAGTTGCAGTCTTCACTGGGGTTGTCAACCCTAAAGCTCATCCCATTCTATTCACTCCAGAAACATACAAAGCTAATGGGGTGAGCTTTAGGACAACCCAAATGAAGACTGCACCCCTAAAGCCACATTTCCATACTTTTGTGGCTATAGTCTTAACCCTAAATGTTGCATTAATAGAGCTTTTAACACAGAATTTCCTTACTTTTGAGATTGTATAAATGTATCCTTATTTGCTAAGGACTTTTAATTGCCACTGTCTCACTGTACTCCCTCCTGTCCTGCAGCACAAACCCAAAGGAAATACATAAAATAGAAATAAATTTTATACTGTCTCCACATGGGGAGAAGGAAAAAAAAATGTTTCATTCATCTTTTAGCCAGGAAGGGAAACCGCTTGTTATATTCCCCCCGGTGCTTTTCATCTTGGTGTACTTTGTATTGTCACTTACCAGCCAAAGAAAACAATGGCTTTTCTCCTGTGGCTCTCATTTACTTTCTGCACTCCCCAAAGCAGTCCCACAAGCATGCCACAACCTCTTGGTTCAAATGCCAGCTTGGTTTTGGGCTTCAAGCCAAAAAGGAGACTGAATAGCCAGCAGTATACTTTTAAGCTCCAAAGCACAGTGACTGCCTGCCATGCAGATCATTTGCTTTAATCTGTTCCACTTTCAGGACTGCACTTCAGCATTGTGAGATGACTGGTTGTTTTAGGCAGTACATGTCCAAAGGAAATAGATAAATTATAAATCAACTTTGACTTTATCCATGAGAGGAGAAGGGCACAGTTTCAGTGTCACTTAGCAACTGAAGAAAAATACAGCTTTTCTCATTGTTTTCCAGCCCTTTCTCATGAAAAAGGCAGAAGTGAGTCACAAAAAAGAATACAAAGTGGAAGCGATACACAAGAAAGGATGTAAAATGTAAGAGAAAACACATTTGGGGGCCATTTTTTCAACCATTAAGTTCAGATTCCCCCTAACAGGGTCCTGATGAGCCAGATTTATGAGTTGCTTTCTCTGTAGAATATCTCTTTTGTGACTTTTGACTTTTTTTTAGTTAAAAAAGGAAACAAGTTGGCGGGAAAAGAAAAGGGATTTTTTTCCCTTGTGAAAAAGGATGATGTCAATACGAGAAAACATTCCCTTTACATTTCATACAGTTATCTTGTAGTGCTTACTGAGCATGTCCATAACCAAATTATTTAAAATTTCAAAATGTAATCCTTATTCTACTAATCATTAGAAACTGGTGTGGTGTCGGCAGACTGGAAGAGGTTGAATGTTGTCCCATTCCATAATTGTGAGAGCAGGGAGGAGGCTGGTAACCATAGGCCTGTCAGCCTAACCTCAGTGGTGGGGAAGTTTGTGACATACATTAAATTCACTGGGCAGTAGGATTCTAGACAGCATGGTTCATGGCAGCAGGTCTTGCCAAACAAACCTAATAGAGTTTTTCAACTGGGTGATGGGGAGATAGATCAAGTAGAGGTGGTAGATGTGGCTTACCTGGATTTTAGTAAAGCCTCCAATACCATCGCTCAGAAAAGGCTAATAAACAAATTGAGCAGTCTGGAACTCCTATCAGGAGTGTTAAACTTGGTTAGAAACTGGTTGAGCAGTAGGACACAAAGCGTGGTAGTGAACAGAGTTCAGTCTGCAGAGAGGGAGGTGACCAGTGGGGTGCCTTAAAGATCAGTGCTAGGCCCAGTCATCTTTAATGTCTTCATAAGCAACATTGTGGAGGAGCTGGAGGCTGAGGTGTGCCTCTTTGCAGATGACACAAAAATCTGCAATAAGGTGGGGGGTGGAAAAATGAGAAGGGACCTGGGCAAACTGAAAGAATGGTAAATTCATGGCAGCTGGGATTCAATGCAAAAATGTGAAAAATTATGCATGTGGGACACAGAAACCCGAGGGAGAAGTACCCAATTGGGGGAAATGAACTGTCAATCACCAAACAGGAGAGGGAGCTAGTTGTGATTACACCTCTGGACTTAAAGGTGGCCAGACAGTGTGAAAAGGCAGTAAGAAGGGCCAGTGGGATGTTGGGATGCATTGGAACAGGCATCACCAGCAAAAAAAGGGAAGTGATCATACCACTGTACAGATCATTGGTGAGAAACTATCTGGAGTACATGGTCCAGTTTTGGAGGCCTCATCTAAGGAAAGACGTAGACAGCATGGAGGCAGTTTAGAGAAGGGGTACCAAAATGATACAAGGGCTACACCAGAAGTCATATGAGGATGGGCTGAGAGACCTTAAAATGTATTCTCTGGAAATTAGGAGACAGTGGGTGGACATGATAGAGATGTTCAAATATCTGAAAGGTATAAATAAGGTACCGCGGTATAGCATCTTTCAGAAAAGAGGATGGACTAAAATGAGGGAACATGACTTAAAGTTGGACAGAAGTAAAGTCAGGGGCAATGTGAGGAAGTACTTATTTAAAGAAAGGGTAGTGGATGCATATAATAGCCTCCACACAGAGGTGGCAGGGGTAAAAATGGTGGAGGAATTAAAAAAAGTGCATGGGGAAGATACATGGGAATACCAGAAAAAGGGAAGGATGGGAAAGCTTCAGATCAACTGCAGTCTACAGTGTAAGTAAAGGTAAGAAAAATGGGCAGACTAGATGGGACAGGTGGTCCTTATCTACCAACAAATTCTATGTATCTATGTAGTGTATGTAAACAAGTTTGGAATTGACTAACAATTGTTCACCAAACAAGCCAAAGGTACTTCTGTGGGCCAGACCCTTTCTACACTTACATTTCAGACTCCAATTTGAAACTGTTTTGGCAGTTGCCAAGTTCAAAGAAAATATCAGCAAAATCTATGACCCAGAAATATAATTTTTACACTACACAGAACTAAGAGTCCACACATCAAACCTAAACAAAACTTGTCACATCCACAGAACTATTACATGAGATCATGCATGCAAAATCTCATGCAAATTTGTTGAACGGTTGCAAAGTTATTAAGGTGCAAAAATTGTGTTGTTAAAGGGACACTGTCAACCTGTTTTCCATCATAATATTTCTAGCTAAAAAACTACATTTTATGATTGCTTACCTTCTCTAAAATTCATTGATGTTGCAGTTTGTTTTGTCTGACTCCTTATTTAGTAGAACTGAAATGCATGCTAATGTATATTTATAAACAACCTTGTTTTGTTCACAATCCTGGATCTATTCTTACTGCATACTTTCTGAGCATAAGAAACATACCCAAACAGTGCAGTCACTCATGAGACAGTAACCTCCTAAAGTCCCACATCATCAAGAGGGGTTACACTGTGTTGTGGGTGTTCCCAAGTCCAGGAAGGATGCAGGTGGAGCTGATCAAGGAATGGAAACAAACGTGTGTGTGTGTGTGTGGTAACACCAGTATGGTGGGCAGTCTGTATTTCAATTTTTTTAAAGAAAAACATGTCAGAATCAAACAACCAGCTACATCAGCAATCTTTACAGAATGTTGGCAATCATAAAATGTATTTTTTAAACTAGGGACACTTTGAGACATAAGGGGGTTGACAGTGTCCCTTTAAGCTGCCTTCTCAACCACATGACAAATTGGCTAATAAGCTCTCATTGCTTGAGTTTTCTAAATGTTTGGTCAAATGGATTAATTCTTGGCTCTTAAATAGGACCCAGACAGTCAAAATCAATGTAGTTTTGTCCAAGGAGGGGTCAGTCACCAATAGAGTGCCCCAGAGATCAGTACTGGGTACAATGTTATTCAATATTTTCATAAGTGACATGCAGATTAACTCAGAGAACATGTTAACTAGATTTGCAAATGGCATAAAATTGGGTGGAAGGGTAAACAGTCTTGAACATGCAGCGGCCCTAACCTTGTATCTAAAATCCATTGAACTTTGGGCAGAAACAAATTTAATGCAGTTCAATGTTGACAAATGTGCAGTTCTGTGCTTTGGAAGAAATACCACCCAACAAAATTATCATCTCAATAATGCTTCCCTAAAGAAATCAGAAAGAGAAAGAGACCTGGGAATTCTGGTAAATAAACTTTCTTCATCAGATCATTGTGCAACTGTTACCCACATGGCTAATGGATTACTCAAGAGAATTAAGTACACCTTTGTTACTAGAACAGGACAATGTATAATACCAGTTTATCAGGCCTATGTAAGACCATATATGGATTATGAATCACCTGTTTGGAATCCATACTTAAAAAGTGACATCTCAAGCCTGGAAAAAGTACAAAGGCATGCAACCAAAATGGTCCCTCATTCTAAATCCCTTGATTATTCACAGAGACTCCAGGAGACAGAACTTCATCTGTTACATCAATAAAGAACTAGGGGAGACATTCTATATTTGTATAAAATACTGAAATCCCCTAAACACACGTCCCAACATGGACTTATGTTTACTAATAGACAAATAGTACCAAGGCGTCATAACAGGGAAATTATAATCATGAAAGCAAGAATAAACAAAAGGGATAATTACTTTACAATAAGATCTGCAAAACTTTGGAACTCCATCCGCCAAGAATTAGTAGATTCTGATGATATAAAAAAGTTTAAAAATGGACTCGATATATGCCTTGAGGAGAATAAATCCCTTTGTGATGAGCTTGGCCTTCTGCAACTAGTTAGTGAATCTACAAGGACCAACGCCATTAACATAGACAAAAGCTCCCTCCTAGACATCATCTTATCCTCTCATCCCCATAAAATCTCATACACAGCAGTCTTCCATAATGAATTGAGTGACCATGGGTCATAGTTTGCATAGGAGCTCAAACTAATGCCCGCCAGCTGCCCACATTTATAACTAAACGCTTCTATTGAAAATTAAATACAGCTAATTTCCTTTCAGACCTAGGTGAGATCAGATGGCAGGATCTGCACCTTGCCAAAATTGTTGATGAAGCTGTCTCTGTCCTCAATGTTAGCCTTGCCATACTGATACATAAACATGCCCACCCAATCAAAGTCAGGGTTCATAAAAACTCTCAACCCTGGTTCACCCCAGGATTCAAGGCAGCCCTTACTAATCGGGACAAGGTCTGGGCCCAAGCTAGGCAATCCAAGAGCCCTGCCGGTTGGCAGGCCTTTAGAGCTGCTAGGAAAGCCTATGTAAAAAATGTTTGCACTGCCAAAGCTCACGTCTACATCTCTTCCCTTGAATGGGCAAAAGGGGGTTCCCGCAAAATTTGGAGGACACTCAAATCCATTGAAGGGCAGCCCACTGCCCCCCCCCACTCCTACTAAGATATGTGCGAAAGGCAGGATCGTGGAAAATAGTTCTCAAATTCTAGAAGAACTCAATTCCCATTTTGTTACAGCTGGACTATTGTTCAACTCCTCACCCTATGCCAGCCACACTAAGAGTCTGCCTAGATCTACCCCATCTGCCCATACCTCATCCTGCCCCTTCCAATTGTGCTTGTGTAACTATAAAGAAGTTGAAGACTCACTTCTTAAACTTGAGATCTGTAAAAGTGTAGGGGATGATGGTCTGGAACCTTTCTTTTTAAGATTAGGCTATGCTCACCTCACAGCCCCGATTCTTCATATTTTCAACCTCTCAATTACTTCTGCTTTAGTTCCAACCTGTTGGAAATCTGCCCACATCCTTCCCCTTTTTAAAACAGGGGACCCATGCGATCTCAACAATTACAGACCCATGTCCATCTTGCCCATCCACTCTAAAATCTTCAAAAAATTGGTCTATAACCAATTAAAACTCCACATTGAAACCTTTTCACTCCTCAATCCAGCCCAATCTGGTTTCCGGGAAAATCACAGCACTATCACAACTTCGGGAAATATAAAAAATGATTGGATCTCTGCTGGCAATGCTAAGCTGGTTACTGGTGCTGTTTTCTTGTACCTTAGCAAAGCATTTGATACTGTTGATCACAACATTCTAATCTCTTGCTTGTCCAACTTAGGTGTTACTCCATCCACCTCTGAGTGGTTCGCTAGTTACCTATCAGGAGAACACAGAAAGTAAAAGACGATGGCCTTTTCTCCACCCTAGAGGAGTCCCCCAAGGCTCCATTCTAGGCCAAAATCCTGTTCTCCCTGTAAATAAATGATCTTGACTCCCATATAATGAGCTCCAACCTACACTTCTTTGCAGACGATACTGTTCTATATACTTCTGGATCTATGGTATCTCAGGTCAGGGATGTCCTACAAGCTGATTTTGCTCAGCTCAAAAAAAAGTCTGATAAAAGCCAAGCTGCTCCTTAATGCTAAGAAAACAAAGGCTATGATTTTCGCTCGCTGTCCATCCCCCCCGCCGTCCCACCAAATTATTTTATTATTACTGCTCAAGGTAAATCTTTGGAAGTCATTCCCAAATTTAAATACTTGGGTATCATGCTAGATAATAAGCTTTCATTTAATGATCATATTGATGAACTATCCAGGAGGCTCAAAGCAAGATTAAGATTGTTTTTTAGAAATAGGTCTCTATTCCTCCTTGAGACACGAACAAGGCTCGTACAGGTCACATTCCTTCCCATACTCGATTACAGTGATTTAATTTACAATACAGCTTCAATTTCAAACCTAAGTAAGCTTGACATCCTTTATCACCGTGCATTATGACTCATTACCAACTGCCCCTACCGTACTCATCACTGTGATTTATATGTGGCTGTTGGTTGGACATCCCTCACTACTAGGCGCCTGCTCCACACAGGTATTTGGACCCTTAAGTTGCTCTTACAGAAACTACCATGTTACCTAGCATCGTTAATCTGCATCTCCCACAGTGCATATTCCCTTAGGAAAACTGACTTTGTCCTGCTCGATGTGCCTAGGACTCGTACCTCCATTGGTAAACATGCTAGTTCGTATGCCCTCCCTTCTATGTGGAACCAACTCCAATCTTTACTAAAACTAACCACCATTGTCTCTGTCAACTTCTTCAGAGTGCTAATCACATCTAAAATAAAAGATATTTGTAACTGCCACTACGCAACCTTTTATCCCTATGTGTGCTTCTTATCTATTGCATCTATTGGCCCTGTCATACTGAGACCCTTATCCCCCTACCTACTTTACACTTTGCTAATCTTACCCTCCCCCCTTACTCACACCACTACTATTGTCTCCTGCTACTAGTGATTCTCCACTCTTTGCTTATCTATTGCATCTTACAGTGACAAAGTGTGTAACCTCATCTGATGTTGTTTGCCCTGAATAAGCATATATATATCTGTAACCTTGTACTTAGCTATGAATTACCTTTTTATAGCACTGTGTGCACTCTGTATAATTGGTTATCAAAGTATTGTATTGTATAGTGTGCCATTGTATGTGTATTACCTTCAGGACCTCCATGTGAATGAGCTTGCTCAATGGAGTCTTCCTGCAATAAACTTGAACTTGAACTGAGTCTTGAATATGCCATCAATGAAATTACCCACAAGGTGGGGACAATCCCAATGGGCTTTGCCTACTTTTGTCCGAATCAACCTAGTAAACCTAGTAATTCCCAAATATCTCAGTAACCATACAAGGTAGAAATAAAATTCAAATTTCATGGTATTCATGACTTTTCAACCTACTTCTGCACTTAGTGCCCCTATAGGGGGACTAAGAATTTTAGTGATGAAAAATTTGTATCTCAAACCGTTTTCAAGATACAGGCACCGAAAGGCATCACGGGCACTGCAATATTATCCTATGGGAAAATTTCAGAATTTTGGTAAGCTGTAACTGTGGGCCTGTTCAATGTTTTCATTCCAGATCACCAAAAGGCACATCTGTGGGACTAGGGCTTGACACCCTGAAAATTTCAAGCCAATAGCACAATCCACCTTGCCACAATGAAGTGACAAAGGAAACAAAATATAGCAAAATGTGTTCTTGCAGTGTTACTGTGATTACTTTAATGTTATCGTGACACTCCTATCTCTATAATGGGAATGTAATCGTGCTCACAAAAATGTTGCCGCGACTACTATTGTTCCTGAGCTTGAATGTTCGCGCGGCAACAAAAAATGTTGTCGCAATCAAAATACAGCAAAAACTTGAAAAACATATTTGCAGACAAGAAAGAGACAAACTAAAGCCAGGGTCATGTTCCTCAGGGTAAGATTAGGTAAACACAACTCTTGGTGTTTACCAAATTCCATTATTTTTTTGAATTACAGCATTTTTCTCTATTGTTAACTGAAAAACTAAATGGAGGCAAATTTCAGGAAGCTTAACAACAAAAATGTGATCGTGAAAGTTTCTGCAGTGCACATATAAATTTTCCCATAGGCTACAATGGGACATGAAAACATTAAATAATTTTTGAATGGAGCAATATATTTTCACAAAAACTTCAAAATGCAAAATTTCAACCCAGGCCACATGTAGACCAACACATTTGAAGCCAATGAAATGCATTCTTCAGTCAATTGTGGCTTACTAAAGAATTTGCAACAAACGTGATTTTTTCACTTTTTGAGCGCACTGCATTTCAGCAACCGTACATTCAACTGGAACAAAACTTTCCACATCCAGAGATCTATGATAGGCAGTTCTACATTTCAAATTTAGGCAAATAGAACAAAACATTTGCAAAGTTATTAAAGTTCAAACTTTGAGGTTTAACATAGAAGTGGCCATGCAACCCTAACTATAGTGGCACTACCATGCCACTATATCTATCTAGCTATCTATCTATACATACATATATATATATATATATATATATATATATATATATATATATATATATATATATATATATATATATATATATATATATATATATATATGAATGACACATGATGGGCATGAGTGTGATATGGCAAATATTTTCACTCCTCTAGAGTGACCTCTTAATACTCATGAGTGGTGAAGCTACTAGTAAGGTTTCAGAGGTCACTGTACAGGACTGAACATATTTCCTATATCACATGAGTGCACATCATGTATCCTATTTATACAATGGGGGCCTCATTGTTGTAAAATGTACAATTTGCATGGCTTAGCGTGGCTTTGTGTGGGTTTAGTGTAGGTTTGGGGGGTGTAATAAACAGCTGGTTGCCCTCTGGCCAGGGCTGCTACAGCTCCTAGCGGTTGGCAGGCTCCTCTCCAGCCGCCGACTGAGACCAGGACCCCTGACAAAATCAGGCATAAACTGCTTGCCCTCTGACCAGGGCTGCTACAGCTCTCAGTGGTCAGCAGGCATCTCTCCAGTTACCAACCAAGACCAGGACCTCGGACAAAATCAGGCTCAAGCTGCTTGCCCTCTGACCAGGGCTGCTACAGCTCCCAGCAGCTGTCAGGCTCCTCTACAGCTGTCGACCAAGACCAGGACCCCAGACAAAATCAGGCTCAAGGTACGGTGAAAGCGCACTCTATCGGATTGCAGGTGCCACCTGGCAGTCACAACTGATTTGCTTCCCTATCTCTTTCTGCTGACAGGGCTCTGACTGTGAAATTACATTGATTTTTACTGTTTAAACTGAAACCTGCCTGTGTAAATTAAGGAAAAAAAATATAAATCTGTGTTCGAAGTTAATGTGCTAAGTGTTTGCAGCTCCTTTCTGAATCAGTGAAACCCAACGCACCCCCCTCCTCCACTGAGCCAGCTTTCTTTGGTGAACAATTTCTTCAGGGCTATTGTTCTACTAAATCTCCCCAAACCCCACTCCTCTAACTGTCTTCTAAATTTTTGGCCCCCTCACCTTCCCCACCCCTTCACTGATTAAATACACTCTCTGTCCACCCTGTTCCTCTACCCCACCCCCCACCAGCCTCCTACAGCCTTCCATTGGCTCCCCAGTACTCTAGAATTCCCATTCTCTCTGTTTAACCTCCTAGGCCTATTGGCCATTCCCCATCCTAGGGGCCAACCAACACTTTCGTCTCCTTGCAATTACCTCCTTGTCTAAGAAGCTGCTACAAAATCCCAGCACCATATCCACCATGGCTAGCATTTTACCTCTACTCAGTTGTCTGCTTTCCTGCCTCCCACCCCTCCTCTCCACCATGCTGCCTACCTTTCCCATGCCCCCCTCCTCCTACTTGGCTCATATTGTAACTCCTCCTTGCCCATCCAACCCTGTGCTCTCTCTCCTACCCACTCCTACCTGGGCACACTCCACTATACATTCCCCCCCTTTCCTAATCAGGCCCTCCCCCTCCCAGACTCTCCTGCACCTACTTGTTCCTCACCCCACCCCTGTTACCCACACAAATGTCCATCCTTGCCCTACTCACAGTGGGGCTCTTCCGTTCCAAGCTACCTCCATATACTAGATCAACACCTATTCTTCACCCCCTCCTTCTCGTATCAAGAGACATACATCCAAATCCGGGACCCTGAACCACCACATCCTCACCAACATCAGCTGGCACCCCCACCCCACATCCCATCCCCTCCCAACTGCCAGGTTACCCCCTCCACAAAGGCCTCCATCTCCTTCACCTAAATATTCATAGCCTACCACTTAAAATTAACCAGCTACAAGTCCTTGCTGCCCTACATGCCCCTGATGTCCCCATCCTCTCTGAAACTTGACTTAACAAAAACATTCCCAACTCCTTAATCACAATCCCTGGTTACACGATGTCCCACCATGACAGGGCCATGAAAGGTGGTTGCGTAGCCATCTTCATAAGTTTGGACATACACTATGAAATAATTTCATCTAAAACTGAACCTAAAGAGTACAAACTCTTGCTGCTCCAGCTCACACTACCTTTCTCGCTGTCCATATTCGTTGTTGGAATCTACTGCTGACCAGGCACTCCTGCCACAACTGTTACTGACCTTCTTACTCAAATCAATTCACGAGCACCCACCAGGGAATTATATTCTATGAATGACCTTAACCTAAACTGGTTAGCCCTGGCCCTCAACAAAACCCAGACAGATGTCGCTGCCCCTTAATTTAACCCAACTCATCACTGAGCCCACCACCTTAAACCTTAAATCAGGTAACCACTCCCTTATCGACTGGGCTCTGACCTACCATCCTCACAGAGTCATCCAAACAGGCCTACTCCCTGACTCTATGAGTGATCACCCTGTCATCTACCTTGTTCTCAAAATCCACTGTCTCAAATCCCCCCTACGTCCTTAGTCCAACGGTCATTCAAATCCCTAAACCTCACTCCCCTCCTAAATGACCTTGTCCTAGCTAACTGGCTCCCCTCCCCCTCCAACCTGATAGATGAAACCCTACTTCACTGCAAAAACACATTCCTTAAGATATGGGATTCCCACACCCCACTACGATGTACTAGGGTACATGGTACCCACCTACCTTGGATCTCCCAACAGTTGACAGTTTCTATGAATGCCCGTGACTCAGCATGGTGAGCCTTCAAAGCCTCAGCCCTACCTCAGGACCTCTCCCACTACAGGTATCTGCGCAACATGTGCACTAGAGCAACTTGGCTAGCTAAAGCAGAGTATTTTAGATCCTCCCTCCAATCTAACCTTTATAGCCCTTCCAAATTCTGGAAGGTCATACACTCCCTCTTCTCACCCCCAGCGGCCAAGCCCTCACCTCTCCTTAGTGTAGACAACTCCACACTCTTGGATCCTATCTCAGTCGCTGCTGAGTTTAACTGATATTTCTCCACCTGCGCTTCCTCGTTCCTTTCCTCCTTACCACCCTCCCCATGTCACCATCTCCACCACCTACAGTGCAAAAACTACCTCAAAATACAGGTATTTTCTCCTTCAGGGAAATCTCTCTGGATGAAGCTGTAGAAGCCCTGCTAACATTAAGCCCCTCAAATGGGAATTCCCTGGATAGACTAGACCGTAAACTTCTGTTCCTCTCTGCCTCTGCCATAGCCACCCCTATTGCCTACATAGAAACATAGAAACATAGAATTTGATGGCAGATAAGGACCGCTTGGCCCACCTAGTCTGCCCATTTTCCTACCTAACAGATAAGCTGCAAATCCTAGTTAACCAACAGCTTACTTCCTCCTACCCCCCACTAGGACTGCCGTATGCCTGTCCCACGCATTCTTGAAGTCCCCCACGGTTCTTGACTCCATAACCTCCTCAGGGAGGCTGTTACATGCACCCACAACCCTCTCAGTGAAAAAATACTTCCTCACATTACCTCTGAGCTGTCCCCCCTCTCTCTTCAAATTGTGCCCCCTTGTTCTTGCATATCTCTTTTTCTGGAAGATGCTACCCTCTTGGACTTTGTTAATTCCCTTGAGGTACTTGAAAGTTTCTATCATGTCCCCTCTCTCCCTCCTTGCCTCTAGGGTATACATATTAAGTTCCTTTAGTCTTTCTTCATATGTCTTCTGGTGCAGATCCTGCACCATTTTGGTTGCCCTCCTCTGGACAGCTTCCACTCTGTCTATGTCTTTGTGGAGATGGGGTCTCCAGAACTGCACACAGTACTCCAAATGGGGTCTCACCAACTGTCTGTACAGAGGGATAACAACTTCCTGTTTTCTACTATTGATGCCTCTTCTATGCATCCCAGTATCCCCCCTTCCTTCCTTACTGCCTTCTCACCTTGCTTGCCCACCTTTAGGTCATCTGATATAATTACCCCCAGGTCCCTTTCTATTTTACTGTTGTCAGTATCTCACCCCCCATTGTGTACACTTCCCCTGGGTTTTTGTTTCCCATGTGCATTACCTTGCACTTCTTTGCAGTGAATCTGAGCTGCCATACATTTGACCATTCCTCCAACCTTGCCAAGTCCCTTCTCATCCTTTCCACTCCATCTTGTGTATCAACCCTGTTGCAGAGCTTTGTGTCATCTGCAAAGAGACATACTTTTCCTTCCAGTTCTTCTGCAATGTCACTTATAAAGACATTAAAAAGGACCGGTTCCAGTTCTGAACCTCAAGTGTACCCTCTAGTAACCCTCCTTTCTTCACTGTGTATTCCATTTACTACTACTTTGCATCCTGTTGTCTAGCCAATTTTTATCAGGCTACCACCTTGGGACCCACTCCAAGGCTGGCTATCTTGTGAATTAATCTTGTGTGGGACTGTATCAAATGCCTTGCTAAAATCTAGGTAGGCCATGTCCACAGCCCCTCCTGGTCTACTACTTTGGTCACCCAGTCAAATAAATCTATTAGATTCGTCTGACATGACCTTCCCATCGTGAATCCATGCTGCCTTGGGTCCTGTGCCCACTGGCCTCTAGGTACTCAACAATTCTTTCCTTCAGAAATGATTCCATCATTTTCCTACCACTGAGGTCAAACTAACTGGTCTGTAGTTTCCTGCCTCTGTCCTGCTCCCACTTTTGTGAAGAGGAATCACATCTGCCCTCCTCCAGTCCTCGGGTACCACCCTCTCCTCCCATGATTTGTTAAAGAGAGTAGTCAGCGGTGTCACTAGTTCTACCCTTAGTTCTTTTAGAATTCTTGGGTGAATCCCATCAGGCCCCATTGCTTTGTCCACCTTCAATTTTATCAATTCTTTCAGAACCCTTTCTTCTGTAAATGGACTGGTACCTCCTCCTAAATCTATCCTTCACCACTGCCCTGGAAGCATGCCATTGTCATCCCTCTCCACAAAGGGGGCACCTCCTTCTCCACCTCAAACTATTGACCAATCTCCCTCCTCCCTGCTCTGGTGAAGCTGCAAGAACACTTAGGCCCAGATATTTAAAAGAGTTGAGCCATGCGCAATAGGGTTGCGCCTGTGCAAGTCCGAAATTGTGCCATTCTGCGATATTCAGCAGGAGGTAGTTGCGCCTCCTAAATCACACTGAGCAACAGTGCAATGATAATGAAGGCATGCGCAACTGAAGGGGGAGGAACCATGCATAAATGGCACAGTGCGATATTCAACAACTTGTGCCATGCACAATAGGGGAGCAAGCGGAAGTTGCACCATAGCAGAAATTAGCCAAAATAAAAAGGAGCAAGGGAGAGGTGCAAGAACACTACAGGGAAGGCACACGAGGCAGAACTCTAGCCACACGGACAGGGCAGGAGGGACACACAGGGCAGGCCAGGAAAAGGGCACCCTGAACACAGAGGCACAGGGAAGGTGTGGGGAGCCACAGCCAGTGCAGAAGGAGAAGTGCCACACAGCACAGAGGCCACCATAGGCAGATGTTCCCGGTGCAGGGGAAGTAGCAGTGAGGACAGCAGGGGGAATACAGTAACAGCTGCCGGGGGGGTGAACACAAGCCAGGGACATGGCCAGTGCCACCTTCCAGATGGAGGCCGTTATGAGGGGGGTGAGAAGGTGGGTGGCAGGGGGGTGTGGCCGTGGAAGGGCCTGTTGGCAGTATGCCCCCAACAGGCAGTACTGAGCCTACACCAGCTTCGAGCTGTACAGTGATACTGAGATTGTGGGCCAGTACTGCCTGAATAGGGCAATTCTGAGGTGGCTCTGTGAGCTGTGCAGTGATGTGATGCAGGCACCCACACAACGGAGCCATGCCCAATCAGTGAAGACTAAAGTTACAGCTTGCATGTGCTTGCTCGCCATGGGTACCTTCCAGAGACCAACTGGGGACACCACAGGCATAACCCAGTCAGCCACGTCATGCCACCTCACCCAATTCCTCAATGCACTGCTGCCACATGCTGCGGAGTACATCCATTTCCCCAGCACAGCGGGGGAGCGCAAGGCAAACATACAGGAGTTCCACAGGGTAGCACGTATGCCTGGCATGCTAGGGGCAATAGACTGCACCCATGCGGCCATATGCACACCACCTGGCCCCAAGGGGGCTGCATACATAAAATGCAAGGGCTATGCCAGCATCAAATGCCAGGTGGTGTGCAATGCCAGGGGGCGCATAATCAATGTCTGTGCCATGCACCCTGGGCGAGCACATGATGCCTTCATCTGGCACCAGTCGGCACTGTGCCATAGATTCGAGAGTGGGGACATGCCCACTGGACACCTACTGGGTGAGTATGAAAACCACATGGACAATCATAGGGCCTGGGGGGGCATGGCCAGAGGTGACATGGGTAGTGGCCTACATGGCTCGGGCAGGTGATGCTGATCACCAAACTAACCTCCATCCTCTACACACAGGTGACAGTGGATACCCACTCCATCCCTGGCTGCTCACACCCTATCAGTGGCCCGTGACCCCATTGCAGCAACACTACAATGAGGCACACGCCACCACACGTAATGTCATCGAGCGGGTGTTCAGGATGCTGAAGGCATGTTTCCATTGCCTGGACACCTCCAGCAGTGCCCTACAGTACAGCCCCTCAAAGGTCTGTGGGCTATTCCTGACCTGTTGAATCCTGCACAACATGGCCAATGAATGTGGGATAGCCATACAGGTTGAAGAGGGGGACAGCGATGGGGATGATGAGGATGCCAGTGACAATGGTGATGGCTAGCCCCCCCTTGGGCAACGGGACCCCCGACTGATCCAGCTGGCACAGCTGCACCGGGACACAATCCCGGAGGAGCACTTCAGCCAACCCAGGTAAGTCATGGGGCCATTTGCAGCGAACAGTGGCCAAGGCACAACCCACAAACATGCATGAACACCCACCAGGGGTGCATGCCATCAAGGGAAGTGGCAGGGCATGGAACCACACACACAACCAGGGATGGGTGAGGACTAACATGCCACACAGATGGACACACACACATGCACAGACATACACAACACACCAACTTGCACAAAGGGCAGGAGGCACTCTGACCCAGAATGCCAACCCTAGCCACACACATGTCCACAGACCACCATGCCCACTGCCTGTCCATGTACGTGTGTCAGATGCTGAGCACCACTGCACATTGGTGTACAGTGCAATGCAGGCATCATCATGCACACATAACTGTGGACAGCAGCTGGGGGGTGTGCAGGTGGACTGAGTGTCCACGTGCAGGGCCGGGTACCTACCCATGCACTGCCCACTGAAAGACACAATGCACACAGGGCAGCACCAGACAGTAGTCACATTGGGAGACAGGTCAGTCACATGACACAGTGCCCCAGCCACCACGGATGCACTAATGGCCCCACTGAGACCTGTCAGCACTGACAGACTGATCACTGGCCTCATGGGGTGGCACCGATGGTTCCCCAGGGGTTCCACTGTGTGACCACAACCGTGCTCACATGCAGGGATGTGCAGCACACCAAACATGCCTGCGCCAGACATGCTAGGGATGCCCACAGCTGAACCCAGTGTCAACAGGGAGGGTGTCGCACGATGCCGGGAATGGGTCTGGACAGTGCACTGCATGGTGTCCGTGATGCAGGGGCACATGACTGTGTGCCCATTGTGGCCATGACGGCACTGAATGACTGTGCATGCCTGTCAATGGCAGTGGTCACATCCTCCCGCAACTGGTCCATCCCTGCCAGGATCAGAGTGGTGTCCCTGCTGCGACGCTCCTCTGCCCACTCCAGAGCCACACACGGTGCATCCACCGACGTCGCAAGCCGCATCTGCTACTGGACTGATGCTTGCAGTAGGTGGGTGTGTTCGTCCAAGAGATCATCTGCCTCATCGGCATCCTGTCCGTCACGGTGTGGGCAGCCCTGATGCTCAGCACCCCTTGAGGGTGGGCTCTGCACACTAGGACCAGGTCTGGGCATGTCCACAGGTGGTCCACAGACACCGCCACTGAACCTTGTACCCCAAGCCCATTGGCTGACTGCTGATGCTGCCCCTCCAGCTGCCACTCCTCAGGGCTCAGTGGTGCTGTCGCAGTGGCTGCAACAGTCCCACTGTCCTGAACAAACACCAGTGCTGCCCCACTGGTGCTGACAGGCACAGGCTGTGACTGTGCTGACACGCAGGCCTCCACAGCAGCACCACCCAGAGCCATGGCCACGATGTGTCCCACTGTGTGGCCATCCCGTGGCACACACGTGTCACTGCCCATGACGTTAGCGACATCATCATCGGTGATGGACTCGGCACCGGCCCCAGGCACAGCATGCTGGCATCTGTGGATGCTGGCACGCTGGGACACAAGCAGGGCTTCCTCCACACCTGTTACAGCAACATCAGTGTGAACAGCCAGGCAGCCCCACTGTCACAATGAGCCACGTATACCTGTGGAGGTGGATGGGCCCGCCTCCATCTCCAGCTGACTGTCCTCAGTGGACAGACCCACCACCGCTGACCCATGCAGATGCTCAGGATCTGTAAGGGAAAGCAAAGTTGCATTACTGAATATGACCTACCCCCCCCATAGACAGACCATGACTTACCATGCAGTGATGGGCCACCACCCTTCTGGAAGCCACCACCCAGAACACCCTCAATGGCACTATGCTGCATGCTTCCAGCAATCCTCTCCTCCTGTGGGGTCAGTGTACCATCTCCGGCTGTCCCCCACCTGTTGCAGCTCATGCTGCTGTGATAGCAGCCACCTTCTCCTTTATCCTCCTCCTGTCTGTGCCCATCTTTTCTTGCACTCCTGCACGGAGTGCTGGTGGCTGCCATGCAGGCTCACAGCATGTACCACCTCCTCCCATGCAGCAGCATGGGCCTGAGGTGTTCCCTGCCATCCGCTGAGAAGAGGATCCTGATCCAGGTAGGCCTCAAACAGGGCTTTGGTCTCAGCCTTGGTAAAGTTTGGCCTCCTCCTCCTCCCACCACTGTGTTCCTCCTCTCCCACACCTTGCTCAGTCATTATTTAGCCTGTAAGAATGGCAGTTGTTACCTGTGACTGTGCAGTCCCATGCATGTCCCTAAATCCACAGTCCACACTCCCAAACAGCATGCAACTTACCAATAGACTGCAGTAACTGACTATGGCCACTGCAGCCCAATGTCTCAATTTTATAGCGCAACCCATGCAAATGAGGCGAGGCGCAACTTTAAGTGGATGCAAATTGCAGTGCTGCGCCATTGAATGGCTGTTTAGATGATTTGTATATGACGGCTGAATATCACACTTTTGTGCTTTGCGCAATTGTGTTGAACGTGCTGAGCCAATGGCACAGTTCTGTGACATGCATAGTACACACCTAACTGTGCATGCCCGGGTTGCTGATGCAGGCGTCTGCCATGCTGCTGACGTGCTGTGCACAGTAAGCAATGCAGAGCATGGCCATCATTGTGCCAGTGGTGCTATTACGATAGTCACCTACATGGCGCTGTGGCACTGGGCCATCTTAGGCACACTGGGGCAACTGCGCGGAAGGCCGCTACTGGCGGTAGCACACTGGCAGACAATCGCGCTGCATGCATTGGGTTCCAATGGCATTACGCGTGTCCATGTGCCAGAGACCCTTGACCCTGTGCCCGACCTTTGCCCTCTAGGCGCCATGTGTCAGGCATGGGTGCACCTGTATCGCTCTGTTCGGTGACAGCGCAATAGGGAATAGCAGCACTGTACCGCGTGCAGCATCTGCACGTGGGGAGCTGCACTGCAGAGTGCCATATTGGCATATCGAGCAGACAGCATGGTGCACAGGAGGGCTACTCAGTGGTCTCAACTAGAGCTGGCCAACCTAGTGGCCATTTGGAGCCACACCATGGGCCACTGTTCAGGGAGGCACCCCTGGACAGGTCCAGGACCCAGATGTGGGAGGAGGCAGCCACTGTGCTCGAGAAGGCCACAGGATGGGGAAGAAGTGCTGAGCAGTGCCGCCACAGGCATGGGGACCTGTGGCAGAGGGAGCTGGAGCTGCTAGCCCGCCTGCGGCCATGTGCCAGGAGGGGTATGGTGCCATGGCCAGGTAGGTGTTATGTCAACACACTTTTTTCTTCCATATGGGTATAACAGTTGTATGTGTCCAGCACATGGGAGAGACCATCCGGGGCTGGCTGTGGTGGTGGTGTTATCAGGGTGTGGGTGGTGGGCCTGGCTGGGTAGAAAGGCACTCACCTGGGGGCAGGGGGCTTTGCAATGGGATTGTAGTGATGTACCTCTCTCCATGTTTGCACCACAGGCCGGAGGAACGTCGCCTTGCCCGCGATCTTTGGTGGCAGGAGGAACAGAGGGAAGCCAGGCGGGGCGAGGGCCCTCACCGCAAAATGGACCGGCCCGATGATGGTGAGTGCCATAACTCCATGATTACTATTGCATGCTGTGTAACAGGGTGGGCAGCGGGGCATGGCCACCATCCATCGATACCACTGCCATGCATGCAACGTGTTACAGTCAACACTGTCCAGTGGCAATGCATGTCTGGGAGTGTGTCGATGGTGGTCCATGCATGCACTGGGTACATGGCTGTGCCACTGCCTTTGCACCTCATAGCCATGTCACTAAACAGCCACGGTGGTGCTGTGTGTGACTTGGCCGGTGGGTGTGAGGAGCATTCCGCATGGCTGTATGCACCTGGGTGGGCAGGTCATGTGGACGTGATCACTGTGGGTGGTCACACACCATCGCAGAGGTATGTCCCATGGCCGTATGCCATGCACAGTGGGCGGGCTGTATGGGGCTGTGCATTCACACCTATTGACTGTGCTCCCTTGTCCTAGGTACATGCCATCTCTGGGAGATCAGAGGGGCACTTCAGGAGATCCTCAAGGTGGCAAAGGAGTCACTGGACATCCTCCGCAGGATTGATGACACCGGGGTCCTGGGAAGGCACTAACAGAGACGGAGCCAGAGTGAGGAGCGGCGCTCCAGCTAGGAGTCCCTCAGCCCCTGAAATCCCCTACCCCCCTGGACCCACCCTCACACTCCTCCTTTCCTGTCCCATTTTTCACCCCTGCCACTTCACCCACCCCCCACCTTGTTTGTGGCCCCCACCCCACCTTGAATATATTTTGTAAATAGTTTTGTAAATAGTTAACTTTTATATGTTTTTTCAATACAGTTATTTTGATATGAATTCTGTGGTGGTCTCTGATTTGCAGCAGGCTATAGATGCTCAGCTGCAGTGGTGTGCTTGGTGTCAGTGGTGTTGTGGTCATGGGTATGTGTGTGTGTTCGTGTGGAGGTGACTATGGTGTGGGGGTAGCTATCAGTCAGTGTCTGTGGTGTGTGTGTTGTTCCCTGTGCACTGGAGGACTGTGTGCAGTGGTCCATGGTGTGTGCTCTGTGTCCATGGCACCCCTATCAGCCCGTCCATGGCCTGTGCAGCTGACACACATGAATGTCTGTGACCTGCATGGTCCGCTGGCATGTCAGTGGTGGCAGTCCCTGCAGGGCAGCCACTGTACCCGTCACACTTCTGGGTTGCCTCCTGTCACTGTTGTGGTGCATGTCTGCCTCGGGTGACACTTTGGCCTCCACAGTTGTTGTCCCACCTCCATGCTGTGCCTTGTGTGTGTTGCAGGGGATGTGCACCACTGTCTGTGACTTGTGCTCTGGGAAATGCAGGTGGTGTACGGGTCCACAGTGCCTGCGGGGTCCATGTGCCATGGAGGACTGTGGGTTGTGTGTACACAGTTTACATGGGCCCACGCTGGTGGCTTGGTTGCCCCACCACTGCTTCCCTGTGTTGTGCCCTTGGGTATGAGTGGGTGTCTGTCCATGCACTGCATGGCATCTGGTGTGGTGCATGCTTCCATGCACCACTGTGGGTATCTGTGCTGGCTGTTGTGGCCAGTGTTGGGTCGGGGTGTGTCATTGGGATACTGTGCAGGGTGCTGTACCACTGGTGGTGGTGACTGGGTCATGCCCTGTCCCGTGTGGGGTACCTCATGTGCCGACGCATGGTTGTTCTCTCAGCAGTACCACGGGGGGACTGTGTGTGGTGGCACTGTGTATACCGTTGTTGCATCGCTGTGTGCTGCCACCTGCTGATGGGTGCTCATGGTGGGGCTGCCTTGCATGGTTCTGTGGTGCACAGGGTTGCAGTGTCATAGTGGGGGTGGTGGCATACATGGGGTTTCCTGCAGTGGTGGTCGCTGCTCCTGGGCAGGGTGTCTAGGGTCATGGTGCAGGGTGTGCTCTGCATTGGGGGGATGGTGTGGCATGGGGTGGTCAGCCCTTCTTGTGTGCCAGTCACAGCTTGCTGGGGGATGTGATGGGGCATCATGGGCCAGCTGTGGGTTGTTTGCTTGTCTCCATGGGCCTGTGGTTATTCCAGCCCCCCCCCAGTTGTGCAGTGCAAGGGGTGAGAGGGGACAATGTCTGTTCTGCTGTGTGTTCCTGTGCCCATCTGTGGCATGGGTGGTGGGTCCCTACCTCCCTGGTTGTGCAGTTGCATTGCTCTGCTGCTGGGGGTCATCCCTGGTTGTGCTATGGCACCTCTGGACTGCTCAGCTGCACATCCCTTGTTGCGCTATGGTGCATCAGATCTGCTCAGCTTCCCCTCTCTAGTTTTGCTATGGTGCAGGTGGTGCTATATTCAGTCATCGGCTCTAGCCACAGTTTGGCCTGCTCCATGTTTGAATACTACGCCTCTTGCACATGGGCGCAATGGACTTGCGCTTGCTCCTGCTATTGCCCACTTTTTGGGCGCAGTTTGAATATTTGGGCCTAAGTGCTTAGCCAGCTAACCTCCTATCTCGCTGACTCAAATTTCTTCACACACTACCAGTCCAGATTCAGGAAAGATCACTCCACTGCCTCCTCTTTGCTAAGGCTCGGTGACACCATCCAATCTGGAATGGATAGAGGTCTCATCACCTCTGCCATTTGCATCTATCTGGCCAAGGTCTTCAATACAGTCTCCCACACTCTGTTACTATCTAGCCTCTCTGACTCTGGCCTCTCCACATCTGGTACTGCCTGATTCAGTGCCTATCTAACAGACCGCACTTAATCTGTCAGGATTGAGGATGCCATATCCCCTCCCCTCCCCTCTCCATGTCCACCTGTGTCCCCCAAGGATCAGTGCTTGGGCCTATCCTATTGTCTATTTTTCTAAACAACCTGACCCAAACTTATTCTGCCTCCTCAATCCACATGTATGCTGATGATACTGTCCTATTTTCTTCTGGCTTCTCCCCAGCCTCAGTTGCCTCTACCCTCCAGGCGGATTTTAACAAAGTCCAGCTCTGGTTCAACTCTCACCAGCTCTCTCTAAATGCTAAAAAAAACTATAACTATGATGTTTGGTACATCCCAATGACTACCCAGTGTCCCCTCACCTCCCTCCCACTTTTCCACACCCTTGATGGGTCAGAGCTGGAGGACGTCACCTCCTTCCGGTATCTTGGAGTTTGGCTTGACCGCCACCTCACCTTCGCAGTCCATGCTGACTCTATACTAACAAAACTCTCCCCCAAGCTCAGAGCTTTATGTCAGAACCATTCTAGCCTCCCCTATCTGGTCCATTGTTAGTTTATCCAGAAGATGATATTTCCCTCCATCGATTATTGTGATATTGCTTACAGTGCTGCCCACAAGTCAGTTTTATCCAAACTGGATACCCTTTTTAATGATTTCTGCTGGTTCACTCTTGATGCTCTTCCTCACACCCACTGCTGCGAGCTATACCACTCCCTTCCTCTCCCCTCCCTTGAGAACCACCGCCTAATACACTGTGCCAAGTTTATCTCGAAGAACTGGTTTGGTACCCTCCCAATGTATCTGACCTCCATACTATTGCCCCCTCTGGCACCCACCTATGTTCTGAGGTCCCTAGACTCCCAGCTCCTATTAGTCCCCAGACGTCGGACCCAAGCTGGCCAGGCCACCCTCTCTCACCACTTTCCTCAACTCTGGAACTCTTTCCCCTCTGATATTCACCACTCTTCCACTATCCACTTACTATCCTATGCCCTTGCCAACCTCTGCTCAGTAAACTGCTCCTGCAGCTAACTCTCCAATCTATTCTACCTCAGACACTCCTATATTTCTTCTCCCTGTAGGTCCAATGGTGCTACTTCACTAACCACACCCAACTACTGCACTTGATCCCAACTTTTGAGCTAGCTAGCTTGCACTTACCCCTATCTCATTTGATACCACAACCCAATACCTTAGCAGGATTTCCTCATTTAAACAGTTACTCTCGACTATTAGGGTATATGTATTAATTCACACTCACCTATTCCTGTCAAACACATGCAGCTGTATTATCTAATTATATGTTTTCAAGGTATAAAGCATGACTTCCCCATGTAATTGCTACTATACTATAAGTAAGGGTAAATTGTCATCTACGCCCAACTATTTCTGTCAGATGTTTTCAACTGTATTGTAATTGTATGTATATATGTCAGGACCTGGACTACCCTTGTCCTCTTCCCCACTGTACCCCTCCCCCCAGGTCACACCAGAAGACTAGCAGTTCTTGCTCAGTGTGCTTTTCCTGGTGAAACAATTTCAATAAATAAATAAAATTTATTTTAACTCTGCTGATGTCATCAGGATTTATTTCACTGCAGTGAAAATAACTTGTTTTATCTCACTGGAATATGTCTCAACCCATTTTGTATAAATATATAGATATAGATATATATCTATATAGATATATAGATAGATATATATGTGTATATAGATATATATGTGTGTGTATATATATATATATATATATATATATATTTACTATAGGGGTGGACATAAAGGGAGTGTGATAAATCCATTTATCTGAGTAACTGTGTGTATAACTTTCATTTATACAAACAGTTAACTTGTTTATTCACACAGTTCCTAAGACACAAATCTCCCACCCCACCCCCATCGGCTGGTACTACATCAACCCACTTTCACTTTCTATCTAACACACACTGACACACACTCTCTGCAGGTGTCTACAGATGTTGCCCTATCCACAGTAAAGCACCCAGTTCATAAATCTGTTTTTTTAAATCTCTTCCCAGCATCATTCATCTTCACATGCTACTCACTGTCAAAAAACAGTCTCACTACAGACCACAGAGCAGCACCTCTCACTCGCAGTCTATCATTCACTCACACCACAAGGCCAGCATCTCCTTCTGAACCACATCCCAAACTGCCTGAGCTCCCGACTCCTGAAAGAACTTCCCAGCAGCCAAACCACAGATTTTTTAAAAAAAATCTTTCCCTGCATCCATGACTTACAAACAACAGAACTGCTGACCTAAAAAATAAAATAACTGCTTCCTCTCCAAGACCACTCTCCTTTTTTATTTCTGACCCACTTGCACATTTACATTGTAACTATAGCTTGCTCAACTCACTCTCCTCTTCCTCCTGATGCCACTCGCTCTACTCCCAGTTCCCATCCTTCATGAAAATATAACTCTAAAAAAAAAAATTCATAACAGCCACAGCTGCTGCCCTATTCTCTCGGTGAGTGCTCACTAAACTCAGCAACCATTTTGCCCTAATCTCTTGGTGAGCACTTGCTAAACACAGCTGCCTTTTCATTCTTTAAAAAAAACTGTTAAAGCATACTTTCAGCCAGTCAGTAACCTGGCAAATCACCAAATAAACCCACACACTTTTTCATATTTCTTTATTTTAAAAACATTCTTACTGAACTAAACATATACTGTACACAAGGGCCATCCCTATTGTAAAAATCAAATATGCAGGGGGGACCTTGTGTAATATATGATTTATGCACACTTGTGCTTTTTGCCCTTGGATGCCTCACTCATGACTTATGCCACTCGTGAGGTTACCCAAGGTCAAACATCACTCGTGCATAAATTCCTATCACCTGAGGTTCCCCTGCATATACCTACCTCACACACCAACAAGTGTTGGGGTGTGTCATGGGGTCATTGGCCCTAACTTTCACCCCATTCCATGTATAAGGAAGCTGAGATGGTACAATATCAGTGACTGGGGTAAGAGTCAGGCCCAACAACCCCAAGGCACACCCCAATGCCTGTTTTTGTGTGGAGGTTGGTGTAGTAGGGATGAGGTGGTGTTAAGGTTGGAAACACTAATGCCTCATTTCCCTACTTTTGTTGCTTCAACCCTAAATGATGCATTAACTATGTTTTTTGCAATGAATTTCTTTACTTTTTCAGAAAGTGTAATTTTACCTTTCTATGTTTGTGGGAGCACAGTGCCGTCTGGGCCCTGTGCTCTCATCAGTCTATAGTGTGTTGTGCTTGCACAGTGCCCCAAGTGCTCCTATGTCAACATAAGTGTACAGACACAGTAATTAACCCGCATCTCCCTGTGGGAGCACAGGTTCTCTAGGCCCTACTCTCCCATCATGCTCCCTTCACTCCATAATAGTATCCATTTGTGGGAGTGCAGGGCCCTATATCTATTCATAAGTGTAGAGACATTGTAATGAACTGTTATCTCCTTGTGGGAGTGCAGGGTGCTCCATGCACTGTACTCCCACTACTGCACAATGGAGGGCCCTGCAGTCCCATTACTGCATAATGGTATCCATATGTGGGAGTGCAGGGTCCATGCTCCCATCTACCTATAATTGCAGAGATGCAGTTCAGGTCTGAAGACATTCCAAGTAATCCTTGTGCTGCAAATGGAGCAATATCTCAGTAACTGTAGGAACATTGGAAAAAATCCACTGCAGTTGTAACCATGGACTGGCAACATGCATTGTTGCAGCTGTATTTAGTGAACAATCCATATCTTGAACCGTTTTTGAGATACAGGCACCGAAAGGTACTGCATCTGGAACAATGTTTTCCTATTGGAAATTTCTAAAATTTGAAAAGTTATAAGTATGGAAGCAATGTACATTTTATCACCAAAGCAGCAAAAGTCATGTCTGTGGGGCAAGCCCTTTCTACCCCAAAAATTTCAGCCCAAAAGTCCTAATCATTTATTTGCAGTGATGTGACAAAGAAACAATAAACTTTAAAAATCCCTTTTAGTGAGCTGCCAAAATCCATTTTTGTGAGGCAATTACCTTTTCACAAGCTATCAAAAATCTATTTTTGTGAGCCCTAAATCACTTTTCATACCATGCAGCTATCCAAAAGACTGAACTGATCATGCTCAGAACCAGAAATTTAAAAATTTATTCACTTTGGAAAGGATTAATATTTTTTCACCAAACTGCTACTAGCTTATTCTTTGGGGGAAAGCTCTTCCTACCCTGAACATCTCTTACTAAACTTCCAAGTGGTGTGGCCACAGTGTGATGAGGAAAAAACAACAAAAAAAGGTGAACAAAAGTGACTATACTGTTTTTTTCACTATCTGCAACACAAAATCTGAAAATCCAATCTAAACAAAACTTGGTACCTCAAGAGATATGTCCCACAGGACAGCGCAAACCAAATTTCATACAAATCCATTGAACAGTTGCAAATCTATTAAAATCAAACTTGTGAGGTCTAACATTAAACTGCCTACTCAATCCTAACTATAGGGGTGTTATCATGTCACTATACTATATTATAGTGGCACAGTAGCACCACTATAGTTAGGGCTGAGTAGGCAGTTTAATGTTAAACTTCAAAATTTGCATTTTAATAGCTTTGCAACCATTCAATGGATTTGCACAACATTTGGTATGCACTGTTCTGTGGAGTAGATATCTTGACATGGCAAGTCTTGATTCGATCAGATGTGCTGTTTTCATGCAGTGCATAGTAAAACAAGTGTACAAGTCACTTTTATTTGCCACTTTTTCCAGTCTTTTGTCTCAGCACACTGTGGTCACACTGTTAGTAATTTAGGTATGCAGTTTTCAGGATAGAAAGAGCTAGCCCCAAATAACAAGCCAGAATTGGTTTGGTGAACAAATATTAATCTGTTCCAAAGTTATTCAGTTTTGACATTTTAGTCTCTGAGCATGTTCAGTTCAGTCTTTTGGATAGCTGCACAGTTGCAAAAAGGGGTTGGGGCTCACGGAAAGAGATTTTGATACCTCATGAAGAGGGATTAATAAAATCCCTCTTTCTGAGAAAACAATTCCCTCTTTATGAGCCGCCATCTTGTTATTTATTTATTTTAATACAGATTTTTATCATTCCTGCTCCCTGGGGTAGATCTCCATTCCCACACTGCCCATGCAGCCCAATATCCTGACCATCCCCCAAGACCTCCCATGAATTACCCAGCAGTGGTGGGGCTGGGGAAGGGGCTCCCCAACCCCAGAGCACAATCCTAATCTGGGGCAGTTGCATTGTTGGGCTGATGAGGTGGATGTGAGATGTAATAGAACCCACAGCCATTTTCCACTTTTTCTCCCCTCCAGCGTACAGCGTGAGTACATGTATGAGTGGACACATGCATGCCATGTCCACTGGTGACTTGTGTCCAAGCCCGGAATGCCCTCCAGACCCCACCAGAAAGCTTTTGAGAGGTGGTATAGAGATCCCTCCCTCCCTCAGAGAGGACAGCAGTGCTCCAGATGCTCAATCCTCTCTCCCTTCACTTAACCCCGATGGCCAGGCTCATTCCTTAACCTGGAGTCACTGGCATGGCACAAGTTGGTGTCCAGTGCCTTGACTTCCAGCATCACCGGGCTGGACTTGTTTTCATTGTTTCTGCCCAAACAAAACATTATAACTTGTCCCAGGGATGTCTTTTGTAGAACTCTAAGTATGTGTTTTGTTCAATGGGAAGTCCTGTAGACTTCTATGGCTTTGGTTTATTTTACTCAAAACATTTTCATTTTTAAATTTAAAAATCCCTTTTTATGACTGGCTTCCAATCCCTTTTCACAAGCTGTCAAAATCCCTTTTCATGAGCCAATCACTTTTTGTGAGCTGTCAAAATCACTTTCATGACATGGTGACCTGATGGCCCTACCTCACGAAAAAGGATTGGCTCGTAAAAAGGGATTTTGATGGCTCATGAAAAGAGATTGGTTCAAGGAAAGGATTTTGACAGATAGCAAAAATGGATTACTTTTATAATCTCTTTTCACGAGCTGTCACAATCCCTTTTTGTGGCCCAGTCCCTTTTCACGAGCTGTCAAAATCCCTTTTCATGAGTGGACAACCAGACGGTCCAACCTTGCAAAAAGGGATTTGCTCACAAAAAGGGATTTTGACAGCTCACAAAAAAGGATTCATCTTGCGAAAAGGGATATTGACAGATCTCGAAAAGTGATTTCTAAACTACTTTTTCTTTTCCACTTCACTGCAATGAAATGGTTTGGAATTAAGGGCTGTAATTTTCATGGTAGAAAGGGCTTTCCCCACAGATGTGACCTTTTCTGGTTTGGTAATAACATTTACATTACTTCAATAGTAATAGCATTTTAAAGTTTGGAAATTTCCCATAGGATAACATTGTGGCTGATGCAGTACATTTCGGCACCTGTATCTCAAAAAAAGTTTGCAATGCAGATTTTTCACTACACACAGCTTAGTACACACATGAGCAGGCTGCCAGGGCATGATTACAACTGCAGTGGAATTTTTTCCAATGTTACTATGGTTACTAAGATATTGTGCCATTTGCATTACAAGGGTTACTTGAAATATCTCTACGTCTCTACACTTACTGTATGGGTAGGTGGGAGAACAGGGCCCAGAGGGTTCCATTTTGCAGTAATAGGACTGTATGTTCATCACACTGTCTGTACACTTATGAATGGAAGATGGGCCCTGCTCCCCTACAAATGGATACCATTATTGAGTGATGGGAGAATGTTGGGAGTGCAGGGCTTAGAGGGCCCTGCACTGCCACAGGGAGATGCAACCACAAAACACTATAGAGTGATGACAGCATGGGGCCCAGAGGACCCTGCACTCCCACAAACATATATGGGATTACACTTTCTCAAAAAGTAAGGAAATTCATTTCAAAAACTTCATTAATGCATCAGTTAGGGTTGGAAACAAAAGTAGAGAAATGAGGCATTAGGCTTTCAAACCCTAACATCTCCCCATCCCTACCACCCCACCCACACCCTCCACACACCCTCAGGTATCAAGGTGTGCATTGGGATTGTCAAGCCTAACTCTCACCCCATTCTCCTATACTGTATCATTTTAGCTTACTTAGACATGGAATAGGGTGAGGGTAAGGGCAGATGACCCCAACACACATCTCAATGCCTACTTTTGTTACTTCAACCCAAACTGATCATTAATGAAGTTTATATATATATATATATATATATATATATATATATCATTGAAAAACTCTGTTAATGCATCAGTTAGGGTTCATAGCACAGCAACAAAAGTTTGGAAATGTAATGATAGGGTTCAATCCCCTAACTCTGCATTCTCTTCCACCCCCACCCCACCCCCACACACATACACACATATGCAAGCAGGGGAAGGGCCAAGGCAACCAACCAAAGGCAACCAGCATCAGGTAACACACACAGTATGTCATCCACAGATAGTTTATTGGAAATTAGAGTTTGTATAAGCCTGCCAACAGCCATTGATTGTGTGCATTTTTTTCTGATAGAGTGAGTCAGTCCTAATAACAAATGGTAGTAATAATAAAAGTAGTGTTTTGTAGTGCAATGTAGTTTACAAGTAAAAGCAACAGTTGTAACATTCAAAGCTAACCATAACATACTGCTAATGAGTATTTCCAGGTAACACAGCAGTATAACAACATGCGATGCTGCTAGTGTCATGCCTGAGCAGTATCTGAAAAGTTTTATGTATGTGTCAGCTCTATCCTGCAGTGAGCCAATTGTTGAATTATGACACATAAAAATCAATATTTTGAAAATGTATACAGACTACATCTCATTGTATGAAGAAGATATGCCAGCAAGAATGTGTCATCATATTGTGTTGGCAGTATAGAGTCAATCATACTGTATTTGGTTTTTCATGACATAGTGTTACGTGAAATCAGTAGTGTTTTGATTATTGTGCTTACAGATGTGATGGAATGGTATAGTGTCTTAGAATCGTGCATGTGTCTTGCATGTGTGTGTTTGGGGGTTTGTGGAATTAGGGGATTGAACCCTAACAGCACATTTCCAAACTTTTGTCAATGTGCTATGAACCCTAACTGATGCATTAATGGAGTTTTTTGCAATGAATTTCCCTTCTTTTTGAGAAAGTGTAATGTAACTGGTAACTGGTATGTGTTAGTGGGAGTGCAGGCCCTCCAGGCCCTGTGCTACCTTCACATTGTCAATTTTATTTGTAATGGTATGTGTATGTGGGAGCACAGGCACTCTGGGCCCTGTGCTGCCACTCACATGTAAGTACGGAGCCATACAGTACCTCTGTAGGGCAAAGAACCCTTGGGCCACTAATGTGCCAATATCTCAGCAACCGTAGCAGCTACAAATAAAATTCCAGTGTTGTAATCATGGCAGTGAGCACTCCACACCACATACATTGAGTGAATATGTATCTCACATCATTTATGAGATACAGGGATCAAAACACACTGAAAAGGCACCATTGGAACCCTTGCAACATGTTTTTGCCAATATCTCTGTAACTGTAGCAAGAAGGAATAAAATTCCACTGCTGGTGTAATTGAAGGTTTCCAAAATTGTTTCTGCAGGGTAGCTCACCTAAAGGTGAGCTAACCTGTATGTATCTAAAAATCCGTATCTCACATTGTTTTCGAAATACGGGTGCCGAAAGGTGTCACAGCAGTCACAATGTTATCCTATGGGAAATTTCTCAACTTTGAAAAACTGTAACTTTGGTCCCCTTGAAGGTTGTGGCACCAAACTACCAAAAGGCACATCTGTGGGATCAGGGCTTGCCACTCTGCAAATTTCAGCCCAACAAAACCAAACTGTTTTGTTGTAGGAGGATGGCAAAGATTTGCAGGTTTTTGGGCAAAGGTCTTTTGCAAATCAAGACAGTTTCACAGAAAACAGCACAAAACCTTCACATTTGCAAAAGTTTTGCAGACATTTTTAGTGCGATTTGCAAAAGTACTTTGGCTCAGACTTTTAAAACAGTATTTCTGGGGAATGAAGAGCCAGAGACCGAGTCCCTCCAACTTTAGATTGTGCCCACTAGTGTCTCTCCCTCTCCTTAATCTTAAAATTCCATCTGTGCCATCTTTATTTATACCTTTCATATATTTGAAAGTTTCTATTATGTGCCCTCTAGCACTCCATTCTTCCAGGGAGTACATGTTGAGCTCCCTCAGTTTCTCCTCATAGGGTTTGTTCTCCATACTGAGGATTATCCTGGTTGCTCTGCATTGGACCATCTCCAACAATTCAACATCTTTCTTTAAGTAGTGGCACCAGAACTGCATGCAGTATTAGAGGTGCGGCCTTACCAACGACCTGTCAGAGACAAGGTGACCTCCCCTCTCCTGGATGTGATTCCTCTGCCATTACACCACAGCATCTTATTAGCCTCAGCTGCTACTTTTTTGCACTGCACTGAATGGTTCATTTGCCATGTTGTTATCACACCAAGATCTTTTTACTCCTCTTAGGGGTCTGTACCCACTAGTTGATAATGATTCCTTGGGTTTCTTCCTCCCAAGTGCATGACTTTGCACTTCTTTGTATTAAACCCAGTGGCTATGTTTCTGGCCAGTGCTTAAGTCTATCCAGTTCATCCTGTAGGCCCTGCCATCCCTTTGTGTTGTCCACAGCTACACCTAACTTTGTGTCATCCACGAAGGCTGATTGCATTCTTAATCATATATACACTATATATATATATATATATATATATATATACAACGTTAACACATCAGTTATGGTTAAACTGACAAAAATAGGGAAATGTGGCATTAGGGTTTCAAACCCTAACACCCAACACCCCCACCCCACCATTCACAGAAGAATAGATATAGGGGGTGGCATTGGGGTCATCACCCCTAACACTCACCATATTCCATTAGAAAATAAGCTGGGTGGGTGCAGTATAGGACAATGGGATGAGCATTATGGTGATGACCCTAATGTTAGCCCCGATGCCTCTTCATCGGTGAATGGTGGGGGGGTTCTAGTGTGGGAAAACCTAACATCACATTTCCCTACTTTTGTCACTTTAACCCTAACTGATACATTAACAAAGTTTTTTGCCATTTATTTCCTTACTTTTTGAGGTAGTGTAAGCATATACTAATGTACTTGTTGGAGCATCAGGCCTCCAGGTCCTGTGCTCTGATTCCTCCAAAGAAACATATCTGTACTGACCAGCCCAGTAGCACTGAGGGTTGAGGTACTGGAAGCCACACCTTGCACCTTGATGGTGAACTGGGTTCAGGAATGAGTCCAGGCTGCCAGAGGTTGGCAGGAAAATAGAGGATTGAGCATCCTGAGGACTACTATCCTCTCTCGAGGAGGGATTGACATCTCATTTGTTAATCTTCCTCTGCTGGTGGCTGGAGGAGATGCATGTTGGGAGGCATGTTGCCAATGTACATCATTGGTGGGTAGGGGGCAGGAATAAATGGAGGAAAATGGAGCTGGCAGACTCAGAGATGACTCTCTTGCACCTATCCCAGCTCTCCCAATATTTGTATTTCACTCCAGGGGTGGGGGAAAGCCAGCACCCCTTCACCTCAGCCCTGTCATAGGAGGAAACCCATGGGGGATTGCAGGGGAAGTCAGGTTGGGAATGGAGAGCAGGAGACTGAGTCTCTACAAGTGAGAGACTGGAGCTGCCTGCCAGGCTCACAAGGAGCATAAAGAAATAATAGAAAAAAATAGAAATATATATGTACATAGCTATTACCTGTGGAAGGCCCTGCACTTCCATTTATAGGCCAATAGTGATACAATTGTTAATATAGCAATGTTATTATCCCACCTGATGTACCCAGTGATGAAAAAATAAATTCAAATCCCCTCTAAAACATAATTCTGAGTAACTGCAATGTCATGCACCACAGGTGTGAAAACTCATTTCAGTCAGGATTTGAAAAATTACAGTTGTGGCATACATTTAGTGGGGTAATAAGAATTCTATGTTCAAAATTTGGGCTCAAAATATTTTAAATTGACAAAGTTGCGAGAGTGCATTGCGCAGGTCCAACAAACCATCTAACTCTGCCATTGTTTGACATTTTATTACTTGGTATTACTTGGTATGAAAGAACAGAAGAAGGCCAGAGCCCATAGAGGCTGTTCCCCACACTATGTGGGACATTATTTATCTATTATTCCTCAACCAAACATCTAATTTGTTTTTAAAGACAATGGCACTAGTTGCCTCTACCAATTCTTGTGGCAAGGTGTTCCATACAATGGATGGTCTTATTGGAAAAAAGTTTCCCCTTTTGCTGGTTTTACAAGTTTTTACTTCAAGCCATTTATTATGCAGTCTTGGAACATGTCTCCTTTTGGAGAGTGTTAGATCACATTTTTCCATTAGATCTGGTGAATTTATTAAATTAAAAACTACATGCATATCAACTTTTAATCTTCTAGTCTGAAGAGAGAAGAGACCAGTAGCTTTTAATCTGTTCTGATAATCCAAGTTTGTTAATCTTGGAATCATTCTAGTTACTCTCCTTTGAACCTGTTCAAGAATTGCTATGTCTTTTTTTTGGTTTGGATTCCAGAAAGGGGAGTCATAGTCTAGATACGGTCTAATGTATGCCCTATACAATAGAATAAAACATTGTTCAGTGCAATTAACAAAAGTGCATTTTATTTGCCTCAAACGTCTGTTGGTCATGCAAGCAGTTCTAACACAGTGATCATTTGATGTAAGTTTATTATTAACACATATCCCTAAATCTTTTTCACAATTTGATGAGTGAAGTGGTAGTCCATTTATATAATATATCGTTTTTGGATTATTTACACCGAAATGCACTACTAAACATTTGTCTTGATTAAACTGCATATGATATTCATTTGCCCAAAGTGTTAATTTTTCCAAATCCTTCTTTAATGCAGAAATATTTTCTTGATTATTAACCTTGCCCCCCAATTTATTATCATCTGCAAATTTAACTATGAAGTTATTTGGCCCTGTTTGTAAATCACTGATAAAGAGACTAAACAATGTTGGTCCCAAGACCAACCCCTGCATTACACCACTTGTCACACTACCTGAATCAGACAAGATATCATTAATTCTGACTCTCTGAGAACGATTTGTCAACCAGTTTAAAGTCCAGTTGATAATATCTGGTGACAAACCTAGATTGTGCATTTTAGTAATGAGTTTTTCATGTGAGACTTTATCGAAAGCTCTACTAAAGTCCAAAAGAATTACATCAGTAGGGATACCCACATCTAGTAGAGTACTTACATTATTGTAAAAAGATGTCAGATTGGTAGTGCAGGAATACTTGGGAGTAAACCCATGCTGATTTGAATCATAAATTCCTAATTTTTTACAATCTTGATCTATTAGAGACTTCATTACTCGTTCCATTAATTTACCAGCCACTGAGGTCAGGCTAATTGGACGATAATTTTGCACAGAACCTCTATTGCCTTTTTTACATATGGGAGTAACTATTATTGAACACCCATCATTTGGTACAATGCTTTCTTGTAAGGATTTGTTGAAGATAATTGACAAAGGTATAATAATATTTATAGAGGTTTTGATCATAAACCATGGATGAATACTGTCTGGGCCCGGACTAGTATTTTTTTTCAGTTTTTTGATAGCCTGTATAATGTCAGTTGAATAGAACCTGTGATAATCTATGTGGTGAACTTTAAATGTACTAATAGGTGATTTTTGAGAGAAAACAGAACAAAAGTACTTATTAAAAAGATTCAAGGTTTCTATATCAGATAGAGAAGAACTATTGGTTATAATGGTACCAATGATCCTTGATACACTTTTTTCACTATTTATATAGGAGAAAATAAATTTGTGACAGTCTTTTGTGTGAGCTAGTTTAAATTCTATGTTATTTTTTTCCAATTTAATAGAATTTTGTTAGGTTTTTCACAGATAGTCTGTATTTATGTAATAGAGTAGTTTAAAATGGAACAAAGCTATTCTTAAATTTCCTAAAAAGTTGAATTTTTATTTTAATCTGATTTTTAATTGTCTTGTTGAACCAAGGGGGAATTTTTCCTTTATTATTAAATTTCCTCTTAGATGGAATAAAGGTATTTTCCATATAATGCAATGTTTTTAAAAAAAGTCCCAAGCTTGTTGTGTTGTACAATTAAGAAGATTAGATTTCCAGTTTATGTTTTGTAAGTATTCATTGATTTTAGAAAAATTTGCTTTATTATAATTTTTTGTACAGTATAACTTCCTTTGTGTAGTTTTAAACTGTTGAATTTCAAAAAGAATAGATGAATGATCACTGGTCCCATGTGGATCCCAAATTTGTAAATTGCTAATTTGTTGCTCTATGTTAGTAAATAATAGATCCAAAATATTAGGACCTCGAGTGGGTTCAGTAACAAGTTGTTGTAATCCAGTACTACCTACCACATCTATTAGTCCTTTCTCAGCATAGGACTGTCCTGAGAATGAGTCCCAGTTAATATGAGGGAGGTTAAAGTCACCAAATATTACAGTATCTTGAGATTCTGAAAAATGTGTAATGTCTTTAAACATATCAGTTGTGTAATCTGAATTTGCAGATGGAGGTCAATAGATGTTATCAATAGTTATATAGAACTGCTCCTTCAATAAGATTTTAACCCATATACTTTTCAAAGAAAAGGGAGAACACACTTCAAAAGAAGGAATATCATTTTGTATGTACATACAAACTCCACTGCCTTGCTTATCTAATCTGTTTTTATGATATAACTTATAACCTGTAATTTCTCTGGACCAAATCGAGGATGCGTCCCACAAAGTTTCAGTTACTCCCACCACACCTATATTTAAAGTTTTACATTTGGCTTCGAGTTCTGCTAATTTGAGTTGGTTTAAAGATCTTGCCCTCAAAGCTAGGAATTTACATTTAATTGTAATAATATTTTGATAAGTATTCAGAGACTTGGGAATAGACCCATTCTCCCCCATTGTTTTTAGTTTAAACAATGATTTATGATTTTAGTGATACTTTTCCCCATAAATGTACTACCCCTACAACTGCGATGTAAACCATCCCAGCAAAACAAGGAAGAACGATCTGAAAATTATTCCCAGTGGGTAATACAGTGTATATCCTGCTTAAAACACCACTTTCTGAGCCATTCATTTAGGGCTTTGATTTTCTTCGGCATGGTAGATGTTGTTCTCGGGACAGGTAGAATTTCAGATATACATACATACACAGCATCCCCTATCAAGTAACAGGTTACATAATGCCACATAGTCCTGTTGTAACTGATTAAATGGGGTGTTGTTTATATCATTAACATCAGCATGTATGATAACCAGTGGATTTTCCCCCACATTTTGTAAAATTTTAGGCATCATGGAGGAAATGCCAGGTACCCTGGCCCCACAAAAGATAGAGCAAGTGCTGTTGCTCTTGTCACTATTGCATACCTCCCTGTCAATGTGCTTAATGATTGAATCTCACAGGACTAACACTTGTTTTGAGACAGTAGGGGTATAAGAATCAGAAACAGGTGATTGTTTAACACACTCTGGAGCGATTAACTTAATAGGTATTAATTTGGTAGCTTGAGACTTACTAGGACAAATATTCAAGGGCATTAACTCCTAATTGAAAAGTGTTTTTAAACCATTATTATCCACAGAGGGTGATGCACAGGATAAATCATGTAGCAGTTCATTATTTGATACAGTCAATTGCTCAAACCTATTACGAGTTTCAATAGGGGCACTATTGTGTATTTGACTACCCCTCCTTTTTTTAAGAGGCTTTGTGACAATGGTCCAGTCATCATTATCATGAGAAGAGGGCGGATAATCATCCACCTTTTAAAAGGGGGCAGAGGCAACAGGTATACTAGTACTAGTCGTTACAATTGTCTCCTCATCAGGAGGCATAGAAATGCTACCTAAATGTGAAGGAAATTGTTCATTAGAATGAAGTTGTTCATCCATAACATCAATGTAACTTTCCAATTCCCTAATATCAGTAGAAACTGGTTTAATATTAAGCAGAAACACTATCTCTGCTTCAAGAGTAGTAATCAGATGGCAATTAGCAGATACATACTCGCTCCCATACTTTCTCTCACTATACATCAAACATTGCATACACTTACTAAGTTCTTTTTCCATTATTAAAGGTGTATATTTACTAAGTAGAGGATATGCTAAAATTATCTTATCCAAGTTTGTCTAATGCTAGCTGTTTCAGCATGCCCAGCAGACACAGCAGACACGTGTAAATGTGCGTGTCTCTGCACGAGGCCCCATGCACACTCACCCCACTCACTAGAGGGGCAGGTTTTAAGCCAAAAAAATGGAAGTAAGCGTCCGTTCACTTCCGATTTTGGTGCAAAGTAAAAATAGCAATATTTACTTAAATTCAGCAAGATTCTGTGAGTTGAAGGTTTACAAGCCCTTAAAAGGGCAAGAGAACCACCAGGCAACAGTGCTTTTAACAGAGAGATATTGTTTTGGGGTAGGAGGTATACTAGCCTACTGCTATTCCTCCAGGTTCCCACAATGCTCTGCTATTCACTAAAGAGTCAGTTAAAAGCAAATGGTACCACACAGGGTTGACAAAACCAATGTTTTTCTATGATCCTTCCCTTCCTACTGGCAAACAGGAAGTTCCTGTTGACAGTCAAATCCAGTGGCTATTAAAGTAGAACTGGCTTAGGGTGGGTGGGATGGAGGGCAATTAGTAAGAAAAAAGGCTAGCAACAGGACATTGTAATTTCAGTCACCTGCGTTTATAGTGTCTAAGCCACACCCCCAATTAAGCTCTCTCTCCTCCTACTGGTTTAGCAAAGTAAGTTGATACATTCACAGCACAGAACACACACTGACTTTCTTTCTTTTTTAACCCTAAATAAGACCCATTCTACTTCTAATAAAGTATCTGTCTGCTTAATCTCAACAGACCCTGACTCCTGCTCAGATGTAAGTGTTAAATTAATAAGAAAATTTAGCTTCTTTTAGTTAGCTGCTTTCTGCTCTACAAACAAGGCTAGCAACAGGAAGTTGTAATTTGAGTCACCTGCTTTTATAGTGTCTAAGCCACACCCCCAATTAAGCTCTCTCTCCTCCTACTGGTTTAGCAAAGTAAGTTCATACAGTACCCTTCACAGCACAGAACACACACTGACTTTCTTTCTTTTTAACCTAAATAAGACCCATTCTACTTCCAATAAAGTATCTGTCTGCTTACTCTCAACAGACCCTGACTCCTGCTGAGATATAAGTGTTAAATTAATAAGAAAATGTAGCTTCTTTTAGTTAGCTGCTTTCTGCTCTACAAGTAAGGTTAGCAACAGTTAATTCTGACCCTAAATTTTTAACATGACCCTTTGAGGACCCCACTTCATAAACAATATAACAGCCATTACACAAATCCTGCCTGAAAGGTGAATTTGCCAACCAACCACAAATCACCTTTTGGGCAAAAGCTGTGTAATGACAATTGTTTTGTACATGAGGTGGGGTCTCTAAAAGACCATGTTGAAAATTTGGGGTCAAAATCGCAAAAGATGGTAATGTTATGTACCAAAGGTATCCTTTTTCACCAGACAAATTCCTTTTTCGTGAAGAATCAAAACCCTTTTTTGCATCATGAAAAAGGATTACGATATTTCACAAAAAAGGATTACTGGCAGGGTCACCTTGTTGGAGAAGTCCTAATCCTTTTTCACATCACAAAAAAGCATTATGTCATCTCATAAAAATGGAATTTGCTGGCAAAATAGGATTTGGTAATCTTACAAAAAAGGATTTAAGAAAGTCATCCTTTTTCATGAGATGTCTGAATTCTTTTTCATCAGCAGATTCTTTTTCATGAGATGACCTAATCCTTTTTCATGATGTGAAAAAGGATTAGGATTTCTTTCAACCAGATGGCCCTGCCGGTATTCCTTTTTCACCAGATGAATTCCTTTTTCGTGAGGTGTCAAAATCCTTTTTGCCTCACGAAAAAGGATTATGACATTTCACAAAAAAGAATTACTGGCAGGGCCATCTGGCCAGAGAAATCATAATCATTTTTTGTATCATGAAAAAAGAATATGTCATCTCATGAAAAAGGAATTTGCTGGTGAAAAAGGATTTGGTCACCTCATGAAAAAGGAGTTAATAAAGTCATCCTTTTTTGTGAGATGTCCTAATCCTCTTTTGTGATGCAAAAAAGGATTTTGATACCTCACGAAAAAGGAACAGAAGTGAGTCATGAAAAATGATTTCAAAACATACAAATAAGCATTCTGAGTCCACATTAAATTAAAGTAAAGGCACACAACAATAAAGGATGTCCTGATGAATAAGATACATACAGTACTTGGATGTCTGCAGAAGACATCTGTGGGCAGAGTTATGACAGTTTGGGCTGAAAAAAAACACGATGGTGGCTAACAAAAATGAATTTTTTTCTCATGAAAAAGGGTTCTAAGGATACTTTTTTATGCACTGTGAAAATCCCTTTCCGTCAGACCAAAATCCTTTTTCATTCCATGCGGTTATCAAAAAGACTGAATTTAGCATGCCCATAACCCAAAATTTCAAATTGTAATAACTTTAGAATGGATTAATATTTTTTATAAAACCAATCTTGGCTTGTTTTTTGGGGCAAGTACTTTTTACTCTGAAACTATAGACCAAAATTCCAAACAGTTCGACCATAGCATGATGAGGAAAAAACAACACATCTGCCAATCTGACTTCACCAAACATGGTACAACAAGAGATATACCCCACAGGACAGAGCATACCAAATTTTGTGCAAATCTGTTGAACAGTTGCAAAGTTATTAAAGTGCAAAATTTCAGGTTTAACATTAAAGTGCCTGCTGAATCCTAACTGTAGGGTGCAATCGCAATATATATAATACCTGGGTTACACTGGGGTTACTAGAACCCATTTAGTATAAGTTTAGGCAGGATTTTGGGCAGCAAAAGGGTGAAATTCCTGTAGGGTGCCTTTAAGAATTACTTGGTTAGTCTCTGCTGAGCCACAGGATGTGGAATGGGATTTAGAACACTCACAGCAGCATAGGCTCTCTAAGCTGCAGTTTGGGTTTTAGCTCAGTAGTCAGAGAGAGTTAGAGTGTGAAGTTATTGTGATGTAGCTGGTGCTCTGCCAGGGAGCAGCTCAATTGTCAGTGGGGAGCACCCATCTTTCCTTTTCTCACCTTACGGTGTCAGCAAGTGGTCTGTGTGTCAGGATGTGGTGGAAATCATCTTTTGTAGTGACCAGAGGGGATGAATTTCTTCAAAGATGTGTTAATTTGGACTGGTAACAGTGAGTAGTTGCTGTGGCAATCCACACACCTGTAAGACTTCTTCTAAAAGTACTGCCCAAAATAGATTGTGTATTTTAAAATCAAAGCCTTTAGCCATGGAAAAGCTAAAGTGTCTTGGATTCTGTCACTTCAAGTACAGTAAATCAGAAAGCCCTTCAGCCTGGGGCTACTGTGTGTTTACTTCAGTGAACTTTTTATATATTTTACTTTGAGATGTGTTCCATGGAAAATGACCCCTGCAGTTCTGAGAGAAAATGTTAGTTCTGTGGGAATGCAACAAGAAATGTTCAAATTGGCATATGTGCTTAGCACAAAGGTGCAGTGGAACATCTAAAGAGGCCATTAGTGCCTGGGAAAATGTAATTTTTGTAATTTCAGAGGAAGTCTGGCTTTGTCCGAATTGAGCTAATCTCTCAATCCAGGTTGCAGAGGGCAAAATCTGCTTACAAGTGTGTGGTTGGTAACTTGGATCCCCTAGTTAATGAAAGTTAATAAGGGGAAGAAATGAAGTGCTCCCACCACCCTGGGAATGTGTGCCCACAGGTAGCTCTCAGAACTCAATGGGTAGATGGTCTGTGCTCTAATATGGGACTCTATGTGTCCAGTTCTTATACTCTCCAAAGGTGTGCTTTGATTCTGCCCATTGTGATTTGTCCTGTAATAGTTGTGGGTATCACTGGTTCCCAATTGTTTTCCATTTGCCCCAGAAGAGGGATGGATTTTGAAGTTTGTTCTCTGGTACAAGTTTTTCACCTGTGGAATTTCTGTCTACTTTGTGGTCTGTACCTGCAAAGCACTTTGGGACCCCACCAATTTCTGACTAATATTTGTGTCAGAACAAAGCCATACAGTACAATCCCATTCCTGATATGGATATTCCATCTTTGTGTGACCTGCAAATTTTTGGGACCAGTTCAGACATGTGTGACCCCTTCCCCATGCCCAGGTAACTCTCCCCTGGGCTTGGGTAAAATAGAAATGCTTATTTTGTACCCCTGCTTCTAACATCTTAGATGCCACAGCCAGGTGTTGCCCTAAAGCCAGGGGAAATGCCTTTTTGAGTTTGTTGTTGCCTTTCCTGTAAAGAGGAGAGTGAGGTTACAAAATCTGGGGCTCATCCAAAGATTTCCAGGGAGAGAAGAGTTGCCATGCAAAGGGTATGGTTGTGGTCTTTTTATCTGGTGGTGGTGCACCAAGCCAAAGAACTGTTTTAAGTGGAAAACAGTTGTGACCTGCTGAGGAAAACTGTCTATTGTGTGTAGACTGCAATGTAAAGTATGGCCTGCATTGTGGATTTTGTGGAAAACCTGCTTTAAGGACTGCTTTGAGGAACTGTTTTAAAACCTGATTAAGGTACTTTAAAAAAACTATTCAAAACTGTCAAGATTGCCAAGCTGTAGTGTGACTTAGAGAGAGAAATGTTCATTTTGCTGTTTAAACAATTTACCCAAGTGAGCTGGAGGAGTATCTGAGGAGAAAAGTTGTGGGCTTTGTTAAAAAAAGTGTTATTTCAATTGAAAAGAATGGAATTGCCTTTGTGAACTTGAAAAAAAGTTCAGTTGCTGTTTAAAATTATTCCCACAGCTTGAGGAGTATCTGAGCAGAGAGAGAGGAAGAGAGAGAGAGAGTGTGCCTCAGCTCATTAGCATGGTATTGTGTGTTTGGTCTGTTCCGAGTAAACCCCACCTTTAGACTGGAGTCTGGTGCTGGACTGTTGCAGTATTCATGGTGGAACTTGGAGAACGTTCAATTCAGCTAGGCCTATGTTTCAAATCTTTGATGGATTTGTGGACTAAACTGTTTAATCTTAAGATTTTCGGGGGATTGCTGCAGCAATCAAAGGGATGTTCCTTCCAGTTGTGGATCCTGTGTGTTTTGGTGTTGGTCACCAGTCAGGGACCATCTGTTGGCTTGAGTGCAACTAGATGTTGAGCCTGTGTAGGCTGCAGTACAGGAGTGCAAGAAATCAGCATCTGTGAGTATCAAAATCATCAGTTGTACAAACAAAAGTAATTCTGAGCAACTGAAGATTGAGTTGAAGCAATTTGCAAGTAAAATTGTGCAAAAAGGGAGCAAAGTGAAAATCTAGCATGATGCAGTGTACATTTTGCACAATGCCAGGGTAGGGGACAAAGATAAAAATCATCAGTACTAAACAAGTAAATAGCAGGTCAAAACTAAGTTAAGGCACAGATCATAATCTAAAAGTGCAGGTTGTAGTGAACAGGATATTTTTTTCCTTCAATGTAAAAAAAACCCATCAGAATTCAACAAATAACAGCAGCTTTGTTCTGTGTGTGTTTTACAGTGTGCAAAGATGGCTAGTGAATTGAGGCACTATCCATTGCATGTAAAGATCTGGATAGTTCAAAAGGAGCAAGAACTCAGAAGGTTTGAGGAAGGTTTTGACTGTGAGGGAGCTCCAAGAGATGTAGCACTCCCTGGATGGCCAGTCAGTGTCTGTGCAGTTTGCATGAAGGTTTACTGAGATGTAATAGCAGTCCCTCACTGCCAGGAATGCAGAGACAAGTTTGGAACAGGTATGGTAAGTGGTCTTCCTTCAGAGACTGTCCATTGTGTCTGCTTAGCCCTCATTTTGACTTTAAGTGCAGAACCTACCCCTGAGTCGCAGAAAGCAACTGTGTGTGAGGAATGGCCAGTGGATTTCTGCAGAGAATTCTTTGAAAATCTACCAGAGGACAGTGAAGTAGTGAAATTGACAGTAGTGGCTGTGTGGGTCCCATATGTTGCTTGTTTGGAAATGATGAAACCAGGGTAGAGGGGACCAAGTCCAAGTGTACTACAAGTGGATGATGAAATGGAAGACCTCACTACCTGAGAGGCAAATGCCTCAGGTAGCAGTGAAGAGTGGGTGTTTGCGGGAATTGAACCTGTGACTGGCTCCTGGGAACTCTCATGAAGAAAGCTGAACCTCTAGAGGGTGCAATCTGTGCACCTGAACTGGAGATGTCTGGTGGAGAGACAGTGAAACTGGAAGTTGTGGAACATGATGAGCTCTCAACAGAGAGGGGCTCATGTTTGCAAGAACAGGAAGACTGCAGAGTAATTTTCCTGTTTGGGATGAAGAGGCTTAGCTGCTTCAGACCTGGCCACTCCCAATCCAGGCTGAAGGAGGTGCTTGGCTAAAAGCAGCAAGGAGGAAAGGGTCATCAGGAAAAGGCTGAAAAAGCTTTTGGACTGAAATACCCATACCTGTCCTGCTGGATGTGGGAAACAGTTCAGGATCTTTGAGAAGACTGGGTCATGAAAGAGGACAGGGCATCCACAAGTTGGCTTTGGTGTTGGAAGAATGAGGTTGTACCAACTACCAGATAGAAAGTATGTTGAGACAAAATTAAACCATGGATGGTGTGCTTGGACTCTGTCATTGTCACAGAAACAGAAAGCAATGAGACTGTGCATTCTGCCAGGATAACCCATCCTGATAGAATCAACATATACTGCCCCATCCCTTTTTGTACTATGGATGAGAGTTCCTGGACATTCCAGCTTCAAAAAAAGAAATGTGACCATCAGAGACTGAAAGTGATGGTCAGCAGGCCACAGGATCAGCAAGCAATTGGACAAAGCAACCAGAAAGACTGGTGTGCATCATCCCCCCTGGGAGAACGAGGGATGTTCGTGGTTGCAGTTTCTTCTTTTGTTCAGTAGATGCAGAACCAGAGCCAGAGATCATAGAAGAGTTGAGTCCAAATATGTTGTCTAATGCCAAGAGAGCCTGAGGAGGAGGTCCTGACTGGTGACAAAGGTGATGCAGAAGAATCAGCCTGCACTTCTGAACTGGTAGGTCCAAGTTTCTCTTATTTTGATTTAAATGACTATCACCTATGGCTGTCATGTGAATGCCATCCTAGTCCAATGGACTTGTTTCTGGACATTTTCCAGTGGGCCATATGCCTACTTGTAAGAACTATTTGGACTTGCTTTGCCTCATTCCAGAGACATTCTTTGTTGAGAGTGCCCATCACTAATGGACATTGCAACCTTAGATGGACAAGGGTTTCACCTTTCCCCATTTCTATGTATTGTTTTGAACTTTTATGCTGTTTTATAAAACAAATTCTTTAAATGCTTTTTGGGATTTTGCTGTATCTTGCTGTGTGTGTTCAGGGGTTGTGTGTTGTTTTCTTTTGTGGGTGTTCATTTACAGGTGTTACTGGAAGAAAAGAAAAAGAAGAGGAATTTAGAGCCCAGACGGCTTTTGTGGGTTTTTCCTAGTCTTCTAAATGGTTCTAAAATGTTTTAACTAAGAAATGTTAGACATTTTTGTGTTTCAGGTGTAAAGTATGTTGAAGTAGTTTTGGAAAATGCAGAGCAATGCCTTATTTGTGTTTCTAAAGCAAAGTACAGTGTAAAGTATGTAATGGTATAGGCTGCCCCTTGGGTAGTGTAGAGGTTAGTTAGCTTTTGCCTAGTGGGCTATGAGATGGATAAGATGGCGGCCCCTATCTGGGTAGTGGGTGCCCAGTCCTGTCCTGTCAGGATTTGCGTCAAGAGGCTCCTTTGGAACACAGTGGATGGGTTCCCTAGCTAGTTTGTTAAATACGGCTGAAGATGCTTACAGCATGTCTCCATATCCTTTGTGTTGACCTGCCTATGCTGGTCATAATTAAGGGAGAGACTGATCACCCCTCCTTGTAGGGCTCCCAGGGTGAATGGCCTGTATTCCAGTCCAAAGTCCTTGCTTCAGACAGCAACATTGGCTGGTAAGTAAGTAAAAATGTATTTCTTTAAAGTGCCCTGCCCAAGTTCAGGGTGCTTTTACAATAGATCAAAACACTTTAAAAACACACCATATAAAACAATAAATACAGCAGACATGGATAATCCCAATTATTACATCCCAGCAAATGCTTGGGCAAAGAGAAACATTTTTAGCTGTTTTTTGAAGCTTTCCACAGTCAGGCAGTCTCATATCTGACGAGGTAGAGAATTCCACAGGGTAGATGCCATAAAGGCAAAAGCTCTACCTCCAGACGTCTTTAAACCTACTCTGGGTGTCTCTAGCAATCCCTCGTCATAGGATCAAAGTGAGCGGGCAGGAAAATAAGGCATCAGGAGCTCTTTCAGGTAGTGAGGTCCCAAATCATGTAGGGCCTTGAAGGTCAGCAATGCGACCTTGAAGGTGATCTGGCACTGTATTGGCAGCCAGTGTAGATCAAGCAGCACAGGTGTCATATGGCTAGATATTGAAACTCCCATCAACAACCTGTCCATCGCGTTCTGCACAAGCTGCAAGTGGTGGATATCCACCCGTGGCAGCCCTAGATAGAGGGGCGTTGCAGTAATCAAAATGGCTGGTGACAAAGGCATGGACCTTGGTAGGAAGATCTTCAGGTGGGACCAAGTGTTTCACCTGGGCTATGTTCCTCAGATGGAAAAAGGCAGATTTGACTACAGCCAACACCTGCAACATCATGTTCAGGCCCTCATCAAATATCACGCCTAGGTTACATACTTGGCCTGAGGCCAAAAGCGGGCCCCCCCCCAAGATATAAACCTGAGGGTTTCCCAGTCCAAGCCCCTATTGTCCTCACTCCAGGATCCACAACCAATACTTCAGTTTTCCTTGAATTCAACATAAGCCAACTAGTACTCATCCAATCCTGAATCTCCAGCAGGCAGTTATTAAACACTGTGGTGGAATCAGACTCCTGTTCAGGCATGAATGATAGGTAGAGCTGAGAATGATCAGCATAACAATGAAAACTCAGCCCATACCATCTTATAATGTCCCTTAATAGAAGTATATACACCTCAAATAACATAGGGGACAGCACCGACCCTTGCGGTACCCCACAGGGCAGCCAGTGAGGGGCCAAGGTATAAATCCCGGACACCACTCTCCTTGATCTGCCCTCCAGGAAAGATCAAAACCAGCTGTGGACTGCCCCCCTCAGACCACAGAAAAACTGTAGGTGGTCAAGCAGCACCCCATGATCCACGGTGTCAAATGCTGCCGAGAGATCCAGGACGACCAAGATGGAATGGGTCCTCTGATCTCTTGCCATTAGGAGATCATTCAATACCCGAACAAATAGCCATCTCTGTGCTATGCCTTTCCTGAATCCAGATTGGAGAGGGTCATAGATACTGTAGCTAGATAAATGATCCTTCAGTTGCAAAGTGACCACCTTTTCAAAAACTTTCCCTACAAAGGGTAGGTTAGAGACAGGTCTGTAATTTGCTGGGCAGTTGGGGTCAAGAGAGGGTTTTTTCAAAAGGGGGCATACCATCACCTCCTTTAAGGGATATGGAAAGATCCCTTTCTCTAATGAAGCCACCACTATCCCAGCCTGGACTGGGCCAATAACATCTACACACCCCACCAACAGGTGAGTAGGGCCTGGATCCAACTTACAGTAGGTAGGTCGCAGAAGTTTGGATGATCCTCATTATATCTATCACTGCTGGTAGGCTAAAGATGGACCAGGACAATTGGGCATTAGTACCATCCGAATGACCAGTGCAAGGTCCAATGGAAGGGCACTGGTGGATCTAATCCCTGATGGTGGATACCTTGTAAGCAAAGAATTTCACAAATTCCTCACACTGTACCTGTGATAACGCTCTACCAGTCTGAAGACAGACTGGACTGCACAGTCTGTCCACAGTCTGGAAGAGCTGGGCTGGTCTATTCCTTGCTGAAGCAATTTCCCCTGGACAGGAACTCTGCCTTCTTATGGGAAATTACTGATTGGTAGACCTTATAATGTTCTAACAATCCAAGTCTATCCACCTCCAGTTGAGTTTTCTGCCAGCGTCTTTCCAATCTTCATGCCTGCCTCTTCAACTCTCGGACCTCCCCATCAAACCAGGGAGCCCCCAAGTGGAGAGTGTGGGGATGAACATGAATTGGAGCAGTGACATCCAGCGCCTTTACCAAAGCCCTATTACAGGCCAGCACCAGAGGCCCTGGATCCATGCTATCCCCTGGAAGATCCAAGAAGTCCAGCTCTGTCATTAGGTCTTCTGAGGCAACCCCTCTTAAAGGACAGAAATGTACTAACTCCCTAGGGGCAGGCCTATTTTGGGGGGCTACAAATCTGAACCTCAGGGCATGATGGTCAGACAATCCGATTGGCTCCACCTTCACATCGGATATCTCCATCCCCAGATGGAACACCAAGTCCAATGTGTGCCTCCCTCATGGGTTGCAGAGGTAATAACCCGTGACAGGCCCAATGAATCCATTAATTGGAGGAGGTTTTGACTGAGCTCTTGGTTGTGGCTCCCAGCCTAGGATCAACTCTCCAGGAGACCCCCCAGAACACCTAGAGCCACTGAACAAGCATTATCCGCCCTTCAGCAGATCCAACCCTGGCGTCTCCTAGCTGGACCCAGCAGTAGCAATCATCTCCCCAGGCAATACTGGCAGACCGCTCCACCCCACTCCACTCACCACCTCCACAGGTCATGAAAGAGAAACAAGTGGAAACAATACACCAGTCAGTCTACCAGGAAGTTCGACAATCCTCCACAAGGTCCAACCACCAGACGTCACTGAGGCTGTCCCCGGAGCAAACCAACCCACTCAAAAAGTTCTCTCCTGCGGCATCTTCAGAACCTCATCTCACACCACCTCACCAAGGATCTCCAACCTCCATTCTTTCAGCATATCAAAGCATCAAACAGGAGGTAAACAGATATCACAGATGCAGACACAGATACAGCAAATGCACTGTGTCCATTCCGATTTTCGATTTTTAACTTTCATCAGGGAATGCAGACTGGTACCTAGTCACTAGTCACTATTCCCGCACCACATTTTATAACTCTCTAACTCACTTAATCGACCCTAACTACCATTACTAAACTACATCTCAAAAGTAAAATAACTAAAACAAACCAAATGCACAAAATAAAATAAATAATGTAAAGTGCTGTTATAATGCTGCTAGTGACTGCTAACAAATTGATAGCTGGCCCACTGTGGCCACCATCTTGGAGTCAGGAATGGTGAGTGTAACACCTTTGTTCCCCTGGGATTACTAGACCCCCTTTACTATAAGTTTTGGTAGGATTTTGGGCAACAAAAGGGTGAAATCCCTGTTGGGTCTCTTTAAGAATCATTTGGCCAGTCTCTGCTGAGCCAGAGGATGATGAATGGAATTTAAAACTCTTGCAGCAGCTGGCCTAGTGGTGCTGAGGGTTGAGGCACTGGACACCACACCTCACGCCACACTGGCGACCCGGGTTCGGGAGCAAGCCTGGGTTGCTGGGGGTCGGCAGGGGAGAGAGAGGATTGAGTATCTGGATGACAGCTCTCCTATCCGGGAGGGACAGGGGTCCTGATGTGTTCTGCTGATCTCTGGTGGAGGCTAGAGATACAGCAGGCACTGCGAGAAGAGAATAGGAGTGGGGGGAGTGGCAGACATCGGATACCCCTTGACATCAGGGCACCAGCCACTCCCCAGGGGAAAATAGGAAAATGCCTCTCAGCTTTGGCAGAGACAGAGCACCAGGAGCTTGCCCCTGAGTTACAGCAGCCTACCCAGCATCCTCCTGACCAATGTTACTGCTATTTCAGGGCATTGGGGCCCACTCCGTCCCCGCCCGGGGGTATAACCGAGGCTCTATGGGTGACGGAGGATGGCCATGTAGGGTGTGTGCTGTAGGGGGATGACTGTATGCACTCCCAATGAAGTTCAGAGCTGAGGGGGTGAGTAGGAGGCAAAAAAAGAAAATAAAAAAACTCTCGCAGCAGCATAAGTCCCCTTTTTCTCTGAGCTGCATGTTTTTTGGGTCAGTAGTCAGAGAGAGTTAGAGTGTGGAGTTGGTGTGAAGCAGTTGGTGCTCTGCTAGGTAGCAGCCCAATTGTCAGAGGGAAGCACCACTGTTTCATTTTTTCGCCTTAGTGCATGAGCAAGCAGTCTGTACACCAGGACGTGGTGGCAATCATCTTCTGCAGTGCCCCCAAGGGGGTGAATTTCTTTACAGATGTGTTAATTTTGACTAGTAACAGTGAAGTAGTTTACAACCCCCATACTTGTGAGACTTCTTCTAAAAGTGCTGCCCTAAATAGATTATGTGATTTAAAATCAAAGTCTATAGCCATGGAAAAGCTGAAGTGTCTTAGTTCTGTGGTAACTTAACAAGAAATGTTCAAATGGGCATATTGTGCCTAGGACAAAGGTGCAGTGGAACATCTAAAGAGGCCAGTAGTGCCCGGAAAAATGTGAATTTTGTAATTTCAGAGGAATTCTGGCTGTGGCTGAATTGAACTTACGACTCAATCAGTGTTGCAGAGGAACAAAATCTGCTTACAAGTGTTTGGTAGTAACTTGGTTCCTCCAGTTTATGAAAGTTAATAAGGGGAGGAAACAAAGTGTTCCCACTGGGTCAGAAATATATGCCCACTGGTAAATTTCAGGACTCAGTGAGTCCATTGTCTGTGCTGTAATGTGGGACACTGTGGGTCCAGTTCTTGTACTCTCGAAAAGTGTGATTTTGGTCTGCCCATTGTGATTTGTGCTGTAATAGTTCTGGGTATCAGTGGTCCCCCATTGTTTCCATTTGCCCAGAAAATGGGCATGGATGTTGGAAGTGTGATCTGTGGTACTAGTTCTTCACCTTTGTGTTCTGCACCTGCAAATCCCTTGGGGGAACCACCAATTTCTGACTGACCTCTGTGTCATAATAAAGCCATATAGTAAAATTCCATTCCTGCTGTGGACATTCCATATTTGTGTGACCTGTGACATTTTGGGGGCCCCTCACACATGTGTGACCCCAATGACCCAGGTAACTCTCCCCCAGGCTTGGATAAAATATAACTTTTTATTTTGTACCCATCCTTCTGGCCACTTAGATTCCTGAGCCACTCCCTATAGTTAGAGTTGAGTAGGCACTTCAATTGTTAAACTCAAAATTATGCACTTTAATAACTTTGCAAACATTGAACGGATTTGCATGAAATGTGGTATGCGCCTTCCAGTGGTATAGCTCTCTTGATTTGGCAAGTTTTGTTCCAGTTGGATGTGTGGTCTCCGAGTTATGGAGAGGTGAAAAAAGCATGCTTCTACCCTTTGACTTTGCTGGGATCTTTCTTTAAACTTGCTTACAGCCCAGATGGTTTCCTTGTTTGGTATGAAATTTTCAGGACAGAAAGGGACTGTCCCACAGATGTGCCTTTTGCTAGTCAGGTGAAAAAAACAATGAGCCATTTTTAAGTTACTGCAATTTAAAAAATTGAAAAAGTCATTTCTGAGCATGCTTAATAGGCACTTCAGTATAGCTGCATGATACGAAAGAGGAATCCTGCAATGTATGAGAAAATTACTCTTTCGTATGGCTGCCATTTTGTTTCCAGTTTGTTTGAAATTCAAATTTGGAAACCTCCCAAAATGACATTCTGGGGAGGAACCAACACATGTAGCTTGCTTGTTGTGACCTCCTAGGTGAATTCTGCATGTTACTGTTCAGAAAATGCCATTAAAATGTGTGTTATTTAACATTTAAATTCTTTGTTCATATCAGCGTCATACGATGTAGGATCTTAGTACTTATGACTGTTTGAACTAGGATTGTACTTCATATGACTTTGATATAAACAAATAATTTAAATGTATATACCTCAGCCATTTTTTTGTATTTTCTCAACACATTTTCAACATAGCAATTTTGGGACTCCACCTCATGAACAATGTCACTGTCATCTCGTTGCTCAGTCAAGAAAGGTGATTTCATGGTTGCTGCATTTAAGCACCTTTTGGAATGCAAAATCAGCTTTCAGGACTGATTAATGAAATGACAGTTGTAATGTTCATGAGGGCAGGTCCCAAAAAAACCATGTTGAAAATTTGCTGCAAAAAATCCAAAAACTGGCCGTGTTACAAGTGTGCATTGTGCAGTTTCTGTGCACACTTGTAACTTCACCAATGTTTAATATTTTCACTCCAGATTTTCAACATTACATTTTTTTCACACCTCCTCATTAACAGTATAGCTGTCATTTCTCACATGCTGCCTGAAATGTGTTTTCACAACTGTGTCATAGAATGGCACGTCACTGAGCAAAATCAACTTTTGGGATGGATTACCAAAATTACAGTGCCAGTGTTCATGAGATTTCCCAAAAAGCTCATGTTGAAAATTTGTTTAATAAAAATGCAAAAATGGGCATGTTACAAGTATGCATTGTGCAGTTTCTACATGTGCTCATAACTTCACCAGTTTTTCATATTTTTCCTCCTGGTTTTCAACATTACCTTTTTCCACACCTGCTCATGATTTTACAATGTGGTGCAGAATGGTGCATTTGCTGTGTGAACTCAACTTTAGGGACAGAGTAACAAAATGACAGTGACATTGTTCATGAGGTGGGTTCCCCAAAATGGCATGTTGAAAACTGGGTGGAAAAAATCCTAAAAATGCCCGAGTTACATGCATTCATTGAATTGTGGCATCCACGGTGCTTTTCAGGGCCCTTATCACAAAAACGATTTGAGAAACAGATTTTTTGTTCCCAACAGCTTAGTCCACCTTTTGGTCATTTAGGTGGACTAAGTACCTGTACAGGTTTTGAAGTCATGATTACAACTGCAATGGATTTTTTTTCCATAGTTGCTTTGGTTACTGAGATATTGACAAATTAGTGTAACAAGGGTTACTTTTCATGATTATAGGGCTGCGGTATGTTCAGACTTATGTGTAAGTGGGAGCGCAGGGCCTTACGCATATCATTATGCAACAGTGAGTAGCGTGAGGGGATCGCAGGGCCTGGAAGACCCACACTCCCACAACCACATACCAGTTACATTACACTTTTTCAAAAGGAAGGGAAATTTATTGCAGAAAACTACATTAATGCATCAGTTAGGGTTTTTACTAAAGTGTAAAAAGCTGGAAAAGTTGACATTAGGGTTACCAACCCTTTCTTCCCACCCCAAACCCCCATCCTCTATACACCAACAGGCGTTGGGGTGTGCCTTGGAGTCACTGGGTCTAACTCTCACCCCATTCTCCTACACTGGATCATCTCATCTTGTTTACACATGGAATGGGGTGAGAGTTAGGGCTGACAACTCCAGGGCACACTCCAATACCTGTTGGTGTGTGGAGAATAGGGTTGGGGTGGTAGGGTTGTTAACCTTAACATAGAATTTCCCAGCTTTTTACACTTTAATAAAAACACTAACTGATGCAGTAATGTAACTTTTTGCCATGAAAAAGATATATATATATATATATATATATATATATATATATATATATACAATAGTGGTGAGGAGATATACTATGAAGTAAATGGTGTTATTTTCACAACCATTGTATAACCACTGTGATGACATCACCACTGTGGATTTATTTCCTGATAAGTCCATGGTGTCTACATCACCAGCAAATATACAACAATGGTGATGTCACCAGAGTGAGACCATCTACACTGCAGCCTGCATTTAATAGCTTCACAGTTTCTCTTGATCACTGAATCCTGCAACTAACTCAATTAGCATTGCAAAAGACAATCACCTGTGTCCCATAGTTATTCTGACAATCCTAGCCCATTACTGTGCTGCTCTAATCTTCAAACCAGCCTCCTTTATAAACCAGTTTTTCTTTCTGAGTGCTGACTGCAAACGTTTCTCTGTCTCAGTGAAGCCTGCAACTTACTGAATAAACAGTCTGTTTCTCGCTCCTAACTGCAGGTAACACAATTATTGCAAATCACATGCACCTGTTTCTCATAGTGTCTAACAGTCTCAGCCCATTCAGAAACACTTACAGACACTCAAACCACACACAAACAGTGTTGTCAGTATAGCCTAGAGTTTAGAGTAACAAGCAATGAACAAACTTCCTACATCCAGCAGCCCAGACAAGTGTTTCATTCTCACAACTTCCATTTCAGTACTGTGTGACTGAACAAATCATTTAACTGCCCAGTGCTCCCAGGTCCCCCTTAAAAACTTACCCAATTACCAAAATAAAAAAACAGAGTAAACAGGGAGAAAACACAGAAAAAATGTTTCCCAATGGATTGTAGCCCTAGTGTATAAATCACACACATGATGTGCCACTTGTGGACTGTGGCAAACATTTGCACTCATGCAGAGTGAACTGCAATAATATCACTCGTGCCTTCGGCACTCATGATATTATCACAGTTCACTCTGCACTCATGCAAATATTTTCCATATTCACAGTGCCCATCAGGTATCCAAAATATATATATATATATATATATATATATATATATATATATATGACAAAAACTCCATTAATGCATCAGTTAGGGTTCATAGCACAATGACAAAAGTATGGAATCTGGTGTAATGGTTACCACCTACCACTCCACCCCAACCCTCCACACACCAACAGGCATCAGGGTGTTGGTTGGGGTCGTCAGCCTAACTCTCACCCCATTCCATGTGTAAACAAGCTGAGGTGGTGCAGTATTGAAGAATGGGGAGAGAGTTAGGCATGATGACCCCAACACACACCCTGATGCCTGTTGGTATATGGAGGGTGGGGGAATGTGGGTGGGGAGATAGGGGTGGTAACCATAACAGCACATTTCCATGCTTTTGTTGCTGTGCTATGAACCCTAATTGATACATTAACAGAGTTTTTTTGCCATGAGTTTCCCTTCTTTTTGAGAAAGTATAATGTATCTGGTAAGTGGTAATTTGTTAGTGAAAGCACGGGCCCTTTGGGCCCTGCACTCCCTTTATATTGTCCATTTTTTTGCATAATGATATGCGTATGTGGGAGCACAGGCCCTCCGGGCCCTGAACTCCAACTTAGACATAACTACAGAGCCATACAGCTGCCCTACAGGGCAAGGAACCCTTGTAACAGTATTTGCTAATATCTCAGCAACCACAGCAGCTAGGCAAAAGATTCCAATGCTGTTGTAATCAAGATAGTGAGTACTCCATGCAAGATAAATCACCTAAATCTCTGTCTTGCATGGTTTATGAGATGGGGCACTGAAATGCACTGAAAAGGCACCTTGTGGAACCCTTGTGACACTAATTTGCCAATATCACCATGACTGTAGCAAGTAGGAAACAAATTCCTGAAGGTGAACTAACCTGCAGGTAACAAAAAATCCAAATCTCGCTTCGTTTTTGAGATACGAGTGCCAACAGGAGTCACACGAGCCAAAATGTTTTCCTATGGGAAATTTCTCAACTTCAGAACACTGTAACTTTGGTCACCTTCAATGTTTTGGCACCAAAAGGCACATGTGTGGGACCAGGGCTTGCCACCCTGCAAATTTTAACCCAAAAGAGCCAACAGTTTTGTTGCAGGGAGATGCCAAAGATTTGCAGTTTTTGGGCAACGCTTTTTTGCAAATTGAGAAAGTTTCACAAAAAAAACAGCACAAAACTTTCACATTTGCAAAATTGTCATGGCCTTTTGTTTCGCAATTTGTGAAAGTATTGTGGAGCTGGTTTTACAAATGGCATTTCTAGGGGGTTTTACCCCCTCAGAAATATAGGGCTGGCATCTTCAGGGCCCAACTAGATAAGTCCAACAGTCAATGTTTACCTAGAGGGTCCTAAATTTAAACACCAGACATTTTCACTCTCACTAACTGAAAACAAGATGGCAGCAGCATGAAAGTAAAAGGGTCATTTGTGAAAGGAAAATTGTACTTGCGACACTTTGGTGAGACACATACATTTTTTCCCCATTGACTATAATGAGACATTTTTTTTTAATAACTTTTGAACGGTTTAATATTTTTTACACCAAATCTTCAAAAGGCACATTGCAACCCACACTGCATCATCCCTGAAGATTTTAGACCAAACGGACAAATCAAGCGGGCTGTGGGCGAGGGCAAAAAAACACACAAAAAGTATTTTTTTCTTCCCTTTTTTTTGTGTTCTGCAGCTCCACAACAGTGCTTACTCAACCCTAACTATAGTGCCACTACTGTGGCACTAAAAAAATATATATATATATATATATATATATAATATATATATATATATATATATATATAAATACAAAGAACCTCTGTGCGCAAACACTGAGGCAAGGGTTACCCAAAGGGCATTTGGCTGGGAAGCCAAGTTTCAAAAATACAAATCACACATGCCCACACAATGCAAAGCATCATGGGCTGCATATGCAAATCACCACAGAATGTTATGCTGGTTCAACTTTAAGCAGAATTGCATGGTGCGAAGGCCTCTCACACAGTTTGTAAAGGGTGCTAACAGAGATAAATATATATATATATATATATATATATATATATATATATATATTAGAGGCAAAACTCTGTTTAATGCATCAGTTAGGGTTGTTCCACAGCGACAAAAGTGAGGAAATTCACTGTACAGCCCAGCAATAATAACACCAAAGAAAACAGAATCGCAAATGCAAATGCAAGCACATATGGAAACGCAAACCATAATGCACACAGGCACGGGAACGCAATTGGAAACACAATTGGTAACGTTAAGAACAACGATGATACAAAATGAAAGACAGATGCAAACTTAAATGGAAGGGCAGCCACAAACATAAATGGCAATGTGCACAGTGACACTAAGTGAAACACAAACAGAAACAGTAGTGGAGACACAAATGGTAACAGTAATGCAAAAGCAAATGCAAACAGAAATGCAAATGGTAATACACACGGTGGTGTACGCAGGAACGCTAATGCAAACGGGCATGCAAACACAAGTGTAAAGCCTACGTGTAACAGTAAGTGGAGCGCACACCCTACTTTTCCCCCAAAAGCTCCATTGAGAAACACTGTGAAAACAAAGAATGTATGCATAATAATGTGCCTCGGAACATAAAATGAGCAGTTGTAATACTAAATTGCTGATATCTCAGTAACAGCACGATGTAAAAAAAAAAATTACAATTTCACATGATTCATGAGTTTCCTGGCTAGGTTTTCACTAAATGCATAGCCCATTGGGCAACTCATTGTTTCGACAAAAATTCCGTATCTCGCACTGTTTCTGAGATACGAGCCTTGAAAGGCATGTCAGATGCCACCATGTTAGCCTATGGGAAAAAACATCAACTTTGGAGTACCGTAACTTTGCATCCATGCAAACCAAACCACCAAAATGCACATCTGTGAGATGTGGCTGCGTTCCCTCCAAATTTCAGCCAAAAAGACCAAACCTTTCTTATGCAGCAGGGTGGCAAACATTTCCTGTCATTTTGCCATAGTCTAGAAAAGTAATGTCGTGATTTGCGACACCTTTCACAAAAATTTGCGAAACTGTCGCAAGTACGACACCACTTTGCGACACTGCTTTTCCCAAAAATTTGAAAAACATATTTCTATGGTGTTTTACCCCAAAATAAAGATATGGCTAGCATCCTGAGGGTCTGACTAGGTGACACAAAAAGAATTGTTTTCCTAGAGGGTCCCAATTTTAAATGCCAAGCATTTTCTGATCAGTAACTGAAAACAAAATGGAGGATTTTCTTTTTTTGTTAGTTGTTTGACCAGGACTAGCACACTAAGCTGAAAGCTTTTTTACAGGTGTGACACAGAGGGAAATTAAGTGACTTGCTCAAGGTCACACAGTCTGCAAGTGGAAGTTGTGAGATTCAAACCCAGGTCTGATTTGCTGGATGACATCAGATTTGCAGCTCAGAGCTTTAAACCACTGTGCTAAACTGCCTTCCCTGGATTTGCGACACTACCAGGGCAATTTATGAACTAAAAAGTGCATTTGCGAAAGTGTCAAACTTTTTAACTTTTCCCATTGACTTATGATGGGAACTTGTTTTCTGAATAACTTTTGAACCGTTCAATATTTTTTCATGAAATCTTCAAAAGGCACATTGGGGACCCTGGCTGCACGTTCCCTAAATGAATCCATATCTCACATTATTTCCAAGAAACATGCACTGAAACATAATGTGAGTGCTAAATGTGAGAGCATAATAGTGGCCCACACACATGAAAATCACCAATTAAAACAGTAATTCTCAAATATCTCAGGAACTTTACACGCTAGAAAAAAATTCAAATTTCAGGAGTTTCAAGGCTTTCTAACCTAGTTCTATTCTTAGCCCCACAGTGGGGGGCTAATAAATTTTCCAATGAAAAGTCTGTATCTCTAACCATTTTCGAGATACGGGCCCTGAAAGGCACCTCAGGTGCCACAATGTTATCCAATGGGGAACATTTGAAACTTTGGAATGCTGTGGCAATGGTCCTGCTGAATGTTTTCACAGCAAACCATCAAAAGGCACACCTGTGAGACAACAGCTTTTTACCCTGAAATGTTCAGGGTAATACTGCAATCCACATTGCAGCAACAAGGCGACAAAGAAAAAACAATACCACAATGTTATCCTATGGGGAAATTTCCAAATATCACAATGCTCTAACTATGGCCATGTTCAATGGTTCAGTACCAAACCACCAAAAGGCATACCTGTTGGGATAAGGCTTTGCAAACTAAAAATTTCAGGTCAATACTACAATGCACATAGCCACAGTGAAGTGGCAAAGAAAACAACTCCCACAATGTTATCCTATGGGAAAATTCATATCTTTGGAACACTATAACTAGGGACATGGTGAATATTTTTGAAGCAAACCAATGAAAAGCACATCCACAACAGTAGGGCTTGCCACCTTGAAAATTTCAGGTCAATATCACAATCCAGCTTGTCAAAATCAAGTGACAAAGAAAACAACATTTCAGAAAATGTGGCTCTACAGTGTTACCACAGTCATTTAAGAAATGATCATGACACTGCTGTCTTTATAATGGGAATAGAACCATGAACATAAAATATAGTGTTGCGCTTGTGTTTTTTATGGTCGTGCATATTGTCGCAGTATTTTGAGATAGTGTTGCGATCAAAAATAGCAAAATGTTGCAAAAAATCTTAAAACCACATTTCCAGACCAGCTAGTGAAAAACTAATACCGGATTCCTGTTCCTCATGCCCCAAAATGGTAAACCCAATGGCTGGTGTGTCGAAAAGTATAGTATTTTTTGAGTTATATTGTTATTTTCTCTCTCACTAACTGAAAACAAGATGATGGCAGCACAACTCTATTTTGGGTAAGCTTGACACTAAAAGATACTATCGTGAAAATTTTGGAGCTGTACATATACATTTTCCGATAAGATATAGTGGGACACTAAAAATGTTATAACTTTTGAACAGAACAAGATTTTTACACAAAATCTTCAAAAGGCATATCTGTGACCCAGGACCCATGTAGCCCACTCAATTTGAACTCACTCAGATGCATTCTTCAGTACAAAGTGGATGTCTAAATAAAACGGAATGTTGGGGATTTTTCACATTTTTCAGTGCTCTACGATTCTGCAACTGTACATTTGATCGACATGAAAATTTCCAGATCTGGAGACCTACAAAAATCTTCCTCCATTGCAAATTTCAGGCAAATCAGAAAGACAGTTGCAAAGTTATTAAAGTGCAAACTTTGAGGTTTAGCATGCTAGTATTTTTCGTTTTAAAGTTATTCATATTTGTTTGTCAAAAACTTCAAAAAATTTGAATTTTCTGATGTTTTCTTGCCTGAAGTAAACTGCTCCGTGTTTCAATATAACAGAACGACTTTTGGATATAACTAAAAAATGCAAAAAACTGTAAACATGAAAATTATACAGGGAAATAAGATTGTCTGGACCTGTTGCCTACCTAAATGTGGCACATATGACTTGAAGAGATGGTGAGTTATTTGTTTATCTATTTTGCATCAAAAGTAAAATTCCCACAGAAGCAATGGAAACAGTGTTTGGGATCATGTGTAGTTATATCCTAAAGACCTAAAATTTAATAATGCAGGAGTTCTGGGGAAGGAGCTGTTCACTAAAATGTTTTATGCCAACACTGCCAGAGACAACCTATTAATATTAATACTCTCCTGAAAGGGCACAGCATCAGACATTCAGAAATGCAACTTTTACGAACTTGCCTAGTAAAAGACAAAAGTTATGCCACTTCCAAGAATTCTGCTTTAACATATTTTGGAGAAGGAGATGTCAAAAAGTAAGTTATGTGCCACATGTCCAGCTCAAGAATAAAGAAACCAATACTGGAAAAAAGATTCTTTGTCTATTGAGTATCTTCCTAACATGCTATCTGTAAGAACAATGTCTCATTTTGTTCTGCAGTAAATGTAGATTTATCAGCTAGAAGTGCTGTTTCTGAAATCTGCAAGAACGCAGATTCTATAAAGGACTTTCTGAATTATAAGCTTTAAAATGAAGGTGAGCATTGTGGGCTTGATGTCTAAAGACACCAGATTTTATGCAAAATCCAAAAATATTTGTTTGAAAACTATATATTGTAAATTGTTGCATTCAAAAGATAGCAGAAAATGTAATTTTATGTTTAAAACTGTACTTTCCAAGTTAGAGGTAGAAACTTTGAAAGAAAAAAACAAACAAACCATTCCCCTCCTGTGCAAGGACTAATCAGAACTGGTGCAATGATGACCTAGCAAGGTGGTGATGTCACTCTGGATCAGAGGTAATAAAAATAGGTCCCAAGAGGAGCTGGCTTCATTCTTGCCTATGTACCATGCTATGAAGATCTGTGTCTGTGGACCTGCTAATGTTATTGCTCTGAGATTCTTACAAGGCCTAAAGCCAAGAGGCACACCTGCCTAGTGATGTTTCAACCAGCAAGGAACCAAGCCTTTATTGCTGTGCTCATACCAGAGGTGCCGAGATCAAGAGCCTAAGGTTTAAGAGTGGAAGAAAACAGAAACTACAACAAAGCCAACCACAAGGAAAGTGCTTCTCACAGCAGACTCTTTCAAGTCCCAGTGTGTAAAGACTTCAGTTTGCATAATGGCCATTTTGACTGAAGTAATGTTTAAAATTCCCACCAAAACCAAAACAAGGACAGAGACTGCCTATTGATGTCCATCAGCCAAAAAGCAAGTCTGCAGGACTATATTGACAACAGATGGGTCCAAGGTCGAGGGTTTGATTGAAAACAAGAGTAAAAACAGTAGCAGCCACTAAATCCAATTACTAAAAGAACATTACTATTCAGGAAAAAGAAGTATTTTTACCAGCGTCCTGAAACTAAGGAAGACAACCAGACTCCACAGCTAACCAAATGTCTGAGTATTATTTTAATTGATTTTTATAATAAGCTAATTGGGTTTAGTTGGAAGGTTGTATGCAAAATAATTTCTTAAAATAGTAGAGTGTTGGGTACATAGTTAAGCTTAAATTTAAATAATGATATAAATAATTTTGCATGGGACAAAAAAGTATTTAAGCAAGTTTATACAAAAATATAGTCCAAGACACTAATGCAAAGAGTTTGCAAGTTTTTATGCAAGAAAGTTATGCTATATACAAAACTATGCTGAAGGCATGGTATACAGCTAATACTATCCATTGTGTTGACTATTGCTTATTTTATTGTTTTGCTTATTTTCTGAAATATTTTTGTTTTGCTTTTTATTATGTCTAAAATGTTTTATATCTATGCAAATACTAGTAATTAGAAAAATTACACAGGGACAAATGAAATCTATTTTTTTTCTACATATTACATGTGGGTGTGAAAGAAAGGTTTTTCAAATTATCTAAAGCTGCAGGAGTCACATGATGCTTAGGCTGGGATAAGCAGCTTCTTCTCTGGCTCCTGCTTCTATTCCTGAATAACCAGTTAAATTTTATATTTTACCTGACTTTTTGCATGATTTGGCAATCTGGGATACTGCTCCTAATTATCTGGTTTCTAGCACAGCTGCAGTTTCATGGAAATGGAAGCTGAATTGCGCTCTGCACTGCCCTGACACACTCCACACACAATGTCAGAGAAACATACTAAACACTCCAAGGCCCTCACACATGGAGGAAGGCAAGCTTTTACTACCACACCCAGTGCTGCATTGCTTATAGAAGAGAAGTTCCTTATAGAATTTGTTCCTATGAAGACTGTCTTGCAGGAACTAACAAATGAGCTCAAATCTCTCCACTCCAACATGGTTGATCTGAGTAGAAGGGTTGGTGACAACGAAGCCAAAATCTTTTCAATTGAGAGGTAGAAGGAGCTCTCTGATGGCAAGATTATGGTACTCAAGCAAAAGATAGTTAAAATGGAGTCAAAACTAGAAGATGTAGAAGGTCATAGCTGGCGCTTTAATGTAGTTGTTTTTGGGTTCCCTGAGAAGGCTGATGGCACCTCTCCTATATTGCTTGATCAAAAATTATGCCTGAAATTGGCAGGTCCTTCTTCAAATTGTGCCATGTATATTATTGAGTGGGCCCACAGAGCTATACGACCACCACCTCCTGACAACCCCCACCACGATCCTTCATCTTCAAGTTTTTAAACTGTCTGGACAGGCAGCACCTTCTAATGAAGCTAAGAGAACTGAAAGAGGCACTCTGGGAGGGATCAAAATTCCATATAGTGTAGGATCGCCCACCTACAGTAAGGCAGTGCAGGGCAGCTTATCACTCGATTGTCTCTAAAATCATTGCGGCAGGTATCAGCTTTCGGGTGCTACACCCTGCTCGCCTACAAGTTCTCATTGGGGACTCCTGGAAATCTTGTGAACCTGCTGACCAAGCCACTGCAGCATTAAAGAACCTGCTCCCTGAGTTATTTAAGGGTCATTGAAGTATGTTCTTTTCAGCCTTGCACCGGAGTTCACACTCTCCTATGAAGCTACTGTTCAGATATGTTTTCTGTTACTAGCACCTTCTTAAAGAACAATTTCTTTTTTTATAATTTAAACTTTATTAATACATTTCCTTTTTATAAAGGGCAGTTACAGAAGAACAAGGTGTGACATACCACATGTACAGTAAGAACTGTCCAACCCACCCCACCCATACAGCAGCAACAAGACTATATCACCCTAAAGTGAGGTAAATATTTCCATTAGTCATATGAGTAGGACTGAGGTGTGGTATAATCATCAGTGAGACAGTGAGAGTAAGGAATGGAGGGGATCCCATATTTTACTATAAACTGCTAGTCTATTATGAAGACATGCAATTGCCTTTTCTGTTTGGAGATTAGCAATGATTTCATGCAACCACTCCTGGAAAGATAGGGTGGATTTGTCCTTCCAATGACATAAAATGAGTTTCTTAACAGAAAGAGTAATCATGGAGATATGAAATTTCCTGATTCTGACTCTAACAAGGGACATGTCCCCTAGGAGACATATCTCAGGAATAAAGTACTCCTGAAGGCCCAGCAGGGGATCCAGAGACATCTTAATTGAATTCCATAGAGGGGAAACTTTGGGACAGGACCAAAACATATGAAGGAGCATTCCTTCTTCTTGCATGCACTTAGTACATGTACTAGAGTTCGAGAAACCCCATTTCTTTAGTTTAACAGGGGTACAATACATATTGTGTAATATATGGTATTGCATGAGACGCAGTCTATCTTGGGAAACATGACAGGATCTCCATTGGGATTGCCAATCCAACTAGTATTGAGGAAGGAGTGAGTTCCAGAATCTAGTAGGTCCAAAGGAGTCCCCCTATTTTTTATAATACAACACTCTGTATAACTTAGATACAGTGCCTGAAGATCCAGACAATATGGAGATTTCAGGTATCAAGGCTGACACCTTCTGGGAAGGGGGAGTATTCCCCAGGACTATTGTGAGTAGGTGTCTTAACTGCATGACCTTAAAGTGAGATAAGACCGGAATGAGAAACTTTTCAATAATTCTACCTGGGGACAACCAGTGTCCCTCCCCATCCACCAAGGAAAGCAGTTTTCTATCACCTAATTGGGGCAATCACTTACTGAGAATCTGCTTTCTGTTAATAGTAAAAATTGGGGAGTTCCAAATAGACTGAGCTAAATCAGTCTGAGGAGAATAATGAAGAAATAAACATAACTGTGCATAAACTCTTAAAGAGATACCTACTGTGGTACAGTCAGCCATCTTTACATGAGACAATTTGAGGTAAAATAGGGTTAATGGGTCCAGGCATTTAGCTTTAATTGCATCTAATTCAATCTTAAGCCAAACTGGTTGTTCCATTTCAAGGCCCGGGGATATCCATCTCTTGCATTTTACTAGATGACTGACCCAGTAGTATAATGCCATATGGGGAATCCGCAGCCCTCCCTCAGGTTTTGGGGCAGCTAGTTTGTAATAAGCCAAATGGGGATATTTATCAGCCCAAATAAATCTTGTAAATATACCGTGCAATTTCTTAAACCAGCATATAGGGATAAAAGAATGGAGAAGGGATGGGGTAGAAAATTCTAGAAATACATTCATCTTAATTATGTTAATCCTGCCCCATAATGATATAGGAAGTTTAGACCATCTGTCAAGGTCATGAATTATAATCTGTGAGAGAGAGAGTCCAGGTTATCTTTAAACTATGTTGAGGGGTTACAGGATAACTTGATGCCCAAATACCTAAATAGTCTAGGATTCCAACATAAGCCTAGGGGACTAATATCATCTTTAAATACCTTGTGGTTTAATGGGAAAAATAAGGATTTACTGGCATTCAGCTTGTAATTGGATAGCTCGCTAGATCTAGCTATTTCATTCAGTAAGGGTGGTATTGATGAAGCCGATGGGACAGATGTATCAACAAATCATCTGCATACGCAGTGAGTTTAATTTCATGACGTCCAACCCAGATACCTCATATAGAAGTATTTTTGAGAATGTTTTGAATGAGGGGTTCCAAGTATAAATTAAATAACAGAGGCGATAGGGGGCAACCCTGCCTAGTACCTGAATAAAGTGGGAAGGAATTAGAGAAAAACCCCATTAACTGAGATTCTTGCTGTAGGGGATTTATATAGTGCGCCAACCCAGGATATGAATACCGGAGGGAATTTGAAGGTACTCAATACCTTAAACAAAAAACTCCAGTTTATCCGATCAAACACCTTCTCGGCATCCAGAGAGACCAGGCCTGCAGGGAACTCGGCATCTCTGGTAGCCGAGAAGACGTGGGATAATGTATGCAAGTGGTCTGCTGATGAGCATCCCTTCATAAATCCTACCTGATTCATACCTATTAACTCAGGGAGTACCACGGATAACCTATTAGCTAAAATCTTTGAGAGAATTTTAATGTCTTGATTTAGAAGGGATATAGGCCTATAACTTTGGACAAGCTCTGGGTCCTTGTCTGGCTTGGGGAGAAGCACTATCAAGGCTTCAAAGAGATGACAATCAACCTCCGTTCCAGATAGAATATGTTGAAATAACCTATTAAGTATTGGTAATATAAGCTCTCGAAACGTCTTGTAGAAAAGGGAAGAAAATCCATCAGGCCCAGGAGTTTTATCTGAGGGTAAACCATTGATAACCTCAGCAATTTCTTCCTGTGTTATAGAGGAGATGAGAGAGTCTTTATGATGTGCTGGGAAGAAGGGCAGGTGAGAGTCCATCAGATACTTCTCCATGCTTATAGGGCTGGGGAGTGCTCCATGTCCCCATACAGCATCTTGTAGTATGCTGCAAGTTCTTGAACTATCTCGGTAGGAGATGTTTTCAGAGACCCATCTGCAGATGCCCTGATAGAAGGGATAAATCTCACAGATTCTTGTTGCTTGATACGGAGTGCCAATAGGCACCTCGCCTTCTCACCTTGATCAGTGTAACCAGCTTTAGTACATATGATAGCTAACTCTGCCTTTTTCTGGAGTAATTCTAAATATCTACCTCTCAACACTAGGAGCTTCGTCTTATCCTCTTCTGGAGAATTGACCGAAACATTAAATTCAAGAACCCAAATTTGGGATAACAAAGATAATAATTCCCTTTCCCTAGCTCTTTTCCTAGCCACCACAATACTAATAAGAGCGCCTCTCATGTAGGCCTTAAAAGCCCCCCCATATAATATCAGGTTTTGCACTATTAAAAGGGTTGGACAAAAAAAAGCCTCAATGTGTTCCCTTATGATTTTGCAATATTTAGAATCTTTAAGCAATTGGTCATTAAGCTTCCATCTTGTTTCTCTCTCTTTGAAACATCCTGAATTGCCAGTTTACACAATACCAAGGAGTGGTCGGAGACAGGACCAGGTTGGATTGACCAGTTCCTAACCCCAGCCAGGAGAGTCTGACAAATGAAGATGTAATCAATGCAGGACTGCGAGTCGTGTGCCAATGACCTATAGGAGAACTCCTTGGAATCCGGATTTAGGACACGCCAGACATCACAGAGCCCGCATTGATCCAGTAGGTCTCTAAAAGCCCTCTGACCTGGAGAGACCCCCCTGATCCACCACCTGACCTGTCAAGGTTTGAGTCTATGACTTGATTAAAGTCACCCCCTGAATAATCCTTATAGGAAGGAAAGGCAGGATTACATTTACAAGTCTCATGAAGTGCCCAGGGTCATCTGCATTAGGGCCATATATGCTGCCCAATAACAGTGGTACTGACCAGAGAGTACCTATAACTAAAATGAACCTGCCCTCAGGGTCCTTAATAACTTGAGTTGAAACAATGGGAATGCCCCTGTTAATAATAAGCATGACCCCACAACTATTTGAGGAGCCTTGCGCCTCATACACCATCCCCACTTGTCTCCTCACTTGTGAGGCTTCCGTTTCTAATAAGTACGATTCCTGTAGGAAAGTTATCTGAGTGTGTAATAGGCTTAAATGTTTAAGAACCTGATATAGCTTAGATTTTTTCCTGATCCCCTTAACGTTCCACGTTGCAAAAGTCACCTCCTTGGCCACCTACTAAAGATTACTAGGTGTAATAGGTTCGGCCCTGTGCTCAGGGTATATAACACGAGTAATCTAACCCTACCAGTTGCTACTGTAAGGCCCTCCCACCATCCCAACCCCCCATCAAGAGCCCAACTTTAAGCCCCCCAGTACACCCCAACCCCCAACAAGACCACATAGCATCACCCCTCCCAAACCCCCAAACTGTCACAAGCAATGCTTAGCACAGCATGGGTCATATCCTCCCCTCCTGCCCCCAGAAATATCCCTGCTAATGATCACCCTCATATCTCTAGATATAAAGTAGTTTATGAATTGCATTAACAAGCCCTTAATGCCTAAGGAGCAGTCTTGGACTTCCAGAGCCTGTGGAGATATGATAGTGAGTCCACTACAGATAGAGAAAGAAAGTGAAACCAGGTATCACAGACGTGAATATAGCAGGTCTACACAAGACTCCAAAATGAGAGTTGAAAATTGCCTGTCCCCCCATAGAAAACTGCACCAAGAACCAGAGCCAGGGGAGAAGCTAATATAAAGGGGTAACCCCATTATCGAACTGAGAACATGAAAAAACGAGAGACCGGATGAGAACCAAAATGAGATCCTGCGAAGCCAGGATGGCATAGCGACGGAGAGAAATCCCTCTCAAGTCAAAATCACCAGACCTATCTTAATTGGGTGAACCGCACCCTCTTGTGGTCATATCCCAGTCCAACTGACCTGCCAAAAGCACCATGAAAGCCCGAAACCGCTCAGAAATTTGAAAGTTTAACATATAAGAACTAATCAGGAGGCATTAACCGAAAGCCTTCCCCCGTATGCTACACCCAGAAATTGAATATGTAACATCCAGGATGCAGTCCCAAGTAAGCCATCACCAAGCCCCCCAAAAGGATTCGCCCTGAAACATTATTAACACCAACAAGCCAGGGCATGAAAATAGTAAGAGTCAGGCCATATACTAGTAGCCCAGTTCCAATTGAGAAATTAAACACTGCAGAACTCCGTCATTAGAAGAAGCTTTCTCCATGAAAGAAATGAGTAACAGTTCACTCAGCAGCTCTCAGTGAATCCCGAAGATCAGGAGGCACTCTCAGGTCGTCCAGAACAAATCTGGCAATCGCCCGATTTAAGGCTTAGTAGCGCAGCTTCAGGATCCTCAAAACTGAGCCAAGAGCCATTTACTGAGACTTGTAACTTCGCTGGGTACCCCATCCTGAATTTTAACCCTGCCACTATGATCTTAGATACAATCGGGCGGAAGGCTTTATGCTTCAAACGAACCGAGACAGGGATGTCTTGAGCAATTCTCAGCTTCGCCTTCTCCCATCTGACTTCTTGTAGGGCCTTGACTTTCTGCAAGAAATGCTGCTTTTCTAGGTAGGTCAGAAAGCAGCAAATAATGGGACGAGGAAGAGCATCAGGTGGGGGTTTTGGTCGCAGGGACCGATGAGCCCACTCTATCATGTACACTGGGCCAAAGGGAGAGGGACTAGCAACCCTGTCTACCAACTTCTGGACAAAGACTACTGCATTCTGGCCTTCTTCCCTTTTCTGGGAGCCAGAGTATTACCACATTATTTCTTTGGCTACAGCCTTCCAAATCTTCGAGTTTAGCTTCTAAGCGAGATAGCTTTTGTCTCGTTAATAGAAATTTAGGATCCAGGCTTTTCAATTTTCTCTCGATCGAAACTATTCGAGCGGTATTATCTGAGACTGTGGTAGAGACTTCATCCAATTTTCTGGAGAGGGATTTCAAATCAGTTGCCATATCTTTCATCTCTTCCCAAAATGGTTTAAATTCTTCCAAGAACCTGTTAAGAGTTAAAGGTTCTTGATCCCCAGCTTGACACGAAGGATCCGGCTTGTCTGGGCCACTAGAGGCTGGGGATTTCTTCTGAGGCCTTCTCAGGAGTGGTGGGGGGGTATGTTTCTGTGGGCCTTTCTTCATATAAGCCTCCATTTACCACGCAGATACCCAAAACTGGAGCACAGGATATTTAAACACAAGGAAAACTCATAAGCTGAGGAATTAGTTAAGTTTTAACGATGTAAAAAGATGAATTTATATTCGGGAGGCAAGAGCTTAGCGGAGGAGCTTCTACTCAGCACTCTGCATCACGTGATCTCCCTTAAAGAACAATTTCTGTTTACCTAGCCTGGCATGTTTTCCAGTCCCCAGACTTGCTGGCCTCCGATGATCAAATTGGGTTGTATCCCTTGTAACCTTAATTGAACTCTGTTTTTGCTGTTTTACACTAGCCTGCTTCCTGTGCTATTTCATCAAAAATGGACTCTTGCTGTTTCTCAATAGCTCTCTTATGTTTTCAAGTCAGGACAAACATCAAACCAGGACTAACAAGCACCTTCTGACATCTTTATTCTTCAGACTCTGGTCTTCTCCTCTCCTGCTCCTGGTGTTAATTCGATCTGCAATGGCAGATTTGAATAACTTGCCTTCTGTCTTCTACCATGGAGTTGTAGTAGACTATTTTGATTAACGGTCAGTGTTTTGATCCTCTGGAAACTCCCCAGTTTAGGATGGCTGTATGTGACTGGCATGTTAGTACATCGTTGGAGCTTATTAAGGATTATTCCTTGCAATGTGACCTTATAACTAACTGTGAGATTTTTGTTGGTGGTATACCTCCCACTCCAGGTGGTCTACATCAGCATTATATGTAGAATAGACTGTTAATCCTGGTGGTGGGGGTGGGTTTTTTTAAGATCTTATTACAATTATCGCAGCCTATTTTAACCCCACAACAATGCTCACATTTTTGGTGTATTAGGAATGGGACCTACAGCTTGGGGACAGTATTTTAAGGGCTATTGCGGTAACTGTGGTTGCCCTTTATTTTGTCTATATTTTATGCCACTCACTCCCTGAGGTCTTTTATGGGAGAAGTTCTTTTTTGTGTGTTAACATTACTGGATTGTGTTTCTTTTAATTATACACTTGCTATGGGTTAGGTGCAATTAAGGGGGACCGAGTTTGGAACTCCTACTGTTTTTTCTGCAGATGTTTTATATTTACCTCATAGCAACAGTAAACCTGAATTTTTCTTCCTCCTGGCATGTAGCCTTACTTGGTCTCTCTTTCCTTTTTAGCTCCTATGTACCTTTTGGTGCTCTTTATGGGTGGGCACTTTGGTATTAAATGTATTTTTTGGGATGTTTGTGATGGAGAGGTGAGAGCTGGGGTGACAGGGATACCCAGTGCCTATGGTATTCATGCACCAAGTTGTTTTGTGCGGGGTTGGGTGAGGAGACTTTATTTGGGGTAGAGATATTTGTTATTTTTTGGCTAAGGGGGGATATGCTTTTTTTATTTGAGATTTTTTTTATTTCTATTTGGGAGAGAAGAGTTATCTAGGAAGCATGCAATTTCTTTTGTTTTTGGATGTATGAGATAACTTTAATGGTGCAGAGGCACTGTTTTTTTATACTTGTTTTTTGTTAACTGGGAATCATAGTAGCTCACTTGTTTTTGCTTTGGGAATGTTAGAGGGACTAGATCACCACAGAAAAGGTCTAAACTCCTCTTACACTTAAACAGACGTCGAGTAGATCTGGTCTTTTTACAAAAAAAATCTTCCTCCCGCCCAGGTGCTGCTTTTTCACCGTGCCTGGGTGGGGCAGGTTTTTGGCTCTGGCTAGACTCTCACACCAAGGGCATGGCCATTCAAGTCACCAGGAGGCTTCCATTGCAGGTACTCCAGGAAGATAATGTCTCCCAGGACTGGTTTATTCTTTTGCGAGCCATATTAGGGCATTCTGAGGTTGTTCAGGGTTTAGTATATGGCCCCAGCAGTGATGATCCTGTTTTTAACCACCCTATTAAATTTATTAATATCCTGGACCTCCCTCCCTATGCTCATAGCTGGTGACTGGAATACCATCCTTGATTTTGCCCTGGATTAATCAGGTATTTCCCATCAGCCTCTTTCTCTGGGACAGCTGTCACTGTGGCACTTGATGGAATTCCTGGGTCTTATTGATCCATGGAGGGCCCTTCACCCACAATTGCATGAGTACTCATTTTACTGTATCCCTCATGCCTCTTTTTCTAAAACAGACTATTTTCTGTTGGGTATTGAGCACCTCTCTAGTGTCATCTTGTGTCATTATTGTGCCAAGATTGTGTCGGACCATCATCTAGTTCTCATCCAGAATAGTCTATCATCTACAATGGCAAGGGATAAAACCTGGAGATTAAATAATCAACTGTTAAAATCCCCAGACTTTGTCCAGCACATCCAACGGTTCATCACCTCCTTTTGTAGAGCTTAATTCACCCACTATGGATAAACAAGATATTTTATGGGCCACACGTAAATGTTCTCTTAAGGGGAGATGATACATTTGGCTTCTAAATAGAAAAAGATAGCTTCCCAGGAACTTGGTACCTTATTATCCCAGATTCGCTCCCTGGAAACAAGTCTGTTCTCTGATTCTTCTCCCTCAGAATGGGTCCATTTAGAATCCATAAGATCGTGCTACAGTCAACTAATTGGGGAGAAAGCAGAACACAAGATTCTGCTGTCCAAGATTAAGTATTTTGATCAGAGTGAGAAGGTTGGCAAGCTTCTAGCCCTAAGGTTGGGCACCCAGTCGACAAACAAGATAGTCTTTTCTATCCACACTACTACAGGCAAATTACTTACTACCTTTACAGAGGTTGTTGACCATTTCCAGTCCTTTTATAAGGACCTTTATACACCCCCATCAATCCCTTTCTCTAACTCTGCCTTTGAAAATTTCCAGGCTGATATTGACCTTCTCCATTTAATTGACTTACAGTCTGTCTCCCTAAGCCAACCCTTGATGATTCAAGAGATTCACACAGCTATTGACTCCTTGACATTGGGTAAATCGACAGGTCTGGATGGGTATACCCCAAATTTTTACCAAAAATTTAAACTTCTTCTTGCCTCTATTTTGCTTCAGATCTTTAATTATATTTCTTACCATTGCCTTTTGGATCCCTGTCTCAAAGCTCTTATTATGGTTTTGCCCAAACCCAGCAAGGACCCATTATTTGTAAATAATTATAGGCCCATTTTCCTGATTAATGTTGACTTTAAAATATTTGCTAAGGTCCTAGCGAATCGACTTGATAAGGTCTGGTACCAGTTAATTAGTGTGGAACAAGTGGGTTTCATGTCTGGGCAGTTCCCTTCTGACCATTTGCTGAAGCTTACTCACCTTATATCTGCATCCAGAGATTCCCTTACTTCTGCAGTTCTGGTGTCCCTGGATGCAGAAAAAGCTTTTTACTGGGTTTCTTAGAATTATTCATTCCACTTCTTGCCCAAGTACCATATCCCTCCCTCTTTTATTTGGTGGCTTAAAGTATTGTATACCTCTCCATCAGCAGGGGTCCTCTGTAACAGCGTCTATTCACACCATTTTTCTTTGCAGCAGGAAACCAGGCAAGGGTGTCACCTTCCCCCCTTTCTTTTTAACCTCTTTTTAGAACACATCATTTGAAAAATTAATAACACGGAACAGATTTCCAGGATCACGATTGGCCCATATCAGTATAAGTTTTTGGTATATGCTGATGATATTATTCTGCATGTTACCCATCTGGATCTTTCCCTGTATGCAGTGCTGGACATTATTTCTCAGTTAGGACATTTCTCAAATTATAAGCTAAATATCTCTAAAACAGAAAGTGTGCCTTTAAATATGGTCACAACCAGAGTGAGTGTAGAACATCTAGACTTGATGTGGATTAAAGATAAACTTAAATACCTAGAGACCTGTCTAAGTACTTCCCCTAATAAAATGAAGCAATACAATTTAGACCCACTTCTTGCCCAGTTTATGGCTGATTTGAAGAGATGGTCCCTACTCCCTCCTATTATTATGGGTAGACTAAATATTTTAAAAATGAATGTGCTCACCCATGTTTTGTATCCCTTGTAGATGTTGACCCAGACCTTACCACAGTCATGGTTCTCACATATATACCGCTTAATGTCTGAGTTTCTCTGGTAATACAAACCACCTTGTAGAGCCCTCCACAAATTGATGCAGCCTAAAGCTAGTGGGGATTTCACATCCCCAATATTTATATGTACTATCTGGCTATCCATTGTTCCAAGGTTTCTTTATGGCTTAACTCCTGCTGACCAAATTATGACCTATTCCCCACAATGGCTGAGTACTGAACATTATAAAAGTGCCCAGTCTGAGCTGATATTGTTCCCCTGCTATATACCTTACCAAAACAGATCCCCCTCTCCCTGAAAGTCTCCCCTTTAGATGTTTCTGTTAAGATCCACTGGCAACTTTGTTCTTTTTTCCAAGTTCATCTAACAATAAATGTCACACAGCCCCTACTGGGGAACCTTAATTTCAACATAGGCGGTCAACTAATAAACAACTCTTTTTGGCCCTTTTTGGATTTACTGTGGAACTTTTTTGGAGGAAGATAGATGGCTCACTTTTTTGGAAGCCCAGGATGGATTTAACTGGCCACCTTTTTTCAGTTTTAAGTATTACCAGCTATTGCACATGCTTACTACTTACTTCTGTTCTGAGCACCGGCATGGGTCTTATGGATCACAGGTCATTACTATGCTTGCAAATGCACCCTTGTTGTATACCATATCATATTTTTATGTTAAACTGTGCAATGCTTCTGTCACTAAAGGGGGGGTTCTTTTATTACTGGGATCAGGTTCTTCCTGATTTGGAAAACCCTCATGACTAGGCCTGTATCTGGAAATACAGCTAGAGGTATATCAAAAGGGACAGATGCCATTTTATGCATGTTCAGATTTTACATAATCTATACCACACTCCAGTGAAACTACATAAAATGGGTAGGCTTCCCACATATATGTGTTCCAGGTGTGGAAAGGAGGTTTGCACTTTGTTTCACATCCTTTGGACCTGTGACAAGGCAGCCCCATTATGGGACATCATACAGCAAAGGCTAGACTCCTTGTTAGTTTCGAACTCAAAATTCAACCCAGTGGTATGCTTATTGGGTGATGTTACCATGGAACTGATCAGAAATTAACAGTATCATATGGCACTGATTTCTGCCTGTGCCAAAAAGGTCATCCTTAGGCACTGGTGTGACCAGACAATCCCATTTTACTGAAGGGCACAGGGAGAAATTATTTGCACTACAAGTTGAAAGAACCATTACCAGCCTTGCAGACCACTTAGATCACTATAAGAAAGTCTGGGAACCTCTGTTCACATTGTTAACTCTTTAATTCCCCTTGGGGGCACTGTCTCAGTAAAGTTTTCTCCTGTATGTCCTGATTCATTCTACACTGGGGGCAATCATGTAAATTTTGTTGTTTTGGCCCTGGATCACTATTCAACTATTTTAGTATTTTGTTTTTGATTATCTGATCTGTATGGGCATATTATTCCTAGCCCCTCAATCTCTTTTTAATTGTTTGGTATGGCTGTGTTTTTTTTTTTTTTGCTCCTTTATTCTTGTTAATAGGATGACCATTCTTTCTCTAGCTTTTCTTCTGAGATTGGGGGAGAGTGACTGGAAGGGGGTGGGATATGATGCTGGGGGATAGGGGGATGGTTAGATAGCAGGTTTTTTGTGTTAGTTAGTTTTTTTATTTTATTTTATGAAATATAAAAATTGTTTACAATATGAACTGTTTATTGTCACACACTATGTTGACATGGCTTTACCATTTATGTTTTTTTTTTGTATGAGTGGGTGTGCACTTGTTCTTGTTATTTAATAAAGTTTATTCAATGTTAAAGAGCTGCAAGCAATAGGTGTTAAAGTAAGATTTGAACCTGTCTTAAAATTATTTATGTAATTATGCACATTTTGTGACACAAGTCTAAAGGTGTAGCTGAGTGCCATAATAAACATTGGTATTCTTCTTATTGTTATGACATATTTAATATTGTTTATTTTTCCTTATTTTTAAATAATTGACAGGATATAATACCCCCCATAGAGTACCTTTCATGGGGTCCCATGATTGTGCTACTGGAGTATGGACACATCATAGTTAAAATACCAATATTCCTTAATAGTTTTCCTTATTGTATTTATGAACATATCATCCTGCAAGAGTTTTTATTGAAAGTTCACTGTCTATTATATGTTCATTCTGTCATTTCTATTATTAAGTATAAATGTACTAAGAAATGACATGACATAACTCTATAGTGTATTTTCTCATCCAGTATATTTTTTGTCAACGTTTTTGATATAAATATATTGTCAATGTGGGTAAATATTTAACATTTTTTGTCCAGATGTGTATATTCTCTATCATTTGGAGAGTTTAATCTCCAAGAATACACTAAACAATGTTAGTCCAAAACATGTTTAATATTGTTGTTAAATGTAAGTTGCTCTGAGTGAGTTTAATTGATTTGTCTAACCCAGGATCAAGAATGGTGTTCATATCACCAGCCAAAATTATTCTCTCTATGTTAAGTTTCATAAGCCCTTCTGTTATCGTGGCCAAAAATTGTGGACAATTATCAAAAGGCCATATACAGAGGCAAATGTTATTTCATTTCTATACAGTTGATCTTTAAATAGTATTATTCTTCCTTCATTATTTTTAAATGTCTTCAGTAAATGAAAATGTGTTCACTTTCTAATTAAAGTAGCCAATTCCTGATTTTTTTTTTGTCCGTTCTGAAAATATTGAATCAGCAATCCATTTCCTTTTTAACTTCAGCAACTCTTTTGCTTCCAGGTGGGTCTCCTGTAGACAAGTTATATCAATTTTTAATATATTTAGATATGTAATTATATGGGCTTTTTTATGTGGTGTATTAATTCCATTCAAGTTCAGTTTTCGCTGTATTATTATTTTACTAGTTTGTGAACTATTAAAAAGTATACTGGAACTCCACCCACTCACCCTGAAGTAAATCAACAGACTATGAAGTCTTAGACATTTCAGTTAAAGGTTTCATTATATTACATCCAACCACTTTCTACATTTTGGGCAAAATACCCTTCATCAGGAATTGGTTTCTAAAGTAAAAAATACATAATTACAATCATTTCCATATTTCATTTCACAAAAAAAAATGCATTAAATATTTATGTTGCAGAAGAAACATTATGTAAAATTCCAAATGTAAAATAGATTTTCACCTTTTTTCAAGGATAATTCTTGCAATTTTAAATATGTTGTCAGGTTTAACTCCCACCACTACTGAGCTAAAAATTAATCAAAAACAGGCTGAGTGTGTCGACCACCCAAGGTGTGCATATATAAAAGTGTTATCACACATCCTAGAGTGGGTTATCCATCTTATAAAATGGCAAAATTGTTTTGGAGGGAGGTAAAAGTGCAGGTGTGTGGTAGCGCTCTGATATATGCATGGTCATGTGATGTGTTTCAAACAATCAGCAACCATAATTTTTCCTACCCATTTTATAAATATATATATATGTATATATATATATATATATGTGTGTGTGTGTGTGTGTGCATGTATGTATTTATTTATTTTCCCTCCCACCCACATGACCCCACCTCTCAACACCCACCACCCCATCTCCCCAGGAACATAAAAGTGACACTGGGGGTGCCCAATCCCCCAAAGTGTTGAACAGGAATCCTTCTTTTATTTACTGCCCCCATCCACTACAGTGGATGTCCAGTCTCTGCCTACAAAACAGGGTACTAAATGAGGGAAAGACCAAGGTACAAAGGTCAGTAGAGAGCAGGATGGGGTGAATAGAGAAAGTAAAGTCAATGAGGACAGGGATAGTGCTACAAGAGGTAAAGCCATCATAAAATGGAGAGCAATCAGTACTAATGCTTGTAGTCTGGGCAACAAGCTTCCTGAATTAGTGGCCTTGATGAAGAAGGTACATCTGGATATTGTGGCAGTCACAGAAACATGGTACACACAGAACCATGACTGGGACATAAACATACCAGGATACACTATCTACAAGAGGGAAAGGGAGGGTAAAAGAGGAGAAGGAGTAGCTATCTTCATAAGGGAAGGAATCAAAGCAACAGAACAAAAGGGTAAACAGGAAGAAGAGGAAGCACTGTGGGTACATTTGGAGACAGGCAATGGCACCACAATCCACACAGGGGTTTTATACAGACCCCCATCTCAGGGGGAGGACATGGACAAGGAAATGATAGGAAGTATCATTAGAATCTCAGAAAAAGGGGAGATATTGCTGATGGGGGATCTGAATATGCCAGATGTTAATTGAAGTACATTTGCAGCAGCCACTTCTAAGAGTGGGGTCATTCTAGATGCCTTACAGGGGGCATGCCTTAGACAACTAGTATTGGAACCCACTGAAGAGGGAGCAATCTTAGACCTGGCACTCTCAAATGGGGATGGTGAAAGGATCACAGATTTAGAAGTGGGTAGCCATCTGGGAACTAGTGGCCATCAAAAAGTATGGTTCACAATAAACACAGCAGTAGAGTCAAGCCATAAAAATGCAAAGGTACTGGACTTCAGGAGGGCTGACTTTGCCAAAATGGGTGAGTGCCTAAGGAATGCACTAGCAAATGGGCAGGAAGGAGGGGTGGAAGAACAATGGGGAATAATCAAAACTGCCATCACAGAGGCAACAAGCTTTTGTGTGAAGCAAATAAACAACACAAAACAATATAAGAAACCACTGTGATTCTCAAAGGAGGTGGCAGGAAAGGTTAGGGAGAAAAAGAAAGCATTCAGGAAGTACAAGGAATCACAGAAGGAGCAGGAGAGAGAATTGTATCAGTTAAAGCAAATGGAAGCTGAGAAGGCAGTGAGAACAGCAAAGGCCCAAACCGAGGAGAAGATTGCCAACACAGTTAAGAAGGGGGATAAAACTTTTTATAGGTACATCAGGGAGCAAAGAAAGACCAAGGGAGGGATAGTTAGGCTTAAAGAAGGGAAGGGGGTGGGCAGAGGTTGACTTTGAAAAGGTAGAAATACTAAACAAATTTTTTTGCTCATTATTCACAAATGAAGTGGTGGAGGTATCTAAACCAAACAACAGAAACACTGGATACAGATGTTGATACCAGCTCATTTACAGAAGAAAGTCTTCTGAAATAACTCTTAAAACTGAAGGTGAACAGAGCAATGTGGCCTGATGGGATTTATCCCAGAATTCTAAATGAACTAAGGGGAGAACTAGTGACACCACTGACTACCCTCTTTAACAAATCATGGGAGGATGGGGTGGTACCTGAGGACTGGAGGAGGGTAGATGTGATTCCACTTCACTAAAGTGTGAGCAGGACAGAAGCAGGAAACTACAGACCTGTTAGTTTAACCTCAGTGATAGGTAAAATTATGGAATCACTTCTGAAGGAAGAATTGTTGAGTACCTAAAAGCCAGTGAGGCACAGGACCCAAGGCAGCATGGATTCACAGTGGGAAGGTCATGTCAGATGAATCTAATTGATTTCTTTGACTGGGTGACCAAATGAGTAGATCAGGGAGGGGCTGTGGACACGGCCTACCTAGACTTTAGCAAGGCATTTGACACAGTCCCACACACAAAAGATTAATATACAAGTTAGCCAGCATGGGAGTGGGTCCCAAGATGGTAGCCTGGGTAAAGAATTGGCTGGAGAACAGGACACATAGGGTAATAGTAAATGGAGTCCACTCTGAAGAAAGCGGGTTACTAGTGGGGTACCGCAAGTTTCAGTAGTAGGACTGGTTCTCTTCAATGTCTTTATAAGCGACATTGCAGAGAAACTGGAAAGAAAAGTATGTCTCTTTGCAGACGATACAAAGAACTGCAACAGAGTTGATACACAAGGTGGGGTGGAAAGGAAGAAAAGGGACTTGGCATGGTTGAAAGAATGGCCAAATATATGGCAGCTTAGATTCAATGCTAAGAATTGCAAGGTAATGCACCTGGGAAACAAAAACCCAGGGGAAGAGTACACAATGGAGGGGTGAGATACTAACAACAACAAAAATGGAAAAGGACCTGGGGATAGTCATATCAGATGACCTAAAGATGGGCAAGCAATGTGAAAGGGCAGTAAGGAGGGCTGGGGGGATACTGGGATTCATAGGGAGAGGCATCACCAGTAGAAAACAGGAAGTTGTTATCCCTCTGAACAGACAGCTGGTGAGACCCCATCTGGAGTACTGCTAGCAGTTGTGGAGACTCAGTCTCCACAAAGACATAAACAGGATGGAGGCAGTCCAGAAGAGGGCACCTAAAATGGTGCAGGGTCTGCACCAGAAGACATATGAAGAGAGACTTAAGGAGCTTAATATGTATAGCCTCGAGGAAAGGAGGGAGGGGGACATGATAGAAATTTTTAAGTACCTCAAGAGAATCAACAAAGTCCAAGAGGGTAGCATCTTTCAGAAAAGAGGTGTGCAAGAACAAAGGGGCACAATTTGAAGATGGGGGCAGCTCAGAGGTAATGTAAGGAAGTATTTTTCACAGATTGGTTGTGGATGCATGGAACTGCCTTCCGAGGAGGTTGTGGAGTCAAAAACAGAGGTGGAATTCAAGCATGCATGGGACAGTCATAAGGCAATTCTAGGGGTGGGGTAGGAAGAAGTAGGCTGTTGGTTAACTAGGATCTGCAGCTTATCCATTAGATAGCGAAATGGGCAGACGGTTGGCCAAGCGGTCCTTATCTGCCCATCAATTCTATGTTTCTATCTATATATATAAAAAAATATATATATATGTATATTTATTTTATATTTTTCCTCACATCCACCCAACACTTCCTCTCAGCACTCACCACCCAGAAATATAACAGTGGCACTGGGGGTGCCCAATCTCCAAGTTTCTGATCACGGATCCTCAGTCCATTTTTTTACCCTGTAAAAGAAAACATCCATCGATGTCTTTTGCAGCCATTCCTGTCCCTCCCACCGACCCTCCCAATCAGCACCCACCATCCTGCACCCTCCCAAGCTCTTACTAACTCATTGGGTATCCAACTCCATAATCCTCTCTGAACCACATACGTGTCTTAATTTTTCAAAGCTGGACCACAAACTAGAGAAACAGGTATGCCATTCAATGTGTTTCAACGGTGTTTTGAACTTAGTGGCATAACTTGTTTGTATATTGGTATGATCACATTCTTTTGCCAGCTGGAGTGGATACAATTATATTTTAAGTATTTATTTAGCAAAAATGTTAGTGTGGGATCCCATATGTTTAAATGTTATTTATAGACATCTGTGGACACCCCATCCATCCCTGAGGCTGTGTTAGTTTTATTTGAGTGGATGACTTCTTCTGTTTTGTCCAAGGAAAAGAACAAAGGTTCAAATTCTGCCATGGCACATTTTGCAGTAGTAGTGCACCCTCAGGGAATAAGATTGATAGAAGATTTCTCTAAATGGGTCCACTCATTTTCCCAAACATATGTACTGTGGGATTTGGCTAAAGGTTTTGAGTACTCTTGGCTACTGCAGTTCTGCCAAAACTGCTGAAAGTGATTTTTTTTTAAACTGCTTCTCTCATTGTCTTGCACAGTTTACTCTGACACTTTTTTGTTTCATTTTCTAAAACAGTGTTACATGACTTTCTTCCCTTACTGAGCTCTGGCACATTTCCCACGGATGTGTATATTTTAACTTGTCTTAATATTTTTGGTTTAATTCTTTTTTTTTTGTTACTTTACAAATGTGATTAAACCATGAAGCAGATTTTTGACCTCTCTCTCTCACACTCCCTTTCTCTCTCTACATACAGTACTGAAATATTATTTGAGAAAGTTTTTGATGACTCAGCTTAAGCATCTTGGGGAATGTTGCTGGTGAGAACCTTCCACATCAGATCAATACTTTTCTTTGAGAACAACATATTTTTGAATGGCTCTTTACAGCATAAATAGAGATCCCTTTTTTGGCAAAAAACACTCTATTGCCAAGCTCTGGGCATGAAATTCACTAACTGTATTCAGTTACTGTTTAGAATTATTTTGATAAAGATTTATTGACTTAAATAGCAGGGTGTGATCTGATTTGGCTCTCACATAAATCTCTATGTTCACCAAAACTACATGGTGCAAGATAAAGTTAATTACATAGTCGATTATGCTTTTACTGTTATTGCTGAAATGTGTAAATGTACCATGTTGGTCTCCTTTGTTTGAACATTCATTACTATTAAGCTATTATTTCCTAATGTTTCCAAGAGTTTTTTCCCTTCGTATTGACCTTTGTGTTCTCAGGGTTCCTAACATATTCTAGATGAGGTAGTATAATACTTGAGGGTTCACTAAGACAATTATATTGTACAATTCTCTTTTTTTTCTTAATTCTATTTTTGCTGTCATGAATGGGTGGTGAGATTTAGCTCACTTTCAGTGCCTGAACCTCACACCTGGCATTCCCCCCAGGCTGCCTTTGACTGGAAAGTCACACAGCTTGCCCCCTGCAGTGGGGATCCCACCATGGGGAGGGGGCAGAGACTGGGATATACCAGAGGCCCCAGCCAAGGTTAGCACCTGGGGCATCATTCAGGCTGAGGTTCAGGGGCATTACTGTGCTGCTGGCCCAGGGGCTTTTCCTCATGCATCCTCCAGAGGTGCAGACATACAATGACATCAGCACAGGTCAGTTGTGCAGATGTCTGCCATCAACTCCCCACCGTAGACCGGTCCAGGTTGTTACACACCCAGCCTCCACTGGGAGTCATTGACTTTCAAGGGAACAATGATCCTCCCCCCAGAGAAGGAGAGCTGTCCATGGGATGCTTATCCTACCTCTCCCCAGCCAACCCTCTGATGCCTGCGCTCATGCCAGAACACGTGTTGTCAGCCCCACAATCCATAGCATGACCGATGCACCAGCGGGCCAGCTAATTGTGCAATTCTTGCATTCAGATCCCCATATACTAACAGGACAGCTTCATCATTTCCCTCACATGCATCTTTAATCTTTGTTTTAAAAGATGACCAGACTTCATGCTAATAATGCACATATGTGGTTGGTGGATTACAAGCATTTTGAAGAATGTTGCAGTTCTTTTCTAAATTTATCTGGACCAACATCATACTATTTTCATAGATCATTCTGAGAGATTTAGGGGTCAGTGAAATGTTAGTGCCTATGGCCAGCCCCCCCATAGGTATGCAATTATGACTTAATTTTCTGCTATTTTTGAAGTAACTTAGTATTTGCATTATCATTTGACTCTGGCATTTCTGTATCTTCTTTGTCCGAATGTGTCCCTTCTCCATTTTATTCTTCTATATTAGTGTGTGTTTCTGTTTTCACCTCCTCTAGATGCTTGCTCATAGTAGCTCCTATGCTTAGACTCACTCCTTCCACATGGTGTATATTTTCAACATTATTTTCTATTTCTTTTACAGGTTTAGTAGCTTCACTATTTTCTTCCCTGGTTTGCAAAGGAGTCATTTTATTTTTAAAATGTTGAGTATCCTTTGTTGGTTGTTGACTTGGCAATGGGGGTTATTATTTATTACATTGCTTATTACCTTAATTGGTTTCACCTGTGCTGCCCCATTCCCTTCCCCCTTCATATTAATTAGCTTTTGCCATTCCATATTTCTCTTTGTTTTGACATATGGAATTTTTATATTATATGAAATTTCTTTTTTACTCAGTCTCATTCATGTTCCCTGGAGTTGTTACCTCTGTATGAACTCAGTCTCTTTTTATTCTCTGTGGGTTTGAGGTGTCTTTTTTTATTCGGAGTTCTTCCCCTTACTGGCAGTAGTTTCTTCCAAAACATTTGTTTGAGAGCCTCCCTCTTTGGCTGATATTCTTTCACGGAGAGTGCCCAGGTTTAACTCTACTTTCTTTGTGTTTTCGATAGGCATTTATTGCTCAATTGCTCCATCTGTGTCTTCCACCAGTTAAAAACTAAACACCTTCTCAGCTCCTTGAAGTGTTTTGCTTGGGTTCTTCAGCCATTTTATTCTACTGAATTAGCAACAATATATCCTGCTCTAGGAGTGAGTTTCTTTTTTCATATACTGATCTGGCTAGTTTTCTGAAGCACATGGTAACTTGTTTTAAGGTTTTGCCTCCTCGTTTGCTCATGGACAGAGCATTAAAAAGTTTGACATTCTTCACTTCTTTTTTGGGGGCATCATGCTGTCAGACTGCCAAGGTAGTTTTCTTCCTTTTTTCTCTGTAGGTTTGGTAGTCTCCTCAATTATATTCCTCAAGATTTCTCCAGTGATTTTAAATGTTGTTCCTGGGGTATGATACTGCTCATACCAGAATGAAGGGTCAAAAGAGTGCTGCTGCTCACTCCAGGCTCTCCTACCCCATCTTGCAGTCAGGCACCTTTCTCCTACCCTACTCACTTCCCCTTGTGGCAAGTCTCATAGCTCAAATTGAGCTGCACCTCATATGTATCAGAGTAACACTTAAGTGAGCTTTCAAGACTCCCTTGCTTCAACAAGAAAAGGAGAGTGAAATAGTAATGCTCCCTTTTATCAGCAGTTTTCAGAGTCAGTTTGCAATGATCAATCAACTAAGGATTGTATCTCTTCACAAGACTTTTCTGCAAGCCTTTTACTTGGAAGATCTCATTTGCAGCGATAGACTCCACTCCAGGTTTGTAATCATACATACCATTGTGTGACTTCAAAGAGACACATGTTCTCCATGGCACTGCATCATTGTGGATAGCATGTGTCAATCAGATTATTGTTCAAAATATTTGTTGAAGATATCCTGTTTGCTGCACGTTCCTCAGTCTGATCTTGAGACTTTAACAGGTGCCATCTGTTTTCTTCATAGTTGATATTCAAGTACCATTAAGCTTGGATTTTCCATAGAGGCATGTTTCAATCAAATGGCCTTTGGCTTTGTAGGCTCCACATTCACAGAATGAAAGAGGTTTTTACCCTAGAGACCACAACAAAGTGAAGATAGATCTGCTGCTTCTGGACAAATCCTCCGAGAACTTCTGCAATCATGTTTTCTCATTTTGGTACTGTATGATGTTACATACTGACCAGAGCCATGGAAGTGTCAGTACTTGCAATACAAGTGACACTGAACTTTTTCCACCAGTTTCTACAGAGTTTGACTATTGTACTTGTCAGGAAGCTGGCAAGTAATGTAGTGTGTGATAAACTTCAGGATCTCAGAGTTCATACAGTCACCAAAGTGGAGTGCATCCTTCACCCACAGCAGCATGTGAATATGAGCATGTGCTTGATAGTCATTCTCCAGAAGTAGTGTTCCACAGTACCAAGAGGTGGATTGTTTTTTGACAGAACAAATCTGAACAGTGAATGAAATCAGTGATGAAATTGTCATGACATGGAAAATGAATCGAGAGACCACATCTCACCGAGAGTCACAGATGATATGAAAATACAAAATCACACACGCCCCCACAATGCAAAGCATCATGGGCTGCATATGCAAATCACCACAGAATGTTATGCTGGTCCAACTTTAAGCAGAATTGCATGGTGCCAAAAGGCCTCTCACACAGTTTGCAAAGGGTGCTAACAGAAGACATAGACACGTGTTTCGTCCTACCAGGACTCATCAGTATGCCTCATCTGTTTGACACCCCAGTGGAATGGACCAGCTACCCTTAAGGCAGTGTGCCTTGGATATATTGTGGTGAACCCATTAAAATAAAAACTATTTAAAGGCAAAAAGAACCTCTGTCAAAAACACTGAGGCAAGGGTTACCCCAAAGGGCATTTGGCTGGGAAGCCAAGTTTCAAGAAAATACAAAATCACACAATGCCCCCACAATGCAAAGCATCATGGGCTGCATATGCAAATCACCACAGAATGTTATGCTGGTCCAACTTTAAGCAGAATTGCATGGTGCCGAAAGGCCTCTCACACAGTTTGCAAAGGGTGCTAACAGAAGATATAGACATGTGTTTCATCCTACCAGGACTCATCAGTATGCCTCGTCTGTTTGACACCCCAGTGGAATGGACCAGCTACCCTTAAGATGATATGCCATCTACATCTGCAATAGCCCACCTCAGTATGTCTGCCAGTTCTTCTGAGCTGTATTCAGCAATGCTTAGAGTAATAAACCAAGTGGCTGCAACATATTCACTTAGCATACACATAACTTCAGAGTGCTTTCAGTACCAGTATTGTTTGGTTCTCCCTGTACTTTATAGAATGGCATTCATATTAGGGGTATGCAAAAAAAAATTACGATGTCTGAATTGCCATGAAAGTGCAACTTTTGCTTCTGTGAAAGTTCAGAAATTACTTTTTGCAACTTCTGTGGAAAGTCTGTCTTAAAATAGGCAGAATAAATGAATCCGCAGTGGGTTAATAATGATTAGACTGCAGCAAAAAATCCACAGAACTGATCACTGTCAGTGGTCAGTACTGCAGATTTTTTTTTTGCCAGCAGTTTACTACATTATTAGCAAAAATAACATTAATACCACCCACCCACCGATCATGATTCCCAAAAGAAAAAAGCTCCCTGGTGGCTTGTGGTCCCCCCCGCTGATCCTTTGTCCCATTAATATAAAAGGAAAAAGAAACCCGGATGATCCCTTGTGGCTAGTGGTCCCACACCCACACACTGATCAAGGGACTCATCAAATTTTAAAAAAAAAATCCCTGCTCCCTGGTGACTAGCAGACCCTCCTCCAAATCCTAGATTGCCTTAATCCACAAAAAAACAGCCATCAGTCCACTGAATCTTCCCCATCTATTCCCAGTATTCCCTGGTGTCTAGTGGACCCCTATACCTGATCCCTTTAAAAAAAGTAATTCCAATTCCCTGGTGTCTAGTGGACCCCACCCCGACAGCTCATCCACCACCTCCACCCCCCACTCCCCCTACCCTTCCCCTCAGTGGGCCATCAGCACAGCCCTCCAGTCTCTTCCATGGCCAGTAGCCCACTGAGCTCAATGAATTAGCACATGCTTGCTTGTACAAGCACGTGCTCATTCATTGCAGCTCCTGGTCATCTACAGCACAGTTTTCAGAGATAGAAGAGGGATGGGGCAGTTCTGGTCACCTGCAGGAGTAGTGGGATGGAGGGAAGAGCATTGTGGACCCTGAAATTTCCTCCATCCTGTCCACCCTCCATGCCACTGGAACAGCCCCTTTCCCTTCTCTACACCACTGAACTGTGCTGTAATGACTGGAAGCTGCAGTGAATGAGCACGTGCTTGTACAAGCAAGCATGTGCTCATTCATTGAGCGCAGTGGTCCACCAGCTGTGGAGAAAGGAGGGCTGTGCCAATGACCCACTCAGGGGCAGGGTAGGGGGCAGCGAGGTGGTGGCAGATAAATGGTCATAATGGGGGGTGGGGGTACACTAGACACCTGGGAATTGGAATTACTTTTTTTTTTACAAGGACTCAGGAATAGGGGTCCACTAGACACCAGGGAATACTGGGAATAGAGAGAGATAAGTCAGTGGACTGCTGGCTGTTTTTCTGTGAATTAAGGGAATCCAGGATTAGGAGGAGGGGTCCACTAGACACCAGGGAAATAAAACATTTTTGGGGCCATGATCATTGGCTTGGGAGGTCTCTAGACACCAGGGAGGGATTGGAGGTTTTTTTCCTTCTTTACTGGGACCCATGATTGGCAGGCAGGAGAGGAGACCACTAGACATCAGGGATCATGTTCTTTTTTTTTTTTACTTTGTACCCTCGATTGGTGGCTGGAGGTGCCACTAGACACCAGGGATCAGAAGGTTTGGATCAAAGTTTTTTTTTTTATTTCTTTATTGGGACCTGTGATTTGCAGGTGCAGAGGGCCACTAGACAGGAAGTGGGGGGCTGTGTTACCAGTTAGGATGTGAATATGAAATAATATATTAAACTGTGGATAGTATAAATTCTGCAGTTTATATGCATTATTCCACTATTCACAAAGAAGTCTGTGTAACTGGGCAAAAATCCACAGAAAATCCCAGCTTCACCATTGCAAAAGTTCTGAAATTTCTGCAAAATTTCTGAAATTTCACAGAAGTTCCATGAAAGTGGAATTCACAACTTTTGCCCACCCCTAGTTCATATTTACCTCCAGTGTCTTGTTCTTGTCCTTTAACTTTTATTTATTTATTTGAATTTTGATGCCGGGTTGGCGCACTGAAACAAACAGTCCCTTTTTCAGGGGTGACAAGGAATTAGCTACATACTGCAGGAGAATAGGATATTCAACATTTACAAAAGACAAATAAAAACCATACAGGTACATTGACATTAGTTACATACAATAGGTGAGTTGGCACAATATTTACAATGAAGTAGATAGATAAGTAGCTTATATATTACATATAATGTAGAATAAGGACCAAAAGGTCTTGGACTGCAGTTTGATTAAATAATACAGTATGTACAGACAGATAGACAGTTAAACAGCAAGTAGCAATTGATATAAGGTAAACCAAATGTGCAGTTATTTTGCATTTACAGTTGTAGGGTGCTAATACCCAGGAAAAGGCTTTGATCCTCTTTTTCAACTGTGTAAGGGTGGTAAGAACCTCCTGAGGCAGGGAGTTTCACAGAAAGGGAGGTATGAAATAGAAGGATCTCCTTCTGACTACATATTGTACCCTGGGGTCTGGGGCTATCCAGCAATGGGCTGGTGGCAGATTTTAGAAGTTTGATCTGCTGTTTATGCTGTATTATTCCAGTGAGACTGTGGAAGGGGAGGGAGATTGAGTAGTTTAAATGATATACAATGTATTGGATAACAGAACGTTGCTTCAAAAGAGGGCCATCCCAATGATGCAAAGACTCCATACTGGTGGTCTCTGGAGTGAGCACCAGCTGCAAAATGCCCAATTCTGCTGCAGAGGATCTTTAGTCTGGAGAGAACAGATTGATGAGCAGACTGTAATACTGTGGAACCACAGCAGAAGATAGGTATCAAGGTGTTGCTGGCAACTGTTAGGCAAGCAGCACTTGAGAGGTAGGGAGCAAGCCTATAAAGGAGGCTGAACTTTTAATGAATTGTTTTGACCAAGATATCTGCATGAGGTTTGAAGGTCATATTTTGATCCAATACTACCCCTAAATATTTAAAAACTGAACCACTTTGAGATTGACACCACTGATGGTGGAAAGACTAAGAAGGTGTTGTCCCACTGGTCCAAGTGTCTTGAGGCCAAATAGCATGGCTTTTGTTGTGGTTTATTTGTTTGTTTTTGCAACTAGAACAAGCTTATTTTTTAGGAACCAATTTACAAGAACATGAAAGTTTTTTTTTGCCATGTGAGTGTTAATCCATTGTATGTTGCCAGAGGATCTATACAAAATAGCATCTTCCACATACAACTGTACTGTGACCCCTCCACAGTAAAGGGGCATGCCATTTATAAATACAGAAAAGAGGAGGGGACCAAGGATAGAACCTTGGGGTACCCCATCCATTACGGACCTAAGAGCAGAGGTGCAGCTCTGCCACTTCATACTCTACATCTGCATTAGCCATTTTTACAACTGTGCAGCTATAATAGTTATGCAAAGACGTGGTCAGCCGCAGAGTGTGTACATAAATGCAGAGAGTATATTTAACTCGCTCTCTCACAGAAGGTGAAACACGTTCTGAATATTTTGTCTGAACATCCTATCAGATGCAACACTCTGGATGCTTGGTATTCAGCTCCAGAAACATGTATGTCACGTTTGTCCAAACTACTGTCAGCACTATGTAGTAAATGGTCAGGAAAGCAGCATGCTTCCAATGTGCTGTCCTAGATATTGACAGGGCTGCCTTCAACCTGCTTCATCTGATACAAGCCAGTGCTGTTACTGACTGGATCCTTACCATGGAGAAGATGAATTGTGTACTGTTCATACCCATTTTCATTTGCAGTCATGGGGACCTTCTCAGTCATTACTTTTTTGGTCTCTACTATTCCAAATTGACTATCAATGTCACCAATGCGGTCCACATTTAAATCCTTATAAAATGGATTTCTACCTTTTAGGCACTGTGAAGAATTTTTAACACTGTCTACATTTACAACATGCTGGCAAATGGTTTTTGACTTTATTGGAACACAATTCACCAAAATCATAATGCTATTGTCATGGGTTATCGCCTCAACATTTTCCTTGAGCAGAAGTGGCAGGTACATTATAGAGCCTTAAAGTGACCTAATCAGCTCATTATGTGGCACATTGTTCAGTTTTGTGCTCAATCTTTTTGTAACACTTTACTGTTTGGATTAGAGTCTGCTCAAATAAGTCCAGACAAACTATCTTGGAGGGAGGGGCACATCTGCCTCTATCTTGTTTAAAACAGATCTAGGAGACAGCATATTTGCTTTTATCTTTCTAAAACAGTACAATCATATGTACAGTTTCAGCTAATGCAAATTCATTCTTTATTAGCAAGTAAGCAAGAAAATGTCCCCACATGTCATTCCACTTTCCAGTATTAGAGAATTCTACTTGTACCAATTGAGCTCTATAGAACAGGTGGTTGCACGAGACATTCAATGTCAAATTTTTGTGTCTTAGCTAGCTCAGATGTAGCTATGTTATTACCAAGTTTGTCAATTAACTGTGTTTCAGTTACTATAACTCAGCTACAAATGTGGTCTGCATGCTGTCTGGACAATTCATAAAAAGGTGCTTTACTGTTTTAAAGTCGGTTAATAAAAACTACTGCACCTTCCATATCACCGCCTGATGAAAAAATATCCCAATTGTATAGATTTACTTACAGCACTCCTCACATGACACATCTTGGAGGCAGATCTGTGCATTTCTGTATTATGGACAGCAGTCATGTGCATGTGATAGAATATACTGTCACAAGCTCCAATGTGCAAACATGCCAACGACTGACCCATCAGCCCACTGTGAGATCTGATTTTGCATTTGCCAATGTTTTGTATAAGTCTGCAATTTTCATTCATCTTTGTGATAGTGAAAACATTAATGAAGTCATTTACCTCATCAAAATACATTTGTCTAATGTTGTTGGAGTCTCCACATGTACATGTGACATAAAATGTCTTGCTTTGTTCTGCTGACAAGTCATTGTCTTCCTCTATCTCATTCAAATCCTTTTGTTCCACCAATGGCAAAACACTGTGTGCTTTACCAACTTCATTGGCAGAGACAGGCACTTGCTTTCTGTGTGGATGCTACATTTCCTCCCCAAAATATGTATCTCTATGTTCTCTGTGTAGCCAAGAACCATTAAAAATAATGAAAAGTTGTCACTGTTTAGATTTTCAAACTTTTGCTGTTTAATTTTAACCTTCAGAATTTTTTTTCAAGTCATCTATGTGAACCATCATTTGTGACCATAAATGTGATTGGACACTGACAGCCATCTGCACAAATTGCTTTACTCTGAGTCATAATTTCATCAAATGAATTAGTCTCTTAATTGTCTTACTCTTCCATCTCATTATGGCAGATATAATGTGTTTGGTTTTTGATTTTGTGAACATCTTAAAATAGTTTGACCTAGTCTGATGGGTGCCGGCTAAAGAGATATTTCTAGATTTATACATTTTTATGTTTGCTTTCGCGCATGTGCAAGAAACATTATGTGGCAGCTTAGGAGAGAAGAGGGTTGTGGAGGTGTGGCATTGTGGCGGCCAATACCGCCACTGCATTTCTGGGCTTGGCCATCATTAACCAATGTGGTGGCAGGCTGCTGATGACACTAGTTCAGCAAGCCTGCCACCACCTTGAAACAAATTAGCCACCACAATCAGGTAGAGCCAAGTCATTGCAGTGTCAGCCATCCACCTCACTGTGGGTAGTGCAGATGGCAAGCTGATGGTGCGATGGTCAGCGGTCCCTGATTGTTGCAGCCCTGGTATCCATGGCCAGATTAACACAGTCCCAATTGATGTAGCCTCCTGGTTCATGTCCATTTTTCTCTAATTTCTTCCCCACTGCACCCCTGATGAAAAGCAAAAGCAGCAAACAGCATGTACCTGCCACCAACTCACAGTCACTCAGACCCCCTCCCACCCACAAGACTCTCGCAGCTCCTGCTCCACACTGAGTTTGTGCCACACACCTGACCTTGAGTTAAGGAGAAGGAGATGTCCATCCCCTGGTGTCACACTATCACCGGACCTGGTGGGCCAACAGATCCCTCACCCATCACCTGAATTATTGCTTTTGCCACCACTTGCAATGCTGGTTGGAGGGACACTGATTTAATCTTTATTTGAGGATTGGTGAGGTGGTCAGCTGGGTTGGTTTGATGATGAGGTGATCCACCATCTCAGACAGAAAGGAGAGGAGGAGGAGGAAGGGAAGGTGTCAGCACCCAAGTAACATGTGCAACTGCCCAGGGGTCCCCAACAATAGAAGGGAGTCCATGAGGAGAGCACACCAAAAAAACTGTCCAAAAATAATGTAATAGGAATCTGGACATAAAGTGATGCAGGCAGGTTCCACTCTCACCGCAGATCGCTTGTTCCTTGATGAAAAGCAGCAGCGTTTGTTGTTGCTCAAATTTACTAACCTGGTTTCCCATGACCTTCCTGTTTCTCTGGCATTCCATTCTCACTTTTCTGTTGTCTTACTGCCCTCTGATTCATTTCATTTTTTTTTAAATTAAGGACTCGATTCAGTAATTCACCCGACGGTGAGTATGCTTGTGGCACTGTAGCCTAACATGTTGCATCTTGCTCACCCTCAAGTAGATGTTTGACAGTGAGTTTGCCAGTTCATTAAGGATAGTCGAGATAAGTCATCAACTGACAGTCGATTTTAAGTATTCTGGCCCAGCTGTTCATGATATAGTAGCTGCGTATCTTAAACTGAGATTCATTTATGAGAGTTGTTTTATTCTGCAGGCTTCTAATTAGATCTGGTAACTGGATTGATAATCCCCCCTAGAATATTCTTAATTTACATTAGTCACAAAAGCCTGACAATTTTATGATTGCATCTGAAATGTCTCCTGATATTTTCTTGTAATAATAAAGAAAATAAAATACATTGTGTGTTGTTTTTCCTCACATATTGAGTTTTATTTATGTCCTGACAGGGTCTGGTTGTGTGCTCGAGCCATTCACTTCACCTATTTATTCCTCACAAATGGTTTCCTCTAATTAGTATGTGTTTTGCCATCCACTGAATTTTGTGCCTGGTCCCCTCACAAATTCCAACTACTCATCTAGTGACTTCAGCTATATTTACTCGTATTAGCGCTTATGGAATTATACTGGTTATTGATATGTTCTGTTTCCATGAGTATGGGACTTCATGGCTGAGCTTTTATTCTACAATTTATTCTTACGTTACTCTGTCAGTAGACATAAAATTTCATTAGCATTTTTAAAAGCAGATGCTTTGTTTGGTATCCAAGGAGCTGTGAAAAAAATAGGGGTTATCACATTGTCCCGTGTTGTAAAAATGAAATGTGTGTAGTGGCACTATTACTGAAATTTGATCCAGGCTGCTGTTCAAAAAGTATAGATGGTTCCACATTACTACATTTTGTGAAAAATAAAATTCTGCAGTGTGGCCCTTTTTATAACTGGATATATAGTTACAAATGTATACTAAGCCCATCATGGAATTTAGCAAAAAAGAAAAAAATATGCAAATAACACAAATATGTAAATGATAGAAAGTTTGTTTATAAATTTGCCGCACTCAGGAATTAAACCTTCAGGCATTTTCATTCAAGCTCTATGGCTAACCCACTAAGCCTCCAGCAATGTACAATTATCTTACTGTATTTTTCTTTTATCTCTTATCTTGATGTGTGCAGATTCATAACTGACATCTATATATCAATTGCTACTTCAAGCTGCATAAATGGATTTCAAGGTTATTCATTGTGATAATACTGTAAAATGCATGATACTGCTTTCTGCAAAAAAACAAATCCACAAAATATTAGAGGAATTGATTCCCAGTCCCCCTGTTTAGTTCAGTGTGCTGCTTTTCAGTAAAGTCACCCACGAAAATAGTTATACACACTTATTACTCAGACTTGTGCTTTTAACCACTAATAAGTAAATCGGGGAATAAAATCATGCAGTGACACGTCAAGATATTAGTCATAGACTGCAATCATTTTAACTAACAACATCAAAATTAATATAGGTGTACTCAGATAGTACACTAGGTAAACTTAGAGGGAAGACTCCTTTGTTTTTAATTTTTTTGAATGAACAGCTGTCTCCTGCAACAAAACAAGAATGTTCTTCACCAGTTGATAGGTACTTTGATGGGAGGAGCACACCGTATGTGATATTCTAATTAGTAGCTCAGATGATTGCTGGTGGCACGAGTTACCCCTCCAGATCTCTGGGTACAAATGGCCAACAGGGTGAAGTTCTGTGCTGGAGGGAGGAGTATAAAGTAAAAAAAAAACTTTTGAAAAATGATGAAATAGGTGGAAACAGTTATGCAATTATAAAAAATAAAATGGGGTCTCCACGCAGGTGGGTATTCACTTTAAAACACTATCAAGCACTGAAGTGGGCCAGAGAAATCTGAAGGCAATTCAGCTGGGGCAGGCAGCCTTCTCCTCTCCAATGCCAGTGAGTGAGCAAGTGGCTGAGCCCAATACTGCTGGAGCAATTTGTTTTTTTGTTCCATAGTTTGCTTCTTTGCCCCACCCACCACTCACCATATCTGTAAATGAGCCACTTTGACTCACTCCTGCTTTGCTGCTACAAGCTCTGACCTCATAAATTTGTTGGAAATGGCAAGCAAGCAGTGATGACTCCCCAGGTGGCCCAGTTATTTTCTTTTGAGATATTCCTGCTAAAAGAGAATGGTGTGTATTGTTCTAAATAATGACTGATAGGTACATAGTACAATAACTCAGAGTAAGACTGACAAGTTTAGTAAGAAAGTGCTACTGTTCTATTGTGTACATGACATCTGGGGCTGGATTCACAAACTGTTGCCTGAGCATAAACTCAGTTTGACTGGGGCAAACTGGGTTTTGCCCAGAGTTGGTATGCACAAAGCCTAGTCTTACTATGAGTTACTGTACTATGTCCCTACCAGTCATTATTTACAACAATAGTGGGACTATGAATGAAATATTCAAATTGAATACAGCATGGTCCCACACCTACTTATAGAATTTTTATAGCACAGTGAATCTTCCCTTTCATGGCCAGTGTTCAGTACGTTAGCGATACATTGCTCCACCTTTGTTCAACAAACAGCTAAAGCACCATCACAGATGGTCTAATATGCTTGGGTATCTTTACTCGCTATCTTACTAATATTTATTCTTAGTTTTATCACTGTGATTATTCCCTGCTAGTACCACTAAACATACCTCTCAGCATTTCATCACCAAAATGTGTGACAAATGAGCAAAATATGTAACATATCATCCAACATGGCACTGGAAGCTCACACCGTGTGCTTCATTCAGTAACCTAATGCCGATCATACTCTAGTCTGTTAATCCTTTTAATGTTCCATATTGTATACTATCACAAAAGCATCACAAGACTGTCTGCTGTGCTACCTTTGGTAAATCAGTGTACATGTGGAAACCATCTGAAGGTATTCAAGTGCAAGAAGATTGCACTGAAACAATGTCATCCTTGATAGCTGATGTGCTAATCTTCCGGTAGTATTCTCATCAACCTACAGAAAACAACTATACATTGTGGTCATTGCTTGGCTGTACAACATGCAATTTTATTCCTAGTTTATTCCTAGTTTATGGTGTTGCTCCATATGCTATCCTGGCACAAATGCAGGACATTATACTTAGGCTATTAATGAAAGCTGCAAATTAAAAAAAATCCTAATTATTACTATAGTGTGTATTATTTAGTACATTTAATAACAGGCTGGGCAATTTTCTGAGCAGCAGTATTACATTTCCATGGCACTTTTGCACCTATGTTCAACGACAATCTAACAATGCCATATATCAATAACCTCCATTTTTCCAATGTTATTTTTATATCTGCAGGGGTGGAGCCTGCAGACATTTTAAAGGGCTTCAAGTAAGAATAGTTCTAGCCTGGTTCAAATGGAACTGATTCAGTTCAAAAAGGCACAATGGGCTGTAAACGAAGAACAAGTTAGCAGACTCCTGTGCCTCAAAAATATTAATTCATTCACTGCAATGAGGAGGTGATCCACACTTTAAAGAACAAAGAAATCAACAAGTGATATGTGAAATCATCTGGTAATACTTTATAAAGATTTGAAGCTACAGGAGGATACATTCTGTAGATGCAGGTATCGGGCATAAGTTTCACGGTTAAAGTACATAGGATTCAATTTCTTTTAGAAAGATCAGCTGGGAGATGATGTGTGTTTTGTGGTGGTGGTGTCTCCGGTACTGGAGTGACAACAGTGAGACTCAACAGTGCCCAGCTATAGCAAATTGCCCCCTACTGATATTTCTGACAAATAATACCTGGGCCAAACCACCTGTTCTTTGATGACAACATCTTGAACACGTCTTGAATCTTAACAACAGTATTACTAAACAATCCATCATCTTATCATGTGTAAAGCTGCAAAAATACTGATCAAAGTATTTTCCTTTTCAACTCGGTACCCTCCTATAGCCTACTGCAGCTGCATTGTGTATCACATCTATCATGTTTTTTTTTGCTTATTTCTGCAGATTTGCATGTCAGCTAAAGCTGATTTCTACCTATGCAGCAAGATTGTCAAAAGAAACATCAGCAAATATATCACCCCTACACAAGAATTTATGGCTGTTTGATGTGGTTCTTTCCAACTACATCCAATTGAGTCAATGATAACCACTGGAACAGCATAGCAAACTGTCAACAAGTGACTGCAGTCACAAATAAACAATGCTCTGGCACTGCAAAGAAGTGCCGTTCCCCCAAATGGTAATCAAATAATGCTGGGGCAAAGCTGTATCGGCTGCATCCGACTGATACTAGTGATATAATGCTCAGACATATCAAATGGTCCCGAGTCACCTTAGTGCTAATCAAATAACGCCCAGGCACAGCAAACGGTACCAGAGTGACAACAGTGAGACCCAACAGTGCCCATATATAGCAAATTGTCCCCTGCTGATGCTTCTGACAAATAATGCCTGGGCAGAAAACCAGTTCCCCATTAGATGTTAACCACTGGAACAGCATAGCAAACTGTCAACGAGTGACTGCAGTCACAAATAAACAATGCTCTGGCACTGCAAAGAAGTGCCGTCCCCCGAATAGTAATCAAATAATGCTGGGGCAAAGCTGTATCAGCTGCATCTGACTGATACTAGTGATATAATGCTCAGACGTATCAAATGGTCCCGAGTCACCTTAGTGCTAATCAAATAACGCCCAGGCACAGCAAACGGTACCAGAGTGACAACAGTGAGACTCAACAGTGCCCATATACAGCAAATTGTCCCCTGCTGATAATTGTTTTTTAAAGAGGTACTGTGGTCTTGTGATTAGAGCTCTGGTTTATAAAGTGAAAGTTTGCATATTTCACCCCCACTAGAACCACTTACTCAATATGTGAACCTATGCCAGTAACTTAACACCTCAGTGTTATTACGGTCCACCAAGCTGAGGACAAGGGATGAACATGACACAACTGTAAATGAGATGATGCTCCCCAGCTGGACATAAACTGAGTAAATAAACTGGAAGATTAAAACAATAGACCAACTATTCTATATATAGAACACATGGTCTATTTTTTTTGTATTTTTAAACTACAGTTCACCATATGGTAAACAGAAAGTGAATGAAACAAAATCTTTGTTGCATAAAAAACATGACCAAGTCCTCCCAGAGACATCTGACTTAGGTCATAACCACACAAAAAAGAATGGAAGAATGGAGACAAATTCAGGTTATAAAAGAAGATAGCAAAGTCTGAGCACAAGAAGAGTAAAGTGAAAGACCGTCATCTTAAGTTGTAGTGAAAACGTGATCCGAGTTGCACTAGCCTCTTCAAGTGTATTTTGTGGTTGGGTAAGAGGCAGGATGCATGGGAATTTATATTCTCAGTGTGGGTAAAATTATGGGAAGCTTGGTCAAAAAAAGTTTTATGAAAAATTATTCAGCTCAACTTTGGATATAAAAGTTCTATTATTTTTTAAGTCTTTACTTTACTAAATCCAGCTATTCTCTCTAGAGACAGCATGACATCAAATCCTCCTCAAAATATCAGAAACCCATAGAAATATCAATTTCAATGGATTTTTTCTGATGAGTTGGTTCCTAGGAACTCTGTTGACCCAGTACTAAGTGTTCCAAGTGGTTGCTATGGAACCTGGACAAGCCCCTTAAAATGTTTTCTTTTTTTTTCATGTTACTTTTGTTTCATTTAAATAGAAAGATATATCTTACTAAATCAAGCATTCTACCTGTGCAGTGCTGTCTTATATATATTTGTCCCTCGGTACTTTTTCGACAGATTGACAAACTTTTTGCCAAGTTAGCCTTTTATAGGTGTAATAATAATATCAGGCAACATATATACTACTGATTCCTATCAGGAACGATGTTGGTGGAGATAAAAACAGGTTCATGAATGTGTTTCTAGTAAGTTGCTATTTTTTGGAAGGTGTAGCATTTTAATGCATAAACATCTGCAGAAGTTACTACCAACATCACGATGTTTGTACTGGCAATTTTCATTTTCAAACTTGGGTAAAAAAGTCTAGTCCCTGTAAACTTCAGAAATGTCAGGCTCAAAAACCAAAAGCTACATCATCACTGACTCTCCAACACTCAAATGGTTCCTCAATGTCTGGTTTGTGTTACCTATATAGTGTTACTTTATATAACAGACAGGAATGGCCGGATTTTCACCAAGGGAAAAATTCAGCTTGTGTTGAACCTGGCAGATCCCTCCCATCTTTCTCCAGCTGCAGCTCCTTGCAGACTTGAAGTGAATGGAGTATGTTATGTATATAATCTTTGAATGTTTGATGCTTAATGTTTGATAATAAAGATTGTCCTGTTTTATGCACATGCCTAGGATATTATCTGACAGCAGCATCATATGCTGTGGCTGGGAAATTTACAATCCTGTCAAGAAAGTTTTTTTTAACAGCTTGTAATTGATGTTTTCCTACTGTTGGGCACCCCCCACACACACACACACAAGGAATTCTTTAAAGGCTCCTCCTTGTCTTTTTGAGGGATAACATCAGAAGACCAGCTACTCTCATCTTTCTTCTCCACCACACTGCATGCGCAACAAACATGTTGTGGCAGCTTAGGAGAGAAGCGGGTTGTGCAGGTGCGGTACTGTGATGGCCAGTGCCACCAATGCATTTGCAGGCTTGGCCCTCTTTATCCAATACGGTGGCATGCTGCGGCTGATATTAGTTCAGCAAGCATGCCACCAACTTGAAATAAGTTAGCCACTGCAATGAGGGAGTGCCTCATCATTGCAGGGTGTGCCTTGCCTGCCAATACATTTCTGTTCACTCCACTCCCTCCATTGTGGCACCAGGAGTGCAAGTACACCCTCCTGCTGTGCTGCAGCCCCCCCCAATGCTCCCCGACCCTAACCCAGCACCTGAAGTGAAAATAAAACCCTCCTGCTCCCTCTCATTATATGCTGTCCGCCTGCTCCCTCCATTCCCTCCCGGACAGCAAGGAAACCCTCCCACCCTCTCCCAATGCATGCTGTCCACCCCACTCCCACTCCCCTCCTACCCAAAATGAAAATAAACCCTCCCTCCCTCCCACTGCATGTTGTCTGCCCCACTCCTCCGCTCCTCCCAGACTGAAAGTAAACCCTCCCACTCTCTCCCACTGCATGCTGTCTTCCCCACTCCCCACCCCACCTGAAATGAAAATAAACCCTTCTGCTCCCTCCCACTGCATGCTGTCCACCCCACTCCCTCTGTTCCTATCCCAGTAGGCTCCTGAACCTAAAATAAACCCTCCTGCTTCCTCCCACTGCATGCTGTCCTCCCCACTCCCTCTGTTCCCATCCCGGTAGGCACCCAAAATGAAAATAAACCTTCCTGCTCCCTCCCACTGCATGCTGTCCACACTGGTCCCTCTGTTGCCATCCCAGTAGGCACCCAAAATGCACGGAAACCAGTGGTGAGCAACTTGCAACCAGTGAAGTGCTTTTCTGCGACCAAGAGATTTTATTTTGAATGTAAAAACTCACTTAAAGTCACCTGTCAAAGAAATTCAATGGTGACTATGTTCTGCGTTGCCAATTTACTACTTCTTGTGTCACAGAGAACATCACCAGTCTAGTTAGTAACTGCCTGTTAAATTAATAATCATGCTTCAAATGTGGATGTTTTTAAAATACTGTATTGCGATCCTGATTGCTCTTTTTACCCACATGTCATGCACTCAAACAACTCAAAGGAAAGGAGTGAAGAGCAGAATGGCATAGGTATGTACTCACTTGATCTATTCATGCCTTACTGTTAAACCTGCTTCTACCATGGATCTTTGAAAAACAAAAAAACTGTTTTGCAATTGTGATCACGATCTCACATTTTACCCGCATGTCACATGCTCCTGTTGTACCTTCTTCTCAGCTTTACTGTCTGTTGAACCAACTTTGAGTTTTAGATATTCAGTGAAACAACATGGGGTAATGTCCTACCTCACACCAGAACCTGCTTTGAGTGGTTGATTTTGCAGGAGATAAAAAACAAAATTACAATGTTAAATAACGTGGGGTGGTGTTCTACCTCACAGTTTAACCTGCTTTGAGTGTTTTTCTTTTCAAGATATAATATTAAAAATACACAGAACTTGGGGCAGTGTCAGTGTATGGCTGAAGTAGTCGATTTCAGACTTGCAATGGACTCTTCTTTTTTGATTGTGTGTGATTTTACATTAATTAAAAGTTGATGGCAGTGTGAAATTTAGTAGTTATGCTGCTGAGGGATAATTAGGAGAAAGGTGCTGCTCTTGTTACCACCACCCCTCTACTGCTACTGTCTGCCCACTCTCCTGCCTCCATTCCTGATCTGAGAGAAATACTTTCCAAAATCTACATTATCTACGGCATGACAGTTTGCAGAAGAGAGTCACCCAATAATCAGTCTTGAAAGTTTTGAAAATGTACATGCTTCTTATTATCTGGTATCTTTTTTCCTTTCTAATCTGCCTTCAGAGGGAGCCATACCGAGAAAGGTTAGACCCAACCCTGCTAAGTATGTCACCATCTCATTTTAAAAGCTATTTTCACCACCCCACCATCAAATTATAAAATCCCACCTGCCCCCACCCCAGTGCCCAGCTCCCAGCTCCCATTACCTGATTGAAATTATGGTATTATAATTTCTTTATCATTGTTGACAACATTCTGGTGTTAACTGGCTGCTCACCTGCTTAACATTAAATAGCCACCCTTATTGCACAAAACAGGTCTGTATTATTCTCAGGTGCTTTTGAGAAATTACAACTGTCAAGGGATTTGGCATAACACAAATAGCCTTTTCATGTTAAACAAGTAAGCATTTGGCCTGCAGCAATCACCTGATGAATAAGATGGACAGTGGAGGTTAACTTCTAGCAGCTTGGTGGTGCTGGTGTAGGAGTTTCAAGGGGAAATGTATTTTAGAAAGAAAAAGCTGCATTCTTTCAATGTGTATGTGAGTGTGGGGGGAAGGACACAACTAATATCTCGTGAGGTGCATCATTTTGATTTTAAAATAGCTCAGAGGTGTTGGCATACAGCTGATGTTAGTAAACAATTCTGATGCATGATGATAGACTAGGACTTCATCAAGGTTCAGATACGGCTTCAGACAATGAACTTTCAAGATATTTCAATTAATTTTATAATGCTTATGTCTTTTGCTTTTAAAATACTGTTAGCTAGCCCAAATCTGTCCAACCCAGTCTAGAACAAGTGGGACCTTCATTCAAGGCATTCTGGCAATTACTGTAGTTACAGTTCAGGAATCAAATTTTCATTTATAAGGGCAGGCAAGATGTGTGTGTGGAAGTTACAGTGTGATACAAAAGGCTGGCACTCAGAACAGCTTTGATGAAAGTGAGGCACAGGCAGTAGACAACTATGGTTCCATTTCCCAGAGAGGATGGAGCTTTGAGAATCTGAAAACAATCTTAAGATCTCTTCTGCCAATTTGGTTTATGTCATCCATTTAAGAGTGATTTAAACAAAAGTTTTTCAAGGACTACATCCCTTAGTCATAATTAATGGAAGGACAACTGCTTACAGTAAGTCAATAATACAACAAATAAGTTTGTTTTTATGACAAAGGAAATAACCCTGGAATGTTGCACTTTGGCACATTTCCCCATAAAACAGTAATCCCTTTTTTTTTTGTAAATGCTAAAGGATACAAATGATATATTATAATTACAAGTTCTCTGCTGCTGTCAGAAAACAAACTGAATAATGGAGTCATGCCATGAATATTAACAATAAACTGCAGCAGCATTTGTGAAACATCTGTTAAGAGAAATAAAACTGCCTTAGTGAATGGTCTGATAACATTTAATCATGTTCTCATTGCTAACTTACTACATATTAATTACAAGTAAATTTGGGAACACTGGTTCACCAACAATGAGTACATTATAAATTAAAAAAACTGGTTCAGCAAAAATTAGCACATTATAAATTTAGACTAGTAAGTAAGTAACTATTTATATGGTGCCCAATCCCAGAAGCTCTGGGTGCCTTACAGGAGATGTAACACATAATAAGGTTATACAAACAATATATACACAGACAGCAAACAGACAACAGTTTAAAATCCATAGTGAAATAACAATAAATAAATAACAGTGAGCTCAGCTGCAATTAATTAACAAAAGGTTTTTTAAAAAGGTAAGCTTTCAGACCCATCTTAAAAGCCTCCACCAAAGGGGCTTTCCTCAGGGATCTGAAAAATGAGTTCTAGAGGACTGGGCCAGCCACTTCGAATGTATGGGCCCCTGAGGTTTTCAGCCTGGCTCTCAGAACTGCCAGGAGGCCCTCAGTAGAGAAGCAAAGTGCATGCACCAGCAGGGCAGGGGACAGGAGGTCACACAGCTAGCCAGGACCTAAGCCGTACAGGGCCTTATAGGTGAGCAAGCCCACCTTAAAGATGATCCTCTGACAGATGATCTGACAGGAAGCCAGTGCAGGTCTCGAAGGACGAGGCTTACTTGACAGGAATTAGGCAGGCCTCAGCAATCTTACCACTGCATTCTGACCAGCTGCAGTCAATGGAGGTTCCCTTTACTGATCCCAAAGCATAGAGCAGTGCAGTAGTTCAGCCTTGACATAACAAAGGCATGCACTAGAGCAGGCTGGTCACCAGGTGGAATTAGGGGTTTGATCCATGCATCATGCCTTAAGTATTATAAACCACTTCGGATGACGGATGACACCTGAGCATCAAGCGTCAAGCCTAGTGGATACCATCCACGGAGTTAACCCAAGGAACAACCCTGTTCCTGATCTAGTAGCAGCCACATCATTCTAGTGGCCAAGCTCTGTCCCCAGCAGTCTTACATTAGTTGTCTGTGTCCTGATGGCCCACTTATCAGGTAGACTGTGTTCAAACTTTTGAATGATACAGGTAATGCTTATCTTGACAATGCTCATTTTGTGATAGGATGTTCATTTTACAGTTATTATTTCATTTCAAAATAGCAATTTACTTAATTGATAGCAAGACCTCATTCCACTTTATGCATTGTATAATACTGATAGTACTTTCTGACACTAGTGCAATGGAGTCTTTAGCTTGTTATGTTTCTAAGTGCATAATACAAGCACAAGTCCTAAATCAGAACTCAGAATACTGTTTGAATCCTTAATGAGCTCTCTTATGAGCATGCTTATTATATTCTGAATCTTGCCAGGGCTCTTAAGTATTGACCTTAACTAACCTCTGTGGCCTGCCTGCCAGATTACAAGTCAGAAGAGATTCAGCGTTATTTATTTTCTCATGAACAGCAGTTTCACTTTCTACGAGTACAATATATAATCTTTTGAAAGGTGTACTATATATTTAAGACACTACAAAGAAATAAAAACAGCAGTGCACACAACTCCACTGTCCGAGGTATCAGAACTAAAATTCTGTGAAAGAACAACATATAATGTTATTACTTTTTCTTGATACAGTGTTCTAAAATATTCCATAATGCCCTTTCCCTGCGATTCCAATACATGCCTTAATATTAAGTGACAGTTTGAAATTACAATATGTTGCATCTCCAAATAACAAAATTATTTGAAGTTAGTTTCAAACCTACACAGCTGCAGCTGGCTCAAGTTGTATGCACTGCTGTCTCTATTTTTTACTGACATTTCAACTGTTCTGAAAACCAGTAACCGAGTTGTAACTGTGATATCTAAAAGTTATGTAGCATGTTTTACTCTTTCTGCATACACATAATTCATGATACATTTGTCATAGTTAAAGCCCCCAGTGTTTTAAAAAATAGTGAACAAGATTGTTTATTTAAACTAGATTCCAGCATGAGAAAAGCACGAGCTGTAAATCAGAGCACAGAGTGAAATTTGAATCTTTAATTAGCTCTTTTATGAGCCTGCTTGTTGCTAAATTGTCTAAATCTTATCATGGTTCCTAATTATTGACATTAACTTATATTGGAGCTACTTTTGGTGTGTTTTAGATATTTCACAAACATAAAAGCATCAAAGCAGTCTTCCATTAGTTTTCTGTGTCCCACAGTGGCTTAATTAGTTCCCAGGTATAGCTCTATTGAAGTGTTAAGCAATGGATGGCTATCTGTGCAGAAACTCTTAGGCAAGACTTCTTTTTGTGACATAGAAATGGCATCTATATTCTCCCATGAAATCAGTTCACACAATCATAGATTTCCTTTTCTGTCACTCTGTTCAAAACCTGGCAATGTTTCAAACAGCAATCTAGAAAACTTGCCACCTACTCATTTTTATGTTTGCTTGTGCCCATGTACAAGAAACATGTGGCAGCTTAGGAGAGACGTGGGTTGTGGAGGTGCAGCACTGTTGCAACCAATGCTACCACCGCTTTTGTGGGCTTGGCCATGTGTCACCAATGCGAGCACACACTTCTGATGACACTAGTTTTGCAAGCATGCCACCAACTTGAAATGATTTGGCTGCTGCAATGAAGGGATGTCCCATCATTGCAGGGCAGTGCCTTGTGTGGTGTAACTAGTGGTGGAATTATGCCACAGTCAGCTGGGGCTCTGCCCCAATACCTCAAGATACCCGAGCAGCTGTATAAAAATCAGTCTATTCTGCCAGGCCGGGGCTTTGGCTCCGGGACCTATTTTTTCAATGGGATTTTAGCCCCAGTAGTTCAGGGCTGTTTCCTCCTTGGCCATGTAACTTTGAAGCCAGAGTTGTAAACAAAAAAATGTTCTGAGATACCTTGCATGCTAGCAATATCTCTGTGTGCCATAAATTTAAGTCAAACGGCTAACTGATGCTGGTCATGGCAGTCAAGCTTGGCTCAACTGAGTTTGGAGTGATAGCCAGCTGATTTACGATCCAATTTACCATTACTGATTGGTCCAGCAGTCTAACTTTCATGTGTGTATCTCATGCACACAGTATGGCTAATGGACCTGGACCAATCAATGATGGATTCTACCTCGGGAATGTTGTTTTAACAATCCCGCCTTTGGCATGCTGTACCAGTCTCTCCTAAGGTGGGGGTATAACTAAGACTGCCTCAGGGTGAGCCTTTTGTAAAGATTCATTTTTGGTCACTTGCTGCTTCACTGCTTCTTGTAAGAAATTGCTTGAGTCTGCCAGTTTGCTATCCTACCATCCACGCTGTCACTGCTGCTAATAACAGGAGAAGTTCAGGTTACCCCTGGGCAAGTGCTGGCTATCGGGGCATATGTCCAATCAGTAAATTTGTTTAACTTGTTTAAGAGTTTGTGTCTGCAGCTGCTCACCAGCTCCACTCCAGTTCCATACCGTAACCTGCTGCTACTGATTACTAGCATTTGGTACCCTACCTGCTCCTTTTCTACAGATTGCTCAGAGCCTCCAGAATTTACCATTGCCCCTGGCCTGCAGTGTGCTGTTGCACAGTGCTGCTGCTGCTACTAGTGAACCATTCCTCCCAAAGATCCCAATTCTCAAGATGAATCCCATGGTCCACTGCTGCAAGGTCCATTGCTGGTACTGCTGTCCTCCATGTCTTCTGCCTGTGCCCCCCACTCCCCCAATCTCCTGATCATAACTAAGCTTCCTGGACTCTGGCCATTGCAAACTAAAAGAGCACCTCCTTGGGCCTTTTTTCCCCAGTGCAGTCCACCTTTTCATCAGGTTATTGCCATCATGTTCATGGTTCTGAAGTGAGTGATACACTTCCGTATGGTATGAGCAGAACAATAATGCAGCTCTTAACTTCACTGGCACTTGCTGGCTGCACAACTATTATGGTATTGATAGGAGTAGAATTAAAACAAAAGCCAGTACAGTGACTTAGAAGCACAGGTCAAAAAGTGCTGCAAATGATAAGTGGATATATTACACTAAGAGCTGCTCTGTCCATGCAGAAATAGCATAATAATAAATACTGGGGGAAGGGGGGGGATGCACAAGACAAAAGAATTCCACCGGGAGTTCAACCAGTGATCCTTCTAAATGTTCTGCAAAAAGTTGTACCTTTTAATACAGAATTCGTTTTGGCAGGGATTTCCCTAATGAATTAAGTATTAAACATTAGAAACTCATTCCCAATGTAGTTTTATTCATTCATTTATGTGGAGTAATCTGCATAAATGACCAATTAAAACTTCATGGGGGACACTTTAAGTTTATAATGTGCAATACAGAATTTGTTAGGGAAATTCCTGCCAAAACGAATTCTGTATTAAAAGTTACAACTCTATGTCAAAATGAAGAGGAACAATCACCTTATGAACTTCCCTTCATCTTGTGCTACATACTTTCAACTTAGAAAAAAGACTGCATAATATCTGAATCTATTGAATATCAAGAAAATTCTTTGGCAAGAACTGGCATTTTGTTTGAGTCTGTAGATTTCTTTTTTTAGTTTCCCAGTGTGTTCCTCTCATTTTTTTATGTTTACCTAAGTGCATGCGCAAGAAACATGATGTGACAGCCAGCTGGAGTAAGAGGTTGTGGAGGTGCAGTCGTGTTGTGGCCAATGCTGCCACTGCTTTTGGGGGCTTGTTTCTGTGGAACCAGTAAATGAGCATGCTGACAGCAGCTCAAAAGCGTGAACCAACTTGAAACAATTTTGCCGCTGCAATGAGGGACCACCCCTCATTGCAGGGCATGCCTTGTTTATCACCAGTAACTGTGCTTCTTAAGCAGAACATGGAGTGTTACCAGGAACAGCTCCTGGGAGTCAGGAGAAAAAGCAAGACACAGCGGGGGCCATTAACCGAGTAAGGACTGTTCTCTGGGAACTATGTGTGAGTGAGACAGAGAGAGAAAAGCAGTGACAATAAACAGCTTCTTTCACCCCCTCTCTCTAAAGTCCATAGCTGTTTGCATGCCTCGAGGGAATAAGCCACCCGCACCAGACCATACTGCAGCACCGCACCGCAGACAGCAGTGAACAGGACATGGGGAATAATAAAAAAACATGCATGCCAAGGAGAATCCTTTTCCCTGCACTGCTGGGGCTTACCATCCCTGTCTGACTGCCGTTCCCTGAGGTAAAGTGCATTCTTCTGAGTGTAAGGGTTGAAGACCTCAAGGCACACTGCGACACCTGTTGGTGTCTGCAGGGTGGAGCGATGTTTAATGGCATGAGCGTTATGCCTGATGACACAAAGGCACACCCCAACACCTCTCAGTTTCTGCATGGTGAGGGTGGGAGTTGGCTTTAGTACATTACTTCACTGCCATTCCTATTATGCATCTCTCTAACTCTTGCACTACCAATGCCAATGCCAGCAAGCAAACATTCAGCATTTACAAATGCTTGTTTTCAATTTGTGTGTTTTAGTAGCCATTTTACCTTTTTGTTTGTCCTCCTGTTTTTCTATTATACTGCCTTTTTTTGTGTGCCAAACAAGGTGCTTTATAGCCATGTCTGGTATGATTTGTGAGTTTCCTTTGTCATGCTAAATCAGAGGCATCAACTGTTACCTCCTGTGAGCTACATAAAACTGCACCATCAGCCTTGTAAGGTAAACAACACCTACCAAAGTACCTTCGTCATCTTTTGATAATGTCACAGTATTGTCATGTGGGCATTTTTTCTTGTCAATAATGGCCACAAAAAATAGTATTGATGTTCAGTATCTATGGAAAAAAAGTTGCAATAAGTACAGTGTTTTTTCAATTCTGTTTATTGAACTTTTTCCATAAAAAATACAGAACTACATAACCAAGCAACACAATTTAAGACAATACAATATGATTTACTTATTTATATTTTTAACCAGGAGAGACACAGTAAGCTGAACGTATGTTTACAGGTGAGACCTGGGAGCACAAGGAAGTTAAGTGAATTGCTCAGGGTCACACAGTATGCAAGTGGGAGCTGTGGGATTCAAACCCAGGTCTTCAGCTTTGCAGCTCAGAGCCTTACACCACTGCACTATACTGCCTCCAATTTTAAAACAGAACATTACAATAAATTGATTGTTCTTTGTTTTTCTAACAATTAGGTACTGTACCTTGAAAAAACATAGTAATAAAGTGTGAAATCAGAGCGAAGTAAAACAGATACTCTAGACTTCTTAAAGAACTGGCAGATAGCTTGGCAGGGCCTATTACATACCTATTTCAACAATCCTTGGACAGGCCAGATCATTGAGGTATAGAGACAGGCAGTGGTAATTCCAATACATAAAAAGGGTTCAAAACAGGAGGTCAGTAACTACAGGCCAAATAGCCTGACCTCTGTCCTCAGGAAAATATTTGAGGTCATAATCAAAGACATGATCATGAGGAACATCGAGATAGTGAGTGTCATGGATGAGACACAGCACAGATTTACAAAGGGTAGATCGTGCCAAACTAACCTACTTGAATTTTATAACAGGGTTAGTAAAGTACTAGATGAAGGCAATTCATTGGATGTCATATTTCTGGACTTTGCCAAGGCCTTCGATAAAGTCCCTCATGAGCAGCTGATTGAAGCCCTCATTAAATTGGGTGGACAGCCAATAATAGTCAGTTGGATTAGGGATTGGCTGTTGGTGAGGAAGCAAAGGGTATGTGTACTGGGCGAATTGTCAGACTGGACAGATGTATCCAGTGGGGTCACCCATTTATCAGTACTGGGACCCTGCCTTCTTAATTAATATATCTCAACAATTAGGACAAAAGCTGACATCTGGCTCTCCAAATTTGCAGATGATACATGTCTGGGTTTCCTGGTAAATAGCCAATCTGAGGTGGCAATACTACAGGAAGCACTGAGGGAATTGGAGATTTGGCACAGGAAAATAAGGCTACATTTAATGTTGACTAGTGCACAGTGAAGCACCTGGGGAAAAAAAATCTGAAGTAGATTATACACTGGCCGGGCAGGTGCTCAGAGTGGTGCATGATGAATGGGATCTGGGGATCAGGGTTAGCAATAACCTCAGTTTCGAGCTGCATTGTAACCAGGTGGTTAAAAGGACTAGTGGTATCCAAGGCTGTATACATTGACACATTAAGAGCAGGAGTAGGGAGGTTTTGCTCCCTCTTTGTACCTCTTTGGTGTGGCCGCACACTGAGTATTGTGTACAGTTTTTGGTCCCCTGGGAATAAGGGTGATATTATAGCCCTGGAGAAAGTACAGAGAAGGGTGACAAGAAGAATTAAAGAAGTGCAGGGGTTAGATTATGAAGAAAGACTAAAAAAACTTGACCTGTATACCTTAGAATATTGCAGATTAAGGGGGATATGTGCCTGATCTATCAGGCCTTGTCAGACCAACTACTATGGGAACAGCTAGGCCTCAATTTTAGAGACCAGATTTACAACACGAGAGCCCACCCCCTACAGCTTAAAGGTGATAGATATAATACACTGGTACGTAAACATTGGTTTTCAGTAAGAGTGGTTAAAATTTGGAATGATCTGCCAATTGAAGAGGTAGGAAGTGGAACGATGGAGGCATTCAAGAGTTCCCTGGATCACTATATGATTAGCAAGAACATCATGGGGTATTAGTAGATATCGATGGTGAGCTATAATGGACACTGGTCTTTATAAAGCTCAGTTAAACCTATGAACCCTATACCCTGTATTTTATTTTTTTTATTTTATTTATTTGCAATATTGGAAGACCTTTGAGAGTAAGCTCTTTTACAAAAGTTCCACGTCAGGGTGGACAAATAATACAAGACACAAATACAGTAGTTACAGGTTCAGAACAAATACAATTGTTACAGGGTTCAACACATTAGGCAATTAAAGAGTAGTACATGAGAATTTTAGACAAGCAGTGGAAAACAAAGCGATTGTAAGAGGATTTAGGTTATGTCTTACATGATTCTCTGGGTGGCTCAGCCTGGAGACCACAAAAGTCCATTGATAGACTATGGTTGGGAAACTGAGAGAAGGGGTTTGGAGGGCAGTGCACTGAGCAGTAAGGAGGATTAATAGCTTACTGGTGCTCCTGGCTGAGGCTGGGGTGAGACCAGGTTTTTCTAGGTATCTGTGCTGGGTTTAACCAGAGGGTTGGTTAGTCTTTCAAGTATGGCCTGAGAAATGGGTGCATTGTGAGCTAGACTTTGGTGCTGTTTGAGGCCTGTTTTGAACTGTGGCAGGCTGTGTGTTTGTAGTTTCCACAGGAGTTTATTTAGCCAGAGGGGGTCTCAGTAGGAGAAAGTGCACTGCCCAAGTGAGGTTCACCGGAATGGAATGGACAGTGCTCCATTCTTCCTCCCTCTGGTGATGTGGAATGAGAGAGAGGCCTCGAGCCGGTTTTCTATGCAGGGTGGGTTTTTTCCGAGGAGTGCCTTCTTACCCAGTAGACAGGTTTGGTATTTGAGCCTGTCCTTTAGGTTAAGCCAGTTTGTAAGCTTATATAGGGTGCAAGTGTGAGTGTAATGGTCTATGCACAGGGTCAGGTGGCATGCCTTATTTAATGCAATTTGGACCCTGTTGAGTGCAGTATCAGTGGCATCTCTATAGACCACTAGTCCATAGTCTATTGTGGGGAGTATTGAGCTGGAGACTGAGATTCAGAGTGAGGAATTTCTTATGTCTACAGAGGACCCCAATCTTTATATTTACTGATCTGACAAGCGAGTCAATATGGTTGGTATAAGTGAGAGAGTCATCAATGGTGACCCCTAGGTACTTAAATGATTGTGCCTGCTCAATCTGCTCACCAGAATTATTGGTGATTTCAAGGGGAGTGAGCCTGCATTTATTGTAGGGGCTGTAATGGAGCATGGCCTTGGTTTTCTTGTAGTTCTGTAGCAGCTTTTTCCTACAGAACCAGTCCTCAAGTTTGTTGAAAGAGGTCTGTGGTTCTGTTTGTAGGGCAGCCTGGGAGGTTCCACTACTCAGCAGCACAGCATCGTCCAGATACAGGATGAGATTGGTGTCACAGGCCACGGGCAATTCATTAACAAAGAGGCTGAAAAGCATGGGACTTAGGATTCATCCTTGAGGAACTCCTAGGAGTACATCTCTGGAGCTGGATAACGTCTGCCTGATTTTGACTTGCTGATTCCTTTGTGAGAAGTAATCATTGACCCAATTTAGGGCATTTGGAGTCACTCCCAGTCTTTGGAGCTGGAATACCAGTAGAGGGTGGTTGATGGTGTTGAAGGCTTTAGTGAGGTCAATGAAGATGGACCCAACCAATTTGCCTTCATCCAGCACGTTGTGCGCATAGTCAGAGGATGCCAGCAGTGCAGTGGTGGTACTGTGTTTTTGCCAGAAACCATGTTGGTTTGGGCAGAGCAGATTGTACTTGTTGAGGTATTCTGTGAGTTGGTTTGCCACAATTTTTTCCAGAACTTTGGATAGTGGGGAGAGGATAGATATTGGCCTGTAGTTAGATACCAATGCCTTGTCACCATTCTTGAGCACTGGAGTTACCAGGGCTTGCTTCCAAACTTCCGGGAATTGAGCTAGGGCCCAGGATTTATTAAATAGCATTGTAATGGGCTTGATCAGAACACCAAGGGTCAGAGATAGTACCTTCATGTCTATCCCATCACTCCCCAACCTAGTTTTTCCTAGGACTTTCCTGATCATTGTTAGGGCCTCCTTTGCTCACCTTCTTAAAGTAGAAAGCTGGGTGGTTAGTAGTGGTTAGGTTGGTGCAACCTTGGTCCTCCACAGGCAAAAGGTAGTCTGGGGTAGTAATGGGACAGTCAATAAAGGCCTGGTTAAAGGCATCTGCAATGGCTAGAGGATCTGTGGAGGTTGCGTTATTGATATTGAGCATTGTAGGATTCAGATTCTGGTCTTTGCCAAGGGTGTTCCTGAGGTTGTCCCTAAACCTCTTTCCATCTCCCCAAGCATTGTTGAGCTGGGTCTTATGGAAGATGGCCTTCACTAGCCGGATAAGTTTAGTGCACTGATTTCTAGCGGTTTTGTAATGTTGTAGGTTGTGCTTACAGTCAGAGTTTAAGGCTTTGGCCCAGAGGCAGTCCCTTTCTTTTAGGAGAAGGAGGAGCTTACCATCCAGCCAGCCGTTCCCCACTCCTCGAATTTTCTGTTTAGTGCATGGGCATGGATATCACAGATGGAGTTGAAACCCTCGATGAAAAAGCTGAGCGACTGGTCCCGTGTGGGTGCCTTGCATATGGGGTACCAGTTGTATGCAGACAGTGCTAATTTGAGGGAACCAAGTCTGCCTTTTCTCAGGACCCTGCTCTAGATAAGACATGGTGGACTTTTGGCAATTTTAATGGTCCAAAGAAAGGAGATCAGTGAGTGGTCTGGGAGAACTCTGAGTTCAAAGAATTGGGATGGTGTGCTGACCAGGACCCAGTCAATAAGGGTGCTGGTACCAGCCTTGTAGTTCTGCCTGGTGGTTTGAGTTATGAGTTGGGTGAGATTGTAAGAGGTGATTAGGTTTCTGGTGGGTGTCGCCTCTTTACAAAGCAAGTTTATGTTAAAGTCGCCTGTCAAGATGAGTTCTGAGCTCTTTTTGAGGCCACTTATTTCTTGCATAAACAAAGGAAGGCTATCCTTGGCTTTTTTGTGGGGCAGGTAGGTTGTGGCAACGGTAATGGTCTTGCCATTTAGGCCGGCTTCAGTTTTTACCACTAGTAGCTCATAGTCTTCTGCAACTTTGGAGATGGGGAGGATGGAGCAACTCAGTATGTTTCTGGCATACATGAGACAGCCGCTGCCTTTCTTGCCTATTCTATCGAGTCGAAACATTTGGAATCCTTCAATGGTCATCTCACCATCTTTGATCTTATTTGACAGCCAGGTTTCCATTAGGCAGAGTATGTCCGGGGCATGAATGGTCATCCAAGCCTGGAGCTGGTCAAATTTTGCAGTTAGGCTGCAGATGTTTAGTGAAGCTATCTATAGGCCGGTCACTGAGCGGGCTTCCCTGCTCCTCAGGGTTGTAGGTCCAGGACTTAGGTGAACATTGCCAGAGAGTAGCAGTAGCATGAGGGTAACCTTTCTGGCTGATAGGGTGATGTTCATCTTTACTTGTGTCTGTCACTTGTGCTTCAGGTAGGGGAGTGTCTAGACACATGTATTACATAAGGGGGAGGTTAACTATTAAGGTTAAGGGAGGAGAGGCAAGCTTGGTGATGACTGTGTATGGGCGGTGGGGGGGATGGGGGGCCTAACATTACCGGAAGTGGTAGTGACTATGTGCATGCTTTTGGTCCAGGATGCACCCAAAGAGGTTTCAGAGTGTGGAGTTTTGGGACCGAATTTGTATGTGGTGAAAGCAATGCCAAGGGAGGTAGAGAGGAGTAGTAGTGGTAGTATGTAGTTGTACCCCATATTAGTTTGTTTGGCGTGGCTATCCTGCTTTAGGCTGCTTGCTGGTAAATAGGTGATTTACTTTGTAGCTTTAGACTAGGTTCAGGTTGCTAGAGGGCAGGGAGCGAGGGAGGGATCTACAGACAAGTTTTGGGGTAGGAAGGAGTCAACAGTTAGGTTGAGAGTGGGCACTGAGGGAGACTAGAGAGAGTAAGGAGGCAATAGGTTAGGTGCTCCATTTGGGCAAGGAGGATTGGGTGAGGCTGGGTGTGCTGTATCCAATAGGGTTAGTAGTCCAAAGGTGGGAGGGGTGAGAGTGTATTTAAAGGAGGCCTGTGAGGGGGTGGTGGGGGTGGGAGAAAAATAACCCAAATAGCAATAGCAGAAAATCTACGGATGGCAGAGAAAATACAGATTTGGCAGCAGTCTGTGAGTGCACCAATGGTTGAGGTGCAGGAGCTGTGTTAACCAATCACGGGCCGCTTGCAGTGACACTGTGCCAATCTGTGAAGAATCACAAGGTATAGAGCTCCCACTGGTTTAGGCACTCATACCTGTGTGCAGGATCCGGGGGTGAGTTCCAGGGAGGCGGGCTGAAGTCCTGGGCAGGAGTTGGCATGGCATCTGTTGAGTGCCGCTTTTCAGCAGTAGTGCTGAAATTGCTCCGGGATCTCTAGTGGGGCCAAAAGAAGAAGCAAAAGTATTAATAGCTGGCTAGTGCAGGAGGGAGGCTGGCGACAGTTCGTCTGTAGGGGTAATGGTGTTAGAGAAAATTAAATAATAAAGAGGTGGCATGGCTGAGGTTATGGTGGAAACACAAAGGAATCAGGTAGCACAGCTAAGTGGGGAGAAAGATTTTGTAAATGAGTGGGGAAGGGGAGAGGAGGCGAGAGCGCAGGTGAAATAGGGCTGGCAGAGTAGTTGAGCAGAGAGTTGGCCAAAGCCAGGAGTTTGTAAACCATTGGGGGGAGAGGTAATACAGCTATTCAGGCTGTGGGTTCTGATAGAGATTTGGTGCAAGTGAGGGGGCATATAGAGGGAGTCCCAGATAGAGAGAGAGGGAAGGAGAGAGAACACAATGAAAACAGTAGGCTCCAAAACAGAATTATAACACACCAGAAAACAGGATTTGACAGTGGTTCTTCACACTATTTGTAAAAAAGGATAGCAGTCATTACAGAATCAATGCAGCCATGGTCATATTTATGGTACGATTTAACTGAAGCAGCTAAACAAGGTGTTATTTTAGATAGGAGCATATCAGCAACAATAACCCAATTAGCAATAGCAGAAAATCTACAGTAATATGTTATAAACAGTAAATAATGCAATAACATGATTTTCCCTTCATCAGCAACGTAACAGGCATGACATGTGGATTTTCAGTGTTTAAAACTCATTTGCCGTCATTTTCATATGAAAAAGGAATTCTTTCGTGAGCTGAGATCTCTTTTGTGAAACACATACGAAAGAGTATTCTCATCTCACGGATAAAGATTTGAAAAGAAACAGGAAATGGATTGTATTGACCAATGGAAATGGTTTTATGAAGCTAATAGAAGTTGGCCATCTTGCTCTTCAACAACAAAAGAGTGAAGAACAGTCTGTTAGTATTGCTGCAAATTTATAAATAATTTATTTTAAGCTAGGATTTGTTGCAAAACAGACATGGCTGGTAAGTGACAGTAGTGTAGCTTGTAGCAACATGCACATTATACAAGTGCAGGTCACACATTTGTTATAGAAATGCCATTAGAACAGTGAAATAGATGTGCTTTTCTTCTTTCATGACTCAGCAATCTTCTTTCATTTGAACAAAAGAAGTGACTCATGAAAGAAGATCACCAAATAAAAGAGGATTACCGAGTCATGAAAGAAACATATTTAAAAACACTTTACATGACTTTTAAAAGGCCCTTGCTTATAAATCATCCACAAACTGGAGCTGTCTCAGTGACAATGACTGCAAACCTGTGGAAAAGTCACAAGTGAATATTTCAGTGAAGTACAAACATTATCAAACCACCCCATGAAGCAGTTTTTTTCTTACTGACTACAGTCCTACTATTGTGCCACAGAATACTCATAAAACTACAATTAAAGCTGAAATATTAAATCTTACTACACAACATGAAGAAATGGCAAGACATAGCACATTGCAATTTGTTTGTGTACACCACAGTCGTACCACGTAGGATGGAAGGCTAAAAAGGAGGGCACACAGACTGTGCACTGCTATGCACAGGACTACTGTGGAAAATCAGACAATGGAAAAACCATTACTTCTAAATATTAGCCAAACAAGAAATTATGACAGAAGATAGCCCTCAGAGCATATGTTGTTATCTTATTAGAAAACTTTTATTAATAGTGGTCAATGAAATGTCAAAGCATAGAACACTTTTTTGGGCAGGTGTATTCTGCCTACCAACATAAAACTGGTGAACTGAAAAGAGAAACTGTCAGATGGCAGAGACTGCAGTGAGAGATATACACATTTAAGATTGCTGTTATGTGCTGTATCTTTAAAGAAATACAGCATGGCAGAAGGCTTCACTACAACAGTTTGGATTGTAGGGGGTTCCCTTGTGTGAAGGGGTGCACAGTTTGCCAGGACAAGTCATTTTGGGATTGATTTGCAACTGGAATATTGTGATCATCACTGATTTGGTAAGGGTGGCATGAGGTGGGAACAGCTCATGCCAATATGTCTAGACTTTTGAGCAGTCACCACGAGACAGAAATACTGCTCTTCCATCTTGGAGATAATGATTTGGGACACAAGAGGGGTATAGATTTAATGGAAACAGCTAAACCAGATTGGGCAGAACTGCATGGCATGTTGCCTAACTGTAAGAATCAGCATTCAGATATTACAGAGAGCTTGATCTGGAAAGGCCAGCACTATGTACATGGAATTGAAAGATAGCAATGAAAGAAGAACATTTACAGTATATATCTGGCTTCCTGAGTGATTTGTGTACTACTAACATACTAACAAACTAAAATGCCAGCAGAATAGGCCTAACAGTTTTTAAGTCTGCTCGTTTGGTCAGCCCCCACCCTGGAAGCTAACCTTGCTGCCCCCTCACCCTCTCTGGCTTCTCTGTTCCAAGTTCTGGATATTCTCACTGCACTGGACTTTGCTTCCAGAACCCTTCCCCTGTACCTGTACCACCCCCTCTTGATCCTCTCCACCATCTCTGCCTCCACTAGCCCCATGGGCAGCACATTGCATGGCTCCACCTCCCTCTCAGTGAAGTAGCACCTCCTACTTTCTCCCCTTAATCTCCCCTTCCAGCTTCCACCCATGACCTCTAGTTGCCCCTCTCCTTTTTTCAGAACACCCTGACTGCTCCTCCCTTATTTACCCCCTTCATGTACCTGAAGACCTCTATCATGTGCCCCCTGGTCCCTTCTCTCTTCTAATGTGTACATATTTAGTTATTTGAGCCTCTCCCCATAGGTCCTGTCCCCCAAGCCACAAATAATTTTGGTTGCCTCCTCTGGACTCTATCCAGGAGTTTAATGTCCCTCTTTAAGTGTTGCCTCCAAAACTGCATGCTGTACTCAAGGTGTGGCCTCACCAAGCAGTTATACAGAGGAAGTATCAATTCCCTCCTACTGGAGGTGATCCCCCTAGCGATGCATTTCAGCATCCTGTTGTCCTTGGCCGCTGCCCTCCTACAGGTCTCTGAGTTGTTCACCTTGACATCCACCACCACCCCCAGGTCCCTCTCAGCCATCGAGGCTTGTAGCATTCCCTCGCCCAGGGTGTACACTTGGCCCAGGTTTCTGGCTTCCAGGTGCAGTACCTTGCATTTCCCTGAATTGAACCTCAGCTTCCACTTTCTAGACCACCTTTCCAGGGCCTCCAGGTCCCCATGTAGGGCCACCCTCCCCTCCTCCCCATCCACCACTGCCCCCAGTTTTGAGTCATCCACAAAGAGACTCATCTTTTTTTTTTTTAGTTGTTTAATCAGAAGTAGCACACTAAGCTGAAAGCTTTTTTACAGGTGCAACCTGGGAGCACAGGGATTTTAAGTGACTCACTCAGGGTCACACAGTATGCAAGTGGAAGCTGTGGGATTCAAACCCAGGTCTGATCTGCTGGATGTCACCAGATTTGCAGCTCAGCGCCATAAACCACTGCACCATACTGCCTCCCTAATCTCACTCCTGATACCCTTCCTTATGTCAGAGACATAGGCATTGAACAGGAGGGGCCCAAGGACCGATCCCTGAGGGACCCCACTAATGACCCTCCTTGGGGATGAGACTATCCCACCAACCATGACTGTCTGGGTCCTGTCCTGGAGCCAATTGCCTATCCATCTGATGATCTGGTTCCCAACCCCCATTTCTTCCAGCTTATCCAACAGGCTGCCATGAGGAACAGAGTCAAATGGCTTGCTGAAGTCAAGAAAGAGGACGTCCACTGGTCTATCCAGGTCCAAGGCATTCGTCACCCAGTCATAGAACTCCACAAGGGTTGTCTGACATGATTTCCACAGGATGAACCCATGTTGTCTATTGTCCAGGCACCCCAACTTTTCCAGATCCCCCTAGCCTCTCCTTGACAATGCCCTCCATGTATGCACAATATTACTCACCCTCACATTAAATATTACAATAATTAGCTTTTACTAAAACATGCTGTGCATTTCTGAGACATTGAAAATGTAGTTTTCCTGGGGGGTCCTCCAACAAAAGATCCAAAGTGTACTGTAATGTGTGTTCACAACCAATACATATTATACAACAGATACCTTGGACTCAATTTTCAAAGGGAAATCTTTGATGCAAGGTGCCTGTGCCAAATGGGTGTGCTGCAAGTGACACTTTCCATCAAAGTTTGTGGGATTCCTGATTTTTGAACACAGGCTGCATCAAAATTGGGATACTATGCACCAAAGCCACCCTGTGCCACCCTTGCAGCAGAAGCACTTATGTGCCAGGTTGCAAGGGGCTTCCACCATGGTGGGACTGCACCATCCCTTTTTTGCTATTTTAGAAGCCCCAATGGGGTTACAACAGGGGGTTCAGTTTAGATAGCCAGTAGGTGGTCTAAGTGCCATTTGCCACTGCCAGGCAGGGTAGCAATAGGAGGTCTGCAAGGAGGGGACCAGGGGCATAAGGAGCGTGGAAGTGGCCTAGGGAGTGACAGTGACAGAGTGGCAATGTGAGAATGATGAGGGGCCACCCTGCTGGGGTACCCTGCACAAGTGGAGACAGCAGATTGGCCCGGGTACAGGGGATTTGGCAGGTAGGGACCAGGATCTGGCTTCAGGTGGAAACAGACCTAGCACCTGAGCCATAGGTGCTATTGACCCCAACACCATAAGTGGGAAGTACCCTGCCTCCACACGGGAGGCTGAGTACCAGGGGACTATTGCAGTTCCTGGGGACTGTCTCATTTGCCACTTGCACCCCACAACCTGTAGCTACTCCTGCCCATCTATGGTGTTGGGGTCGCTGGCACCTATGGGGCAGCTGCAAGGTCACTCTCCACATGAGGATGGGTCCTGGTCTCTTCCTGCCAAACCCCAGTACCAGGGCCCATCATCTGTCTGCACTTGCACAGGACACTCCCGCAGGGTGCCACCTCATTACCCTCACATTGCAACCATGCACAGTTGTTCCCTTGGCCACCCCATGATACTTATGTCCCCAGTCCCCTCCTTGCAGGCATATTTACCCCACACCTTCATGGCCCATCTAGTGTTGTGCCAGACAGGGGGTTGATGGATCCCTCTGTCAAACCTGCAGGTGTGCCAGATCTTTGATGCAACCCTCCAGCTGCAGCAGCTTTTGAGTCCTTGGCACAGGAAACTTAAATTTTTATAATATATGGCATAGGGTTCCTGATGTACCTTAATTTTGCCACAGCCTTAGATCACTGCAAATTGAAAACTTAGTCCTTTGTCTCCAGCCTCTCCTCCAGGGTGTCTCATGCAATTACACATTTCTAATAATACACATACTCTACTTAGGGAGTGTCCACAAACTCCTAACATTGAATAACTCTCATTACAGGACACTTCTTATGTACTGTTGGAGATTCATGGAACTTGAAGCACAGCTGGTAGCAGCATCCCTTACAGAAATAATTATATGAACTGTTTTCATGCTGCACACATAAAACTACCCAAGTGATATGCATGCTGCAAGTATGATTTAAATGTCAAATTGGAGCCGATTGCATGCATATGTCATGCGTGCAGCTAGCAAGTGTGGAAAACATAATTTTTATGTTAAATTGGAAAGACTGCATGCATGTTGCATGCGGCAAAAGCAAGTGGTCACTGATAACTGCACATGTAAAAGTTAAGTGACTTGCTCAGGATCTCACCATACACAAGTGGGGGTTGAGGAGATTCAAACCCAGCTCTTCATGCCTCCAAGTCTCCTGGCTTGCAGTTCAGTGCCTTTAACCACTAAGCCATACTGTCTGCATACATATGGGTCACTTGCACTTTAATACATACTGTATCTCGTTACATCTGAAGGCATGTGGCATGCTTGTAGCCACTGTTATGCTTTTCAGTTATCTTTTTCTTGTCTTACTCATCTCAGTTTCACAGTTGAACTGTAGCACACATACCAAAGGAAACATGTGTTTTTCCCCACCCCAATACACAAACATACCCACAAAACCACTTAATTACTTCTGTCTGGCCTGTACTCCTACTATTTTCTCTCCATAGTTTTGAATGCTTACACACAAACAGACTTAAAGATGCAAACACAAAAGTAGCAATAACTTGACACACACCCACATGGTCAGTCCCCCCCCACGCACACACACTGTAGTAGGTACGGCCATGCTGCTACAGACAACCCACCAAGTATAGATATAAGTAAAAGTATCTTACTTCAGTACTAGGGAGCCAGCAGCAGAAGACTTTAAGAGACAATGTCCATTGGTCAGAGTGCTGGAGTGTATCACCTTGAAATGAATGAGTTATTTTTTATTACTATTTCATACATTATGATGGTGAGTTGGAGAATAATGAAGGCCACTGTTCTACTAACAAGGCCCTTGTTAGTCGAGCGGTGGCCTTCAGTAATCTCCAACTCTCCATCAATAATATATAAAATAGTAATCAAAAATATCCCTATTCTTTTCAATGGTGGACACACCTGCAGTCTCCTTTGCCCTTTGCCATAATGTGCCTGAGCATGGGGATGTGGAGGTCAGCTTCACTCGGTGGGGAGAGGATAAGCCTGACTATAGTGGTGCTCAATAGTCTGTGCATACCATAACGCTGAATGCCTGTAAATGAAAGGGACAGCTCTAGAATGTCTGTAATATCTCTAAAAGTTACAACTTATTTGTTTTGAATGAAAAGTGATATGCAAATCAGGAAAAATTTAAATGTGTATGATTCAACTGTATATACCCTGGAGCAGTGCATCAGATTTGGGCTTAAACCCACCCAGTTACTAACCAATTTTTTTCCTGGCTGACGTTCTGCCCCCCCCAAAAGAACTTTGTGCTGATTTAATACCCAGCTCCATTCCATTCAATAGCCATCCCCCATGGGTCATGAAGCCACACAAAGGTGAAGAAACATGAAAACACATCAATGTTTTCAGTCCTTCCTCCTTCCCCAATTCCCCTGCAAAAAATTATTTACTTTTACTTTCTCGGTCACATGGCCAGAACCTGCAGCCTGGCATAGTGTGCCACCAACTCATTTTACAATCCACTTCCCCTCTCAACTTCTGCCAGAAGCTGGATGCTAGAATCAACAACCACAGGTCCCCACCATGGTCTGTGACCAAGTCACCTCACCAAATGAACCCACACAATCTGGGTTGCTTGCTTCTTGCTTGGTTGCTGCTGTGGCTGCTACTGCACTAAACTTATTGAGGCCTATGAAGGCCACCCACACCACTGTCAACACTGCTGCTAAGCTTAGCTTGCTGCCTTGGGGGTCTGTTCTGTTTTATTTGCAAGGCAAGCCTAGTAGAGTAAGTAGGTAGCCTAGTCTTGAGTTAGCTTCTAGCTCACCCTCTGCCCCTTCAGCCACCAGGGGATATGGAGACTCACTAAGAGTAGTACAGCAAAAATAAGCTGCCACAACACTGCTATTGAGAGTTCAGTGCTCACTGACTCCTCCAAGCTGTAGTAAGCAGTCTGTCTACTGTGTGGTGGGAAAGACAGTATTGCACTTGCAAGGCTCATGAGCCATCTCTTGGCTGGAGCTCATCCACAACACATATGAGTATGCCACCACTAACAGGTGAAGAGAGTGGACAACACAATACAGACAAGGTTGAGTCTGGAAAGTACCTGCAGCATGAGCACACATAGGCCAGGTGAGCACTTATTGTGCAAAAGATTAAATCCAAATTTGAAGCCATTATTGCCACACTGTAAGAACAACCTAGGCACAAATATGGGGGGAAGCTAACTGCCTCCCACTCTGCCCTACCTAAATGGCACCCCTGCTTCATGGTAGAACTGTATTCTTAGGTGCTAATGCAATTGCTTCCACGGTGTTCTGAGGTACTGTATCTCCATGTTTTAAGATGTGTCCTTATTATCATGTGGGTTAGTGTTCTTCATTGTCCCTCATTTTGAGTGGCCATGCCCCTCATTTCAGTGACAAAATGTGAGGTATGGTGCATGCTTCCAAGACCCTACTCAGCACAAAGAGTGCTGAGCATGGCCATAGTGTATATGTTCAATACAGAATGACAAAGGTAAGTGAGATGAAACAGTCATGGAGAAACATATCTGCAGCATTAAATATGCATAAGGGATTTGCATGGTCCAAAACAAAAAGGACAGGCTTCACAAAACAGAGGCCCCTTTTCGTACATCTGGAATGGGGGATGTTGACTGGCTATAGCCTAGACATTTAATGCAGTAAGCAAACAATACTTTACAAATTAATGGTGATTTAATGACAAAAATCAAAAGCCATTAAACAACTTGCAAAAGGATCAGAATTATTGAGTTTACCAAATTCTCTGGGAATCCAAATAAAAATGTATTTTATTTACTTCAATTGCTAGTAGTTGTATAAGAAATAGAAAGTATTGTGTTTTTTTAGATGAGCTTTGTACAAGCTTAGCTGCAGCACACATGGCAAGTGGGCAGCATGTGAACCTGAAGTGATGTTAAATGATGTTCACACCAGCTTAACTGCTGCAGTCATGTCAAGCATGCAACACATGAACCTGATGCAATTTTTAGAAGATGTTAACACCAGCTTACCTGCTGTACACATATCAAGCTCAGAGCATGTGAAGCTGATTTGCTTTTCAGACATCATTCACATAGGATCACTTTGTGTATGCAACCTGCATACAAACATTGCACAATTAAGCGTGTGGCATGCATTCTGCATGTACACAACACACCTATATTTCTGTAAAGGATGGAAAGAAATATACATGCTGCATCTTCAGCTTAGCTGATATCCACAGACATTCTACACCACCTCACTCCTACAGAGGTCCACTGTCTGGAGGGCTGGAGAGTGGGATGATGAGGGACGGTTGCAGGGGCAGTCAAAAGGAAGTTGTCCAGTCACCAAATCTGAACTGCAAATTGCTTTGCATGACTAAAGTAGGGGAGGTTCAGTACCTGATTCCTTTGGGGGATGGAGGCTTAATCCAATTGGCAAGAGTGAACAGGCTGACTTGGTAGCACCAAGGGGAGAGAACAGGAAGAAAGCAGCAAGGAGTATCCTAGTGGTAGGGGATACTATGATTAGAGGAGCAGTCACCAAACCAATATAGATTGACACATGGCTCCAAAATCTGAAAAAAGCAAATTGATTTAAGTATAAACAGGCACTCTTTATGTGTTTTGGACTAGCATGTACTTTATCAAAAGCTAATGCAATCAAAATGAAACTCATCTTAAATAGTACACACAATAGTGACATCATCATCTTGAAATTTAAAAAAACACCAATGAGCCAGGAGAAGTGGAAGGGGTGGGGGAAGGTAGGGGAAGAAGGAAAAGGGATATGCAATGGATGGGAAAAATTGGGGGGGTCAACACCATATAGATAAAATAAATGCAAAGTACCCTTTGAGTAGAACCACACACAAACATATTTACAATTTGTTAAAATGTTTTTTTCAACAGCAAATATAGAAGCCATATAATTCCATTACAATTTATTTTCTCTTTCTTTAAAAAAAAAGGCTTTAAGTCAAATCTTGTATTCAGACGAGGGTATTTCATACCTCTAAGGTTTCAATCCAAAAAACTTCCCTGATCAAACCAAGTCATTAAAGTTACCTCCTCTGAGGTTGAGGTTTAATTTGTCAATGGCTAAGAAACTAAACACGTTCTGTTATATTATTTCCACTTTGTGTTACATGATTTGCTGTACCATATGTATTGTCATATCTCTGTATTGCCCAAATGTGTTCCCCTACTCTTGTTTTGAAATTTCTAGTTGACTTTCCCACATAAAAAGAACCATATCAACAAGTTGCCAAATAAATAACACTACTGGTGTCACATGTTGTTAGTTGTCTAATATTGTATTCTCTTTCAGAATTCAGACTGCTGAAGGTTTTACCTGTCTGTACATGTTTACAATTTACACAATGTTTATAAGGGTAACAAACAGAAATTCTCTGGCAAAGTCAAGTAGTGGGTGTTTTGTCTCTGTATTGGTTATGAACTAACATATCACCTAATGATATAGCTCTCCTGTATGCCATTTGTGGTGGAAGTTTACTGTCTGCTTTTAACCTTGTATCTGCTTGTAAAACATGTCAATGTTTATTAACAATAGTCTATACAATAGATGCCTGACAGGAATAGGTGATAACAAAACTGAAATGTTTTTCTTGTGGGACTATATTTGTAGCTGATTGTAATAGGCTATTTTTGTCTATTTCTTTTACTAAATCCCGAGCTGTAAATATAGTTTTCTTACTATAGCCACTATCTCTCAACCTATAGCTTAAATCATCAGCAGCTATCTCAAAATGCTCCTTCTTGCTTCAATTGCATCTGAAACATAAAAATTGTCCTTTTGGTAAATTCTTTGTAGTGTAACCTGGATGGCAGCTATCTGCACAAAATATAGTATTACAAGCTATTTTTATTTATACAATTTTGTTGCTATGCCATAATCACTATCTCTGTATAAAGTAATATCCAGAAAATCAATACAATTCTCCCCTCATGTATGAGTGAATCTCCAAAATGGACTGGTACTGAGCAAGTATTCAATAAATATCAAAAAATCATATTCACTTCCTTGTCATAACAAAATCACACCATCAATAAAATGTTTAAAAAACTAAATTTTATCAAAGAAGAGATTTTCCATGGGGTGCAAAATGGTCTTTGACCCCCCCCCCGAGGCCTCCATATAGACTGGCGATGGAAGGGGCACAAGCTGCCCCATCACAGTTCCCAGTATTTGGACAAAAAGATTTTTGTCAAAGGTGAAAACATTGCATTTCAATATGAATTCAGACAATTTAAGTAAAATGCCAGTAGGTAGAAGTAGTTCATGTTCACATTGCTTCAGATAAAAGGCTATAGTGTCTAAACCACCCTCATGGGGTATGCTGGTATACAAAGCCTTGATATCCAAAGTCACAAATTTGGTATCTTTTGTCATTTTAAAGTTCTGTGTCTCTTTTAGACATCAGTAGTACCTTGCACAAAGAAGAGGAGTTTGGTGACAAATGACTTAATGAAGGAATCAAGATACTGGCATAATGGTTCTGTTAATGAGCACATACCGCTCACAATTGGCCATCCAAGGGGTTGCTGTAAATGACTTGTGAATCTTAGGTAGAAGATAAAACATGGCTTTAACAGGATCTTTATTTATTAAGAAGTCTCTTACTTTGCTGTCAAGGTAGCCCCAATCAAATGCCTTCATTTATGGCTTCATCTATAGAAAATTTACAATCCATCATCAAGTCAGACAGGGTAGCGTAAATGTAGAGTCATGCAATTGTTGATATGCTTCCTTTACATAGTCAGATTGATTCAGTACAATTACCCCACCACCTTTATCTGCAGATTTTATTATAATCTGCTCATTTTATTTGAGAGATTCAAGTGTATCACGTTCTTTATTACTCAAATTATTAAAAGCTGGTTGCTGAGGTGTTTTTGACAGTTGGGCTATTTCTTTTTCTACCAGCTATTTGAAAGCACTTATAGATGCACTAAATGGAGGACAGAAGTCAGAGACTGGTTTAAAATTTGAAATTGGTCCCTGTTCTGTTGTTTCATTTGCCATACTCTTCTTATTAAAAAAAGACTTTAAACTTAAGTTTCTGCAGACCACATTTAAATCAATTATAGTTTGGAAATAGTCAAAGTAGGCTGTAGGTACAATTCTGAGGCCTTTATTTTAAGGAGGTTTCATCAATATTCATGATATAGTCTGAAAGGTTCATTAACTTGTTTTGAATTGGTGATGTTATTGTCATTTCCCTCAAAAGTGTCTGTTGTCCCTCTGCCTCAGTTGTTGTAATTGTTCCCATGCTGTTGACTGCCACCTCTTCCTCCTCTTCCACCTTTGTATTCTCTTTCATCTTCATATTGGTAGTATTGATTGGTCATCAGTCTTGGACTGTGCTGTGGCAGTGGAATCAGTGGTTCAGTGGAGCTTTTGTTGCTCTGAAAAGCAGATTGGTCTGTCAATTCTTCTGGCTTGGATTCGCTGGTGTCAGCATTGTAATTAAAAGATATATGTCTTGTTCTTTTAAGGATGCTTCTAGGATTCATTTTTTTCCATGTATAGACTCAATTATTGTCATAATCCCCTCTATCTCTTTCAAATGTATGTAGTTTCTGGGCTTTAATGTCATGATCTAATCTTTCAGTTGAACGTTTAAGTTTCTCATTTTCCAAATACAAGTCTCTAGAATCTTTAAGTCAGAACTTTCAATTCCTTTTGTTTTATTTCATTTCTCAAAATGGCTTCACGTTCTTTAATAAATTTGATAATGAGTTCCATAAGCTTAAAACTTGCCTCTGCTAGAATGGCGTCACAGGCTTTCATGAACTCCAGGTTTTCTAAACCATGTGCCAGTGATTTTATGAGATGCAGACCTCTCAGGATTTTTTTAACTTGAAGATAGGCCTCCATATTTGTAATGTTCCAGTATGCTTATCTTATCTGATTGGCCATTTTTTCCAGATCTCTAAAGGCACTGATGAGAGATACTGTTTTGGCTGGTAGTTCATGTGTAGGTTCTGTATTCTGTGAAAAAGGATTTGTTGAAGAAGCAGCTGAAAGCAATCTGTCCACATAGTCAAGTGGATTTCCTGGTTCAGCTGTATGTGAGCTAGTTAAAGCCAAATTAGGTGTTGCTTCGAGAGACATCTTCCTCTTTAACAAATCATGGGATGATGGGGTGGTACCTGAGGACTGGAGCAGGGCAGATGTAATTCCCCTTCACAAAAGTGGGAGCAGGGCAGAAGCAGAAAACTACAGACCTGTTAGTTTAACCTCAGTGATAGGGAAAATGATGGAATCATTTCTGAAGGAAAGAATTGTTGAGTACCTAGAGGCCAGAGGGGGCACAGGACCTAAGGCAGCATGGATTCACAGCAGGAAGTTCATGCCAGATGAATCTAACAGATTTCTTTGACTTGGTGACCAAAGTAGTAGATTAGGGAGGGGCTGTGGACATGGCCTACGTAGACTTTAGCAAGGCATTTGACACAGTCCAGTATGTGTTTTGACATCCATTGAATTTTGTGCCTGGTCCCCTCACAAATTCCAACTACTCATCTAGTGACTTCAGCTATATTTACTCGTATTAGTGCTTATGGAATTATACTGGTTATTGATATGTTCTGTTTCTATGAGTATGGGACTTCATGGCTGAACTTTTATTCTACAATTTATTCTTACGTTACTCTGTCAGTAGACATAAAATTTCATTAGCATTTTTAAAAGCAGATGCTTTGTTTAGTATCCAAGGAGCTGTGAAAAAAATAGAGGTTATCACATTGTCCCGTGTTGTAAAAATAAAATGTATGTAGTGGCACTATTACTGAAATTTGATACAGGCTGCTGTTCAAAAAGTATAGACGGTTCCACATTACTACGTTTTGTGAAAAATAAAATTCTGCAGTGTGGCCCTTTCTATAACTGGATATCTAGTTACAAATGTATACTAAGCCCATCATGGAAATTAGCAAAAAAGAAAAAAATATGCAAATAGCACAAATATGTAAATGATAGAAAGTTTCTTTATAAATTTGCCGCACTCAGGAATTAAACCTTCAGGCATTTTCTTTCAAGATCTATGGCTAACCCACTAAGCCTCCAGCACTGTACAATTATCTTACTGCATTTTTCTCTATCTCTTATCTTGATATGTGCAGATTCATAACTGACATCTATATATCAATCGCTGCATCAAGCTGCATAAATGGATTTCAAGGTTATTCATTAAGATAATACTGTAAAATGCATGATACTGCTTTCTACGAAAAACAAATCCACAAAATATTAGAGGAATTGATTCCCAGTCCCCCTGTTTAGTTCAGTGTGCTGTTTTTCAGTAACGTCACCCACGAAAATAGTTATACACACTTATTACTCAGACTTGTGCTTTTAACCACTAATATGTAAATCGGGGAATAAAATCATGCAGTGACACCTCAAGATATTAGTCATAGACTGCAATCTCTTTAACTAACAACATCAAAATTAATATAGGCATACTCAGATAGTACACTAGGTGAACTTAGAGGGAAGACTCCTTTGTTTTTAATTTTTTTGAATGAACAGCTGTCTTCTGCAACAAAACAAGAATGCTCTTCACCAGTTGATAGGCGCTTCGATGGGAGGAGCACACCATACGTGATATTCTAATTAGTAGCTCAGATGGTTGTTGGTGGCACGAGTTACCCCTCCAGATCGCTGGGTACAAATGGCCAACAGGGTGAAGTTCAGTGCTGGAGGGAGGAGTATAAAGTAAATAAAAAACTTTTGAAAAATGATGAAATAGGTGGAAACAGTTATGCAATTATAAAAAATAAAATGGGGTCTCCACGCAGGTGGGTATTCATGTTAAAACACTATCAAGTACTGAAGTGGGCCAGAGAAATCTGAAGGCAATTCAGCTGGGGCAGGCAGCCTTTTCCTCTCCAATGCCAGTGAGTGAGCAAGTGGCTGAGGGCTGAGCCCAATACTGCTGGAGCAATTTGGTTTTTTTTATTCCATAGGTTGCTTCCTTGCCCCACCCACTGCTCACCATATCTGTAAATGAGCCACTTTGACTCACTCCTGCTCAGCTGCTACAAGCTCTGACCTCATAAATTGGTTGGCAATGGTAAGCAAGCAGTGATGACTCTCCAGGTGGCCCAGTTATTTTCTTTTGAGATATTCCTGCTAAAAGAGAAATGGTGTGTATTGTTCTAAATAATGACTGGTAGGTACATAGTACAATAACTCAGAGTAAGACTGACAAGTTTAGTAAGAAAGTGCTACTGTTCTATTGTGTACATGACATCTGGGGTTGGATTCACAAACCGCTGCCTGAGCATAAACTCAGTTTGACTGGGGCAAACTGGGTTTTGCTCAGAGTTGGTATGCACAATGCCCAGTCTTTCTATGAGTTACTGTACTATGTACCTACCAGTCATTATTTACAACAATAGCGGGACTATGAATGGAATATTCAAATTGAATACAGCATGGTCCTACACATACTTATTGAATTTTTTTAGCACAGTGTATCTTCCCTTTCATGGCCAGTGTTCTGTACGTTAGTGATACATTGCTCCGCCGGTGTTCCACAAACAGCTAAAGCACCGTCACAGACGGTCTAATATGCTTGGGTATCTTTACTCGCTATCTTACTAATATTTAATCTTAGTTTTATCACTGTGATTTTTCCCTGCTAGTACCACTAAACATACCTCTCAGCATTTCTTCACAAAAATGTGTGACAAATGAGCAAAATATGTAACATATCATCTAACATGGCACTGGAAGCTCACACTGTGTGATTCATTCAGTAACCTAATGCCGATCCTACTCTAGTCTGTTAATCCTTTTCATGCTCCATATTGTATACAATCACAAAAGCATCACAAGACTGTCTGCTGTGCTACCTTTGGTAAATCACTGTACATGTGGAAACCATCTGAAGACATTCAAGTGCAAGAAGATTGCACTGAAACAATGTCATCCTTGATAGCTGATGTGCTAATCTTCCGGTAGTATTCTCATCAACCTACAGAAAACATCTATACAATGTAGTCATTGCTTGGCTGTACAACATGCAATTTTATTCCTAGCTTATTCCTAGTTTATGGTGTTGCTCCATATGCTATCCTGGCTCAAATGCAGGACATTATACTTAGGCTATTAATGAAAGCTGCAAATTAAAAAAAAATCCTAACTATTACTATAGTGTGTATTATTTAGTACATTTAATAACAAGCTGGGCAGTTTTCTGAGCAGCAGTATTACATTTCCATGGCACTTTTGCACCTATGTTCAATGACAATCTAACGATGCCATATATCTATAACTCCATTTTTCCAATGTTATTTTTATATCTGCAGGGGTGGAGCCTGCAGGCATTTTAAAGGGCTTCAAGTAAGAATAGCTCTAGCCTGGTTCAAATGGAACTGATTCAGTTCAAAAAGGCGCAATGGGCTGTAAACGAAGAACAAGTTAGCAGACTCCTGTGCCTCAAAAATATTAATTCATTCACTGCAATGAGGAGGTGATCCACACTTTAGAGAACAAAGAAATGGACAGGTGATATGTGAAATCATCTGGTAATACTTTATAAAGATTTGAAGCTACGGGAGGATACATTCTGTAGATGCAGGTATCGGGCATAAGTTTCATGGTTAAAGTACATAGGATTCAATTTCTTTTAGAAAGATCAGCTGGGAGATGATGTGTGTTTTGTGGTGGTGGTGTCTCCGGTACTGGAGTGACAACAGTGAGACTCAACAGTGCCCAGCTATAGCAAATTGCCCCCTACTGATATTTCTGACAAATAATACCTGGGCCAAACCATCTGTTCTTTGATGACAACATCTTGAACACGTCTTGAATCTTAACAACAGCATTACTAAACAATTCATCATCTTATCATGTGTAAAGCTGCAAAAATACTGATCAAAGTATTTTCCTTTTCAACTCGGTAACCTCCTATAGCCTACTGCAGCTGCATTGTGCATCACATCTATCATGTTTTTTTTTTTGCTTATTTCTTCAGATTTGTATGTCAGCTAAAACTGATTTCTACCTATGCAGCAAGATTGTCAAAAGAAAACATCAGCAAATATATCACCCCTACACAAGAATTTATGACTGTTTGATGTGGTTCTTTCCAACTACATCCAATTGAGTCAATGATAACCACTGGAACAGTATAGCAAACTGTCAACGAGTGACTGCAGTCACAAATAAACAATGCTGTGGCACTGCAAAGAAGTGCCGTTCCCCCAAATGGTAATCAAATAATGCTGGGGCAAAGCTGTATCGGCTGCATCCGACTGATACTAGTGATATAATGCTCAGACATATCAAATGGTCATGAGTCACCTTAGTGCTAATCAAATAACACCCAGGCACAGCAAACGGTACAAGAGTGACAACAGTGAGACTCAACAGTGCCCATATATAACAAATTGTCCCCTGCTGATGCTTCTGACAAATAATGCCTGGGCAGAAAACCAGTTGCCCCATTAGATGTTAACCTACTGCCTAGCTAAAGTTAATAATAAATACTGCCCCAGTCAAAGAAACTGCCACCGAATGAGGGTATAGCCTAACCCACCCACATAATTGTTTTTTAAAGAGGTACTGTGGTCTTGTGATTAGACCTCTGGTTTATAAATTGAAAGTTTGCATATTTCACCCCCACTAGAACCACTTACTCAATATGTGAACCTATGCCAGTAACTTAACACCTCAGTGTTATTATGGTCCACCAAGCTGAGGACATGGGATAAACATGACACAGCTGTAAATGAGATGATGCACCCCAGCTGGACATACACTGATTAAATAAACTGGAAGATTAAAATAATAGACCAACTATTCTATATATAGAACACATGGTCTGTTTTTATTGTATTTTTAAACTATAGTTCACCATATGGTAAACAGAAAGTGAATGAAACAAAATCTTTGTTGCATAAAAAACATGACCAAGTCCTCCCAGAGACATCTGACTTAGGTCATAACCACAGAGATAAGAATGGAAGAATGGAGACAAATTCAGGTTATAAAAGAAGACAGCAAAGTCTGAGCACAAGAAGAGTAAAGTGAAAGACCGTCATCTTAAGTTGTAGTGAAAACGTGACCCAAGTTGCACTAGCCTCTTCAAGCGCATTTTGTGGTTGGGTAAGAGGCAGGATGCATGGGAATTTATATTCTCAGTGTGGGTAAAATTATGCGAAGCTTGGTCAAAAAAAGTTTTATGAAAAAATATTCAGCTCAACTTTGGATATAAAAGTTCTATTATTTTTTAAGTCTTTATTTTACTAAATCCAGCTATTCTCTCTAGAGACAGCATGTCATCAAATCCTCCTCAAAATATCAGAAACCCATGGAAATATCAATTTCAATGGAACTTTTCTGATGAGTTGGTTCCTAGGAACTCTGTTGACCCAGTACTAAGTGTTCCAAGTGGTTGCTATAGAACCTGGACAAGCCCCTTAAAATGTTTTCTTTTTTTTCATGTTACTTTTGTTTCATTTAAATAGAAAGATATATCTTACTAAATCATGCATTCTACCTGTGCAGTGCTGTCATATATATTTGTCCCTTGGTACTTTGGACTGATTGACAAACTTTTTGCCAAGTTAGCCTTTTATAGGTATAATAATAATATCAGGCAACATATATACTACTGATTCCTATCAGGAAAGATGTTGGTGGAGATAAAAACAAGTTCATAAATGTGTTTCTAATAAGTTGCTATTTTTTGGAAGGTGTAGCATTTTAATGCATAAACATCTGCAGAAGTTACTACCAACATCACGATGTTTGTACTAGCAATTTTCATGTTCAAACTTGGGTAAAAAAGTCTAGTCCCTGTAAGCTTCAGAAATGTCAGGCTCAAAAACCAAAAGCTACACATCACTGACACCCCAACACTCAAATCGTTCCTCAATGTCTGGTTTGTGTTACCTATATAGTGTTACTTTATATACCAGACAGGAATGGTCGGATTTTTACCAAGGGAAAAATTCAGCTTGTGTTGAACCTGGCAGATCCCTCCCATCTTTCTCCAGCTGCAGCTCCTTGCAGACTTGAAGTGAATAGAGTATGTCATGTATATAATCTTTGAATGTTTGATGTTCAATGTTTGATAATAAAGATTGTCCTGCTTTATGCACATGCCTAGGATATTATCTGACAGCATCATCGTTTGCTGTGCCTGGGAAATTTACAGTTCTGTCAAGAAAGTTTTTTTTAACAGCTTGTAATTGATGTTTTCCTATGTTAGGGCAGCCCCCCCCTCCACACAAGGATTTCTTTAAAGGCTCCTCCTTGTCTTTTTGAGGGATAACATCAGAAGACCAGCTCCTCTCATCTTTCTTCTCCACCACAATGCATGCACAACAAACATGTTGTGGCAGCTTAGGAGAGAAGCAGGTTGTGCAGGAGCGGTACTGTGGTGGCCAGTGCCACCAATGCATTTGCAGGCTTGGCCCTCTTTATCCAATACAGTGGCATGCTGCTGCTGATACTAGTTCAACAAGCGTGCCACCAACTTGAAATAAGTTAGCCACTGCAATGAGGGAGTGCCTCATTATTGCAGGGTGTGCCTTGCCTGCCGATACATTTCTGTTCACTCCACTCCCTCCATTGTGGCACCAGGAGTGCAAGTACACCCTCCCTCTGTGGTGCAGCCCCCCCAATGCTCCCTGACCCTGACTCAGCACCTGAAGTGAAAAGAAAACCCTCCTGATCCCTCTCATTGTATGCTGTCTGCCCGCACCCTCCATTCCCTCCCGGACAGCAAGGAAACCCTCCCACCCTCTCCCAATGCATGCTGTCCACCCCACTCCCACTCCCCCTCCCACCCAAAATGAAAATAAACCCTCCCACTCCCTCCCACTGCATGCTGTCTGCCCCACTCCCTCCATTCCCTCCCAGACTGCAAGTAAACCCTCCCACTCTCTCCCACTGCATACTGTCTTCCCCACTCCCCACCCCACCTGAAATGAAAATAAACCCTTCTGCTCCCTCCCACTGCATGCTGTCCACCCCACTCCCTCTGTTCCCATCCCGGTAGGCACCCAAAATGAAAATAAACCTTCCTGCTCCCTCCCATTGCATGCTGTCCACACTGGTCCCTCTGTTGCCATCCCAGTAGGCACCTGAAATGCATGGAAACCAGTGGTGAGCAACTTGCAACCAGTGAAGTGCTTTTCTGCGCCCGAGAGATTTTATTTTGAATGTAAAAACTCACTTAAAGTCACCTGTCAAAGAAATTCAATGGTGACTATGTTCTGCGTTGCCAATTTACTACTTCTTGTGTCACAGAGAACATCACCAGTCTAGTTAGTTACTGCCTGTTGAATTAATAATCATGCTTCAAATGTGGATGTTTTTAAAATACTGTATTGCGATCCTGATCGCTCTTTTTACCCGCATGTCATGCATTCCAAACAACTCAAAGGAAAGGAGTGAAGAGCAGAATGGCATAGGTATGTACTCACTTGATCTATTCATGCCCTACTGTTAAACCTGTTTCTACCATAGATCTTTGAAAAACAAAAAAACTGTTTTGCGATTGTGATCACGATCTCACATTTTACCTGCATGTCACACACTCCTGTTGTACCTACTTCTCAGCTTTACTGTCTGTTGAACCAGCTTTGAGTTTTAGATATTCAGTGAAACAACATGGGGTAATGTCCTACCTCACACCAGAACCTGCTTTGAGTGGTTGATTTTGCAGGAGATTAAAAACAAAATTACAATGTTAAATAACGTGAGGTGGTGTTCTGCCTCACAGTTTAACCTGCTTTGAGTGTTTTTCTTTCCAAGATATAATATTAAAAATGCACAGAACTTGGGGCAGTGTCAGTGTATGGCTGCAGTAGTCGATTTCAGACTTGCAATGGACCCTTCTTTTTTGATTGTGTGTGATTTTACATTATTTAAGAGTTGATGCAGTGTGAAATTTAGTAGTTATGCTGATGAGGGATAATTAGGAGAAAGGTACTGTGCTTGTTACCACCTCCACTCTACTGCTGCTGTCTGCTCACTCCCCTGCCTCCATTCTTGGTCTGAGAGAAATACTTTCCAAAATCTACATTATCTGCTGCATGACCGTTTGCAGAAGAGAGTCACCCAAAAATCAGTATTGAAAGTTTTGAAAATGTACATGCTTCTTATTATCTGGTATCTTTTTTCCTTTCTAATCTGCCTTCAGTGGGAGCCATACTGAGAAAGGTTAGACCCAACCCTGCTAATTATGACACCATCTCATTTTAAAAGCTATTTTCACCACCCCACCTTCAAACTATCAAAATCCCACCTGACCCCACCCCAGTGCCCAGCTCCCAGCTCCCATTACCTGATTGAAATTATGGTACTATAATTTCTTTATCATTGTTGACAATATTCTGGTGTTAACTGGCTGTTCACCTGCTTAACATTAAATAGCCACCCTTATTGTACAAAACAGGTCTGTATTATGCTCAAGTGCTTCTCAGAAATTACAACTGTCAAGGGATTTGGTATAACACAAATAGCCTTTTCATGTTAAACAAGTAAGCATTTGGCCTGCAGCAATCACCTGATGAATAAGATGGACAGTGGAGGTTAACTTCTAGCAGCTTGGTGGTGCTGGTGTAGGAGTTTCAAGGGGAAATATATTTTAGAAAGAAAAATCTGCATTCTTTCAATGTGTCTGTGAGTGTGGGGGGAGAAGACGCAACTAATATCTCGTGAGGTGCATCATTTTGATTTTAAAATAGCTCAGAGGTGTTGGCATACAGCTGATGTTAGTAACCAATTCTGATGCATGGTGATAGACTAGGACTTCATCAAGGGTAAGATACGGCTTCAGCAAACGAACTTTCAAGATATTTCAATTAATTTTATAATGCTTTTGTCTTTTGCTTTTAAAATACTGTTAGCTAGCCCAACTCTGTTCTACCCAGACTAGAACAAGTGGGACCTTCATTCAAGGCATTCTGGCAATTACTGTAGTTACAGTTCAGGAATCAAATTTTCATTTATAAGGGCAGGCAAGATGTGTGTGTGGAAGATACAGTGTGACACAAAAGGCAGGCACTCAGAAGAGCTCTGATGAAAGTGAGGCACAGGCAGTAGACAACTATGGTTCCATTTCCCAGAAAGGATGGAGCTTTGAGAATCTGAGAACAATCTGAAGATCTCGTCTGCCAATTTGGTTTATGTCATCCATTTAAGAGTGATTTAAACAAATGTTTTTCAAGGACTACATCCCTTAGTCATAATTAATGGAAGGACAACTGCTTATAGTAACTCAATAATACAATAAATAAGTTTGTTTTTATGACAAAGGAAATAACCCTGGAATGTAGCACTTTAGCACATTTCCCCATAAAACAGTAATCCCTTTTTTTTTGTAAATGCTAAAGGATGCAAATGATATATTATAATTACATGCTCTCTGCTGCTGTCAGAAAACAAACTGAATAATGGAGTCATGCCATGAATATTAACAATAAACTGCAGCAGCATTTGTGAAACATCTGTTAAGAGAAATAAAACTGCCTTAGCGAATGGTCCGATAACATTTAATCATGTTCTCATTGCTAACTTACTACATATTAATTACAAGTAAATTTGGGAACACTGGTTCACCAACAATGAGTACATTATAAATTAAAAAACTGGGTCAGCAAAATTGAGCACATTATAAATTCAGACTAGTAAGTAAGTAACTATTTATATGGTGCCCAATCCCAGAAGCTCTGGGTGCCTTACAGGAGATATAACACATAGTAAGGTTATACAAACAATATATACACAGACAGCAAACAGACAACAGTTTAAAATCCATAGTGAAATAACAATAAACAAACAACAGTGAGATTAGCTGCAATTAATTAACAAAAGGTTTTTTAAAAAGGTAAGCTTTCAGACCCCTCTTAAAAGCCTCCACCAAAGGGGCTTTCCTCAGGGATCTGGAAAATGAGTTCCAGAGGACTGGGCCAGCCACTTCGAATGTATGGTCCCCTGAGGTTTTCAGCCTGGCTCTCAGAACTGCCAGGAGGCCCTCAGTAGAGAAGCAAAGTGCATGCACCAGCAGGGCAGGGGACAGGAGGTCACACAGCTAGCCAGGGCCTGAGCCGTTCAAGGCCTTATAGGTGAGCAAGCCCACCTTAAAGATGATCTTCCATCTGACAGGAAGCCATTGCAGGTCTTGAAGGACGAGGCTTACCTGATGGGAACTAGGCAGGCCTCAGCAATCTTACCACTGCGTTCCGACCAGCTACAGTCATTGGAGGTTACCTTTACTGATCCCAAAGCATAGAGCAGTGCAATAGTTCAGCCTTGACATAGCAAAGGCATGCACTAGAGCAGGCTGGTCACCAGGTGGAATTAGGGGTTTAATCCATGCATCATGCCTTAAGTATTATAAACCACTTCGGATGACGGATGACACCTGAGCATCAAGCGTCAAGCCTAGTGGATATCATCAACGGAGTTATCCCAAGGAACAACCCTGTTCCTGATCTAGTAGCAGCCACATCATTCTAGTGAACAAGCTCTGTCCCCAGCAGTCTTACATTAGTTGTCTGTGTCCTGATGGCCCACTTCTCAGGTAGGCTCTGTTCAAACTTTTGAATGATACAGGTAATGCTTATCTTGACAATGCTCATTTTGTGATAGGATGGTCATTTTATAGTTATTATTTCATTTCAAAATAACAATTTACTTACTTGATAGCAAGACCTCATTCCACTTTATGCATTGTATAATGCTGATTGTACTTTCTGACACTAGTGCAATGGAGTCTTTAGCTTGTTATGTTTCTAAGTGCATAATACAAGCACAAGCCCTAAATCAGAACTCAGACTGCTGTTTGAATCCTTAATGAGCTCTCTTATGAGCATGCATATTAAATTCTGAATCTTGCAAGGGCTGTTAAGTATTGACCTTAACTAACCTCTGTGGCCTGCCTGCCTGCCAGATTACAGGTGAGAAGAAATTCAACGTTCTTTATTTTCTCATGAACAGCAGTTTCACCTTCTATGAAGTACAATATATAATCTTTTGAAAGGTGTACTATATCTTTAAGACACTACAAAGAAAAAAAAAGTGCACGCAACTCCACTGTCCGAGGTATCAGAACTAAAATTCTGTTAAAGAACAACATATAATGTTATTACTTTTTCTTGATACAGTGCTCTAAATTATTCCAAAATGGCCTTTTTCCTGCGATTCCATACATGCCTTAATATTAAGTGACAGTTTGAAATTACAATATGTTGCATCTCCAAATAACAAAATTATTTGAAGTTAGTTTCAAACCTACACAGCTGCAGCTGGCTCAAGTTGTATGCACTGCTGTCTCTATTTTTTACTGACATTTCAACTGTTCTGAAATCCAGTAACCGAGTTGTAACTGTGATATCTAAAAGTTATGTAGCATGTTTTACTCTTTCTGCATACACATAATTCATGATACATTTGTCACAGTTCAAGCCCCCAGTGTTTTAAATAATATGGAACAAGATTGTTTATTTAAACTAGATTCCAGCACAAGAAAAGCACGAGCTGTAAATCAGAGCAGAGAGTGAAATTTGAATCTTTAATTAGCTCTTTTATGAGCCTGCTTGTTGCTAAATTGTCTAAATCTTATCATGGTTCCTAATTATTGACATTAACTTATATTGGAGCTACTTTTGGTGTGTTTTAGATATTTCACAAACAAAAGCATCAAAGCAGTCTTCCATTAGTTTTCTGTGTCCCACAGTGGCTTAATTAGTTACCAGGTATAGCTCTGTTGAAGTGTTAAGCAATGGATGGCTATCTGTGCAGAAACTCTTAGGCAAGACTTCTTTTTGTGACATAGAAATGGCATTTATTTTCTCCCATGAAATCAGTTCACACAATCATAGATTTCCTTTTCTGTCACTCTGTTCAAAACCTGGTAGGGTTTCAAACAGCAATCTAGGAAAACTTGCCACCTACTCATTTTTATGTTTGCTTGTGCCCATGCACAAGAAACATGTGGCAGCTTAGGAGAGACATGGGTTGTGGAGGTGCAGCACTGTTGCAACCAATGCTACCACTGCTTTTGTGGGCTTGGCCATGTGTCACCAATGCGAGCACACACTTCTGGTGACACTAGTTTTGCAAGCATGCCACCAACTTGAAATGATTTGGCTGCTGCAATGAGGGGGTGCCCCATCATTGCAGGGCAGTGCCTTGTGTGATGTAACCAGTGGTGGAATTATGCCACAGTCAGCTGGGGCTCTGCCTCAATACCTCATCAAGAAACCCGAGCACCTGTATAAAAATCAATCTATTCTGCCAGGCCGGGGCTTTGGCTGTGGGACCTATTTTTTCAATGGGATTTTAGCCCCAGTAGTTCAGGGCTGTTTCCTTTGCCCATGTTACTTGTGAAAGCCAGAGCCATGAACTAAAAATGTTCCGACATACCTTCATGTAACTAATATCTCTGTGCTATAAATTTAAGTCAAACATAGCTAACTGATGCTAGTCATGGCAGTCAAGCTTGGCTCAACTGAGTTTGGAGTGATAGCCAGCTGATTTACTATCCATTTACTATTAGTGATTGATCGCAGTCTAGCTTTCATTATTATTCCATGCACACAGTATGGGCTAGTGGACCTGGACCAATCAATGATGGATTCTACCTCGAATGTTGTTTAACATTCTCGCGTCAAGCATGCTGTACCAGTCCTCCTAATGTGGGGGTATAACTAAGACTGCCTCAGGGTGAGCCTTTGTAAAGATTCATTTTGGTCACTTGGTGCTTCACTGCCTCTTGTAAGAAATTGCTTGAGTCTGCCAGTTTGCTATCCTACCATCCACGCTTGTCACTGCTGCACAACAGAGAAGTTCAGTTACCCCTTGGCAAGTGCTGGTTATGGGCATATGTCCAATCAGTCAATTTGTTTACTTTTTTGAGTTTGTGTCTGTAGCTGCTCACGAGCTCCACTCCAGGTCCATAACTTTAGCTGCTGCTGATTACTAGCATCCGTACCCTACCTGCTCCTTTTTACAGATTGCTCAGAGCCTCCAGAATTTACCATTGCCCTGGCCTGCAGTGGTTGTTGCACAGTGCTGGTTCTTCTATAGTGAACCATCCCTCCCAAAGATCCCAATTCTCAAGATGAATCCATGGTCCACTGCAATGGTCCAGTGCTGGTACTGCTGTCCTCCATGTCTTCTGCCTAGCCCCCACTCCCCAATCTCCTGATCATAACTAAGCTTCCTGACCTGCTTTGCAACCAAAAGAGCACCTCCTGGCCTTTTCCCAGTGATCCACCTTTCATCAGGTTATGCCATCATGTTCATGGTTCTGAAGTGAGGATACATCTGATGGTATGAGCAGAACAATGTAGTTTAACTTCACTGCACTTGCTGATTGAACAACTATTATGGTATTGATAGTAGTAGAATTTAAACAAAAGGCTGTACAGTGAGTTAAAGAACAGGTCAAGTGTTGCAAATGATAGTGGACATATTACACTAAGAGCTGCTCTGTCCATGCAGAGAAATAGTCATAAATACTGGGGGGCACACAAGACAAAAGAGCCACTGGGGGTTCAAACCAGTGATCCTCTAAATGTTCTGCAAAAGTTGCCTTTAACAGAATTATTTTGGCAGGATTTTAATGAATTGCATTAAACTGAAACTTATCCCAATGTGGTTTTATTATTCATTTATGGAGTAATCTGCATAAATTATCACTAAACTTCATGGGGAATCTCTAAGTTTGAATGTAATACAGAATTTGTTAATGAAATTCTGCCAAAACGAATTCTGTATTAAAAGTTAACCTATGTCAAAATGAAGAACAATCACTTTATGAACTTCTTATGGTAGAATATTTGGTTTGCTGGCTGGGGCACCTAGTTTCACCTGAGCTCTTCCTCTTAGACTGCTTGAGGCAGAGTAGAGATACTTAAGATCAGGGAGAAGGATTTCATTTAGTTTGGCTAAGTGATTTACTGTGTGGTGGTGTTTTTATTTTCACTCACAGGGATTGCTACTGTTTGTTGCTAACATTTCTTCTTTTTTTTCTCTGATTCAAATTCTTTGCTGTATACTTGTCATTATTACAAGGTGTGCCTACAGGTGTGTTAAATAGATTACTGCTGTAATCTCGATTCAAATTGTCTTTGCAAGGTATATCTTCAGTTACTGCTTTATTTTTCCTGGTGCAAATGTGTTTCAGGGTATATCTTCTGGAAATTATTGTATTACATGTGGAGCTATATTTTTATGACTTTATCATTGGCTAAGCAAAATTACTGTTTGACACTGTGTTTTATTTATTCTGTTTGTTGAAAAGGTTTGTTGTCTCAGAGGTGTTTCAGTCTCCTTCTTGAGGGAGTTAATTGCTTTTCCTCCCACAGCTCTTCCAAATGGATTAGGTGTATGTGGGGGTGGAGTGGTAAACTGTCAGTAATTTCCACCAGAAGGAAGGTTAAAAGTCAGGTTAGTTGATATCTTGAAGTAGAAGACTTGTTTTCTGGCTAAGTCAGCTTCATTTGAGTTTTTTCTTCTAAGACTGCTTTGAAAGGCAGAGTAGAGAAACTACCAGAGCAAGGAGGCTGATTAAGACTTAGTTTGCAAGCAGATTTACTGTGTGGTGGTGTTTTATTTTCTCACAGGGATTGCTACTGTTTGTTGCTATTATTTCTTTTTTTTTTTTTTCTGATTCAAATTGTTGTTGCGGTATATCTTCTTTCTGCATTATTACAAGGTGTGCTCTTAGGTGTGTGCTACCAGATTACTGCTGTAATCTTCTGATTCAAATTGTCTTTGCATATACTTCAGTTACTGCTTTATTTTCCTCTGGAGCAAAGTGTTTCTTACAGGGTATATCTTCTGAAATTATATAGGTGGTGCTACAGGTTTTACAGTTTTATCTGACAGATAAGCTTTAGGTTACTGTATTTGTTGTTGATGATTGTTTCTGCTCTACCTCCTGGTTTTTCATCCGTGGTTCTTTAGGCAGGAAGGGCCCCCACCCACCCCATCCCCAACCACCTACACTCCTTTTATAGGTACCACAGTTGTGACATTTCCGTGGCAGAGAGGTGGGGGCGGATCAGTGTGGGTTCCTGGCCGGGATCTCTATTAGGGGTTATTAGTAATTTAACTTGTGGCTAACAAGTTAAACAAAGCGCAATTAAACCATTACTTATTTTTTTTTTCCTTCTACTTATTTTGACTAGGTTACAAACCCAGCACTATTTGGAATGATCATACCGTACTGTGAACAATTTTCATGACAGTTCCAGGATTTAGACACGTCCTGCTGCTGGTCCTTTGAGATCTAGCTCAGCTCCGGGCAGCATGGGCAGAGATTGTACACTCTTAAATTTCATATTGAAGAGGAACATTATAAGAACCACCGCCATTTCCCACATCCAACAGAAAACCTCAACCGGAGAGGGTGTTGCTTGGCAGGTGGTTAGAGGAGCAAATCAGGTGCCCCATCACTCTGCTCCATCACATTGTCTCTAAACCATATAAACACAGGTATCTGCTCTATCTCTGAAAGCAAATAAAGAGGTGAAGAGAGCAGGACATTGCACAGGAGCCAGTACAACAAAATTACCCAAATCAGGAACCAAAACTAAACAAGCACATGAAACCAAAAACTTCATCATAGGGAGACTCCATGATTGGGGAGTTGATACCTATCTCCAGCTAGTGATGGCCGATGTCCCAGGTACAAGCATGAGAGACACTGACTGATTGCAAAATTGTTCACAAAGCAGGAGAAACATTGATGTCCTAGTACACATAGGGACTGAGATTTCGCCACGGTCAGTTGTGAGACCAAGGAACACCTGACTAGGCTGGGGACAAACTATCATCTATTTCATCTGGCATCTCCTTCTCTGAGATCCTGCCAGTCTGGGAGAGGGAGCATGGACAGAAGGTCAGAGTGGGGAGATAGGGAGCTTAAACATGTGCCTGCGATTGGTGTCAGGAAAAAGGACACAGATTTGTATGGAACTGGCAACAGTTCTGGGAGCTAAAGTTCTTTAAATTTGATGATATTTGTTATGTTTCTAAGTGCATAATACAAAGCACAAGCCCCAAATCAGAACTCAGACTGCTGTTTGAATCCTTAATGAGCTCTCTTATGAGCATGCATATTCAAATTCTGAACCTACAAGGGCTGTTAAGTATTGACATAACTAACCTCTGTGGCCTGCCTGCCTGCCAGATTACAGGTCGAAGAAATTCAACGTTCTTTATTTTCTCATGAACAGCAGTTTCACCTGCAGAAGTACAATATATATAATCTTTTGAAGGTGTACTATATCTTTAAAAAGACACTACAAAAGAAAAAAAATTACTGCATAACTCCACTGTCGAAACTGTAGAACTAAAATTCTGTTAAAAGAACAACATATAATGTTATTACTTTTCTTGATACAGTGCTCTAAATTATTCCAAAATGGCCTTTCCCTCGCGATTCCAAAACATGCACAATATTAAGTGACAGTTTGATACAATATGTTGCATCTCCAAATAACAAAATTAGTTTGAAGTTAGTTTCAAACCTACACAACTGTAGCTGGCTCAAGTTGTGGCACTGCTGTCTCTATTTTTACGACATTTCAACTGTTCTGAAATCAGTAACAGAGTTGTAACTGTGATATCTAAAAGTTATGTAGCATGTTTTATCTGCATACACATAATTCATGATACATATATGTCACAGTTCACCGCCCCAGTGTTTTAAAAATATGGAACAAGATTGTTTATTTAAACCAGATTCCAACACAAAAAAAGCACGAGCTGTAAATCAGAGCAGAGAGTGAAATTGAATCTTTAATTAGCTCTTTATGAGCCTAATTATTGCTAAATTGCTCTAAATCTTATCATGGTTCCTAATCATTGACATTAACTTATATGGAGCTACTTTTGGTGTGTTTTAGATATTTCACAAACAAAGCATCAAAGCAGTCTTCCATTGGTTTTCTGTGTCCCAGCAATGGCTTAATTAGTTACCAGGTATAGCTCTGTTAAAGTGTTAGCAATGGATGGACATCTGTGCCAAAACTCTTAGGCAAGACTTCTTTTTGTGACATAGAAATGGCATTTTATTTTCTCCCATGAAATCAGTTCACACAATCCCCGCCGTTCCTTTTCTGTCACTCTGTTCAAAAACAAGTAGGGTTTCAAACAGCAATCTAGGAAAACTTGCCACCCGATCACATTTTATGTTTGCTTGTGCCTATGCACAAGAAACATGTGGCAGCTAGAGAGACATGGCTGTGGAGGTGCAGCACTGTTGCAACCAATGCTACCACTGCTTTTGTGGGTTTGGCCATGTGTCACCACCAGCACACACTTGGTGACACTAGTTTTGGCAAGCATGCCACCAACTTGAAATGATGGCTGCTGCAATGAGGGGTGCCCATCATTGCAGGGCAGTGCCGTAGTGATGTAACCAGTGGTGGAATTATGCCACAGTCAGCTGGGGCTCTGCCCCAATACCTCATCAAGAAACCCGAGCACCTGTATAAAAATCAATCTATTCTGCCAGGCCGGGGCTTTGGCTGTGGGACCTATTTTTTCAATGGGATTTTAGCCCCAGTAGTTCAGGGCTGTTTCCTCCTTGCCCATGTTACTGTGAAGCCAGAGTTGTAAACAAAAAAATGTTCCGACATACCTTGCATGCTAACAATATCTCTGTGTGCCATAAATTTAAGTCAAACAGCTAACTGATGCTAGTCATGGCAGTCAAGCTTGGCTCAACTGAGTTTGGAGTGATAGCCAGCTGATTTACTATCCAATTTACCATTAATAGTTAGTCCGCAGTCTAGCTTTCAAGTGTGTGTATCTCATGCACACAGTACATAGCTGATGGACCTGGACCAATCAATGAAGAAATGAATTCTACCTCAGGAATGTTGTTTAACATTCCCGCCCAAGCACTGTACCAGTCCTCCAAGGTGGGGGCAAGAACTAAGACTGCCTCAGGTGAGCCTTTGTAAAGATTCATTTTTGGTCACTTGCTGCTTCACTGGCCTCTTGAAGAAATTGCTTGAGTCTGCCAGTTTACTATCCTACCATCCACGCTGTACTGCTGCTAACAGGAGAGTTCAATTACCCCTGAGCAAGTGCTGGTTATCGGGCATATGTCCAATCAATCAATTTGTTTAACTTGTTTAAAGCCTAGTCACGCAGCTGCTCACGAGCTCCACTCCAGGTCCATACCGTAACCTGCTGCTACTGATTACTAGCATCCGGTACCCTACCTGCTCCTTTTCTACAGATTGCTCAGAGCCTCCAGAATTTACCATTGCCCCTGGCCTGCAGTGTGCTGTTGCACAGTGCTGCTTCTACTAGTGAACCATCCCTCCCAAAGATCCCAATTCTCAAGATGAATCCCATGGTCCACTGCTGCAAGGTCCAGTGCTGGTACTGCTGTCCTCCATGTCTTCTGCCTGTGCCCCCCACTCCCCCAATCTCCTGATCATAACTAAGCTTCCTGGACTCTGGCCATTGCAAACTAAAAGAGCACCTCCTTGGGCCTTTTTCCCAGTGCAGTCCACCTTTTCATCAGGTTATTGCCATCATGTTCATGGTTCTGAAGTGAGTGATACACTTCCGTATGGTATGAGCAGAACAATAATGCAGCTCTTAACTTCACTGGCACTTGCTGACTGAACAACTATTATGGTATTGATAGTAGTAGAATTAAAACAAAAGCCAGTACAGTGAGTTAGAAGAACAGGTCAAAAAGTGTTGCAAATGATAAGTGGACATATTACACTAAGAGCTGCTCTGTCCATGCAGAGAAATAGCATAATAAATACTGGGGGGGGGGGGCACACACAAGACAAAAGAGTGCCACTGGGGGTTCAACCAGTGATCCCTCTAAATGTTCTGCAAAAAGTTGTACCTTTTAATACAGAATTCATTTTGGCAGGGATTTCCCTAATGAATTAAGTATTAAACATTAGAAACTCATCCCCAATGTAGTTTTATTCATTCATTTATGCGGAGTAATCTGCATAAATGACCAATTAAAACTTCATGGGGGACAACTTCAAGTTTGTAATGTGCACTACAGAATTTGTTAAGGAAATTCCTGCCAAAACGAATTCTGTATTAAAAGTTACAACTCTATGTCAAAATGAAGAGGAACAATCACCTTATGAACTTCCTTATGGTAGAAGACTTGGTTTGCTGGCCAAGGCACCTAGCTTCACCTGAGCTCTTTCCTTCTTAGACTGCTTGAAAGGCAGAGTAGAGAAACTTACCAGAGCAAGGGAGAAGGATTAAGACTTAGTTTGGCTAAGCAGATTTACTGTGTGGTGGTGTTTTTATTTTCTACTCACAGGGATTGCTACTGTTTGTTGCTAACATTTCATTGCTTATTTTTCTCTGATTCAAATTTTTTGTTGCTGGTATACCTTCTTCTGCATTATTACAAGGTGTGCCTACAGGTAAGCGTGCTAACAGATTACTGCTGTAATCTTCTGATTCAAATTGTCTTTTGCAAGGTATATCTTCAATTCACTGCTTTATTTTTCTCTGGTGCAAGTGTTTCTTACAGGGTATATCTTCTGAAATTATTGTATTACAGGTGGAGCTTACATTTTATGAACTTTTTTTATCATTGGGCAAGCAAAATTACTGTTTGACACTTTATGTGTTTATTTTATTTTGTTTGTTGAAAAGGTTTTGTTGTCTCAGAGGTGTTTCAGTCTCCTTCTCACATTGGGGAGCTAATTGCTTTTCCTCCCACAGCTCTTCCAAAGGATTAGGTGTGTATGTGAGGGGTGGAGCTGGCAAACTGTCAGTAATTTCCAACAGAAAGAAGGGTTAAAAGTCAGGTTAGTTGATATCTTGGAAGTAGAAGACTTGGTTTTCTGGCCAAGGCACCTAGCTTCACCTAGCTCTTTTCCTTCTAAGACTGAAAGGCAGAGGTAGGAAACTTACCAGAGCAAGGGAGAAGGATTAAGACTTAGTTTGGCTAAGCAGATTTACTGTGTGGTGGTGTTTTATTTTCTACTCACAGGGATTGCTACATGTTTGTTGCTAACATTTCATTGCTTTATTTTTTCTCTGATTCAAATTGTTGTTGCTAGGTATACCTTCTTCTGCATTATTACAAGGTGTACCTACAGGTGTGTGCTAACAGATTACTGCTGTAATCTTCTGATTCAAATTGTCTTTTGCAAGGCATATCTTCAGTTACTGCTTTATTTTTCTCTGGAGCAAAGTGTTTCTTTACAGGGTATATCTTCTCTGAAAGTATTACAGGTGGTGCTTTACAGGGTTTACAGTTTTATCTAACATTAGGATAGCTTTCAGTGGTTACTGCATTTGTTGTTGACTGATTGTTTCTACTCTTACCTCCTGTTCTTTCATCCGTGGTTCTTCTTTTAGGCAGGGAAGGGCCCAGCCACCCACCCCATCCCCAACCACACCCACTACTACACCTTTTATAGGTACCACAGTTGTGACATTTCCTGTGGCAGAGCAGGAAGGGGCGGATCAGTGGGGCCTCCACAAAGTGATCTCATTTACAGGGCACTAGTAATTTAACTTGTAATAACAAGTTAAACGTAAAAGCACAATTAAACCATTACTTGCATTTTTTTCCTTCTAATTACTCTGACTAGGTTACAAACCCAGCAACTTATTTGGAATGGATTTCATTAACTGCAGGTACTGTGGAACAATTTTCTGAAGGACAGTCTTACAGGATTTAGGACACTGTCCACATGCTGGGCCTTTGGAGATCTGAGGCTCAGCTCCGGGCATGGGCAGAGATTGCACTACCTCAAATTTCATATTGAAGAGGAAATACATTATAAGAACCACCCGCCATTTCCCCAGCATCCAACAGAAAACCTCAACCGCAGAGGGTAGTTGGTCCAGGAAGTTGGCAGGTGGTTAGGAGGAGCAAATCAGGTGCCCCATCACTCTCTGCTCTCCATCACATTGCCTCCAAAAAACCATATAAACACTACAAACGGTATCTGCCTCTATCTCTGAAAGCAAATAAGAGGCAGAAGACACTGCAGAGCAGGACATTCTGACACAGGAGCTAGCACAACTAAAACTCACCCAAATCAAGAACAAAACTAAACAAGCACAAAGAAATCAAAAAACTTCTGATCATAGGAGACTCCATGATTGGGGAGTTGATACCCATCTCCAGCCAGGGGTGATGGTCAGATGTCTCCCAGGCACATCAGCATGGAGAGACACTGACCGCATTGCTAAAATTGTTCACAAAGCAGGAGAAAACATTGATGTCCTAGTACATCATAGGGACTAATGATCTCGCCAGCTGGTCAGTTGTGGAGACAAGGAACACCTGACTAGGCTGGGTGACAAACTATCATCTATTTCATCGGCATCTCCTTCTCTGAGATCCTGCCAGTCTGGGAGAGGGGAGCAGATGGACAGAAGGTCAGAGAAGGGGAGATAGGGAAGCTAAACAGTGGCTCAAGGACTGGTTCCAGGAAAAGGACACAGATTTGTATGGAACTGGCATCAGTTCTGGGAGCGAAAGTTCTTTAAATTTGATGGACTGCATCTGACTAAAGAGAGTCAATTGCATTGGGGCAGAAGTTTAGACATCTTTGAGAATATTTGACTTCTTGAAATGGGAGGGTTGCAGCACCCACTCCCGTCGAATGGGAAGAACACCCTCCCCTCAGCTAGTGGTCAAACAGGAATTCAGCGTGTTTGCCATTCATTGCATCACCAGGTAAAGAAAAAGGTTTGTTTCCCCACAATGCATGCACAGGGTAATGCAAACTTCACCCAACAACCAACACACAAAATCTGGCCAATGGAAAATCATGTACACAATGCTCACAGCCTGGGAAATAAGATCCCAGACCTGCAGGCACAATGTCAGAGGCTAAACTGGACATAGTAGCAATTAGTGAGATGTGGTTTACCAGTAACCACACTTGGGAGACTTCAGTACCTGGCTATATATTGTTCAGAAGAGACCGAGGGTGCAAAAGGGGAGGAGGCTCCGTATGTTAATGAAAATATCAAAGCTACAGAAATTGAGAATACACATAAGGAGCCAGAAGAACTGTGGGTCACCCTGGAAACAGGAAATGGGACAGCAATAAGAACTGGGGTTGTCTACAGGCCCCAGACCAGGGGGAGGACATAGACACATTACTGTTAGAAGATATACAAAACATGACAGCTAAAGGGAGAGGTTCTGATAATGGGAGACTTCAACATGCCAGATACAGATTGGTCAATACCAGCAGGAACATCTGCCAGAACTAGACTCTTAGTGGATTCCCTGCGGGGAGGGCCTCAAACAACTGGTACAGCAAACCCACAAGAGACAGGGCTATCCTAGATCTAGTACTGACTAACAAAGAGGGATCACAAGATCTCCAGGTAGAAGGTCACCTGGGGTCAGTGACCATCACATGGTAGGGTTCAGTTTGGCTACTACATCTAAAATCATCCCATTCAAAGGCAAAATATGGGACTTCAGAGGAGCTGACTTTGATAAGATGCACAACAGAGTTAAGATAGCCCTGGCAAAAAGAAACACAGGTGAGGGGGTACAGGCAAAGTGGGCAAGCATTAAGGATGCAATACTTGAAGCAACATCCCATTGTGTTAGACCAGAAAAGGAAGTACAAAGAAGAAGGAAACCACTTTGGTTCTCAAATACAGTAGCAGAAAAGGTCAGAGCCAAAGGCTGGCCTTCAGGAAATATAAGGAACACAGCGGGATGAAGATAGAGAGCATACCAAACTGCCCTAAGGGAAGCAGGTAAGGCAGTAAGGCAGGCAAAGTCCCAAACTGAGGAAACACTAGCACCTAACAGTAAAAGAAGGTGACAAGACTTTCTATAGATACATTAGTGAAAGGAGAAAGTCCAGAGGGGTAGTTAAACTTAATGGAGAAAAGGGAGCATGTGAGGAGGAGGACCCTGTAAAGGCATCTATCCTAAACAGATACTTTGCTCAGTATTTACTGAAGAAAGGTAGGTCAGGTACAGCCCAGCATCATGGACACAGGGGGGAGGAGGTGAGCACTTCTCCCTTCACAAAAGAAAGGGTCCTACAAGGGCTTTGCTAAGCTCAGATGGATAAGGCAATGGGACCTGATGGCATACATCCCAGGGTACTTAAGGAGCTAAAGGAGGAACTAGCAGAGCCATTAGCAGAATTGTTTAGTGAGTCTCTGAGCACAGGAAGAGGTCCCAGAAGACTGGAGAAGGGCTCATGTGATCCCGCTCCACAAGAGTGGTAGCAGGGAAGAGGCGAGGAACTACAGACCCGGTCAGTCTTACCTCAGTGGGCAAGATTATGGAGGCACTCCTTAAGGAAAGGATAAGTGCAACACCTGGAATCCATAGGGCACGGATCCCAAGACAGCATGGGTTTACAAAGGAAGGTCCTGTCAAACTAATCTCATAGATTCTTTGATTGGATAACCAGAGTGGTGGACCAAGGGGAGCAGTTGAGTCGCCTACCTTGACTTCAGCAACGCTTTTGACACTGTTCCACATAGAGATTGATAAATAAGCTGGGTAGGCTTTGGGTGGTCAGTAGTTGGTCAACTGGGTGGTAAACTGGTTGACTGGCAGAAAACAGAGAGTGGTGGTGAATGGTATACAGTCAGAAGAGATGCAAGTCACAAGTGGGTACCCTAGGATCAGTCCTGGGGCCAGTCCTATTCAACATCTTCATTTAGTGACCTTGCAGATGGACTAGAGGGTAAGGCTTGTCTGTTTGCAGATGACACCAAGATCTGCAACAGAGTAGATGAGCCAGATGGGTGGGCAGAATGAGAGAGATCTGGATAAACTAGCAGAATGGTCAGAAGAGTGGCAACTGGGATTTAATGCAAAGAAGTGCAAAATCATGCACATAGGGAAGACAAACCCCAGCCACTTATAGGCTGGGAGGGGAATTATAGCAGTCACAAAGGAAGAAAGAGACTTGGGCATCATCATCACTGATGACCTAAAATCATCAAACAGACCTCTAAAGCAGTAGGTAAGGCAGGGGGTGTTGGGATGTATTAGTAGGGGTATCACAAGTCGTGAGGGAGGAATAATCCCTCTGTACAAGACATTGGTTAGACCCCATCTGGAGTACCGTCGGCAGTATTGGAGCCACACCTTCACAAGGACATTAACCAAATTGAGGCAGTCCAGAGAAGGGCAACCAAAATGGTGCAGAGACTGCATCAGAAGACATATGAGGACAGATTAACGGAGCTCAATAGTATACCCTTGAGCAAAGGAGGAGAGAGGTGATATGATCGAGGCATTCAAACACCTTAAGGGCATAAACAAGGTGAAAGAGTCTAACATGTTTAAATATAAGAAAAATAGCAGGACAAGAGGACACAGCATGAGATTAGAGGAGGCCGATTAAGGGGAATGTGAGGAAATTCTTTTTCACAGAAAGGGTGGTGGATGCATGGAATGGCTTCACCACAAGAAGTGGTGGCTATGAATACAGTGCAGGGCTTCAAACAGGAATGGGATAGGCATAAGGAGCAATACAAATGACTATGAATAGATAGGTCACTGACAGAGCAAAGGCTGATGGCACATTTATAAGGTAGAAAAAGAAATGGGCAGACTGGATGGGCCTTGCAGTCCTTATCTGCCGTCAACTTCTATGTTTCTATGTTTCCCTTCATCTTGTGCTACATACTTTCAACTTAGAAAAAAGACTGCATAATATCTGAATCTATTGAATATCAAGAAAATACTTTGGCAAGAACTGGCATTTTGTTTGAGTCTGTAGATTTCTTTTTTTAGTTTCCCAGTGTGTTCCTCTCATTTTTTTATGTTTACCTAAGTGCATGCGCAAGAAACATGATGTGACAGCCAGCTGGAGTAAGAGGTTGTGGAGGTGCAGTCGTATTGTGGCCAATGCTGCCACTGCTTTTGGGGGCTTGTTTCTGTGGAACCAGTAAATGAGCATGCTGACAGCAGCTCAAAAGCGCGAACCAACTTGAAACAATTTTGCCGCTGCAATGAGGGACCACCCCCTCATTGCAGGGCATGCCTTGTTTATCACCAGTAACTGTGCTTCTTAAGCAGAACATGTAGTGTTACCAGGAACAGGTCCTGGGAGTCAGGAGAAAAAGCAAGACACAGCAGGGGCCATTAACCAAGTAAGGACTGTTCTCTGGGAACTATGTGTGAGTGAGACAGAGAGAGAAAAGCAGTGACAATAAACAGCTTCTTTCACCCCCTCTCTCTAAAGTCCATACTGTTTGCATGCTGCGAGGGAATGAGCCACCCGCACCAGACCCTACTGCAGCACCGCACCGCAGACAGCAGTGAACAGGACATGGGGAATAATAAAAAAACATGCATGCCAAGGAGAATCCTTTTCCCTGCACTTCTGGGGCTTACCAACCCTGTCTGACTGCTGTTCCCTAAGGTAAAGTGCATTCTTCTGAGTGTAAGGGTTGAAGACCTCAAGGCACACTGCGACACCTGTTGGTGTCTGCAGGGTGGAACGATGTGGAATGGCATGAGCGTTATGCCTGATGACACAAAAGCACACCCCAACACCTCTCAGTTTCTGCATGGTGAGGGTGGGAGTTGGCTTTAGTACATTACTTCACTGCCATTCCTATTATGCATCTCTCTAACTCTTGCACTACCAATGCCAATGCCAGCAAGCAAACATTCAGCATTGACAAAAGCTTGTTTTCAATTTGTGTGTCTTGGTAGCCATTTTACCTTTTTGTTTGACCTTCTGTTTTTCTATTATACTGCCTTTTTTTGTGTGCCAAACAAGGTGCTTTATAGCCATGTCTGGCATGAATTGTGAGTTTCCTTTGTCATGCTAAATCAGAGGCATCAACTGTTACCTTCTGTGAGCTACATAAAACTGCACCATCAGCCTTGTAAGGTAAACAACACCTACCAAAGTACCTTTATCATCTTTTGATAATGTCACAGTATTGTCATGTGGGCATTTTTTCTTGTCAATAATGGCCACAAAAAAGTATTGATGTTCAGTATCTATGGAAAAAAAGTTGCAATAAGTACAGTGTTTTTTCAATTCTATTTATTGAACTTTTTCCATAAAAAATACAGAACTACATAACTAAGCAACACAATTTAAGACAATACAATATGATTTACTTATTTATATTTTTAACCAGGAGAGACACAGTAAGCTGAAAGTATGTTCACAGGTGTGACCTGGGAGCACAAGGAAGTTAAGTGAATTGCTCTGGGTCACACAGTATGCAAGTGGGAGCTGTGGGATTTAAACCCAGGTCTTCATGTTTGCAGCTCAGAGCCTTACACCACTGCACTATACTGCCTCCAATTTTAAAACAGAACATTACAATAAATTGATTGTTCTTTGTTTTTCTAACAATTAGGTACTGTACCTTGAAAAAACATAGTAATAAAGTGTGAAATCAGAGCGAAGTAAAACAGATACTCTAGACTTCTTAAAGAACTGGCAGATAGCTTGGCAGGGCCTATTACATACCTGTTTCAACAATCCTTGGACAGGCCAGATCATTGAGGTTTAGAGACAGGCAGTGGTAATTCCAATACATAAAAAGGGTTCAAAACAGGAGGTCAGTAACTACAGGCCAAATAGCCTGACCTCTGTCTTCAGGAAAATATTTGAGGTCATAATCAAAGACACGATCATGAGGAACATCGAGATAGTGGGTGTCATGGATGAGACACAGCATAGATTTACAAAGGGTAGATCATGCCAAACTAACCTACTTGAATTTTATAACAGGGTTAGTAAAGTACTAGATGAAGGCAGTTCAGAGGATCTCGTATTTCTGGACTTTGCCAAGGCCTTCGATAAAGTCCCTCATGAGCAGCTGATTGAAGCCCTCATTAAATTGGGTGCACAGAAAATAATAGTCAATTGGATTAGGGATTGGCTGTTGGGGAGGAAGCAAAGGGTATGTGTACTGGGCAAATTGTCAGACTGGACAGATGTAACCAGTGGGGTCACCCATTGATCAGTACTGGGACCCTGCCTTTTTAATTAATATATCTCAACAATGAGGACAAAAGCTGACATCTGGCTCTCCAAATCTGCAGATGATACATGTCTGGGTTTCCTGGTAAATAGCCAATCTGGCGTGGCAATACTACAGGAAGCATTGAGGGAATTGGAGACTTGGGCGCAGGAAAATTAGGCTACATTTAACATTGACTAGTGCAAAGTGAAGCACCTGGGGGAAAAAAAAACCTGAAGTAGATTACACACTGGCTGGGCAGGTGCTCAAAGTGGTGCATTATTAATGAGATCTGGGAATCAGGGTTAGCAATAACCTCAGTTTCAAGCTGCATTGTAACCAGGTGGTTAAAAGGACTAATGGTATCCAAGGCTGTATACATTGACACATTAAGAGCACGAGTAGGGAGGTTTTGCTCCCTCTTTATAACTCTTTGGTGTGGCCGCACACTGAGTATTGTGTACAGTTTTGGTCCCCTGGGAATAAGGGTGATATTATAGCCCTGGAGAAAGTACAGAGAAGGGTGACAAGAAGAATTAAATAAGTGTAGGGGTTAGATTACGAATAAAGACTAAAAATCTTGACCTGTATACCTTAGAATATTGCAGATTAAGGGGGGATATGTGCCTGATCTATCAGGCCTTGTCAGACCAACTACTATGGGAACAGCTAGGCATCAATTTTAGAGACCATATTTACAACACAAGAGCCCACCCCCTACAGCTTAAAGGTGATAGATATAATACACTGGTACATAAACATTGGTTTTCAGTAAGAGTGGTTAAAATTTGGAATGATCTGCCAATTGAAGAGGTAGGAAGTGGAACAATGGAGGCATTCAAGAGTTCCCTGGATCACTGTATGATTAGCAAGAACATCATGGGGTAATAGTAGACATCAATGGTGAGCTGTAATGGACCCTGGTCTTTATAAAGCTCAGTTAAACCTATGAACCCTATACCCTGTATTTTATTTTTTTTATTTTATTTATTTGTAATATTGGAAGACCTTTGAGCGTAAGCTCTTTTACAAAGGTTCCATGTCAGGGTGGACAAATAATACAAGACACAAATACAGTAGTTACAGGTTCAGAACAAATACAATTGTTACAGGGTTCAACACATTAGGCAATTAAAGAGTAGTACATGAGAATTTTAGACAAGCAGTGGAAAACAAAGCGATTGTAAGAGGATTTAGGTTATGTCTTAGGTGATTCTCTGGGTGGCTCAGCCCTGGAGACCACAAAAAGTCCATTGATAGACTATGGTTGGGAAACTGAGAGAAAGGGGGTTTGGAGGGGCAGTGCACTGAGCGGTAAGGAGGATTAATAGCTTACTGGTGCTCCTGGCTAGGCTGGGATGAGGCCAGGTTTTTCTAGGTATCTGTGCTGGGTTTAACCAGAGGAGTTGGTTAGTCTTTCAAGTATGGCCTGAGAAATGGGTGCATTGTGAGCTAGACTTTAGGTGCTGTTTGAGGCCTGTTTTGAACTGTGGCAGGCTGTGTGTTTGTAGTTTCCGCAGGAGTTTATTTAGCCAGAGGGGGTCTCAGTAGGAGAAAGTGCACTGCCCAAGTGAGGTTCACCGGAATGGAATGGACAGTGCTCCATTCTTCCTCCCTCTGGTGATGTGGAATGAGAGAGAGGCCTCGAGCAGGTTTTCTATGCAGGGTGGGTTTTTTCCGAGGAGTGCCTTCTTGCCCAGTAGACAGGTTTGGTATTTGAGCCTGTCCTTTAGGTTAAGCCAGTTTGTACACTTATATAGGGTGCAAGTGTGAGAGTAATGGTCTATGCACAGGGTCAGGTGGCATGCCTTATTTAATGCAATTTGGACCCTGTTGAGTGCAGTATCAGTGGCAGCTCCATAGACCACTAGCCCGTAGTCTATTGTGGGGAGTATTGCGCTGTAGACTGAGATTTGAAGTGAGGGATTTCTTATGTCTATAGAGGACCCCAATCTTTATATTTACTGATCTGACAAGGGAGTCAATATGGTTCGTATAAGTGAAAGAGTCATCAATGGTGACCCCTAGGTACTTAAATGATTGTGCCTACTCAATCTGCTCACCAGCATTATTGGTGATTTCAAGGGGAGTGAGCCTGCATTTATTGTAGGGGCTGGAATGGAGCATGGCCTTGGTTTTCTCGTAGTTCTGTAGCAGCTTTTTCCTACAGAACCAGTCCTCAAGTTTGTTGAAAGAGGTCTGTGGTTCTGTTTGTAGGGCAGCCTGGGAGGTGCTACTACTCAGCAGCACAGCATCATCTGCATACAGGATGAGATTGGTGTCACAGGCCGTGGGGAATTCATTAACAAAGAGGCTGAAAAGCAAGGGACCTAGGATTGATCCTTGAGGAACTCCTAGGAGTACATCTCTGGAGCTGGATAATGTCTGCCTGATTTTGACTTGCTGATTCCTTTGTGAGAGGTAATCATTGAACCAATTTAGGGAATTTGGAGCCACTCCCAGTCTTTGGAGCTGGAATACCAGTAGAGGTTGGTTGACGGTGTTGAAGGCTTTAGTGAGGTCAATGAAGATGGACCCCATCAATTTGCCTTCATCCAACGCTTTGTGCGCATAGTCAGAGTATGCAGCAGTGCAGTGGTGGTTCTGTGCTTTTGCCAGAAACCATGTTGGTTTGGGCAGAACAGATTGTACTTGTTGAGGTATTCTGTGAGTTGGTTTGCCATGATTTTTTCCAGAGCTTTGGATAGTGGGGAGAGGACAGATATTGGCCTGTAGTTAGATATCAGTGCCTTGTCACCATTCTTGTACACTGGAGTTACCAGGGCTTGCTTCCAAACTTCCAGGAATTGAGCTAGGGCCAAGGATTTATTAAATAGCATTGTAATGGGCTTGATCAGAACACCAAGGGTCAGAGATAGTACCTTCATGTCTAGCCCATCACTCCCCAACCTAGTTTTTCCTAGGACTTTCCTGATCATTGTTAGGGCCTCCTTTGCCGTCACCTTCTTAAAGTAGAAAGCTGGGTGGTTAGTAGTGGTTAGGTTGGTGCAACCTTGGTCCTCCACAGGCAAAAGGTAGTCTGGGGGTAGTACTGGGACAGGTCAATAAAGGCCTGGTTAAAGGCATCTGCAATGGCTAGAGGATCTGTGGAGGTTGTGTTATTGATATTGAGCATTGTAGGATTCAGATTCTGGTCTTTGCCAAGGGTGTTCTTGAAGTTGTCCCAAAACCTCTTTCCATCTCCCCAAGCGTTGTTGAGCTGGGTCTTATGGAAGATGGCCTTCACTAGCCAGATAAGTTTAGTGCACTGATTTCTAGAGGTTTTGTAACATTGTAGGTTGTGCTTACAGTCAGAGTTTAAGGCTTTGGCCCAGAGGCAGTCCCTTTCTTTTAGGAGAGAGAGGAGCTTACCATCCAGCCAGCCGTTCCCCACTCCTCGAATTTTCTGTTTAGTGCATGGGCATGGATATCACAGATGGAGTTGAAACCCTCCATGAAAAAAGCTGAGCGACTGTTCCAGTGTGGGTGCCTTGTGTATGGGGGACCAGTTGTATGCAGACAGTGCTATTTTGAGGGAACCAAGTCTGTCTTTTCGCAGGACCCTGCTCTAGATGAGACATGGTGGGCTTTTGGCAATTTTAATGGTCCAAAGAAAGGAGATCGGTGAGTGGTCCGGGAGAACTCTTAGTTCAGAGAATTGGGATGGTGTGCTGACCAGGACCCAGTCAATAAGGGTGCTGGTACCAGCCTTGTAGTTCTGCCTGGTGGTTTGAGTTATGAGTTGGGTGAGATTGTGAGAGGTGATTAGGTTTCTGGTGGGTGTCGCCTCTTTACAAAGCAAGTTTATGTTAAAGTCACCTGTCAAGATGAGTTCTGAGGCCACTTATTTCTTGCATAATCAGAGGAAGGCTTTACTTGGCTTTTTTGGGGGGCAGGTAGGTTGTGGCAATGGTAATGGTCTTGCCATTTAGGCCGGCTTGAGTTTTTACCACTTGTAGCTTCTGCAACTTTGGAGATGGGGAGGATGGAGCAACTCAGTGTGCTTCTGGCATACATGAGACAGCTGCTGCCTCTCTTGCGTATTCTAGTGAGTCTAAATATTTGGAATCCTTCAATGGTCATCTCACCATCTTTGATCTTATTTGACAGCCAGGTTTCCATTAGGCAGAGTATGTCCAGGGCATGAATTGTCATCCAAGCCTGTAGCTGGTCGAATTTTACAGTTAGGCTGCAGATGTTTAGTGATGCTATCTATAGGCTGGTCACTGAGCAGGCTTCCCTGCTTCTCAGGGTTGTAGGTCCAGGACTTAGGTGAACATTGCCAGAGAATATCAGTAGCATGAGGGTAACCTTTCTGGCAGATAGGGTGATGTTCATCTTTACTTGTGTCTGTCACTTGTGCTTCAGGTAGGGGGGTGTCTAGCCACATGTATTACATAAGGGGGAGGTTAACTATTAAGGTTAAGGGAGGAGAGGCTAGCTTGGTGATGACTGTGTATGGGAGGTGGGGAGGGATGGGGGCCTAACATTACCAAAGTGGTAGTGACTATGTGCATGCTTTTGGTCCAGGATGCACCAAAGAGGTTTCAAGTGTGGAGTTTGGGACGAATTTGTATGTGGTGAAAGCAATGCCAAGGGAGGTAGAGAGGAGTAGTAGTGGTAGTATGTGGTTGTACCCCATATTAGTTTGTTTGGCGTAGCTATCCTGCTTTAGGCTGCTTGCTGGTAAATGGGTGATTTACTTTGTAGCTTTAGACTAGGTTCAGGTTGCTAGAGGGCGAAGGGCGAGGAGGGATCTACAGACAAGTTTTGGGGTAGGAAGGAGTCAACAGTTAGGTTGAGAGTGGGCACTGAGGAGGCTAGAGGAAAGGAGGCAATAGGTTAGGTGCTCCATTTGGGCAAGGAGGATTGGGTGAGGCTGGGTGTGCTGTATCCAATAGGGTTAGTAGTCCAAAGATGGGAGGGGTGAGAGTGTATTTAAAGGAGGCCTGGGAGGGGGTGGTTGTGGCGGGAGAAAAATAACCCAAATAGCAATAGCAGAAAATCTATGGCTGGCAGAGAAAATACAGATTTGGCAGCAGTCTGTGAGTGCACCAATGGTTGAGGTGCAGAAGCTGTGTTAACCAATCACGGGCTGCTTGCAGCGACACTGTGCCAATCTGTGAAGAACCACAAGGTATAGAGCTCCCACTGGGTTAGGCACTCATACCTGTGTGCAGGATCCAGGGGTGAATTCCAGGGAGGCGGGCTGAAGTCCTGGGCAGGGATTGGCATGGCATCTGTTGAGTGCAGCTTTTCAGCGTAGTGCGAGTACTCCGGGATCTCTAGTGGGGCCAAAGAAGACAAAAGTATTAATAGCTGGCTGGTGCAGGAGGGAGGCTGGCGACAGTAATCTGAGGGGTGAATGGTGTTGAGAAAATTAAATAATAAAGAGGTGGCATGGCTGAGGTTGGGGTGGAAACACAAAGGAATCAGGTAGCACAGTTAAGTGGGAGAAATATTTTGTAAATGAGTGGGGGAGAGGAGGCGAGAGCTCAGGTGAAATAGGGCTGGCAGAGTAGTAGAGCAGAGAGTGGGCCAAAGCCAGGAGTTTGTAAACCTTCGGGGGGGGAGGTAATACAGCTATTCAGGCTGTGGGTTCTGATAGAGATTTGGTGCAAGTGAGGGGGCATATAGAGGGAGTCCCAGATAGAGAGAGAGGGAAGGAGAGAGAACAAAATGAAAACAGTATGCTCCAAAACAGAAGTATAGCACACCAGAAAATAGGATTTAACAGTGGTCCTTCACACTATTTGTAAAAAGGGCTAGCAGTCATTACAGAATCAATGCAGCTATGGTCATATTTATGCTAGGACTTAACTGAAGCAGCTAAACAAGGTGTTATTTTAGATAGCAGAATATCAGCAACAATAACCCAAATAGCTATAGCAGAAAATCCAACGGTAATATGTTATAAACAGTAAATAATGCAATAACATGATTTTCCCTTCATCAGCAAAGTAACAGGCATGACGTGGATTTTCAGTGTTTAAAACTCATTTGCCATCATTTTCATATGAAAAAGGAATTCTTTCGTGAGCTGAGAACTCTTTTGTGAGACACATACGAAAGAGTATTCTCATCTCACGGATAAAGATTTGAAAAGAAAAAGGAAATGGATTGTATTGACCAATGGAAATGGTTTTAAGAAGCTAATAGAAGTTGGCCATCTTGCTCTTCAACAACAAAAGAATGAAGAACAGTCTGTTAGTATTGCTGCAAATTTATAAATAATTTATTTTAAGCTAAGATTTGTTGCAAAACAGACATGGCTGGTAAGTGACAGTAGTGTAGCCTGTAGCGACATACACATTATACAAGTGCAGGTCACATATTTGTTATAGAAATGCCATTAGAACAGTGAAATAGATGTGCTATTCTTCTTTCATGACTCAGCAATCTTCTTTCATATGAACAAAAGAAGTGCCTCATGAAAGAAGATCACCAAATAAAAGAGGATTACCGAGTCATGAAAGAAACATTTTTAAAAACACTTTACATGACTTTTAAAAGGCCCCTTTCTTATAAATCCTCCACAAACTGGAGCTGTCTCAGTGACAATGACTGCAAACCTGTGGAAAAGTCACAAGTGAATATTACAGTGAAGTACAAACATTATCAAACCACCCCATGAAGCAGTTTTTTTTCTTACTGACTTCAGTCCTACTACTGTGCCATAGAATACACATAAAACTACAATTAAAGCTGAAATATTAAATCTTACTACACAACATGAAGAAATGGCAAGACATAGCACACTGCAATTTGTTTGTGTACACCACATTCGTACCACGTAGGATAGAAGGCTAAAGAGGAGGGCACTCAGACTGTGCACTGCTATGCACAGGACTGCTATGGAAAATCAGACAACGGAAAAACCTTTACTTCCAAATATTAGCCAAATATAGATTTATATTTCCCATCCAAAAAAGTCTGTGTTTTCCACAATCAGGGTGAAGCATGGGTACAAATATACACATAAACAAGAAATTATGACAGAAGATAGCCCTCAGAGCATATGTTGTTATCTTAATAGAAAACTTTTATTAATAGTGGTCAATGAAATGTCAAAGCATAGAACACTTTTTTGGGCAGGTGTATTCTGCCTACCAACATAAAACTGGTGAACTGAAAGAGAAACTGTCAGATGGCAGAGACTGCAGTGAGAGATATACACATTTAAAGATTGCTGTTATGTGTTGTATCTTTAAAGAAATACAGCATGGCAGAAGGCTTCACTACAACAGTTTGGATTGTAAGGAGTTCCCTTGTGTGAAGGGGTGCACAGTTTGCCAGGACAAGTCATTTTGGGATTGATTTGCAACTGGAATATTGTGATGGTCACTGATTTGGTAAGGGTGGCATGAGGTGGGAACAGCTCATGCCAATATGTCTAGACTTTTGAGCAGTCACCATGAGACAGAAATACTGCTCTTCAATCTTGGAGATAATGATTTGGGACACAAGAGGGTATAGATTTAATGGAAACAGCTAAACCAGATTAGGCAGAACTGCATGGCATGTTGCCTAACTGTAAGAATCAGCATTCAGATATTACAGAGAGCTAGATCTGGAAAGTCCGGAACTATGTACCTGGAATTGAAAGATAGCAATGAAAGGGGAACATTTACAGTATATATCTGGCTTCCTGAGTGATTTGGGTACTACTAACAAACTAAAATGCCAGCAGAATAGGCCTAACAGATTTTGAGTCTGTTTGTTTGGTTTGCCCCACCCTGGGAGCTAACCTTGCTGCTCCCTCACCCTCTCTGGCTTCTCCCTTCCAAGTTCTGGATATTCTCACTGCACTGGACTTTGCTTCCAGAACCCTTCCCCTGTACCTGAACCACCCCCTCTTGAACCTCTCCACCAGCCCCCTGGGCAGCACATTGCATGGCTTCACCACCCTCTCAGTGAAGTAGCAGCTCCTACTTTCTCCGTAGAATCTCCCCCTCCAGCTTCCACCCATGACCTCTAGTTGTCCCCTCTCCTTCTTTCAGAACACCCTGAATGCTCCTCCCTTATTTACCCCCTTCATGTACATGAAGACCTCTATCATGTCCCCTCGGTCCCTTCTCTCTTCTAATGTGTACATATTTAGCTATTTGAGCCTCTCCTCATAGGTTCTGTCCCCTAAGCCCCAAATAATTTTGGTTGCCTCCTCTGGACCCTATCCAGGAGTTCAATGCCCCTGTTTAAGTGTGGCCTCCAAAACTGCACACAGTACTCGAGGTGTGGCATCACCAAGCAGTTATACAGAGGAAGTATCACTTCCTCCTACTGGAGGTGATCCCCCTAGCGATGCATCCCAGCATCCTGTTGTCCTTGGTCACTGCCCTCCTACAGGTCTCTGAACTGTTCACCTTGACATCCACCACCACCCCCAGGTCCCTCTCAGCCATCGAGGCTTGTAGCATTCCCTCCCCCAGTGTGTACTCTTGGCCCGGGTTTCTGGCTTCCAGATGCAGTACCTTGCATTTCCCTGAATTGAACCTCAGCTTCCACTTTCTAGACCACCTTTCCAGGGCCTCCAGGTCCCTCAGTAGGGCCACCCTCCCCTCCTCCCCATCCACCACTGCCCCCAGTTTTGAGTCATCCACAAAGAGACTCATCTTTTTTTTCTAAGTTGTTCAACCAGGAGTAGCACACTAAGCTGAAAGCTTTTTTACAGGTGCAACCTGGGAGCACAGGGATTCTAAGTGACTTGCTCAGGGTCACACAGTATGCAAGTGGAAGCTGTGGGATTCAAACCCTGGTCTGATCTGCTGGATGTCACCAGATTTGCAGCTCAGAGCCTTAAACCACTGTGCTATACTGCCTCCCTAATCTCACTCCTGATACCCTTCCTTATGTCAGAGACATAGGCATTGAACAGGAGGGGCCCAAGGACCAATCCCTGAGGGACCCCACTAATGACCCTCCTTGGGGATGAGACTATCCCACCAACCATGACTTTCTGGGTCCTGTCCTGGAGCCAATTGCCTATTCATCTGATCATCTGGTACCCCACCCCCATTTCTCCCAGCTTATCCAACAGGCTGCCATGAGGAACAGAGTCAAATGGCTTGCTGAAGTCAAGAAAGAGGACGTCCACTGGTCTACCTAGGTCCAAGGCATTCATCACCCAGTCATAGAACTCCTCAAGGGTTGTCTGACATGATCTCCCCAGAATGAATCCATGTTGTCTATTGTCCAGGCACCCCAACTTTTCCAGATCCCCCTAGCCTCTCCTTGACAATGCCCTCCATGTATGCACAAAATTACTCACCCTCACATTAAATATTACAATAATTAGCTTTTACTAAAACATGCTGTGCATTTCTGAGACACTGGAAATGTAGTTTTCCTGGGGGGTCCTCCAACAAAGGATCCAAAGTGTACCATAATGTGTGTTCACAACCAATATATATTATACAATAGATATCTTGGACTCAATTTTCAAAGGGAAATCTTTGATGCAAGGTGCCTGTGCCAAATGGGTGTGATGCAAGTGACACTTTCCATCAAAGTTTGTGGGATTCCTGATTTTTGAACACAGGCTGCATCAAAATTGGGATACTATGCACCAAAGCCACCCTGTGCCACCCTTGCAGCAGAAGCACTTATGTGCCAGGTTGCAAGGGAGCTTCCACCATGGTGGGACTGCACCATCCCTTTTTTGGTATTTTAGAAGCCCCACTGAAGTTACAACAGGGGGTTCAGTTTAGACAGCCAGTAGGTGGTCTAAGTGCCATTTGCCAATGCCGGGCAGGGTAGCAATAGGAGGTCTGCAAGGAGGGGACCAGGGGCATAAGGAGCATGGGAGTGGCCTAGGGAGTGACAGTGACAGAGTGGCAATGTGACAGTGATGAGGGGCCACCCTGTTGGGGTACCCTGCACAAGTGGAGACAACAGATTGGCCCAGGTACAGGGGATTTGGCAGGTAAGGACCAGGACCTGGCTTCAGGTGGAAACAGACCTAGCACCTGCCCCATAGGTGCTAATGACCTCAACACCAAAGGTGGGAAGTAGCCTGCCTCCTCACGGGAGGCTGAGTATCAGGGGACTGTTGCAGTGCCTGAGGACTGTCCCATTTGCCACTTGCACCCCACAACCTGTAGCTACTCCTGCCCATCTATGGTGTTGGGGTCACTGGCACCTATGGGGCAGCTGCAAGGTCTCTGTCCACATGAGGATGGGTCCTGGTCTCTTCCTGCCAAGCCCCAGTACCAGGGCCCATCATCTGTCTGCACTTGCACAGGACACCCCAGCAGGGTGTCACCTCATTACCTTCACATTGCTACCATGTACAGTTGTTCCCTAGGCCACCCCATGCTACTTCTGTCCCCATTCCCCTCCTTGCAGGCATATTTACCCCACACCTTCATGGCCCATCTAGTGTTGTGCCAGACAGAGGATTGATGGATCCCTCTGTCAAACCTGCAGGTGTGCCAGATCTTTGATGCAACCCTTTGGCCGCAGCAACTTTTGAGTCTTTGGCACAGGAAACTTAAATTTGTATAATATATATGCACAGGGTTCCTGATGTACCTTAATTTTGCCACAGCCTTAGATCACTGCAAATTGAAAACTTAGTCCTTTGTCTCCAGCCTCTCCTCCAGGGTGTCTCATGCAATTACACATTTCTAATAATACACATACTCTACTTAGGGAGTGTCCACAAACTCCTAACATTGAATAACTCTCATTACAGGACACTTCTTATGTACTGTTGGAGATTCATGGAACTTGAAGCACAGCTGGTAGCAGCATCCCTTACAGAAATAATTATATGAACTGTTTTCATGCTGCACACATAAAACTACCCAAGTGATATGCATGCTGCAAGTATGATTTAAATGTCAAATTGGAGCCGATTGCATGCATATGTCATGCGTGCAGCTAGCAAGTGTGGAAAACATAATTTTTATGTTAAATTGGGAAAGACTGCATGCATGTTGCATGCGTGCAAAAAGCAAGTGGTCACTGATAACTGCACACGTAAAAGTTAAGTGACTTGCTCAGGATCTCACCATACACAAGTGGGGGTTGAGGAGATTCAAACCCAGCTCTTCATGCCTCCAAGTCTCCTGGCTTGCAGTTCAGTGCCTTTAACCACTAAGCCATACTGTCTGCATACATATGGGTCACTTGCACTTTAATACATACTGTATCTCACTACATCTGCAGGCATGTGGCATGCTTGTAGCCACTGTTATGCTTTTCAGTTATCTTTTTCTTGTCTTACTCATCTCAGTTTCACAGTTGAACTGTAGCACACATACCAAATGAAACACGTGTTTTCCCACCCCAATACACAAACATACCCACAAAACCACTTAATTACTTCTGTCTGGCCTGTACTCTACTATTTCTCTCCATAGTTTTGAATGCTTACACAAACAGACTTTAAGATGCAAACACAAAGTAGCAATAACTTGACACACACCCATGGTCTGTCCCCCCATGCACACACTGTGGCGGTATGGCCTACTGCTACAGACAACCCACCAGAAGTATAGATATAAGTAAAAGTATCTTACTTCAGTACTAGAGCCAGCGGCAGAAGTCTTTAAGAGACAATGTCCATTGGTCAGAGTGCTGGAGTGTATTACCTTGAAATGAATGGAGTTATTTTTTATTACTATTTTATACATTATGATGGTGAGTTGGAGAATAATGAAGGCCACTGTTCTACTAACAAGGCCCTTGTTAGTCGAGCGGTGGCCTTCAGTAATCTCCAATTCTCCATCAATAATGTATAAAATAGTAAATATCCCTATTCTTTTCAATGGTGCACACACCTGCCGTCTCCTTTGCCCTTTGCCGTAATGTGCCTGAGCATGGGGATGTAGAGGTCACTGGGGGGGAGCATAAGCCTGACTATAGTGGTGCTCCAATAGTCTGTGCACACCATAACGCTGAACTGCCTGTGAATGCAAGGGACAGCTCTAGAATGTCTGTAATATCTCTAAAAGTTACAACTTATTTGTTTTGAATGAAAAGTGATATGCAAATCATTAAAAATTTAAATGTATACGATTCAGCTGTATATACCCTGGAGCAGTGCATCAGATTTGGGCTTAAACCCACCCAGTTACTAACCAATTTTTTTCCTGGCTGACGTTCTGCCCCCCAAAAGAACTTTGTCCTGATTTAATACCCAATTCCATTCCATTCAATAGCCATCCCCCATGGGTCATGAAGCCAACCAAAGGTGAAGAAACATGAAAACACATCAATGTTTTCAGTCCTATCTCCTTCCCCAATTCCCCTGCAAAAAAATTATTTACTTTTACTGACTCGGTCACATGGCCAGAACCTGCAGCCTGACATAGTGTGCCACCAACTCAGTTTACAGTCCACTTCCCCCTCTCAACTTCCGCCAGAAGCTGGATGCTAGAATCAAAAATCACAGGTCCCCACCATGGTCTGTGACCAAGTCACCTCACCAAATGAACCCACACAATCTGGGTTGCTTGCTTCTTGCTTGGTTGCTGCTGTGGCTGCTACTGCACTGAACTGATCAAGGCCTATGAAGGCCACCCACACCACTGTCAACACTGCTGCTAAGCTTAGCTTGCTGCCTTGGGGTCTGTTCTGTTTTGTTTGCAAGGCAAGCCTAATAGAGTAAGTAGGCAGCCTAGTCTTGAGTTAGCTTCTAGCTCACCCTCTGCCCCTTCAGCCACCAGGGGATATGGAGACTCACTAAGAGTAGAACAGCAAAAATAAGCTGCCACAACACTGCTATTGAGAGTTCAGTGCTCACTGACTCCTCCAAGCTGTAGTATGCAGTCTGTCTACTGTGTGGTGAGAAAGACAGTATTGCACTTGCAAGGCTCATGAGCCGTCTCTTGGCTGGAGCTCATCCACAACACATGTGATTATGCCGCCACTAATAGGTGGAGAGAGTGGACAACACAATACAGACAAGGTCGAGTCTGGAAAGTACCTGCAGCGTGAGCACACATAAGCCAGGTGGGCACTTATTGTGCAAAAAATTAAATCCAAATTTGAAGCCATTATTGCCACACTGTAAGAACAACCTTGGCACAAAAATGGGGGGAAGGTAACTGCCCCCCACTCTGCCCTACCTAAATGGCACCCCTGCTTCATGGTAGAAATATATTCTTAGGTGCTAATGCAATTGCTTCCACTGTGTTCTTAGGTACTGTATCTCCATGTTTTATGATGTTTCCTTATTATCATGTGTGATAGTGCTCTTCATTGTCCCTCATTTTGAGTGGCCATGCCCCTCATTTCAGTGACAAAATGTGAGGTATGGTGCATGCTTCCAAGACCCTACTCAGCACAACGAGTGCTGATCATGGCCATAGTGTATATGTTCAATACAGAATGACAAAGGTAAGTGAGATGAAACAGTCATGGAGAAACATATCTGCAGCACTAAATATGCATAAGGGATTTGCATGGTCCAAAACAAAAAGGACAGGCTTCACAAGACAGAGGCCTCTTTTTGTACATCTGGAATGGGGGATATTGACTGGCTATAGCCTAGACATTTAATGCAGTAAGCAAACAATACTTTACAAATTAATGGTGATTTAATGACAAAAATCAAAAGCCATTAAACAACTTGCAAAAGGATCAGAATTATTGAGTTCACCTAATTATCTGGGAATCCAAATAAAAATGTATTTTAATTACTTCAATCGCTAGTAGTTGTATAAGAAATAGAAAGTATTGTGTTATTTTAGACGAGATTTGTACAAGCTTAGCTGCTGCACACATGGCAAGTGGGCAGCATCTGAACCTGAAGTGATGTTAAATGATGTTCACACCAGCTTAACTGCTGCAGTCATGTCAAGCATGCAACACATGAACCTGATGCAATTTTTAGAAGATGTTAACACCAGCTTACCTGCTGTACACATATCAAGCTCGGAGCATGTGAACCTGATTTGCTTTTTAGATCTCGTTCACTTAGGATCACTGTGTGTATGCTACCTGCATGCAAACATTGCACAATTAAGCATGTGGCATGCATTCCGCATGTACACAGCGCACCTATATTTCTGTAAGGGATGGAAAGAAATATACATGCTGCATCTCCAGCTGAGCTGAAATCCACAGACATTCTACACCACCTCACTCCTACGGAGGTCCACTGACTGGAGGGCTGGAGAGTGGGATGATGAGGGAGGGTGGCAGGGGCAGTCAAAAGGAAGTTGTCCAGTCACCAAATCTGAACTGCAAATTGCTTTGCATGACTAAAGTAGGGGAGGTTCAGTACCTGATTCCTTTGGGGAAAGGAGGCTTAATCCAATTGGCAAGAGTGAACAGGCTGACTTGGTAGCACCAAGGGGAGAGAACAGAAAGAAAGCAGCAAGGAGTATCCTAGTGGTAGGGGATACTATGATTAGAGGAGCACTCACCAAACCAATATAGATTGAAACATGGCTCCAAAATCTGAAAAAAGCAAATTGATTTAAGTATAAACAGGCACTCTTTATGTCTTTTGGACTAGCATGTACTTTATCAAAAGCTAATGCAATCAAAATGAAACTCATCTTAAATAGTACACACATTAGTGACATCATCATCTTGAAATTTAAAAAACACCAATGAGCCAGGAGAAATGGAAGGGAGGGAAGGAAGAAGTAAAGGGATATGCAATGGATGGGAAAAATGGGGGTCAACATCATATAGATAAAATAAATGCAAAGTACCCTTTGAGTGGAACCACACACAAGCATATTTACAATTTTTTAAAATGTTTTTTTCAACAGCAAATATAGAAGCCATATAATTCCATCACAATTTATTTTCTCTTTCTTTAAAAAAAAGGCTTTAAGTCAAATCTTGTATTCAGATGAGGGTATTTCATACCTCTAAGGCTTACAATCCAAAATACTTCCCTGATCAAAACCAAGTCATTAAAGTTACCTCCTCCGAGGTTGAGGTATAATTTGTCAATGGCTAAGAAACTAAACACGTTCTGTTATATTATTTCCACTTTGTGTTACATGATTTGCTGTACCATATGTATTGTCATTTCTCTGTATTGGCCAAATGTGTTCCCCTACTCTTGTTTTGAAATTTCTGGTTGACTTTCCCACATAAAAAAAACACATGAACAAGTTGCCAAATAAATAACACCACTGGTGTCACATGTTGTTAGTTGTCTAACATTGCACTCTCTTTCAGAATTCAGACTGCTGAAGGTTTTACCTGTCTGTACATGTTTACAATTTACACAATGTTTATAAGGGTAACAAACAGAAATTCTCTGGCAAAGTCAAGTAGTGGGTGTTTTGTCTCTGTATTGGTTATGAACTAACATATCACCTAATGATGTAGCTCTCCTGTATGCCATTTGTGGTGGAAGTTTACTGTCTGCTTTTAACCTTGTATCTGCTTGTAAAACATGTCAATGTTTATTAACAATAGTCTGTACAATAGATGCCTGACAGGAATAGGTGATAACAAAACTGAAATGTTTTTCTTGTGGGACTATATTTGTAGCTGATTGTAATAGGCTATTTTTGTCTATTTCTTTTACTAAATCCCGAGCTGTAAATAAAGTTTTCTTACTATAGCCACTATCTCTCAACCTATAGCTTAAATTATCAGCAGCTATCTCAAAATGTTCCTCCTTGCTACAATTGCATCTGAAACATAAAAATTGTCCTTTTGGTAAATTCTTTGTAGTGTAACCTGGATGGCAGCTATCTGCACAAAATATAGTATTACAAGCTATTTTTTTCTATACAATTTTGTTGCTATGCCATAATCACTATCTCTGTATAAAGTAATATCCAGAAAATCAATACAATTCTCCCCCCATGTATGAGTGAATCTCCAAAATGGACTGGTACTGAGCAAGTGTTCAATAAATATCAAAAAATCATATTCACTTCCTTGTCATAACAAAATCACACCATCAATAAAATGTTTAAAAAACTAAATTTTATCAAAGAAGGGATTTTCCATGTGGTCCAAAATGGTCTTTGACCCCCCCCAAGGCCCCCATATAGACTGGCGATGGAAGGGGCACAAGCGGCCCCATCGCAGTTCCCAGTATTTGGACAAAAAGATTTTTGCCAAAGGTGAAAACATTGCATTTCAATATGAATTCAGACAATTTAAGTAAAATGCCAGTAGGTAGAAGTAGTTCACGTTCACATTGCTTCAGATAAAAGGCTATAGTGTCTAAACCACCCTCATGTGGTAAGCTGGTATACAAAGCCTTGATATCCAAAGTCACAAATTTGGTATCTTTTGTCATTTTAAAGTTCTATATCTCTTTTAGACATCAGTAGTACCTTGCACCAAGAAGAGGAGTTTGGTGACAAATGACTTAATGAAGGAATCAAGATACTGGCATAATGGTTCTGTTAATGAGCACATACCGCTCACAATTGGCCATCCCAGGGGTTGCTGTAAATGACTTGTGTATTTTAGGGAAAATATAAAACATGGCTTTAACAGGATCTTTATTTATTAAGAAGTCTCTTACTTTGCTGTCAAGGTAGCCCCAATCAAATGCCTCATTTATGGCTTCATCTATAGAAAATTTACAATCCATCATCAAGTCAGACAGGAGTAGCCGGTAAAATGTAGAGTCATGCAATTGTTGATATGCTTCCTTTACATAGTCAGATTGATTCAGTACAATTACCCCACCACCTTTATCTGCAGATTTTATTATAATCTGCTCATTTTATTTGAGAGATTCAAGTGTATCACGTTCTTTATTACTCAAATTATTAAAAGCTGGCTGCTGAGGTGTTTTTGACAGTTGGGCTATTTCTTTTTCTACCAGCTATTTGAAAGCACTTATAGGTGCACTATATGGAGGACAGAAGTCAGAGACTGGTTTAAAATTTGAAATTGGTCCCTGTTCTGTTGTTTCATTTGCCATATTCTTCTTATTAAAAAGACTTTAAACTTAAGTTTCTGCAGACCACATTTAAATCAATTATAGTTTGGAAATAGTCAAAGTAGGCTGTAGGTACAATACTGAGGCCTTTATTTTAAGGAGGTTTCATCAATATTCATGGTATAGTCTGAAAGGTTCATTAACTTGTTTTGAATTGGTGATGTTATTGTCATTTCCCTCAAAAGTGTCTGTTGTCCCACTGTCTGCCTCGGTTGTTGTAATTGTTTCCATGCTGTTGACTGCCACCTCTTCCTCCTCTTCCACCTTTTTATTCTCTTTCATCTTCATATTGGTAGTATTGATTGGTCATCAGTCTTGGACTGTGCTGTGGTGGTGGAATCAGTGGTTCAGTGGAGCTGTTGTCCCTCTGAAAACCAGATTGGTCTGTCAATTCTCCTGGCTTGAATTCGCTCGTGTCACCATTGTAATTAAAAGATATATGTCTTGTTCTTTTAAGGATGCTTCTAGGATTCATTTTTTTCCATGTATAGACTCAATTATTGTCATAATACCCTCTATCTCTTGCAAATGTATGTAGTTTCTGGGCTTTAATGTCATGATCTAATCTTTCAGTTGAACGTTTAAGTTTCTCATTTTCCAAATACAAGTCTCTAGAATTTTTAAGTCAGAACTTTCAATTCCTTTTGTTTTATTTCATTTCTCAAAATGGCTTCACATTCTTTAATAAATTTGATAATGAGTTCCATAAGCTTAAAACTTGCCTGTGATAGAATGGCCTCACAGGCTTTCATGAACTCCAGGTTTTCTAAACCATGTGCCAGTGGTTTTATGAGATGCAGGCCTCTCGGGATTTGTTTAACTAGAAGATAGGCCTCCATATTTGTAATGTTCCAGTATGCTTATCTTATCTGATTGGCCATTTTTTCCAGATCTCTAAAGGCACTGATGAGAGATACTGCTTTGACTGGTAGTTCATGTGTAGGTTCTGTATTCTGTGAAAAAGGATTTGTTGAAGAAGCAGCTGAAAGAAATCTGTCCACATAGTCAAGTGGATTTCCTGGTTCAGCTGTATGTGAGCTAGTAAAAGCCAAATTAGGTGTTGCTTCTAGAGACATCTTCCTCTTTAACAAATCACGGAAGGATGGGGTGGTACCTGAGGACTGGAGGAAGCAGATGTAATTCCCCTTCACAAAAGTGGGAGCAGGGCAGAAGCAGAAAACTACAGACCTGTTAGTTTAACCTCAGTGATAGGGAAAATGATGGAATCACTTCTGAAGAAAAGAATTGTCGAGTACCTAGAGGCCAGAGGGGGCACAGGACCCAAGGCAGCATGGATTCACAGCAGGAAGATCATGCCAGATAATTCTAATAGATTTCTTTGACTGGGTGACCAAAGTAGTAGATCAGGGAGGGGCTGTGGACATGGCCTACCTAGACTTTAGCAAGGCATTTGACACAGTCCCACACAAAAGATTAATATACAAGTTAGCCAGCCTGTGAGTGGGTCCCAAGATGATAGCCTGGGTAAAGAATTGGCTGGAGAATAGGAAACAGAGGGTAATAGTAAATGGAGTCCACTCTGAAGAAAGGGGGGTTACTAGTGGGGTACCGCAGGGTTCAGTATTAGGACTGGTCCTCTTCAATGTCTTTATAAGTGACATTGCAGAGGGACTGGAAGGAAAAGTATGTCTCTCTGAAGATAACATAAAGATCTGCAACAGTGTTGATGCACAAGGTGAGGTGGAAAGATGTGAAGGGACTTTGCAAGGTTAGAGGAATGGTCAAATGTATGGCAGCTTAGATTCAATGCTAAGAAGTGCAAGGTAATGCACCTGGGAAACAAAAACCCAGGGGAAGAGTACAGAATGGGGGGGTGAGATATTAACAACAACAAAAATGGAAAGGGATCTGGGGGTAGTCATATCAGATGACTTAAAGGTGGGCAAGCAATTTGAGAGGGCAGTAAGGAAGGCTGGGGGGATACTGGGATGCATATGGAGAGGTATCATCAGTAGAAAACAGGAAGTTGTTATCCCTATATACAGACAGCTGGTGAGACAACATCTGGAGTACTGTGTGCAGTTCTGGAGACCCTATCTCCGCAAGGACATAGACAGGATGGAAGCTGTCCAGAAGAGGGCAACTAAAATGGTGCAGGGTCTGCACCGGAAGACATATGAAGTGAGACTAAAGGAGCTTAATATGTATAGCCTCGAGGAAAGGAGGGAGAAAGGGGACATGATAGAAGCTTTCAAGTACCTCAAGGGACTCAACAAAGTCCAAGAGGGTAGCATCTTTCAAAAAAAGAGGTGTGCAAGAACAAGGGGGCACAATTTGAAGATGGGGGTGGCTCAGAGGTAATGTAAGGAAGTATTTTTTAACAGAGCGGGTTGTGGATGCATGGAACGGGCTTCAGGAGGAAGTTGTGGAGTCAAAAACAGTGGTTGAATTCAAGCATGCATGGGACAGTCATAAGGCAATTCTTGGTGGTGGGGGTAGAAAGAAGTAGGCTGCTGGTTAACTAGGATATGCAGCTTATCCATTAGGTAGGGAAATGGGCAGCTTGGGTGGGCCAACGGTCCTTATCTGCCATCAAATTCTACGTTTCTATGTATGGATAGCGTATATTTTCTTGGGCCACAGTGTGTCTTTGGATGGTTTTAGGCAGTGGGAATATAATCCATACACTGCAACCTGTGCTAGCTCTTAGAACAATTATGTACACAAACAAAAAAGCTGCACAGGGATAGGTGGTGCTCCTGACAAATACAAGTAAAAAAACTAAATAGTCGTGCACTCACCAAACCAATATAGATTGACACATGGCTCCAAAATCTCAAAAAGGCATATTTATTTAAGCATAAAAAGGTATGCTTTACGCATTTTGGACTAGCATGCCCTTTATCAAAAGCAAATGCAATCAAAATGAAACTCATCTTAAATAGTATATACATTAGTGAAATCATCATGATGAAATTAAAAAAAAACACCAATGAGCCAAGAGAATTGGAAGGGGTGGAGGGGAAGAAGGAAAAGGGATAGGCAGTGGATGGCAAAAAATGGAGGGATCAACACCATATAGATAAAATAAATGCAACGCACCTTTAGAGTGAAACCACAAACATATTTAACAGCAAATATAGAAGCCATATAATTCCATCAGAATTAATTTTCTCTTTTTTAAAAAAGGCTTTAAATCAAATCCTGTTTTCAGACCAGAGTATTTAACAGCTCCAAGGTTTGCAATCCAAAATGCTTTCATGATCAAACCAAGTCAATAAAGTTACCTCCTCTGGGGTTGGGATTTACTTTGTCAATGGCTAAGAAATGAAACACTAGGTGCATCAGCCATCCAGGATATGGACAGAATGGAGAGGATGGTAGCTGTAGGGCTGGGAGCTTGGAGTGCTGGTGCATATAGGTACCAATTATCTAGCAAACCAGCATATTGAAAATGTGAAGGGTAACCTTCAAATGCTGGGGGTAGATTTAAGATATTCCCAACTTCCCAGCTCTTTCCTGAGGTCCTCACTTTGTGGAGTATTGGAAATGAGAAGGATAGGGTGATGAAGGACACTTAGGAATTTATGGGTGGTTGATGGAATGGTGATAGTGGGTGGGGTACTATTTTGTTGGAGAATGGGGAGCTTCTGGTACAGTAGGCTTTAAGAGTGATGACCTTCCTCTAACAAGAGAGGTGTCCAGAATGCTTAAGTAGAAGTTTGATTTCTATATAGGTGAACATTTAAACTGAGAAGGAAGAACTAGAACAAAAGAGGGCCCTAGCTAGGACATCATCAGTAATGGGAGCTATGAGCAATGGGGATTAAAGCATCAATGCAGGGGTCCAAACTAAGTTAACACCCAAATAATTAGAAATATTCATCTCGAGTGATTCAAATCAGTCCCGTGATGGAGCATCATGTGCTCATCTTCAGTCGAGGTGGTATGAATAAATCATGGTATCCTCATATAATAACACCTGATTGGCTACAAACCAGCAAACATGGGTTTGTGGCAGTGAGATCTTGTCAACCCAACCTCATAGCATTCTTTAACTGGCTAACAATGGTGGTGGTTAAGGGACAAACAGTAGATTTACTCTAGTTTGACTTCTGCAAGGCATTCAACTCAATGCCGCACAGGAGGTTGCTGTAGAAGTTAGAGTACCTGGAAGCAGTGAAAAACCTAGTTAGATGGCTGAGAAGTTGGTTAGGAGGTAGGCTAAAAGCTGATGGCCGTGGCAAACAGGGTCAAATCTGGAGACAGGAAGGTCACAAGAAGGGTACCACATGGGTAAGTCCTGGAATCAGTCCTGTTCAATATGTTCATTAGTAACATATTAGAAGGAACACAAAGCAAGATGTGTCTCTTCACTGATGACACTAATCTCTGTGGCATAGTAAACAGCAAGTAGGAGGCACTAAGGGAGTTTCAGAGGGACCTGTAAAGGTTTGAGAGGTGGTCCAAGATTTGACAGTTAAAATTCAATCCCATAAATTGCAAAGTAAGCCAGGTGGGGGGAAAACATCTACCAAATACTGGAGGGAAGAGGATAATTTGGGAATTACTTCGGTGGAAAGTAAATTTGGAGTCATCATAAGAAATTTCTTAAAACAAACTAGCCAATGCAACAAGGCCTGTGGTAAGGCAACCAGAAAGTTAGGGTGTATTAGGATGGGTCAACAGCAGGAAGAATGGGTAACACTACCTACTTACTGGAGACTTGTTCTAGGAGGCTCAGCATGATACAAATCTTCATGTTCCTGAACGAAAACAACAAGGTAAACTGTGAGGAACTATTCTATTCAATAAGAATGGTGGTTAAAAAGCAAGTGTGCATGAGTGGAAGCTGGTGGAGGGTAGATTTAGGAGGAATATAAGAAACTTTTACTTTTTATAGAGAGTGGTTGAGCCTTGAAACATCCTACCAGATAAGGTAGTGAGTGTGAAAACAGCATTATAAAAAGGCCAGGAAATTCTGTACTCATGCTGCCCTCCCTGCTAAAAATCATTACTTCAAGGAGTAGCTGACCAACTCCTGGGAAGATGGGAGGATGTTCTGGAGCAATATTAAGAACTTGATGGAAAAAGACACCAAAATAGCACCTTCCATACTTGATATTGAAGGTGTAAGTACACTAGACTCGAAGGTAATAGCAGATACATTTAATACTGCCTTTACTGACCTTAGCAGTGTTCTCCCCCAGACTTTTTTGAGGAAACAGTTAACTCTAAGAATGCAGGGAGAGGAGACCAACCACAAGGACCCCCCTTCTATTTTAACGCGATTACCAAACCCAAAGCCAAGAAATATATACAAAGGGAACTTAAAAAATCCAGATTTGGCGGTGATACGCTCAACCTCAAACTAGTCACCCTAACCCAGGAAGAGATACTAACACCTCTTACTAAGATCATGAATCTCTCTTTAAGGTTCACTCAATTCCCCCAGAAGAGGAAATCCACCATAGTGACAACCATTCATAAAGGCGGTGACAGGGCTCTGCATGTTAATTTTAGATCTATTTCTACCCCCCAAAGCTGCTGAGCGCATTGTGTCTGACCAGTTGATTGAATACCTGGAAAAATACCAGATTCAGTGCCCCAAACAGCATGGCTTTCTTAAAGCCCATAGCACCACTTCAGCCCTACTAGAATTTTTCATTTTATCCATTGTTCACTAGACTAAGGGCAGTTGGTGGGTGCAGCCTTCATAGACCTCATCAAGGCCTTTGATATGGTTAATCATTCCCTACTAGTTTCAGCAGCTCTCCAGCACTGAACTATCAGATGATGCCTAAGGTTGACTTAAGAGCTACCTAAAAATCAGAGTGCAACTGGTGAAGACAAATGGCGTCCTCTTGCATAGACAACAAGTCAGCTCAGGTAACCCTAAGGATCCATACTAGGCTTCCTCCTGTTCAGCATCTTCCTAAACTGACTGCCTCTTGTGTGCCCAGATAGGATTCTCCTCCATGCGGATGATACCGTTATCTGCACCAGTAACCCTGACTCCATCTTTCTTGAGAAACAGCTTCAGCATAACTTTGTGAGTGTTAAGACTTGGCTCAACAGTCATAGTGATAGTCATAGTGAATGGAACACATTCCGAACTCATAGTGAATGGAACACATTCTGAAGAAAGGGGGTTTCTAGTGGAGTACCTCAAGGCTCAGTACTAGGTCCAGTCCTCTTTAACGTCTTTATAGGTGACATTGCAGAGGGTCTGGAAGGAAAGGTATGCCTTTTTGCAGATGAAACAAAGATCTGTAACAGAGTTGATACACAAGGGAGGGGGTAGAAAGGATGATAAGGGACTTGGCAAGGTTGGAGGAATGGTCAGACAGATGGCAACTTAGATTCAATGCAAAGAAGTGCAAAGTAATGCACCTTGGAAATAAAAATCCAGGAGAAGAGTACACAATAGCAGGGGAGTGTACTAACAACAACAATAATGGAACGGGACCTTGGGGTAGTCATATCAGTTGACCTAAAGGTAGGTAAGCAATATGAGAAGTCAGTAAGGAGAGCCAGGCGGATACTGGGATGCATAGGGAGGGGCATCACAAGTAGAAAAAGGGAAGTGGTTATCCCTCTGTACAGATAGTTGGTGAGACCCCATCTGGAGTACTGCGTGCAGTTTTGGAGACCCCATCTACGCAAGGACATAGACAGGATGGAAGCAGTCCAGAGGAGGGCAACTAAAATGGTGCAGGGTCTACATCAGAAACCATATGAAGAGAGACTGAGAGAGCATAATATGTATACCCTTTATGAAAGGAGGGACAGGGGGGACATGATAGAAACTTTTAAGTACCTCAAGGGAATCAACAAAGTCCAGGAGGGTAGCATCTTTCTGATAAAGATATGTGTAAGAACAAGGGGGCACAATTTAAAGACAGAGGGGGGATGGCTCAGAGGTAATGTGAGAATTTTTTTTTTTACTGAGAGAGTGGTGGACGCATGGAACCACCTTCCTGGAGAGGTTGTGGGGTCTAAAACAGTGGGGGAATTCAAACATGAATGGGACAGACATAAGGCAATTATAGTGGGGGGTTGCAGGAAGCAGGCTGTTGGTTAACCAGGATCTGCAGTTTATCCAATAGGTAGGGGAAATGGGCAGACTGGGTGGGCCAAGTGGTCCTTATCTGCCATCAAAGTCTATGTTTCTATAAACTTCTATTAAATCACAAAAAGACAGAATTTATGATGTGTACTAACTCTCACAACAAACATAAAGCACACCAAATTACCAAATGGAATAGCGCTAGCACCCCCCCCCAATAGGTTCAATACTTCAAATATCTCGGGATCACCATTGACAACACCTTTTCTTACATATACTACATTGATAGCATTGCTAAAGCTGTCAACACACGAATTGGACTGCTACATAAGCACAAACACAGCTTGACCATCAAGGCACTAAGGATAGTGATATTTAGCTTGATTATCTCTGTCATTGATTATGGCCAGTAATCTATGGTGCAGCTACTGGTATTTCCCTAAGAAGGATCATGATGGCACTAAACAAAACTTGTCAGTTTATCACAGGGGTCCATCGACTCACCCATACATGTAATCTCTATGCACAGACAGGTTGGCTATCCCTGAAAGGTAGGATCAAGTATCAGACCTAATTACTAGGTAAAAAAGCAAGCCTAGGGCTTACACCACCTCGTGTTCAGAACCTACTATGCCTATCCAGAAACTCTCACCACACTAGAGGTTTGGTTAGTCAGCATTTCAAGGTCCCTCAATACCGTACTGCTCAAGGTCCAAGGTTGTTCACCTACTGAGCTCCCAACTGGCTCAATCCCCTACATGACAACATACTTGCAGAATCAAAGCTGGGCCCATTCAAATATATGCTTCGCCAACACCTCATGGCACTTGGTGGTTGTAACTGCTTTCCCTTAGCTGTCATATGTTGTTTACCCCATGCAGTTTTTCCACAGCACTAGCAGTTTGAGCCTGTGTGCCTCTAGATCACCCTCCTCCTCCTCGCCCTCCTCTCACCCATCACCCTTATCTTACCTCCACCTACCTGCCAGCCCCCCTACCCTCCCATGTTTACCCCCTATCTTACCCCCCACAACTCCACACCCGACTTTATCAAACTCCCTCTATCCACCTCCTCTTGGACAAGGCCTTCTAGGCTGACTCTCAACATTCTTAATGCCCTAATGGGCCTTTTGACTAATTTGTTAAAGAAAGTTTCTGGCATAAGGTATTAGGCTTCATAGCACAATACCTTATGCCAGCATGAGCTCATTTTTGCAATAATTAAATTTTTTTACTCACTCTGTGAAGTAAACAAAAGGCTTGTAGCAGGCTCTGTAGTCACCGACAGCTGATCCTTCTCAGCTTCCTTGTATGCTTGCTCCACCCCTGCACTCAGTGGTTTTGTAATGTGTGAGAAGGGAGAGCATGGGGGCAAGCCCTATACAAGTCTATGGGGCATTTTTCAAAAGCAGCTTTATGAAGCTTTGAGCAATGTGAGAGGGCAATGAAAGCCACAGCTCTACTAATATGGTCCATATTAATACTAATAGGGTGCTTGCCATCCCATGTATTTGCAACCACCTCAATGCACACCACTACCCCAGGGGTGAACATCAAGTGGCAGGGTATACACCCCCCACAGAGTCAAGTCGGCAGTGACTGACACTAAAGTGACAACAGTGCCAGGTCACTGTAGAGATGGCGCTGGATCCCTGTACTGTTTTCTGGGGGTCTTGCACCCCTTCCCCTAATCAACTTCAACTCTGAGTTGATTAGTTTAATTGGGGGCAGCTACCTGCTTGGGGGGGGTTCAGTGACCACCTTTATGCAATTTTCAAATGCAGTCTACATAAAGGTTTCGCTGTAATGTCGGTTGACAAAATTGTTGTCATAGATCCAAGTGGCAGGAGAAAAAAGCCAGATGTCCAAGCTGGCACCCCACCAGGCTCTTGCACAACTGACATGGCTGGCCACCTATCACATTGTGATCCTGGATAAGTGGATAACCTTCAAGTCCATGAGAAGATCAGTGACAGGGCTAGGAAGGTGCTGCCAGGGGACACCGGAAAAAAAAAAAAAAAAACAGCTTTGTGGAACATAAAAAAGCAGGACCCCACTGAAAACTAGATATTGCTTCTTAGTTGTGCTGTTGTGGGTAAATATAATACTAAATGTTTAAAAACAAGACCCTACTAAAAATGAGATATTGTTGCTGTTACAACTTGTAACAGCATGCAAGAAAACATGTCAAGCATTGACAAATACTGTACTTCTTTTTGTTTGTCCCTGTTTCTTGGGATCTCCATTTCTCTCTCTCTCTCTCTCTCTCTCTCTCTCGCTCTCGCTCTCTTTCATTCTGACTGGCAATTTCTTCATTTGCTTTATAGCTCTGCTTTTTTCTGTGTTTTTGATTTTACTTCTTTTTCTCTCTTTGCCTGTCATGCATGTCATAATGCAGATGCTATTGCTGACTGCTGAGTTCTAATAGTACAAATTTTAATTTACAAGTCCCAGCCTTGCCACTGCACTGATTTTGCATGTCTTTTTTTAACATAATTATCCTTCCTGATCTGATCCTTGTCAAAAGCACAGAAAGGGTTTACTTGGATCGAAAGGACAAAAGAAGGCCGAAGCCTGTCGAGATTGCCCCTCACCACACTGGTAGGAATTTACTTCCAGGGTTAGTGGACTCTATCTATAGATCTAGGCCTTTTTTAAATGAAGAAAAGGAGTTTCTGTCAACCAAATCTTGCGAAAGACTATTCCATAGTCTAGGAGATCTTACCATGAAATAATTTAATCTTTTATCGGTTCTTGATTTGACTACATCAATCTGTTTGTTATGGAGACACAGAACAATCTTTCTCTGTGAGAATTTTAGACCGCATTGCCACATCGAATCCTGAGATTTATGGATTTTATACAGAAACAGCAGGTCACCTCTACTTCTTCTGGTTTGAAGGGAGTGGAGCCTAGTTTTCTGCAATCTAACATGATAATTGTTTTTTGCCAACAGGGAAACCATTTTTTTTTGCCCTTCTCTGAATATTTTCAATCCTATCAATATCTTGTCTCAGATAAGGGCTCCAGAATGGAGACCCATAGTCGGAATGAGGCCTGACATGGGTCCTATAAAGGGGAATAATGCATTCCTCGGTCCTGGATACAAATGTGCGTCTAATGCAGATAAGCAGTGCATTGGATGTTTTAGCCACCTTAATACATTGGTTGGATGAGTAAAGTTTGTTATTAACAATTACCCCAAGATAGTGCTCATTTACAGAAACTTTAAGAGGGGTATCATTTAGGAAACAGATCTGTAGGGGATTGTTTTAACCGAAGTGCAACACAGTGCATTTGTCAGGGTTTAGCATCATACCACTGGAGTGTGCCCATTGTTCGATAATTTTCAAATTACTAATAAGCATGGACCTGTTATTGTCAGTATTTACTTTCCCCCCTAGCTTAGTGTCATCAGCAAACTTTGAAAGAAAATTGCCTGCTCTAACCTGCATATTGCTGATGAATATATTAAACAGGGTCAGTCCAAGAACCGACCCCTGAGGCACCACACTGGTCACATTCCCCTCATTTGAAAGAATGCCATTTATTCTGACTTGTTGTCCTCTGTCAGACAGCCAGCAGCTAACCCATTTGACTATCATAGGAGAAAATCCCAGTTTTAGCATTTTGTTTATAAGTTTACCATACAACACTTGTCAAAGGGCCTGCTATAATTAAGCAGGATTACATCCATGAGGTTGCCAGAATCAAGTCCTTCACTTTCGTAATTATAAAATGATACCAAATTAGTGGTACAGGAATACCCCTACCTGAATCCATGCTGTGTGTGATCGATGATATCCTTAGAAATTATTTATTTTTCCTAAATTTCTTTAATAATTTTCTCCATTAGCTTGCATATAACTGATGTTAAGCTTATAGGACAGCAGTTTTCAGGCTTGGAATGATTACCTTTTTTAATGATAGGGATGACTGTGGCATTGGACCAGTCTTGGGGAATTAGACTTTCTTGGAGCGATTTATTAAAAATAAGTTAGTGAATTTTGTGCAGTTGTTTTTGTGGTGGGGAGGGCTTTTTGCAAACCAGATTGTCCATAACAAATTGCTGTATCTTTCATTGGCAGCTCAGAGCACCTTGGGAGGGAGCCAAAAAAATAAAACAAAACAAAAAAAATCTCTTGCAAGCTTACTAACACATAATCGGCTTCACTTCCTGACATACAGCCTACAGTCTGATTTCAATAAAGTTCAGCTCTGGTTTAGCTCCCACCAATTCTCACTTAATGCCAAGAAGTCAGTCTCCATGACCTTCGGTACTAGGCAGAGACTTTCCAGGCTTACCGCACCCTTGACTTTCCACACCCTTGACGGGACAGTCCTTGAGAACATGACAACCTTTAGGTACCTAGGTGTTTGGCTTGACCAACATCTATCCTTCTCTGCCCATGTGGATGCTATTCTGAAAAAACTGTGCCCAAAGCTTGGTGCTCTCTACAGGATCCATAGTTGCCTCCCGCTACCGGTGAGTCGCGAAATTGTTCAGAAAATGATATTACCTACTTTCGACTACTGTGATGTAGTCTACAGTGCTGCTCTCAAGTCTACTGTATCCAGACTGGACCCCTTCGTCAATGATTTCTGCCGTTTTGCCCTCGATGCCCCCCCCTCGCACCCACCACTGTGATCTTTACCATTCGCTGGCCTTCCCCTCCTTTGACAGCCAGCCCCAAATCCACAGTGCAAAATTTGCTTCCAATCTCTGGCTCTGGTCTCTTCCACCCTACCTCACCTCTTCTCTATCTTCTCCCCCTACCCTCTCTCATGCCCTTAGATCTACTGACTCCTGGCTGTTGGTAATCCCTTACTGCCGGACTACTGCAGGCCAATCATCCTTCTCCTACTACCTCCTGAGGCTCTGGAATGACATGCCGGTCCAAATCCATCACTCCTCTTCTAGGAATTCCTTATCTTCAGCCCTGACAAACTTCTACTCAGTAAATTGCTCATGTATGTGATCTCCTCCTCCCCTCCTCCACTTGCCACTGCCCCATCCTTGATCCCATGCAGCCTGACCAGCGGATTTAGTTATGGCTATAAATGCTGGCATATATCCACCAACATCCGCACTTACCCATCTGCACTTCTAACCTTGTTTCTCATGTCTCTGTCTTTCATATTACCCATAGATTAGTAGCTGACATGTACAGTATGTTTATACACCTTCTTTTTGTCATTATAATTCCTTGTACAATGTAAGCTTCATTCCATGCACCAATGTGAATGTTCCACATTGCAATGTATCCTAAGTTACTCCTACTGCATGTTCTAATGTGTAACTTAATTCCATGTATCATTGTAATCAGTTGCTCTCCTCTGTACCCCCAGGTCGCACCGTGATAAGAGTATCTTTTTGCTCAGTGCGCCCTTCCTGGTGAAACATTTCAATAAATAAATACATAAAGTCCCCAAAATCTTGGAGTAGATAAAAAGTGCTTTATTCACAACTATTAAATTATCCAGTAGCACCCCCACATAGGGCATCATTTCACATCTCACTAATGCTTTCTCAAGCATCTGAGCAATTTGAAATGCTGATGAACTGTATGGGGTTGCTATGGGGTAATTCAATAATTGTGAATAAAGCACTTTTTATCTACTCCAAGATTTGGGGGATTTTGTGTATGTCAGTAGGTGGAGCTGATTTTGTTTTGGTAAGTCTACCCATACCAAATGACAACCTGCAGAGATGTGAAACATTTCCTTTCACAAAGCTAAGCTGTTCTGACATGTGGCAGATGCAATTAGTGGCAATGGAGGGGGGGGGCGGCATATCAATATATTATACAGTGGGATTTTTTATTTCAGAAAATACCTTTCATAAACAACATGGACCAACTTGTCCATTTGGTAATCTCTGTTGCCTTGGCACTGAATGGAACTTTTGTCAGAATAAGCATGTCTCATGTGTAAACAAACACAGTGCTGTGACTGGTCAAGAGCATTCCATGACAGTACCTCAATCAAGAATATGAAATACAGATAAATCTTAGTGGAATATGCACATTTTGTGATTTTTTTTTAAACTGCAAAGGGTTTCTATAGCCACAGAAAGCAAATTCCCAAAATGTGAAAAATCTGTATGCCAATTTTTTTACATTTCACGGACTTAGTAAACAAAAAGCAAAGAATATGGGAAATTATGTGAAATGTAGGTGAAATTATCCTCATTCAAACAACATCCAAACAAAAATCTCATGAGAGTTTTAAACAAAACACTGTGAAATTGTCACTGAACCAAATATAAAGGTTCTGCACATTTTGGATGAGAAAAAAGTTTGTAAAATCCATCTGTAAAGAGTTCAGATTTCACTGCAGTGAGGGTTAACCTTTTGATGAAACATTTTATCTAAGCAATGTTTTTTACTGCTTCACCTTTTGTCAACAGAATACTTTTTTCTGCTTTTGTGAAATGACAACCAGATGTTAATTAAAGCAACAAGACACAACAGGTTGCTGGTTGTACTAGGATAACCACATATGCAGCAAATACTGTAGCATCATCATGACATCAGCCCATAGCAGTGTGGTGATCCCAGCACAAGTAACAGCCTGAAGTGTTTTATAACACTTATAAAATAGGTTTTGCGAGCTCGTTTGTAAAAAATTAAACCAAACATTTATAAAGTTTTAAAATGATCATTTGCATTTGCAAAATAGTCCTGCTGCTGGGCTATGGTAGTATGGATTGCAGCAGGGTTGCAACTACTGTTTATGTGCTTAATATATTTGCTGATAGCAGCTTTGTAATTTCTGTTAAAATGTAAGTAAGTGTCCTTTTTAATTTACTTTTATGTTTTTAGGTTCCCTTCAAATTGGTTATATGCCCTCTGCGCTGTGAGTAAACTATGATCTGCAGTGAGTCCTGGTCTGTCAGCATCATACAGTATGTAAAATCTGATCTGTGTTGAGTCTTGGTCTGCCTTAGTCCACCAAAATGATCTGCAGTATGGTGACATAAGCTATGAGAAAAGGTGGGGGCTGGAACTGCGCATAATTCTGACACTGGAATTAGAGAAGAATGCCAGTTCTGCTTCTGAAATGTATTTCAAAATTTCTCGTTAAACTTCACAGAATTCTAACAAGCATTTCTGTGTAAACTGTAGAGTTATTTTCCAAAGACTGCAGAAAAAGAATCTGAAGTTTATGTAAACTGTGGATTATAAATGCACAAAAAACATTTTGCTTGCGTAATTCAGAATTCTGCTATTGATGGAAATTCCACTGAGTTCCATTCCACCAGAATTCAAACATTCTGCCCAGCTCTAGTGGACACCCACAGTATGTTTAGGCAAACAAAAACAATAGGACTCATTCAAAGTGCAGGAGCATGATGTGCTAATGTTTGTGTTCAAAAATAAGCACAAAACAAAAATGAAACATCAGCACACTCGATAAGCAAGCAATAACACATGATGAGGTGTGGGTTATGTTCTGATATGGGCACACCCAAGTGTGTTATAAGGCACAAGGTGCTTGCGCCGAGTGCCTTATGCACCTGGGCATGCTCTTATCAGCACTAACCCAACACCTCAGAGTGTGTTATTGCACTTATAAAATGGGCTTTTCAAGTAAATTAAAAAAAAGAAGGAAAGAAAATGTCCAACTATTTATAAAAAGGAGCTTTTTAATATTGCTGATAGGAAAAACAGTTCCTTTATCAGTGTATTGTGGTGTGTTTCAGATTGGGTTGCTGGCCAGTAGAGGGCTCTCCTCCATATAAAACATAATGCAGAGACTAGGTCTCCCACCTCCCCCTCATGTAAAATATGTTAATGTTTGTGACATTTTTTAACTAAACCTTTTTGGAAGCATGTACCTTTTTGTCTGCCATAATGCAGATCTTTCTGCTTCCTGGTGTCTCTGGGAGTTAGCGTGGTCCGTATATTGGGATCGTGTCTTTTAAAAAGTGAAAGCTGCCGCCTCATACAGAAAGCATTTTTTTGTCTTTTAGTTTTTTTTTATTTTGTTTATAGTTTTTCTTACATTTAGTTTGTGGGTTTGTCTGTAAAATGGTAGCATGTCTGGGAGTGAGCATGTCCTGCAGCGGCCAACGTAGACAGTGGCTTTCGGGTTTGCAGTTTTCAGTAACCATGACTGAGGAAGAGAAATGAATAGACGGTAATGGGCTCAATAGTTTTGAGGACAAACTTGGGGGTTGATATGGTCCAGAGATGGGAGACATGCATGCGTACTGGCCAGGATTTGAGGAGCAGGACTAATAGCTGCTGCTACTATGAAGAGATGGATTGGCAGTGAGTATAAATGAACTAAAATAAGCAAAGCATTAAGTTTGGTGGTTGTGCAGGAAAGGGAACCCTAAATAAATTTAATAGTATTGTTCTGCTTTCTGAGTTGGTGTCATAACACTACCAGTGAGGATGTACAGTTTCTCGCAGTGAGCTGCACCAGTTTGTGTTTTCATTTACGGTTGGCACAGATCACTGATTTGATATTATTGGGTTTGGGAGTGGAGGGTAGTGCTGGTTGGCTAGTATTTCTTCTGATAAGGACATGGCTCAGAAGATGCACTAGCCAATTGGATTACTGGATTTCTGAGGCCCATTTTATAAGTGGTGTTAATCCATCCTAGAAACATTTTTTTTAAAACATTATGAGGCATATAACTACCAAAGGAGCAGTAGCAGGTGAGGAATTACACCAAAAATAATGCTGAAAGCATAGAATTGACACAGTGATCCAACAGCCTCAGCACTTTGATTCTCTGAGTCTTTCACAGGGGTCCTCAGGAGAAAAGGCATTTGAGTGGAAACATGACCACAGTTTTTCACATACTCAGAAATATTAACATGATCAGACAGGCAGGGATGTCTGAGCCGGTACCTTGCAGTGGGAGGGGAGTTGGTTCCTGAAGTGCGGGGGTGATAAATTCAGGGTTAATATTAGGAGGCACTTTTTTGTCCTTGAGGGAAGTGAACCAGAGGAACAGCCTACCAGTGGAGACAGTGTCTAAGATGTCATTACAGGCCTTTAAGGTAACCCAGCAAAATGGTTTTGGTAAAGGAATGACTGGGTACCCTTGGAAGTAGAATAGGTAGTACTATCTATACCTTGGTACATGTTTTCATAGCATACTTGTGGAATTTGATGGCAGATAAGGGCTGCTTGGCCCACTCTGTCTGCTCATTTTCCCCTACCATAGAAACATAGAATCTGGCCTATTTCATTCCTGCTTGTGAAGCAGGGAGAGTGAATATGATAATTAACTCCTTGGAAATTGGACAGAAACATAGTAGTTGATGGCAAATAAGGACCACAAGGCCCATCCAGTCTGCCCATTTCTTTTTCTACCTTATGAATGTGCCATGGGCCTTTGCTCTGTCAACGGCCTATCTATTCATACTCATCTGTATTGCTCCCTTATGCCTATCCCATGCCTGTCTGAAGCCCTGCACTATACTCATATCCACCACTTTCTGAGGTAGGCCGTTCCATGCATCCGCCACCCTTTCTGTGAAAAAGAACTTCCTCACATTACCCCTTAATCGGCCTCCCTCTAATCTCATGCTGTATCTTCTTGTCCTGCTATTTTTCTTATATTGAAACATGTTAGACTCTTTCACCTTGTTAATGTCCTTAAGGTGTTTGAATGTTTTGATCATATCGCCTATCTCCCTTCTTTGCTCTAGGATATACATATTGAGCTTTGTTAATCTGTCGTCATATGTTTTCTGATGCAGTCTCTGCACCATTTTGGTTGCCCATCTCTGGACTGCCTTAATTTGGTTAATGTCCTTGTGAAGGTGCAGCCTCCAGTACTGCATGCAGTACTCCAGATGGGGCCTAATCAGTGTCTTGTAAAGAGGGATTATTACCTCCCTCTTATGACTTGTGGTACACCTACTAATAGACCCAAACATCCCCCTAGCCTTACCTACTGCTTTAGTGGTCTGCTTGGATGATTTCAGGTTATCGGTGATGATGACACCCAAGTCTCTTTCTTCCCTTGTGACTGCCAGCCACTCCCCTCCCAGCCTATTGGTGGCTTCAGGGTTTCTCTTTCCTATGTGCATGATCTTGTACTTCTTCACGTTAAACTCCAGTTGCCACTTTTCTGACCATTTTGCTAGTTTATCCAGATCTCTTCTCATTCTGCCCACCCCACCTGGATCATCTACCGTGTTGCAGATCTTGGTGTCATCAGCAAACAGACAAACCATACCTTTCAGTCCATCTGCAATGTCACCGATGAAGATATTGAAGAGAACTGGCCCCAGGTCTGATCCCTGAGGTACCCCACTCATGACTTGCATCTCTTCTGACTGTATGCCATTTATCACCACTCTCTGTTTTGTGCCTGTCAACCAGTTTGCCACCCTGCTGACCAACTTCTGACCCATCCCAAGCCTACTCAGCTTATTAATCAATCTTCTTTGTGGACCAGTATTGAAAGCTTTGCTGAAGTCAAGGTAGGTGACATCAGCTACTCTCCCTTGATCCACCACTCTGGTTACCCAGTCAAAGAAATCTGAGAATAGTTTGACAGGACCTTCCTTTTGTAACCCATGCTGTCTAGATCCTGTGCTCCTATGGATTCCAGGTGTTGCACTATCCTTTCCTTAAGGAGTGCCTCCATAATCTTGCCCACTACTGAGGTAAGACTGACTGATCTGTATTTCCCTGCCTCTTCCCTGCTACCACTCTTGTGAAGCAGGTTCACATGAGCCCTTCTCCAGTCTTCTGAGACCTCTCCTGTGCTCAGAGACTCACTAAATAGTTTTGATAATGGCTCTGCTAATTCCACCCTTAGCTCCTTTAGTACCCTGGGATGTATGCCATCAGGTCCCATTGCCTTGTCCACCCTGAGCTTATCGAGCTCTTGTAGGACCCTTTCTTTTGTGAAGGGACTGGTGCATATATCCATCCACCCTGTGTCCATGGTGCTGAGCTGTGGGCCCTGCCCTACCTCCTCTTCAGTTAATACTGAGCAGAAGAATCTGTTTAGGATAGATGCTTTTACATGTTCCTCCTCCTCACATGCCCCCTTATCCTCTTTGATCTTAGCAATTCCCCCTCTGGACTTTCTCCTTTCACTAATGTTTCTATAGAAAGTCTTGTCACTTTCTTTTATTGTTCATGCTAGTGTTTCTTTGGTTTGGGATTTTGCCTGCCTTACTGCCTTTCCTGCTTCCTTTAGGAAAGTTTGGTATGCCTCCCTATCTTCATCCCACTGCATTCCTTTTTATTTCCTGAAGGCCAGCCTTTTGGCTCTGACCTTTTCTGTTACTGTTTTTGAGAACCAAAGTGGTTTCCTTCTTCTTTTGCACTTTCTTTTCTCTCTAACACAATGGGCTGTTGCTCCAAGTATTGCATCATTAATACTTGCCCACTTTGCCTGTACCCCCTCACCTGTATTTCTTTTTGCCATGGCTAACTTTACTCTGTTGGCCATCTTATCAAAGTCAGCTCCTCTGAAGTCCCATATTTTTGCATTGGAATAGGACGATTTAGTTCTAGTGGCCAAATTGAACCATACCATGTCATGGTCACTGGCCCCCCGTTGACCTCCTACCTGGAGATCTGTGATCCTTTCCCTGTTAGTCAGTACTAGATCTAGGATAGCCCTGTCTCTTGAGGGTTGTTGTACCAGTTGTTTGAGGCCTTCCCCCTGCAGGGAATCCACTATGTATCTAGTTCTGGCAGATGTTCCTGCTGGTATTGACCAATCTGTATCTGGCATGCTGAAGTCTCCCATTATCAGAACCTCCCCTTTAGCTGTCATGTTTTGTATATCTTCTAACCATAATGTTTCTATGTCCTCCCCCTGGTCTGGAGGCCTGAAGATAACCCCAGTTCATATGGCTGTCCCATTTCCTGTTTCCAGGGTGATCCACAGTTCTTCTGGCTCCTTATGTGTATTCTGACTTTCTGTGGCTTTGATAGTTTCATTTTGTACCTTCCCCTGCTGAAAAAGAAGAACCACAGATGAAAGAAACAAGGAGGTAAGAGCAGAAACAATCAGCGAGCAACAAATGCAGTAGCCCTGAAAGCTTATCCTAATGACAGATAAAACTGTAAAACCTGTAAAGCACCACCTGTAATAATTTCACAGAAGATATACTCTGTAAGAAATACTTTGCTACAGAGAAAAATAAAGCAGTAACAGAAGATATACCTGGCAAAAGACAATTTCATCAGAAGATTTTAGCAATAATCTACACACACACCTGTAATAATGCAGCAGAAGGTATACCCAGCAACAACAATTTGAATCAGAGAAAAATATAGCAATATAATGTTAGCAACAAACAGTAACAATCCCTGTGAGTACAAAAGAAAATAATAACACCCAGTAAATCTGCCTAGCCAAAAGAAGCATTAATCCTTTTCCTTGCTCTGGTAAGGTTCTTTGTTCTGTCCTTATGAGCAATGTAGAAGAAAAGTGCTCAGGTGAAACTAGATGCCTTTGCCAGCAAACCTAGTCTTCCACCTCCAAGATATCGAATTACCTAACTGTTTAACCCTTCCTTCTGTTGTAAGCTACTAACAGTTTGTCAGCTCCACCCTTCCCCCCAGTTACACACCTAATCCCCTGGAAGAGCTGTGGGAGGAAAGCAATTAGCTACTTCAATGTGAGATGGAGACTGCAACACCTCTAAGAAAAACCAAAAACCTTTCAGCAAAAAAAAATTAAAAATAGTGGCAAACAGTAATTTTGCATAGCCTCATGATAAAAAGTCACAAAAATGTAAGTACTACCTGTAATAATTTCACAGAAGATATACCCTGTAAGAAACACTTTCTACAGAGAAAAATAAAGCAATAACAGAAGATATACCTTGCAAAAGACAATTTGAATCAGATGATTACAGCAGTAATCTGTAAGCACATACCTGTAGGCACACCCATAATAATGAAGCAGAAGGTATACCCAGCAACAACAATTTGAATCAGAGAAAAATAAGGCAATAACATGTTAGCAACAAACAGTAACAACCCCTTGAGTACAAAAGAAAATAAAAACACCCAGTAAATCTGCCTAGCCAAAAGAAGCCTTAATCCTTTAACATGCTCTTGTAAGGTTCTTTGATCTGCCCTTACAAGCAACCTAGAAGAAAAGAGCTCAGGTGAAACTAGGTGTCTTTGCCATAAAAACCTAGTCATCCAATGCCCCCTAGGCCCAAGGCCTGTTTTCAGAGGCAACCAGGGAGTACTGGGGAGGTTATGTGCTTTGCTCAGGTTCATAGAGTATGCAACTGGTGGTAGCGGGAATCAGATCCAGGTCTGATGATTGACCTGGTGTCTCTTCCAATCTTAAAGCCTTATGGTACTATATCTGAGCCATGGTGAACTGTAGAGTAGTGGCTCATGCATGACAGCCATGTTTAACAGCTGAGGATTGTCTAACAGCTGAGACAGTAGAGATGCAGCTTGATGATCCTACACATTGTTGTTTATGCAGCTACAACCATATCACTTTAGTGATTTGAGACCATTTTAGTAGAAGGATGAAGGAAAGTGAAAGACCAAATTGGTTACAAAGGAAGCAAGTAAATGAGCTGAGAAGTGAGGGGTCATGTGGCAGCTTAGGCACCAGAGATAGTAGCAAAAAAATTGAGAGCAAATATAAAAGAAAACAACACAGGGTAAGAACCAGGGATAAGAAACAGATAACACTATAGAAAATAGAATTAAATATTGTTTGGCTAATTCACTCAATTTGAGTTTTTTTTTATTTTATAAAATGGGTACAGAAGGTTCTGCTCTGCAATTCAGTGATAAAAAAAATAGTGTTCACTTAAAAAAGGAAAATTTTAAACATGGCACATGGATATGATGGTTACACTATCAAAGATGGCACTGGGAATATTTTTTGCCATTAGTCATTGTAAGATGAGTGCATGGGAAAGAATCAGTTTTAACCAACCACAGAGCTGGATTTTTGTTACCCACTTTATTATTTTTTTATTTAAAATTTGATAACTGGCTACACATTACAAGCCCAGGATTTCTGGAAATTCCTGCAGCTTCGCAATGTGGTGCAGTCCTCAGACTGGACCACCATGGCAGAGCCGAAGTGGCAATGGCTGTCCTCATTGCACCTAAAATCTTCCTCCCGGGGTCTAGCCAGTAGATTCTATACTATTTGGCATGAGGCACAACCAGAACACACAGTTTCCTGCAAAGAGGCATGGAGTCAGGATTTGGGGCACCCCATCATGACAGATAATTGGTTCTACTGCTTGCAGCTAGCAAACACCACCTATAAAGACTCTAAGAGTCAACTGATCCAACTTTAAGATCCTCCTCCATTGGTACAGTACTCCAGCTATTCTCCATAAGTGGGGGGTTATTCTGCACGCACAATGTTGGAGGTGCAAGCATAGCCTAGCCAACATTCTCCATCTCCTGTGTCAATGCCCAGCCCTAGTTCCCTTTTGGTCCACAGTGGCAATGGACTATTATGAGGTGCTCGGGCAACCCATAGACCTCAATCACCCCATGCTACTATTAGGGGATTGTGCACCTTTGGCATACCTAAGTCCACAGCAGCAAAACTGGATCCTGGTAGTCCTGTTGGACTCCAAGTGGCTTCTTCTGCTGCACTGGTGACAGCCTTTGCCTCCTGCTGCTTCTCTATGGCATTCAGCAGTAGCCAGTCTGGCTACTTTCGAGAGGCTCACCTATGCTAACAGAGGGCGGCTCTCTTTGTACCTCAGCAAATGGGAAGCCTATCTTAACTCAGCACTATGTTGAGTAGTGCCCCCCCCTCCTAGGAACCTTCCTGTCCCAGCAACAACCAAAAGATAGTCCCTATCTGTTTAGCCTGATTGATGAGATTTAGACTTAGATCATTATATACCCACCTGAACTCTTGGCTTCCGCTATACTAAGGCTCAACTTCACCCTTTCTTCTTCTCTTTGCCATTTCTTGTCAAAGTAGTGTGTTTTGCCATTAGGGGTAGATGAGAGACCAGCTAATGAGAATAGTATGATCATAGAACTTGCAGTTTGTGTGTAAGGTAAGCTAGGGAAAGGTGAATTATTGACCTGAACTGTTTACTCTAGTTGTATACTTGGTTAAAAGAATATCACTCTGACAATTATATACTTTATAGTACTGAATTTAGGAAGTTCCATTATTGTTATGTACACCTATAGATGTACAAAGTACTAATGTGCCTTAAGGCAATCTTGACTTTATGCCTCAATGTCTCTGTATTATGTCGTTAACAAATGGAAAAATGAAAAAGAATAAAAATGATTTTATGATAAAAAAAAAATGTGATAACTGGGTAACTCTGAGGACATTAAATGTCCATTTCATGGAGGACCTGGATAAATAACACAAATTTACAAACAGTAAAATACAATAACATACAAAAACGGTACATACGACAATTCAAATGCACCAAAATTGACTAGGGCTTTAACATTTAGAGCTGTCAATACAAACTGTTTTAACTTGGGTTTAAAAGTAGAATAGGAGATGAGGTAATGTAGAGCAGTGGGGAGGGAATTCTAATCTTTAAAAACCTTATAGACAAAGGAACATTGAACCAAAGAAGACCTATTAAATTGTAAATTTAAACAGCATGTAGAAACAGAATGACATTTTCTAATGTACTGTAATTGCATTTCATCTGCCAATTATTTTTCAGTCAGGTCAGCTGTACTGGAGACACAGATGAAATACAAGAAGCTGTACTAGAGACATAGCCGAAACACAAAAGGCTTCAGCTGAATTCTACAGGGTTGTCATTAAGTATATTCATCCACACATTGTAATGTTTTCACATTGCAAACACTGTAGCCAGAGGAGACAGAATTGCTTTAAAAATGAAATGACTCTAGACTTCCACATGGTTAAATCTGCCACCATCAATGACTTTGGACTACACTTGCTTTCAAATACATAATTCTAGTTTCTTAGTGAAGGTCACTTGCAAACATTATATAGCAGAGCATTCGTAAATTTTCAGACACAAGTGAAGTCAGGATAGGGTATTCGATTCTTTGGGCAATTCTCTGCAAACAAAAACACTGAAGAATGTTATATGAAAATACTGGTAATGGATAAAAAGGAAGGATGATGTTTGTAAGGTCTTGGGGAAGTTATATAATTCACAAAGGTGTTTTTTTTTCAGTTAAATACAATCTGCATATTAAAGGAGTACTGCACTGAACCTGAAAATTATTTTTACCCGTAGATGCTGTTTTTAAATATTGGTTCAAAAATGTTATTGGTCCATCTATACTCACCTTTTAGTAATCACAGTTATTTTTGATTAACACTTTGGTGGTAAGTAGAATTTTATAACTATATCATACAGTTTAAGTCCCCTCTTAAGCACAATGTTCTGTAATAGAACATGAATGCATTGTGAAAACAATGTAGAAACTGAGGAAGGGACATAAACTACATCGTACAGTTCTAAAATGATATTTACTACCTGTGTGTGAATCAGAAACACCCTCTAGGAAAACAAAACATCCTGTAGAGAAAGAAGAGAAACAGAATTGGAAACAGTATTTGAAAATCAGCTTCTACAGGGGAAAACTGACTTAGAGGTTCAGTGCAGGTCTCTTTTAAAGACACTGGCCCCTATTTTCAGTGTCATCCATTAGTGCCCTGCACCTCTTAGTGCTGCATGTGAAACAGCACACAGCTGTCCCAGCAAACAGCATATTTAGAAAAGCAGCAGGCACTGACCGGTGTGCACTGCAGTGACTGTGTGCTGTACTACTACAGCACCATAGAAGACACTGACTCACAGGGAAAAAGGAAGATAGTGCATCCCAAATGGGTAAGTTCCTTTGCCTCTGTGAGACTTTTCCATCTGTCTGCATGCTTATATGCCTGAAGGGCATTTAAGGTGCTATGGGTCAATTTGTATGCCATTATGGGCTCATTAACATCCTCACACAATACCGTCATGCACAACAGTGCAAAGGCATTGTGCAGAGCTGTGCTGACCACTCTACTCCCCATTGCCATTAAGATGCCCCTAAGTAGTATATTAAAATCCTCAAATACTCATAACACCTACTAGGCTCAATATCAGATCAGGAAACCACATCCTTCTGGACTGGATATTGGTCAGCCCTATTGACAGAGTCAGGCTGCATGGGCACCTATCTGACTCAGTCAGCGACCACTCCACTATTTATCACCTATGGCACAATGATGCAGATAGCAATCCAGTCCCAAAAGATGCCACATACCATAACTACAAAAACCTCAATTCTTCAGCATTTTTAAAAGTTCTCTCATGTACTGACTGGTCCTTTATGAACATGATACCTGATGGTGATTGTGCACTGGACCTCTTTATTTCACAATCCATGGCAGTACTTGATCGTCATGCCCCTATCACCAGAGACAGGGTCAAAAATGTTAATTCCAAATAGTGTAATAAAAGCCATTTCAAGTTAATAAAGGACAGTGAAGGGGGCATGGCTTGGAGCTGATTGGGATGGCAGCTTGGATCTAGGAGATCTTCCTACTCAGCAGTAAAGCTGGAATAAATCCTATTATTTGCTCACTTAACTTTCTGTGAAGTACAGCATTCAACTATGTTGGACTTACTGATTCTGAAGAATCTTTCTGCAGCTCGATGTGACTGGGGAATACAGAGTTCTGGTACTGGCAGTCTGTCACGAGAGTGAGACCTGACGTCACGGTGAATCCCCGACATGTCAGTGGCAGCAACACAAATGGAGGACCCCTACCTGATGGACATCAGAGGCATGTTCTCAGAGATGATTGCAAAAATGAATAATCTTGAGATAGCAGCACAGAGAAACACATCAGACATTGTAGACCTTTCACAATGTACTAATGTCATGAAGCAGCATCTAGTAGACCATGATAATATACTACACCATATGAATGCCTGGCTCCATGACCAAGATAGAACAATCCAACTTCTATGGAACTGGGTGGAAAATCTGGAGAATTGTAGCCACCAGAAAAACTTCTGTTTTGCTGGTTTTCTGGAGGGCTGCAATGACAGAGACACTATCGCATTCCTGCAGCAGGAGCAACTGAGGATCCTTGGCTGGCAGGGAGAGTGTCGGTTAGAAATAGACCATGCTCACAGATCACTGGCTCTGAAGCCAGCACCAGGGGGCTGCTCACGCCCCATCCTAGCAAGATTTTTGAGATTCAGGGACCAGAAAGCTATCCTGATGGCAGCCAGATCAAGGGGAAATTTACTATGGCATGGAGAGAAAATCCAGATCTTTGCTGACTTCTCTCAAGAACTTTCGGCTCAGAGGCAAGCTTTCACCCTCTCCCACAGAGCCTGTGTGGACACATACTTGGAATATTCACTCCGATACACTACTACTCTGAGGGTTATGGTTAATGGCTCTCCCAGATTGTTCGACTTCCCAGAGTCCGCTGAACAGTTTCTTAGGGCCTATGCCCCTAAACTCAAATGGGGCAAACTAGGGGACCCTCCAGAAGGAACAAATCCCACACAGACAGGACCACATGGACTGTTCAGTCCAGGAGGCATATGTACCTTCACATCAATCCAAATCCCCTAAACTATCCCCCAAACTACAGGGGAGGCCAGAATATGGGACCTGGTGCTGAAAGGGAAGTACCTCAACTGCAAAAAGCAACCCCCGGAGGAGACACACCTAGATAAATCTACCCAGCTCCAGTCTCAGAGTTGCAGCTGAAATCATGACCTAGATGAGTCTTCTGAGGTCCCCGACATATCACTGGGATCTAACCATTATGCCCCACTGAACCACTTACCAACTGAAGAAGAGGTGGAGGTGGTTAATCAAAGGGCATCTGTTGAGCAGCCCCAGAGTGAATAGGCCGAGCAGATGCATGAATATCCAGGGCCGAGGTGGTGGATGCAGATCTGGAAGGGAACCCAGGTTGGGACTGTGTAGCAGACCGCAGTTAGGGATAGGGGTCTTTCCACTCCCACTGGAGGAGAACACTGGCACAACAGGGGAGTGATGTGGCCTCAACTGGTGACCTATTGTCTCTGATCCACTGGACTTCCCTTACTAGCTAATCAGGCAAGCCCCAAAGGAGGAGGTTCACACAGTGCAGGTAAGGAGGGGGGGATTGATGTTTTAGGATCAGACTGTTAGTGGTCTGTGCATGCCCCCCCAGCACTGGCCAGTGCACAGTTTAATTACCAGGGATGCTGCCATGTTGTTGTACAGCAGGTTGCCCCTGTCATGGATTACAGTTGAAGTTTGCAGTTTAGGATATAATTTTTGGTAAGGTCCTGGGTTAAAAAGGACGCACCCCATGGCTATTTCTCTGGCTCCTCCTCCAGGTTACCCATTGGTCTACAAGACCCAGCTGACCTATGATCCCTGAAAGACAGTTAATGCTGCTGCACTTAACTACAGGGGGGTCCTCTATTTCCACCTATGGTTGGCTAGTACATTGGCGATTGAGGAAGTATCAGTCATTTGCTAAGGCAAACTAAGAACGAATAAGGGGATAATAGGAGTAAATAAATATACCACCCCCTATGTATAGGACACCCTCAGTAGGACCCCATCTCAGACACCAACAGGCTGAGGAGGGGGTGGTGGACAAAATCAAGCCCCCAGTACAATGCCCCTTCAAAGGGCAAAGGCGTATCCCCAGAGTTTCCACTGTAATAAAGAGTAAACACCACCCAGGTCTAGCTTTAATAGTGCATACAAGGTGGAGGAGGACCTATCAGTGAAGCAAAGCACTGTAAGGGGCCAGAGAAACAGAGGTACACCACGACAGCCACCCTAGCAGAGCGATACTCACAGAAGCTTAGAGAGCAAACCAGACATATGGAGGGTAGAGAATTGTATGGAGGAACTACTGTCCCCTACAAACTAAGGGAAAAAGAGCATCTCCCCAACTGGTGACTATCGTCTGCATCTGGGCTATGTAGTAGCCAATGGGGAAGGCGAAAGCTGGTCTAGGGTTAAGGGAGGGGAACCGAGTCCCAACTCATCAAAATGAATGGGTCTCCATGCAAGGATATACAGCCAGAGATTTGGTTATTGTGGGTATTTCCTATGGTGTGTTATGAAGTTAAATTAGCAGTCAAGAACACTATGGGGATGGGTACGGGGGACAGGAGGGGACACTATGGGGGAGATGAGTACACAAACTCAGAATGGGAAGTCCCAATGGGATGGGCTGCATAGGGCTGTTGAATCATCTGATTTACAAAGCACATAATGCAGGTTAACATGGTGTCATGGAATGGCAGGGGGCTCAATTCTCCTAGCAAAGGAAAAAAAGTTTTACTGCATCTTAAGAAATTGGGTCCACTCATAGTGTTCCTACAAGAAACTAAACTCTCTGCAGGGAAGGAACAAAAGCTACATTAAGGTTGAGTGGGGGAGAAGGTGCATAGCACTGCAACCTCACACAAGAGGGGTGTAACCATCCTCTTACATAAGGACTTAGGACGGCTGGTGGGCAGGAGTGAGAACGATAGGGAAGGAAGATAGCTGATGGTGGAAATGATAACTCCCCAAGGGCCCCTCATTCTTCTTAATGTGTGTGCACCAAACCAAGATTCACCTGAGTTTTTCCATCGTAACAACCAACTTCTTACTGAATTTAACTCAAGTAAATGCCAGGTGGTTATAGGGGGAAGACTTCAACTTTACCCTGGACCCTGAGGTGAACAGAAGTAAGGGAACTGCAGAACCCCACAGACAGGCGGCCAAAGCAGTACACAGGCTAATCACTGAGCACTCCCTACAGGATGCCTGCTGAACCAAGCATACAGGAGTGAGGGACTATACTTGCTTTTCAGCCACTCATGGATCATCAAACAAGATTGACCTGTGGCTGCTGTCCAGCTCCATGTATGAATATGTGATGAAGGTCACAACACACCAAATAGAAATTGCTGATCATGTTCTATTGGATCTAAGGGTGACCTGGGGCCCTGAGGAACCCCTGATTTCAACATGGAAACATAGAAACATAGACTTTGACGGCAGATAAGGACCGCTAGGCCCATCTAGTCTGCCCATTTCCCTACCTACAGGATAGGCCGCAGATCCTAGTTAACCAACAGCCTATTTCTTCCTAGCCCCCACAAGAATTGCCTTATGTCTGTCCCATGCATTCTTGAATTCTCCCACAGTTTTAGACCCCACAACCTCCTCAGGAAGGCTGTTCCATGCATCCACTACCCTCTCTGTGAAATAATACTTCCTCACATTGCCCTGAACCGCCCTCCTTCTATCTTTAAATTGTGTCCCCTTGTTCTTGCAAGTCTCTTTTCTCTGAAAGATGCTACCCTCTTGGACTTTGTTGATTCCACTGAGGTACTTGAAAGTTTCTATCATGTCCCTCCTCTCCTTCTTTCCTCAAGGGTATACATATTAAGCTCATTTAGTCTCTCCTCATCATGGCTTCTCTTGCAGACCCTGCACCATTTAGTTGCCCTCCTCTGGACTGCTTCTATCCTGTCTATGTCCTTGCGGAGATGGGGTCTCCAGAACTGGACACAGTACTCCAGATGGGGTCTCACCAACTGTCTATACAGAGGGATAACAACTTCCTGCTTTCTGCTGATGATGCCTCTCCCTATACATCCCAGTATACCCCCAGCCCTCCCTACTGCCTTCTCACATTGCTTGCTAACCTTAAGGTCATCTGATATGATTACCCCCAGGTCCCTTTCCTTTTTTGTTGTTGTTGCTACCTCCCCACCCATTGTGTATTCTTCCCCTAGGTTCTTGTTTCCCAGGTGCATTATTTTGCACTTCTTTGCATTGAATCCTAGCTGCCATACTTCTGACCATTCCTCCAATCTTGCCAAGTCCCTTTTCATCCTTTCCACGCCTCCTTGTGTATCAACCCTGTTGCAGATCTTTGTGTCATCTGCAAAAAGGCATACTTTTCCTTCCAGTCCCTCTGCAATGTCACTGATGAAGACATTAAAAGGACTGGACCAATACTGAACCCTGCGGTACCCCACTAAGTAACCCCCTTTTCACAGTGGACTCCATTTACAATTACCTTCTGTGTCCTGTTGTCCAGCCAATGTTTTACCCAGGCAACCACCCTGGGTCCCACCCAAGGCTGGTTAATTTGACTATTAATCTTTTGTGGGACTGTGTCAAATGCCTTGCTAAAGTCTAGGTAGGCCATGTCCACAGCCCCTCCCTGGTCTACTACTTTGGTCACCCAGTCAAAGAAATCTGTTAGATTCGTCTGACATGACCTTCCCGCTGTGAACCCATGCTGCCTTGTGTCCTGTGCTCCACTGGCCTCTAGGTACTCGACTATTCTTTCCTTCAGAAGTGACTCCATCACTTTCCCTACCACAGAGGTCAGACTGACAGGTCTGTAGTTTCCTGCCTCTGTCTTGGACCCACTTCTGTGAAGGGGAATCACATCCGCCTTCCTTCAGTCCTCGGGTACCACACCATCCTCCCATGATTTACTAAAAAGAGTAGCCAGTGGTTTCACTAGTTCCTCCCTTAATTCTTTTAGAATTCTGGGGTGAATTCCATCAGGACCCATTGCTTTGTCCACCTTCAGTTTTAGGAGTTCTTGCAGAACCCTTTCTTCTGTGAAAGGACTGGGATTGACCCCCCCATCAAGAGTGCTTCTGTTAATTGGATTAGGCACTTCCCCCTCCTCTTTTGTGAATACTGAGCAGAAATATTCAATCAGTATTCCTGCTTTTTCACTGTCCCCCTCTGTCCACCCACCGTTCATGCTATTTAGCATCACTATCCCTCCCTTTGTCTTTCTACGCTCGCTGATGTACCTATAAAGGGTTTTATCCCCCTTTTTAACTGAGTTGGCTATCTTTTCCTCAGTTTGGGCCTTTGCTATTCTGACTTCCCTCCCTGCTTCCTTCTGCCTTAACTGGTACAGCTCTCTGTCCTGCTCCTTCTGTGTTTCCTTATACTTCCGGAATGCTATCTTTTTCTTCCTGACTTTCACAGCCACCTCTTTTGAGACCCATAGTGCTTTTCTTTCATTTTGATTTGTTTATTTGCTTCACACAAAGGCTTGTTGCCTCTGTGATGGCAGTTTTGATAATTCCCCATTGTTGCTCCACACCTCCTTCTAGCCTGTTTGCTAGTGCTTTTCTGAAGGCACTCTCCATCTTGCCAAAGTCAGCCCTCCTAAAGTCCAGTACCCTCACTTTTGTATGGCTTGACTCTGGCCTGGAGTTTAACGTGAACCACACTGTTTGATGGTCACTTGTCCCCAGATGGCAACCCACTTCTAGATCTGAGATCCTCTCACTGCCCCCGTTTGAGAGTCGAGGGTCTAAGATTGCTCCCTCATGAGTGGGTTCTGAAACTAGCTGTCTAATGCCTGCCACCTGTAGGGCATCAAGAATGGCCCTGCTCTTGGATGTGGCTGCAGCAAATGTGCTCCAGTTAACATATGGCATATTCAGGTCTCCCATCAACAGTATCTCCCTTTATCTACCATTCTAAGAATGCCTTCTATCATATCCTTGTCCATTCCTTCCCCTGACATGGGGGTCTGTACACAACCTCTGTGCGGATTGTGGTGCCTTTCCAGTCTCCAAGGTGACCCACAGTGCCTCCTCTCCTCCCTGTTTACTCTTTTGTTCAGTTGCTTTTATCCCTTCCTTTACATAGAGAGCTACTCCTCCCCCTCTTCTCCCCTGCCTGTCTCTCCTGTAGGTTATGTAGCCTGGTATGTTAACATCCCAGTCATGGTTCTCTGTGTACCATGTTTCTGTGACTGCTACAATATCCAGGCATCCCTCTTCTATTAAGGCCATCAGTACAGGGAGCTTGTTGCCCAGACTACGGGCATTGGTACTCATTACCCTCCATTTCCTGATGGCCTTACTCCCTTTTGCCCCATCCCTGTCCTTCTTGCCTTTGTCACTTTCTCCATTTACCCCGGTCCTTCTCCTAATCGACACCTCTATGTTGGTGTTTGCCGCACTTACTACCATGATTTTTTTTGGGGGGCTAGGATTTTCCTGCTCCTTTCCAGTGCCTCCCCCCTGGCTAGTTTAAAAGCTTCCCAATGAAGCATTTAAACCTATCACCTAGGATCCTGGTTCCCCTCCCGGACAGATGCAGCCCATCATACCAGTATAGGCTTGCATCACTCCAGGTGGACCCCCAGTCCCAAATGAAGCCAAATCCCTGCACTCCACACCAGTTTTTCAACCACTGATTGAATCCCATGGGTGGAACACCCTAGCCTCTCCTATGCCATAGATGGGTAGCACCTCCGAGAAGGTTACCGTGCGTGCTACTTGACTAAGGCCCCTCCCCAATTCCACAAACTCTTCCTGCACTTCTCTAATCCCTTTCTTAGCTAGGTCATTTGTCCCTAGGTGGACAATGACATCCAGCTCCCTCCCCTGTGCAGCTGCTCCGGCAATCCTGAGGATTCGCTTCCTGTCCCTGCAAGCCATGGCACCAGGCAGACACCTTACATCCTTCTCCCCTTCCTCCCCCAGTTCTACCTTCCTAACAATGGAGTCCCCCACCAGGAGTTGTTTCCTTCCCCTGCAGGGTCCCCTGCCACCCTCCTGTGGGTCTCCTTTGTGGAGGTTCCCAGCATCCTCCTTGGTCTCCACTGTGGGTGCCTCCATAGAGGAACCACACTTTGCCAGAATGGCATAGGAATTGTGGAGAGGTACTGGACATCCTCCTATTGGAAGATACCCAGGTCCATGAGTGGCTAAAACCCAAAGTCCAAGAGTATTGAGAAAACAATGATAATGGTGAGGTCTCCAACGCCACTTTATGGAAGGCCTTTAAGGCTACAATCAGATACAGAATCATCACCTTTGCCTCAGCCCATAGGAAAAAGAGACAAGCTGAACAGGCTGAAATGGAGGTCAAGTTTGCCAAACTGGAGACCCAGTATAAGAAGGCATTTAACAGAGAAACTCCTGAGGCATTACTAGCACAGTTAACCAATGTAAGACTAAATTTGAATGTGCACGTAACTAGGCAAGCAGAGTTCCATCTAAGGAGATTCAACCACTCCTACTAGGAGGGATGGGAAAATCCAGCAAATTGCTGGCCTACTGGCTTAAAAGCAGAGAGGCAGCCAGAGTAATCCAAGCCCTAAATGATAAGAGGGTGACCCAAAGCAATTCACTGGCTGGCATAAACCAGATCATGGCACAGTTATATGAAACCCTCTATGCCTCCCTGTCCCTTCCCAGGGGAGGACAAAATATAGGAATTCTTCAAGGACCTCCACATACCCCACCTAGCTAGCTCTCTCATGGCCAGACTGGATGAACCCCTAACTGAGATGGAGGTGCAAACAGCTATACAATCCATGAACCCCAGAAAGTCTCCAGGGAAGGATGGTCACCCCATTGATTTTTACTGAGCCTCCATGATAGAGGTCACAGGGTATCTATTAAGGGCTTTTGTAGATTCACTGGGGAAGGGAACACTACCTCCAATATTGAGAGAAGCTGTCATAATGGTCATCCCAAAAAGGGTAAAAATCCATTCAACCTTGGGAGCTACAGGCCCATTTCCCTCATAAATACCGATGCCAAGATCTTGGCAAAAGTTCTGGCAGGACGTTTAGTGATACTCCTACCAAGCCTAATACATCCGGCCCAGGCAGGCATCATCAAAGGATGACTGGGGTCAAGCCACCACAGGATCCTGGCCACATTGATGCACAAAGCATGGAAGACCCTAACCCTGGTGGTGGCCCTAGCAACAGATTTAAAAAAAGCCTTCGACAGTGTTGAATGATCATATTTAATGTGCACACTAGAGAAGATGGGAGTTGGCAAAAACTACAGGGGGTGAATGAAGTAGTTATAAACATCCCCTATTTTTATTTATTTTATTTAAACAGCAGTTTGGAAAACCTTTGAGCCATAGGCTCATTTGCAAAGGTACCTTTTCACAGTAAGACAAACCAAAATACACAGTATAGCAGTACAACACATAAGTATAACAGTAAAATTAAGACATAGATACAAACAAGCTGGTACAGGTAGGATGGATGCAAACAATACCAGAGTTATGTCATCCTTAGCAGCTTAGTAATAAGCTTTGTCATAAGTATTGAGTACGGCTTTGACTAGTGGCAGTTACAGCATCGGGTGTTAATAAGGTGGTTACGTAAGGAAGTTTTGAAGCACGATATAGTTGGAGCTTCGGAGATGGAGGGGGGCAGTGTGTTGAACCAGGAGGGGGCCCTAAAGCTGAAGGCTCTATGGCCGTGAGAGGTCCTAGCTCTAGGGATAACAAGAGAGGTTTTCCCAGAGGTCCGAGTATGAACTAGTGGGACAGAGCGGCGTATAGTGGTGGTCAATCCTGGTGGGGAAAGCCCAAGGAGGGTCTTTTTTGTAAGGGTACAGGTAAAATATTTGAGGTGCTTGTCGAGATCAAGTACCAGCGCTTTAGCATACAGTAGACAGGTGTGTGTCATCCTAGGTGCTCCAGTAATTAACCTGCAGGCCTTATTCAGAGTAGTGCGAATTTTATGGAGTGCGGTCTGATCAGCAGCACCATACACCGGCAGTCCATAGTCCACCAGGGACAGGATAGAGGAGGTGACTGCATGTCAAAGAGCCTCTGGGGGGAGGCAGTGTTTATACCGATGTAAGATGCCCAATTGGATATTAGTGGCAGTGGCTAGGGCAGCGATGTGTCCATGGAAGGAGAGGGAGGGGTCAAAATGGATCCCTAGGTATTTATAGGAGCAAACTTGTTCGAGTGGGAATGAGGACCCAGAGTGAATGAGGAGTTTGAAGTTGAAGGACTTGTTTTGGGGATGAGCGAAGAACATGGTTTTGGTTTTTTTAAGATTTATCACCAATCTATGTTCCTTGAACCAGCCCTCGGCTTCAGTGAAGGACTTCTGCAGCGAGTCCTGGAGGGCAGTAGGGTTACGACTTGAGGCAAAGATGACTGCATCATCAGCGTACAACAGAATGTTCCCCGAGCAAGAGCATGGAAGGGTGTTAAGGTAAAGGGAGAATAGTAAGGGGCCCAGAATGGAGCCCTGGGGAACCCCAGAAAAGATGGGACAGATGTCTGAGTAGGTCTCATTAATTTTTACACGCTGTGAGTGGTCAGACAGATAACTGGTGCACCAGGAGATAGGCCCAGCAGCAAAACCAGAGAGACTAAGGGCATCAAGAAGGAGGGGGTGGGAGACAGTGTCGAAAGCTTTCGAGAGGTCAATGAAGACAGCACCAGCCAGAGAACCAGTGTCTAAGGAGGTGGAGAAAGTTGGAGAACTCTAGGAGGGCTGTGTTGGTACTGTGGCCCGCTCGAAGCCATGCTGCTCAGGACAAAGGACATTGTAGGTGGAGAGGTAGTCAGAGATTTGAGAGGCCACCACTTTTTCCAAGGCCTTGGAGAGAGGAGAGAGAATGGAGATCGGTCGATAGTTTCCAGCCACAGTCCTATCACCACCTTTAAAGATAGGGGTGACAGTGGTGACTTTCCAGGCAGTTGGAACCTTCCCCAGGCAAAGAGAGTGGTTGATGAGGCATGTGATCGGGGTAAGGACTGTGTCTAAGACCAGCCGTAGGATACATGGATCCAGGGTGTCACTGCCTGTACTATTACTCTTGAGGGCAGTGACAAGGTGCGGCCTAAGTTCTTGGGCAGAAACACGGCGGAGGAGAAAATAAGGGTGAGAAAGATTTACGGCAGGTGCTGGGGGAGGAGGGTCAAAAAAATTTGTAGGGAGGATAGGGCTAAGGTCAGTGAATGAGGTGTTGAGGTGGTTGGCTATGAGGGCTGGGTCTGAGGAGATCACACCATTAATGTTGATCTGGGTGGGTGGGGGGAGTGTGCACTCCCATTTAACTGTTTAATGTTATCCCAGAAGGTTCTGGGGTTCCCCCATGAGGCAGTGAGTGAGGACCCATAGTGCTCAGACTTGGCCTTTCTGATGGCCCGAGTGCACTTGTTTCGGGCGGCAGCATATAACCGCCTGTCATTGGGCCAGCCAGTCTCAATGGCATGGTGCCATAGGTTGTCCCTATGTTTGAGCTGGTGGATCAAAGCTGGGGTAAACCAGGGGGCATTCTTCCTTTAGAACGGCGGGTCAACACTGGGGCAAAGATATCACAGGCATTATTAAAAGTTTGGGTAAAGAAGGAGAGAGCTGTGTCGATGTCAAGAGTTGCCTGTATAGGAGACCAGTCAATTTGGGACAGAAGTTCCTTAAGTTTTATTAGTCCACCAGGTATTAGACGCCACCGGCATGTGGACTGTGCTATGGGTTTGGGGACTGAGGTTGACCAGTGGACTAGAATGGGGGAGTGATAGCCGAGAGAGTCTGGGAGGACTTGTACATTGGGGATCCTATTAGGGCAGTTGGTGAGTACCACATCAAGCAGGGTACTGGAGCCTCTCTTGGGGTCAGTCCTGGTAGGGTGGGTAACTAGTTGCGTTAGGTCTATTGCAGAAAAGGAGTCTTGGGTAGAGGAGGAGGAGGGGCTGAGCCAGTTGACATTTAAGTCACCCACCAGAATTTGATCAGCGGAAGGAGGTAGAGAGGTAAGGTATTCTGTAAGAGAGTAATGGCCTGCATTTGGTCCCTGGGGGGCACGTATGCAGTAGTCAGATAAAAAGGTCCCTTTAAAGGGTCAGGGGTTAGTTTCAGCGTAAGCGCCTGGGCCCTGGAGTCAAGGATGGGAGTGGGCAGGGCTAGTACAGGGAGAGATTCCTTGACATAAATAGCGCAGCCGCCACCCCTTTCCCAACACGGTCGGACCGGAAAAGGGTGAAACCAGGAAGGGAGACTAGGGAGTCAGGAGAGGATTTCGACAGCCAAGTCTCAACCAGGGTGATGACATCAGGGTTAATTGATGTGACCAGGCATTGTAGTGAGTCAAACTTTTTTAGGAGGCTACAGATATTCATGGAGACCATGCATAGGCCTGTGGTGTGAGTTGGGGAGCTCCTGGGAACCGGGCCAGGGTTTGGATGAATGTTCCCTGACAGGAGTAGTAGCATGACTAACACCCTGGCTGGGAGATGGTGAGAGGTTTTCCTACGATTGACATGAGAGGGAGGGGAGGGGAGGGGAGGCTAAGGGAGCAGGGGGGGGCAGGGAGGTACAGGAGGGGAAAGCAAGAATAAGAAGACACCCAGATGTGACATTGGTCCTCACTAACAGGCTGGTTTTGCCTCTCTTTAATTTGTACAAATGGACCAGACAGGGCTTCCCTATATCGCTCTTACTGTTTATCATGGTGAAAGAACCGCTAGACATAGCCATCAGAGAAGTGAGAGGAACACCTGAAGTTCAAATAGGAGGGACCATCCTTAAGACTTTCCTATATGTGCATGATCTACTGGTCACCACAGCATACATTCCCCAGCCATCCAAGAGATACTGAATGTCTTGGGCAGATTCAGCAAAGTCTCAGGCCTCAAGGTTAAACAAGCTAAAACAGAGGTGCTCCCTCTGTTTGGGGCCTGTAAGAGTAAAGACTTCACAGAGCTGGGCCTCAAGTTGCCCCCTGAAGAAATAAAATATCTGGGAGTAACAATCCATCCTTATTCTCTAACACTGATAAAGCACATTTTCTGGAGCTGGAAGGACACTACTTTCTTTAACTGAGCTGTGTGAGAAATTCTATATTGCACTTGATATCTGCAACAAACGTGCACTTTTGCTTAATTCTGTGGGAGGTGAAACTAACTACCCTTGGTAATTGCTTTTTATTCACATATTTATTTAGTGTTTAAACCAAGAAGGGGCTTGCAAACTCTGTTTATCTTGTTAGTAACTTCAGAAAGATTTAAATACTGCATTTGGGTAGGTCCTTGGAGGTAGCTAGATTGTCTACTAGGATTTGCTGACAGTTAAACTATTTTAAATGAATTAAAGGTGGCTGAGAGTTGAAAAGAAACTTGCAAACTCTGCTTATCTTGGAAGTAACCTCATAAGTGTCTGAATACTGCATTCTGGTTGTCCCTTGGGGTAGCTGGATTGACTACTAGGATTTTGGGACAGAAACTATTTTAAATAATTTACTGAGTGCGTAGGGTTTGTGATAGTTAAACTCTTTTAACAAAGTTACTGGGGTTAAGGGTGGTCACAGAAAACCTGCAGTGTGAAACAGGAAAAGACAGTCTTTCAAGCAACAGTGGGTGGTGGATCTAGGTTTACGTTTGTTTGTTACAATTCTTAAGATTTTCAGTGCAGGAAGAGTTTAAAGCACAGCTGACTTATTTTGGGGCTGACAGCTCTCAGAGCACAAACCACCAGGCCTGTTTTGGGGCTGGGGAGGTTTACCTGTGTCTGACTTGGATGTGTGGATTTTCTCTGTCTGATTAGCAGGGTATTTCTATATCAGATTGTTGTGTAGGGCATCTTGCTGACAGAAGGCACTCATTGCAGCAGTGGGTCAGAGCTTTTAGCTGATTGTTTGCAAGGGCACAGTTTAGGCCAACCCTTCCACCCCTCACCCACCACCCTGGAAATAGTTCCTTTATACCTGGGGTTCTGACATCATTCCTCAAAAGTGCAAGGTGCATGTCACTGTCATATCCTCTCTAGCACACTGCACTGACAATATAAGCATACACATTGTATAATATAAATATATATCTATTTCTATATTACAAACCAATCACACACACACACACACACAAAAAAATGTGGGGAGTAGTGCAATGTAATGGCTGTGGGGCAGCAGTCTTCCAGGAGTCTTTCTGGAGGCTGAGATGCTGCCCTATCTGCAGACAACTCTCTGCCCTGAGGGAGGAAGTTGCCCGTCTTCAGGCCACACTGGACAGTAGTACGGGGACCTTCCCCCAGGCCACACTGGACAGTAGGAAGGGAACCTCCCCCATACAGGGAGCACCAGAGCCACCACCACTTCCACAGAGGTTGCAAAGAAAGTACAGCAGTTGGACCACAGTGGGCTCAGGGAGGGTGAGGATGGTGGAACAGAGGCACACCCAGTCAGTTGTTCCACACCACAATCCATACACCATTCTGGGGAACATAGCTCCCCTATGGATATACCTGCAGAGGAGACTAAGGAGGGTGCAGACAACTGTCACAAGGGAGGCCCTCAGGAAGGAGGCAGAGGGCACCACAGGGAAAGAAAGCAGCTCCTGGTGGGGGACTCAATTATTAGGGGGATAGAACTGGGGGAAGCAGGGAGAACTGAAGTAAGGTGCCTGCCTGGTGCCATGGCTTGGAGGGACAGGAAGCGCATCCTTAGGATCACAAGAACAGTTGCACAAGAGTCTGAGCTGGACGTCATTGTCCACCTAGGCTACAAATGACTTAGCTCATCATGAGATGAAGCAGTGCAGAAGGACTTTGTAGAGTTGGGGAGGGCTTAAGACAAGTAGCACACAGTATCCTTCTCAGAGGTACTGCCTGTCAGTGGCATGGGTGAGGCGAGGTACCGTGCACCATGCAGTTTAACAAATGGTTGAATAAATGGTGTGGAGCACAGGGCTTTAGCTTCATTGGGACTGGGGTTCCACCTGGAGGGACACCAGCCTATACTGGCAGGATGGTCTGCATCTGTCCAGGAAGGGAACAAGTCTTTTGGGCAATCGGTTTAAATGCTTCATTGGCAAGCCTTTAAACTAGTCAAGGGGGGAGGCACTGATAAGCAGCAGGAAAATCCCAGCCTCCCCCTACAAAACAGGGTACTAAATGAGAAAAAGACCAAGGTAGAAAGGTCAGTGGGGGATGCCGCTACAGAAGGTAAAGCCATCAAAAAATGGAGAGCAATGAGTACCAATGCCCGTAGTCTGGGTAACAAGCTTCCTGAATTAGTGGCCTTGATGGAGGAGGAAGATCTGGATATCGTGGCAGTCACAGAAACATGGTACACACAGAACCATGACTGGGATGTAAACATACCAGGATACACTATCTATAGGAGGGACAGGGAGGGTAAAAGGAGGAGGAGTAGCTCTCTACATAAGAGAAGAAATCAAAGCAACAGAACAAAAGGGTAAACAGGGAGGAGAGAGAAGCACTGTGGGTCAATTTGGAGGCAAGCAATGGCACCACAATCCGCACAGGGTTGTATACAGATCCCCTCTCAGGGGAGGAAATGGACAAGAAATGATAGAAAGTATACTTAGAATGGCAGATAAAGGGGAGATATTGCTGATGGGTGATCTGAATATGCCAGATGTTAACTGGAGGCAGTTGCAGCAGCCACTTCTAGAGTGGGATTATTCTAGATGCCTACAGGGGCATGCCTTGGACAACTAGTATTGGAGCCCACTCGAGAGGAGCAATCTTAGATCTGTTTCTCTCAAATGGAGATGAAGAGAGGATCACAGATGTAGAGTGGGTAGCCATCTGGGAACCAGCGACCATCGAACAGTATGGTTCACAATAAACACAGCAATAGAGTCAAGCCATACAAAGACAAAGGTACTGGATTTTAGGAGGGCTGACTTTGCCAAAATGGGTGAGTGCTAAGGAATGCACTAGCAAATGGGCAGGAAGGAGGGGTGGAAGAACAATGGGGAATAATAAAAACTGCCATCACAGAGGTAACAAGCCTTTATGTAAAGCAAATAAACAAAATGAAACAAGGTAAGAAACCACTATGGTTCTCAAAGGAAGTGGCAGTGAAGGTTCAAGAGAAAAGAAAGCATTCAGGAAGTACAAGGAATCAAGAAGGAACAGGACAGAGAACTGTATCAGTTAAAGCAAAAGGAAGCTGGAAAGGCAGTCAGAACAGCAAAGGCCCAAACCGAGGAAAAGATAGCCAAATCAGTTAAGAAAGGGGATAAAACCTTTTATAGGTACATCAGGGAGTAAAGGAAGACCAAGGGAGTGATAGTGAGGCTTAATTAAGGGGAGAGAGGGTGGGCAGAGGGTGACTGTGAAAAGGCAGAGATACTAAACAAATATTTTTACTCAGTATTTACAAAGGAAGAGGGGTACCTAAAACAAACAGTAGAAACACTCTGGATACAGAAGTTGATACCACCCATTTACAGAAGAAAGGGTTCTGAAAGAGCTCTTAAAACTGAAGGTGGACAAAGCAATGGGGCCTGATGGATTCATCCCAGAATTCTAAAAGAACTAAGGGTAGAACTAGTGACACCACTGACTACCCTCTTTAACAAATCATGGGGAGGAGGTGGTACCTGAGGACTGGAGGAGGGCAGATGTGATTCCCTTCACAAAAGTGGAGCAAGGCAGAAGCAGGAAACTACAGACCTGTTAGTTTAACCTCAGTGGTAGGAAAATGATGGAATCACTTCTGAAGGAAAGAATTGTTGAGTATCTAGAGGCCAGAGGGCACAGGACCCAAGGCAGCATGGATTCACAGCGGAAGGTCATGCCAGACAAATCTGATAGATTTCTTTGACTGGGTGACCAAAGTTGTTGATCAGGGAGGGGCTGTGGACATGGCCTACCTAGACTTTAGCAAGGCATTTGACACAGTCCCACACAAAAGATTAATATACAAGTTAGCCAGCCTGGGAGTGGGTCCCGAGATGACAGCCTGGGTAAAGAATTGGCTGGAGAATAGGACACAGAGAGTAATAGTAAATGGAGTCCACTCTGAAAAAAGGGGTACTGCAGGGTTCAGTATTAGGACCGGTCCTCTTCAATGTCATTATAAGCGACATTGCAGAGGGACTGGAAGGAAAAGTATGTCTCTTTGCAGATGACACAAAGATCTGCAACAGAGTTGATGCACAAGGTGGGGTGGAAAGGATGAGAAGGGACTTGGCAAGGTTAGAGGAATGGTCAAATGTATGGCAGCTTAGATTCAATGCTAAGAAGTGCAAGGTAATGCACCTGGGAAACAAAAACCCAGGGGAAGAGTACACAATGGGGTGAGATACTAACAACATCAAAAATGGAAAGGGACCTGGGGTAGTCATATCAGATGACCTAAAGGTGGGCAAGCAATGTGAGAGGGCAGCAAGGAGGGCTGGGGAATACTGGGATGCAAGGAGAGGCATCACCAGTAGAAAACAAGAGTTATTATCCCTCTGTACAGACAGCTGGTGAGACCACATCTGAGTACTCATGCAGTTCTGGAGACCAATCTCTGAAGACATAGACAGGATGGAAGCTGTCCAGAGGAGGGCAACTAAAATGGTGCAGGGTCTGCACCAGAAGACATATGAAGAGAGACTTAAGGAGCTTAATATGTATAGCCTTGAGGAAAGGAGGGAGGGGGGACATGATAGAAACTTTCAAGTACCTCAAGGGAATCAACAAAGTCCAAGAGGGTAGCATCTTTCAAAAAGAGGTGTGCAAGAACATGGGGCACAATTTGAAGATAGAAGGGGGCAGCTCAGAGGTAATTTACAGGAGTATTTTTCACAGAGAGGAGTTGTGGATGTATGGAACGGCCTTCCAGAGGAGGTTGTGGAGTCAAAAACAGTGGTGGAATTCAAGCATGCATGGGACAGTCATAAGGCAATTCTAGGGGGTGGGGGTAGGAAGAAGTAGGCTGCTGGTTAACTAGGATCTGCAACTTATCCATCGGGTAGGGAAATGGGCAGACTGGGTGGGCCAAGCAGTCGTTATCTGCCATCAAATTCTATGTTTCTATGTTTCTATGATAAAAGCCAGCTTCAGTACCCTGCTCGCCACAGCAGGGGGGGACCTAGACCGATGGAAACTGCTGAAACTCTCCCTGGCAGGGAAGATTGATTTGATTAAATTATTGGCGGCACCCAGGATACTTTATCTCTTATCTCACATGCCCTCAGCTATCACCCAGAAATGGTTCCAGAAAACTGATACTCTAATAGGGAGCTTCCTCTGGGAAGGACACCCCCCGCCCCTGCATTAGTAGACAGAAACTCTGCCAGCATAGGAGTAGGGGAGGGGCTGGGGTCTACCTTGATTCCAGGGGTACCACAAGGCATTTACTACTGCTCAAACAGTTAAATGGGTTAAGTATCATGGTTCCGCTGCCCCTCAGCAGATTGCCTTAGAGGAACAGTTAATAGGAACCTCTTCTTCTTCTGCAGCAATATACACTTATAAAAGAGCTTCAAGGGCATACCCTCCCTCTGTTTTGCTGTCACTTAAGTACTGGCACAAGGTGCATAACCTGCTGAAGGCATCCAAACCCCTTGGGCCCACATGCAGCTGTGGGGGAACCAAGGGGTGATAGTGGGGCAGACCCCCATACATGGGAAACTGTGGGAAGCCCAGGGACTCAGGTTGGTTTGTGACTTACTGACCCCAGGCACCAACATAGTGGATATCTTCCAAGCCCTAAAAGAGATGTATCACCTCCTTTTCCACCACTTTTGGAGATTCCTCCAGATCAGAGTTACAATTAGGAAGCCATCTCCCCCAGGAGAGGCAAATAACCCACACATGGCCACCTCCCCATTCACTGCCTAGCTACAGCTAGTGCAGGGAAAGTAAGCTCGATATATAAGGCCATAAGGGAGGCACAGGTGGACCCCTCCCTACCAGCTAAAGCCCAATGGGAACAGGAGTTGGGGCTTCAGATTTCGGACAAGCAGTGGTCCCACTGCTTGGTCAGAATCCACCTGGCATGCAGAAATGGCTGGAGACATCTGATAATGAAAAAAAACACCGCAGAGATTATACTATACCCCCGCCAAACTTAAACAACTGGGCTTGACATGGACAGACAACTGCTGGAGGTGTGGGTCAATGGGAGCACACCTACGCCATATCCCCAGGGCATGTCCAAAGGTTCGATCTTTCTGGGATGTGGTCTGGCTCATGGCTCAGAAGATTCTCCCTGGGTCCCACATAGATGCCCCCTACTACTACTGGGCTACACCCCTGCAACAACCTACAAGTCAGACCAAGGGGACCTGTGGGCCACAGTGCTGGGAGTAGCAGCAAAGCAACTACTGCTGATGCGCTGGTGCACTCCTGACTGTCCTTCCTTGACTGAGCTAATGGAGTCTCTGGCACAGTTGGTCACATATGAAAGAATGTCCAATTTTGCAAATGGAACAATGGGCAAGTACGCCCATGTTTGGCACCCATTCCTGAATTCTGAATATTGCCATAAACCGAAAGTAGAAGCTTCCTATTGCTGATAGCCCACTGACCCCCCCCATCTCAAGGTACCCAAGGTTCTACAGTATGAAACGGAGTAATTCAATTGTGTTATAGTGATTGTTTTGTGTTCATAGATTAGGTGAGTTGTATTAGATAAGAGTGAGACAGAAAGTTTAAACATCCTGTTATCTCTCATGCAGCAGCTGTGTAGAAGTAAAATAAGAAAGACGATATAAGTCGATCGTGGGATGGCCTAGGCCAACTCCATAAGCAGGTGAAGGAATAGCCAGTAGGGGGGTGCCAGTTACAATGGCTTTAGCATATGAACAAGGTAGGGATCTGCTAAGACATATAGTATTGGTCCAAGGCAGGTGATATATTCTGATGTAAAACAGGAATGTAAGTCTAGGACTGAGCATTTAACCATTGTTTCCTTCTGTACCTGTATGTATGATCTGTATTGTACTGTCTTAATAACAATTTTCAACTTTAAAAAAAATAAATAAATAAAGGACAGAGACATTGCTTGAGGTACCTTCAAGAAAACAAACTTGCACTCAGATTGGGTTGCATACAGATATTTATGGAACAATTGCAAATACAAGCTCAGCATGGCCAAAAGCACATATCTCAAAGTGCAACTACATAAACTCCTTGCTCAACCCTTGAACTCCCACCTCCTCTTCCCTCCCATTAGTGAATGGCCTCAAGCACAGAAACATAGAAACACAGAATTTGACTGCAGATAAGGACCACTAGGCCCACCCAGTCTGCCCATTTCCCTACCTAATGGATAAGCTGCAGATCCTAGATAACCAACAGACTACTTCTTCCTACCCCAACCCCCTAGAATTGCCTTATGACTGTCCCATGCATTCTTGAATTCCACCACTGTTTTTGACTCCACAATCTCCTCCAGAAGGCCATTCCATGCATCCACAACCCTCTCTGTGAAAATATGCTTCCTTACATTACCACTGAGCCACCCTACTCTATCTTCAAATTGTGCCCCCTTGTTCTTACACACCTCTTTTTCTGAAAGATGCTACCCTATTGGACTTTGTTGATTCCCTTGAGGTACTTGAAAGTTGCTATCATGTCTGCCCTCTCCCATCTTTCCTCAAGGCTATGCATATTAAGCTCCTTAAGTCTCTCTTCATATGTCTTCCGGTGCAGACCCTGCACCATTTTAGTTGCCCTCCTCTGGACTGCCTCCATCCTGTTTTTGTCTTTGCGGAGATTTGGTCTCCAGAACTGCATGCTGTACTCCAGATGGGGTCTCACCAGCTGTCTGTACAGAGGGATAACACCTTTCTGTTTTCTGCTGGTGATGCCTCTCCCTATGCATCCCAGTATCCCCCCAGCCCTCCTTACTGCTCTCTCACATTGCTTGCCCACCTTTAGGTCATCTGATATGACTACCCCCAGGTCTCTTTCCATTTTTGTTGTTGTCAGTATCTCACCCACCATTGTGTACTCTTCCCCTGGGTTTTTGTTTCCCAGGTGAATTACCTTGCACTTCTTAGCATTGAATCTAAGCTGCCATACATTTGACCATTCCTCCTACCTTGTCAAGTCCCTTCTCATCCTTTCCATCCCACCTTGTGTATCAACTCTTTTGCAGATCTTTGTGTCGTCTACAAAGAGACATACTTTTCCTTCCAGTCCCTCTGCAATGTCGCTTATAAAGACATTGAAGAGGACTGGTCCTAGTACTTAATCCTACGGTACCCCACTAGTAACCCCCCTTTCTTCTGAGTTGACTCCATTTACTATTCTCCTCTGTGTCCACAGGAATTCTAAATCTGTTGCTGATGTATTCAATGACCATTTCTGTGGCCTCAAGAAATACAGACTCCTCTCATGTGGCACAGTATGTCCTCTGGATTCAAGCATGCCTAACTCATGGCTATGCCAGCCCCTACTTCATTTTAACAATGTCATTGTCAAGGAAGTCCACAACCTACTGCTTCATCTAAAAGCTGACAAGTCAGCTGGCTACAATGTCGTAATTCTCAAATTCCTTAAAATTGCAGCCACACAAATTGCTCTCCCCATTTCCAAAATTTTAAATCTTTCATTTGAGTCAAAAACATTCTCAAACATCTGGAAATTGGCCTCAGTAGTACCATTGCACAGAAAGGACAAGCAAACAGCCCTGTACAACTACAGGCCAATTTCTATGCTATTAGTTTTGCCTAAAGTTCAGGAAAGGATAGTCAAGGCCCTGATTTTTCTGCAATTCCACGGCCACAGAGATTTCAGTAGAATTTAATGTAAACCAAATGTTATTATGTGGTTCACGTAAACTGCGGAATATTATTCTGCAGATTACATGAACTGTGGAATATTGTTCCACAGTTTACATGAACTGCAGAATATTATTCCATGTTTTACCTGGACTGAGGAATATTATTCTGCAGCTTATACTGAGAGTCTGCATTTAGCCGGCAAGCTGGTACATCGGCACCACTACCACTCCCAATGCCAATGGCCTGGGTTCAGGAATGAGCCTAGAAAGCTGAAGGGGGAGAAGGATCGAGCATCCTATGGACTGCTTTCCTCTGGGTGGTGGGGAGTCTCTGGTGTTTGGTTAATCCCTTGTGATAGCCTGGGCTATGACAGTTGGGATTGACTATGTTTGGCAGGTGTGTCAGACGTTCTGCGTGCCACCCAAACATAATTGCACGACATGCCTCCTGGGGAGAAAATGGGAAAATGGAGGTTCTGCCACTGCATGATGATATCCACCCTGATGCTGCAGACCACACACTACTGACTGGGCTCTTGCTCCCATTCTACCATTCAGTCTCTGTCAGGGAAAGGAGCCCTGCCCTTGGGGGGTAATCCAGGGGTGTTCGGGATTAAGGTAAATCCCGAGCTGTGTGGCGGGGCTGAACATGTGAAGATTGGAACAATGGGGGCTGGGGGATGAGAAGATAAAGCATAAGGAATAAATAAATTGTCAAAAAGAAGAGTCAGTATAAACTGTGAGTAAAACAAATCTGCAGCTTACATTGACTCTGAACAAGGAAAATTATTCCATTTATCATATAAACGAAGGTATTCCATGGATCATATAAACCCCGGAAAACTATTTTGCAGTTTATATTAAATTCTGCAGAATGCTTTTGGAATTCTGTGGAATTTAAAAACAAAATCTGAAAAGCATTTTGGAACATCCCCTGCTCATTAGTTTGTCTGCTAGGGCTTTACCTTAAAAATCAAAACAGGTAAATCCCACTGTCCCATTCAGCTCAGCCCCACCACCCTTCCTACCCAACCCTGAGAACTTCCTTGAGTCCCTTTATTTGAAGTAGAAATATTTTTATCAGGTCCCACACTGTGCAGAATTCCTCGTCCTTTTAATTTCACTGCCGGGCCTGAATTCCGGTTTCTTGTCCTGGAAGTGCTTTGAGCACAGCACCACAAAGCACTACTGGAATGAAAAAGTGGCATTCTAGCCTAGTGGTAAAACTAGAAAGATGAGAATGGCTGTGCAGTGTGGTAACCACTAAAAATATTACTTATTCAAATCTGGTGACCCTGGGGACTCTCAGGCTGGGGTGGGGAGGGTAATGCGGCTGAGATGGATGGCCTGGATTTTTTACTTTCTAATACTAAGAACTCAGGAGTTAACTGATAACTTTCTCTGGTTTGTAGGTCCCAGATCAAAAAAGTAACATTTTTCCCAACCTGGGGGCTTGGGGGAAGGGGTTGCACACTGCTACCGAAGCCCCCAACTGCTGCCACAGAATTTCCACAGAAATAAGAAACTAATACTGCAGAAGTTCTGCAGCAACTGGGGAGGTTGCTGCAGAATTTAGACCCAAACTGCCACAGAGAAATTGGGGCCTTGAAGATATTACATAATCAGTTCATGTTCTACTTAGACCAGCACAGGCTACTCTGTGAGGAGCAAAATGGCTTCAGAAAGGGCCACAGAACATGCACAGTGTTGGTCAGCTTCACAGACACAGAACACAATGCTATGAACAATGTCCTGCTGACCGGTGCCATTTTCATGGACCTGACCAAGGCTTCAATTTGATGGACCATGATTTGCACATACAGAAGATGACTGGGCTGGGTTCAGGGGCCCCAGCTACTCCATGGTTCTCCAGCTATCTGCAGCACAGGTCACAGTTTGTCAAAATTGTAAAGTCTTATCCAGAGCAAACATTATCTCCTTTGGTGTCCCCCAGGGTTCCATTCTAGGCCATCTGCTATTTATTATATTCATCAATGACCTACCCAAGATCTGTAATACTGCCAAAACCCTTCTGTATGCAGATGATGAAGTCATCTTTGGGCATAGGAAGACAACACCACTATCAATGAAGTCCTTGGGAACCACTTCCATTTCCATCAACAGTGGTTCATAAATGAGAAATTGGTCCTAAACGTCCCTATAGTAAAAACCATGCTACTCGGCTCATCCCCTAGGGTTAGAAGATTTTTCCAAGACTTCACTGTCTCAACCATGGAGTGAAACTGGAACTAGTTACTAATTTGAAATACCTTAGTGTTATCATTGATCCCCACTCACATTTGACACTCTTATAACCAACACCATAAGAACTGTTCATCAAAAACTGGATCTACATATCCGTATTGCAAAGAACCTGACAACAATGATAGAAGGGAGACGGCTCAGAGGTAATGTGAGGAAGTATTTTTTCACTGAGAGGGTTGTGGATGCATGGAACAGCCTCCCTGAGGAGGTCGTGGGGTCAAGAACAGTGGGGGACTTCAAGAATGCATGGGACACGCATAAGGCAGTCCTAGTTGGGGGTAGGAGGAAGTAAGCTGTTGGTTAACTAGGATCTGCAGCTTATCTGTTAGGTAGGAAAATGGGCAGACTAGGTTGGCCAAGCGGACCTTATCTGCCGTCAAAGTCTATGTTTCTATGTAACTGATGCTAAAGTCAGAATCAGCCAAAATTGCATACAGTACTCTGACTGACTGAATATAACTCTATCATTACATAAGCTAGTTCCCTAATAATTGAGGCAAAGAAAAAAGCCTTAACCCAAGAGGTTACAAAATTTTGCATCCTCACAGGGCCCATGGTCCCATCTCTGCACCAACTTTGAATTACTTGGTTAGTTGCAATCCAAAACCAGAGCCCACTTAACTCTATTGAACTTCATGCTCAAAATTCTGTATGGACGTGCTCTTCAATGCCTATCCAAGCTATTCATGTATGTGGATAACCCCTTCTCTTGCTTCTCTGTAAACAATCTAATGAAAGTTCCATTCATGATCATGGGCATGGTCCAAAACTCTTTCAGATACAGAGCAGCATCATTGTGGAACACCATCCCTTTTGCATTTAGAGCTGCCCCTTCCCCTAAAATGTTCATAGCCAAGCTGATAATACATCTCCTAGAGTCTAATGTCTGTACCTGCTTTGCGTGACTTACAAAACACTGTTGACTTAATGTACCATCTAAATGCCTTACTTTTGCATCACATCACTTCATTTTGTATTATGATACTTTCGTGCCTGTACAGTTCCACTGTCTTGTTGTGTACTCATTTGTACCCGGGTCATGCCCGAAAAAGTTACGTCAGTGCCAGTGCACATTCCTGGTCATCAAACTAAACAAACAAATAAATAAATAAAACGATCCCTAACAACTGCTGAACCCCACCCCCCAATCACCATTCACATACCCAATTAATATAATATGATCCCTGGTGTCTAGTGATTCCCCACTCCTAATTGCCATTCAGATGATCTCAAAGGCTATACTAAAATGATTTTTGGCATCTAGTGGTCCTTGCAATCCCAATCTACATTAGAATGCCCCAATGTATTATAATACTACATTTCCTAGTGTATAGTAGTCCCCTACCCTGAATCGCTATTCACATGCCCAAAGTAATATAATAAAATGACCCCTGGCAAACAGTGGTCCTCTTACCCATCAGTCACTGTTCAAATGCTCCAAATTATGATAATAAAATTATCCCTGACAACTAGTTGCTCCCCACCTCACTGACTGCAAGTCAGAGCCCCCTCCTCTTTCACCCATTCTGTCTCTCCACTCCTCCCAGTGTGGCCCCCATTTAACCAAGCTGGCAGCCTCCTCCTTGTGAAAGTGACTGGCAAGGCCTTTCTGTTCAACACTTTGAACAGATGCCATCTGAGTGACAAGAAGTGAGCACATGCCTACTAAAGAAAAAGGGGGTGGAGGGATCACTGGATGCCATGGATCATATTATAATTTAAAAGGCAACTACGACTTCACCTCTCTACTAACAGTCAATGTGACTACTTCTCCTAGTTGGTCAACCTGTACACTCACGCCTGGTATTGTGTGGCCCTAAACTCCCTCTGGCCAATTATCCTTGTCCTCCACTTTCCTCCCTCTCACCTTACCCCTCCCCCACCTTATCCACACCCTCCCATCTTTTAGCACTTCAAACTTGTGCCCCCTCTACCTTGCACTTCTCATACCAACCACTCCCCAGACAATGGCCCTTCAGCCTGCCCACTCCTTCCTGACCCCCACCCACCCCACCCCCCACTACTGGTTGCTCATCTGGCCTTACTATCCTTTTGCCGTCTGTCCGCTTGAAATATGGTATTTTGTTTTTTGAGACTCTATTAGTGTTTACCTTTGTTTGTATGGTAACCTTCCATCCCTTGATGCGGAACCTTTCTAAACGAGTGGTTCTTGCTCAAAGGTATTTGTAATCCTAAAGTTTAATAAATAAATAAAATAATAATCAGGGGAATCTGAATGAGAATTGGGGCAGTTGAGGGGCCACTAGATACCAGGGATCATTTAATTTACTACTCAGTTGCATCAGAATGTTGATTGGGGGTTGGTGGGGCAATACCAAATGCTGAGCACTCTTATAAAGTCAGGGTTTTAGACACTTTGCACAGCATCTCAAAACCTCTGTTTATACCACTGCACCTTGCATACATGAGGGGATCCCTTATTTGCATGGGTGTAGTAGTATATAGGCATGTTTGTTTGTTTATTAGGTATAACCATTGAGCAAAAACTTGTTCACAATGGTGACCTTGAATAAGGTAATAAAGACAATATATATCACAAACAGGACCATGTAACACTACCAGGTTAACGTTGCACACAGGGAAACCACTTATCACAGCCCCCTACCTACCTGATCTCCCTATTCCTCTGATTACAAAGCTCTAATATGTTTAGCATTACATAAACCTTCTAAAAATGAGGACCACAGACTATTAAAAGCATTTCTTGTTTTCCCAACTGCAATTTTTTAAGCACTGTGCAACCAACAAGTTGAGGACAAAGTAATATTGAGAAAATGTATTAAAATTGTCTCAAAAATGCTGCAATCCAACTAGTTGTAAGCATTCTGATACCCCAAGCTATGTTTTAATTAATATACTTGTACAGCCTGATCTCTGGAGGACATATGAAGTTCCTAATTTTTAAGCATTCTTTTTCTCACACTTAAAGCTGTCATTAAAGACTTTACAGTAGCCCTACCAATAGAGGCACACAGGCACCTTCACAAAAATAAAAATTGAAATGCTTTTTCAAATGAAGCAGTTTGTGAATCTCATTTATTCTTTGAATGGTTAATTTCATTATGTCCAGTTACTACTAATGCTTTCTCCACTGCAACTTGAACAGCCACCAAATGCAATTTGCCTGTATCAATCAGCTGTAATAGATATTATGCTGAAGGGGAAGATGACAGTGTTTGTTACAGTCTGCCTCCTGAACCAGATATGTACAGAATTCACAAATGTCACTTCCACATTGTTATCAATTTTATATTTATGGCTTTGTTGTATTTGAAAAAAAACATATGGTACAGTTTCCAAGCTGTCATCATGACAACAAATGTTTGCACTCTCGAGTCATGCACATGTTACATCATGTAGATATCCTTCACTTTTCATCAGTTGTCTTATGCCTTCCACCATTGCCACAGCAACCAGTAAATTCAACATGATGTAATGGACCATTAATGTAGTCAATTAGATGCAGGCTTGTATTTTCTGAATTTCAGTTGTGCTTTCCTGCATTTTTGTTGTCATGGCAATGCTCCAATCCAACTCACAACATAAGAACATACATCACCACATCAATGCATGAGTTCACACTGATCACTCAACACCAGTACAAGTCAGTGCAGGCACTATACAGATGAAAGTTGCTCAGCATAACAGTAGATCATTGACAGACTCTCCTCCATTGGTTGAACCTTTGGAGCAGTAAGCAATCAGTGCCAGAAGTAATTGAAAACTTTTGCTAGCCAGGGGCCACCCATGATGATGTACCTACATAATCGGGGGTGTCCCATTACTCTTCAGTTTCCCATCAGAAATAAGCTCAGATGGCCTATTACCATGAGGAATCAGGAGACAAGACCAATATAAAGCACACAAGGAGAAGCTGGAACTGTAAATATAGTATACATAGGGCACTTATATACACCCCCAAAAAATGCAGTGGACAAGGGGGCATGGTTTAGCTGCCGGACTAATGGCTGTCTAATTCTGTAAACTCTCCCTGGACCAGGTGTAATCTGAGCTCTGGCACTGCGATCCTAGGACACTGGGACCCCCCTCTGTAAGCTTGTGAATGGGCAACCCCCCTCCTGCTAAGTGGCTACTGCATATTGCAGATTCTGATGCAATTTGCCCTCTCAGCAGTGCTGGGTGTCTGCAAGTCATCTCGTGGTTTAGGCTGCATTTCAGTTGCACTCGATCAGCCATCCCTGTGCTCCTCTGGGTGCATTTAGCCCTTTCACTTCTGTGTGTCTATCAAGTGCTGTCACTACACTTCTAGCTCTTTCAGCTACTATTCCTACCATGGCCACCCACTGCCTCTCGGCTCAGCACTGCCAAGGTGCCCAACCACCTGCTTCGCCTGCCTCGGTGGGGTACTCACTACAATACATCACCCGAAAGCTGGAGACACTCCTGGTCCCTGTTGATGATCTTAATCTGTCCCTTACAGGCACATTAGCTGATGTCAAACAGCTGCAGGACCAGATGAACGTGTCGGAACATCGCCTAGACACCTGCGAACAGCAACAAGCCAAGCTCCTGTACCGTATGCAACTCCATGACAAGCAGTTAGTGGCCCTTTGGGATAGTGCCAAAGATCAAGAAAACAGAGCCAGGAGCAACAATCTGCTCATCACTGGTATCCTGGAGGGAGTGGAGGGGCAATCCATGGAGTGTTTTCTGAATGACACCTTGCCCGTTATGCTGAGGGACAGATGGAGGGGCCCCATGGATGTGGAATGGGCCCATCGTATCACAGGGAAGCGTAACAAGAACTCCCAGACCCCCAGATCCTTTGTGGCCTATTTCCTACAGTATACTACGAAGGAGAGAATTTTGAGAGCCACTCTGGACCTTGGAGAGGTTCGCTGGCAAGGATCACATATCACCTTTTACCGAGATTTTGCTCAGGAAACTGTTACCAAAAGGAGGGTCTTTGGTCCCTTTAGGAAATTCTTGTATCAACATAATTTTCAATCCAAATTCTGGGGTCTTACCAGCCTTCTTGTGTCCAAGTATGGGAGGGAATTACTTGCTGATCACCTGGTAGACATTGAGAGGTGGCTGGTTAAATTCTGGCCTGCCCTTCCGATCCCGACTACAACTGTCAGAAGGCTTTGGTACCCTAGCAAAGACACCACCACTAGAGGAAACCATCAGCATGGGAGGAGGCTCCCTGAGGGCACTATTCCAACCAGACATATTGCTGCACAACCCGGTCCCCCTGTACCTTCCGGCTCAGCCACTCGGGCTTTACCTTCCCCGGCATCTGCTGTCCAGTTCTTTCCTTTATTTGCTCCTCCTCTGCCACTGTGTCATTCTGGATTAACCTCTAAGCAGTGGCAAAGGGTCCACAGCGGATCCCAATTGCCTCAAGAACCCCATCTGAGTGCCCCACCAGTGAAAGTCTCTAGAGAAGACCATTCCTCCCCCCTTCTCTGGACCAGCCTAACTTTACAGGACACCCTGATATGGAAACCAATGCTGTTGACCATTGGGCTGACCTCTCTGATTCATTGCTGACTGAAGCCGTGGATGCCTCAACTCCTGTGTGAGACTGGGCCTACTGTCCTATGTTGCTGTTGTTTCTGCTGAGCTCCCCATTCCTGCTGACACCCCTCGGTTCCCACCGGGCAGGCTGAAGGGGGTGCTGGCTGACCTCCGGACTTATCAGTTTCCGATATTTTCTTTTTTCGTTGCTATTTGTATAATTAATAAGCAACTGTGGGACTGTTTTTCTAACACTAAGGGTTTTTTGCTGTGGGGGGGCTGATAACTGACCTAGAAAGCTACTTTACAACCATCTCCCCTTGGCCATTTTGCTATGCAGGGCGTAGCAGGTTGTATCGGTTTTGTCTGAGGAAGGGGCCTGTGCCCAGAGTCTGGTTCCCTTCTTCGACTCTCATTTGAGTCACCTAGCTTGCCTTCTGTTCCTGGCATATGGTTTGGTGTATTCCCTAGTTTCACCATCTGTCTAGATCTTGTCTGCCATCTGTAGTTGGACCTGGATTGGTGTGACCCCACCTCAGTCCCTTGCTGCTGATGATCCATTGTCAGATTAGTAGGAGGGAGTGCCCTCCCATTTCCCCTACCCTCTTAGTCCTAGCTATCCCCCCCCTCCCCAACTCATTCCTCCCCTTTTCCTCCCCCCCCAATGTCCCGGTGCCCAACCTTAGGGCCACTACCGGTTTGGGTAGAGTTGAACCCAGTTGGTTCCTATCACTCCCCCAGGTTTGGATTTGAGAGCCTGCGAAGTTGAGGGTTCTTTCATTTAGGACTCTGTTTCGTGATAAGCCTTGACTTCTATAGCATATTTACACTTGTTCTGTTATTCTGTGCCACTCAAATTAATGTGGGTTATTGCAATATTTGCATTTTTGCTGCGTTGTTTCTCTAATTCAGTCAGATTGTTACTGGTTGTTAAATCTATTTCTTGTCTCTTTCCCTTTCAGCTCACTTCCTGTGGGCTGATCATTGGACCTCTGCCTCTAGCTAGATACTTTCTTACCTGTCTGATGCTAAGGGTCTGTTCCTCACAATTGTCTGAGAGGTTGTCCTGCAGCTCAAATTCTCCTTCCCCTAGTTCGTATATCCCTACTAGTCCATGTAAGTACCTTTTCAATTTCTTTTACTCACCATGCCAGAAGCAGTGAGCCCCTCCACTTCCAGGGTGTGTCTTGTCTTGTGGAACATTAAAGGGCTCAATCACCCCATCAAGCACACAAAGGTGATACAGCATCTCAGATCTCTCTGCACAGATATCACCCTGCTTCAGGAAATACATCTCCTGAGTAGGGTGGTACCCTGGCTGAAGCTATTTTGGGTGGGGATGGCTTGCGCCAGTTCTGCCCTGATGAAGTCAAAGGGGGTCGCTATCCTCATTCGCCTTTCTTCCCTGTGTGTGGTGGAAGATACCTGTAAGGACTCCCATGGTTGGTGGGTGCTAGACAAGTTATCCTCTCCTGGTGGGCATATTGTTCTTGGCAACGTTTATGCTCCTAATGAGGACCACACTAATTTTTTCCCCGCGATAAGCCAGGCTCTGTCCTCCCTCATCCCAGCTGGCCCATTCATTCCCATTCTAATTGACGGAGACGTTAATTTAGTACTGGACACTTTGCTCAATAAGTCTAGACCCACTCCCCAGTCTAATCTCAAAGCCTTGGTGGCATTACAGGAGATGCAGCAAGGGTGGGGCCTTGCGGATATGTGGAGGCAAGACCACCCTACCTGTATGGAACTACAGCTTCTATTCACATACCCATCTTACCCATAGTCGTATCGATTTCTTTTTTGTTTTGAAATTCAAATGTACTTTATTTCTTTTCACTTGGCTCAGCAAGGCCACTTTCATACATAAGATAACAGTAGACAATACAGCATAAGATAGTCATATCGATTTCTGGCTGGCTAATGTACTGGCAGCCAAGGGGATCTCCGATAACAAAATCGGTAGCATTCTTATTTTGGACCACGCTCCTATTTTGACCACCTACACTCCACTGGGGCAGCAGCCATCGGGCACTCACTGGAGGTGCAGTTCCTTGCTCCTCAAAGATCTGGTTTTTCTGCCACATGATCTCGCAAACAGCCCAAGGCTACTTCTCTCTTAATTCAGGTAGAGAAGTCCCTCCAGGTACAGTGTGGTAAGCCTTCTAAGACATACTTCGAGAGTGTATAATTCCCTACTCAGCATCTAAAAACAAGGCTAGGAAGGCTGAGTTAGCTGCCCTGCAATCCAAACTTGCAGTTCAGGAAAACAGGTTAAAGTCACTCCGACCCCCCCTCCAGGGATAGCATCCTCCTGCAGTGCATAGTACTGAATCAATACTATCCTCCATCATAAAGCTAAGTGGCTCCTATTTCAAGCCAAGCACGCCTACTGGGATGGGGGAGAGAAAAGTGGTAGATTTTTTAGCGTTCAGGTTGCGCAAACAACAAGCCTGCTCACATATCCATGCTCTACGAGACAAATCGGGTGGAACTGTCCATGAGCCCAGTAAGATTAATAATGTTATGCAGTCCTTTTATGAATCTCTGTACCAGTCCCACTCTTCTTTGTCTCCCACACTGTTGATGCAGGACCTCGAACAGTTCTGTGGAAAGTCCATTCAGCCAACCCTCATCCCTAGCCAGAGGGACAAGCTAGACTTTCCCATTACTGAAGCTGAAATTCTACAGACCCTTTCTCATATGGCTTCCAGGAATGTCCCTGCTCCCAACGGCATGTCGGTGGAGCTATACTGTGCTCTAGGTGCCGATATAACTCGGCCTTTACTCTTAGCCCTTCAGGAGGACCACATGGTGGACTCACTTCCTCATCCTACTATGAGGGAAGCCTCATTAGCCTTTTCCCCAACAAATCTAATGATCCATCAGACTGTGCAAACTACTGTCCATCTCCCTCCTGTCAGTAGACACAAAAATTTTAGCCAAGATGCTGGCCTCTAGAATGCTTGACATCCTCCCCTGTATCATCCTTTCTGCACAAGCTGGCTTCATGCAGGCCAAGTCTGGTGTGGACAATACCAGACTGCTGCTGAACTTTAAGTGGGTAGCATCCCAGTCAACCCTACCTATGGTGGTGCTCGCTGTTGACTTCACCAAAGCCTTTGACTCCATAGAGTGGGACTACCTCCACAAAGGGCTCCATCGGAACAGCTTTGGTCCACACTTCTGATGGTGGGTGGCATCCCTATACTGCTCTCCAGTTGCTTGGATCCTCACTAACACCACTATTGCTGCACTGTTTCCTCTGCAAAGAAGAACACGGCAGGGCTGTCCCCTCCCCTCTCCTCTTTCTGGTTGCCCTAGACCCCCTAGTCTGGGCTTTCGTAGCTTAGGACTCTGTCACTGGACTAGATGTCAGCAGCACCTCTTACCTGGTAGCCACCTATGCTGATGACTTGCTACTTACCCTTTCCCGACCTCAGTGGAAGCACCAAGTTTGGTCAACAGTGACAATGCCAACCTCCCCCACAGTGATGGCACAATACCATGCAGGTATTGTGCCGCCTGTTTTAAAGGTGTTTTCTGTGGGGTGCACCCCCACACCCCCATGTGGGGGTCTCTGATCCCGCCCCCCAGACTTTAGGATTCCAACTCCAGGTTGGAATTGGTCAGGAGTGGCAGATCACTGGGGAAAGAGAAACACGGAAAAATGACCATTACCTCGAATGTCGCTGTAATTGTCTTTTTTCCTGTTTCGTCGTTGGGGTGTCGACCAGAAGGGTGCACCAAACCTCAGCAATCCCTCCTGGAAGTTTTATCTATCCTCCAAGATTTCACCTCCCTCTCAGGTCTACAGGCCAATCAGAAAAAGATTCTTCTTGCCCTGCTAAATGCACTCTGCACCAAAGATTGTCTCAAAGGCAAGGAGCTTTCGTGGGCAGCTCAAGGGTTTTTGTATCTAGGACTCTATATTCCCAATAGGTGGCCTGAGCTGGGGTCATCCAACTTTTCCCCTCTCGTAGCTCACTTATCCTCTGAGACAGAGAGATGGTGTAAACTCCAACTCATTATCTGGCAGGGTGGCTGCAGTATGAATGCTGCTCCTCCCATGGGTTATGAACCTTCTTAATAATCTGCCGATTCCTCTGTCCTCTAAATTATTTGTGTCCTTAGATCGCCTTATGTCCTGATATCTTCAGGATGGGAGAGGACCGAGATGGGGCAAATGTGAAATGAGAGCGCATTGGACCCGGGGTGGGCTGGAAGTCACCTTGTTTAAAGGCTACCATCTGACCTGTATAGCTGCATCTGCTTCTAGGTGGTTCACTCCTGGGGTGCATTGCTCTTTACCATGGGTACAACTTGAAGCCAGCTTAGCAGTAGACGTTACCCTGGGCATGTTGCTTGACCTGCAGACCAGACACAGTCTGAACCTTTCCCCAGCTATGATAGAGACTCATCGAACATGGCATTCACTTATGTCTCTCTCCCACACACCCCACTCAGCTTGGGCTTCTCCCCTATGGTATGTTCCTGTGTGGAACAATAAACTCCTCATAGTGGGTGGGATGATAATACATTGGCCTGTCTGGGAATCTCATGGTATCCAGAGGGTTCAGCACTTATGTTTGCCTGACTCCAACATCTTAGTCTCTTTTGAACAACTGCAGACCAAGTTTCAGCTCCCTGCTAAGGACTTCTGGAGATATCACCAGCTACACAGCACTGTGCATGACCTTTGGGCTCATTCTGGTGTTGATCCCAAATGGAACTGGTTGTCGTCCATACATAAATCCCCTACTCTTCGAGGTCTAATAGGCTGCTTCTACAAGACCTGGAGAGATGCGCAACCAGATCCCTCTGCCTCCAGCAGACTCAAATGGATAGCTGACCTTCAGGAGGATATCCCGGAGAGCTCCTGGGCTTGGTATTTATGGGATGCACATCTTGTATATAAGGATACCAAGAGCCATTTCCGCCAACTTAAGAGCCTGCTCTTTTGGCACCATACCCCCATGACACTACACTCCTGGGGCCTGTTGCAGCACTCCAACTGTTGGCGCTGCCACCAGCCGGAAGCCCACTTGCTGCATAGCCTATGGTCCTGTCCCCAACTTCAGCCTTTCTGAACCTCTGTGGCCATGGACTGCTCCAGGGTAACAGGTTCCACTATATCTTCAGTGGATCTGAAGCTTTTGTTGGGTGACACCTCCACACCCCACCGAGAATGGCTGTATTATACTGTCTGTTAGGTGACTTGAGCCCTGTCTATGACATTAGCTACACTGTGTGTCTCCCTGCAGCATAGTGAAAACCATTTAGGCCATCTTACACCATCTGTTAGGTGCCCCAAGCCTTGTCATTTATTACTGTGACATAGCTACATTGTGTGTGATGTCTCTCTGCAGCATAGCAAAAGTCATATGGGCTATATTACATTCTCTGTAAGGCACCCCGAGTCCTGTCATTTACTACTGTGACATAGCTGCACTGTTTGTGATATCTCACTACAGCATTGCAAAAGCCATTTAGGCTGTATTACACAGTCTGTTAGGTGCCCGGAACCCTGTCATTTATTACTGTTTGTGACATAGTCAGCTACACAGTCTTTCTCTGCAAAAATATGTGAAACAATATCCATTCCTTTTAGGGCTGTGTATACTACATCTCCTATTTCCTAGTCTAAGTCTACCAAAAGGAAGCACAGTACTGCTGCATGTGCAACTGTTGATGTGGACAATATAAATCATAGCACTAACGAAGATCATAGTGACAATAATAACAACAGCACCAGGACTGGCACTAAATGTCCTCCTGAACCAAAAAATCATGTTAGCAATGAAACGATAGTAGAGTTTTAGAAAAAAAAAATGACTGGAGTTACTTGTAGAGGTACTGAATGTTTTTCCACTTGTGCCAGGATATGTCCAGCTGCTGAAGAAGCATGCAATGAGGTATCCTCCTCAATTATAAGCTATGCTGATAAAGATGGTGGTGACAGTGGAGACTGGGAATGGGATAGCCCTGACTATGTCCCATATCATGATGATGGCTCTTTCAGTTCTTCTGAATCTTGTGGTGATGAGGTCTGTAGTTTCAATGAGGGGTAGGAGAGAATGCCTCTGTAAGGCATGAGAGGCAAGAGCAGAATAGAATCATATGCTAAACATAAGAATAAGAAGATGAGCATGAACAGGAACAATTTATATTAACAAGGAAATGGCAGTGTAAGATTTCCTCCAGGTCCATTAAGTGTACAAGAAACAGTTCCAGGCACCATGGTACAATGCACAAAAGGTAAATCTTTAGTGTGAAATTTATTGATTTTGACCCTGAAGAAAACTCTTGAGCTGTAAGCAGTTTGGGAAAAACGAGCGTCAGTTGACTCATGGTGGCAAAGTGGGAAATATTGGAACATCAGTAATGATACAACATGCAAAGGAAAAACACCTGACTGAGTGGGGCAGGGCAAGGGACAGTGTGCTTGGTGTGGGCGGTAGTTAAGGTGGTGGTGGCAGTGACCATAGTGACAATGAACTGGATGCAGGAACTGACACTGAATCACCTGATGTGTCTTTGCAGTCTTCCAAGACAAATATAGATTGTTTTCTTCTGACACCATCAAGTACTGCAAAATCCCAAAGTAGTACTCCCCATAAAAAAGGCATGAAAAGTACAGTCCCCACTCCCCAAAATTAAAAATATCTTGTGATTCTTGTCAACTAACATTAAAAGAAGGTGTACAGGGAGATCACATGATGCTGTTCCCAGAGTAACTACATCTGCTTCTCACTCACGCTCCACATCTACCTCAAATATAACCTTTTAACAACCTATTACCATAATTTGAACAACTAATCATCTCATCCTACCTCGGAGACACCGGAGTGACACCTGACTGGAGAAAAGCAGCATTTGTGCAAGGGAAGAAATGAAATCCATGGAGGTAGACATGTGCCAGGCCCTCCCATCGCATACCCCACCACAAATGCCTGATAAAACCTCCAAGCGGCCTAAGGGCTCAACTTCTACTAAGGCAACTATATTTGCATATGCAGCCCATGATGCTTTGCATTGTGGGGGCATGTGTGATTTTGTATTTCTTTGAAACTTGGCTTCCCAGCCAAATGCCCTTTGGGATAACCATTGTCTCAGTACTTGCACACAGAGGTTCTTTGTCTTTAAAATAGTTTTTTGTTTTAATTGGGTTCACCACAACATAACTCAGCTAGACCATCTTAGGGTAGCTGGTCCAGTCCACTGAGGTGTCAAACAAATGAGGCATACTGATGAGTCCTGGTAGGATGAAACACGTGTCTATGTCTTCTGTTGGCACCCTTTGCTGACTGTGTGAGAAGCCTTTCGGCACCATGCATTTCTGCTTAAAGTTGAACCAGTATAATATTCAGTGGTGATTTGCATATGCAGCCCATGATGCTTTGCATTGTGGAGGCATGTGTGATTTTGTATACCTCTGCAGCTACTTCTTCCCCTCTGTTGGAGGAAAGATTCTTAGCCAAACTTGCACCTTTCAAAATGGCTTTTGGTGACTTTGCTGCGGAATTAAAATCAAGCAGAAAGGACCTAGCTGACTCCTGCCACCCGATCGCTGATGTGTCAGCAAGAACAACCTCCATAAAATTGTGGCAGAAAAGAATTGACCCAGAGATCATCCTTCTTAAGCAGAAGCTGGCAAAAATGGATCTGAAGCTCAAAGACCCAGAAGGCCACAGTTGGCACAACAATTTTGTGGTCTTCGGCCTCCTCGAAGATGCGGAGGATGTCTCCTATTGTACTCACCCAGACGTTCCTTGCCAAGGTGGCAGGCCCCTTACCACACAGCCTTTCTTACATGGTGGAAAGGGTCCACCGCTCACTAAGGCCTAGACCTTCCCCTTGATCCAAACCCAGGCCTTTCCTTCTGAAGCTGCTCAACTATCTAGACCATCAGCATGTCCTGACAAAAATAAAAGAGGTGAAGGAGATTCAGTGGGAAGGCTTCCAAATTCGGATTGCACAAGATCTTCCAGCCACCACCAGGCAAAAAGGGCTGAATATCACCCACCTGTTACAAAACTAATTGCTGCAGGGATAAGATTCTGAATGTTATATCCAGCAAGGCTCTCTGTTTTGTGTAATGGAGCCTAGAAAACTTTGAGACAGCACAACATGCCTCCCAAGAATTGCCAAATACGTTTGCTGAATTATTTAGCAATTGCTGAATTTGGTCTACCAGTCAGAATTAACCCCCAGGGATAAATTTCAATGGTATCTGTGTATTTACAAGTGTTCCCGAGGATGTATAGTGACCCGGAGATGATTGAGAACTCTGCAGATCCTCAATGATGCCTTCCTTTTTTTTCTAGGAGCCCTCCAGATATAGACATTTTTCCTTTTTCCCTATTTTCTTTTGTCTTTTTCTCTTTTTTGTTCCTTGCCCCCCTTCCAGGATGACATATGACTTCTTTGGCCTGCTGTGACTGTCTACTTCTCCCCAGTCTGACCCGTGACAGTGCCCCACAATAGATTCAAACTTCTGGCAGCCTCTCTGGCTCAGGCCTCACTCAGTTCAGCCACTGTTACAACACCAATGTGGGCGTTTGTACAACTGAGATCTTCCAGGATCATCTGCCTACATCTCTAAGGTATGACAATTATAAATAAAATCATCTTGCCTGCTGGATGTCTCCTAACCTCCCACTTGTAGTGCTTGGTCATCCCTATGTATAGTGCTCTCTATTCCCTACAATCAGATCGCTCTTCCTCTGCTCAAATGTGCGCATGTCCTTGGAGATCCTCTGTGATTGCTTGCATAATCGAACAGTCACATTCTTCTTGTGCACAATTGCGGAGAAGTTGTGAGAGATGAAATAGCTTGAATGAATGACTTAACTGTAGCTGCCATGGAAACTCTGCTAATGGGGTGAATAATATTTTTTCTCTCTCACTTTTTAACCCCCACTTTTGTTATTGGACCTTTTTCAGTGACCTGATTTGGGCCATCTATAGGACTTAGATTTATTTGTCTTTTGGATGGTTATCCTGACTGTCATGGGCACTTAAAGGAAGAACATACAGTGTCTGAAGCCAGAAGCCTTCATGTGATTCAATGACTTTTGTGAGACATTTTTGCCCTAAACTATTGCACATCCTTTCCCTCTCCCAGTGCATATACCCTCCCTTTTTCTCCTCTTCTCCCTCCCCCTCCTCCCTTTTTTTTGTTGTTGATGTTATCTTCTCTCCCCAGGCAGGTTCTCTAACCTGGTGACCCATTCCGGGGCACTCCAACTTCTATGGTTTGGAATTACTCCTAGCCATACACTCCCAAATAGTTCCTTTCCTTCCCTAGTTTTATGTATTGTATGTTGACTGACGTTGGTAGTTTAGTACCGAACTCCCTTGTGGGAGAATGTTACATGTTAGTCGCCTACTCTTGATGTAGGGTGCAGAGTTTAGCTGTTTAACATAGTTCAGATTTGTTATTCAGGAAATGTAACTGGGGCTGTTTTTGTGGGGCAGGTGGGGACAGATGCATAATGTTACTGTTGGGGATAGCACTCATGCATTTATATTTGGGCTGGGGACCTCTCTGCCGCATGTTTCATTTCACAGTTGCTGGTCTTTACTGTTGCTTTTCAGGAGGTCTAAGGGAGGGTTTGGGGGGGTTACAAAGATATTACTAATGCTTTAGAAGGGGAGAGGAGAGTTAAGGTTGGGGGGAAGGATTTAATAGGAGGGGGGATGGGTTGGGAGCAGGCGGATTGGGGTGATTGGAGGGTGGGAGGTTATTGCCAATGCACTACAACTGAATAATTGATTCTATAGCTACAAATACAGGTCTCACCCAATGACTACTGGGAAACATCTGTCATAAAGTATACAACAGGATGGGGTAATATCACTTTCTTTCTTGGAACATTAAAGGGGCTCAATCGGCCTTAAAGAGGATGAAACTCCTGCTCTGTTTACAATCCTTGCACATGGACATAGCATTCGTACAGGAGACCCACTTGCCAGCAGCACAGCTTCTTCTCCTGAGGAGATTCTGGGTTGGCCAGGTTTTTGGTGCTGGCATAGACTCCAGCAGGAGAGGTGTAGCCCTATTAATTGCCCAACAGATCCCCTTTAGATTACTACACAAAATTTCCAACCCCCAGGGCTGATATGTCTTGATAAGAGCTCTACTGGGACACAAAGAAGTTGTTCTGGGATCAGTATACTGCCTCAACACATATGACCTGGCTTTTTATACTGCCCTGGTTCCCCTACTCACTGATTAGTCCACCTTGCCCATGATTCTAGGGGGGACTGGAATATAGTCCTCTCACCCTCACTAGACAGAACCGTTATCCCCAAAAATGCTTTCTTACCCAGTTCTAGAGTCATTCATGACCTTATCCATTCTTTTGGTCTGGTAGACCCACAGAGAGTCCTAAATCCTACAAAGAAGGAATACTCTTTCTACTCCCCTCCACACCCTTCTTCCTCCTAAATCGATTTCTTTCTCACAGGCAAAGATCTCTTTGGGGTGTCAACTTATGTTGTTACACCTCAAAAGTGGTCTCAGACCACCATCCGGTCTCTCTCCATTTGGTATTATCTCCGACCATCCTTAGAGAGAGAACATGGAGGCTGAACAATCAGCTCTTGAAACCAGATGACCTCATACAGAACATTCAACAGTTTATTAACAACTTTCAAAGGCAGAATGCCCCCTCTATGCCAAAACTAGACATTCTATGGGGTGCTCTCAAATATTCCCTGAGAGGGGACTATATAAGACTTGCCACTAAACATAAAAAACAGCATGCAGAAGCCATCTCTTCCCTCTTAGCCCAAATAAAACATGCAGAAGAGAATATAGCCCTAGACTCTCCCACCAAACATTAGGAGAACCTCGAATCCCTCAGAGCTAAGTATAATCTAATAGTTGGAAAATAAGCTGAACACGTTATGCTGAGATACTAAGCAGACTATTTTGACCAAGGTGAATGGGCTGGTAGGCTCCTCACCCTCCACCTCTGCTCTCAAACTTCAAATAAAATTATAACAGCCATTAAATCTTCATCAGGTGGCTTGCTCACTTGCCCCACAGCTATCTCTGAAGCTTTCAGCGTCTACTACCAAGATCTTTATTCTCCTTCTCAGGCTCCCTTCTCCTTTGTGCTGCTTCACAAATTCCTGTCTGACATTCCCCTTCCTACCATGCATGAACAGCAGGTGGAAATTCTTAAGGTGCCACTTTATCAGAACTCATCGAAGCAATAGACTCTCTTCCCCTAGAAAAAATCACTGGGCCCCAATGGGTTTAATAACAATTTCTATAAAACCTTTAAGGATCAAGTAGCCCCTATTCTCCTAGACACCTTCCAATATTTCTTCCATAATGGCATCTCAGACTCATCTATCACCATGGCCACCATAGTAGTTATTCCTAAACTGAATAAAGATCACAAATCTGGTCACCAATTACAGACCAATCTCCCTGATTAACACAGACCTCAAAATTCTAGCCAAAGTGATGGCCAATCACCTAGGGTGGGTTTGTGAAGCTCTTATCAGTAGGGAACAAACTGGTTTTGTCCAAGGCAGTCTGTCTCTGCTGGCCACTTAAGGAAAATGTTTGGTCTTATCCCAGCATCCAGGGAGGCTCAAACCCCTGCAGCTTTGGTCTCCCTGGATGCAGAAAAAGTGTTCGACAGGGTGTCATGGGACTTCCTATTTGATCTTCTTCCCCGCTTTCTCACCCTCTTCCCGGAATTCATCAGATGGATTCAGGTCCTATATACTTCTCCATCAACTTGGGTCTCATGCAATGGGTTCCTCTCCTCCCCACTTCTTCTACATCAGGGCATGCATCAGGGCTACCCTTTGTCCCCTTTCTTGTTTAACCTTTATCTTGAGCCACTAATCAGAAAGTTGAAACTCTCCCCCCCCAGGAATCAGGCATTCCACTTTGTGGCCAGGAGTTTAAACTCTCAGTGTATGCAGATGATATTCTCCTTTACCTATCCTCCCCAACTGACTCACTCCGATGCATTTCAATTCATCACCCACTTCAAGAAGATTTCAAATTATAATCTAAATTTAAGTAAAACAGAGGTAATGCTTCTCAACAAATATACTCTCCATACAGACACAGAACACCTGGGTCTACAATGGACATCAGAAAAGTTACAATACCTAGGAATAGTCTTTACACCATCTCTAGCAAAACTCAAACAGTTCAGTTTGGATCCTCTACTTTCAGTAATTAAAGCAGACTTGCCTCGATGGTCTTCACTCCCACTTACACTGAGTATGAGTATTCTTAAGATGAATATTCTTCCACGTCTCTTATATCCCCTCATGATGTTTAATGGAGCCCTTCCCCATTCCTGGTTCACTCAAGTTCACAGTCTCTTTAGCTCCTTCTTCTGGAAGGGGAAAAAGCCAGAAGAAACTATATCCGCCTTACTCATCTCAAAGTGGATGGAGGTCTACAGGCTCCCACTATTTTCCTCTATTACTTGGCTGTACATCTAATACCCCCATCCTGCCTGCCAGAGTTAACTCGTCCTACATTAATTAAGCCCTCGCGCACGACAGCATAACTCGTCTTTTAAACATTTTTTCAGAGCTACAGGGCACATAGACAGGTTTGATTTCAAGAAATCTGCCTAGTGATAGGCAAAGCAGGGACCTTTGACTTTCTGTAATTGGTATCACTCTTAACCAATCACAGCTCACCACATAACAGTAGCCTCTTTTTGTACTCATTTGACCGAGATTTGACGCACTTGCATTTTCCCTTTGTGGACTGCAAGCTGAGCTGGAACCTCTCCCGAGTTTCTGAAACAAACGCTCTATCGAACAGTTGCCTGAGATCTACTGCTTTGTGAAGTCAGTGTAAGCAGCTCTTTTTGTGAGGTCAGTTGTTTGTTCTCTAATTTGAAAACAGGCATTAGTAACTGGAAATTCATTGTGTATATAGCTACTGGAATGCCGTGATGTAAATTCTGGCAGACGGACATGTAAGAAGTGAGGGATTTGAAAGGAGATAAGTCTTTACTTTTGTAAATTAGAGGCAATGGTACAGACTGTCGGGTACCCACCACGAGAAAAATTGTTTTTTTGTCAGCAATTCATGCAGCCGTGACTTCCACACACCATTTTTACATCTGTAACGGTGTACTTCACTTCCCTTCGAATTAGTGAGCAAACTGAGGATGTAGTTTTTCCTAATCTATGGGAAAGAGTTTACCACAATACATCACTTTTTTTATTATATTTTTTTTTATTATATTTTTTCTGGGTAGGATAGAAATATTGCTTCAGCATGGATAGGAAAAAAAGTAGATCTTCGGCGCATTCGCCAGTCAGTGCTGGGCATGTATATGTTTTGTAATTTGTTGATCATTAGCGGAAGAAAATACCACTGTGTTGTTTTATAGTGTTTTTTGGGGGAGGTTGTGTGAAATGTGAAGGAGATGGAAGGGATTTGAATAAATGTCTCCGTGCCTCCCTCTCCTAGTATGCTATCTGAAATGATCAGGGCTCCATATAGTAAACTCCAATTTTATTGTTTACCAACTTACGATATTTACTTATTTGTGTCCCCATTTTATAATTTACTTTTTATTTTATTTTTGTGGTAACCTTGATAATGGAATAGTAAGTGTTTGTGTGGAGCAGCTATTAGAATGCTACTCGTTCTTGTCAGTCCTCGCCTTTTTTTTGTGCAGTCCATTCGCGTTATTATTCGAACTCAGAACCACTTCAAGATACTTCATTTGCCTAATTGCTCAGAAGTCTGCTGCATGGCGTGGCAATAAGTTTACTCCCAAAAGCGACACTAGTAGGATTATATATACAGAACAGTGCACAAGAGTTGAGAGTAGCGGTGATATAGGACTCATTTTCAAACTGAGAGGAATGGGACTGTGAAACATGTGGCGACTTGGACTCACTCTGCTGCTGGTAGGTGATGCGTCAGATAGGAGGCGTGAATGAAGGGTTCCGCATCCTTTAGGCACAACCGGTCAGAGTTCAAGGCGACTTTTCTGTCTGGTGTTTGCAGCAGTATGGGTAAAGCGATTGTTTGCTCCTATTTGCTCCTATTGTTTGTGTCCGTTTCTTCTGGGATTTACTTTATTTTTGCACATTTTAGCCCGTGAGTGGATGCACGACCTGGATGACTGTGACTGTGACTGCTGGCCGCTGTAAAACCAGATATAGACTGTGGAGGTGAGTGGAAACGATAATGGGTTTGCAAAAGGATTCTCGGAAGCACTAGTGTCTCAAACCCTAGAATATAATGTACACTCGTGAGGCTGGCACTAAGTTGTAGCTGGGTGCTTACAAGGGCGAGGTGTCACGATGGCGTAAAATGCAAGGGTTCCCTGTAAACCAGTTGCTGACAGGCGGTCGTTGACTTTATCATTGAAGTGCATTGTAAACTCTCTCTAAGTTGTTATGGGGCCGTTATTTAATGGGACAATTACAGTATATATACACTGTAGTCAAGGCGGATGTCATCCTCAAATCTGTGAGCAGTAAGTTGTTTTCCCTTTGCTGTGCTACTTGCCTCTGCATACATCTAAAATTCCTATATTTTTACATCTACTGGCAGACAAGGTATTTAATCGCTCCATTACACTCATGGTAAAAGAGTTGTTATTTAAAAGCTCATTTTTAAATAAATCCATCAACAATAAAATACCTTTTCATAAGTTTATAAATGCCAAGGGTAGGTACATTTTGACTGTACTGTAGAAGAGGTACACAAAGTCCCACTTTTTAAACTATTGATCAGAATCAGATTACTTTTGTTAAAGTATTCCCCTGTGAAATGGTTGTTTAGCAAAATTTTATTTATTCATTGTTAACTGGGCAATGTCCACTAGGCACTATCAAAAATGATAGGGTTTACTGGGTAAAGGATAAGTCTAAACTGGAACCAGCAGGTGTAAAGGCATAGGTAATGGGAAAAAGGTAGATTATTAAACTGGAACCTGTTGGGGAGATGTAACATGCTGAGGATGGGATGAGATGAAAGGCAGTTGGGGTATACCTTGTGCTAATTTCAAGCCATCTCTGCTTTCAGTTACTCTGCATGTCTGTATTCCCCGATGCCACAATGGCACCTTAGTTAAGCTTCCTAACAGACAGTCCACAGTCCACTCCTAACCATTACTTCTGCTATGATTGGCAGGGTTGGGGAGAGTAAGCAATGAATCATCTCTCCACAAGCTGGGTAAACTTTAGGACAGGATCACTACGCCTTTTTAGGTCCATTGTAATGGAGATATGAACATATGAGCTACTGTGACTGCCCTCCTTCCCGACTCCTCCTTACCCACGATCCCTACCTTCCCCCTTTGCCTATCCCAGCCTCTCTTAAAGCTGCCCTCTGTCTTCAACGAGATGACCTCTTCTGGCAGTGCATTCCAAGTGTCCACCACCCTCTCTGTGAAGAAGTGCTTCCTGACCTACCTCGGCTAAACCTCCCACCCTCCAGCTTAACACTGTGCCCCCTGGTGTTGTGGTTGCCACTCAGCTTAAAGAGACTCTGCTTATCAACCTTATTTATCCCTTTCTACTGATACTGTGACATTTATAACCCAATAAATTACAAGCGCTGCCGTGGATTGATAATGTATTTTCCGACATTGCCATGGCATGTATTTGTCTATTTGAATCATATTTTACCAAGTAAGCACCAGAATCCTAACTGACTTGTGTCCAGCTGAGACCGGGGCAAGGAATATATTGTAACAATGTGATATAAAAGCACAAGGATCTACATTTTAATATTGAATTAATGTTGCCGCAAATGTATTAACTATGAAATAATCAAATCTTATGTACAGATATATTTGTATATAATGTGGGATATACTTCTAATGTAAATTCCTTTATTGTAAAGTATAATTAGGATTTGTATGTCCTGTTGAATATATGTTATTTGTCACATGTTTTTCAGCTTGATATTCTAAGTGGGACCTCACTGGAAATGAGCTATGGCTCAACTGAATTTTGTATCCCTGTTTATATATTATAAATAAAATGTTCCTACTATTACTACATTGTTGAATGGCTGCTTTTTAATGCTCTTTGCTATCCAAGTCCCCCAAGATCTGGATTTGCTTTTGACATGTAAACATAAAAAATAGAGATGTAAAGCAGTGAGAGGAGAGTTACATATCCTTACAGATTATTTTCTGAAGAACGGCCAGTGCCTTTCAGGCTGTGGGTGTGTGAGCTGACTGTATGGGCAGTTGGTTAGTTAGCAAACAGCATTATCAAGCAGGCAGATAATGTCTGATTCTTAATTGTATCGACTGATAAGCTGCTGTGTTACACCATGATAGCCACACCTCATGGAGGCCAACCCAGAGTTAACGTACACATGATCTATGTTACTGTTGCATGAGCTCTGCTAGATTCGTCCCAGAAGGAATGCTGTAAACACAGTTGGGGAGATTTTAGATGTTTGCCTTTGTGACACTGACTCACTGTGTAGACAACGTAGGGGTTAAATGAGGAAAGAAAAAAAAAAAAAACACAATAATGGTTCATATTGATCTGTGGGGCCCAGGTTCTTAAGGTAGCAGTGTAAAACTGTTAGAACAGTGAGTCACGTTATTCCCCAAGGGAGGAAAGAAGGTGAGTAAACCTTTAGAATTGTGTGACAGTATTCACCCCCCACTATGAAATCAGTAGTATGGGAGAGGGTTGCTGAAGCTTGCTTAACATCTGAGTGAGTTAGAAGTACTTGTATTTAAACCGTCATATGAAGGGTCTTTAGGACAGTAAGAGAGGTGGTAAAAAATAAAGACATTGAGCTTTGCCTTGGCCTCATTGGTGGCAACAACGTGGCTTGCATTTCCATCTGGTGACCTGGGTTCGCTCTACAGCCTTGTCCACCTGCCCTGGGCAAGTGGAGCTGTGAGAGCTCAGGCTCCTGTTAGAGGGTAGCAACATTCTTGTTAATGCAGCACCACCTAATGATTAATATGAGCTACCTAGGATGTAGTGGGTAAGTCGTGATGCCCCCAACCAATCAGGCAACAGCAAAGACCTTGGCAGCAGTGTGGAAGGTTGGTGCGGAAAATGAGGAAAAACACCTGCCAGGCGCATGATGGTACTACACACCACCAGGCGACTAGCCCTGAAAGTCAACCCTGGCCTCATCCTTGGAGATAAAGTTCTGTGTTGTCTGGAGTCACTGGCGCCCACCAGGACCAGTCAGTCAGGAGGTGTCTTCCACTGGGCTGTCGGGGGTAGCTCTGAAACAGAGGTAAAGGTCGCACTTTGAGTCCAGCAGCTGCATGTGTGAAGACTGCTTGAAGGAGAATGAGGACTAGATAGATGAGAACAGCTAATATTTTTCTAGTCAAACTACCTCTTGCTGGCTAGGTGGAACTGCCCAGTGGTGGTAGGCCTCAGATGGGCCTGGGCTTCAGGGACTACACTGAGAGTCAGGAGGTGTGAGCACACTGGTGTTGGATCATGTGCACAGCGTGTGGGATTGTGTGCCCCATGATGTCAGAGTGTGTGCTCACCAACACAGGGATGTGTTGGTACCTGCATGGTATAGGTAGCGTACTCCACACACAGCTTGGGCAATGGCACCATATGTCAGGCATGTATGCTGGCTCAGCCTACACACCTCTCTGTCTGGTACAGTTTTATATAACTCTCCCTCCCTCCCTCTCCCCTCCCCTCCTTCCTCTTCCTTCCTTCCCTCCCTCTTCTCTCCTCCCTCCTTCTCTCCTCTCTCTCTCCTCTCCTCTCCTCTCCTCTCCTCCGCAACAACAAACAACATCGGATCAGACATGATAGAGAATGGCCCAGGACCATTTTGTTCTCTGCAGCCCATACTGCCCACTGGTCTGCACCAGCTGGCAGACAGCAAGCAAGGATGACATGGAAGATGATGACAAAACCTACACAGACAGCTTGGAACAGGTGGGATCTGCCCCAGACTAGGGGCGGGGCCCCATCAGCTCTCATACCAGTGGGCCCAGTCACTGTCCCCAGAGAGCCTAGTGGTCACAGAGGTGCAGCCCAACACAGCATATAGCATAGCCATCCCTTACCACCCCTGGCCAATACTGCAGATAGTTTATGCATTGCAATCAGTACATTATATTCAAGGGGTCAATTCCCAAATAGCCACAGGAATTTTCTGTGAAAGAAGACATCCTGGATTGAGATGCTGAGAAGTAAAACTTTGCATGTGCTGAAAATTAGTGATTCATGAAATTCACAAATTTCAGACTGATCAACTGAAACTCGCGTTGTGTGGATTGCATGAATTTTGGGCGAAATTCACAGACAAAGTGTGCAGTTCTTTTGGGGTATTCCTCTGAGTTAGTGAAATGGAGAAAGTTGATGGACTGGTTGTCTTCTTTCCACCTTAAAGGTGTATGTACTATTAAAAATATAGCATTACCTGGTGGTCTAGTGACCCTCCCAATCCCCAATGTCACTATAATACAAATTATTATCTGGTGGTCTAGTAGCCCTCCTGAAGCCCAAATCCCTCATATCACTATATTTAGAAATAGTAACATTACTTGGAGGTCAAATGACCTTCCTGATCCCGATGACCTTGTATTTCATGTGTAACAATAACCCCATGTCCTGTTACATGGTTGCATGAACCCCCTCCCCATTCCCGATCCACCCACTGCTTCAAAATTAGTTTTACCTTTCTTGTAGTAATTTGTATATATCTTTTTTTTCCTTTCCAGGGCCACAGGAACTGATTTGTCACGGCAGGCCATATCTGTGACCAACAAACAAAGGCTGTTTGCCAATAGTGAGTAGGAAAAAGGGGCCCATTTTAAACAGATTTGGAGGGTACATGAAGGAAGGGATTTCAGTCCTTGGACCAGAAAAAATGGTTGATGGATTCTACTACCATCACACATTTTTTCTGACCAAGAACAGAACCTGAGCCAAGATTGGGTCCCTCTTGGAGTAATACAGCATTGTAGAAACCACATGTCAACATATTGACTTTAATTCTGCATTGTAGCAGCATGCTTTTGGCTTACAGAAGGTTACTAAGTAACCAACACCTCAGAGCTGCTGCACAGTGAGACCAGCTGTGGGAGTAGCGGCTCTGCTTCAGGGAAGGGCTGAGGTTCTCCTGGCCCTCACGACTACATCTCAGAGATCTGCTGCACAGTGAGTCCAGGCAGGGAAAGGCTCCGGGAGGGCACTATTCTCCTGCCCCTCATGACCAGCACATTGGGGAGCTGCTGCACAGTGAGTCTGGGTGGGGAGTTGGCGGTGCTTCAGGATAGGGCCTGGTTCTCCTGGCCCTCACACTAACACTAAGGAGCTGCTGCTCTGTCAGTATGGGCATGGGATTCAGGGGCTCTTTAGGGGTGGGCCGTGCTGCTCCTTTAACTCATGACTAAGACCTTGGGAGCTCCTGCACAGTGGGTCCAGGTGAGGAGTCAGTGGTGATGCTTCAGGAGGGGCTGTGGCTCTCCTGGCCTTCTCGACCTAGACCTCAGAGAGCTGCTGCACCATGAGTCTGGCCATTGGAGTCTCGGGCGCTGCTTTGGGGAAGGGCTGTGGTTCTCCTGGCCCTCATGACCCACACCTTGGGGAGCTACTGCACAGTGAATCTGGGCGGGGGAGTCAGCATCGCTGCTTTGGCGGAGGGCTGTGGTTCTTCTGGCCCTCACAACCAACACATCAGGGAGCTGCTGCACAGTAAGTCCAGGTGCTAGAGTCGGGGGTGCTGCTTTGGGGGATGGCTGTGGTTCTCCTGGCCCTCATGACCTACACCTTGGGGAGCTGTTGCACAGTGATTCCAGGCAGGGTACATGGCGGCCCTTCTTTGGGGTGGGCTGTGGTTCTCCTGTACCTCACGATCAACACCTCAGGGAGCTGCAGCACAGTGAATTGAGGTGTGGAAGTTGTGAGGCTGCTTCAGGAGAGGGCTGTGGTTCTCCTCGCCCTATTAACCAACACCTTGGGAGCTTCTGCACAGTAAGTCCAGTGGCAGAGTTCATGGCACTGGTCAGGGGTTGAGCCGTGGTTCTCCTAGCCCTCATGACCAACACATCAGGAGCTGCTGCACAGAGTCCAGGCATGGGAGTCAGCATTGCTGCTTTGGGAAGGGTCGTGGTTCTCCTGGTGCTGAGTGAATCCGGGCATGGGGTCGGCGGTGCTGCTTTGGGAAGGTCGTGCTTCTCCTAGTGTTGACGACCAACATCTCTGGAGCTGCTGCACAGTGAGTCTGGGCATAGGAGATGGCGCTGCTGCTTTGGGGGCAGACCGTGGTTCTCCTGGCCTTGGTGACCAACACCTCGGAGCTTCTGCACAGTGAGTCCGGGGTGGAGTCCACCACACTGCTTCAGAACAGCTGTGGTTCTCCTGGCCATCATGACCCACACTTGAGGGAGCTGCTGCACAGTGAATCCAGGTGGGGAGAATTAGCTGCTTGAGGGAGGGCCGTGGTTCTCCAGGTCCTCATGACCAATACCTGGGTGCTTCTGCACTTTCATTCTGGGTGAGGAGTTGGCGTCGCTGGTTTGTGGGAGGGCTGTGGTTCTTCTGGCCCTCACAACCAACACATCAGGAGCTGCTGCACAGTGACTTCAGGTGGCGGAGCGGCTGCACTGCTTGGAGGAAGGCAGTGGTTCTCCTGGCCCTCATGACCAACAACAGGGAGCTTCTGCACAGTGAGTTTGGGCGGGGAGTTTCGGCTGATCCTGGCCCTGACAAACAATACCTCAGGGAGCTGCTACACAGTGAGCCCGGGCAGGAGGCAGGCTGCTGCTTGGGGCAGACCATGGTTCTCCTAGCCTTGGCAACAACACCTCGGGAGCTGCTACAGTGAGTCCAGGAGTGAGAGTCAGCCACACTGCTTTGGGGAAGGGCTGTGGTCTCCTGGCCCTCATGACCCACACATTGGGGGCTGCAGCACAGTGAATCCGGGTGTGGGAGAATGTGGAACTACTTCTGGAGAGGGCCATGTTTCTCCAGGCCCTCATGACCAACATCTCAGGAGATGCTGCACTTTGATTCTGGGTGGGAGTCGGCGTTGCTGGTTTTGGGGAGGTCTGTGGTTCTTCTGGCCCTCACTACCAACAGCTTTGGGAGCTTCTGCACAGTGAGTCTGGGCAGGGAGTTCACAGCACTGCTCCTGGCCTGACAAACAACACCTCAGGAGCTGCTACACAGTGAGTCCAGGTGAGGGAGTCGGTGGCGCTGCCTCCAGGAAGGCTGCAGCTTTCCTGGCCCTCATGATCAACACATGGGAGCTGCCACATGGTTGTCCTGGCCCTAATGACCAACACCTTGGGAGGTGCTGCACAGTGAATCTGGGCAGGAGTCGCTGCACTGCTTAAGGGAGGACTGTGGTTCTCTTGGCCCTCATGACCAACATGTAGTAGTAGTAGTAGTAGCAGTAAAAATCTTTATTTTTATACAGGATAAGCTGGAATAAAACATGTTTAGGACAAGTCCTATATTATAGATGCTACTGTTCAATCTCAGTACAACATACAATACAAAGACAATAACAAATTTAACAAACGTCATAAGTCATCATTTACACCTACGTAATACCTGCACACTAATCATTACACATACATCGTACTCTCAATTCGTATTTGAACTCCTTCAGAAATAAATTTTAACATCACTCTGGTTGACTATGGATTCTTTATTTACTGAATTACATATTTGGAACATAATAGCTGCACAGTGAGCCCAGTCTTAAAAGTCGGCTCTGCTTTGGGGAGGGCCGTTGTTCTCCAGGCCATCAGGAACAACACCTCTGGGGTTTAAGCACATGAGTCCAGGTGGGGAATCGCGACACTGCTTTGGGGAAGAGCCATTGTTCTCCTGGCTCTCATGACCAACACCTCAGGTAGCTGCTGCACAGTGAGCCCAGGTGGGTGAGTTTGCAGAGCTGCTCAGGAGGGCCTTGGTTCTCCTGGCCCTCAGGACCAACACCACAGCGAGTTGTTGCACAGTGAGTCCTGGCGGGGAGTCAGTGGTGCTAATTCAGATGAGGGCCTTGCTGCTGCTTGTCCTCACAACCAACCATAGTTTGGGGTTAGGTATGCAGCATAGCTATTTACTATTCTATATCACTGGCTGGTATTAATTACTTAGGCTTATCGTGGTTTCTTACTGTTTGTGGGGGGGCTCCGGGGGTGATGGTTGTCTCGCATGGGCTGCTGAGAGGTTAATCATGTGGCGTGAGACAGATGGGAGTGCGGTTAACCCGAACCGGGGTAAGTTGGTTGTAGGGGGTGGGGGTTGTAGTTTGGCTAGTTTGAAATATAGGGCAGGGATTGTCTGGTTGGGGGGAGGGTCCATGACTACACACTGTTGTGTTGTGCAAATTAGTTTTTCCATCACAGGGCCCTGACCAGCTACAACACCGGCCTACCGGCAACGGTCCTGGCTAGCCCACTATCCTCCACCTGGGTACCCAGAGATGTGACTTTGTTAGGATTCTGAATGCATACACAGCTGGGTGATTGATAAGAGTATTTAAGCTAATTAACCTGATTACGCCCATCCCATGTTCAAACCCCAGAATAAATCAGATCTATCTTTTTCTGCATTCAGCCTGATTGTGGTGCCTGTTTGTGCTCGAAATACTGTACTGTTTCTATTGCTCTGCCTAACCTTGTTTTGCAGGAGTCCCCAGGGTCAAACCGAGGAACCAGCCCTGGTGGTAAGTGCAAACAGTGTGGGTACTTGCAAGGTATATTGGTGGTATTGTGAAGGTAGTTACTGGGTATCGTTGTAGCCACTAGCGGGGAAAGAGGGGTTACACAGTAGCGGAGCCAGGTTTGGGATCATTTGGGAGCAAGGGAGGCCATTCAGTCAATGACAGGCTCCACAATGGGCACTAAACAGTGAATAAAGATGGTGGCAGGCGCCACTACTCACACCACCATCATCTGAGACTTTTGAGGAGAAATTAGCTAAGTTGTTGCTGGTTGAAGGAAAACTGTAGAGGACTTTGAAACTGTTCCTGCCACCTGGGTGTGTTCCTTCACCTCCCACTCCAGGCCTGTTACTGCCTGCAGAGAAAAGCCTTGCCTCAGAGGCCTGCCCCTTGTCAACATTACTACCAGCACCCCATTGGAACTGGTCTGCATAGACTTCTTGAGTTTAGAGCCTGACCAGTGGAACATTAGTAAAGTGTTAGTGGTTACGGATCATTTCACAATGTATGCACAATCTTTCCCACACAAAGATCAAAGGCAGCTACCGTGGCCAAGGTGCTAGTGGAAAATTTCTTCATCCACTATGGTGCCCCAGTGGATTCATTCCAAGTAGGCAGGGGTAGTAGCGATCGACCTGGGAGCACAAGGAAGTTAAGGGACTTGCTCAGGATCACACAATATGCAACTAGGCAGCTGTGGGATTCAAACCCAGGTCTCCAGATTTGCAGCTCAGAGCCTTAACCCACTGCACCATACTGCCTCCTAAAAGCAAACCTCTAAGATTGGCAGAAGGGACCTCAGTTTAACATGTTACTGTATCTGAAGGATGGTACCTCTAATGTGGTGGCCCCAGCCTGCATTGCATGGTCAGTACTGAGTATGATCCGAGGACCTCAGTGCTGGACCTGACCTTGTGACCTTCCTCCTTGGAGACAACAGTAAGACACACAGATATGACCAATAACACTAATCAGTAAACAGCAGAAAGAGTTAAGTAGGGTATTGAGCTTAGAGAGGGAGGTAGCAGGGCAGTGCCATAGACCACGTATGTGTAAAAAGAAGATTGGGAGAATCATTTTAGAGACCAGTTTGTGATGATGGGAAGGGGAGGAGTCTTTCTGTCGATAGAGAGACATCACTCCAAAATCTCCCCATTAGACTATGATTATGTTCTCGTATCACAAACCCCTCATATTGGCTGAAAGGTTGCTTGCTGTCCCTGTTTATCACCTTCAGATTTTGTATTTTGAAAGTCTCAGTCATATTCCCTTCCCTTCTTGACTCCATGGAGTACATATTCAGGTCAGGCAGTCTCCAAGTGTCCATAGGTCCCTGCTGCTCATGTACAATTTCCATTGCTCTCTCCTTTAGACTGATTGTAAGCAGTACTCTAGGTGCAGCCTCACCAAGATCGTGAAATTTCTCCTTTTAGAAAAAGCTCTGCCAACTTGCATGGGGCAGTATTCTTGTGAATGTTACTTATGGTAACACCTAGGTCACTGTACTCTGAGGCCTGATCTAACCTGTCCCCCATATCCAGTGCTATGTTTTAAGGTTCCTTTCCCTCTTTGCATGTCCTTGTACTTTTGGCATTAAATCTGCATTGCCAGGTCTTGGACCACTTTTACAGTTTTGTTAAGTCCTCTTTCCTGTTCCTAAACTCTTTCTCATGGTCCTCCACCCTATCAGATACCTTAGTTACTGTCATTTGCAAGAGGCACATTTCGCCCTGAATCCCTTCTTAATGTCACATATAAACAGACTGAAGAACACTACTGGGATAACTTCACTACTTTACTGGTGGGAGGAAGGAGGAATGGGTGCTCTTGGGTTAGGGAAGGGAGTTACTTTATTTAATTTCTTGGTGGAGGAAGATGAGATGCAGTGATACGAGGGTGGGAAAGGGTGTTTCTTTTGTTTAGTTTTATTTTGGTCCCAGACAGATTGACATCAGCAATGGCAATGTGGGTCACATGACTGACTACCTAGGACATGAACAGGACTGGCAAAGTCTCGCATGACTTTAGTGGTCCATATAAATACTGTTGCACATTATGTCACGCGGCAGTGTGAGAGCAAGCAAGCAAGAGAGGGAGTACATGGGTCTGGAGTGATAGAGAGAGAGAGCAGTGATGAGTGAGAGGAGGACACTCAAGTGTGAAGTGGCAGAAACAATTGAACAGGGTATCCAATCTGGCCAGGGATGACTTGGGCACAACATTGTAGACTACATCACAGTGGGCAAATATTGGGAGGATCATCTTGGGACAAGTTCACGCCTTGCCGGCAGAGTGAGGCAGTTCCTGTATAAAGCACCAATCAAAGAAAAGGATTACCTTGTATTTGGCTTCCACCCACACATTCAGTCATTGCAATGTGAGCTGGCGTGTACAGGCAGATCAAGGGCAGACTAGTATAATAAATCCTTGACATGATGTGTCATTGAGAGAGATTGTTCAGCAGACCAGGTACAGATGGGGCAGAGGAGGAACACTGAATGATCTAGGAGCAGGACAAGGAAGCATTTTCGCTTCAAAACTAGTTTTATCTTTCTTGTGGTAATTTGTATTTATCTTTTTTTTTTCTTTTTTTTTCCTTTCCAGGGCCCACAAGAACTGATTTGTCACGGCAGGCCATATCTGTGACCAACAAACAAAGGCTGTTTGCCAGCAGTAAGGTAGGAAAAAAGGGGTGCATTTTTAAACAAATTTGGAGGGTACATGAAAGGAAGGGGGGATTGCAGTCCTTGGACCAGAAAAAATGGTTGATGGTTAATAGTGCTCTACAAGACAGCACATGCCCCCAAATAAAAAATCCCAAAGCCCTCCCATTCCCAAATCCAATTATCATAGTCACCCCCCTTTGGTTTCTGGAAAACTCTCTCAATCCTTCTAAAAGAGAAGGAATATAGGTTCCTGTTTCCAGCATGGTGTACATGCAGTGCTGTAGCATATGTTAGATCATTTTTGTTAATAGCATGCACATGCTCACACATATGTACCTTCAGTTGTCTCTGTCTTCCATATGTAAAAGACTCACAAGTATAAGTAATAATAATAATAATAATAATACATTTTATTTCTCACAAGCGTCTTTCACCCATCAAGGTGCTTTACAAAACATAAACTAAATCGCGGCAAGATGGGGTTAAAAGAATGCCTTGTCAGCCTCTTGAACCCTCTCTACACATCTTAGCTTCACATCTGCTTTTGCCTGTGTCAGTTTTCTCTTGGCCATCCTCAGCCTTTCTCAATATTAACATAGAAACATAGAAGTCTGTCGGCAGAAAAGGACGACACGCCCACCTAGTCTGCCCATTTGTATAGCTATCTGCTAAGACATGCCTCCCCACCCCCAACACTCTCCTGTGTCTGTTCCATGTATTTTGAAGCCTTCCACTGTTGCTTCTGCAACCAACTCATCTGAAGCCTATTCCACTTATCCACCACCTCTATGTGAAATAGTACTTCCTAATGTTACCCTTGAACTGTCCCCTCAATCTGTAACCCATGCCCCTCATCCTCTGATTCTCTTTTAGCAGAAAGATGTTTTACAGTGGCACCGGATTATACCCTTAAGGTTCTTGAAGGTCTCAATCAAGTCCCCCTCTCCTCCTCTGTTCCAGGAGTACGTGTTCAGTTCTCCCAAGTTTTGCTCATAGGACAGGTGGCTGAGCCTTTACCATCTTTGTTGCCCTCCTCTGAACTCACTCCAGCCTCCCACGTTGGCATCGATGTGTTCACTGTAAAGGTTTGCTGTGGGATCAGTATACAGATAAGGTGGAGAGTTTTCATTTCTGAGGAGACTGTGGCCACACTTTGGTGACCTTGAGGCTGCTCAGAAGGATGGTCTGCACCCTAATGAAAAGGGGACCATGGTGCTGTGGCATAGGTATGTATGACACCTAAGAAAGCTTTTAAATTAGGAAAAAGCATGTAGCACAGTTTGAAGCCTAAAGTGACACATGGCAGTGGGGGACCTGCTTCATATTTTCACATAGGGAGGGACTGATGTACAGGTAGAGCAAACGGCTTACAGAAGGCTCCATCCTTGTTGATTCACTTCAGATACTTGAAAGTTTAGATCATGTCCCCCCATCCCTCCTCTCTTCCAGGGTGTTTACTTCACCCAGCCCGTTCTCGTTGTCTCTCCCCTCCATTCTCTGTGTCTCATCCCTTCTTACTAACCAAGCTTTCGTCCACTGGCCTTTCTCTGGCATCTGTAAGCTGATTTAACTCCTACCTCTCTGGTGACTCCAACAAGTCAAGGTTGGTGAATCCTCTCTCCTCTCTCACAATACATTCTGGTATTCCCAATGCTCCATCTTGTGCCCTATACTATTCTCCATTTTTTAAATGATCTTCCGTCCATATCCACTGCGGTAAACCCTCACAAACTTGCCTCCATCTCCTCACCCCCATTCACCACCCTTGATGGCTCCCTACTAGACATAGTCCCCATTACAAGTACCTGGGTATATGACTGAACTCCGGCTTGACTACTGTAACATGTTGAACACATCCATGTTAAACTTCACCCTAAACTGGGCACTTTATACAATGGAACAAAAAATGATCATCAGGCATATACAGGGTTAACATACATCTCGGTTCAGGCACATATATAACATAAGAATAAGGTACACATATATTTTACTGTCACATAAATCACAAGTAAACTGTATTCTAGCACTAAATGTGGGTTTTGTGTGACAGGCCAGGCGATGCAGGCTAATTAAAAAAACATATTTGACTTGCACAATCGGGGGAGAGAGAGACTGGATGTCAAGAGATCTCTTACCTGGTACATGACAAACACTAAGGACCATAGAAAGGACAGAAAACAACTGATCTTACTTGAGAGGGTTCCTGCAGTAGGTCTTCACGTATAGGTCTCGTCTCCTGGCATCAGAACTGCACGGCAAACTTGTAGCTATAATCGTCCAGCACGGGCGTGCCCCATCGTCGGGTGATGTGATGTCAGCATGACTATAAAGGGGCAGTCCTTGCCCGTCATCCAGTTCTTTCCTCCATTACCTTATTTATCCCTTTCAAGTACTTGAAGCTCCCAATCATGTCTCCTCTCTCTCTCTCTCCTCTCCTCTCTCCTGTCTTCTTAATGTGGATACCCTTTCTCCCCTTCATGCAGGACTCAGTCGCTTGTCCCAATGCCAGATGTCCTGATGACAGTCTCACAACCTGGACCTATTGACCAGCCTTTGCCTTTGGCCCCAGCGCTGTATCAGGTCCCGGCACCAAGGCCCCTTCATTCTTCTCAGCTGCCATCCCCTCCATAGGATGTGATGATGCCGGACCACCAGCAATTCTATAATGATGGCGGGTCTGACCTTGATTCCCTTGCTGCTGGATCTGATGACGGGGATGTATTCCAGACTCACTTGTTGATCCTTTTGTTTGCTTTGGCATCGGTCCTTCCCCCCACTTCCCTGCTCCTGCCTTGTCCTGTTTTCTATCTCTGTGATGTCCCTTTCCAAACCCCTCTCTCCTACTTGTGCTGTTTCTTATCCTCCGTCGCCACTTCTCCGTCCTGGTTAGTAAAGGTGGGGCGACATGAATGTAGGGTGGTCAAGTTAGGTCACGAAGATTTAAGGGTTGGCTATTGGTCTGGGTGGAGGTCCAGTGCCAGGAAGAGGGTCAGAAGGGGCAAGTGACAGCATTGAAGAGAGTCAACTAGGGGAATGTATTCAGATTAGGGTATGTGGAGTGGAGAACCATAGTAACTTTCCTGTTCTCTTGCCTTTGAATACCAATCTGATGCACTGGTTTGTTACTTCCATTAAGGCTTCCTTTAGATGCTTAACTGTTCTTCCACTCCCTCCTGCCCCATTCTCTCCAGAGCTCTTTGAGACCTCTCCCCATTTCAGCCAAGTCAGCATTTTGAAATCCAAAACCTTTGTCCTAGTATGGCTTGGAGTTAGTATCTATCCTTATGCTAATCTAAACTATATTGTGATTGTTGGATCCCAGTGTGGGGGAGTTTTGAGAGAGTGAGATTAACCACTATGCTATATTAGGGTGCTATAGCACATGTTATCAAAGTGCATGTTTGGACAATTTGACAGTCGAACTGTGATTCTGTGGTGGCACAAATTATGAAGGTGCATGTTATCAAGTTGCATGTGCCAATTTGATGGTCTAAGTGAAAATTTGTGATTGTGCATGTTATCGAGGTGCATGTTGTGCCAATTTTTCAGTCACATGGAACATTTGTGATAAGCATGTTATCAAGTGCATGTTGTGCCAATTTGTCAGTCGCGTGGAACATTCATGATAGCGCATGTTATCAAGGTGCATGTTGTGCCAATTTGACGGTCAAGGAACTAGATGCTTCATTTACAGAAGAGGTGCAAAGAAGAATTCCATTAAAAGGGTCAGTGAATGAACTTAAATGATTGCCCAGGCAACAATGGGCCAGTGAACCAAAAAGAATATCATCTATCCCAACCGGGATACTACAGTCACTTGAAAATTGGCCATCTGGGCAGAGAGCACTAGTCTTTCTAATCATCTTTAAAAAACAAATTTTCTTCTATTTGTTAACTAATTTTATTCCTTTATGTCACTATTAATATTATTATTATAATACTTCTTCAACAGTAATTTTTCTTCTGCACCATTACACTCTAATGTAGTCAGATGCACCAGCAGTATCTATCCACTATCGGTTTCTTATCTCATTACTGTATCTTTTCATATTAACCTATTGTTGTTTCTCTTTGCATGCCTGAACAGATGAGGACTCCTTCACCATCAGATAAGTATTTTTCTACTGTGAACATGTCATATATTAATAATTTATTAAGAACTATGGATCCTTTGTGACTCATTCCTGTATTTTATTTTTTCAGTACTGACGGACATGATCCCTTCAAGATTCCTGCTTTGGACTCCACAGTATCCTGGTAAGACACTTCTCCACATATTACTTGATTGTGTTTGGTATGGGAGGGTTGCATGGGATATGTGTCCTATAATCCCTGATCTTACTTGAGAGGGCTCTTGCAGTAGATAGTAACATAATACTTAACAGGGTGGGCGGCATTGTGCTATACCCGTACCACCCAGGACTGTAATGACACCCAGCTGCCGAGGCGGAGGGCCTTATAACCCTGGAAGGTCGGTGTAACAATACACGCCCACCCTGGAGGGTATTATGCGCTTAGAAAATGGGCTATCTCTGGCACTTTATATAGGATTAAAAAATTAAGGCAAAATAAAAACAGAGTAAGAATTAAGTTTTTTCTTTGTCCTATAAAGTAGTGCCACCCTTTCTGGGCTATTCCATCCCTTTTGCCACTCTCCACAGAGCTTTTCTCTTGTTGTCATCTGTGCCAACCCTCACCCCCAACATCAGCTCCTCCAGAACAATACAGTTTATTATAAAGTCCCCCCGTAGTCTCTTTACATCGCTGTTTAGTGAAAAAAAAAAAATTTCTGCCCTACTTACGAGTCTTTTTCCCACCTCGGAACTTGCAACTGTTAGGCGCGTGGCCCTACATGACTCTGCAATGTAAAGTCACAAAATGGAGACCCAGAGGGATATTGTGGCACAGCATTGTTCTAAATGTTTCAGCCCCCACCACTTTCTCTGGCAGGATGTTCCACTTGTCCACCACCCATTCTGTGAAGAAATTCTTCCTCATGTTTTCTCTGAATCATCCTTCCTCCAACTTCATCCCATGCCCTCTAGTCCTGGAACATATTTTTCGCTTAAAAATAGTGCATTCCTGCACCTTGTTCCTCCCTGTAAGATACTCATGTCTCTATCATATCCCTCTCCTCCTCTCCCTCCAGGGAGTACATGTTCAGTGTCTTCAACCTGTCCTCATAGGTCTTGTGATGCAATCCTTGCACCATCTTTATTGCCCTCCTCTGAACCTTCTCTACCCTGTCTATGTCCTTACGTAAGTAAGGTCTCAGAACTACACAGTGTACTCCAGGTGCGGCCTCACTAGTGTCTTGTATAGTGGAATGCATGACCTCCCTTTTCCTGCTGGTGATGCCCCTGCCTATGCATCCCAACATCCTATTTGCTTTCTGCTGCCTTGTCACACTGTTTCCCTGCCTTGAGGTCATCAGAGATGATAACTCAAGATCCCTTTCCTGCTTGGTGCATGCTATATCCTCACCCCCCAACTGATATATTGTACCAGGGGTTTTTGTACCCCATATGCATTATCTTGCACTTCCTTGCATTAATTTCAACACCAAACCCTGACCATTCTTCAAATTTCTGCAGGTCCTTCAAACAACATGAGGTCTTGCTGTATTGTGACTTCTGCAGTGGTCCAAGCGCTTGGCTGCCCGGAGAGGGAGGGAGTTGGCTCCGGTGTGGGTGGGGTTCTCCGGCACAGGCGCTGTCGCTGGGGGCTCTGTCTGGACAGTTTCAAACTGAAACTGTCAGATTCTTCCTCTGCCCTCACTGAACAGTCGCTCCGGAGATCTCTCCTTCAGCTTTCGGTTCATTTCTCATTTCAAATGAGTTAATTTTTAGTTCATTTAAACGGAGAAAAAGTTCTAAATTACGCATTTGGTTCAAAAGCTCTATCCGGTAAACCCGTAAGTACAGCTATCTTTTACATTTTAGGGCTGTTAGATTTAAATTTGTTGCGATCGGAAGCCTGAAGTGTGACTCTTAACAGATCTGACTTTCTGCCATAATTCCACAACCCCAGCTGCCCATTTGGAGGCCTGTAAACACAGATGCAGTGTGCTGCAGTGATCTGACAGTTTGGGGTGTAGGGGCTCGCTTTACGTGCCGACTTTCTCCAGTAATGTTAGATATGGAAAATCCACAGCAATAATCTGCCCCTATATCCTGTGACCGGACATGTTGTCCTCCTCACCCCCCTTACAGAACCGGAAAGGCAGCACAATCCCTGGAAGCCCATATTCTGAAAAGAAGAAGATGAGTTCAATGTAAAGGGCGCTCAAAACCAAGGCAGGTGTCCACTTCTACTGTGTCCATTTTCTAAGCACAATAATACCCTCCAGGGTGGGCGGTATTATGCTATACCGGACCTTCCAGGGGCTATAGCCCTCCGCCCTGCGAGCATCAGGCCTCATTACACCCCTGGGCGGTCTGGTATAGCACAATACCACCCACCCTGTTGAATATTAACGCTTACATATTCACTCAGTTCCCAGCCAGCATGAGAATGTTATGCTATGAAAGTGTTCATCACCACATAGGTTTACCATCTGGTGCTTCAATGGATGCTGCTGATAAAATCAGTTCATTTAAAAGATAATATATAATAATACATATTTTCAGTCTACTTCTACTTGTACAGTAGTTATTTGTTCATGTAATATACTATTAGTATTATGACTCAATATAAAACAAATGTAATCAGAAGAACTGAGAATTGAATTCACAAACATAAACTATACTTTGGATGTATATGCTTTATTAATAAGACATAAAATTGGTTGCTTTTATCACTGAATTAAAATGTATGATGTGTTCTTGCAAATGTTGTAAGGTCAATTTAATAACACTTATCCTGACTTGATCCCTTAGAGTTTTTCGTGCATCATCTTCATTGGGACAGTATCAAAATCAGAGAGAACAATGGTTTATTTTTACATTTATTAGTTCACTGACACATAGACACTTTTGGAACGTTTGACTTTGATGGATATAAGCTGTACTGTGAATTGTTGATCTAACTTGATATATGTGAAGTTCTTCCTATGTTGTGATACTGCATATTGTATGGTTAATTAAAGTTGCAAGTTCAAAAACAAGAAAGGTTTCAATTTGGTGATTTTTCTTGACTAGTGGAAATACACTATCTGTTTATAACCAGGTAACATCAGGAGGCATTACAACTCACTGGAGGGTGGTAACATGCAGACTGATGTTATACAATCATAAACCTATAGTGATATATTGGGGGCTGACATTGTACACTAAGTGAATGCTTAACTTGATGTTGCACCTGATACGGGATGGGATGTTTCTATTATCCTTATCACTATGTCTCCGTATGTGTGAAAATGAGCTTGAGTATTCCGTTAAAGATATTACATGTAACTCTTGAATATAACTTATTTTTTTGTCTTTCAGGTTGATTCCTTGCAGTATATTTGACATAATTCATCAGAACATAGAATATTTTGGGTATGTTTGAAAATATAAATCAATGCACAGTGGGGAGTTGGGGGTAGGGTTTATTGAGCCAAACTGGTATTCATAAGGGCTTCAGTTTTCATATTATTGTTAGAATCACCCCACAGAGATAACTTGCAACAATGATGTGTTTTATTTTTTATTTTGTTTTCTCTACACCTGACAGAACAATCATCATGGCAAAAAAAATGACTGCATTGGATGTTTAGCGAGATCCAGATGTGTAGTGAGTCCATTTCTCCGAATCGCATAGTGAAGGATGTTGAAGAAAGATTGTACAATCTGGATCTGGTGGAAGTGCGGAATGAGTCTTCTGAAGATGAAAAGTTACTGATCAAGATTACATGCCGGATGTGGAGCAGGAAGATCATGAGAGACCCCACAACATCAGTAGGTGCAATGCCCAAGAAGACACGTGGTAAAGGGCTGGTCATCAGCAGAACAAAGCGTTAGAAGAGAAGACGAATGGGAAGAAGTGACAACAACAAGTGACAATGGACACCTATTCACTGCAACTGGGTCTCAAGTACCAGTCCCAGAAAGTCCACTTGGATTTGTACAACTGTTTTGCCTGGCGGATGAAGATTTGGAGCTTAGAACAAATAAGATATTGATGATTTCTTTCTAGCACATCAATGGTTGATTTGCCACCACATTCAAGCCCAGGGCTTGGAAGATGACTGATAAAGAAAGCTGAGAGGTTTTGCATTACACATGTGATGGGACTGGTAGTGAAGAGCAGTAAAGATGAATACTGGGGATTGGATGAAGTCACCCACACACCATTCTGGGGCAGTGTGATGGCAAGGAACCGATTCAACCTGATTTTTTCTTTTCTCCACATGGCTGACAACTCAATCGGAAGCCTAGAGGATGGAGGATTTGATCAACTTTTTCACATTAGGGAGATACATGACGATTCCTGAAGAGATCACGAGAAACTATCCCCCGACCGGGACCTCTCCCTGGATGAAGGTATATGTCTGTGGAAGGAAATCTAAGTTACAGAACATTTAATCCACAAAACCAGTGAAGCACCGGAATCAAGGTGTACACCTTATGTGAATCAAACTCGGATACATATGCAACTGGCAATTCTATACAGGCAAAGCGTTGAGAACAGAGCAAAGACATCATATAGGTTGTTTTGATCTTGTTAGAAAGAACTGCGAGGAAAGGCTACAGGATTTACACAGACAGATACTACACTGGACCTCAACTCTACACAGATCTATTTTTATCTGGAGTTGGTGCAACTGGAACTGTATGCCCAACCGATGAGAATGCCTCCCAAAATAAAAAGACATAAAGCTGAAGATGAAAGAAAAGGTTACATTCAGGAAGACACCAATACACTCTGTATGAAGTGGAAAGACAAGAGGACATATACTACATGCTGTCAACAACATCAAGTACTGAATTTGTTGATACGGAAGAAAGGATTGGAAGACTGGGGAGTCGATAAAAAACCAAATGTATACTGGACTACAACAGATACATGGTGGAGTGGACAAAAAAATGATCAGCTGGCAGGGTACTACATTTTAACCGAGCGGGAAGGTATGGCAGAAGGAGTTCTTTTATTTACTGAATGCCATGTTAATTCGAGGGGTACATAATGTACAAGAAATTTTCCCCAGAAAGAAAGAAGATGGCACGACTTGAATTCAACGAACTGTAGTTGAAAAACATAACGACCAGCAAAAAATGATGATCTTCACAGCATAGCAAAAAGCGGCAATAAACAAAATTGGATCCATGCCAACGACTGCAAGAAAGCACTTCCCATAAAAATACCAAGAACACCAAAGAAGATGCACCTACCCAAGATGTGTGGTGCAAAAAAAGGGAAGTGAAATCGACCTACTGGTGTGCAGATTGCGGAAGAGAGACGCAATACAGATAAATGCTTCTCTGAATACCATTCAAAGATGAAATACGGGATGCTGGATCACGAATACAAGTGATAGCGACACAGAATAGTAAATAAGCAACAGCGCGAGATTCCTGGTATCAAGATCGAGATGGTGAAATAGTCAGCGTAGCAGTGTCCATTGGAGCACCATGGCATATTTTTATAGTTATTGTTTCCCAGTGTGGGATGACATAGGGTGTCCTTGGACCCATGGAATAATTGCAGTATAGAGTCCCAGTATCGAGACTGGAGGCGGAGTGATCGAGATGTAAGATAGGTGGAAATACCAAGTGCTGCATCCCGAATGGACTGCACAAAATTCCTCTATCATAGTCAGCATTACGTGTCCATTGGACACCATGGCATGTTTTAGTTGCTGTTTCCCAGTGTGGGATGACATGAGGTGTCCCTTGTACTCCATGGAATGGTTAATTGGTATAGATTCCTAGTATCGAGACTGAGATGGCGCGAATACGAGATGAATAGGTGGGAAATACCAAGTGTACATCCCGAATGGACTGCATAAGACTTCCCTCTATCATAGTCAGCATTACGTGTCCATTGGACACCATGGCATGTTTATAGTTGCTGTTTCCCAGTGTAGGAAGCCATGGTGTCCATTGGACACCATGGAATAGTTAATTGGTGTAGATTCCCGGTATCGAGACTGAGATGGTGGAGTGGTCGAGATATAAGATAGGTGGGAAATACCAAGTGCTGCATCCGCAATGGATGGACACAAGACTCCCTCTATCATAGTCAGCAATAGGTGTCCATTGGACAATCATGGCATGTTGGAAGTTCAAACATGTGGGAAGTATATACAGAATAGAACTACTGTGAAAATGTTTGCTGCATATTGTCTATGCTAACAGAAGGGGAAAAAGAGGTTACAATGCCCCAGAAAGCTGTATCAGGTTAGCCTTGTCACTAACAACCCTGTCCTCCAGGTGGAGGCTCCTGTGTCAATACACATGCCCCTTAACCTGCAACTAGCCATGCAGGCAGGGGTAGTAGCCCTTGAGATAGTGCCACCTAGGGATACACAAGTGTGAGATGACATGGGAAAGCTGAACAACATGTACTGCTTTATTCATGCAAAGTCATCAAAACATGACTACTGCAAAATACCATCTCTATTTGGTAACATCAGTTTCTCAAACCACCAATCACATAATGTTTTCATGAGATCGTAAACCGCAAATGCACAATTTTGCTCTAAGTGCCACTATTAGTAATCACTATGAATGTTTTTTATTTCCTGGAAGATACCAGGCGTGTTGTCTTTTGCCAGCAAATGTCAGGAATTGAGCACTACTACTCATAGATAGGATACACTCCGATGCTATAATATGTATGTTTTCTTAATTCAGATGCAGGGGTCCAGAAAGACTGTATGGATCTGTGGACACTCCTTAAGTGCATTGGGCAGGAGACGGAGTGGTCTCGAACTAAGAAGACCAGTGTTGACCCGACGATACCCAGTCAATGTTCGTTGGTTGGAGTGAGAGGGATGCGTGGGATCAACTGGTGCAACATTGCGACAGTGCCTGACTGGGATCCAAACCAGATGTCATCGTCATCCACCTGGGAGGCAATGATTTAGGATTGAAGATATCAAAGATGCCGCTTCGGAAGATGAAGGAGGACATCGCAGCGATCAAGCACCGAATGCGAAAACCATGATCCTTTGGTCCACATCATCCAGCGTCGGCAGTGGAGAATGTTTCGATACCAAGAAAATGGACAGAACAAGGAGAAAGATCAAACACAGAGATGGGGGCATTCATGAGAGGATTGTCAGCTGGGCGTGGTCAAGCATGATGGCATCATGTCCCTCTTCCAGAACTGTATCGACAGGATGGTGTCCAATAACGGATCAGGGAAGCGATATGTTCTGAGTGACATCAGAGGACTGTAGCTCCAATACTATAAAGGTATGCAATTTATAGATGCAGTGGCGGGGAATGTACACTATATAATCAATGGACTATAACTTTCAGGTCGTCATTGGTATAATGTCTTTAAATTCTGTGTTTCAGATTGGAGTATAGGCTAAAGTCTTTGAAAAGCGAACGTATCACGGATATAGATTCCAAATACCCTATCGACTCATAAATTAAGGAGTGCGTCTTCCATATAACAATCACTGTAATCTATACACAGTGCTTTGTCACGAAATATGTCCCTAGCTTCAGAAATACTCTTGCAACAGTCAGAATGGAAATAAATTGGAAATAATAAGTGCATAGGTAGGTTACTACGTGATGTCACTAACGATAAGATTACAGTTTAGCTTAGGTTTGAGATGTGTGTAGTGATGTACAGTATGTATTCATGTTTCAAAAATTAATTCAGGGTTTGACCTCATGAAACTGCTAACAGTGTTAGTCCAGCTGGGTACCTCAACAGTGATCGCAACTTGCTACCCATATCTAGCAAAAAGGGTGGTGCAATTTTGTTTTTACTTATTTATTTATTTATTTATTTTTACCTTTGTCATGCACCAGGAGAAACACTGCAATGATGCTACACATACAACATTTTACATCTTGACTTCCCTAAGATACTACTCAACTGATACTTTCTGGGATTACGGTAAGAGACAAACTGGTTTGTCTAACAGGGCTATAAAACCTATGATTGTTAACATAAATAAGACCCAGCAAGACCTACTAATGCATTGCAACAGAAAAAACTTCACCTTCACCGTCATCAGTTGGAATGAATTATAATGCATGGACTAGTTCTGAACACTCCAAGAGATGACTTCATGAGAGTGAGCTACATTACTTTGGTTAAATTAAATATCACAGAGTATGTAAAATGTTGATGCAATGGTGTAGCATAGGGTGAATCAGACAGTTTTTTATCTACAGGTCACAAGCCTGAAGGCGATATATAGAATTTAGAATAAGGAAAGGATAAGGCTTTTCTCCACAGGTTTTAGAATAGGGAAAGGATAGTTTTTCCCACAGGTTTAGAATGAGAAGGATATGTTTTACATACAGGTTTTAGAACAGGAAAGTAAGGCGTTTTTCTCCTGCGTTTTGGATGAGGAAATGTAGGGTTTTTCTCACAGGTTTAGAATAGGGAAAGGATAGGGTTTTTCTCCTTACAGGTTTTTGAATAGGAAATGTTAGGATTTTATCCACAAGTTTAAAAATAGGAAAGGATAGGTTTTCTCCACAGGTTTTTGAATAGGGAAAGGATGGGTTCTCCACACACATTTGAATAGGGAAAGGATGAGTTTTTGCTCCATAGGATTTTAGGAATAGGGAAAGAATGAGGTTTCTCCACAGGTTTTAGAATAGAGACAGAGGGTTTTTTGACGTTTCTGGCATTACCATGTCTGATGGAATGCTCTTTGTGTATGATAATCTATACACTTGAAAAGTGTCGCATCGATGAAATGTGGACAACTGATGGTAAATACTAATGGTAATAAAAAATAAACTATTTTGGTTTCTTTTCCTACTATAGTACACTATATAAGATACTGTATGGTGGCTAAATACACACCACTTCGTTAACACACTTAAATGGTGCTGTCCTCACTGTAACCGTGAGATACTGAAAAATAGGTCCATTTTCTATTAATTATATAAAACTCATGGGTAAGCGTATATCTTGTATTTCATCTTTGTGAACCTTAGGGTGAAGGTGTATCATTGCTATGTGATGACAACCACCAACTATTTTGATATAATGTATGGGAAAAAATATCACAAAACATGGGACTAAGGCATAGTAGGATAGGGTGACATAAAAAAAAAAAATAATTTTCAAAGGGCTATACAGTGAACTAAAACATAATAGTAAAAGGTAATACTAGATACATTTTGCACTGTTCACATGCATAAAGGCTGGAGGCTGGAGATAGATATAGGAAAATGCAGATCTTACTTAGAGAGGTTCCATCAGTAGGTCATTCACTTCCTAACATAAAACAAGCTCTTTTTTCCTTTTCCTTTTGAATTTATTGGCTTGTACCTCATGATGCAATAGGTGGACACCCATTGACATGATTAGGCATACCATGGGTGGTTGGATATGGCACCACTTCTTTCTGCAGTTGGAGTTAAATAATGAAATTAGGGATCAGAAATTTCAATAAGCACCTGCAGATGTAAGAAAAGGTGTAATGCCATGACATTTTACCCTCTTATAATATAGTTATCCCTACAAATAGTAATAGAAGCAGTTTGACAGAAATGATTGAACAGTAGCCACCATCTTAGTTTTGGTCATGTGATCAGGGATGTAAATATGGGTACAGTCTGGGCCTTGATGCAAAGGGGTGGTGTACTTTGTTTTACACTTTATTTATTTATTTTGTTTTACCTTTGTCATACCAGAGAAAAACTGCAATGATGCCGTACATTACAACATTTTATATCTTGACTTCCTAAGGACTACTCAACTGATACTTTCTGGGATTACAGTGAACAAACTAGTTTGTCTAACAGACTATGGAAACCTTGCGGTGTTAACATAAAGCCTTGTAGACCTACTAGTAAGTGCACCACAACAAACTTCACCTTCACGTCTCATCAGTTGGAATGAATTATAATGCATGGACTAGTTCTGAACACTCCAGAGATGACTTCATGTGAGGGTGAGCTACCTACTTGGTTAAATTAAATATCACAAAGTATGTAAAATGTTGATGCAATGGTGTAGCATAGAGGTAAGATCAGATAGTTTTTATCTACAGGTCACAAGCCTGAAGACGATATATAGAATTTAGAATAGGGAAGGATAGGGCTTTTCTCCACAGGTTTTAGAATAGGAAAGGATATGGTTTCTCCACGGACTTTAGAATAGAGAAAGGGTATGTTTTTCTACACAGGTTTTAGAACAGGGAAAGTATAGGGTTTCTCCACAGGTTTTTTGAATAGGAAATGGTAGGGTTTTCTACACAGGTTTTAGAATAGGAAAAGGATAAGGTTTTCTCCACAAGGTTTTTTGAATAGGAAATGTTAGGGTTTCTCACAGGTTTTAGAATAAGGAAAAGGGTAGGGTTTTCTCTCCCAGGTTTTGAAAAGGAAAGGATAGATTTTTCTCCACAGGTTTTTTTAATTGGGAAAGGATAGGATTTTTCTCCACAGGTTTTAGAATAGGAAAGGATAGATTTTCTCCACAGGTTTTAGAATATGGAAAGAATAGGTAATGTCTCCGCAGGTTTTAGAATAGGAAATTAGAGTTTTTTGCCCATATTTCTGCAGCATTACCATGACTGATGGAATACTCTTTGTATGATGATCCATACACTTTAAAAGTTCGCATCAGTGAAATGTGGAACACTGATGGTAAATGATAATGGTAATAAAAATAGTAAACTATTTTGGTTTCTTTCATACTGTATAGTACACTATATAAGATACTGTATGGTGGTCTAAATACACACCGCTTTCGTTAACACCTCACTTAATTTGCTGCCCTACTGTAACAGAGATACTGAAGAAACTAGGTCCATTTTCTATTAATTATATAAAACTCATGGGTGACGATATCTTTGTATTTCATCTTTTCTGCAATAACTCATCTGGAAGCCTATTCACTTATCCACCACCTCTATGTGAAATAGTACTTCCTAATGTTACCCTTGAACTGTCCCCCTCAATCTGTAACCCATGCCCCTCATCCTCTGATTCTCTTTTGCAGAAAGATGTTTACAGTGGCACCGGATTATACCCTTAAGGTTCTTGAAGGTCTCAATCAAGTCCCCCTCCTCCTCTGTTCCAGGGTATGTGTTCAGTTCTCCCAAGTTTTGCTCATAGGACAGGTGGCTGAGCCCTTTACCATCTTTGTTGCCTCCTCTGAACTCACTCCAGCCTCCCCACGTTGGCATCGATGTGTTCACTGTAAAGGTTTCGCTGTGGGATCAGTATACAGATAGGTGGAAGTTTTCATTTCTGAGGAGACTGTGGCCACACTTTGGTGACCTTGAGGCTGCTCAGAAGGGATGGTCTGCACCCTAATGAAAAGGGGACCATGGTGCTGTGGCATAGGTATGTATGACACCTAAGAAAGCTTTTAAATTAGGAAAAGCATGTAGCACAGTTTAAGCCTAAGTGACACATGGCAGTGGGGACCTGCTTCATATTTTCACATAGGGAGGACTGATGTACAGGTAGAGCAAGTGACATAGAAGGCTCCATCCTTGTTGATTCACTTCAGATACTTGAAAGTTTAGATCATGTCCCCCATCCTCCCTCTCTTCCAGGGTGTTTACTTCACCCAGCCCGTTCTCGTTGTCTCTCCCCTCCATTCTCTGTGTCTCATCCCTTCTTACTAACCAAGCTTCGTCCACTGGCCTTTCTCTGGCATCTGTAAGCTGATTTAACTCCTACCTCTCTGGTGACTCCAACAAGTCAAGGTTGGTGAATCTCTCTCCCTCTCTCACAATACATTCTGAGTATTCCCAATGCTCCATCTTGTGCCCTATACTATTCTCCATTTTTTAAATGATCTTCAGTCCATATCCACTGCGGTAAACCCCTCACAAACTTGCCTCCATCTCCTCACCCCCATTCACCACCCTTGATGGCTCCCTACTAGACATAGTCCCCATTACAAGTACCTGGTATATGACTGAACTCCGGCTTGACTACTGTAAACATATTGAACACATCCATGTTAAACTTCACCCTAAACTGGGCACCTTTATACAATGGAACAAAAAATGATCATCAGGCATATACAGGGTTAACATACATCTCGGTTCAGGCACATATATAACATAAGAATAAAATTGCACATATATTTTACTGTCACATAAATCACAAGTAAACTGTATTCTAGCACTAAATGTGGGTTTTGTGTGGCTGGCCAGGCGATGGAGGCTAATTAAAAAAAAACATATTTGACTTGCACAATCGGGGGAGAGAGAGACTGGATGTCAAGAGATCTCTTACCTGGTACATGACAGACACTAAGGACCATAGAAAGGACAGAAAACAACTGATCTTACTTGAGAGGGTTCCTGCAGTAGGTCTTCACGTGATAGGTCTGCGTCTCCTGGCATCAGAACTGCACGGCAAACTTGTATGTGATGCGTCAGCACGGGCCGTGCCCCATCGTCGGGTGATGTGATGTCAGCATGACTATAAAGGGGCAGTCCCTTGCCGTCATCCAGTTCTTTCCTCCATTACCTTATTTATCCTTTCAAGTACTTGAAGCTCCCAATCATGTCTCTCTCTCTCTCTCTCTCTCTCCCTCTCTTCCCTGTCTTCTTAATGTGGATACCTTTCTCCCCTTCATGCAGGACTCAGTAAGCTTGTCCCAATGCCAGATGTCCTGATGACAGTCTCACAACCTGGACTATTGATTGAGCCTTTGCCTTTGGCCCCAGCGCTGTATCAGGTCCGGCACCAAGGCCCTTCATTCTTCTCAGCTGCCATCCCTCCATAGGATGTGATGATGCGGACCACCAGCAATTCTATAATGATGGCGGGTCTGACCTTGATTCCCTTGCTGCTGGATCTGATGGCGGGATGTATTCCAGACTCACTTGTTGATCCTTTTGTTTGCTTTGGCATCGGTCCTCCCCCACTTCCCTGCTCCTGCCTTGTCCTGTTTTCTATCTCTGTGATGTCCCTTCCAAACCCCTCTCTCTACTTGTGCTGTTTATCCTCCGTCGCCACTTCTCCGTCCTGGTTAGTAAAGGTGGGGCGACATGAATGTAGGGTGGTCAAGTTAGGGTACGAAGATTTAAGGGTTGGCTATTGGTCTGGGTGGAGGTCCAGTGCCAGGAAGAGGGTCAGAAGGGGCAGTGACAGCATTGAAGAGAGTCAACTAGGGGAATGTATTCAGATTGGAGTATGTGGAGTGGAGAACCATAGTAACTTTCCTGTTCTCTTGCCTTTGAATACCAATCTGATGCACTGGTTTGTTACTTCCATTAAGGCTTCCTTTAGATGCTTACCTGTTCTTCCTCCCCTCCTGCCCCATTCTCTCCAGAGCTCTTTGAGACCTCTCCCCATTTCAGCCAAGTCAGCATTTTGAAATCCAAAACCTTTGTCCTAGTATGGCTTGAGTTAGTATCTATCCTTATGCTAATCTAAACTATATTGTGATTGTTGGATCCCAGTGTGGGGGAGTTTTGAGAGAGTGAGATTAACCACCATGCTATATTAGGGTGCTATAGCACATGTTATCAAAGTGCATGTTTGGACAATTTGACAGTCGAACTGTGATTCTGTGGTGGCACAAATTATGAAGGTGCATGTTATCAAGTTGCATGTGCCAATTTGATGGTCTAAGTGAAAATTTGTGATTGTGCATGTTATCGAGGTGCATGTTGTGCCAATTTTTCAGTCACATGGAACATTTGTGATAGCGCATGTTATCAAGGTGCATGTTGTGCCAATTTGTCAGTCGCGTGGAACATTCATGATAGCGCATATTATCAAGGTGCATGTTATTACAATTTTGACGGTAAGTGAACTAGATGCTTCATTTACAGAAGAGGTGCAAAGAAGGAATTCCATTAAAAGGGTCAGTGAATGAACTTAAATGATTGCCCAGGCAACAATGGGCCAGTGAACCAAAAGAATATCATCTATCCAACGGGATACTACAGTCACTTGAAAATTGGCCATCTAGGCAGAGAGCACTAGTCTTTCTAATCATCTTTAAAAAACAAATTTTCTTCTATTGTTAGCTAATTTTATTCCTTTATGTCACTATTAATATTATTATTATAATACTTCTTCAACAGTAATTTTTCTTCTGCACCATTACACTCTAATGTAGTCCGATGCACCAGCAGTATCTATCCACTATCGGTTTCTTATCTCATTACTGTATCTTTTCATATTAACCTATTGTTGTTTCTCTTTACATGCCTGAACAGATGAGGACTCCTTCACCATCAGATAAGTATTTTCTACTGTAAACATGTCATATATTAATAATTTATTAAGAACTATGGATCCTTTGTGACTCCATTCCTGTATTTTATTTTTTCAGTACTGACGGACATCGTCCCTTCAAGATTCCTGCTTTGGACTCCACAGTATCCTGGAAGACACTTCTCCATATTACTTGATTGTGTTTGGTATGGGAGGGGTTGCATGGGATATGTGTCCTATAATCCCTGATCTTACTTGAGAGGGCTCTTGCAGTAGGTAAGTAGCATATACCCAACAGGGTGGGCGGCATTGTGCTATACCCGTACCACCCAGGACTGTAATGACACCCAGCTGCAGGCGGAGGGCCTTATAACCCTGGAAGGTCGGTGTAACACTACATCGCCCACCCTGGAGGGTATTGTTCGCTTAGAAAATGGGCTATCTGTGGCACTTTTATATGGGATTAAAAATTAAAGGCAAAATAAAAACAGAGGTAAATTAAGTTTTTTCTTTGTCCTATAAAGTAGTGCCTACCCTTTCTGGGCTATTCCATCCCTTTTGCCACTCTCCACAGAGCTTTTCTCTTGTTGTCATCTATCCAACCTCACCCCCAGCATCAGCTCCTCCAGAACAATACAGTTTTATTATAAAAGTCCCCCGTGGTCTCTTTACATCGCTGTTTAGTGAAAAAAAAAAACATTTTCTGCCCTACTTACGAGTCTTTTTCCCACCTCGGAACTTGCAACTGTTAGGCGCTGGCCTACATGACTCTGCAATGTAAAGTCACAAAATGGAGACCAGAGGGATATTGTGGCACAGCATTGTTTAAATGTTTCAGCCCCACCACTTTCTCTGGCAGGATGTTCCACTTGTCCACCACCATTCTGTGAAGAAATTCTTCCTCATGTTTTCTCTGAATCATCCTTCCTCCAACTTCATCCCATGCCCTCTAGTCCTGGAACATATTTTCGCTTAAAATAGTGCATTCCTGCACCTTGTTCCTCCCTGTAAGATACTTGCATGTCTCTATCATATCCCTCTCCCTCCTCTCCTCCAGGGAGTACATGTTCAGTGTCTTCAACCTGTCCTCATAGGTCTTGTGATGCAATCCTTGCACCATCTTTGTTGCCCTCCTCTGAACCTTCTCTACCCTGTCTATGTCCTTACGTGAGTAAGGTCTCAGAACTACACAGTGTACTCCAGGTGCGGCCTCACTAGTGTCTTGTATAGTGGAATGCTAGCCTCCCTTTTCCTGCTGGTGATGCCCCTGCCTATGCATCCCAGCATCCTATTTGCTTTACCTGCTGCCTTGTCACCTGTTTCCCTGCCTTGAGGTCATCAGAGATGATAACTCAAGATCCCTTTCCTGCTTGGTGCATACTATCCTCACCCCCCAACTGATATATTGTACCAGGGGTTTTTGTACCCCATATGCATTATCTTGCACTTCCTTGCATTAATTTCAACCACCAAACCCTGACCATTCTTCAAATTTCTGCAGGTCCTTCAAACAACATGAGGTCTTGCTGTATTGTGACTTCTGAGTGGTCCTAGCGCTTGGCTGCCCGGAGAGGGAGGAGTTGGCTCCGGTGTGGGTGGGGTTCTCGGCACAGGCGCTGTCGCTGGGGGCTCTGTCTGGACAGTTTCAAACTGAAACTGTCAGATTCTTCTACTTGCCTCACTGAACAGTCGCTCCGGAGATCTCTCCTTCAGTTCGGTTCATTTCTCATTTCAAATGAGTTAATTTTTAGTTCATTTAAACGGAAAAGTTCTAAATTACGCATTTCGTTCAAAAGCTCTATCCGGTAAACCGTAGTACAGCTATCTTTTACATTTTAGGGCTGTTAGATTTAAATTTGTTGCGATCGGAAGCCTGAAGTGTGACTCTTAACAGATCTGACTTTCTGCCATAATTCCACAACCCCAGCTGCCCATTTGGAGGCCTGTAAACACAGATGCAGTGTGCTGCAGTGATCTGACAGTTTGGGTGTAGGGGCTCGCTTTACGTGCCGACTTTCTCCAGTGTGTTAGATATAGGAAAATCACAGCAATAATCTGCCCCATATCCTGTGACCGGACATGTTGTCCTCCTCACCCCCCCTTACAGAACCCGGAAAAGGCAGCAGCAATCCCTGGAAGCCCATATTCTGAAAAAGAAGAAGATGAGTTCAATGTAAAAGGAGCTCAAAAACCAAGGCAGGTGTCCACTTCTACTGTGCCCATTTTCTAAGCACAATAATACCCTCCAGGGTGGGCGGTATTATGCTATACCGGACCTTCCAGGGGCTATAACGCCCTCCGCCTGCGGCATCAGGCCTCATTACACCCCTGGGCGGTCTGGTATAGCACAATACCACCCACCCTGTTGAAATATTAACCACTCATACACTCAGTTCCCAGCCAGCATGAGAATGTTATGCTATGAAAGTGTTCATCCCACATAGGTTGCACCATCTGGTGCTTCAATGGATACTGCTGATAAAATCAGTTCATTTAAAGATAATATAATAATACATATTTTCAGTCTACCTTACTTGTACAGTAGTTATTTGTTCATGTAATATACTTTAGTATTATGACTCAATATAAAACAAATGTAATCAGAAGAACTGAGAATTGAATTCACAAACATAAAACTATACTTTGGATGTATATGCTTTATTAATAAGACATAAAATTGGTTGTTTATCACTGAATTAAAATGTATGATGTGCTCTTGCAAATGTTTAAGGTCAATTTAATAACACTTATCTGACTTGATCCCTTAGAGTTTTTCGTGCATCATCTTCATTGGGACAGTATCCAAAATCAGAGAAACAATGGTTTATTTTTACATTTATTAGTTCACTGACACATAGACACTTTTGGAACGTTTGACTTTGATGGATATAAGCTGTACTGTGAATTGTTGATCTAACTTGATATATGTGAAGTTCTTCTATGTTGTGTTATACTGCATATTGTATGGTTAATTAAAGTTGCAAGATTCAAAAACAAGAAAGGTTTCAATTTGGTGATTTTTCTTGACTAGTAAAATACACTATCTGTTTATAACCAGGTAACATCAGGAGGCATTACAACTCACTGGAGGGTGGTAACATGCAGACTGATGTTATACAAATCATAAACCTATAGTGATATATTGAGGTTGACATTGTACACTAGTGAATGCTTAACTTGATGTTGCACCTGATACGGGATGGGATGTTTCTATTATCATATCACTATGTCTTCTATATGTGTGAAAATGAGCTTGAGTATTCCGTTAAAGATATTACATGTAACTCTTGAATATAACTTATTTTTTTGTCTTTCAGGTTGATTCCTTGCAGTATATTTGACATAATTCATCAGAACATAGAATATTTTGTGGTATGTTTGAAAATATAAATCAGTGCACAGTGGGGAGTTGGGGTAGGGTTTATAGGCCAAACTGGTATTCATAAAGACTTCAGTTTTCATATTATTGTTAGAATCACCCACAGAGATAACTTAAACAACAATGATGTGTTTTATTTTTTTGTTTTTGTTTTTCTACACCTGACAGAACAATCATCATGGCAAAAAAATGACTGCATTGGATGTTTTAGCGAGATCCAGATGTGTAGTGAGTCAAATTTCTCCGAATCGCACGTAGTGAAAGGATGTTGAAGAAAGATTGCTACAATCTGGATCTGGTGGAAATGCGGAATGAGTCTTCTGAAGATGAAAAGTTACTGATCAAGATTACATGCCGGATGTGGAGCAGGAAGATCATGAAAGAGACCCCACAATATCAGTAGGTGCAATGCCCAAGAAGACACGTGGTAAAAGGCTCGGTCATCACAGAACAAAGCGTTAGAAGAGAAGAATGGGAAGAAGTGACAACAACAAGTGACAATGGACACCTATTCACTGCAACTGCGGTCTCAAGTACCAGTCCCAGAAAGTCCACTTGGATTTGTACAACTGTTTTGCCTAGCGGATGAAGATTTGGAGCTATTGCAAGGGGAAACAAATAGATATGCCGATAGTTTCTTTCTGGCACATCGCGTTGATGATTTGCCACCACATTCAAGGGCCAGGGCTTGGAAGATGACTGATAAAGAAGAGCTGAAGAGGTTTTGCATTACACATGTGATGGGACTGGTAGTGAAGAGCAGTAAAGATGAATACTGGGGATTGGATGAAGCCACCACACACCATTCTGGGGCAGTGTGATGGCAAGGAACCGATTCAACCTGATTTTTTCTTTTCTCCACATGGCTGACAACTCAGTCCAGCCTAGAGGATGGAGGATTTGATCAACTTTTTCACATTAGGGAGATACATGAGCGATTCCTGAAGAGATCACGAGAAACCTATCTTCCCAACGGGACCTCTCCCTGGATGAAGGTATATGTCTGTGGAAGGAAATCTAAGTTACAGAACATTTAATCCACAAAAAAACCAGTGAAGCACCGGAATCAAGATAGTACACCTTATGTGAATCAAACTCGGATACATATGCAACTGGCAATTCTATACAGGCAAAAGTGTTGAGGAACAGAGCAAAGGACATACATATAGGTTATTTTGATCTTGTTAGAAGAACTGCGAGGAAAGGCTACAGGATTACACAGACAGATACTACACTGGACCTCAACTCTACACAGATCTATTTTTATCTGGAGTTGGTGCAACTGGAACTGTATGCCCAACCCATGAGAATGCCTCCCAAAATAAAAAGACATAAAGCTGAAGATGAAAGAAAAGGTTACATTCAGGAAGACACCAATGTCTCTGTATGAAGTGGAAAGACAAGAGGGACATATATACATGCTGGTCAAACACCAAGTACTGAATGTTGATAACCGGAAGAAAGATTGAAGACTGGGGAGCTCGATAAAAAACCAAAATGCATACTGGACTAAGCAACAGACTACATGGTGGGAGTGGACAAAAGAGATCAGCTGGCAGGGTATTACAATTTTAATCAAGCGGCGAGGAAGGTTGCATGGCAGAAGGAGTTCTTTTATTTACTGAATGCCATGTTAATTCAGGGGTACAATAAAGAAGAAATTTTCCCCAGAAAGAAAGAAGACAGCCAGCCTTGAATTCACCGAACTGTAGTTGAAGAACTTATAACGACCAGCAAAAAATAGATGATCTTCCACAGCATATAGCCAAACGGCAATCGACAAAATTGGATCCATACCAACGACTGCGAAAGCACTTCCCATCAAAAATACCAGAACACCAAAAGAAGCTATTTCTACCGGTGTGTGGGTGTGTGCAAAGAAAAGGCGTAAGGAATGAAAGCCTACTGGTGTGTGCAGTTGAGGCAGGGACTGTGTGTAGATAGTAATACTCTGAATACCATTCAAAGATGAAATACAGGGGATGCCTGGATCACGAATACAAGCTGATAGCGACACAGAATAGTAAAAAATCGCTTGACAAGCGAGATTCCTAGTATCAAGATCGATGGTAGAAATAGTCAGCAATGCGTGTCCATTGACACCATGGCATATTTTGAGAGTTATTGTTTCCCAGTAGTGGGATGACATGGGGTGTCCTTGGACTCCATGGAATGGTTGGTGGTATAGAGTCCCACTCGTAGAGACTGAGAGAGGCGGATGAGATCTATGGAAGATAGATGGGAAATACCAAGTGCTGCATCCGAATGGACTACACAAGACTTCCCTCTATCATAGTCAGCATTACATGTCCATTGGACACCATAACATGTATAGTTGCTGTTTCCCAGTAGTGGGATGACATGAGGCATCCTTTGTACTCCATGGAATGGTTAATTGGTAGCAGATTCTGGTATCGAGACTGAGATGGCGGGTGACCGAGATGTAAGATAGGTGGGAAATACCAAGTGCTGCATCCAGAATGGACTACACAAGACTTCCCTCTATCATAGTCAGCATTCATGTCCATTGGACACACCATGGCATATTTATAGTTGCTGTTTCCCAGTGCTTGGAAGCCATAGGGTGTCCATTGGACACCATGAATGAATGATGGTGTAGATTCCGGTATCGAGACTGAGATGGTGGAGTGGTCGAGGATGTAAGATAGGTGGAAATACCAAGTGCTGCATCCTGGAATGGACTGCACAAGACTTCCCTCTCATCATAGTCAGCATTGCGTGTCCATTGGACACCACTGGCATGTTGGAAAGTTCAAACAGTGTGGGAAGTATACCAGAATAGGGCTACTGTGAAAATGTTTTGTTGCATATTGTCTAAGGCTACTAGAAGGGGAAAAAGGGATTACAATGCCCCAGAAAGCTATATCCAGGTTAGCCTTGTCACTAACAACCCTGTCCTCCAGGTGGAGGCTCCTGTGTCAGTACACATGCACCTTAACCTGCAACTAGCCATGCAGGCAGGGGTAGTAGCCCGCGAGATAGTGCCACCCCTGAGAGGGATACACAAGTGTGGGATGACATGGGAAGGCTGAACAACATGTACTGCTTTATTCATGCTAGGTCATCAAACATGACTACTGCAAAAATACCATTCCTATTTGGTAACCATCAGTTTCTCAAACCACCAATCACATAATGTTTTCATGAGATGCGTATGCCGCAAATGCAATTTTGCTCTAAATTGCCACTATTAGTAATCACTCTTGAATGTTTTTTATTTCCTGGAAGATACCAGGCGTGTTGTCTTTTGCCAGCAAATGTCAGAATTGAGCACTACCTGTCATAGATAGGATACACTCCGATGCTATAATATGTATGTTTCTTAATTCAGATATACGGGGTCCAGGAAGACTGTGGATCTGTGGACACTCTTAAACGTGCATTGGGCAGGGATTAAGGAGTGGTCTCGAACTGGGAGACCAGTGTTGACCTTGATACTCCAGTCAATGTTCGTTGGTTAGGTGAGAGGGTATGCGTTGGGATCAACTGGTGCCAATGTTGCGACAGAGTGCCTGACGGGGATCCAAACCAGATGTCATCGTCATCACACCTGGGAGGCAATGATTTAGGATTGAAGACATCAGTGATGCTGCTTGGAAGATGAAGGAGGACTCGCCCTTGATCAAGCACCGAATGCGAAAACCATGATCCTTTGGTCCCACATCATCCAAGCGTCGGCAGTGGAGGAATGTTTCACAATCTGAAGAAAATGGACAGAACAAGGAAAGATCAACACAGAGATAGGGGCATTCATGAGAGGATTGTCAGCTAGGCGTGGTCAAGCATGATGGCATCATGTCCCTCTTCCCAGAACTGTGTCGACAGGATGGTGTCCATAACGGATCAGGGAAGCGATATGTTCTGCAGTGACATCAAAGGGCTGTAGCTCCAATACTATAAAGGTATGCAATTTATAGATGCAGTAGGGGGAATACTATATAATCAATGGACTATAACTTTCAGGTCGTCATTGGTATAGATGTCTTAAATTCTTGTTTCAGATTGGAGTATATAGGCAAAAGTCTTTAAAAGCGAAGAGCGTGTCCGGATATCGTTCCAAATGCCCTATCGACTGTCGTCGGTGCGTCTTCCATATGACAATCACTGTAATCTATATACACAGTGCTTTATGCGAAATATGTCCCTAGCTTCAAAATACTCTTGCAACAGTCAGAATGGGAAATAAATTGGAAATAATAAGTGCATAAAGGTAGGTTACTCATTGATGTCACTAACAGATGAGATTACAGTTTAGCTTAGGTTTTGAGATGTGTGTATTGATGTACAGTATGTATTCATGTTTCAAAAATTAATTCAGGGTTTGACCTCATTGAAACTGCTAACAGTGTTAGTCCAGCTGGGTACCTCAACAGTGATTCACACTTGCTGCCATATCTAGCAAAAGGGTGGTGTGCTTTGTTTTACCTTTTTATTTATTTATTTATTTTTACCTTTGTCTACGGAGAAACACTGCAATGATGCTACATTACAACATTTACATCTTGACCCTAAGATACTACTCAACTGATACTTTCTGGGATTACGGTAGAGACAAACTAGTTTGTCTAACAGAGCTATAGAAACCTTGCGTGTTAACATAAATAGCCTTGTAGACTCCACTAATACAATGCACCACAACAAACTTCACCTTCACCGTCTCAGATTGGAATGAATTATAATGCATGGACCAGTTCTGAACACTCCAAGAGATGACTTCATGTGAGGTGAGCTACATTACTTTGGTTAAATTAAATATCACAGAGTATGTAAAATGTTGATGCAATGGTGTAGCATAAGGTAGATCAGACAGTTTTTATCTGAGGTCACAAGCCTGAAGACGATATATAATTTAGAATAGGGAAAGGATGAGGGCTTTTCTCCACAGGTTTTAGAATAGGGAAAGGATAGGGTTTTTCTCCACAGGTTTTAGAATAGAAAGGATATTTTTTTCTACACAGGTTTTAGAACAGGGAAGTATAAGGTTTTTCTCCACAGGTTTTTGAATAGGAAATGGTAGGGTTTTCTCCACAGGTTTTAGAATAGGGAAAGGATAGGGTTTTTCTCCGCGGTTTTGAATAGGAAATGTTAGGATTTTATCCACAAGTTTAAAAATAGGAAAGGATAGGTTTTTCTCCACAGGTTTTGAATAGGGAAAGGATAGGGTTGTTCTCCACACATTTTGAATAGGAAAGGATAGGGTTTTTCTCCATAGGACTTTAGAATAGGGAAAGAATAAGGATTTTCTCCACAGGTTTTAGAATAGAGAGCGAGGAGGGTTTTGCGTTTCTGGCATTACCATGTCTGATGGAGATACTCTTTGTGTATGATAATCTATACACTTGAAAAAGTGTCGCATCGGTGAAATGTGGACAACTGATGGTAAAATACTAATGGTAATAAAAATAAGTAAACTATTTTTGGTTTCTTTCCTACTATATAGTACACTATATAAGATACTGTATGGTGGTCTAAATACACACCACTTTCGTTAACACCTTACTTAATTTGCTGTCCTCACTGTAACCGTGAGATACTGAAGAAACTAGGTCCATTTCTAGTAATTATATAAAACTCATGGGAATTATATCTTGTATTCATCTTTGAACCTTAGGGTGAAGGTGTATCATTGCTATGTATTGACAACCACCAACTTTTTTATATAATGTATGGGGAAAAAATATCACAAACACATGGGACTAAGGCATAGTAGGATAGGGTGACATAAAAAAATGTGTTAATTTTCCAAGGGCTGACTGACTGAGTGAACTAAAACATAATAGTAAAAGGCAGCCTAGATACATTTTGCACTGTTCACATGCATAAAGGCTGGAGGGCTGGAGATAGATATAGGAAAATGCAGATCTTACTTCGAGAGGGTTCCATCAGTAGGTCATTCACTTCCCTAACATGTAAAACAAGCTGCTTTTTCCTTTTCCTTTTTGAATTTATTGGCTTGTACCTCATGATGCAATAGGTGGACACCCCATTGACATGATTGGGCATACCATGGGTGGTTGGATATGGCACCACTTCTTTCTGCAGTTGGGTCTTTAATGAGAAATTAGGGATCAGAAATTTCATCCAAGCACCTGCAAACATATGAAAAGATGTAATGCTATGACATTTTACCCCTCTTATAATATAGTTATCCCTACAAATGTGTAACAGAAGCAGTTTGACAGAAAATGATTGAACAGTAGCCACCATCTTAGTTTTGGTCATGTGATCAAGGGATGTAGATATAGGTACAGTCTGGGCCTTGATTAGCAAAGGGGTGGTGTACTTTGTTTTACCTTCTATTTATTTATTTTGTTTTTACCTTTGTCATACCAGGAGAGAAACACTGCAATGATGCTACATTACAACATTTTATATCTTGACTTCTATGAGACTACTCAACTGATACTTTCTGGGATTACGGTAAAAGACAAACTAGTTTGTCTAACAGGCTATGAAACCTTGCGGTGTTAACACAAATAATGTAGTAGACCTACTAGTAACGCATTGCACCACAACAAACTTCACCTTCACGTCTCATCAGTTGGAATGAATTATAATGCATGGACTAGTTCTGAACACTCCAGAGATGACTTCATGTGAGGTGAGCTACACTACTTTGGTTAAATTAAATATCACAGAGTATATAAAATGTTGATGCAATGGTGTAGCATAGGGTAACATCAGATATTTTTTTATCTACAGGTCACAAGCCTGAAGACGATATATAGAATTTAGAATAGGGAAAGGATAGGGCTTTTCTCCTCAGGTTTTAGAATAGGGAAAGGACAGGGTTTTTCTCCACAGGTTTTAGAATAGAGAAAGGGTATAGTTTTTCTACACAGGTTTTAGAACAGGGAAAGTATAGGGTTTTTCCACAGGTTTTTTGAATAGGGAAATGGTAGGGTTTTCTACACAGGTTTAGAATAGAAAGGATAAGGTTTTCTCCACAGGTTTTTGAATAGGAAATATTAGGGTTTTCTCCACAGGTTTTAGAATAAAGGGAAAGGTAGGGTTTCTCCAGGTTTTGAAAGGAAAGGATAGGATTTTTCTCCACAGGTTTTTAATTGGGAAAGGATAGGATTTTTCTCCACAGGTTTTAGAATAGGAAAGGATAGATTTTTCTCCACAGGTTTTAGAATATGGAAAGAATAGGTATTTTCTCCATGAGGTTTTAGAATAGGGAAATTAGAGTTTTTTTGCCACATGTTTCTGGCATTACCATGACATGATGGAATGCTCTTTGTATGATGATCCATACACTTTAAAAGTTCGCATCAGTGAAATGTGGAACACTGATGGTAAATGCTAATAGTAATAAAAAATAGTAAACTATTTGGTTTCTTTCTACTGTATAGTACACTATATAAGATACTGTATGGTGGTCTAAATACACACACTTACGTTAACACCTTACTTAATTTGCTGTTCTCACTAGTGAGATACTGAAAACTAGGTCCATTTTCCTATTAATTATATAAAACTCATGGGTGGCGTATATCTTGTATTTCATCTTTGAACCTTAGGGTGAGGTGTATCATTGCTATGTATTGACAACCACCAACTGTTTTATATAATGTATGGGAAAAATATCACAAAACATGGGACTAAGGCATAGTAGGATAGGGTAACATAAGAAAAATGTGTTAATTATCCAAGGGGCAATACAGTGATCTAAAACATAATAGATATAAGGTAATACTAGATAGGTTTTCCACTGTTCACATGCATAAATGCTGGAGATAGATTTAGGAAAAGACAGATCTTACTTGAGAGGGTTCCATCAGTAGGTCATGCATATAGGCCTTGCCACCACCTGGCATAGGGTCGCACAGCAGACTTTTCTAGCAGCCTGAAGGGACCACCTGCCCCAGCGTCACGTGACCAACAGAACCCTTTCCAGTACCAGGTTAGGTTGTGCGGTTACGACATCGGTGACCTACCATGGCAGCCTCGATGCGGACCCTCCCATCTACCACGGTGGGTCCGGCGTGGATTCCTCTGATGCAGGTCTGACATTGGGGACTTATAATCAACCCTGAACTGTCCGCATTACCCTTTTGGATATCAAGGGATCCCTACGGGGTACTCACTCCAGACTGGAGTCATTTGGGGCAGTTCAACCCTGGTTGCCCTTACTCCAGCTACATGTGGGGTTTCAAGGGTATTATCCTCCACTGGACACCCTCCTCCTCCTCCTCCCCAGTCTCAGCCAGATCCACTTCCCCTTCCCTGGCTACCAGTTTCAAGACCCTGATTCAGTCTTGGTGGCAAGGGCCAGGTCAGAACTGGTCTCAGATCTGGAAACCAAGCTCCTGCAACCACAGCTTCCTATATCCTTCCCCAATCAGCTATCTTGCAACTGTCCATGTCTTGGGGAGACTCGACAGGACATTTCCCTACCGGACTTTAGACACTGTCCTGTCAAGGAGAGTGGACTTCATGATGTGTTATATAATGGGGAAATGATATGCTTTTCTCCACAGGTTTTAGAAAAGGCAAGGTAGGATTAACTCCACAGAATTTAGAATAGAGAAGGTGAGGGTTTTCTACAGGGTTTTGAAGATGTAAAGGATAGGATTTTTCTCCACAGGTTTTAGAATAGGGAAAGGATAGGGTTTTTCTCCACAGGTTTTTGAATAGGAAATGTTAGGGTTTTTCTCCACAGGTTTACAATATGGAAAGAATAACGTTTTTTCCACAGGTTTTGAAAGGGAAAGGATAGGATTTTTCTCCACAGGTTTTGAAGAGGAAAGGATAAGTTTTTTCTCCAGGTTTTAGAATAGGAAAGGATAGGGTTTTTCTCCACAGGTTTTTGAATAAGGAAAGGGTAGGGTTTTTCTCACAGGTTTAGAATGAGGAAAGGATAGGTTTTCTCCACGGTTTTGAAAGGAGAAAGGATAGGATTTTCTACAGGTTTTAGAATAGAAACGGTGGGTTTTTTCTACAGGTTTTAGAACAGGAAAGGATGAGGTTTCTCTTCACAGGTTTTTCAATAGGAAATGTTAGGGTTTTCTCACAGGTTTTAGAATAGGAAAGGATAAGGTTTTTCTCCAAGGTTTTTGAAAAAGAAAGGATTGGATTTTCTCCACAGGTTTAGTACAGGGAAAGGATGGGATGTTCTCCACACATTTTGAATAAGGAAGGATGGGTTTTCTCCACAGGTTTTAGAATAGGGAAAGAATAGGGATTTTCTCCACAGGTTTTAGAATAGAGATTGAGAGGTTTTTGCCATATGTTTCTGGCATTACCATGTCTGATGGAATGCTCTTTGTGTATGATGATCTGTACACTTGAAAAGTGTAGCATCAGTGAAATGTGGACAACTGATAGTAAATGTTAATGGTAATAAAAAATAGTAAACTATTTTGGTTTCTTTTCTACTGTATAGTACACTATATAAGATACTGTGTAGTGGCCTAAATACACACCACTTTCATTAACACCTTACTTAATTTGCTGTTCTCACTGTAACTGTGAGATACTGAAGAAACTAAGTCCATTTACTATTAATTATATAAAACTCATGGGTGACATATATCTTGTATTTCATTTGTGAACCTTAGGGTGAAGGTGTATCATTGCTGTGTATTGACCACCAACTATTTTATATAATGTATGGTGAAAAAATATTACCAAAACATGGGACTAAGGCATAGTAGGATAGGGTAACATAAAAAAAAGTGTTAATTTTCAAGGGCAATACAGTGACCTAAAACATAATAGTAAAGTAATACTAGATAGGTTTTGCACTGTTCACATGCATAAAGGCTGGAGATAGATATAGGAAAGATAGATCTTACTTGAGAGGTTCCATCAGTAGGTCATGACATATTGGACTTGCACCACCTGGCGCCGGGCATACGACAGACTTTCTATGAATACCTGAAGGGGACCACCGCTCAATGTCACGTGATCAACAGAACACCTTCCAGTGCCAGGTTAGGTTGCGCCAGTTACAGCGTTGGTGACCCTGCCATGGGCTGCCTCGATGCGGACCCTCCCATCTACACAGGTGGGCCCAACATGGATTCATCTGATGCCAGGTCTGACATTGGGGGCTTATAATTGACCCTGAACTGTCCCACGTTATCCTTTTGGGTATCCAAGGGATCCCTACTAGGGTGATCCACTCCAGAATGGAGTCATTGGGACAGTTCTACCTGGATTTCACCTTACTCCAACTACATGGGGTTTCAAGGGTATTATCCTCCACTGGGCGTCCCCTCCTCCTCCCCAGTCTCAACAGGATCCACCTCCCAAACCCTGGCTACTTCAGATTTCAAGACCCTGATTCACTCTTGCTGGCAGAGAGCCAGGTCAGAACTGGTTTCAGATCTGGAAACTAGGCTCCTGCAACCACAGATTCTATGTCTTCTTCCCTGATCAGCTATCTTGCAACTGTCAATGTCTCAGAGAAGACTCGGCGGGCGTTTCCTACTGGACTTTAGAACCGTCCTGTCAAGGATAGTGGACTTCATGATGTGTTATATAATAGGAAAGGATAGGCTTTTTGTCCACAGATTTTAGAACAGGAAAGGGTAGGGTTTTTAGCCACATGTTTTAGAATAGAGAAAGGGTAGGGTTTTTCTCACAGGTTTTAGAATAGGGAAAGGATAAGGTTTTTCTCCACAGGTATTTTGAATAGGAAAGGGTAGGTTTTTCTCCACAGGCTTTAGAATAGAAACAGTTTGAAACAGAAAATGATTGAACGGTAGCCACCATCTTATTTTTGGTCATGTGACCCAGGGGATGTAGAAATGGGTACAGTCTGGGCCTTCATTTACTTATTTACTTCCCTAACATGTAAAACAAGCTGCTTTTTACTTTCCCTTTTTGAATTTATTGGCTTGCACCTCATAATGCAACAGGTGGACACCCCATTGACATGAATGAGCATACCAAGGGTGGTTGGATATGGCACCCCTTCTATCTGCAGTTGGGTCTGTAATGAGAAATTAGGGATCAGAAATTTCATCCAAGCCCCTGCAGATGTAAGAAAAGGTGTAATGCCTTGACATTTACCCCTTTTATAATATAGTTATCCCTACAAATGTGTAACAGAAGCAGTTTGACAGAAAATGATTGAGCAGTAGCCGCCATCTTATTTTTGGTCATGTGATCAAGGGATTTAGATATGGGTACAGTCTGGGCCTTGATTTACTCATTCACTTCCCCATCATATAAAACAGGCTACATCTTACTTTTAATTTCTGAATTTATTGTATGTAACCCATAATGCAATAGGTGTGCCCTCATGTGCCAGCATGGCCTTCCTTAGGTGGTTGGGTATGGCACCCCAGCCTATGGTGGTGGGTCTATAATGTGAAATTAGTGATCATACATTTCATCCAAGTCCCTGCAGATGTAAGAAAATGTGTAATCCATTGACATTTACCACTTTATAATGTTGTTATCCTACAAACGTGTAACAGAAACAGTTTGATACAGAAAATGATCAAATGGTAGCCGCCATCTTGTTTTTGGTCTTGTGGCAGGGGATGTAGCTATGGGTACAGTCTGGGCCTAATTTACTCATTCTCTTCCCTGTCACGTAAAATGAGCTACTTTTACTTTTACTTTTTGAATTTATTGGCATGCACCCATAATGCAATAGGTGGACACCCATTGGCCAGCATGGGCATAACATAGGTGGTTGGGTATGGCACCCTGGCTGTCTGCAGGTGGGTCTGTAATGTAGAATTATGGATCAGAAAATTCATCCAAGCCCTGACAGATGTAAGAAAAGGTGTAATCCATTGACATTTACCACTTTTATAATATAGTTATTACAATAAATTTGTAAGATAGGCAGTTTGATACAGAAAATGATGAAAAGGTAGTTGCCATCTTGTTTTTGGTCATGTGACCCAGGGGATGTAGCTATGGGTACAGTCTGTGCCTTGATTTACTCATTCACTTCCCCGGCATGTAAAACAGGATACATCTTACTTTTCCTTTCTCAATTTATTGGAATGTAACCCATAATGCAATAGGTGGACACCCATTGGTCAACATGGATATACCAGGGGTGGTTGGGTATAGCAACCCAGCTATATGCGGTGGGTCTATAAAGTAAAATTAGTGATCATAAATTTCATCCAGGCCCGGCAGATGTAAGAAAAGGTGTAATCCATTGACATTTACCACTTTTATAATGTAGTTATCACAATAAATGTGTAACAGAAGCAGTTTGATACAGAAAATGATTGAACAGTGCCAGCCATCTTGTTTTTTGGTCATGTGACCCAGGGATGTAGCTATGGGTACAGTCTGGGCCGTGATTTACTCATTCACTTATCTGTCATGTAAAATGGGCTACTTTTATTTTTACTTTTGAATTTATTGGCATGCACCCCATAATGCAATAGGTGGACACCCATTGGCCAACATGGGGCTAACCAGGGGTGGTTGTAACACCTGACTATCTGCAAGTGGGTCTGTAATGTGAAATTATGGATCAGAAAATTCATCCAAGTCCTGCAGATGTAAGAAAATGTGTAATCCATTGACATTTATCACTTTTATAATGTTGTTATCCCTACAAACGTGTAACAGAAGCAGTTTGATACAGAAAATGTTTGAATGGTGTCAGCCATCTTGTTTTTGGTCATGTGACCCAGGGGATGCAGCTATGGGTACAGTCTGTGCCTTGATTTACTCATTCACTTCCCCGTCATGTAAAACAGGCTACATCTTACTTTTCCTTTCTCAATTTATTGGTATGTAACCCATAATGCAATAGGTGGACACCCTATTGGTCAGCATGGAGTATACAAGGGCGTTGGTATGGCACCTAGCTATATGCTGGTGGGTCTATAAAGTAAAATTAGTGATCATAAATTTCATCAAGCCCCGGCAGATGTAAGAAAAGGTGTAATCCATTGACATTTACCACTTTTATAATGTAGTTATCACAATAAATGTGTAAGATAGGCAGTTTGATACGGAAATGATGAAGCGGTAGCTGCCATCTTGTTTTTGGTCATGTGACCCAGGAGATGTAGTTATGGGTACAATCTGGGCTTTGATTTACTCATTCACTTCCCTGTCATGTAAAACGGACTACTTTTTACTTTTACTTTTTGAATTTATTGGCATGCACCCGATAATGCAATAGGTGGACACCCATTGGCCAACATGGGCATACCATGGGTGGTTGGGTATGCATTGACTATCTGCAAGTGGATCTGTAATGTGAAATTAGGGATCAGAAAATTCATCCAAGCCTCAACAGATGTAAGAAAAGGTGTAATCCATTGACATTTATCACTTTTATAATGTAGTTATCCCTACAAATGTGTAACAGAAACAGTTTGATACAGAAAATGATTGAACAGTAGCCGCCATCTTGTTTTTGGTCATGTGACCCAGGGGATGTAGCTATGGGTACAGTCTGTGCCTTGATTTCCTTATTCACTTCCCCGTCATGTAAAACAGGCTACATCTTACTTCTCCTTTCTCAATTTATTGGTATGTAACCCATAATGCCATAGGTGGACACCCCATTAGTCAGCATGGGTATACCAGGGGTGGTTGGGTATGGCACCCCAGCTATATGCTGGTGGGTCTGTAATGGAAATTATGGATCAGAAAATTCATCCAAGTCCCTGCAGATGTAAGAAAAGGTGTAATCCATTGACATTTACCACTTTTATAATGTAGTTATCACAATAAATGTGTAAGATAGGCAGTTTGATACAGAAAATGATGAAAGCAGTAGCTGCCATCTTGTTTTTGGTCATGTGACCAGGGGATGTAGCTATGGGTACAGTCTGTGCCTTGATTTACTCATTCACTTCTCTGTTATGTAAAATGGGCTACTTTTTACTTTTACTTTTGAATTTATTAGCATGCACCCCATAATGCAATAGGTGGACACCCATTGGCCAGCATGGGCTAACCAAGGGTGGTTGGTTATGGCACCGCTATCTACAAGTGGGTCTGTAATGTGAAATTATGGATCAGAAAATTCATCCAAGTCCCTGTAGATGTAAGAAAGGTGTAATCCATTGACATTTACCACTTTTATAATGTTGTTATCACAATAAACGTGTAACATAGGCAGTTTGATACAGAAAATGTATGAAACGGTAGCTGCCATCTTGTTTTTGGTCATGTGACCCAGGGGATGTAGCTATGGGTACAGTCTATGCCTTGATTTACTCATTCACTTCCCGTCATGTAAAACAGGCTACATCTTACTTTTCATTTCTCAATTTATTGTGCGTAGCCCATAATGCAATAGGTGGACACCCCTTTGGTCAGCATGGGTATACCAGGCGCAGTTGGGTATGGCACCCTAGCTTATATGCTGGTGGGTCTATAAAGTAAAATTAGTGATCATAAATTTCATCCAAGCCCCGGCAGATGTAAGAAAAGGTGTAATCCATTGACATTTACCACTTTTATAATGTAGTTATCACAATAAATGTGTAAGATAGGCAGTTTGATACAGGAAATGATGAAACAGTATCTGCCATCTTGTTTTTGGTCATGTGACCCAGGAAATGTAGCTCTGGGTACAATCTGGGCTTTGATTTACTCATTCACTTCCCTGTCATGTAAAACGGACAACTTTTTACTTTTATTTTTTGAATTTATTGGCATGCACCCCATAATGCAATAGGTGGACACCCCATTGGCCAGCATGGGCATACCATGGGTGGTTGGGTATGGCAACCCGGCTATCTGCAGGTGGGTCTGTAATGTGAAATTAGGGATCAGAAAATTCATCAAAGCCTCAACAGAAGTAAGAAAAGATGTAATCCATTGACATTTATCACTTTTATAATATAGTTATCCCTACAAATGTGTAACAGAAACAGTTTGATACAGAAAATGATTGAACAGTAGCCGCCATCTTGTTTTTGGTCATGTGACCCAGGGGAAGTAGCTATGGGTACAGTCTGGGCCTTGATTTACTCATTCACTTCCCCGTCATGTAAAACAGGCTACATCTTACTTTTCCTTTCTCAATTTATTGGTATGTAACCCATAATGTAATAGGTGGACACCCCATTGGTCAGCATGGATATACCAGGGGTGGTTGGGTATGGCACCCCAGCTATATGCTGGTGGGTCTATAAAGTAAAATTAGTGATCATAAATTTCATCCAGGCCCCAGCAGATGTAAGAAAAGGTGTAATCCATTGACATTTACCACTTTTATAATGTAGTTATCACAATAAATGTGTAAGATAGGCAGATTGATACAGAAAATGATGAAACAGTAGCTGCCATCTTGTTTTTGGTCATGTGACCCAGGGGATGTAGTTATGGGTACAATCTGGGCTTTGATTTACTCATTCACTTCCCTGTCATGTAAAATGGAGTACTTTTACTTTTACTTTTTGAATTTATTGGCATGCACCCCATAATGCAATAGGAGGACACCCCATTGGCCAGCATGGGCATACCATGGGTGGTTGGGTATAGCCAGCTCTATCTGCAAGTGGATCTGTAATGTGAAATTAGGGATCAGAAAATTCATCCAAACCTCAACAGATGTAAGAAAAGTGTAATCCATTGACATTTATCACCTTTATAATGTAATTATCCCTACAAATGTGTAACAGAAGCAGTTTGATACAGAAAATGATTGAACAGTAGCAGCCATCTTGTTTTTGGTCATGTGACCCAGGGGATGTAGCTATGGGTACAGTCTGGGCCTTGATTTACTCATTCACTTCCCGCCATATAAAACAAGCTACTTTTACTTTTCTTTTGAATTTATTGTGCAGGCATCCCATAATGTAATAGCTGGTCACCCATTGGCCAACATGGACATACCAGGGTGGTTGGGTATGACTCCGGCTATCTGCAAGTGGGTCTGTAATGTGAAATTAGGGATCATAAATTTCATCCAAGGCCCAGCAGATGTAAGAAAAGGTGTAATCCGTTGACATTTACCACTTTTATAATGTAGTTATCACAATAAATGTGTAAGATAGGCAGTTTGATACAGAAAATGATGAAACAGGTAGCTGCCATCTTGTTTTTGGTCATGTGACCCAGGGGATGTAGCTATGGGTACAATCTGGGCTTTGATTTACTCATTCACTTCCCTGTCATGTAAACGGACTACTTTTTACTTTTACTTTTGAATTTATTGGCATGCACACCATAATGCAATAGGTGGACAACCCATTGCCAGCATGGGCATACCAGGGGTGGTTGGGTATGGCAACCCGCTATCTGCAGATGGGTCTGTAATGAAATTAGGGATCGGAAAATTCATCCAAACCCCTGCAGATGTAAGAAAAGTTGTAATCCATTGACATTTACCAGTTTTATAATGTTGTTATCCCTACAAACGTGTAACAGAAGCAGTTTGATACAGAAAATGATTGAACGGTAGCCGTCATCTTGTTTTGGTCATGTGACCTAGGGGATGTAGCTATGGATACAGTCTGGGCCTTGATTTACTCATTCACTTCCTGGCATGTAAAACAAGCTACTTTTTACTTTTACTTTTTGAATTTATTGGCAGGCACCCCATAATGTAATAGGTGGTCACCCCATTGGCCAGCATGGACATACCAGGGTGGTTGGGTATGGCACCCCGGCTATCTGCAAGTGGGTCTATAATGTGAAATTAGGGATCAGAAATTTCATCCAAGCCACTGCTGCCATAAGAAAGGGTGCAATCCATTGACATTTACCACTTTTATGATCTAATGAGCTCAATAAATGAGTCACAAGCATTTTGACACAGAAAATGGCTGAATGGTGTCAGCCATCTTGTTTTTGGTCATGTGACCCTGGGTAGGTAGCTATAGGTGCAATCTGGCCCTTTATTTACTCATTCACTTCCCTATCATGTGAAACAGGCTACTTCTTACTTTTTCTTAATGGATTTTGTGACGTGTAGCCCATAATCCAATAGGTACCCCTCCATAGGCCAGCATGGCCCTACCATTGGTGGTCCGTTCTGGTCACTCTCATAATCTGTAGGTGAGAAACCAATGTGAAATTTGTGTTTATATGAAGAATTTGTAGCCTGAAAGTGAAAATTAGTTACATTTTAGGCAACAATTTTTATCAGTGATGCAACCGATTTTAACGTTTTTACAAACTTCAGTATTTTTTGCGAATACAAATTCACAAAAACAATCAAAATTTCACTAAATAAACATATATATCTCCAAATGTCTTTGTTGGAAAAGTTATATTTTCACTTTGAATTATAGTTGTGTTAGTTTCTCACTACCCTGACAAAAAAAGTTTACCAGGGAATTAAGAAAAATTATGTAATAACGTCATAACCGATAAGTGTACAAACCCAGTGAAAAAACCTCTGGCAGCAGGGACATGCAATTTTCAGAAAAACCTTGGCAGTGTAAGGGTTAAGAATAACTCACTGGTTTAATGACGGAGGATGCCCCCAATTTTCCTCTCTGGGTGGAAAATGAAAAGGATTATGTCACCAACATAATATAGAGTACAATGCCCTCCCCTTCACCACAAAAACACACTTCCCCAAGGCCTTACAGACCGCTTCTCTTGGCCATTCTCTTCAGGTACATCTCCAGCTCCCTGCCTTTTTAGATCTGGATCCCTGAATGGATATCTACCAGCCCCTAGCTTTTAATCCCAACCTTCTCATAGCTAGAAAACCCATTAATCTGCAAGCATCTGGCCTACAATGGCCGTGGATCATGTCGAGCAATTTCTGGAGGGACAAAATCTATTGCCTTTCCAGAGGGTCAGCACACTGTTTGGTTGGTCTTCTGCCCAAGTCTTTAAATACTTTCAAATAACTCACATGCTACACCAATACTTCAGTAATAAGATAGGTGATAACTCATTCTCTAACACTGTACTCCAATATTTGGACTCTTCACCCACATCCCATCTCATTTCCTATTCATATCAGTTTCTTACAGGTGCTCTGGCTCGCAAAGAAGGGAACAGATTTTAATGGTTGGAATCACTTGCTTCCATCACCAAATGCTCCTAGGCAATGGCCCTTAATCTGGAAACACTTGTATCATATAATCAAATGGGATCGTTACAGGTACATGCAATTCCAAATTAACCATAACCTGTATTACACCCCAGTAAAACTATACAAGATGGGACATCTTACTACAGATGTATGTCCCAAATGCCATCTGGCTCCTGGAAACATACTACATATGCTTTGGTCATGTGCAATGATTGCCCCTTTTTGGTCTCAGATCCAATCCAAATTGGATCCCTTGTTAAACTTACAAGATGTATTTATACCAGAAATATGTATCCTGGGTGACTACTCTGGGAAAGTATGTGGTTCTGCCAGAGCTCACAAAGCACTGATTTCAGCAACAGCCAAAAAAGCAATTTTTAGACACTGGTTAGATCCCCCCACCCCACTTACACTGGGTGGTACATATCATTTTTATTCACCTTGCAAACTGAGAGAATTATTGCCAGAGTAAACCATCATAAAGCAAAATTCAAGCACATATGGGAACCTGTCCAAACCCTATTAATGGTTCATCAGTCTTAGATTCTGTGTGTTTTCTCCTCACCGTCAGACCCCATAGTTTCTGATGTAATAGTACACTAAGCCCAGTGAAACCCAGGTACAAGTTACTGTCGAAATAAAATTGACCACCAACACCTATCCCAAGGCTTCTCATTAAGTGATGCTAGTGACAATGGGGAGAGAGTTCATGGGGGATGTGGGAGGGAGGGTGGGGTTCGGGGAATGTGTATGTGTTTGTTTTTTTGTTTTATAAAAACCTCTTTGAGTCAATCTTGTATACCTCATGTATCAATATTTTTTTTTCTGGCTTGTAATGATGACTCAATAAAGTTTATTGAATTAAAAAAAGAAGGTATTGCAAGGACATCACAATTTACTCACAAGCATCCAACATGCCAGCTATTAAATTAAGCCATTGCAGAGCTGTTGGCAATTGTTGACTCTCTTTTGCTTTTTTTGCCCAGAAAGATTTCCTCAAGTTCATGAACTGGATTGAACCACAGTTCACCATTCCCTGTTGAACATGTTTCTCAAAAAAAAACTGTTCCACAGTTGTATGACTTGATGTGTACTGCAGTCATTATGCAGTTGAAACTCTCTGAGGTGAAGCAGGTTCACATAACCACAATTGGCTGTATGACTGTTACAGCTCATTGGGCAAGTTTTCAGCCAGAAAGTAATAACCCCCACTCTACCATAAGCAGTAGGAAGCAGACGGTATTATATGGCACCACTTTTGAGGAAAACTATATTGTTGTGAATAGTTTGCAGGAGTTGTAAAATCAAATCCAGAAATTGCATATTCCATATTCCTTATCTTCAGGTTCATAGTGTCATATAATGATGCCAACATAGTCAAAGCTGTTAGAGATGGCAACTACCAACACATATCTTGTTTTTGCATATTGTTTAAATCTCCTCATACATAGTTTTTTTAAATGGAAACAGAAATGTTGAAAACTTGTTAGGTCTTGCTAGGAAAGTATGTGGGCATTTCAGCCACTCTGTGAAAGCACAAAGCATGCTGAAGGGGCTACAGAGGTCAAACAACTTACCCTTGCATACATTAAAACAGGAAGTTCTAACCCTATGGAATTCAATATTTGACATGTTGGAAAAGCTTCTTGATTAGAAAAAGGCTGTACATGACTACAACATGCAGAATCAAATGGGTAAAGTAGACATCATGCTCAGTTCCAGTAGCTGGACTCTACTTGAATCTTTGGTCACCTTACTGGAGCCATTTGAGACTGTCACAGATGATGTCAGTGCAGACATTGCAACTCCTGAATCAATTTCTTCCTCAAATAAGATTTCTTCACATTTTCCTTGATGACATAAAGAAAAAAATTTCAGTCAAAAGAAAACATCACTGATGTTGAGCAGGCAGATGACTTGAGTCTCAGACTATTGACTGATCAGAGAATAAATGCCATGTTTAAGAATGACACCTATGTGTAGGCTACACTGCTAGATCCCCATTTTGAGTGGAACACAGAACTCATCCATCCTGCAAGGGACAAAATTGAGTATTGGAGAGATCTTCTGCTAAGCAAATGTGACATTGCCCACCTACACCATTAACTGATGTACAGCTGTCAAACCCTACTGAGTTATCAGAGTATGCCTGTGGCACAGACAATAGCACAGCTATCAATTCTTCACAATCACCAGTGTCATCAGCAAATGAAAGGACATCTACATCTACTTCTCGGGTGTCCTGTGTTCAGGATCAGAAAGGCAACTTACTTCTGACTCGCCTGCTACAACATGGAATAGTATCCTGTCAAGAAAATGCAACTGGTTCATCTGCCAGACTGATAACCATGTCATGCAGCACAGTGGTCCTGGAGTATTTTGCAGACAATACTGTGATTGGTCTCGAGGAAGATCCATTACTCTGTTGGAAACAAAAAACTACAATATGGCAAGAACTAGCAAATCTTGCAATAATGTATGTTAGTTCTCCACCTTCAAGCATATATTCAGAACACATATTTAGTGCAGCTGGAGGAATATTCACTGACCACAGAACACTGCAATGTCCTGTAAATATGGAACAGCTTACAGTTGTCAAAATGAATGCTGACAATTTCCCAATTGTCCCAAACACTGAATCATGTGATTCTGACCCTGAACATGAACAACAGCCTTCATACAGTGATACTGAATATGATGACTAGGTCGTGTTTGAAATTAACAGAACCATCATCCACCACCACCATGCCAGCCACATGTGCCACACTACTCTTAGTTTTCTTTTGTCAAACATTATTTTTATATTATTCAAGTTTGATGCCCACCATGGATATCATTTCTGGAAACAGCAGTAGTATCATTCATTGCAACTGTGCCTCTTGTACCTACCACAGCAATGCCTGCCATGGGTATAATTTTTGGAAACAGCAGCAGGCTCACTCATAGCAGCTGCACCTCTCATACCTACCTCAGCAATGCTTGCCATAGGTATAGTTTTTGGAAACAGCAGCAGGCTCAATCAAAGAAGCTACACCTCTCATACCTGCCTTACAATTCCTGCCATGGGTATCATTTTTTGAAACAGCAGCAGGCTCAATCAAAGCAGCTGCACCTCTTGTCCTTATCTCAGCAATGCCAACCAAGGGTATAATTTCTGGAAACAGCAGCAGGCTCACTTAGGGCAGCTGTGCCTCTCATACCTGCTTCAGCAATGCCTGCAATGGGTATAATTTTTGGAAACAGTAGCAGGCCCATTAAGTGCAGCTGTGCCTCTCACACCTGATTCGGCAATGCCTGCAATAGGTAAAATTTTTGGAAACAGCAGCAGGCTCAATCAGAGCAGCTGTGCCTCTCTTACCTGCCTCAGCAATGCCAACCATTGGTATATTTTTTGGACACTGCAACAGCCTCGCTATGGGCAGCAATGCCTCTCGTACCTGCCTCAGCAATGCCTTCCATAGGCATAATTTTTGGAAACAGTAGCAGGCTTGCTAAGAGCAGCTGCACCTCTATTGCTTGCCTCAGCAATGTCCCCCATGGGTATAATAGCTTGGGGTACCAAACAAACAGTGCAATAGTCATAATAGTCATTTTAACAGACTGCGTGTTTAAAAGTGCTGGTTCTGCTCTTCTACCTGGCTACAAAAATCCTGTGTTTCTCCTCACCTATCTCTGTGTTTTCACCCCTCCCTCCCTGCTCACAGAACAGGCCTCTCCATCCTGATAGTTCTTTGTCTCCTCCAGTTCTCTCCATCCCTATCCTCTGTAGCCCACCCCACTGAAACAGAGCCACCCTCTCCTTCACTAAAATAACTACTGACCTTCCCTTCCACTTCTCTTTGCAGTTGAACCACACATTGCATCCATAAGCGGTCTGAGAGGGAGTATCTGCTAGCCCTCCCCCATGCCACATGCCCCTGGATCCAGTTGTCAAAGTACATAGCTACATCACAACTCACATGATAGCAGTTGCAGAGCGCTGCCATTTTTGATGTTGGCATACAATTACTGATTGTTTTCAGCCGATGAGTTCTCAGTGTCTGACTTGCAAAACTGTTTACTCTGCAAAGCACTTTAAGGCTTGTTGTATTACCCCCGTTTATACAGCATATTTGCAGCCTGTTTTCTAAGAGTGGGCTTAAGTGAAATTGTATTTTATTCAGTGTATTCATTACATCATTATTACAGCCTGTATGTTTAAAAGTGCTGCTTCTGCTCTTCTACCAGGCTACAAAAATCCACCATTTCTCCTCTCCTATCTCTGCATTTTCACCTCTTCTTGCTCACAAAGCAGACCTCTCTGGTCCAATAGTTCTTTGTCTCCTCTGATTCTCTCTTCCCCTAGCCTCTGTAGCCCACCCCTCTGATACAGAGCCACCCTCCCCTCTGCTCAGACAACTACTAACCTTCCCTTCCTCTTCTCTTTGCAGCTGGACCATACATTTCATCCATTTGAGGGTCAATAGGTAGCACCTGCTAGCCCTCCCCCATACAGCAAGCCCCTGGATCCAGCTGCCAAGGTACTTAGACACATTACAACTCGCATGCTAGCATCTGCAGAGCGGTGCCATCTTTGATGTTGGCATACAATTACTAATTGCTGTTTTCCACAAAATGTTTCAGTGAGTGCCCTGCAAAACTCTTAACTCTGCAGTGTACTTTAAGGCTTGTTGTATTATTCATGGTATATGGCATATTTACGGCCTGTTTTCTAAGAGTGTGCTTAAGCAAAATTGTACTTTATTTAGTGTATTCATTCCAACGTTTTTACTGCCTGTTAGTTTAAAAGTGCTGCTTCTGCACTTCTACCTGGCTACAAAAATCCTCTGTTTCTCCTCACCAATTTCTGCGTTTTCACCCGCCCCCGCTCACAGAGCAGGCCTCTCCATCCTGATAGTTCTTTGTCTCTTCTATTTCTCTCCTATCCTATCCTCTGCCGCCCACCCCTCTGATACAGAGCCACCCACCCCTCCACTCAAACAAATACTGACCTTCCCTTCCTCTTCCCCTTGCAGTCGGACCACACATTGCATCTGTAAGAGGGCCAAGAAGGAGCATCTGCTAGCCCTCCCCCATGCTGCAAGCCTCTGGATCCAGCTGCCAAGGTACTTAGCCACATTGCAACTTACACACTAGCAGTTGCAGAGTGCTGCGGCACTGTGCTTCACGCGACCCCATATCTTCCATCCTGCCTACCATCCTCAGCCACCATTCAACCCTAAGGAGATATTGAAAATGTTAGAAACATTCAGCCCACTCCCACCCCTGTTTTCTGTAGCAGATTTGTCTAGTCCATATATATCTTCCCTCATATTTCCTGTAGCAGACTGGACTAGTCAATCTATATCTTTCCCTTATTTCCTGCAGCAGATTGGTTCAGTCAGTTTATAACTCCACCCCCTCGTGACCTGCCTTTGATCTCTTCCTGACTAGAGACCAACCCATGCTATATCACTCCAGTAACCCCAAAGCACTAGAAGAGGCACAAAAATAATTATTCCCCATCCCTATAACAGATAGCTAGAACTTCCCCTTGTGTCAGACTGGCCCAGCCCCTGAAACAAATAAGTTCTGTCAGGACATATTCTCACCTGAATATGCAGCCATTATATCTTGCCTTTATGCCTGCCTCCTCCCTTCAGTGCTCTCACTACACTCCTCTGTGATGCCTGCCCACCACCCCTGCTCCTCTCTCCCACACTCCTCCTAGACCCTCCCTCAAAGTCCTTGTTTCCTTGCAACAAAACACCACTCAAAATCCCTCCATCCCTCACCCTCCTCCCTCCCTGGCAATACTGTTCTGGATCCCTGGCTCCACCACACATTCTGGCCTACTTGCCTTGAACTATTTAAAGCAAGAGCTACTATGCTGCACCTTTCCACCTTACTACCACCCCCAGGTTCCACCCAAAGCTGCAGAAACTTGCCCCTAGATCCATGCATCTCCTGTTTCTCCCTCTGCTCCTCCTCACAATATCTGGTGATGCCCACCCCAACTGTGGCCCCATGTCTCCCCTACTCTCTGAGCTCCCAAGAGGCCTTCAGACATTTCACATCAATGCCAGAAGCCTCCTCCACAAAATGGACTTACTCAGAGTCTGGGTCTCACAATATTCACCAGACCTCCTATGTATCACCAAGACCTGGCTCTCCTCCTGCACCCCAGACACCTAAACAGTCCTCCAAGGCTACAGTGTGTACTGACAGAACAGAGCTAAACGTAGTGGTGGCATGGACATCTATGTCCAAAATTACCTACTTTGCAGCATCTCCTCCTCTGAGTCACGTCCATCCTCCCATGAATACCTCTCTATTTCCCCTAAACTACCAATCCTCCACCCAAGTCCTAGTAACTGTACTATATACCTCCCTCAAACTCTCACCACCCTTTCTGACTTACTGTATCTCCTACCTAGTCACCCGAGCCCCACCACATGAACAAAGTATAATAGGAGATTTCAACCTTAACTGGATATCCTCCCCTCATAAGCCTTTCGCAGATAGCATTGACTCACTAAATCTCATGCAGCTCATAAAGGAACCAACCAGTCCAAACCTCTCAACCTTAAACCATTCTCACCTAGATTGGGTTTTCACTTCCCACTCTCATAGAATCCTCACTGCAGCAGTTCTGACAGATGTGTTTGGCAATCACCTCATAATTTATTGTGTTCATAAAGGCCACACTCCCTATTCTCCTCCACATACCGCTGAATGTGCTCCTACCACCTACTCAGAGTTGACTTACTACTGTATGACTGCAATCTACTAACTGGTCAGCAGTGTACACTGCCCCAGATGTTGACTCAGCCCTCTCCCAGTTTGCTCTCCTCCTCCTATACAAAGTATGGGATCATTATGACTCTCTCAGGCACCACAGGGTGAAACACCACCACCTCCCCAGGGTCTCTGTGGAACTCATCCACTTATGTAAAACTCATTACCAAGCCTGAGACATATATAAATCTTCCAAAACATCTCAAGATCTATTCATGTACAGGGTTTACTTAACACCTGCACAAAGGCAATCAGGACAGCCAAGGCTGTCTATTCCCATACCCTTCTGCACTCCACTCAAACCTCTCCTGCAGATTTCTGGTCTACACTTTGTTTTCTTCTTGACCCCCCTGCCCAATCCACCACCCCTATGTTATCTATTAATGATTCTCCGCTAACTGACCCAGCCACTGTTGCAGGTGCCCTAGACTCCTTTTCACCTCCTGTACTGTGCCTCCATCCACCTCCTCTCAGCCGCCCCGCTCACCTCTCTCAAGACTACTTTTTCCCAGTCATCTCAGTCCAAGAAGCCCAAAAAGCTCTTGCCTCAATAAACCCAAATAAATCCAGCCCAGATGCCACAGGTCCCCATCTCCTTCTTATATCTGCCCTTGTAATATCCCACCACCTCTCGCTCATCTTAAACTGATCTTTCTACCAATGCTCAGTCCCAAAAGCCTGGAAAGCTGTCCAAGTCCTTCCTCTATACAAGGGTGGTGACTCCCTCAACCTGGGCAACTACCATCCAATATCCCTTTGCCCCGTCCTGGCCAAAATCCAAAAATCACTATTCCTCACACATCTCTGAGTTCCTAAAGTCTTGGATTTCTTCTCCAATACCAATCTGGTCTCAGGGCAAACCCCTCCACCACCACCTCCCTATTAAGAGTCACAAACTCTATCCTCTCTGGCATGGACCAAGGCCACATAGCTACAGCCATTTTTATTGACCTTGCTAAGGCCTTCAACTCCATCTCCCATACGCTCCTTCAAAATAAACTCTTCTCTGCTGGTCTCTCCAAAGAAACTGTACACTGGTTTAACTTGTATCTCTCTGGCAGAACCCAAGAAGTCCAAGTTGATGGAGCCCTGCCCCCCCCTTCTGATCCATGCAGGAGTTCTCCAAGGCTCAATTCTGGGCCCAGTATTATTCTCTATTTTCTTGAAGGACCTTCTGTCTACATGCTCTGTATGAAACATGCAGTTGCATGCTGACAGCACTGTTCTTTACATCTCTGGCCCCTCTACCACTGTAGACAAGTCCCAGCTACAGGCTGATCTCCACTCAGTCCTCTCCTGGTTTGACAAGAATCTCCTAAAAGTAAATGTAAAGAAAACAATGCCAATGACCTTAGGAAACCCCCCAAAACTTGCATCGCTCCCTTCCCCCTCTCTTTCTCCATACTCAACGGCTCTTTACTCAACATAGTCACCCACTACAAATACCTAGGGGTCTGTCTTGACTCCTGGCCCAACTGTACAAAATACATTGAGCATATCCATGCAAAATCTCACCCAAAACATGGCTCAGTGTACAGAAACAAAGACGCCCTCTCCCTATCTACATGGCGTGAATGCCTCACAAAAGTGGTTAGCCCATCATTTGACTCTGCCAATGTAGTGTATGGCATTGCCACAGCCTCCCACTTAGCCAGACTGGACTCCCTCTACAATGCATTTGGTCATTTTGCTCTAAATGCCCCCCATACACATTAATGCTCCCTCTACTTGTCCCTTTCCCTTACCACTCTTCATCACTGGTGCCTACTCCACTCCTCACTCTTCATCTCAAAATGCTGGTTTGGAACCTAACCCTCCTATCTCTCTTCACTTCAGTCTCCCTTCTCTGAGACCTCATACCCCCTTTGGTCTAGAGTCACCCGCACCTTCTCCTTATCATGACCCTCCTCATGTTCTGGCACAGTGGCATTTTCTCACAGACTGCTCTCATTCTCAAACACATTTCCCTCCCATGTCAGACAGTCCTCTTACGTTCCATTCCTAAAATGTGCTTTGTCAGACATAACTGATCAAGCCAACATTGGCCCTTGTAAATGCAATCTTCCAACTTGTTGTACAATTTCACTATGGGCAAGCCTCATATCATACTATCAGCCCCCAAAATGACTAGCACTTCTTGTTTGCTCACTCCTCTACTCTACTATGCCTTCTATTACCTAAAACCCTTCTCCTACTTCCCACTCTTCCAGAACATACACCCCTTTGCTACCTTCTAACTTACACTGCCTCCCTTGCCCCCTCACAAATTTCCCACCTCATGCATTTGTCACACTCCTAAATCTCACCTCCTCATTTCAGTGTTCTTATCTCCATGTAGCTATGGATTTCCCAATCTCCAGTAAGGCACCTGATTTATTGCACACTGTGCATAGCCTATGTTTTTTATTTATACTGAAAAATCTCTACTGTATGCTATTTCTAATAGCTGTTTTGCAATGTACTTATTGTATCCCACATTGTGCAAACCTACTATATCTACTGTGTCACTTACTGTACTGGCTGTCAATCACTGTTCTACTGCAACTTGTGTAAACTGTTTGGCTGTAACCTCCCCACTCCCTTTCCCTTGGGTCACAACTGGAAATGAGCCCTGGCTCAATATGTTTCTCACAGTAAACAAATTAAATTAAATAAATAAAAAAATGTCTTCCACCTGAGTTTTGTTATGGTCAGGTAACTGGGTAGTATAATGGGTTGGGTAGTAACTACCTGAACCAAGCCAACTACTCTGTTTTCATCTGGGTATTTTTGGAGTACTTTATAGGTACCCATTGGTAGCCTAGAGAGTCAGGAATTTTAGTACCTACCCATCACTAGACTTGCAACACTGCAATATCAAAGACAGCCAGTCTTCAAGAAAATATGTCTAGACTGCAATGCTTAGTGAAAGTATGCACAGTGCTCAGTGTGGCAACAGCACATGTATCGCTGCAAAAACATTCATACTGGGATGCATAGGGAGAGGCATCACCAATAGAAAACAAGAAATTGTAATCCCTCTGTACAGACAATTGGTGAGACCCCATCTGGAGTACTGCATTCAGTTCTGGAGACCCCATCTCTGCAAAGATATAGACAGGGTGGAGGCTATCCAGAAGAGGGCAACCAAAATGGTGCAGGGTCTTCACCAGAAGACATACAAAGGGAAACTAAAGAAGCTTAATATGTATACCCTCGAGGAAAGGAGGAAGAGGGGGAACATAATAGAAACTTTTAAGTACCTCAAGGAAATCAATGATGTCCAAGAGGGTAGCATCTTTCAGAAAAAGAGATGTGCAAGAACAAGGGGGCACAATTTGATGGTGGGGGGACAGATCAGAGGTAATGTGAGGAAGTATTTTTTCATGGAGAGGGTTTTGGATGCATGGAACAGCCTTCCCAAGGAGGTCATGGAGTCAAAAAGAGTGAGGGAATTCAAGAATGCATGGGACAGACATAAGGCAATTCTAGTGGAGGATAGGTGGAAGTAGGCTGTTGATTAACTAGGATCTGCAGCTTATGCATTAGGTAGGGAAATGGACTGACTAGGTGGGCCAAGCAGTTCTTATCTGCTATCAAATTATATGTTTCTGTGTTAAAAACAAGTAACAGAAGTGGCCATATAACATATAGAGCGGCCACAGACAGCACCAAAAAGTCCCTTACCTTACTTACCATGACAGAACATATTACAGTTAGCTAGCCATTTGGACAAGAACTATTTAGCCATGGAGTGGTCTCCTTGCTGGTGATCAAGGACACAAAATCAGAGTGGAATTTCTGTAGTCCTTAGTGTAATCAAGCTAGAAATGTAGTGTTCTATGTACATCAAGTGCATGGAACAATGTCTCACCTTTTGTTAGCATGCTCTGGATTATACACAGGAATGTGTATGATCTGATTAAATGCAAAATCAGATAGCTTAGGTAGAATATGAGGATTGGTCTGAAAAGACAGAACTGCCCTAGTTGAAAATCAAACAACAAGGCTGATGTATCAGATCCCGAAGGTTAGAAATTCTATAAGCAGCAGTATGAAGACCAAAAACTGCATTTTTCCTAACAGGAAATGCATCTCATATGTCAAAGCAAGTTCAGATGGAGCCACGGTCAATGTTTCAAAAATGAAATTGCAGTTCCAAGGTGCAACCTGTTTGTTAATGGAGGGACCCATATGCAGAATACCCTTCATGAACTTATATGACACTTTTAGTTGTCTAACAACTGTTTCAATGATTGTTCTCTGCCTCCCAGTTTTCCCTTTTAAAAAAAAAATTTCAAGGTGGAGTTCTTTTTTTTTTCCAATTTAATGAACTTTATTGAATTTTATAAAATACTAAAACAATATATAACACTCCATAACACACAGCAAATAATAACAACAACAAACATAACAATAAGAAAAACAAACAACCAAGCCTCCCTCCCACAAAAACAAACACGTTAACCATATTAAACAGAGAGAAAAATTCCCTCAATACTGTACCCCTCTTAATCCCCCCCCACATGGACATGCATGGCAGTAAAAGAAATGTGGATTGTAGATAATAATAAAAAGGAGATAATAACACCAAATAGTTAATATCAGTACAAAAAGAAGGAAAAATAGTAATGTGTAATATTAAATATTCACCTGGGTTAAAACAGTCCAACAGCCAAAAAGAAAGAACCTCAAAAACCATAAAACAACTAGCAGACCCTCCCCTCCCCTATGAGTTACTGGGTCATAAGAAACAAGGCATGTAATGTATCCCAGCATGATTTAAACATAGGTAGGGTAATGAACAGGCATGCAATATAACCTTCAACATTCAAAGCTTGAAGCATTTCTTTAACCCATTCCAATCTTGTAGAGGGAAACTCATCTTTCCAGTGCCAGAGGATTAACAGTTTAGCAACTGCTCAAATTAAGGCCATATACCCCTAATGGTGGGCCATAGTCCCCTAATATGCATATATTAGGATAAAACATTCCAACAAGTCTAAAAAGGGATCCAAACAAATATGAACAGATTCCCAACAAGAACAAATGCTTGGGCACTGCCAAAGGAGATGAGACAAAGTGCCTTCCCCACTTTGTCATCTAAGGTAAGCAGCTGAAGAAAGTCATCCCGTTATAAGGAAAAGGCAAAGGGGAAATTGTTCAACCAGGAAAGACACACTAAGCTGAAGCTTGTTTCCAGGTGTGACCTTGGAGCACAAGGAAGTTAGGTGGCTTGCTCAGGGTCACACAGTATGCAAGTGGAGGCTGATGGGATTCAAACCCAGGTCTACAGGTTTGCAGCTCAGTGCCCTTAACCACTAAGCTATACTGCCTCCTTCACATTCGAAGATGCATCGGAGAATAATGCAAGTTATGCAAAATATTAAATTGAATAAGACGTAACTGATTCTGCTTAAAATATTTATAAATACTGTATCTGACCAAATCTTAGACCAAAACAAATGTGGTTAGTCTAAAACTAATACATTTTTCCAATAAAAAGCCATGGGAGAAGTACTGATTTCAAAAAACTGACTAATACACTTTTAAAACTGCGAAATCAAATGGAGTTGCTGGGCAAAGGACGCTAAAGTATTAAAAAATGTTACTAGCTGCAGTTGACCAGGGTGGGTGACCCAAAAATTGTAAAACACATTAATGAAGTTGATAATATTTGAATATGAATGTGGCCAGTACACCAAATGTTTCCCACAAGGCTTCCAAAGACAGGAGGTATCATCTAAAAGCAAATCAGTTAAAGAATGAATGGAAAGGCCCAGCCACTGTTGGGTAATCAGCAGTTTCTGAACAATACAAAAATTAGGGTTACCAAACAAGGGTTGGGAAACACCTTTATGATAAACCAGTTTAAGGTGTCATCAAAATTGTGCATGCATTTGAAGAGATGAAGCTATAGGAGTATCCCATAAATCCCTAGTAATTTAGAAAGGGGAATGAAAAGTAAGGAAGAAGTGGAAAGGCTGTATTGAGCACAGAGCGCCCACTCAATGTATATCCAGGAAGAAAGATAGCAATTATTCACTAGATTTGCTTCTGGATTATTCCACTGAAACTATTGCTATGTCAGCTCCAAAGATTGGGTGTAGCACTAAACACTTTAAATTGGTTCAATGACTACCTGTCACACAGGAGTCAGTGGGTCAAAATCTGGCAGACGTTATCCAGCTCCAAAAATGTACTCCTAGGAGTCCCTCAAGGATCAATTCTAGGGCTCCTACTTTTCAGCCTATTTGTAAATGAGCTACCCTTGGCCTGTGACACTAAACTTATCTTATATGCAGATGATGCCATGTTGCTAAGCAGCAGCACCTCTCATGCAGCCATACAATCTGAACTAGTGGTCTCCTTCAATAAACTCGAAGACTGGTTCAGTAGACAAAAGCTGCTACTGAATTACAAGAAGACAAAGGCCATGCTTCATTCTAGCCCTCACCACAAGCACAGACACACTTTGCTCGAAATCACTAATATGGTTGGTGATCAGGTACATGTGCTCAAGTACATGGGGGTCACCATTGACGACTCACTCACTTATACACACCACATTGACTCCCTTGTTAAAGCAGTTAACACAAAATTCGGAGTCCTCTATAGACATAAGAAATCCCTCACCCCGGAAGCAATCCATACCTGTCTCCAGCTCCATTCTCTCTACGATTCCCTTCAGGCTGGAGGTTTATGGTGTAGCCTCTGATACTGCACTCAAAAGGATCCAAATGGCACTGAATAAGTCATGTTGCCTCACCCTGCCTGCGGATAAATACACTCACACTTGTGCCTTGTATGAGCGTATAAACTGGCTCAACCTAAAAGACAGGATCAAATACCAGACCTGTCTCCTGGCAAAGAAGGCACTCCTTGGTAAAACCCCACCCTCCATAGGAACCCTACTTGGGGCATCTCCAATACCTCACCTCACCAGAGGAAAGAAGAATGGAGCACTGTCTAGCCCTTTCCGCCGCACCTCTCTTGGGCGGGCCCCCTACTGGTTAAATGAACTCCCTAAGACTTTACAAACAAACAGAGTATCTCAATTAAAGGCAGGCCTCAAACAGCATCTCATGTCATGCACAAAGTGCTCCTGTAGCACACTAGTCACTTGATAATCTAGGCTTTCAACCTAGGTCCCATCCAAGTGGGGCTACCTAAAGAACCCTGTCTCCTTCCCAGCCCAGCCTAGTGCGTAAGTAAGCTACACATATCAGCTCTTATCTGTATGCAGTTATGCCTCTCCACATTTCCCCTCCACACCCCCAACTAGACAAGGCATCTTGTGCTGCTCCCACCACCACCCCATTCATTGCACCCCCTCCTACGGCCCCCCTCCAGGAGTAATTCAAACCCTTCCTTCAGGTTTATTTACAACTAGCCCACTACCACTGGAGTAATCTCCTAACCACTTCTCAGACTTATCAACTTTAGTCTAACAATTGATCCTGGAGGTCACTGCAGGTAGGGGGGTGGGTGGGGGGGGTCAAATTGGTGCATTTAATCCTGTTACTAAAAATCTTCTAGTTCTGTTATAATCCTTGTTCATAATTTGTCCAACTCTGATGTAATCTGCTCTTGTATGCCAATTGAGTAGGCTCTCTGTAGCCATTGTATTGTGTATTGTCCTACTTGTCCAGTTCACCCTGACGTGGAACCTTTGTAAACGAGCTCACGCTCAAAGGTCTCTCCGAAAGAATAAATAAATAAAATAAATAAAAGATGCTAATTACAAAAGTGCATAATTGTTACAATGACCACAAGTAGAGAAGTGAGGGTGTCATGGAGGGGAATAGCGACATTAACATGAGCAGTAAGAGGTGATTTAGGGGATTACAGATATAAAGTTAAGATGATTAAGAAAACATTGGGGTTGCAAAAGTGCAAAATGATAGTGTGGTCGCAGCCTGAAATGGTTTTGTCAGGGGAAGGGAGGGAGTTATGAGTAGTTGTTAGGGGATAGGATGAAGGGATTTGATAAGGAAACACCTGACAGTTGATCATGGGCCAGTGTGTGTCTAACAGGGGCCAGCCACAGTGATATCCCCACACTAAGAAAAGGCAGAGCTCTCTTTTGAAGGGTCCAATTTTCTCACAGTCAATGAGGAAGCTGGGAGGTCATTTATATACTGAGGCACTCAATATGACAGTGCACCCTGGGCAAACGTGATTAATTTAAAAGGGGCATGGAGTACACCTTTAACTGCACTTCTCGTTGTTTTAGTGGGTTGAGTGTGTTGGAAAATGCCTACCATTGATGCAGGGAAGTGACCAAGCAACACCTTTTTACCAAGCAGGCAAGCCTGATATTTTACCCTAAGATGTAATGGGTCCACCCTGACTCAGAGTATAAGCTACAGGTGTGTGTTAAGTGCTGCCCCCAAGACCAGCCTACAAGCCTTATTTAGGAGTGTTTTAATTATTTTTAAGGCTGTGTCAGTCCTTGTACTGTAGATCACCAGCCTGTAGACAATAATTGATAGTACCAAGCTCCTAGTTATTAGGTTCAAGGCCTCAGGAGACAATGCCTATGTATGGTGATAGAGAATTATGTGCTTAACATTAGCCTTTATCACTATGTAGTCAATGTGAGTGGTGATGGACAGGGTGTCATCAAGGTAAACTCCTAGGTAATTGAAAGAGCTGACTTGCCCAAGCGTGTCCCCTTTTTGGCTGTTGATGGTCAATGGGCCAGTTCTTTTCTTGCTGTAAGGTATGGAGAATATCATAACTTTTATCTTTTTATAGTTGTGGAGGAGTCTGTTTTGTGAGAATCATGCCTCAAATTTTTGGAAGGTGTTCTGTAGTGCCATAGTAATTTCTATCAGTTGTTTTCTCAGAAGGGTGATTATGGCATCATCTGCATACAATAACATTTTGTAAGGGCAAGCAGCTGGAAGAGAATTGATAAATAAACTGAAGAGCAGAGGGCCGAGTATTGACCCTTGGAGGACACCCATAGATTCTTCCCTTGAGTCAGAGACAGCACCGCTTATTCATACGCACTGAGTTCTGCATGATAAGTACCTTCCAAACCAGGATACAATTTCATGGAATAGGCTGAGGGTCAGTAGGTTTGTGAGTAGGATCTGATGGTTAACTGTACAAATGGTTTCATGAGGTCAATGAAGATGGACCCCCACTGCCATAGCATTGTCTAGGGCATCATACAGATGTGTGATATAGCCTATAAGTGCAGTCATGGTGCTATTATTTTTCCGAAAATCATGCTGTTGTGCACAAAGAAGGTTGTATTTATTTAGATATCTAGTTGGCTGATCAAATAAAATCCGCTTGAGAGCTTCGATAAGGGGGGTAATATGGAAATGGGTGTGTAGTTGCCAAGAGAGGTTCTATCACTGCTTTTGAAAATGGGCATGGCAAGAGCTGTCTTCCAAATATATATACATCCCCTTCCATAACAGCCCCACTCCAACATGTTTTCCCCATCCCCCCTCTCACAGGAAAAAGATAATGTCACTTGCTCCATGAACTGTGCAGAGAGGGAGGGTAGAAGGCCAGTCGATGAATGCCATAATAAAAAAGAAATTCTACAAATTTCACATACAAAAGTTTATATGAAGAATCTAACACTAACAATGTCAGAAATAAAAAATAATGAAGTTTTGTCCAGCAAAGTCAAAAATAAAAGAAAAGAAAGAAACATGGGTCCAAAAATCAGCAATATACAGTAAAATAAGACAACAAGAACCTCATAATCTCAAAACAAGCCCAAAACAAGCTACATTGCATAGTGTTATAAAAAGAGATCCGACCACCGGGGATTGAGACAGGAAGCAACAAAGAGATAGCCCCCCCAAAAAAAAATTTCCACTGCTCTGCGACAGGTCACTAGGTTAAAATAGCTCATTATAAAATTAATTATTATATGGGGCTTGTGAGCAAGTAATGTGATTGGATCTGGGCCATCACTTGACAGTGCGATAATCCACATTATCAGCACTGTCAGAGTGATGAGGTTCAGCAGAATAGGGATCCAGAGGCACCACGGTACCTGTTTCTCATGCCACATCAGAGAAGCAAAGAAGCAGCCATTTGTAAAATCAGCTTAGCGGTACAGAAGTGTCTCTGTACCACATCTGTGCTGCCATGTTATTCTCCTAAGTGATCACATCCTGTTCTGCCGGACAGCTACTTGTGTTGTGGCACTTGGCCATTTGTAATGCCAAAGCTGCTCTTTGTGCTGCCAGGAGGGATGTACGATCACTGATGAATGTTCTAACTGTGCCCCCTCCCATTCAGGTCACAGCCTAACAAGATAAACCCCTAGAAGCTCTAACCATTCCCACCCACCTCATTGATCTTAAATAACTCATGCATCACTGATCCCAAAGATCACTGATACAGTATGTCCAGTACCCCGAGTGCCACAATTTGTGGTTTTGTTTTTCCCACCCATCCACCCACCCAGGGGACCTTGCTACCCCAAATGGTCAGTGTCCTACTGGGTGTGAACCCACCCAGCTGCCCAGGAGACCACTGAAGTGCAATCACAGTGACCCCCTGCACACATGGTGACTGCAGCTCAGTCTTTCCCCAGTCATTCGACCAGTGAAACTCGCAGACTGAAGCAGTGACACTCACCCTGTGCAGGAAATGGGCTCAGTATGCAATCTCCTAGTGTTGAAGTAGCACTGTCAGTTGTCTGTAGCACATCCCATGGCAATAACAGCTGGGCAGACACTACAGAGTAGGGAAATGAGCAGGCAATTACATGTGATCCTCTCCAAGAGACGCTGTACTGTCCCGTACCTGTCCAGTGAATGCAGCTGTAGGATACAGACTGCAACTGCGATAGAGTAAGAGATAGTAGAAGTGGTGCAGACATGGCTCACGGCACCAGAGAGGGACATTCCCCAGGGACATTCCAGTAGTGGCCAGTGGTACAGAAGGGGCACATGGGAAAGAGGGACAGACAGAGACACATTGCAATACTGGGCAGCTGCTGGAGTCCTGCTGCACTATTTCCCCAGCAGTACTGCACTGCTTCCCCATGTCTCCTACAGTGGAGTCTCTAGGAGTGGTGGCTGACGGTATCCTGGGAACAGTATATTGGGCACTGGAAACACTGTAGGCTGAGTAGTTCCAGACAGTGGTACATGCACAATGAGACTGCCAAGATACATGCCATTGACAGAAACCAAAAGCCCTATTTCAGAAGGGAACATCCTGTGTCTCTGTCACTTTTGTATATTAGTAACCTAAGGTATAATTTGGCGCTACTTGACTACAAGGGCATGTCATATTCATATTGCTTTTAAACAGTAGTAGCTTATAATAATAATTATAAAAAGGGTCTGAGAAATGGAGCTTTCTGATTGGCTGCAAACATTCTAACAGCCTTATGTTAATCTTTTATTAACATACATGTAGAGCTTAACCATATGCTGAACAAGGTTTAACACTGTTTAAAAAACATTGTTACTATAATAGCAATGAGGCACTCCCAGGGATCATGTTAATGGTCAGTTAAACACCCTCTAGAGGCATGTGGCACTCGGCTACACCTCGTGCCACAGTACACCTGTAGAAGGTGATTAACAGACCATTAACATAACCCTTGGTCATGCCTTATTGCTTAAATAATAATTAAGTAACCCCCCATCAGAAAATAAGCATGAAAAAGAGAATATAATACATACTGAGGAAGAGTCAATTATTCTGCTCAAACTTTACTCTTCCTCCCCTCTCACAAACAAAGACAAAAAGAAAAGGAAGCATTAGCCATGAAAAGCAATCTGTATGACAATACTGTGGGGAGAAAATATGTACATATGAGGAACACCAAATAAAATAAACAGTCTTTCAGCCCACCAATCGAAATGGACAAATCAGACTCCAATATTGTCAAAAATATAGTTACCCAGAAAAAGACAGCTAAGATGGTTGATACCTGAAAAAGAAAAGAACATGACTATACTGGAGAGAAACAAGGAACGTTCCAGAACTAGATGATAGAAAGGGAAAAAAGAGGGAGAACGGTTCAAAGAATTATCGAAATTATGTAGAAAGCCAGACAAAACTAGTAGATGTAATACAGAGCGCAGATCACACACACGCACAAAAAAGAGAAAAAAAAGGGAAACCAGATGCAGGACACATCCAAAATGAAGCAAGTGAAGGGACAGGAAGTGGCAGAATCAACATAACAGCTGACTGACAGTGGGGTCCAGGGGAAAGAAAACAAAAAATACTAATAAAAAGACAGAAATACTTTAACTGGCAAAAGCAAATAGTGAAGAAGAAGAAAAAAAATACTAGCAACTAGCTAAGACAGAAAAAGAACCATTACACAGGTAAGCAAGTCCCACTGGGCAAACATGAAACTGGGGCAGGCAATTTAAAGTCTTTGAATAGATCCGGATAAATAGAAGAGATATCCCTGGCGGCCTGAGTTGCAGATTCATATCTCTTCTGGCTGGTCGAAGTGGTAGCTTCCAAATGGGAAAGATGTAAGAGCCAATGCTTGATTTGAGCAGCCCACAATTTAGATAAAATAGGTGGAATTTGGCTTTTCTCCATCTTATCTGCAAAGTAAGATCCTGTACCACACATAGCTGGTGACCTTCCCATTTCTGCTGGTCCCGAAGAGGTTTAAGAATTTGTATTTGATCCAGAAAATGTAATAACCAAAATATAAGAGACTGTGGTGGGTACCCAGGTGGTGGCTTAGCTCTCAAAGTCCAATGCACCCATTCAGTCATAGTATCATAGTAATTTGTCAGCAAAAAAGAACCATCTTGGTCCATCTAGTCTGCCCATTTCCCAGCCGCCCATACTTGTCTCCACTTCCCAGGGATATTTTCCTCTGTCCACTAGTCAGCCCCTTGTCTGTCCCATGCCCTCTTGAATTCCTCCACTGTTTCAGCACATGCCACCTCATTAGGTAATCTGTTACAGGGTCCCGCCACCCTCTCAGTGAAATAACATCTCCTTACATTGCTCTTAAATCTCCCCCCTTCCAATCTTAAATTATGACCAGTTGTTTTAACTCCTACTTTCCTTTTGAATAAAATACCTCCATTACCTTTATTTTCTTCACATTCTTAAAAGTCTGTATTATGTCATCTCTATCTCTTCTAACCTCCAGCAGGGTAAAGATTTAATTCTCTCCAGCTAGTCTCATATGGCTTCTCTTGCATACCTTGCACCATCTTTGTTGCCCTTCTCTGAACCCTCTCCAACCCATCTATATCCTTCTTCAAATAAGGCCTCCAGAACTGTACCCTATACTCCAGGTGCGGTCTGACCATGATCTTATATAAAGGCATTAACACTTTCCTCTTCCTACTCGTTATACCCCTTCCTATGCACGCCATCATTCTATTAGCTTTACCTACTGCCTTACTACATTGGTCTCCTACCTTATAGTAAGGCAGTAGGTAAAGCTAATAGAATGGTGTACAATAACACATAATAATACATAATGTAGGTTGGTCCATTTGGCCAGCAAAGTTACCCAACAAATGCTGTAAAAACTCAATCATGTTTGAGCTATCAGCAGACTCAGGGAGAGCCAGCAATACAAGATTATTTCTTCTACTCTGACCTTCAAGATTTTTGAGTTTATCTTCTTTTTTCAATATTGCACTTCGGAGAGAAACTTCCTTAAGTTCTAAATGGCTGAGTCAGTTCATAGTAGAGCTAATCTGAGCTCCGGAATCCAACACTCGGGATGATTCAGAGAGCGCCAGTTTAACATCTTTAAACATAGAAACATAGGATTTGATGGCACATAAGGACCACTTGGCCCACCCAGTCTGCCCATTTCCCTACCTAATGGATAAGCTGCAGATCCTAGAAAACCAACAGCCTACTTCTTCCTACCCCCACTCGCTAGAATTGCCTTATGACTGTCCCATGCATTCTTGAAATCCACCACTGTTTTTGACTCCACAACCTCCTCAGGAAGGCTGTTCCATGCATCCATAACCCTCTCCATGAAAAAATACTTCCTCCCATTACCTCTAATCCATCTCATCTCTAGCTTCAAATTGTGCCCCCTTGTTCTTGCACACCTCTTTTTCTGAAAGATGCTTCCCTCTTGGACTTTGTTGATTCCCTTGAGGCACTTGAAAGTTTCTATCATGTCCCCCCTCTCCCTCCTCTCCTCGAGGCTATACATATTAAGCTCCTTCAGTCTTTCTTGATATGTCTTCCAGTGCAGACCCTGCACCATTTTAATTGCCCTCCTCTGGACTGCCTTCATCCTGTTTATGTCTTTGCAGAGACTGGGTCTCCAGAACTGCACACAGTACTCCAGATGGGGTCTCACCAGCTGTCTGTACCGAGGGATAACAACTTCTTGTTTTCTACCGGTGATGCCTCTCCCTATGCATCCCAGTATCCCCCCAGCCCTCTGTACTGCCCTCTCACATTGCTTGCTCACCTTTAGATTATCTGATATGACTACCCCCAGGTCCCTTTCTGTTGTTGTTGTTGTTAGTATCTCACCCTCATTGTGCACTCTTCTCATGGGTTTTTGTTTCCCAGGTGCATTACTTTGCACTTCTGAGCATTGAATCTAAGCTGCCATGCATTTGACCATTCCTCCAACCTTGTCAAGTCCCTTCTCATCCTTTCCACCCCACCTTGTGTATCAACTCTGTTGCAGATCATTGTGTCATCTGCAAAGAGACATATTTTTCCTTCCAGTCCCTTTGAAATGTTGCCTATAAAAACATTAAAGAAGACCAGTGCTAGTACTGAACCCTGTGGTACCCCACTAGTAACCCCCTTTCTTCAGAGTGCACTCCATTTACAATTACCCTCTGTGTCCTGTTCTCCAGCCAATTCTTCACCCAGACTACCATCTTGGGACCCACTCCCAGGCTGACTAACTTGTATATTAATCGTTTGTGTGGGACTGTGTCAAATGCCTTGCTAACGTCTAGGCAGTCCACGTCCACAGCCTCTCCCTGATCTACTACTTTGGTCACCCAGTCAAAGAAATCTATTAGATTCGTCTGACATGACCTTCCCACTGGGAATCCATGCTGCCTTGGGTCCTGTGCTTGTCTGGCCTCTAGGTACACAACAATTCTTTCCTTCAGAAGTGATTCCATCATTTTCCTAATCACTGAGGTTAAACTAACAGGTCTGTAGTTTCCTGCTTCTGCCCTGCTCCCACTTTTGTGAAGTGGAATAACATCTCCCTCCTCCAGTCATCAGGCACCACCCCATCCTCCCATGATTTATTAAAGAGGGTAATCAGTGGTGTCACTAGTTCTACCCTTAGTTCTTCTAGAATTCTGGGATGAATCCCTTCAGGCCCCATTGCTTTGTCCACCTTCAGTTTTAAGAGTTCTTTCAGAACCTTTCTTCTGTGAATGGGCTGGTATCAATCCCCATATCCAACGTGTTTCTATTGTTTGGTTTAGGTACCTCTCCCTCTTCATTTGTGAATACCGAGCAAAAATATTTCTTCAATATCTTTGCCTTTTCACAGTCACCCTCTGCCCACCCCTTCCCCTTTATTAAGCCTCATTACCCTCCTTTGGTCTTCCTTCGCTCCCTGGTATGCCTTTAAAGTCTTCCATTGAGGTAAGCAGAGCAAACTTTATCACTCTAAGCTCTAAAAAAAAATGTTTCTGAAATAAGTTCACTGGTCTCAGTTGGAGGTGAGACACTATAGCATGGATATTTGAGTTCAAGGGCCAGGGCCAGCAATTCCTGGGGCTGGAGAACTTGGGCTGGTAAATTAGTATCCATTGCAGAGGTATCTCAAGAATTCGACATCACCAGCTATCCAAAGTACAAGTAAGAGTACAGATGACATTAAGTGGCAATTGAAAACAGCAGTAGGAAGGGGAAAAATGTTGAAAAATACTCGAGACTGATGGAGCTCACTCCCGAAGCTTCTATCCTGACAGTTGCATCACGTGACTCCCCACCAGTAGACTTCCTTCAAGTGGGAGTTCTTCCATCCACTGGAATGTAAAACAAAAATGGAGGGGTGGGAAGAGCTCAACACACTATCTTCTTGTTATTTTTTAAAAAGAGATTTTACTCTTGTACTGAATTTCTTTTTTTTTTCTTTTTTTCATTCAAATGTTATTGAGATTTTCAATACAGAGAACAAATCCATATCCTTGTTAACATAATTCTTGTACTGAATTTCTTTTAGTCATCTTATTTATTGTTACGTGTCCATAATCATTTTCATCTGGTTTACGTATGTTTCAGGACAAACCTGTCCCTTCTTCAGAACCTGCTGGGCTATTTTAGTAAGTAAATATAATAATACATGTGTTATTTCTCATGAAATATGCCATCATTATTATTTAAATAAAATTAATATTATAGTTCATACTCTCAGTGAAGGAGAACATACCTTCTGTAAAGTGATTTATTTTGTCATTTGTTGCACCCTCATAAGCAATTTCAAAAGTGTTTTGATTAAAATCAGGAAGATATGGAGAAGAATGGGGCGCAAAACTGAAGTTTTAATGTTTCCCTCAATTATGTAATTTAGTCAATACACTTGTATCATTTCTTTCCACATGATAAATCATCCTAGAGTATTTTTTAACATACTAGGTAATTTCTGTCTTAAATATTGCCACACGTGAGCTGCTGCTTTCTTGCTCCAAACTCTGTTAATAGGCAACAAATTGTCCTAGTTCACAAAACTGTTCCCTTTGTAGCTGTGAGACTGTTTTACAAAATGTCTAGCTGCTTAAGTTATATTTTTGCTGTTTGTGCTTCATTATTTATTTATTGAAATGTTTCACCAGGAGGGCACCTGAACAACAAGTTGCTTGTCTCATGGTGCAACCTGGGGGGAGGGGTTACATAGGGTTGTGAAGGATGATCCGTTACAATAGTATGTGAGTAGTACACACAATACAACATTGTAAGATTGTGAAACAGTTGGAACACAAGTTATTGTACAATAAACAGCAGTGGAACATTGGGTAAATTACAATACATGTCCAAATTCATAACAAAAGAACATACAAAACAGTAATAATGTGACAGAACCATATGTAGTGCATGAGTGTACCAGGAGAAGACTCAAGGTAGTACACAAGTGCTGTTGGAGTAAAAAGGATGGGGTTAGGTTGTGCACACTGGTGACCCAGAAAGGCAGGCGGAGAAGAGATGGGAGAGGCAGGGACTGAATATGAGGAGAAGGGGTAGCCATTTCCTGATTTGCCCTTTCAGGATGTTGAGAACCCTGCCAGGGGGGCTTTGCTTATCACTTGTGAGGAGGAACATTGTTCCACCTCATTTGTCAGCTGATCCCATTGTATTCCAATATGGTATATGCATATAAAAACAGGCAAAGGGAACCTTAAGGATGACGGCAGCCACTAGCCCCAGGAGATGCAATGTCATCTGAGCTGATACGTAATGACTTCAGTGTATCATCTGGGTCTGAGCAACAAGAGCCCCCACCCCTTCTGCAGGGAGGAAGGCAAAAGTAAACAAAGAGGTGCCCAAGAACAAAACACTCAAAGGCTTAACTAAATGCAAGTGGGTTTATTAGCACAAATGACTGACGGGCAAGCCGACAAACCCTTGTCACTTCGAACCCCAATGGGTTCTTCATTACGGGCATGGGCTCTGGTGCTGATGCAGTCTTTAATAAAGTGCACTTAAAACTGTAAGTAAAAGTATGTAAGTAAAACTTTATTTGCTGACTTCCCATTCCTGAGTGTCAGGGTACTGTACAAAGTCAGAACAGTACAACATAAAACAAATTCAAAAACATAAGCATTTACTTCACTACCTAAAATAAAATAAAAATATAAATTAACAAAATAATTAAATAGTGATTTCCTTTCTAAAACCAATCTCTCCACAGCTGTTGCAATGGATCCTTAAGTATGGTCAAAAGGCCTCCTAAGCAGATATGCCGACAGGCCCCTCATAAAGGCCTCCAAGAAGGGAGTCTCCCTCAAAGATATTGGGAGCAAGTTCCACAGGGATGGTCCTGCCGCTTCCAATGTTCGGTCCCCAAATAATTTAAGCCATGCCCTGGAAACAACTAGGAGGCCTGTCTTGAAGGACCGGAGAGGGTGCTGGGTGTGGTAGGGAGTCAGGAGGTTACTCAGGTAGCCAGGACCCAGTCCGTCTATGGCTTTATAGTTGAGTAAACTGACACTGAAGATGATTGTCCACCTCAGTGGCAGTCAGTGCAGGTCAAGTAGGAATGGGGTCACATGATAGGACCTTGAAAGACTCAACAACAGCCTAGCTGCTGTGATCCACACAAACAGAATTGTATTACAGAGATTTTGCAAGAGCACCAGAAAAGACAGGAAAACACTGACAATATACAAAGTGATGAACAAAAAGTAAAAACAAAGCAGAAAGAAAAACATATTTTTAAACAATACACTGTAGTTAGCGCAAAACAGAGGCAGGTTCTTGTTAGAGGTAATAATAACTATACAAATGTGACTACGTTTTAATACCATATTGAGATAGGAAAGCAGAACCTTTAGGTAAATCAAGTAATAAGTTTGACTATGAAGGTGTTGATAGCTAATGCCTTGAGACTGCAGATAAATACATCACTCTGGGAGGGGAGGCGCTGGAGGCCTCAACAGGGGAAAAAGACCTAGGGGTCATGGTGGATGCATGTATGAATAACTTTGAGCAGTGCAGGAGAGTGGCTAGCAAAGCAAACAGGATGTTGGGATGCATCGTAAGGGGGATCACCTCTAGGAGCAGAGAAGTGATTGTGCCGCTGTACAATGGACAGGTTAGACCACATCTTGAGTACTGTGTACAGTACTGGAGAGCACCCTTGAAGGGAGTGATACAACTCCTGGAGAGAGTACAGAGGAGGGCAACTAAGATGATATGAGGACTAGGGGATTTGACGTATGAGGACAGACTTGAGGAGCTCTGCCTGTTTTTATTGGATGAGATGAGAGGAGAGATGGGGGGACATAATTGAGGTCTTCAAGTACCTCAAGGGAATAAATAGGGTAAACACAGGGGGGATCTTTAGACTAAAGCAGGGAGGTATCACCAGAGGGCATGGTTTGAAGTTGGAAGGTGGAAGGGTGAGGGGGGAAGAGGAGGAGATTTTTCACTGAGAGGGTGGTGGATCCTTGGAACACGCTACCTGGCAAGCTGGTTCAGAGAACCACAGTGGAGGGCTTCAAGAGAGGGTGGGACAGACACAGAAAGCAGATGTATCAGATGATTGCCTGGCCCAGGAGGGTGGGGATGGATGATAGGGGTTTCTGGAACACAAGGAGGGAAGGGGAGGGCCTCGGTACCCAACTAAGGATCTGAGGTTCAAGCAGACTCAATAGACCGTAAGGTCTAACCTGCTGGCAATTAGTATGTTAGTATGTAAAAGACAAAGAGAAAAGAGAAAACGTTAAATAGTTAATATATGCTTTCTATCTAAGCATAACATAAACCAATGCACAGTAAGGGCCCCAGAAATGATGTCACAGGAACAGCATAACATCACAGTCATCATTTGGATCCAAAGGTGAGAGGGCACCCAAGGGGAAAAATGAGCCTACTTTCTCTCTGAAGGCAGGTTTTAAGTCTGTTACTGCTTCTGGGATATACAGTAATTTGCTGTGATCAATCCCCATAAACAGGGGTGTTATATCAACCAGTGGTGATAGAGTGGGCATGTTCTTGAATCCTTTCTTTAAGAGAATGTATGGTTCTACTGATGAAAAGAGAAGAGCAGCTGCACCATAAGGCATACACCACAAATGATGTATGACAAGTAATGAGCTGGCAAACTTCAAATATAGAACCAGTCATAGGGCTAATTAACATTGTGCCAGGATTAACAAACATACACACATTGCAAGTACCGTGCCAGTGTACACCAGTGGGATGAGGTAGAAGAGGCAAGTTCTCACTTTACTACTCCTCCTACCATGTTCTACTCTCAGCTTTCGCCCCCTAGGAAATCTATACTGCGCTCACTGCCCTCAACCCAGCCAAAACCAGCCCTGATGGTCTTTACCCTAGGTTTCTTCATATCTCTGCTCCAGCCAAAGCTGCCCCTCTAGCCCACATCCTTAATCTCTCCCTCTCTACCCTTCACTATCCCCAAAGCATGGAGGTTTGCTAAGGTGTTGCCTCTCCATAAGGGTGGTGACCCTACAACTCCCAGGAACTACCGGCCTATCTCCCTCATCTCATCTCTACCAAAACTCCAAGAGTCATTCATTCACTCTTGGCTTTCTGAGTTCCTTGCTTCAAATTCAAACAACTCTCTCCCGTGCAGTCTGGTTTTAGAAAACAACTCTCCACCATCTCCTTCTTTCTTCGGGTCACTGACTTTATTTACTCAGCAATGGACCAGAGTAATATCACAGCCACCATTTTCATAGATCTAGCAAAGACATTTGCTACAGTCTCCCACACCCTATTACTACTTAAAGTAAAACCTGCTGGCCTCATAGACCCTAAAGTGAACTGGTTCTGTTCCTATCTACATGATAGGCAGCAATCGGTCTAAATTTACAATGAACATTATTCCTCTCTACCTATCCTTACTGGAGTCCCCCAAAGCTCTATCATTGACCCTAACCTTTTCTCCCTATTTATAAATTGCCTCCCCTCCATCTGTAACACCTCCAGTATGCACATGTATGCAGATGATACTGACATCTTTACCTTGATCCCTCATCTGTCAGCGTGCAGTCCCCTCTCTTTGTAGGCACCTCTCTGGTCTGAAGGAGGAGGTTGCCCATCTCCATGCTGACTGGGCGAGGATTTGAGAAACCTCCCCCACCCAGGGACCACCCAGGCCACCACCACCAATGCCTCAGAGATTGCCAAGAAAGAGGAGTGGTTCGACCACGGTGGGCTCAGGGAGGGTGAGGGTGGTGGAACAGAGGCATATCCTTCCAGTTGTGCAGCTGCACAATTCATTTGCCATTCTGGCAAAGCATGGTTCCTCTATGAAGGCACACAGAGTGGAGAACAAGGATGATGCTAGGATCCTCCACATAGGAGACCCACAGAAGGGTGGCACAAGACCCCACAGAGGAAGGAAACAACTCCTGGTGGGGGACTCAGTCATTAGGAGGGTAGAACTTGGGGAGGGAGGGAAGGGGGAGGTAAGGTGCCTGCCCAGTGCATGGCTTGGAGGGACAGGAAGTGAATCCTCAGGATCATGGGAGTAGCTGCATGGGGGAGGAAGCTGGAGGTCACTGTCCACCTAGGGACAAATTACTTGGCTGGAAATGGTATCAGAGCAGTGCAGCAGGAGTTTGTGGAGTTGGGAAGGGGCCTTAGACAAGTAACACACATGGTAACTTTCTCAGAAGTGCTGCCTGTCTATGGCATGGGTAAGGCTAGGGTATTCCACACCATGGGATTCAATGACTGGTTGAAAAACTGGTGCAGAGCTCAGGGATCTGGCTTCATTGGTGACTAGGGGTCCACCTGGAGGGATGCAGGCCTATACTGGCATGATGATCTGCATCTGTTCGGGAGGGGAACCAGGATCCTAGGTGATAGGTTTAAATGCTTCATTGGCAAGCATTTAAACTAGCCAAGGGGGGGAGGCACTGAAGAGAACCAAGGAAATCCCTTCCCCCACAAAACACTGTAGTTAGTGAAGTAGACACAGAGGCATAGAAGTTAATAGGGAGCAGGACGGGGTAAATCCAGAAAAAAAGCAAAAGCAATAAGGACAGGGATGGGCCTAAAAGCAGTAAGGCCATCAAAACATGGAGGGCGTTTATTACCAATGCAGATAGTTTGTGTAACAAGCTCCCTGAACTAGTGGCCTTGATGGAAGAGGGATGCCTGGATATTGTGGCAGTCACAGAAACATGGTACACAGAGGACCATGACTGGGATGTCAACATACCAGGGTACACAATCTACAGGAGGGACAGGGAGGGTAAAAGAGGAGGAGGAGTAGCTCTCTAAATAAGGGAAGGAATCAAAGCAACAGAACTAAAGGGTAAACAGAGAGGGGGAGGAGGCACTGTGGATCATCCTGGAGACAGGACATTTCTTTATTTATTTATTTAGTTTTTGTTGACTGGGCAAGTGCACTAGACAAGTCCTGCCTATTTTCAGGCATGACCCAGGGAAGGGGGATACAGATGAATGCCAACTGACTTTGAACCAGATTAAGCTGTTGGTGGTATTTTTAGTGAATGCGGGAAATTTGGCCAGGACACTGGTGAAATTCTCCTACTCTTTTTGATAAGTGCCATGGGATCTTTAACATCCACCTGAACTACCACCAATCCAGGCAGATGGGACCTCGGTTTAACGTCTCATCCAAAAGACAGCACCTGAGAAGTGCAGCACCCCTCTCATGCTGCACTACAGTGTCAGTACTGGGATATTAACTCAAGTGCCAGATGTGAGAACTGAACCCACAACCCTCTGATCTCCTGGCCTCAGAGGCGAGTGTGCTACCTACTGAGCCACTGACACTGACCTGTCACTGAAATGGCACCACAACCCACATAGGGGTTGTTTACAGACTCCCATCTTAGGGGAGGCAGTGGACAAGGAAATGATGGAAGGAATCCTTAGAATGGCAGAAAAAGGAGAGATATTGTTGATGGGGAACCTGAATATGCTAGATGTTAAATGGAGCACCTTTACTGCAGCCACGTCCAAGAGCAGAGTCATTCTCGATGCCCTACAGGGAGCATGCTTCAGACAGCTAGTGTTGTAACCCACTTGGGAGGAGCAATCTTAGACCTGGTACTCTCAAATGGGGATGGGGAGAGGATATCAGATTTAGAAGTGGGTAGCCATCTGGGAACAAGTGAACATCAAACAGTGTGGTTCACAATAATCACAGCTGTAGAGTCAAGCCATACAAAAACAAGGGTGTTGGGCTTTAGGAGACCTGAGTTTGGCAAAATGGGAGAGTGCCTCAGAAAAGTACTAGCAAACAGGCAAGAAGGAGGGGTGGAAGAAGAATCAAAACTGCCATCACACAGGTAACAAGCCTTTGTGTAAAGCAAGTCAACAAAACAAAATGAAGAAAAAAGCCACTATGGTTCTCAAAAGAGGTGGCAGGGAAGATTAGAGAGAAATGGATAGCATTCAGGAAATATAAGGAAACACAGAAGGAGCAGGACATAGAATTATATTAGTTAAAGCAGAAGGAGGCAGGGAAAGAAGTCAGAATAACAAAAGCCCAAACTGAGGAAAAGATAGCCAACTCTGTTAAGAAGGGGGATAAAACCATTTTACAGGTACATTAGGGAGTGAAGAAAGACCAAGGGAGGGATACTGAGGCTTAATAAAGGGGAGGGAATGTGAGCAGAGGGTGACAGTGAAAAAGCAGGGATACTGAACTAATACTTCTGCTCGGTATTCCCAAAATAAAAGGAGGGGGAGGTACCTAAACCAAACAATAGAAACACTCTGGATAGGAGGTACCTAAACCAACCAATAGAAACACTCTGGATAGGGGGTTGATACTAGTCCATTGACAGAAGAAAGGTTCTGAAAGAGCTCTTAAAACTGAAGGAGGACAAAGCAATGGGGCTTGATGGGATTCACCCCAGAATTCTAAAAGAACTAAGGGAAGAACTAGTAACACCACTGACTATCCTCTTTAATAAATCATGGGAGGATGGGGTGGTACCTGAGGACTGGAGGAGGGTGGATGTGATTCCATGTCACAAAAGTAGGAGCAAGGCAGAGGAAGGAAACCACAGACCTGTTAGTTTGACATCAGTAGTAGATAAAATGATGAAATCACTTCTGAAGGAAAGAATTGTTAAGTACCTAGAGTCCAGCAGGGCACAGGACCCAAGGCTGCATGGATTGACAGCAGGAAGGTTGTGTCAGAGTAATCTAATAGATGTCTTTGACTGGGTGACAAAAGCAGTAGACCAGGGAGGGGCTGTGAACATGGCCTACCTAGACTTTAGCAAGGCATTTGACACAGTCCCACACAAAAGATTAATAAACAAGTTAACCAGCCTTGGAGGGGGTCACAAGGTGTTAGCTTGGGTAAAATTTGGCTGGACAACAGGACATAGAGGGTAACAGTAAACAGAGTCCACTCTGAAGAAAGGTGGGTTACCAGTGGAGTACCACATGGTTCAATACTGGGACTGGTCCTCTTTAATGTCTTTATAAGTGACATTAAGGAGGGATTGTAAGGAAAAGTATGTCTCTTTGCAGATGACACAAAGATCTGCAACAGGACTGATACACAAGGTGGGGTGGGAATGATGAAAAGGGTCTTGGCAAGGTTGGAGGAATGGTCAAATGTATGGCAGCTTAGATTCAATGCAAAGAAGTGCAAAGTAATGCACCTGGGAAACAAAAACCCAGGGGAAGAGTACACAATGGGGAGTGAGATACTAACAACAACAAAAATGGAAAGGGACCTGGGGGTAGTCATATCAGATGACCTTAAGGTGGGCAAGCAATGTGAGAAGGCAGTAAGGAGGGCCGGGGGAATACTGGGATGCATAGGGAGAGGCATCACCAGTAGAAAACAGGAAGTTGTTATCCCTCTGTACAGACAGTTGGTGAGACCCCATCTGGATTGCTGCATGCAGTTCTGGAGCCCCATCTCCACAAGGACATAGACAGAATGGAGACTGTCCAGAGGAGGGCAACTAAAATGGTGCAGGGTCTGCACCAGAAGTCTTACGAAGACAGACTAAAGGAGCTTAATATGCATACCCTTGAGAAAAGGAGGGAGAGGGGTGACATGATAGAAACTTTCAATTATCTCAAGGGAATCAAGGAAATAGGCTGTTGGTTAAATATAATCTGCACTTTATCCATTAGGTAGGAAAATAGGCAGACTAGGTGGGCCAAGTGGTCCTCATCTGCTATCAAATTCTATGTTTCTATGTTTCTAAGACTTTAACAGAGTGCAGACTTGGTTCCAGTCAAACCAACTGAAACTCAATTCAAAGAAAACCGTTACTATGACTTTTGACTCTAGACAGAATCTGGCTTCCCTCCAGTCTACTCATTTTCTCTGCTTTGGATGGCTCCCCTTTACAGATGGTCTCAGCTTTCAAGTACCTTGGAATCTGGCTGGATAACCACTTAGACTTCACCACCCACATAGACTCTAATTGTACCAAACTCCGACACAGGCTCACAATCCTCTATCACCATAAAGATAATCTTCCATGCTCGACCTGTAAGGAGCTGGTATCTAAAATGATTCTACCCGCCACCGACTATGCTGACATAGTCCATGGCACTGCACCAGCCAGATCTCTCTCCAGACTAGATATCCTCCTTAATTCTTTCTGCTGCTTTGCTACTGCTACCCCCCACTCACCACTGTCTTCTCTACTCTGTTCTCTCTCTTGCTCCACTGTCCCACAGAAGGATTGCTCACTGCACATCTCTTGTTGCAAAGTTCTGGTTCAAAACTCTGCCCCCCCCACCTCTCCTCCTGCCTTTCTCAGGCAATCACCTTAACATACTCCCTACACCACAGAGACCCTCATTCCTTCTCTATCCCTCACCATCATTCTGCTGCTGGCCAATCTGCCTTCTCCTATCATTTTCTGATTCTCTGGAACAAACTTCCTCCAGATTGTCACCTATCCTCATCTTTCTCCTCAGTCAAAAGACTCCTCAGACATCTCCCCTCACCTTTGTGCTCACAATGTTCGATAATCCCAATTGCTTCCTGAGCGACCCCCCTCAGTAGTCTGAGTTTTCAAGGTCCCCTTCCACAAGTTCCCCCTGACCTTGGTGCAGGGTTGAATGTCCAACCCCTGCCAAAGTTAGTCAGAATATTTATGTCATATCAAATTAACATATTCATGGATGGTCTTGTAATCATATTTGAACTGTGCTTATATTTCCTGTATCCTGCTGAATCTAGAATTGTTCACTGTGTCTTTCATTTGTTTTGTATTTACTATTTTATTCGTATGTTACCCTTTCCTTGGGTCACACGTGGAAATAAGCCTCAGCTCATGGTGCCTTTCCCAGTAACCAAATTTTAAACAAATAAAAATAAATACATTCTTTGGCAGCAAAATGACTACACACTAACTTATCACTGATGCTGCTTCTCTTTCTCTAGATAACCCAAGGTTGGTCACCCACAACATCCCTAAGGTCTTCTTTTGCCTTAAAGAGCAACTGATGCCTCAAAGAAAACTTTGAAAAACATAATATTTAGGTACAATTCAGCTTGCATTCCATAAATATTCTATAGATTTCTCCTGCACATTATTTATTATGGAGGAAATTTACATAAATACATCATCTTTATATCTCAGAGTTCATCTGCCTGTATAGCTTATTCCCTACTTCGTGTTAAAATCCTCTGTTGTGACATAACAATCTGTTGCCATAATAGTAACTGTGATGTCACAAGCAGTACAGTATGACTTCAGGTAAGGAGAAAGAAACAGCAATAGTTGAATTCTTCAGGAGCAAATATCCTGTCATCGTGCAGATTACATCAGTAGTAAATAATGGGGAGGAGGAATACAGAACTAATGTTAAATACAAGCCAGACTGTGTCTAAATATTATGTTTTGTTAAACTTCTTCTGAAGGTGTCAGCTGCTTATTAAGAATGTCCAAAATCTTTTAAAAGTCACTGTAGCCTTGGGACATACAGAGTTCAACTCAATGGCAAAACTAATACAGTTACTTGATGTAGTATTGTTAGGCAGTGTAGGCTTTGGGGTCAATAAGGAGTTGCAAGTCTGGGTACGAGCATGATTATCAGCATTAATAAGGAGCTGTCAATCATAGATCCTAGCTGAGAAGTGATTAAGCAGTTCATCAGCTTAATGAAGTTAAGTGGCCTGGTTGGAGCAATTTCTCCTGAGACAGAGTCATTGACCCTCAGGAATACTACAAAAAAAGTTGGGGAGGGTGATGACTGTCAAAGTGCAGCATGGCATTGCCTGCCCTTGGTTTCCTATAACCCTCAGTCAAAATGGAAGCATCAGGAGCAGCCACTACCCGCAGGAGTTCAAATCTCTGGGGTTTGTTGGTCTTATCTGTCTATCATTTGAACTAATAAACCCACTTGCATTTAGTTGAGCCTTTGAGTACCTTGTTGTTGCACACCAGTTTGTTTGTTTTTGGCACGGCTGTTTGAATCAGTGCAGCAGTCTTTTTTTCCTACGTGCTTTTTTTTTTTGAGTTTTGATTTTTTAGCATTTACATCAGGCAACATAGATGCCACAACATGTGGTGTAGAGTTTAGTAGCACACATACCTATGGATATCAAACACTGTCCATCAACCTGCAAGTGGGATAGGTTTTCATAGAATTGTTTCTATTGACATGTTATTTTGAAGTTTGAAGTTTAATGTTCTAGGAATTAATACCTTTGAGCCAAGGCTCTTTTACAAAGGTTCCATGTCATTAAGTACAAAAACATAGTAGACAGTGTTACAAACAAACAGTAAGCCGTTTAACAAGGCCACAACTTAAACAGTAACATTTATGTACAGAAAAGAAAAAGGAACTCAGAGGCAGTCAAGGGCAAGGAATAAGGGTTGGAGAGCTTAAGAGGGAAGAAAGGGAGAAATAAGACATTTAGGAGCAGACAGAACCAGGTTAGTGGTACTCAGGTTGTCTTTGTCAAAGAGGAGACCATGGTGGTTGAGTGAAATAAATATAAGTGCACTCAGTGGGATGAGACTTTAGTCAAAGCAGTCACAGGAGCTGGAGGCTGTGAGGTGAGCATAAAGTATGGATTTGAAAGCTCCCAATGTCGTGGAGGATAGGGAGGGCAAGTTAAGGGCATTGTACTAGGTAGAGGCACAGTATGTAAAAGATCTTTGTCTCTGAGCAGTCCAGCATCTAGGGACTAGGAAAGGTTGGTGGTCAGATCTTCTGGTGGTATGAGTGCCATTGTTCAGGCAGAGCAGGTCCCGGATACATGGAGAAGCGAGTCCCAAGATTGATTTTTTTGCCATCACGCAGGTGAGATACATGAGGCGAGATACTTTACTGTGCTTTCGTTAGTACTTTGACTTTGTTTTGTTTTACTCACTTGGCATATGTATTTCCATATTCAGGCTATCAGTGACATCACTCTGACCCATCTCTGTACCATCTGCAGGTTTTGTCTTGTATGCATAGTACACTAATTTGCACTTTAATTCAATTTTTTTTGCAGGTTCTTATCTCCCCAGGTTGGAAGCTAGAAAACAGCAGAAATGCATCACATGGCAGACATGGACTAATCAGGGGCACAATAGGCTGCCCCACCTGTAGGAGGTCCCAAAGGGAGAATTAAAAAGTAAGCACTCCTAACATATCTCCACATGTGTTTGTGTACTAGCAAATGATTGGAAAAGCACAGGAGTGGAAAAGGTATAAGATTGCCATCTTAGACATCATGAGCCATCTGCAGGAGGAAGCAGGAAAGTGGTGGACTCTGCCCATCAAGTAAGGTATGGTACCAGTTAACTCCTTTTGTAACATTCACTGCTGTGAAGTGTGGAGGGTTTAAGGTAGGCTAAAATTAGGAAGAGGTGCAATGCCCTATCTAGGGTAGGTGTATAAAGGTATTTTTTTAGAGAAAGATATAGTACTCAGAAAGTAACTGAGGATTTTCAGATCGCAGTGGACAATGGATTAGTGACAGGAGCAATCATGATTGATTTGTCAAAAGTTTCTGACTCCTTAAATCATGGTAGACTTATTAATAAATTGAAAAATATGGAATTTTCAGATAATGCTGTAGACTGGTTTTCCAACTACTTAAGGGCTAGGAAATAAAAGATATTTTTAAATATTCATTTTTCAGACTTTAGACAGATAGGGCAGGGGCTACCCCAGGAATCGATCCTGGGGCCCCTCCTATTTAACGTATAAACAAATGACCTGGAATTTAAACAACAAAAATTAATATATCACCAGTACACTGATCATATTATTATGTATGTTTCAGGAGTGGATTCTTATTGTATACAACAAACTATACAAGCAGCCTTTGAAGATATACAGAACTATTATATTAAAAATAAACTGGTTTTGAACACTACTAAAACAAAGGTAATTTTATTTTGGCAAAAAAATAAAGACCCATACAATTAAAAAGTCTTTGGAAATAACAGCGAAAGATGGCTCTAAACTACAGTTGGTAAATGAGTACAAATATATAGGGATATGGATGGAAATAAATTGTAAGTAGTCCTTTCATATAAATAAATTGGTTAAGAGGTAGGGGCAACAACTGGGGATGTTATAGAGAAAAAAATTTTTTCAAGGAACACCAGGTTGCATGTGATAAACACTATGTTAGTGCCAGTAATCGATTATGCTGATGTGATATATGGGGGGGGGGGTGGCAAACAAGTCTGATTTGAAAAAAAAATAGACAGTATATATAATAAAATGGCTAGGTATATCATGGGGGTGCATAGACTCACACATCATTTTGAGTTGTACAGAGATGTGGGGTGGGATCATCTGTATAATAGGGGAAATCAACATATAATTTAAATTATGTATAAGTTTATAGAAAATAAATTACTTGAATATATTATTAAAGATCTAAAAATAAAACTCAATTAAGGGTTTGAGATCAGCCCAGTATATAGAGTTTGAAGTGCCGAAGTGTAGGACAAAAAGTGGGTGTGCTACATTGTTTTATTTGGGTCCAAAAACCTGGAATAATCTACCTGTTAACTTAAGACCCTATGGTGCCAAAGTGGGTTGGACCACGATTAAGCAGTGTTACCATAAACAAAGTGGTCAATTGCATGAATGTTGCATGGGACTGGAAAATGGCTAAGTTTTAATAGAAGGGCAAACAGTGGTTTGTGGAATGTGATTCAATAGGTGGAAATGTATTTAATATTTATATGCAAATGTATAATTTTGTATGTGTTGGCAAATTTTCTCCCTAGACTGTAAACCAGGTTATGCACTTTAGAAAGCGTCCCTTGAAAATGAGTGTACTTGTGTACTCAATGGGATTGTTTACCTTGTTCATTTATAAATGAATAAAATCATTACTACTACTACTAAACAGGGTACAGGGGTGCACTAATAGCAACCTATCTGGGGACAGGTAGCAAAGGTCTAGGGTAAGTTGAAAGTGCTGCTAAGACAATAGGAAAAGCAAAGAAAGGTAAGGGGTAAAGGAAGGATGAAAACACTTCAGTCAAGAGGGAACTACTTAATGAGAGTGGTAGAATGGAATATCCTGTAAGGGTAAAGCTACAAAGGACATAGCAAACAACAAAGGGGAAAACAGAAACAACGTATCATGGTAAAGGTAAGGATGTATTTCCAGCTGACACACTCAGAGTAGGAATTGGGAGTGCTGAGAGTGGTACAATGCAGTTGTGTGGGGTGATAGTTTTCAGAGATACCTTCTGGAGACTGCAGTGCATCCCCATCTGCATGTACCTCTGAGTTGAAACAGGAGGGTGTTGGACTCCAGGTTGAGTTGGTTAAGATTCAGGGGGCCTCTTCCCCCAAACAGGGGCCACCATTACCACAGAGGAGGCCATGAAAGAGTATAAGCTGGACTATGGTGGACTTTGGAAAGAAGGGATTGGTGGGTCAGAGGCACATTCCTCAGCTGGTATCACTACATAATTCCTATGCTGCTTTGGTGAGACAGAACTGTTGCAAGGAGGCACCTGTGGTAGTTACCAGTGAGGATGTGAGGATTCTTCATAGTGGGGACCCAAAAGAGGGTGGTAGATGACCCCAGAGGAATAGAAGCAATGTCTGGTGCATTACTCAATTGTAAGAGGGTTAGATTTGAAAATGGGAAGGTGGGGAGAGAGGGAGGGTAGGTTCCTATGCAGTGTCAAGGCCTGTAGGGATGGGAAACAGTACCTGAGAATAACTAGAAAAGCAGGATGGCAGGGAGAACTTGATGTCATTGTCCACCTACTGTAGATATTAATGACCTGGCTGGGAACAGGGCTGGGATAGTGCAGTGGGGTTTAGGGAGCTGGGAAGGGGCTTAGACAGGTAGCACACTCAGTGGCTTTCAATGAGGTGCTGCCTATCTATGATGGGGGATTAGACGGAGCTCTGCACCACTAGCTTCAACTCACAGTTGAAGGAATGGTGCAGAGAAGAGGGTTCGGATACACTGGGGAGTGAGGACCCATCTGGAGGGATAAAAGCTTATGCAGGAGGTGATGAAATGCATCCATCTGGGAGGGGAATCTCAGGGTACCTCAGTCCTCAATGGATGTTTAAATGCTACTATGATGAATACTTAAACTAGCCGAGGGGGAAGACGGAAAGAATTAGGGAAGTAGAAACCCCACGACAGGTTAAAGTAGAGTAAAGAGAACCCAAGTGGAAAGGAATTCCCCAGGGTGCAAATTAATAAAGGATGTAGGCTGATAGAAATAAATGGGGATGGGAATGAGAGCATTAAAATGAGAAGGGAGAAGTAGGTAGGGCAAAAAGTTAAAATGGGTGGTAACAAGCAGAGTGCTAACAAAATCTTTAAGTCCATGTGTGCAAATGTTGGAAAGCTAGAAAATAAGATTTCTGACCTAGAAGCCATCATTGCAGAGGCTGACCTGGATATTATGGCCATTACAGAGTCATGGTGCACTGAAAACCTTGACTTGGACATGACCATACCAGGCTATACTCTGTTCAGGAAGAACAGAATAGGAAGGAAAGGAAGAGGTGTGGTGCTTTATTTGACGGAAAACATAAAAGTGATGGAGGTACACAGAATGGGGGGGGCAGAGGTACAATGGGTCAACCTGGAGATGGAGAATGGAGCCACTATTTACAGTGGTGTGATCTATAGTTGTCTAGCACAGGGAAGGAGATAGGTAAGGTACTAGTGGATGCCATTGGCAAGATGGCAGAAAAAGGAGTGGTGCTGCTGGTGGGAGATATCGATCTGCCAGATTTAGATCTGAGCCTTCCGCTGCAGCTTTAGTTAAAAGTAGGGACGTCCTGGACTCCCTTCCAGGGGCTTTCCTTAGTTGGCTGGTCAGGGACCCCACTCACAATTAGATAATACTGAATTACTCACTAACAGGGACAGTGTTGCAGACATCAAGGTGGTAGGCCCACCTGGAGAACAGTGATCACCGTACAGTGTGGTTCAATATAAGGATAGCCACAGAATCGAACCACACAAGGGTGAGCATCCTGGACTTTAGGAGGGCAGATTTTACAGTGATGGATGAATGCCTCAGATATGACCTGGCAGGGGGATGGCCTGGTTGGGGTGGAGAATCAGTGGACAAAGTTAAAAGGGGGCATACTGAAGCCAATAAACCTCTGAGTCAAATAAGTGAGCAAAAGCAAGAGGAAAAAAAGAATATGCTCGGGGACAGCCCAGGTTCCACTTGTCTCAGTGACACAGCTGGTTAGTGCAATCGGAACAGTATTCTGGGTGGTTTGGGTTCAGGTTCCAGCTGAGGCACTTTTTCCTTCCCTCCTCTGTTTATATGTGTTCCATAAAATATGCAAACCACACTCCTGTGTGATTCTTGGAAGGAAAAAAAGAACGTCATGGTTCTCGAAAGAGGTGGTAGAAAAGGTAAAATCTAAGAGGTTAGCATTCAGAAGGTATTAGGAGACTCAGAGGGAAGAGTATAGGGAAGTGTATCAGAAGAAACAGATGTAAGGGGGAGAGTAGTAAGGAGCACAAAGGCATGAAACAGAAGAGAGAATAGCCCAGGCTGTAACAAAAGGGGACAAGACATTTTTAGGTATGTAAGTGAAGAGAGGAAGACCAGAGGCGGAATTGTAAGGTTAAAAAGGGAAGGGGACTGTACAGTGGGGGAACAGGAAAATGCAGAACTCCTGAACAAATACTTTTGTTCAATGTTCACAGAGAAAGGAGAAGGAGAGTGCCACAAAAAACTAACAGAAGCTTTAGAAAGAGGGAGGTAGGAACCAGTCCTTTTTTGGTGGACAGAGTCTGGAATTAATTCGCTATTCTGAAAGTGAACAAAGCAATGGGGCAGGATGGGGTGTATTCAAAGTAACTGAGGAAGTTTCAGGAAGGTACTGGCTGCACCTCTGACAGTCCTAAACAGTTCACTGGAAACAGGAGTTGTTCCGGAGGCCTGGAGGAGTTCAGATGTGGTCTCATTTCACAAAAGTGGTAGCAGGAAGGAAGTTGGACAATTATAGGCCAGTCAGCCTTACATCGGTAGCAGGAAACTTAATGGAATCACTGCTGAAGGAAAGTATTGCAGAATATCTTGAATACAGTGGGGTACAGTAGTAGCCACAGACATTGCCAGCTATTTCCCGAAATTTCTGTGCTATTCTAGAGAAATCTCCTGCTTCTGCATTTCTACAGTAGGGGCAGCAGACAGACTCTATAGAAATTTCACAAAATATCTGGAAATAGCTGGCAATATCTGTGGCTACTACTGTACAAGATCCGAGGCAGCATTGCTTCATCAAGGGAAGGTCATTTCAAATGAATCTGAGATATTTCTTTGACTGGGTGGGCAGTGAATTAAGTCAGGATGGAGAAGTGGACATGTTTTTTACCTAGGATTCAGTAAGGTTTCTGACTCTGTTTCACACAGGAGACTAGAAAGCAAGATAGGTATCTTAGGAATGGGTCAAAAGGTGGTAAACTGGGTAAGAAATTGGTTAAGGAATAGGCGACAGAGGTTGTTGGTAAATAGAGTTTTCTCTGAGGAAGGGATGGCGATTAGCAGGGTACCAGGGCCAGTGCTTGGATTGGTTCTCTTCAGTGTTAATTGGGAACTAATTGACTGACAAGCACAATTACAAGACATAGTATAGGAGATAGAAGGGAAGATCTGCTCCTTTATGAATGACATCAAAATCTGTCTTGCGAATGACTGGGTCCACACAGAGAAGGGTTCTTCAAATGTTTGGTGGCGTTACCACTGGAGTGTTCAGGATGACTTTTTTTCTGGACTCGCATTTGCTCTATCTGTTTATTGCATGAGATACTGAGTTGCTAGATGTTGAACTTAACAATTTGGTTGTGTTGATTCTGTGGGAGCAGCAGCAACTGACCAGGAGTAATGTCTGAAGAAGCACCAGAACATAGCAGCAGTGAAATTGCGAAGATGTGAATTTCAGTTTGGAAGACATTACTTCTTTACAATCAGGAAGCAGAGGCTGAAGTCCAACCTGGAGGTGTTCACAGCAATGGGAGTTACTACATCCAATTTCTTGGCTAAAGGTAAGTTTAAAGAAACATTTTTGAAACTGGAGAGACTTTTAATCAAGGAGATAAATATAAGCTATAATAGCATCTCCTTGGAGGCTTATTGTGAAAAGATACAAGCACTTTAGGGGCTCAAAGTAACAAAAATCCAGGCTTGTGGTATAGAAAACTTTAAAAGGAAGGTGGCTTGGTTAAGAATCTTTGAAACAGTCTCGCTTGCTTATACTAAACTAATAGTAGAAGAAGGTACTGAGAACTATTTGTTATTATAAGTCAAACTGAAAGAAGCAAAGTGGAAGTAGCCATCTTTAAAGATCTCAGAGATTTCTCTAAATATGATACAGCATTGAAGAATAAAATATTAAGGCATGAGAAAGAGATAATAGAAAGGAAGCAGACAAAATTGCTAAGAGATTCTGATGATTACGAAGTTGACACTCCATATCTTCCACCTAAGAACACAGAAGGAAGATTCAGAAGCAGGGGGATGTCAAGGAATTGAAAGTTTAACAAGCATAGCAGCAGCATAAATGCAGCAGAAAGGGAACCTGCTCCAACTACAGCTAACAAAATTACTAAGTCAGTAACTATTGATTTATCGAACAATATCAGCACTAGACCTTTTTTAGAAGGGACAGTGCATAGCACAAACCAAAAGAAGTAGAAGAACAAGAAGGGGTAAGAGAAGAGGAAGAAGAACCAGGAATCATTTGCAAAAAGCACACTCTTAGTGGGCCCAGGAACATTGCTAAGAATCAGAATTGCAAATAATTAATTTGAGTAATTATGAGCTGAGTGAGCCCCAGATTTATTTACTTAAAAAGGATCTCAATTTTGTGCCCCCACAACAATTCAATCATTAATCTATTTTCATCGACATTTTTTAATTATTCAGAAAGATCAGATAGAAACTAAATTTTGCAAATAAAAGGCAGGAGACTGAAATTGAAGAGATGGGACATACAGAGAACTTGGGCTTGCAGCATGATCTTGAAGAAAGCATGGATTTCTTGCTGAGAGAGATTGGGCCTTATGAGGAGCTAAGTGCAACTGAGATGCATATTGGAGATGGATGTGTAGAATCCACCACTGATGAATTTATACAGCTCATTACAGAGAATGAAATGCAAGACAATGCCGGTATTGACATAAGCATGTTCGATTTAAAAAAATACGGGACTCTATGTTCAAATGTGAGTCAGACTTAATTCCTATTGTTCTGAATAATAGTATTACAGCCTTTGAGAACACAGTTCTGTTCAAAGTTAAACATCTTTTGAACAAACCAAGAAAGGGTTTAATTTGTTGCAGGCTGAGAAGTTAGCACTAAAGGAGTTATCAATGGAAAAAGAACTGATAATTATGAAGGCACATATTGGGGGTAAGATTGTGTTAACGAGTACTAGCCAGTATCAAATAATGGTTGAAACATTGATTTTTGATGTTACTAACTACAGGAAGGTTAGGAGTAATCCTACCTTACAGTACAAAAAATAATTATATGTACTTTTAAAAAAAAACAGTACAGGAGGTAGCCATACTAATAGCGAATTCCATTACTTGATTTACAAATTTATAGTTGTCTCCACTTTGTACTCCCAACCTAAGGAACATAAGAACTTGACAGAGCCACCAGGGAGACCTATAGTCTTAGGAGTAGGCTCCATAACAGAAATCTGAGTGAATTTGTGGACTGTTCCTTCAGTACAGTATGTTAAGATTGCCTTCATACTTAAATGATACAGCAGATACAATCAATAAATTTAAAGGGATAAAATGGGAAAATGATTACTTATGGATTTGTATTGATGTGGAAGCATTGTATACCTCTATCAGGCATATGAGAGCAGCAAGGTATTTTCTAGAATAAGACAGGCAAGTTACAAATGTACCTATTGAATTTCTTTTAGAAGCCCTGAATTCTGTCTCGCATCACAGTTACTTCGAATCCAGTAATGATTTTTATGCACAAATATGTGGTTATGCGATGGGGGCATCTATGGCCCCTTTATATGCTAATTTATTTATGGGACTTTGGGAGTTTGAGTACTTACAGAGCCCTGATGTCAACCCATACTTTAGCAACATTGTTAAATGTGGGCGCTTTATAGATGATTGTCTATGCATTTGGGAGGGAAATACTGAATGTGCTAATGAGGTCATTAAATGGTTGAATGTGATTAAGCAAAATTTAAAATTTATATCTGAAGTACATAGAGAAATTAATTTCCTAGATATCACTTTGGTAGCAGATAGCAACTTGCCAGAAATCAGCACTAAGGGGTTCAGAAAAATCACTTCCACCAACTCATTAATAAGGAACAAGGGTTCACATCCTCATAAATTAAAGAAATCAATCTCATTTGGCCAGCTGATTAGGATAAGAAGGAACTGTAGAGACGAAACAGAGTTTCAGTGTCAAACAAGAGAACTGCATGAGAAGTTCCTGGAAAGGGGGTATAAGAGATCAGTGCTTGAGGAAGCTTTGGAGAGAATCCAGTGTATGACACAGAATTAATTATTGGAACAAAAGTAGAATAAGACTAAAATAGAATCAGAGAAGCAAGTAACATTCTCTTTTGAGTTTAATAACATTGCAAGGCAGGTGGGGAATGCAGTGTGTAGTAGTTGGGATAGTCTGAAAGCAGACCTTACACTCAGACAGCTTATATCAGAAACCCCTAGAATAACTTTCAGAAGGACATCTAATTTACAGGACAAATTTGTGAATAGCCAGTTATATAGGAAACCTGAAAGTCCTGCTATGTGGCTACCCAAGAAACCTATAGATGACTTTCAATGCAAAAAATGTGATGCTTGCCAATATATGAGTACAAGGAACAAAGCATTACTGTGAGATGGTAACACAATCAAGATTAAGGATTTTGTTACATGCACTACAACATTTTTAGTTCATATTCTTTGGTGCAGTTGTGGGTTATACTACATTGGGAAGACAGCGAGACCATTAAAGGAAAGAACACAAGAGCATTTGTGTTCCATTATTAATCAAAGAATCGATAAACCAGTAGGCAGACATTTCTTTAATGTACATGGTTCAGACACAAGTAGCTTTAGGATCATGGGAGTTGAAACTGTACAGTGCCCACAAGGCAGTGGAGATAGACCTAACCTGTTGTTACAGAGGGAAAGCTATTGGACATTCAAAGCTAACACTGTGAAGCCATATGGGCTTAATGATAGATGAGATCTCAAACCCTTCTTTAAATATTGGAGGAATAAACTTCCCAGATCTATGAAATTATTCATACTGCCCCCCCCCTTGTTATCTGACCATTCTTTGTTTTAAGATTTCTCCCCCTTTCCCATTAAAAATTAAGGGAACAAATGTTGGTAAAAGCTTAAAGATGAATTACAAAATTTAATTGTTTAATAGTTTGTTATTGAAACTAATTATTTTATTTTTTATCATTCTTCCAGGCAATGCATTAATTCTCTTGTTTTTTCCAGTATGGATGGCCTGGTTACCTATTTCTGGAAAGGAGATCATGAAATACATTCTTCTATTGCTTTTTACTGTGTACTACTTCTTTATTATAAGTAATATGAACTGCAAGTAATAATGAGTTGTGTATGCATTGAGGCATCAATGAATGCACAGGTCAAGCTGTAATGTTTGGAGCATCCAAATTAAGTATATCCCAGCATGCTGTGAATTCATTCCTGTAGATTATAATAAGCTCTTTGCTGTTGTTACTGCACCAGTTTATTGGCATTTTGCTTACTGCTTTTTGGTATTTTTGTAACGGTGTACATCATAACAATGAAACAGTGACAGAAATGAAAAGAATAGCACTTTTTTGTGTTTAAGTATGTATAGTAATTGGTTGATCACTCTTAATCACATAATTTTGATCATGTCACTGATTTATTGATGTATTTAAGTATTTGATGGTATCCCGTACGTCAGCTAATGCCCCTGGAAGGCACTGAGCCGAGGTGCTAGGGGCATGAACACAGTGGTAGATAAATAAACAACCATTTAATTGTCTTAAAAGTTTTGGTCAATTCAGTTTTTCTTGTGCACTGCAACTTTCTTAAAAATCTGCAATAGGGTGGACAATCTGGAGGTGTGTGGAAAGGATGAGCAGAGACTGAAATATCTCAAAGAATGGTCAAGGGTATGGCAGCTAGGTTTCAATGTGAAAAAGTGCAAAATAATGCACTTGAGGAACAGCAATCCAGGGGTACATTACAATATGGGTGGAGTGGTATTGATGACCATTAAGCAGGAAACAGACCTGGGGTAATCATATCTGATGACCTAAAGGTGACAAGACTGCATGACAAGGCAGTTGGCAGGGCCAGTTGGAAGCTGGGGTGCATAAGTAGGGGTATCACCAGCAGAAATTGGGAGGTGGTGTTGCCTCTGTATAGGTAACCTGTAATTTCCCACATAGAATACTGATGGAGGCAACCTCTCTGGAAGGACATAGACAGCATGGAGGCAGTCCAGAAGAGTGCAACTAAAATGGTACAGGGTCTGCACCAAAAGCCCTGTGATGAGAGACTAAAGGCCCTCAATATGTACCCCTGGGTGAGAGGAAGGAGGAGGAGATATGACAGAGACCTTCAAATATGTCATAGGGGATAAATAAAGTACAAGAGGGAAGTATTTTTCAGAAATAAAGGTGCTCAAGAATAGGGGCACATGCATTGAAGCTGGAGGGGGTAGATTCATGAGAGATGTGAAGAAGTGCTTCTTCACAGAATGAGTGGTGGATTCCCGGAACAGCCATCCAGTAGAGGTGAGTGGGTGGGGTGAAACCAGTGGTGGGGTTCACGAATGCATGGAATAGGCATAAGGGAATTTTAGTAGAAAAAAGTGGGGGAGAAATAGCCAGAGATCAATTAGTGTCTGCAGTAATACTATAGGTAGGGAAAAATGGGTAGACAAGGTGAATCCTTATCTGCTGACAGATTCTTTGTTTCTATGTTTCACAATATGAGTACGAACAAATCAGAAACAGAGGGCACCTCCAAAATACATGCACAAGCAGCATGCTAGTGTGAACCATCCACTAACGCAGTAAACTTTTACAGACAGACAAACTGATTAGACTCCATGAGCAAGCGGGGTGATACCTTTGCCAAAGACTTAAGGGCAGCACCTGAATTGAAAGACAATCAAATAGATCTATTTAATCAACTGAAGAGACTCAAGATCACGGAAACCAACCTATATTATACTCTCTAAAGTTTAAAAACTATAAGTATACACTTTGCCTTCTTAGAGGGCTCCAGATTGACTAGGGACTGGCATGTGATTTTACAAAGACTGGTACTAGACTAGGTAAGATGAAGCATTAGTGGTTTGCTCTTTTACAGTGATTGATAATTTAATTGACCAAGATTAAGAGAAACACCAGAATACACTTGCAGAAATATAGCATATGGAAGATGAGAATGAAATAACAGGTGGTGGGAGAGACGTTTGGATAGGGCAAAGGGGTTAGTGGAATAAGGACAGGAGAAGGGGGGTTAGGCAGTGTGGAGTGTGACACCATGTCAGATTGTGTTACTTCAGAGGATGCCATGGATGTGGAACAGCTGGACGATGGTGGGCTTGGGAAGGGTTGGAGTGGTGGGCTCTGGAAGTCTGGGGGATGGGAGGCACATTCCTCAATCAGTACCGCTACATATTTCCTATGCCACTCTGGTGGGGAGGGACTTCCAGGAAGAGGCACTCATAGTAGTAGCTAGGAAGGATGTCATAACTCAGTGATACCAAGCACTAGGTCTCTTGATCATTATCCAACAGTCATCTATAAAAGAAGGATATATGACTTCCTTTATAACTACTTGAATGCAGTTGTGAGCTCTGAACAGGAGTTCCAGTACCTGTGCCAGAATTCTCCTGTAGTGTGCACATTTTACACTCTACCAAAGGTGCACAAGAACTCTCAATGACCCCCTGGTCATACCATCATTTGTAGTATCAGTTTGCCCACAGAAAAACTATCTAGGTTTACGGAAACTTTTCTACAAACCATGGTAGCTGCAATCTAGGGGGCTAGCTGCACACTTGGGCAGACATTGATAGACCCTGGTGATCTGTTTCTGCTGGCAGATTTGCATGTTCGTACATTTGTATGTATGTAAATCTTTGGCCTTTTCATTTGAGGGACATCCTGGTGGTTCTCTCAGCTCTTGAACACCTTCATTTTGATCCTGGATGTCAGTGGCTCACAACTGATTTGGCATCACTTTACAACAGTATTAGGCATCGTTTGGGACTATATGCTGTGCAATTCTTCTTGGATGTTTTTCAAACACATGATGTCATTGATCCTACCTTTGTCATCAAGGCCCTCTCAGTTCTACTTATAAGCTTGCATTACTGTTATGGGGCTGATGATGGCCCCTCCTATACTAACCTTTTTCTGGGTTGGTGGGAGGTGGTGGCCATCTCCATCCCCAGAAGCAATTGGTCCTGTGACAGGATGAGGTGCTGAGGCCACTATATTGATGACATACTGTGCATTTAGGATTTTAGTGTTTCAGAAGCCAGAGAGTTTTTTCAGGGATTTATTTCTAGTGACTGGAACTTACACTTTACCTATATGATCGATCCTAAATCTGTAACCTACCTCGCCCTGAAACCTACGGATACTACTGATGGTTCCATTGTGACAAAGAGTTACAAGAAACCAATAGCAGGCAATTCCCTGCTATGCTTTGGCAGTCATTTGCCTCCCCATCTTTTTTGTGGTATTTCTAAGGGGCAATTTCTCTGTGTCAAGAGAAATTGTTCCAACTTGGCCATTTATCTTCATCAAGATGATGAACTGCATATTTGCTTGTCAGTTAGGGACTATGACTGACAGCTCCATATGGATGCTGATACTTATGCCCATATCCAAAATTACAATTCCTTAATGACCTTGAAGCCAGAAATTGATACATGAAATAACTGTATTACATTTATTGCTGAGTTAAACTGTAAGTCCCAAGGTTGCAGGAATTCTTAAAACATTTTGGCACATCCTTAAGGCAGATGAAGACCTCAGAGATATCATGGGTGACCAACCTAGGGTCATTTACTGAAAGAGTACCAGCATCAAACATAATTTGGTGCATAGCCATTTTGCTGACAAAACCCATGAGAATCTGTCCCTTCTACCTCATCCCACTGGTGCACACCATTGCAGTAATTGCAATATGTGTATATTTGTTGTGTATGTTTGTTAACTCAGGCACAGTGTTCTTTACCACTACTAATGGTTCTAGAATTCAAGTTCGGCAACACAGCATTTGTGGTGTATGCCCTATGGTGCAAATACCTTTTTCTTCACATCAGCAGAACCATACATCCTCTTAAAGAGAGGATTCAAGAACATGCCAACTCTATCACCACTGGTGATGTGACACCATGGTGGGTATCCACTGGTGTCGAAAACACCATTCTGACCTTGATACTTTCAGATTCATGTGGACTGAACACATCAAATTACATCTCAGAGGGGGGAACAGACTTAACACCCTCCTCCAGAGAAAGAGAGAGAGAGAGTGAGAGCTTGCTCATCTTTACCCTGGGTGCTCTCTCCCCTTTGGGTCTAAATGATGACTGTGATGTTATTCCATTCCTTTGACATCATTTCTATGGCCCTTACTGTGCAATGGTTTATGTTATACTTAGAGAGATAGCACATACTGTATTAACTATGTAGCCATTTTCTTTTGTCATTGTTTATCATTTCTTGGTGTGTTTTTGCTCTGCATTCTCAAGGCATTAGTTGTCTAGGCCTTCGTAGTCAAACTTATTTCTTGATTTACATCAGGATGCTGTTTTCTTAGCTTGATACAGTATTAAAACTTAGTCACATTTGTATATTTAGTACTGACTCTAACAAGCACCCACTTCTATTTTACATTAACTAGTATGTTGTTTAAAATAATTTTATTTATCTTCTTGCTTTGTTTTTTTTTTTATTTTTGTAGATTATTTCTTTTTGTTATCTCCTCAGCTAGGGGTGGTCCTATGGTTCCCCTCTTCTTCAGGCATCCTCTCAGATGGTGCTTCAGACCCAGTCAGAACTCTAACCCTTTTTGCTTTGCCTTCCCAGGTGGCAACACAGTGGGGATTTATTAAATACATTGTGGAAGACTGGAGGCCAGGCACTGAAGGGGGAGCTGGCTTAAGTGGGTCTGCCGTGGTGCCTTCGAAGCTGGCCATCACTCACACTGGAGGATTGGTGCTTTTTCATTTTGTCCCTCAGTCCCCACATGGTGTAGGCATGTAACGACATCATGGACACTGCCGTGCATGGTCTCACAGACAGCACTCCTAATGCCAGCCCACACACATTGATCCTCAAGCCAACGCCAGACCCTGGCCACTGCCACGAGCCAGTGCCTCAGTGATCCCCACACTCCTTCCCCAGAGGAGGAGAGCAGTTCATGGGATTCTCAGTCCTCCTCCCTCCAGCCGACCCTCCGAGACCTGAGGTCGCTCCTGACCCTGGGTCACTGGTGTGGGAAGAGGTAAGGTGTCAGTGCCTAAGCCATCTATGCTACTGGGCATCTTGCTTTGTTTTTACTTTTTGATCATCACTGTGTATATTGTGTGAGTTTTCCTGTCTTTTCTGATCCTCTTGCAAAAACTCTGCATTATAGCTTTAGGTGTACTGCGTAAATAACTGCATCAGAGCCAGAGCAAGCCCCCCCCGAAGAAGAGCTCACAGGGATTCAATGCTCTGGGGTTTGTTGGCTTGTCCATATATTATTTGTACTAATAAACCCTCTTGAATTTTGTTGAGCCTTTGAATGCCTTGTTCTTGTGCAACTGTTTGTTTGCCTTTGGATTCAGCTGTTTCGATAGGTGCAGCAACCTTTCTTCCTGAGCACCCCTTGTTTCTTGAGTTTTATAGAGTGGAAGTCACTGCCCACCACTGGATCCAGCACCACACCAATATATTGGAGGTGTTGACAAGGAAAGATTATGGATTTCAGTATATTTATCATAACACTGCAGCTACATCAAAAGTTTGTCAGAACACATGAGAGTGCAGCTACATCAAGAGATCAAAAGTCAGGGCTGTCCTCAACTCCTTACCAGAGGACTGTCTCAAGCAGCTGGTTTTGAAACCTACTAGGGATGGGACAGTGCTGGACCTGATACTTACAAACAGAGACAGCACTGCTGATGTCACAATAGGTAGTCCATTGGGTACAAGTGATTACCATACAGTGTGGTTTGGCATAAAGATAGAGCTGGAAAAAAACACACTAACACAAGGGTCCTGGACTTCAGCAGGGCAGATTTTAAAGAAATGGGAAATTGCCTCATAGAATGGCTCAGGAGGATTCAGAGGGGGAGTGGAGGCTCAATGGGGAATGATTAAGGATGGTACAGCCCAGGCAATGATATGCTGTTTGAAGGAAGTGAAGAAGGGAAAGAGAAGAAGCGGCTATGGTTCTCCAAGGAGGTCACAAAGGCTGTGAAGGAGAAGAAAACATCATTTAGAAAGTGAAAGGAAACCTAGAAGGATGAAGACAGGGAGTTATATCTGGCAAAACAAAGGGAGGCACAAAGGAGAGTAAGGGCAGCAAAATCACTAAGGTCGTCAAAAAGGGGGACTAGACCTTCTTCAGTTATGTGGGGAAAAAGAGGAACACAAGATGAGGATAGTAAGAATTAGGAGGGCAGGGGGTACTGCACAGAGGTAGATCAAGACAAAGCTGAAATGGGGGGAACAGACCAGCATGCTGCAGTAAGTATCAGGGAGAGGAGGGACTGGACACAATTCCATTTTTGGTGGAGAGAGTCCAGAAGGGATTGGAAGCCTTAAGGGAGAGTAAGGCAATTGGGCTGGGTGGGATTATTCCAAACATCCTAAAGGAACTGAGCTTGGAGCTGGCCACCCCTCTGGCAGCACCTTTTAGCAGCTCAGTGGAGATGAGGAAGTTCCAGTGGACTGGAGTAGAGGCGATGTGCTTCCTCTTCACTAAAGTGGCAGTAGTGAAGATACTAGGAACTACAGGTCAGTCAGTCTCACATCAGTGGTGGGGAAGTTAATGGAGACACTACTAAAGGAGGGACTTGTAGAGCACCTGGAGGCAAAAAGGCTGCAGGACAAACAACAGCATGGCTTCACAGAGGGAATGTCATGTCAAACTAATCTCATGGATTTCTTTTACTGGATTACCAGGGAGGTGGGTCAAGGGAAAGTAGTGGACTTGGCATATCTGGACTTCAGTAAGACTTTCAACACTCTGCCACACAGGAGGCTAGTTAAGAAATTAAGCAGCCTGTGGGTGGAGGAGACAGTAACAAGCTGGGTATCAAACTGGTTAAGGGATAGGAGGCAAAGGGTGGTAGTAAATGTTAACCCCTCTGGCCATAGGAGAGTGACTAGTGGGGTGCCATGGTGTTCAGTGCTGAGATCAGTCATCTTCAATGTCATCATGAGCATCATTGTGGGGGAGCTCAAGGGAAGGGTGTCTCTCTTTGTGGATGACATAAGAATCTGCAACAGGGCTGGCACTCAGGAAGTGTTGGAAAGAGAACAATGAGAGCTAAGGAAACTAGTTGAATGAGCAAGGTGTGGCAGCTGTGTTTCAATGCTAAAAAGTGCAAGGTTATGTACTTAGGGCCGTAGAATCCGGAGGCTGTGTATAAGATGGGAGGGTGGAGCTTACAGTCACCTTGCAAGAGAGATACCTACATGTCATCATATCTGATGACGTCAAGGCAGCTAAGCAATGTAATAAAGCGGTGGAAAGTCTAGCAGGATGCTGGGGTGCATTGAGAGAGGAAGGTGGAGCTGCCATTATATTACTTACTGGTGAGGCCCCACCTGGAGTACTGTGTCCAGTACTGGAGGCCATACCTCTGCAAGAACACTGAATGTATGGAGGCAGTCCAGAGATAGCCAACCAAAATGGTGAGGGGGGGTGTTGCACAAGAAGCTATACAAGGAAAGGCTGCCGAAACTCAACAGGTACTCTCTTAAGGACAGGAGAATGAGAGGGGACATGATTGAAACCTTCAAGTACCTCACAGGAGTGAACAAGGAGCAGGCAGACAGTCTATTTCAGAGAAAAGAAGGCACTAGAACAAGGGGTATGCAATGAAGCTGGGGGGTAGTTTAAAAGAAATGTGCAGAAATACTTCTTAATGGAAGGGAAGTGGATGACTGGAATGGTCTGCCAGAGGAGGCTGTGGGGCCAAAGACTAAGGGGAGTTTCAAGCATGCATGGGTTAGGCACAGGACCATTTTAGGTAGTGGAATGGGGTGAAGGAGTGACACCTATGATCAACTAAGGTCAGTGCTGATGGAATATGTAGAGACAAGGAGAAGACTGTATCACTCTAAAGGTCCTTTTCTGCTGACAAAATCTGTTTCTATGTAACACCCAGTTCCTTGAATAGTTGTCTCATTTTGAACAGTATGTACAGAATTGCTTCCCTGGGAGGGGCCTTCAGGAGTCAAGTCATCAGATAATGAAGGCATAATGCCCTTCCCTCTATAGGGCTTCTGCCGCAATCTCAATGCATTTTGTGAATACCCACAGTAGTGAGGATAAGCCAAAGTGCATGACCCAGAAGGAATAATGCCTGCCCTCCAGCAGGAAGCAGTGGTACTGCCTGTGACATTTGTAAATTTTGATATAAAGGTATGAGTCCTTCATATCCAAGTCACAGAGACAATTTCCCTTTTGCAGCAGCAGGATGACAGCTTGAAGAGACACCATCCAAAATGCTTTGTTTTTGACATACAGATTGAGGTCTCTCAGATCCAGTACATGAAGCAGATCTCCTGTTTACTTGTAAACCAGAAAGTGTCTAGAAAAGAACCCTTTGGTTCTTTCCTTGAGAGGAATTGGTTTTACAACATGCTTGGTTATAAGTAACTGAATCTCCTCTAACAGAAGGAACAAGTGTCTCTGAGGATAATGGCAAGGAGGCAGAAGATTTACTTAAGGGGTAGACAGCAACTCCAGAGCATGCCCCTTTTCCATTATTTCTAGTACCAACCTTCTCAGCTATTGTGATCTCCCTTCACATTGACAGATGAAGAGGGATAGTCTTCCCACTTTCACCTTTGAAGGCAACAGTAGACAGTGAGAAAGTGGGGGATAGAAACAAAGAAACAGAATTTGACAGCAGATAAGGACTGCTTGGCCCACCCAGTCTGCCCATTTCCCTACCTAACGGATAAGCTGCAGATCCTAGTTAACCAACTGCCTACTTCCTCCTACCCCCCACTAGAATTGCTTTATGTCTGTCCCATGTATTTTTTAATTCTCCCACTGTTTTTGACTCCACCACCTCCTCAGGAAGGCTGTTCCATGTTTCCACAAACCTCTCCATGAAAAAATACTTCCTCACATTACCTCTGAGCCATCCCCATCTTCAAATTGTGCCCCCCTGTTCTTGCACATCTCTTTTTCTGAAAGATGCTACCCTTTTGGACTTTGTCAATTCCCTTGAGATACTTGAAAGTTTCTATCATGTCCCCCTCCTCCCTCCTCTTCTCAAGGGTATACATATTAAGCTCCTTTAATCTCACTTTGTATGTCTTCTGGTGCAGACCCTGCATCAATTTACTTGTCTTCCTCTGGACAGCCTCCATCTTGTCTATGTCCTTTCGGAGATGTGGTCTCCAGAACTGTATGCAGTACTCCAGATGGGGTCTCACCAACTGTCTGTACAGAGGGATAACAACTTCCTGTTTTTTGGTGATGCCTCTCCCTATGCATCCCCGTATCCCACCAGCCCTCCCTACTGCCTTTTCACATTGCTTTCCCGGAAGCAGCAAAGGAAATCGACAGTGGAAATGCTCACCTCCACCACAGCGACTGTACAATACCGATGCAGGTATTGTGCCTCCTATTCCAAAAGTGTTTTCTGTGTGGAGCTGCACCCCACACCCCCACACCCCCCAAACTTTAGGATTCCAGCTCCAGGTTGGAGTTGGTCCAGGGATGGGACGGAACACTGGGGGAAGGCGAAACATGGAAAAAGGACTATTACCGAGACTGTTGCTGTAATGATCTTTTTTCCCTGTTTTGCCGTCGGGGTGTTGATCATAAGGGGTACACCGGTTTGCCCACCTTTAGGTCATCTGATATGACTCCCCCCAGGTCCCTTTCCATTTTTGTTGTTGTTAGTATCTCACTCCCAACTGTGTACTCTTCCCTTGCTTTTTTATTTCCCAGGTGCATTACTTTGCACTTCTTTGCATTGAATCTAAGCTGCCATACATTTGACCATTCCTCCAACTTTGCCAAGTCTCTTCTCATCCTTTCCACCTCACCTTCTGTATTGACCCTGTTGCAGATCTTTGTGTTGTCTGCAAAGAGACATACTTTTCCTTCCAGTCCCTTTGCAATATGGGTAATAACAGTGTCAGTGGCTCAGTAGTTAGCACACTCACCTCTGAGGTTGGGAGATCAGAGGGCTGTGGGTTCTGTTCCTACATCTGGCACTTGGGTTAATATCCCAGTACCGACACTGTAGTGCAGCATGAGAGGGGTGCTGCACTTCTGAGGTGCGGTCTTTCAGATGAGACGTTAAACTGAGGTCCCATCTGCCTGGATTGGTGGTAGTTCAGGTGGATGTTAAAGATCCCATGGCACTTATCTAAAAGAGTAGGGGAATTTTACCCTCTGTCCTGGCCAAATTTCCCTCATTCACTGAAAATACCACCAACAGCTTAATCTGGTTCAAGGTCAGTTGGCATTCATTTGTATCCCCCTCATCTGGGTCGTGCCTGAAAATAGGCAGGATTTGTCTAGTGCACTTACCCAGTCAACAAAAACTAAATAAATAAAAAGAAAAATCACTTATAAAGACATTAAAAAGGACCGGTCCCAGTACTGAACCCTGCAGTACCCTGCTTATAACACCCACTTTCTTTAGAGTGAACTTCGTTTACTATTATCCTCCAAGTCCTGTTGTCCAGCCAATTTTTATACCCAGGCTACCACCTTGGGACCCACTCCAAGGCTGGCTAACTTGTGTATTAATCTTTTGTGTGGGACTGTGTCAAACGCCTTGCTGAAGTCTAGGTAGGTCACGTCCTTAGCCCCTTCCTGGTCTACTACTTTAGTCACCCAGTCAAAGAAATCTATTAGATTCATCTGACATGATCTTCCCGCTGTGAATCCATGCTGCCTTGGGTTCTGTGTCCCACTGGCCTCTAGGAACTCAATAATTCTTTCCTTCAGAAGTGATTCTATCATTTTCACTACAACTGAGGTCAAACTAACAGGTCTGTAGTTTCCTGCATCTGTCTTGCTCCCACTTTTGTGAAGGGGAATCACATAGATCCTCCTCCAGTCCTCAGGTACCATACCATCCTCCCATGATTTGTTAAAAAGGGTAGTCAGTGGTGTCACTAGTTCTACCCTTAGTTCTTTTAGAATTCTTGGGTGAATCCCATCAGGCCCCATTGCTTTGTCCATCTGCAGTTTTAAAAGTTCTTTCAGAACCCTTTCTTCTGTGAATGGACTGGTATCGACCTCCCTATCCAGAGTTCGCCTATTCTTTGATTTAGGTACCTCCCCCTCCTCTTTTTTTGTGAATACTGAGCATAAGTATTCATTCAGTATCCCTGCTTTTTCACTGTCACCCTCTGTCCACCATCCCTTCCCTTCCCTTTATTAAGCCTCAATATCCATCCCTTGGTCTTTCTTCACTCCCTAATGTACTTCAATTGTGCTTATGCAACTGGATGAGATGATGCTTGTGTGACTTGATTTACATAGTGGCTTTCTGCCTCTTTATCCATGGGATATACCACCCTGTAGGGGTACGTTGCAAGGAGCCCAAAGGGGAGGGTTCCCCCCATAGGTGCCATGGAAATGATTCCATTGGCTATAGGTAGCTTAAGAAGAAGCCCACAGGTAAGAGAGATGAGCCACTGGAGGAGGAGGAGGAGGAGTGGTGGATGGTGGGCAATGAGAAATGAATCCTGGGGAGGTCCAGGAAGAGTGACCTTATAAGCCTGATGGGGGAATGAAGTAGTCACTCTGCCCATTGAAACTCAGTGTTAAAGCCCTCCCATTCAATTGTGCTTATGCAACTGGATGAGATGATGCGTCTGTGACTTGATTTACATAGTAGCTTTCCACCTCTCTATCTGTGGGATATACCACCCTGTAGGGGTATGATGCAAGGAACTCTACAGGTGGGTTCTCCCCCATAGGTGCCACAGGAATTATTTTGTTGGCTAAAGATAGCTTAGGAAGAAGCCCAAAAAGAATACCAAATCACGTGTTGAGCATCGAAGAGGCAAGGCTGATTAGTGAATGAATTCTGAGAAGATGATTAAGGGCAGACTTCCAAAGCAGAGAGGGGAAAGCCAGGGCCACTATCTGCCTCCATCCAACTGGGGAACCTAACTAACCTAAGAAAGCACTAACCCTAACTAATATTATTACCACTGGCATGGAGGAGAGGAAAAAACTCCTTTGAGGAGGAAACTTCTGGGGATCCATGGCCTAGGTTGCCTTCCCGCTAGGCTAATGACATTTGATTTAAGGATGTATGTCATTTAAGAGAAGGATATGAGTAGGGAAGAAGATGACAGGTTAGGGGAAAAAATCCCAAAAGAAAGCACAGATCAAAGAAGGAACAGTAGGCAGCATGGACCCGAGAGGGGTATACTCGAGTAGTCGATGGGAAAGAGTAGATCCATGTAGAAGTCAGAGGAGCAAGGAGTATCCAGATGTGCTCTTGAGAAGACTGAGGATGATGAAGACTTATGATAATGATTGCCACAGGAGTGCAGCAGTTCAGTATGAGAAGACTGAGGATGAAGAAGACTGGTGATGATGATAGCCTCAGGAGTGCAGCAATTCACAGGAGTGTAGCAGGTCAATGAGGTAGTGTAAGACCCAATGAGAGGTATGCTCAATTAATTGATGTGATTAAGTAGACTCTGAGGCCAAGAAGGCATGCCTGGAACCAGATGGAATGCCAGGGTTGAGCAATCGATGGGAGCAAATGGATGATGGATGATGATGAAGTGCAACCATGATTGGAGTGAATCCTTGATGGCTGGGATGAGAAAAAGGCAGGCCTGGAACCAGAGGGTATGCTCAGGTTGAGCAATATGAAGATGAGACATAACCTGTACCTCGAACAATGATGGAGGCCAATAAGGCAGTAAGGGATATAAACAGATGAACCATGAGGTAAGGATGAGTGAATGATGACCAGAGTCACGAACCTGATACATGTGGCAGATGGGCCGAGGGTCGATTAGGAGGCATAGGATGCATGATAGGAATTCTTGAGGAAGTAATGTAAATAGATAAACCATGAGGTAAGAATGAGGTAATGATGACCAGAGTCATGAATCTGATACATGCAGCAGGAGGGCCATCAAAGGCTGGTACAGGTAAGGTGAGGTACAAAATGGATGATGGTATGAAATGGAGGAGGTATGATAATGGATGGAAAGCCTTGAAGGCCAGTACGGTTAGAGATGAGTTATGAAATGGAACGAGGTACGACAGTGGAATGAAAGCCTTGAAGGCTGGTTGGGTAACAGGTTAGGGTACTGGAAGGCAAACTCATTGCCTGTCGAGAGAGCCGAGGAGAGGGAGCAGAATGAGTGCACCTCGAAGCATGTCTAAATGAGAGCTCAGAAAGGAGATGAAGCACCAAGGTAGAACTGGCGGGCGAGGATGACGAACCTGGACATGGCCAGGCTAAAGAGAAGGGTATGAATAGGGAAGGTGATGGCTAGATAGGGAAAAAAAAACAAAGAAATACACAGGTAGCAGCAGAGGAGGTTAGGAGAAGCACACTGAATGAGGCAAGGGAATAGGAGAAGCAGGAGGGCAGCAGCGTAGACAGAAAACAAACAAGGGACAATGAGGGATAGAATCCAGCTGGCCCTCAGCAAGGGGCATAGCAATGCAGATGGTGAACCACACCGGGTTAAGGAGTGGAGTTAGATAAAGGGTAGAGAAAGGAAACAATGAAGCCAGAGAAGGAGGAGACAAGATGCACAGAGGCAGTAGGACAGATAGATAAGGCAGGAGAGGCATGAACAGGCACTCTTAGAAAATTGTGAAAGTCTTAAAAAAAAAGAAGAAAACACTTAGATTTAGCTGGAAGAACTGCTGAATATATAGTTGTTCATGATGTAATACACATTCAACTGCATATGGTGAACTGTGCCTTGAAGAACAGAGCTCCAGAAATGTTTGGTGGTAGTCTCACAGGTCCCACCAAGTCCATTGAAAAGTAAAAAATAAATTCATAAGAAAGAGTCTGAGAATGTACAGTGGTAACAGTGCTGTTTAAGATTATATTTAAACAACTTGTGAATCATTTTTGGGAAATTAATTTCTGAGCAACAGTAACCTAGCATTATGAAGTTTGACTGGTGTGACAGACTACTGTCTTGATAAAGCAATATCTTTAAGCTGCAAAACGGTGGGTCTGGCAAGTGGCCCTACCAGTAGTTTGGCTTGAGGGAATCAGATGGCACCATTGGGAAAATGGATGCAGAGTGCTGAAGCCAGAAGAGCGAGGGCAAGCGACGAGAAAGTCCCAGGTGACCAGGGTGTCTAGGCAAATTAGAGTCAGAGGGTGGCAAGCAGAGGGAAGGCCATAGCAGATGGATCTGGAGTGTGAGGAGAAGATGCTGATTGAGGCAGAAAGCGAGCAGACTAGGAAATAAACAGATGCCAACATGGGTGCCGGGCAAGTGACTGAAGTGGACAGTAACAGGGCTCCACGAATGAAGTGAGCCAAATCCACGATGAGCCCTAAAAGAAGAGCCAGAGTCCAATGCAGCAGAAGAAAGGGCAAAACAGGGCATGGGGAGGACAAATGGAAGTGCCACAAGGACCCAAGGAGGAGAGGAGATGGAGGAGCACATGAGGTACAGGGAAGGGGAGAAACAAGGAGCACAGCAGCTATGGAGTAAGGAATGGAGCCATGGAGCAGGCAAGGAGGGAGGGCAGCAGAGAAAATGAAGGCAGCTGCCATGCAGAGAATTTTTTGTTTTGTTTTGTTATTGAGATACAGCAGGTTAGTCCTCCTCATGTAGAGGAAATCCTGTGCAAAGAAATGCTGACATAGCAGCAAACGTAGCCTTGGGGTCGATGGTGGGTATGAGAGAGTACAGCCACCTAACGGCAGCAGCTAGGGAGTCCAGAGAAGTGGGCGGTTGAGGGTAGCTACAACAGAATGAGGGAGAAAACACACGGGCAGGAGAGCAGGCCAGCGGCCAAAGGCTACCGCAGGAAGAGGAGAAGATGGGTGAGCTGAGAGCAATGCAGAGCGGTGCCTCTGGCCGCAATGAGAAATGAATCCTGGGGAGGCCTAGGATGAGTGACCTTATAAGTCTGATGAGGGAGTGACATAGTTGCTCCGCTCATTGAACCTCGGGCTTAAAGCCCAATGATTCTAAAGGGTTTTATCCCTCTTCTTAAATGAGTTGGCTATCTTTTCCTCAGTTTGTGCCTTTGCTATTCTGACTGCCTTCCCCGCTTCATTCTGCTTTAACTGGTACAGTTGTCTGTTCTGCTCCTTCTGTGTTTCCTTATACTTCCTGAATGCTACCTTTTTCTCCTTAACATTTCCCACCACCTCTTTTGAGAACCATAGTGTTTTTTCTTCATTTTGCTTTGTTGATTTCCTTGACACAAAGGCTTGTTGCCTCTGTGATGGCTGTTTTAACTTTTACCCATTGTTTCTCCACCCCTCCTTCTTGCCCATTTGCTACTTCTTTTCTGAAGCACTCTGCCATTTTCCCAAAGTTTGCCCTCCTAAAGTCTAATACTCTTGCTTTTACATGGCTTGACTCAATGGCTCTGTTTATCGTGAACCACACTGTTTGTTGACCACTTGTTCCCAGATGTCTACCCACTTCTAAATCTGAGATCCTTTCTCAATCCCCGTTGGCAGTACCAGGACTAAGATTGCTCCCTCCCTAGTGGGTTCCACCACTAGCTGTTTAAGGCATGCCCCCTGTAGGCCATAGAGAATAACTCTGCTCTTGGATGTGGCTGCAGCAAAGGTGCTCCAGTTGATTCAGGTCACATGATGGCAGCCTGAAGAACAGCAGTACTTACCCACGGCTCCGCTCTCCCGCTGTCAATTTGAGCGATTTAATCCAAATCAAGAGTCGATCGTTGCCTACAAGTGGCTTTGGCTGGTGGTGGTAACACTGCATGTTTGAACTACTAGTGAAATTATGCTGCAAAAATGGAAGTTTTTATGAAAAGAGCGCCTCCGTGGCAGTCCCCCCCGCCAACGCCTGAGAAAGATAAGGCCTCAAAGCGCCTGAAGCAGCAAGCTACAGGGGCATCTAAATCTTCTATGTTGGCTACAGCCCTCTCAGAGAAGAGGTTCCTCGAAATAATGCAGCCCCTGCAAGAAAAAATATTCGTCATGTCGGATGACCTGCACCAAATTAAGATGTCGGTGCAATCACTAGTGATACGTGTGGGGGACTGTGAGGCTAACATTATATCATTGGAGAAAAGCAGGGTAAAATGGAGCAGGAGGCCACCCAACTGGGCCATAGGATCAAGAAACTCGAGGAAAAACTCAAAGACTTGGAAGGGAGGAGTAGGAGAATAACCTCCTGATAATCGGGGTACCCGAGAAAGAAGAAGGAAACAATCCAATCCTTTTCATACAGAAGCTGTGTGAGAGGATTGCTGGGCCATCCCTGAGCAGCACAACACACATCATTGAGCGTGCCCATCAAGCTCTCCGTCCTCCTCCGCCTCCTGATGCCCCTCCTCAACCCATCATCTTCAGGCTATTAAACTTCCTCAATAAGCAGTTCATATTGAGTAAAGTTAAGAGTCTGCAGGAAGTTCTCTGGGAGGGCCGTAAAATTTTGTATCACGCAGGATCTCCCACAGTCTGTTCAGCTGAAACGGCAGCAATTGGACCTGACAGTGTCTAAGCTGATTGCCGCAGGGAAGCCCTTTCGCATGAGGTTCCCTGCGACACTCCAAGTTAAATCTGGAGAGCAATGGCTCTCATTTGAATCTCAGGAGCAAGCGACGAAGGAGCTCAAGACCCTGTTACCTGACTTGTTCAAGTAAGAAGTGTACCGGGGTGAGTTTCCATCTTTGAATGAGTGGGTGAACAAAGCAGATTTTCAAGATCGGGTACAGTATGTTAGCATACTCCTCAGAATGATTGTCTAATGGGGAAAGAGGGAGATCACGCCTGTAGATCTGAGAAGGATCGATCACTTTTATTTTATTTGAATGGCACAGCCCAGTACACTGCAAGAGTAACACAGTGAACTGAGCACTCGCACAGGAGACCAAGTGAAGAGTGTCATCTTGCCCTTTTATGACCCAGAGAAGATCCACGTTGAATGTCTGTCCTGAAAAACAGAGTGATGGGACACTGGATTTTGGTCTATGTTATTAAGTTACCAAGACTGTAGTACAGGCTCTCCTCGAGTATGCTGCAGATTGAGGGAAATATACTTTAATATGGGCAGGGTGGTCACCGATCTTTATTTTTTATTATTATTCCTTGGGTGTATGATTGCCCTTCTGGCATTTTAAGGGACCAAGTGCAATGTTAGATACGGGGGGTAACTGTCCTTCCCCTTCACTTCATATCTTGGGGGTAGTGCTGATATTGTCTGTTGGGTTCTGTTATGCTAGTCCTCCTACTATTTTCTGACACTTGATGATAAAATTTAATTTTGTTTTTCCTCTACCAGGGAAGAGGAGTGAATGAGCCAAAGGGCTACTTCCGAATACTGGTATATGTGTATGCACCTGACAGTGTTGTGGAATTACACATCCTGCTGGGGCTTTCTCTTCTATTTGGTTAATAATAGTGGGGGAGGGGTGGAAGCGGGTGAGGTGCTATGAAGGATGCAGGCTGCATTAACATCACGTACTGAGAGAAGTACTGTGGTGCTGTTGTTTAGAACTGGGGTATAGAATAGTGGAGGAAGCAGAGTTAGTATTAATTGGTATTAGTTATTGTGAAAGGATTTGTTTTTTGGGACTAATAGGTGTTTGGTAGGGGGTATTAAGGTTAGGGAGATGGATGGGGCCAAGTGTTTTCATCTTACTATATAAAAAAACAGCAACTGGGGTAGTGTCACAATCGAAATATTATTATGAGTGTCCCATATAATTGTATAAGCTGGAACGTGAAGGGTGGCCAAGATCGTTGTAAAAGACACATTATAATTCGACACTTGCAGTGTTTGAATACTGGGATTGCTTTCCTTCAGGAAACGCATCTCCGGCGGGAGGATATTGTTCTGTTCTGCAGAGCGTGGGTTGGGCAGGTTTATGGGGCTGGTAAATTCACTAATAGGTGAGGAGTGGTAATTCTAATAAATAAAAAGATTCCCTTTATTCTTGAAAAAGAACTTTGGGATCCCGATGGTCGGCATGTCATAGTACATGACTCATTGGAATCACAACAAGTTACACTGGGAGCGGTTTATGGCCCAAACGCCGATTCCCCACATTTTTTCACACATTTGATGGAGTTGGTTGTCTCCAACCCCCCAAACTTATCATCTTGGGGGGAGGATTGGAGTATTACCTCCTACTCACATATAGATAGATCTGATTCCCGGAGATGGGGATTATCCCCTGCCCAGAGGGCCTTACATGAGCTCTTGAAGGGGGCTAATCTTATCAACGTTTGGCGTGTCTTGAACTCGGAGGAACATCAATACACTTTTTTATCTCCACCACACAAAACGTTTTCTAGAATTGACTTCCTTCTTATGAGCTGTTTTGCCCTCCCAGGTGTTATTAGTGATGACATACACACCAGGGTTATTTCTAACCATTCACCGGTCTCCCTTCTTCTCCTAGTGGGACCTGGAGTTAAGAGGGACACCCTCTGGTGGTTCAATACCCAGCTGCTGCAGAAACCCAGTTCCTTGCAACATATAAGAGATTTTATCACCGATTTCATAAGGAGCAATAGGGAGTCAGCCAACAGGATCGAGGTGGTTTGGGCGGCTCTAAAATGTTCCCTAAGGGGGGAGTGTATCCGATTGGCCTCAACAAAATCCTGGCAATTCAAATCACAATTGAATCCTTTGCACTCCTCAATTCACCAGTTGGAAAATATAGTTTCTCGGCTATCACCAGACGAAGAATGGGTCAAGCAACATGGCCTGCAAGCCCAATATTTCAGTCTTATCTCCCGGAAAGCTGAGCTTTCACTGAAATGTACAACGTTTCTTTACTTAGAATCAGGGGAAAGAGCTAGTAAACTTATGGCCATGAGGCTCAGGCAAGAGGAGACATCCCAGTTTAATCCCAGGTATCAAACCAGATAAAGACACACCAGTTGTCACTGATCCCCGTGTAGTAGGGGTGTTAAGGCAATATTACCAGAGTTTATATGCCGAAGATCTGATTAATCGCCCTTCTATGGCAGATATCACGAAATATCTCAGTTTGACTGAACTGCCTATGTTATCACCTGCTCATACTTCTTCCTTAGAGGGTCCCATCAAGGTTGAAGAAGTGGTGAGGGTTGTTGAACTCCTCCGAATGGACAAATCCCCAGGACCTGATGGACTCCCTAATAGTTTCTACAAGGTCTGTATATCAGAAATAGCCCCATTATTGACAGAAGTTTATAATTTCTGGTTCGATAAGGGGTTATCTGAACCCACCTTTTGAGGGTGATAATTACTCTTATTCCTAAAAAGGGCAAAGACCCACAATACCCGGAGAGCTATCAGCCTATTTCGTTGATTAACACCGATGTGAAACTCCTGGCCAAGATTTTGGCTAATAGGTTAGGACCTATCATGCCCCTCATAATAAGTAAAGAACAAATTGGTTTCATGACAGGAAGGTCCTCGGGAGATCATATGCAAAAGCTGTTACATTTCCTCTCGGTGGCCAGGGACTCAGAACTTCCTATGGCTCTGGTGTCACTGGACCCCGAGAAGGCTTTTGATAGGGTGTCATGGGACTTCCTTTTCACCACCATGTTGCTTGTTGGTCTCCCCGAGGGCTTCCTTAAGTGGGTTAGGTTGTTATATTCCTCTCCTTCAGTCCAAATCCGATGTAATGGTGTCCTCTCTGAGGCCTTTTTGCTCCACCGAGGTACGAGACAGGAGTGTCCCCTTTCCCCTCTTTTATTCAATATATATTTAGAACCCCTTATCAAGAATTTGGTAGCTTTCCCAAATATTCGGGGGATCCAGGTGGGGGACCAAAGATACACTCTCTCAGCTTACGCAGACGACTTGCTGTTGCACTTAGAAGACCCGCAGGAAAGCTTGCCAGTCCTTTTGGAGCAAGTTGAGGCCTTTTCCAAGATCTCCCATTATAAGCTCAACCTCGCCAAAACCCAAGGTGTTTCCCCTGAATAATAGAGTTTCCTGGGGAGAGGTGACTGACTTTGCTCTATCATGGGAGTCAAAATCCCTCTTATATTTGGGAATCCAAGTGACAGAAGATATTACCTCCATGATGAAAGCCAACCTTTCAGATTTATTAACTAAAATGAAATCTGATCTTGATCGATGGGGTGCTCTCCCTTTGTCGCTTTGGGGGAGGATCACCACGGTGAAGATGAATGTGTTACCCTGTATTTTATACCCAATGGGCATGCTGGGCTACTTCTTTCCTAAAAAATGGTTCACCAAGTTGCAATCAATGTTGAACGCCTTCATTTGGCAGGGTAGAAGAGTCAGAAGGTCCTATTTTAAATTAACTGCTCCAAATGGGCAGAGCGGCCTTGCTGTTCCCTCCTTTTTTTTGTATTACTGTGCCCATCATATTAGTAAGCTAACCCACTGGGCGCAGGAAACACAAGTCATAAATGCGCAAGATTACTCACCAGAGTGGCTGGAAATAGAGAAGTACTTGGCAGCCAAGTGTAAGTGTACCCTCCCTGCTTTATTATATGCCATTTCTTAGGCAATTCCTAAACCCTTAAGGTCCACCCCATCAGGTTGGTCTATTAAAGCATTACATCAATTACTGGTGAGTATGTCCACTAATTGGCATACCTTTCTAGAACAACCAATGTTGGGCAATCCTCACTTTAGAATTGGGCTTTTGCCCATCCCAATGTCTTACCGGCCTAATTTGATGAGGAAGAAAGTCTTGGATCTGTTTGCTGATGGAGAAATAATCTTCTTCCCCACATTTTGAATCAGATTCAATACACAATAGTAGCATTTTCCAATATAGAAAGCTCAAGGAGGCTATAGTCTCCCACATAGGTAAAACCCGGTGCCCTGAGTTGGACAAGGTAGAGTTATCTTCTATTTTGAAATTGGCCAGGCAACCTCATGCAATTTCCTTAGTTTATAAAAAGTTACAAGCACTACAAAGTAACCTGCCTCAGGGCGTTTGCTACTATTGGGCTGAGGAGCTACCCCTGGGTATAGACGCAGATTTCTGGAAGAAACTATGGTGTAATACTTATAATTTTATTAAACAGGATATAATGCATCTGATCCAATTTAACATCATGCATAATCTATATTTTACCCCAACTAAACTCCACAAATTGGGGTGACTTTCTTCCATGGCCTGCACTAGATGTGGAGGCGAACGGGGTACTTTGCTCCATATGCTGTGGACATGCCCGAAAGTGCAAAGTTTTTGGCAGGCAAGTAGGCATTCTTTGGATCCATTCTTGGGTTTGAACCCTTTATTTACCCCAGAAGTTTGTCTATTGCATTTTTTCCCCCAGGGCACACCCAAGGTCAGGAAAGGACACATGGTCCTGATTGCTATAATAGCAAAGCTGGTTATAATGAGGCACTGGAAGGACAATGGATCCCCATCTGTCCTGGAATGGCACAAAGAGGTGTTACTGACATTGCAATTGGAAAAACATATCTGCCTAATGTGTAATAGTTATGCAACATACCAGAGGAAATGGGGAGCATTAGAGGCCCTGCTTGCCATATGGAAGCCCTAACTAGGTTAGACTGTAGACCATTGCTGCGTTTGTTTACCTGAATGACATATGAATAACACTTGGCTCGGGGGGGAGGGTCAAGGGAGGACTTGAAGTAAGGGGAGGGAGATGGTGGGAGGGGATAGGTGGGAGGTAGGGGGGGATGATTGATTTCTATGGAAATGTCTGTTGTGCCTCATTGGTTGCCTATCTGTCATCTCCCCTCAGGGGACTGTGTTTCTTATGTTGTCTTATAGGAAACTAATAAAGCTTATTGAATTAAAAAAAAAGTGCTCCAGTTAACAACTGGCATATTCAGGTCCCCCATCAACAATATCTCCCCTTTTTCTGCCGCCATTCTAAAGATACCTTCTATCATTTCCTTGTCCATTGCCTCCCCCTGAGATGGGGGTCTGTATACAACCCCCATGCGGATTGTGGCACCATTTCCTGTCTCCAGGGTGACCCACAGTGCATCCTCTACTCCCTGTTTATCCTTTAGTTCCATTGCTTTGATCCCTTCCCTTACATAGAGAGCTACTCCTCCTCCTCCTCTTTTAACCTCCCTGTCCCTCCTGTAGCTCATGTACCCTGGTATGTTGACATCCCAGTCATGGTTCTCTGTGTACCATGTTGCTGTGACTGCCATGATATCCAGGTATCCCTCTTCCATCAAAACCACTAGTTTAGGGAGCTTGTTAAGAAGGTATTGTGGCAGAAGGAGCACCACCTTGACCATTACCTTTGGGAGCATTTGAATGTGCACCAGAGGAAGGAGGATCCAGAGAGGACCACCATCATAGTTCTGTGCATGAGGATGCTGATGGAATGCACCACAACCACAGACACAGGCCTACAAAATGAGACCCCTATCGGACCCCCTATTGGGTTGAGTGGCCAGATATTTGAGTAACCGTAATATCATTCTAAAGGACTAAAGCTCATGCACAGTATTTTCAACATCACTCCCAAGCAGCCTGTAACCTCAAAAAGAGGCATTCAACACAGCCTATTGTACATCAGCAGCAAATCCAGCTACCCTAACCCATAAATATCTCTGAAAACATATGCCAAAGGCAGCTGACCTGGTAGAAGCATCATATGCAGAGTGCAACAGAAGCCTTCCAGTATCAACACCAGTTAAGGTGGATTTAAGCAAGTCAGTCTTGGCAGGACCATCAGGCAGAGCCTGAATGGTAAAAATACAGATTTCCTCTGGCCATTCTGATGTTTAATCACATATGCCTGGTAGACTGCAATTTATAGGCCCAATGATGTAAAAGCATACGATATTTTTCCCATAACATCCATCCTCCCAGATCGTTTTTAGGAATCAATTTGCTCATGTTTCATGGGGTTCCAGAGCAGTCCTGAGCAACAGAGGGAGGAAGGTACTATTTGTCAGCCTCCCTAGGCAGTGCAGGCAAGGTATTTTTCCTACCATATGCCAAGCAGAAAATGTAGCATCCTCAAAGGCAGGATATACAGGAGGAACCACAATGGAAATCTCCAAAAACTACATTTTTCTTTTTACTGGAGTCCTCCTCTTCACCTTCAAATCTGATGCCATTTTGGATTTGTCTGAGTAAAGTTTGAAAAGAAGGAACCTCAGGAGGAGACTGGGGGGTATACACCAGAGATTCCTCATTGTAAGAAGAGAAGGTAGAACTGAAAAACAAACACCCTTCATATGTATCAATATCCCTTTCATCATACTACAAATCCTCCCAAGACTGGGACTGTATTCTTCCTCAGTGTCTGAAATGAGGATAGGGCAGTCAATGGAGCTGGCAATAAAGGCAGCAACTGCAATGGAAGAATGAGAAGTATGTTTCTGGATCCCACTGAAGAAGATTGTGCCAACAGGTGAGGCCTAGTCAACAAGCTAGCCATTACTATCAGTGACAGCAATGGCAACAGTCATCGATATAGTTTGGAGAATGATCCAGAACAATCTGGAAGTCAATGGCACCCTAAAAAGGGCACAGGACAACCATCATCAGAATGATAGATCTAGTGCTGTGCAGAATTTTCCAAATTCTGGCTGAACAAAAGTTAGCAGATTTTTTGAAATTCTATGGAAATTCTCCCAAATTTTGCTGGAAATGGAATGGCAGGAGTCTGTGGGAGAAAAATGTGGAATGAGATTTTCCACAACATTTCTAGAAAATTTTATTCTGCTGATCTCAATGCTTTCTGTAGAAATGGCTGTGGAATTATTTTCCACAGAAAATGCTGTTCCACTGAATATATTTCCACAGATTGCAGCAGGCAGAATTCCTCAGAAGAACCAGTGAAATTCCAGCAGAAATTCCACTGGCAGAATAGTTATTCCACACTAATTTCATCGGCAGAATTCCACGTTCCTCATGCCACACAGCTCTAGATAGACCCTTATGATAAGGCCGCATACTATCCCTAGTAGCACTTGAGCCAGACCCAAAACCTAATGTCGCAGTGATTTATTTTTATTTGTTTTATTTATTTCAATTCTAGGATTACAATTAGCTTTGAGCCCAGGGCTGTTTTACAAAGGTTCCACATCAAGACATTGGTATCACATAACAATAGACAAAATTGTTACACAAATAAGGGTAAAGGATATCAAATTAATTTCAAACAGACAGGGAGAGGGTAAAATTGAAGTTAAGAGGACAAGAGAGGGAGGGGTTGGTAGAAAGAGATGGGAGAAGCAGAGGCGGGAGGTAAGAAAATGAGAAGAGAGGAGAGGTGGGGGGGTAAGTAAGGATATGGAGATGGGGTAGTAGGGTGAAGCAGCCAGGAAGGTAGCATTGTCAGGTGCTGGAGAGCGGATGGGGCAGAGGCCAAACTAGGGCAAGTGCGTTGTGTAAGGAGCTAGATATAGGAGACCGGTAGCGGAGCGATGTTGCATAGACATTATCCATGACAGTCGCAGATGCTGGAAGTGACCAGGGTGTTTTGGAGCCTGGATTTGAAGGTCCCTAGCCCAGTGGTATTGATAGTATCATTGGCAAGACCGTTAAACCAAGTGGGTGCCCTGTAGGCGAATGAACGCTGGCCAATAGCTGTGCAGCAGCGAGGGATACGGAAAAGTTGTGGCTTTGATCCCCTAGTAATTCTGGAGCTGGTTTTCATTTGAAGGAGTGAACAGACCCCGGGAGGGGCAGTTCCCAACTGTATTTTCTTAGCAACCACGCAGGTTTGGTACTGAATTCTATTATCAAGTTGAAGCCAGTTAGCTTGTGAGTAGAGGTCACAGGTATGTGTGAGCTGTTCAGCCCCAGTGATGAGTCGACAGGCCTTGTTTAGGGTGGTAGTAATCCTTCTGAGTGCAGTGGTAGTGTCAGTGCCATAGATGACAAGACCATAGTCAATCTGGGAGATGATGGAGCTTTGAACTGTGGCAAAGAGGGCCTCTTTAGTCAGGGGCCGACGAAGCTGGTAGAGTAAGCCCAGTCTAGTATTCACAGTTTTAGCGACATTGGTTATATGGGTTCCAATGGACAGGTGTGGGTCTAAGGTGATTCCTAGGTATCTGAAGGAGTCATCCTGCTCCAGGGAGTCCCCAAGGCAGGTGTTTAAGGAGAGTTGGTGGTGTTTGTGTTTGTTTTGGTGGCTGGTGAAAATCATGGTCTTCATTTTTTTCTGGTTAAGGATTAACTTATGTTCTTTGAACCAGCTTTCAGCAGAGGTGAAGCCGTGTTGAAGGGTTTGTTGCAGGTGGCTTGGGTCATGATGAGAGGCAAGAATCACTGCGTCATCTGCATAGAGTATGACTTGCTGATAGGTGGAGTCAGGGAGGGAGTTGAGAAACAGGCTGAACAGCAGTGGGCCCAGGATGGAGCCTTGGGGGACACTGGAGCGAACCTGTTTAGTGTCGGAGACCACACCTGATATTTTTACACATTGGGACCTGTTGTCAAGATAGCTATTGAACCATTTCACTGATTCTGCAGAGAGACCAATGTTCAGTAGCTGATGAAGCAGGCGGCAGTGGTGGACAGTGTCAAAAGCCTTTGAGAAGTCGATGAATGTAGCTCCGGTTAGGTGACCCTGATCAAGGGAGTTGTGTATGGCTCCTGTAAACTCAAGAAGTGCCTTGGCAGTGTTGTGTCCTTTTCGAAATCCGTGTTGCTGCAGGCAAAGAATGTTGTACTTGTCCAGATTATCAGTGAGCTGGTCTGCTACTATCCATTCCAGAGCATTAGAGAGGGGTGGCAGGATAGAGATAGGTCGGTAGTTCACATGGGAGGTCCAGTCACCACTTTTATGGATAGGTGTGACAGTTGCTGCCTTCCATTTGTCAGGGAATTGGCTGAGAGAGGGGGAGAGATTAAAGATCCTGGTGAGAGGCCCCAGAACCTCGTCTAGAGTGAGGGACAGAAGTTTGAGGTCCAGTGTGTCAGCACTTGCTCTAGTGTTTTTGATGGCTTTGGAAATGTATTTCCTGATGGTATTTTTGTTTACTGCTCTGAAGTAGAATGGGAGACAATTTTTAGGTGATGACTGATGGGTGGGAATAGGGGGGTAGCTGTCGTTGAAAAAGTCAGGAGGGAGGATGCTGCTGAGGTCAGTGAAGGCATCATTAAAGGTGTTGGCTATGACTTTTAGGTCCAGGATAGTATTCCAGTTTATTGTGATAGCAGTAGGGGGTGATTTGGACTACTTTCTGGTAACATCTTTAATGTTATTCCAGAATGCTTTTGCATTTCCCCATGTGTCAGCGAGTGCAGTCTTGTAGTATTCAGATATCTGTTGGCGTATGGATTTGGTGCAATCATTTCTAGCTCTTTTGAAATTTTGGATGTCTGCCTGTTTTCCTGTTTCTCTGGATAGTTCCAGAGGTGGTCCCTGTGTTCAGCTTCTTTAAGAGGGAACCCGTGAGCCAAGGATTGCAGAGGGGTTTAATTTTTTGCTCTTTTGGCAGGGCAAAGATGTTACAAGCATCATTGAAAATGCATATGAATTGATCAAGGGCTGTATTTGCATCGGGGGCCAGGTTGATGGGGGACCAGTCTTGATTTAGTAGGTGTGATTTTAGGTGGGTTAGCTTCCCACGGGGTAGGAGTCTGCTGAGGATAACCTTTGGTGGAGATTTCCAGAATTTGTTTGACCAGGTGTAGCTGACGGGGGAATGGTTACTGAAAGAGTCAGGCAGTACGGCAAAGCTAGTGATCCAGGAGGGGTGAGTAGTCAGGACCCAGTCCAGTAAAGTGATGGTGCCAGTTTTGTAGTTCATTCTAGTTGTGGAGTCCAATATCTGTGTGAGGTTTGCTGATGTGACCATGTCCCTGGTGTCGCCAGCATCAGGTCCCAACCAGTTTGTGCTGAAGTCACCAAGTGTGATGACTTCGGAGTTGGGTGGGAGTGATTTGATATACTTCAGTACTGCATGGAGGCCCAGTCCCTGTTCTTTCGGGGGGATATAAACAATGATGACCGAGAGGGCTTTGTGTTGAGCTCCAAGCAGGATTTTGATATGCCATAGCTGGGCATTTGGTGTTGGTAGGTCAGTGTGGGCAGTGTGCCCCATCAGGTTGTCTTTTAGGTAAAGGGCGCAGCCCCCTCCTCATTTTGATTTTCAGTCAAACCTAAAGATAGTGTAGCCAGGGATGGAGATTGTATGATCAGGAACCAAGGGGGTGAGCCAGGTTTCTACTACCGCCAGGATATTGGGCTGGTAGGCATTTTCGAAGGCTTGTAGTTGATCAAATTTAGATAATAAGCTGCAGATGTTCAGGCAGATAATGGAGAGAGCACCAAGGCACTTGGTTTGGGTGGAGTTCATGGCAGTCTGAGGGCCAGGGTTGGGGTGAATGTTTCCAGATAATAGCAGGAGTAGGAGAAGGAGTTTCAGGGTGGCCAGGCGCAGTTCCCTGTGGGATAATTTGCAGTACTTGATTGAGGAGGGTTTGTTTGCGGAAGTTTTGTGTGTGCAAAACAGGAGCATAGTGAGCTGTGGTGGTAGTGGGGCACACTGCACCCTGGTATGAAGGTGTGGGTACAATGTGGTGTGGTGAGCAAGTTGTTAGGTAGTGTGGTGCAAGTGTGGCTATAGCAGAGATTATTTATTTATTTTTATTTAGCTTTTGTTGACCGGGTAAGTGCGCTAGACAAATCCTGCCTATTTTCAGGCACGACCCGGGGGAGGGGGATACAGATGAATGCCAACTGACTTTGAAACCAGATTAAGCTGTTGGTGGTATTTATAGTGAATGAGGGAAATTGGCCAGGACACTGGGGAAATTCCCCTACTCTTTTCTCGAGCAAGTGCTATGGGATTCTTTAACATCCACCTGAACTATCACCAATCCAGGCAGATGTGGGACCTCGGTTTAACGCCCCATCCGAAGACGGCACCTCAGAAGTGCAGCACCTTCTCCTGTTGCACTACAGTGCAGTACTGGGATATTAACCCAAGTGCCAGATGTGGGAACTGAATCCACAGCCCTCTGATCTCCCGGCCTCAGAGGCGAGTGTGGTACCTACTGAGCCACTGACACTGCTTATAGCTATATTATCTATAATAGCTATAATTATGCTTATAGCTATATTAGCTATAATAGCTATAATTATGCTTATAGCTATGTGGGGGTGATGGAAAGCAGGATGGAGGGAGCTGGAGCAATGGGGTGAGGGCAAAAAGGAGGAGAGGGAAGCAGGGGATAATAGGGAAGGAAGGCACAGTTTGTGGAGGGGGAAGAGAGAAAGGAGCTGCGAGGAAGGCTAAGGCGGATGTACTGCAACATGAGGGCAGAGGAAGCAAGAGAAAAAAAGGGGATTTAAGTAGGTAGGCAAGCGAGTGGGGGGGGGGCAGTTCAGGCCCCGAGATCAGGGGATAGAGAGAGTTACAGGAGGGCAGTAGAATTATGCAGGAAATATAACTCAGTAAAAATATAGTTTCAGATTCGGCAGTGCACAGCAGAAGTAAAATACAGATAGAACAGTCATCGGATTCGGCAGTAAACAGTGTACACTATCAGTAGATAGATAAATTGTTTTTTAGCAACCACTGGGCAGTTACGCTTGGGGCAGAAAATAACAGTCCAGCCCCCCGGTCTGTAGGAGACCAGGAGATAGTGAGTTTGGTGCGGTGACAAAAACTGTGGCAGAGCGCAATACTAGTCTATGGGCAGAGCAGCCCTGAGCTGTGCCACGGAGTCAGCAATCACTGCAGCCAATCATGACCAGGCAGAGAAGACAAGGACCAATCAGGAACAGCTCTGAGCATGCTGGGCCAATGGCAGCACACACGGCTTTCCCGGACTGAGGTGGGCTTCCATATCCATCGCTGTGGATCAGGGAGGCGGCCAGAGGTTGCAGGAGTCAGATATGGTGGCTGAATGACAGAGCTGCTGAGTCTGGTAGCAAGGGTGCAAGGTTCGAAGCCTGCAGTGGCACCAAGGATATTATTTTAGTAGGCTATGGGGGTTAGAGGCTTTGAGAGCCTTAAAACCTTTAGCTAGCAATAGTCTGAATTAGATAGCTGAGTGGTAGAGCTGCTGATTGTAGTAGCAAGGATGCAGGGTTTGATGCCTGCAGTGGCACCAAAAATAAAATTTTGGCAGACTATGGGGGTTAGAAGCTTTGAGAGTCTTAGAGTATAGCTGACAATAGTCTGATATGATGGGTGAGTGGTAGAGCTGCTGACTCTGGTTGCAAGGGGTGCAGGGCTTAAGGCCTGCAGTGGTGCCAAGAGAGAAAAAACAAATATTTTTAGCAGTGATGGTCAGGGACTGTAGTCATCATTAGAAAGAAACACAAGCACTCCTAAGTTGGAAGAGGGGGGGGCTCAAAATATTATAAAATACACAGGAGTGCACTGAAATACCTTGAAGCTGAAAAGTAGTAAAAAGAGGAGTCAGCAAAGAATACTGTTGAACAATTGAGGTCAGCACTCACAAAAACACCAGGAAAATGTCACCAGGTAACACCCACCTTTAATGAAAAAATCTTCAGAGTCCAAAACCATGAACTTTGAACAAATAATATCATAAAAGTACAGCTCACCACCTTTGGAAGCAGTTATAGATGTTAAAACAGCACAACGAATAAAGCACATGCTGTTTGCCACTTCACAACGGCTGGCCTTGCCTTTGACACATCCCCAGCTAACCTGCTGAGGGACCAATTAAGCTCCCACTACATTGGTGATCAAAGAGTTGACTCTTCCTTTAGCTTCAAACCTATACTGTTGAAACAAGTTGAGGATCTATTATGGCATCTGGATACCGAAAAAAGTGCAGGAGCAGACTCTCTGGACCTCTTCTTTCTAAAGATTGCGTGCCATGTACCTGCAGTCCCCCTAACACACCTCTTTAACCTTTTCCCCAAACTCTGGCTCTATTCCCCACGCTGTGAAGACAGCTCAAGTGGTCCCCCTTCTAAAATCAGGGGACCCTATGGATCTTAATAATTACAGGCCCATTTCCATTCTACCTGTGCTATCCAAGATGCTGGAGAAATTAGTGAGTAATCAGATAAGGGAATATCTTGACAATGCTAACCTATTAAATCCAGCTCAATCTGGATTCAGGGCCAAACATAGCACTATCACTGCATTAGCCAAGGTCACAAATGACTAGCAAATCGAATTGGACAAGAAGAACAATGTCTGTGCAGTATTCCTGGACCTGAGCAAAGCATTCGATACTGTGGACCATGAGCTGCTACTCTCATCCCTGCACTCCCTTGGCCTAGATCCACCCTCCCTTAAGTGGTTCAGATGCTACCTCTCCGGTAGGTCACAGCAGGTAAAAGCTGAATGTGACCTATTCCCATTAAGACCACTGTCAAGAGGAGTCCCCCAAGGCTCTATTCTGGGTCCTATCCTTTTTGCCATTTATATAAATAACATTGATTCAACCCTTACCAAGTCCTCAGTACACCTCTTTGCTGATGACACTGTTCTGTATGTCAGCAACCCTTCGCCTGCAGTTGCTCATGAAATCCTACAAGCAGAATTCTCCTTGTTACAACATCAGCTACTCGAGAAAAAGCTTCTGCTAAATGCAAAGAAAACTAAAGCAATGATGTTCACAACTCAAAACTCCACCAGCACATCCTCTTCAATCACTCTCCCCCAGCTATGCACTATACTTGGAGAAAATCTGGAGTATGTTGAAAACTTCAAATACCTAGGTGTGTGGACTGACAACAGACTCGACTTCACCCATCATCTAGAAGAGCTGTTAAAAGCTTTCAAAGGCTTGCCTCTATAGATTAAAACCCTTCCTTAACAGAGACTCAAAGATGAGGTTAGTCCAGGCCATCTTTCTATCAGTTATTGACTATGCAGACTTCCTTTATAGTCACTGCCCCATCTCCTACCTTCACAAGTTGGATACCTTATATCATAGTGCAATAAGGTTCATTACAGATCTGCTATATAATACCCACCATTGCTCTCTTTATGACGCAGTTGGATGGGTTTCCTTCATATCAGGAGGAGCAGAAATGCAGCTCTATGGATTTACAGAGCTTTATCAAAAACTCCCAAACTATATCCTGGACTGCTTCAACCAGACCACTCCTAGCTCCTATGCCCTAAGAAGCAACAATATCATCCTGCTCAAATTGCCCAAAGTCAGCACCAGACTAGGGAGGGCAGCAATCAGCTATTCTCTAGCTATAGCATGGAACACCCTACAAAAATCCCTAAAACTGTCCATTATCATTCCATTTGCATCCTTTAAACAGCATTGTACAGCCTTCTTCACAGAGAAATGCAGCTGCTACCGCTAGAGCTAGATTAGTCATCCTACAAATCCAATCATATATGGCATATTCCTTCCAGTCAGACACCCCCAGCTTATGGCACCCAATAATACCTTCATCATCCTAGTATTAATTATGTTGTGTGTCTGTCATGGCTCTATTGGGATATGTATGTACTGTACATACTATAGATATTAGCTTAACCTTCCTTTAACTGAGTTTTAACATGTGAATTCACTGTACATCATTGTGTTATAAACATTTTTTTTCTCTGTGTGTATAACTGTCTTATAAAGCGTATGATGTATTTGCTGTGTATCAACTATTGAACCTTGACCTTATCAGGTCCATCTTGTAAATGAGCCTTGCTCAATGATGTTCGCCTGTATAAATAAAGATTTGATTGATTGATTGTTTGGGTCCTGAAAAAGCAGATCGGCATCTCGTGGTGCTGTAATACACTAAATGCTCGAAACCGGCCATAAACGACCAATACACTTCCCAAAAGGGAAAGGGCAAAAAGTAAATGGCAACAACACTATGCAGATAGCCTAATAAAATATTGCTAATGCTGTAAAACACTATAAGTGCTACAACAGAACCCTCTGGTGCACGCTGTGGAAACACTGCTACCGCACAGTACTTACTGGTAGGATGCTTACGTACCAACCTGGATTAGGTCATTAACAGAGCTCTGATGATGACTTAATCCAGGGTGACATGTTGCAAATCTGGTGAAATAATTGCAAAAAATGACTGTTATCAGCACGCATTGTGCAGTTTCTACGCATGCTTATAATTTCACCAATTTTATACATTTTCACTCCAGATTTTCAACATTGCCATTTTTTCACACCTCCTTATGAACAGTATAGCTGTCATTTTTCATATTCTGCCTGAAACATGTTTTCGTACTTGTGGTGCACTATGGGAGCAGTCCCTGTGCGAAATCAACTTTCGGGACAGAGTAACAAAATCACAGTGCCACTGTTCATAAGGAGAGGTCCCAAAATGTCCATGTTGAAAATTTGGTAAAAAGATATCCCAAAAATGATCGCATTACAGGCATGCATTGCACAACATCTATGCACACTCTTAAGTTTGCAAATGTTTCATATTTTCTCTCCAGATTTTCAACATTGCCATTTTTTTACACCTCCTCTTGAACAGTGCAGCTGTCATTTTTTGCATCCTGACCAAAATATGTTTCCACACCTATGCCTCCCAATGGCACAGCTGCTGAGCGAAATCACCTTCCAGAGACTAAAGGAGCTTAATATGTATAGCCTCGAGGAAAGGTGGGGGGGGGGCATGATAGAAACATTTAAGTACCTCAAGGGAATCTACAAAGTCCAAGATGGTAGCATCTTTCAAAAAAAGAGGTGTGCTAGAACAAGGGGGCACAATTTGAAGATAGAGAGGAGGCGGCTCAGAGGTAATGTAAGGAAGTATTTTTTCACAGAGAGGGTTGTGGATGCGTGGAATGGTCTTCCAGAGGAGGTTGTGGAGTCAAAAACAGTGATTGAATTCAAGCATGCATGGGACAGCCATAAGGCAATTCTAGGGGGTGGTGGTAGAAGAAAGTATGCTGCTGGTTAACTAGGATCTGCAGCTTATCCATTAGGTAGGGAAATGGGCAGACTGGGTGGGCCAAGCGGTCCTTATCTGCCATCAAATTCTATGTTTCTATGTTTCCAGGCTCGAGTAACGAAATGGTAGTGCCACTGTTCATCAGGTGGGGTCCTAAAAAGTCACTGTTGAAAATTTGGAGTGAAAATAAAAACAAACACCTAGGGGAATTCCAACCATACACCCACCCTGTAAAGACTGACAAGTGTTGGGGATATAACTTGGGTTCATCAGCCATAACGTTTGTAGAATTCTACCCCCACCCCCCACCCTACAGCCACTGACAGGCATTGAGGTGTGCTATGGGTTCTGTCACCCTAACGTTCACCCCATTCTCCTATATTGCACCCATCTCGGCTTACTTTCTTACAGAATGGGGTGAGCATAAGGGCCAAAGACCCCAATGCACACCCCAACACCTGTCGCTTTCTGCAGGGTGGGGTGTGGTGGAATGGCATAAGTGTTATGGCTGACCCAAAGCCACACTCCCAATGCCTTTCAGTCTTTGCAGGGGGAGAGTGTTGGCATTACTTCAATACTTCACTGCCATTCCTATTTTGCATTTCTAACTCCTGCACTACGAATGCCAATGCCAATGCCAGCAAGCCAACATTCACATTAACAAATGTTTGTTTTATTCTACTTTAGATTTCCCCTTATCTCCTAAAATATATGATACCCTTCCTTCACCATTTTGAGTCTGCTTTAGTACTTTTTTTCACATTTGAGATAACAAAAGGAACTCTTCTTTTAATATGGCTCGGACCAGGTTTTCATCAGTATTCTTGCAGTTTTTGTACATTAATTGTTTACATTACTTTTCTTGTGACTAGAATTAACTACTATGCAGCAAGCAGTGCTCCTTGACTTTATGGAACAATAGATGTTCAAAAACAGCTCCAATTATTAATGAAAACCTGGTCCAAGCCATATTTAAAGGAGCACTTCTTTTATTATTTCAGATGTGAAAAGTACCAAAGCAAACTCAAACTGTCAAAAGAAAGGGGTCATAACAGTCAGGAGAGAATGGGCACTCTAAAATAGAATCAAAAAATATAGGTCAAAATTTTCACGGCTATCATGCATTGCTGCTTTAAGTCTAATTTTCTCTTTGATGCCTTTACTTTTGAGCTGTGAGAATTTTCTTGGAATTGCAGAATTTATGAATTCTTCTGGGGAATTAATTGAAAGATAAAAATTCTGAAATTCTGAGAGTTAAGTTTTGTTTTAAAACTGTGGATTAGTAATCCACAGTTTACATCAACTATAGAGTATTATTTAACAGTCTCCATAAATCATAGATTTATTTTCTGCAGTAAGTAAGCAGTAACCCATGATAGGGTATGTGGTTATAGGGATTTAATCCATGTCCCGGTTGCATTGTGAGGCATCAGGACACAGGCCAAGTGTCCTCCAGCACCCAGGGTTTGGATTAAATTCCTATAACCCTATACCCTGTCATGGATTATTGCGCTTATAACATGGGATATGTTGAAAAACATAAAAACATTCACAAAGGTGTTTTTTGCTGTTTAAATATGAAAAATGTTACTGTACCCTGCCAACTTGAAAAGTAGTCCCCAGAACTCATGCATATGTTATTTTGTTTATGAACATGCAAGTGCCAGAGGTACAGTGCTGAAATGCTTTCTGATGTTTGTGTGTTCATTAAACCCACAACATACAGTATGCGTATGTCTGCATATCTGTTACCTCCAATGAACACCCTGTGCTGCCTCGCGTTCCCTCTCTTCCTCTGTCTCAGCAGTGAGTTCCACTGCTCGCTGTCTCACTCTTTCTCTCAAGCAGCTTCAGATGTGGAACAGGGGTATAGCAAACTGAGCACCTTCAAAGGACACAAAACAATGCTGAGCATTTGCTGGAAAATAGGAATGCACATGTTACCTACATAGTTCCCACCATTTCAGACTGCTGGATGTGTGATGGGGCTATAGCACAGTGAAGCAACACATCTGGTCGGGACTGTAACAGGGATTTAATACAATGGCTGGAGGAATGTCACCTTACCCACAGCCCAAGAGCATTCATTGCATTTTAATTTGTTTTTCTATGTTGTTCCAGCAGACCAGGGTGAGCTGCTTGTGATGCACTCTCTTTCTCTGCCGCTCTCTTTCTATATTTTTTCTTGCCTTCAAGCACTATGGCATGGGCCCAGCGGCATTACAAACTGTAATCGGGGGGCCCGAGGCATGAAGATCAGAGTAACAGAGAGAGAGAGAGAGACACACACACACATAGATTTACATTTTCCAATGCTCTTCTCACACTTCTGCTACCCTCCATACAGTGGCACATGCTCTCTCTCTCTCTCTCTCTCTCTCTCTTCTTTTCCCGTTTAGCTGCTGAGCTGCAGCTCTCTCCCACTGGCACATTTCCACTGACACCATGCCAGATGATACACCCTTTGTCATCATTTCACACTGCCTAGCCATGTATGGTGACTCTTTTATTGATGTCTCACTAACAATAAAGAAATCAGGATGCAGAAGGCAATCATTGAGATGGGGTTTATTGGTGACTGTCTCCCGCTTCAGAAATTTTGCATGGTTACCTTTTTGTTTTGCTTTTGGCAGCATGGAAAGAGTCTCGATGACACTTTTGTATTTCCTAGGCAAGATTCAATGACAGTGGAGGGATACTGACTACAGGACATTCACTCCAACCGTGGATTAAATAGAACACTTAATCCACGGTCAGGTGATGGTCTTTCACTGCTTACATTGCCTCTTTTGTCCAACCCATGTTATGATATTCTTTATATTACATAATCCACAGAACATTTTTCTGTTGTTACATACAAATGTATTTATTTATTTATTTAAAGTTACCGAGCAGAGGCAAATTTCCAGGTGCGACCTGGGGGAAAGGGGAGTATTACAATACATAAGCTGAACTGGTATTCACAGTACACAGTAGGAGTGGATTATGCAGGGTACTACATAGATTCTGGTAACAATAAATGTTGTAATACAGAGATGCAGGTAGTGAGGCTAACAAACGAGTAATAACAGCATTGACCAACAAAGTTGCCTGGAGGTAGGGAGAGGAGAAGGAGGAGGGAGAGGAGTAGAAGGAGTGAGGAGAGAGTGCTAAGAGGAAATACAGAGAGTGGGACAAGATGAGATAAAGTGCAGGAGAGGTGCCTGATTAAATGAGAAGGGAAGTGTTCTGGGGGGTGGGAAAAGCGAGACATCAGCCTTGACAGGGGCAGGAGTCCATGAGCACAGATGAGTGGGATAGAATCAAAGAAACATAGACTTTAGTGGCAGATAAGGACCACTTGCCCCACCCAGTCTGCCCATTTTCCTACCTGTTGGATAAGCTGCAGATCCTTGTTAACCAACAGCCCACTTCCTCCTACTCCCATCAGAATTGTTTTATGTCTGTCCCATGTGTTCTTGAATTCTCCCCCTGTTTTTGACCCCAAGACCTCCTCATGAAGGCTGTTCCATGCATCCACCACCCTCTCTGTGAAAAGATATTCTCTCACATTTCCCTCTGAGCTGTCCCCACTCTGTCTTCAAATTGTGCCTACTTAACTCTTGCACATCTCTATTTTCTGAAAGATTATACCGTCTTGGACTTTGTTGATTCCCTTGAGGCACTTAAAAGTTTCTATCATGTCCCCCATCTCCCTCCATTCCTCAATGATACACATATTAAGCTCTTTTAGTCTCTCTTCATATGGCTTCTGGTTCAGACCCTGCACCATTTTAGTTGCCCCCTTCGGGACTGCCTCCATCCTGTCTATGTCCTTACAGAGATGAACTGCACGCAGTACTCCACATGGGGTCTCACCAACTGTCTGTAAAGAGGGGTAGCAACTTCCTGTTTTCTACTGGTGATGCCTCTTCCTGTGCATCCCAGCATCTCTGCAACCCTCCTTACTGCCTTCTCATATTGCTTGCTTACCTTAAGATCATCTAATACAACTACCCCAGGTGTCTATTTTTGCTGTTGTTATACCCCCTCCCCGACTGTGTACTCTTCCCCTGGGTTTTTGTTTCCCGGGTGCATTACTTTGCACTTCTTTGCATTGAATCTAAGCTACCATACTTTTGACTATTCCTCCAACCTTGCCAAGTCTCATGTCATTCTTTTCACAACACCTTTGTGTATCAACCCTGTTGCAGATCTTTGTGTTGTCTGCAGAGGCATATTTTTTCTTCTAGTCCCTCATCAATGTCACTTATAAAGATATTAAAGAGGACTGACCCAGTACTGAACCCTGCAGCACCCCACTAGTAACCCCACTTTCTTCGGAGTGGACTCCATTTAGTATTACCCTCTGTGTCCTGTTGTGCAGCCATTTTCTTATCCAGGCTACCTCCCTGGGACCCACTCACAGGCTGGCTAAGTTGTTTATTAATCTTTTGTGTGGGACTGTGTCAAATGCCTTAATTGCCAAAGTCTAGGTAGGCCATGTGCACAGCCCCTCCCTGGTCTATTACTTTGGTCACCCAGTCAAAGAAGTCTATTAGCTTCGTCTGACATTACCTTCCCAATGTGAATCCATGCTACCTTGGGTCCTGCAACAATTCATTCCTTCAGAAAGGATTCCATCATTTTCCCTACCACTGAGGTCAAACTAACAGTTCTGTAGTTTCCTGTCTCTGTCTTGCTCCCACTTTTGTGAAGGGGAATTACATCCGCTCTCCTCTAGTCCTCAGGTACCACACCATCCTCCCATGATTTGTTAAAAAGGGTAGTCAGTGGTGTCACCAGTTCTCCCCATAGTTATTTTAGAGTTCTGTGGTGAATCCCATCAGGCCCCATTGATATGTCCACCTTCAGTTTTAGGAGTACTTTCAGGACCCTTTCTTTTGTGGCTGGACTGGTATTGACTCCCCTGTCTAGAGTGCTTCTACTGATTTACATACTGGTTTAGGTACCTCCCCCTCCTCTTCTTTTGTGAATACTGAGCAGATGCAATCTTTCAGTATCCCTGCTTTTCACTGTCACCCTCTGCCCACCCTCCTCCCTTTATTAAGCCTCACTATCCCTCCCTTGGGCTTTGTTCGCTCCCTAATGTACCTATAAACGGTTTTATCCCCTTCTTAACTGAGTTGGATATCTTTTTCTTGTTTTGGGCCTTTGTTATTCTGACTGCCTTCCCTGCCTCCTTCTGCTTTAACTGGTACAGTTCTCTGTCCTGCTCTCTCTGTGTTTCCTTATACTTCATGAATGTTATATTTTTCTCCCTAACCTTCCCTGCCTCCTCTTTTGAGAACCAAAGTGTTTTTTTTCCTTCATTTTGATTTGTTTATTTGCTTCACACAAAGGCTTGTTGCCTCTGTGATGACAGTTTTGATTTTTACCCATTGATCCTGCACCTCCTTTCTTGCCTGTTTGCTAATGCTTTTCTGAAGCATTGTCCCATTTTGCCAAAGTCAACCCTCCTAAAGTCCAGTACCCTCACTTTTGTATGGCTTGACTCTATGGCTGTATTTATCATGACCCATACTGTTTGGTGGTCACTTGTTCCCAGATGGCTACCCACTTCTAAATCTGAGATCCTCTCTCTATCCCTGTTTGAAAGTACTAGGTCTAAGATTGCTCCCTCCTGAGTGGATTCCAACACTAGCTGTCTGAGGCATACCCCCTTGTAGGGCATCGAGAATGACCCTGCTCTTGGATGTGGCTGCAGCAAAGGTGCTCCAGTTAACATTTGGTATATTCAGGTCCTCCATCAACAATATTTATCCTTTTCCTGCCATTCTAAGGATGCCTTTTATTATTTCCTTGTCCATTTCCTCCCGCTGAGATGGGGGGTCTGTATACAACCCCTGTGCGGATTGTGGTGCCATTTCCTGTCTCAAGGGTGACCCACAGTACCTTCTCTGCTCCATGTTTACCCTTTAGTTCCATTGCTTTGAGCCCTTCACTTACATAAAGATCTAACCCTCCTCCTCTTTTACCCTCCAGTGTAGCACAGTGGTTTATGGCTCTGAGCTGCAAACCTGGAGACCTGGGTTTGAATTCCATAGCCCCCCACTTGCTTACTGTATGATATTGAGCAAGTCACTTAACTTCCTTGTGCTCCCAGGTTTCACCTGGAAATAAGCTTCAGCTTAGTGTGCTTCTCCTGGTTAAACAATTTCCCCTTCCCTCCCTGTCCCTCCTGTAGATTGTATACCCTAGCATGCTGACATCCCAGGCATAGTTCTCCATATATCATGTTTCTGTGACTGCCACAATATCCAGGTGTCCCTCTTCCATCAAAGCCACTAGTTCAGGGAGCTTGTTACCCAGATTATGGGCATTGGTACTCATTGCCCTCCATTTTTTTCTGGCCTTACCCCTTTTAAGCACATTGCTGTCCTTACTGCCTTTGCCTTTTTCTACATTTACCCCTGTCCTGCTCTCTATCAACTTCTCTACCTTGGTGTTTACCTCGCTAGCCACCCTGTTTTGTGGGGGGGGAATTTCCCTGCTCCTTTTCAGTGCCTCCCACCCTGGCTAGTTTAGATGCTTGCCAACAATGTATTTAAACCTATGAACTAAGATCCTGGTTCCCCTCCCGGACTGATGCAGACCATCACACCAGGGGTAAGGCTCATTTTATGAAAGTGACACAAGAGAGGTGTCTGATATGAATGGGGAGAGTTTTCCAGAGTGAGTGCAGTCTATAAGAGAAAGCAGCTGAGCCAGAACAACAGGAGGGCCATGGAGGGAGGAAGTGTGGGTTCCTCAAGACCAGAGAGGGTAGTAGACCACAGGGGAGGAAGACAAAAGTGAGGAGAGGTGGGAGGGCAAGGACCCAAGCCAGAATTTAGAGATGAAAAGAGAAGAATGGAGTAACCATCAGTGATGAAGAGAAGTAAGAGAAAGGCACGAGTAAAGGGAACAATGATGTGCATGAGGAGGGGCATTTAGAGCAAAACAGCAGAATGCATTGTAGAGGAAGTCAAGACTGGCTAGGGAGGAGGCTAAAGCAGTGACATATACTATGGTAGCATAGTCAAAGGAAGGGATAATCATCTTCATAAGGAGCTGATGCTCAGTGCTTAGGGAGAGGGTATCTTTGTTTCTATACATGGTGCCCAGTTTAGGGCATAGTTTTACATGGATGTGCTCAATGTGCTTGGAGTTGTCAAGCTGGGAGTTGAGCCAAACCCCCAGGTATTTGTAATGGAGAACTACGTCAAGTACAGAGCCATCATGGGTGGTGAATGTGAGAGGGCAGGGGAGGGTGACTAATTTTTGAGGGTTTCCAAAAGTCATAGACATCATTTTGTTGATATTTACCTCGAGGAGGTTATTTAAGAACCAGTGAAGGATTTCGAATCAGTGAAGGACTGAGTGGAAGTCAGCTTAGAGCTGGGAATGGACAGCTGAGGAGGAGTGGCCAGAGTTGAAAAGGACAGTGTCATCGGTGTACAGTACATCTATTTATTAGCCACAGAGCTATCAGATGGGAGATCATTTAAAAAAACAGAAACTAGTATGGGGCCCAAGATGGAGTGCTGGAGAACACCAGCATGAATCAGAAGAGGAAGGGAGAGAGCTCACCTAACAAGGTCTTGTTGGGTTCATCCAGAAAGATAGGAGTTAAACCAGTTTACAATTGAAGGAGACGTGCCAGCAGAGGAAACAGTGTTCAGTAGGAGAGGGTGACAGACAGAATTGAAAATCTTAGCAAGGTCAATGAAAATGGTGGCAATTATGTGGTCTTGGTCTATGCCAGAGAAGATGGAGTTTCTGATGCAAAAGAGTGAGGTAGTGGTGGAGTGATTAGCCCAAAAGCCTGATTGAAAGCAGAGGAAATCAGAAGAGTTTAGAAACTCAGTGTGGTGTGTGAAGACAAGGGACTTGAAGTGTGGCAACAATAGGGAACAGGAAAATGGGGTGGAAGCTTCCCAGATTGAGGGTGTCCCCACCTTTGTGCAGGGGTAAGACTTGAGTGATCTTCCAGGCCTGTGGGACTGTGCAGTGGTAGAAACAGCAATTCAAAATGTGGGTGAGAGGGAGGGATATTTCAGGGGTGGAAATTCAAAGGAGATAGGTGTCAAGACTGTCAGGGCTTGACTTACTGGGGTTGAGGGAGGCAAAGGCTTGTAAGAATTCATGGAGAGGGATAAGGGGAAATGAGTAGATGTGAGGGGGAGTGGGGGGGTGTGGAGGAAGGGGTGGTTGAGGGTAGAGCACAGGTAGTAAAGTAAGAGTTTAGAGCAGATGCTGCTGAGGCTGGGTCAGTAACAGTAGCACCATTCATAGATATCGTGTGGGTGGTGGATTGGACAGTGGGGGGTCTAGAAGAGAATGGATGGTAGTCCAGAAGTTGGTGGGGAAGTCTGATTGGTGTACAGAAGATTACGAATATAAGCAGCCTTTGTAGTCCTACTAGCCTTTGTGCAAGTGTTTCTTAACACCTTGTATTTTCATAGATCAGGAAGGACATTTCTAGCTTTTTGACGAGCCCAGGCTTGGTTGAAGTATTTATACAGCTGGATGAGGTCTGCAGAGACCCTGGGAAGGTGACACTGTTTTACCAAGTGGTGTTTGAGTGGGGCATGGGGCATGGTGATTCCAGATGTTGTGAAGAAGGTGTGTAAATTGGGAGAGGGCTGAGTCCACATCAGGGGCAGAGTACACCACCACCAGTCACTGGAATGTAGGTTGTGCAGCAGCAGCACCTCAGCATCAACTGACCTGTAGGAGTGGATCCAGCAGTATGCAGGCAGAGATTGGGGAGTATGGTTGCTTTTCATAATTGCAAGAAATGAAAAAAGAAATTCCAAAAAGTATTTTGAAAGCCAAATTGCACATTCTGTACAACTCTGCTTTACTTTGATTATTTTAACATTTTCATTGAATGGCATTTTTATGAGATTCAAATACTGACACACATTTCAACACAAGTAACATGCAAACAGCTGTCAAATGGCCGGCCCAGTGGCTCTGAGGGTTGAGGATGCCACACCTCGCACCATGTCAGTGATCTGGAATCAGGAACAAGCTTGGATTGCTGGAGGTTGGCCAGGGAGGAGAGGATCGAGCATCCAGAGGACAGCTCTCCTCTCCTGAGGAGGGTGAGTTCTGGACTCCATGGCAGTAGCCACTCCCAGTGGAGACTGGAAGTACAAAATTTGGGTGTCACGCATGCAGGGACGGATGCAATGGCAGATGTCCATGAGAGGGGGTGCAGGAGCATGCTCAACTTGTGCTGGACAACATTGCATGTCCATGCTTCCAGGGTCATGATCATGCTCATAAACAAGGGAAACATCCTGCCAGCTGAGTACACATTCGGCCTACACTGTCTATGTATCTATGGGCAACAGACTTCTAGGAAAACCTAAAGTGAACTTACAAGCTCAAATGGGCAGACTGGGTGGGCTGTAGGCCCTTATCTGCTGACACTGTCAATGTATCTATGTATTTAGATGATGACACTGGCCCAACTCCCAAAGCTGGATCCCACCCACCTGGTCCCTCGATATCCTCTGACCCTTGGACTGACTGCTGCCTGCTAGATTAAAGAAGCACCAGTGTAGTGGTAGTGGCCCTGCCCTGGGGGGGTGGAGCCAGAGGGCTGAAGAATTGCAGGTAGGTCCTTGGAGTTCATCATATTGGGGGGGGGAGTTCAGGCTGGGTGCGACCAGCCAGTCATCTGAGGGAGTCTCAGATGATGGAGACCAGACTGAAAAAGAAGGTAAAAAAACAGCTGTCAAATGGTTTAACCTTCAGTGCAGAACAAAAACTATTACACTACAAAACAATGAAGGTCGAAGCAGGAGTACTGACACATTTAGGCTTCTTTCCGTATAAGAAACCTTACATGGTACATACTAACTTGTATTATATAATAGCAATGAACTCGAGATTAAAAACGTAGCTTTCTGGAGTTCTGATGAATTTGGAATCTGAATAAACTTTCTGAAATGGTAAGTTTCTGAATGCCAGCAAAACAGTTCTCTAAATGTTTATAATGAAGGCACATGAGAATATAAGCATAATTTTAGCTGAGCATGGGTTTGATTGAAATGTTTTGATGGTCTAATGACCAGTATCTTGTCTAAAACTGGGCAACAGTTCAAAAACTTAACATGTCATGGAACTGTTTCTGGACCAACCAAAGCCATACATTTTTTCTTAATGGTTAATAATATATACTAAAAGGCAGTATAGTGTAGTTTTTTTTCTTTCTGTTATTTCTTTATTCAGTTTTTTCACTTTTTTCAACCCATCTTTACCCATTCATCCTTGGTGCAGACGTGTGCGTGTGGAGGCACACATGCCATACTTTGCTGGAAGCCCTAACCTACTAGCTGACCCTTCCACCCACTTCTGCCATCACCAGACCTCCACCAGTGGTGATAGGACTACAGGAAGGACAGCATCCTCCCCAGGAGAAGAGACCCGCTGGTAGGTGGCTCAATCCTGGAACCCGTGTTGCTGGCATGACGCGAGGTAAGGCCAGATGCCTCAACCCTCAGCTCCACCAGGCTGGCAGTTTAGTGTAGTTTTTCAGAGCACTGAGTTTCAAACCTGGAGAACTGGGCTTGAATCCCACAGCTACCACTTGCATACTATGTAACCATGAGTAAGTCATTTATCTTCCCTGTGCTCCCAGGACACACCCAGAAACAAGCCTCAGCTTAGTGTGCCTTTCCTGGCCAAAAAATATAAAAAATATATATATGTTTACGAAACACTTGGAAGGTAATTTGAAATCTGATTGCCTAAAATGAAGTCACTTGATCACACAGTTTGTGCTACAACCCTGTTGCCCTTAAACAGTTAGCAGTCCTGAACTATTTTCCTATAGCTGTTTTTGTGACAGTAGTAAATAGTCCCAGAATTATTGCCCTAACACCAGTCAATAGTCTTCTGAGCATGAGTTGTGGATTCCATGAGATGCTGTCTGCTATATTTTAAAAACTGTTGTTCATATTAACAAGGTGCAATCAGGTCAAAATTACCTTTAATGCATTAGGCTGATAAGAAAAATAGAATACTTTGTGGCTTAGTTGTTATCTACTTGTATTATTGTGATGTAAAACTCCCACATTTACTAAACAGGTATAAATTTTGTGGGACATGGACAGATTCAGCTACCCTCTGGGAACTACTTGAAATGGGAAAGAGGGTTCAAGCAGCTGGTTTGCCACTGTATTAGATTCCAATGAAATGTACAGCATTTCATTGCAGCTGTGCTGTGGTTGGCACCCACTTGACTTTTTCCCTAGGAAGGGTTAAAACAGCAAAGTTCACTTTTCCAGTTATGACCATGCCCGGCAGACCATTAATAAGAAACCTGCTTTTAGTGCTGGGAATGGAAAGAATTCACTGAGGGAGCACATCACCTTTAATCTAGTATCAACATATCTTACATGGAGCTGGGAATATATTTATTCATTACCTGTTACATTTTTATGGCTGTGAGCAGAGCCTACTGCCATCTTGCTATCTGTACCTTGAAAATGGAGTATTGTGGAACACATATTTTGGACTTTTCAATGTATCCTTCCATATCTATAAATCACTATGGCAACTAAAATAAAATAATCCCTTCTTTCTGTTTAGACTGTTGGAGACATAACTCCAAGCTGCTTATCAGATGGACATTAGGAAACTGAAACAGCTTGTTAAATATTAGTTGCCTATTAAATAGGAGATTTGTTTACCCCCTTCAAAATGCAACAGCTTGCACATTTAAATGGCTAACATTTAAACATTTTTTGCTATTAACTTCAGTTGTGCATGAATCTTTCAAGAAAGATTCATACCTAAAAACTGTTACCCTTTCCCAGCAAATTTAGAAAGATGTACACAGTTTTTTAAACTCTCAAGACCTATCTGATGAAATGCCAGGCCTTCAGTGAACAACCCAGACTAAATATATAAATTTATTTTTGACAGTAATGGCTGCACCTGCTTCCCAAACATAATAGATAAGAGCTACTGAGATCTCTTACAGTAAGTGTGTGTGTGTGTGTGTGTCTGTTTGTTAGAGGAGGGGTGGAGAAACAGTCAAACTCCTGGCAAGGGGGACCTCATCTAATGAATTAACTGTTGACAAACCATAAGTAGAAATTTATCTGCATAATTATCTGATTCCTTCTGTTCTCATATAGAGTTATAAAAAGTCAAAACAACCGAGAAAGAAATTTGTAGGACAACAGTTACGTTTTTCTTGTGTTTTGGACCTCCAACTCTAGACTGTGAAACATAAATTTATTGTTTGTGGTTGGAATGAGCAATCTAAACAGTAAGAAGGTCTGAGCAGTAATATTTTAATTTACAGTATTAGTAATGTAAGTGTGCATAATTTCTATAAATAAATTTGAGGTTTGATAATGTAGCCAAGGGTATGTGTTAACTTACTTTGATCTCTCTCAACATGTAGTAGTAATAAATATTTTATTCTGAAAATTCAGAAAAGGATTGCCCAATTGAGTTGAGGCTCATTTTCAACGGGGTCCCAATGTATAAAATAAATAGTTACACAGAATATGTACATAAATACAAGCATAGCAAATACAATATACAGCCTGTATCAAAAGACACATTACTGTACATGAAATACATGTAGATGTTTTTTCAATTAATTACAACAAACCTTAGGCATTTCAACACTTTTTACAAGCCAAGCTCTTATTTGATGCAGAGATTGAGGAGATATTGACTTGATATATAATGTACTATTTTTGAGAATGAAAGAGATCATGTCATTTATTAGAAGAAACAGTATTGTTTAGATACATAGATACATAAACACTGTCAGCAGATAAGGACCTATGGCCCACCTAGCCTGCCCATTTGAGCTTGTAAGTTCCCTTAATGTTTTTCTATATTATTATTTTTATATTTTTGGGAAGTTTCATGTAGGCTTTATATTATTCCTGAAATGTTAAAGATCTTCCTGAGGAACTTGCAATATACTGGTATATAACTATACTATTCACACAATTCCTGATCAAACAACTGGAAACAGAAGACTGTTTTTTGTCATTTTATATTATGATGTACTGAATGTGTATTTACTGAGCTGCTGGATCAGAGCCTTGAAGAAAATAATAACATTTACTTAACTCATTCAGGATTCCATCAGGTGGACAGAAAAAAACGTCTATGGGAATTTATCTGAAAACTAACAACTATAAGAAGTAAAAATATATTTTTTTGTGTGTGTATATATATGTGTGTGTGTGTGTGTGTAAAATACATTTGTTTACAGGCATTACTTTTATCCTTTGAATGACTGTCTGACTTGACATTACTAATTTTGAGTATAGTTCATGAAATAATGAGTGTGACATTTATCTCTGCCTCCTTGGGCTGTGTGGCTGGGTGTTTGTGTTTTGTCTCTGTCAGTAGTTTACTTTTGTGGGTTGTCATGTGTTTCTCCTTGGAGGAACTAGACCATTCTTGGACATGATATCTATGAAAGTTTCCTGGACTAAGAAACTGGAAAACATCATCAGCAGGTATTGGCATTCTCATTATAAATCAACTTTTTTGGAAGCCATCACAAACAAAGTTAAGTCCAGCAAAGAAATTCTACAAGCTCTGAGTTGTGGAGTGCTGCACTGAATCCACATTTCCATCTGCCCTGTTCCTAAAGGGATATGTGCTTGTCTTTGAGAACTATTCACAACTATTTAAGCAAAGGGAATACACTAATAAAGGGTTTTTACTTCCTGCATAAGCCCCAGGCCAATGTGCATCACCTTCAGGAATTTAACACATTCTGGGTCTTTGATCTACAGTAACAACAGTTTACTGTTCCCCAGTAGTTCACCATTTCCTGTGGATTTGATTAGTTTACATCATTTGTCTCCTGGTGGAGATGATTATTATATTACGTCCTTGGAACCTACTTGCAGAAGAGCAGGGCGACTACACAGGCCACATCAGAGTGCCCAATAGGAAACCAGGGTACCATTTTTGGGACTCGTGGGTAGGCTTTTTAAGGGATGAGCCCAGCCACTCTTGAGATACTTGGGACTTACTAGCAGAGGAGCAGGGAGACTGCAGAGGCCACATTGGTGGGCTGCTTCTAGGGGTCCATAGGTCCTGTGGGATGGTGCAGACTGCATCAGTGGCAAAAGAGCAGTTGCAGGAGCTGTATCAGTAGCAAATTTGGAGCTGGACGCAGCCACATTGGTGCCTAGGAGTTCAGTGATCTGAGTCGGACAGCCCAGTAGAAAGCCAGAGCACAATTTTCAGGACTCATGGCTGGACCTTTTAAGGGACAAGCCCAGCCACTCTTGGGATACTTGGGACTTACTCACAGAGGAGAAAGGGGACTGCCCAGGCCACATCAGTGGGCTGCTTCTTGGGGATCCAGAGGTCCTGAGGGATGGTGCAGACCACATCAGCAGTGAAAGAGCTGTTGCAGGAGCTGTATCAGGAGCAAATCTGGAGCCAGGGATGGCCACATCGGTGGCTAGGAGGAGTTCAGTGATGTGAGTTGGAGTGCCCAATAAAAAGCCAGGGCACCATTTTCGGGACTCATGCCTGGGTCTTTTAAGGGACAAGCCCAGCCACTCTTGGGATGCTAGTTTGCCACCCACCCACCCTAGCCCCGACCTCTATTAAATGGTCAGAGAAGGAGGGGCCAGGTGGAGATAAGACACTGATTGGTTGGGTGGCCATACTGGGGTTCTCTCCAGTTGTGACTCTGACTGTTCTTGAAACTGTTAGGGGATGTAACTCTGTTCATGCTCTTTTATTCTGCTTAGTAGCTTAGTGCAAGAGCTGCATTTTAAATTTCATGGGCTACATCACCCCATATGGCTGGCTGTAGAGGGTTGTGGGTACGTCTACCTGGGGGTGTGGACCTGGTCAAGGGTGGACATCCACGAATGTTTGGGGTTTCCCCCAGCCACCAGGGCAGGAATTTTTGGCAGGACTGTAGGGTGCACTGGCTGCAAGGCAGCCATGGTACTAAACTGGGACTGGAGGGAGGGAGGTTGCTCAGTCTGTAGGCAGTTATTGCAGATCAGGGGGGAGCTTGACTGGGTATGGAGGAAACTGGAGTTGTTGGGGGGAATAAACATGTCTGAGAGGGCCTGTGGGGAGCAGGAGGGCAGTGATAGAGTGCAACCTGGATCTGTTTCATCAGGCAGGAGTGGAGAACCTATGGGGCATGGGCTAGTAGCAAAGGGGGTAGCTATCTGGGAGGTAGCCAGTAGAGGAAATAGGCTAAAGCATAGGAGGCGGGTGGGGAACAGGTGGGTTGGAACTAACAGGGGGCCTACTGGAGGAGTGGATAGTGGAAATCAGGACATAAAAAGGAGGTTGGCTTTGTGTGCTATAATAAATTTGAGCCATTGAGTAAGTTGGTTGGAGAGGACTTGGTGAGGAGGAAAAGGAGGGTGGAGGAGAGAGGGATATCGTGACTCAGACAAGTGTGGGGATCAGTAATTCAAATAAGTATGCTAGCAAGGGAGGGGGCAAATCAAGTGTCAAAGAAGGGGAGGAAGGGAACCAGCAGAGGGAAGGTGTGGAGGCTGCAAGTCAACTCGGTGAGAAAGGAGGAGAGATTGAGATGAGGTAGGGGCATCCTTCGAAGGGGAGGATCATATCAAGGAAAGGCCCAAAGGTAAGGGGGATCTGCAGGTGGGCATGGAAGGGGCAAGAGGAAAGGGGAGGAGGTGGGGGGGTGATGGTGATGGGAATGTCGTATTGGGGGGACTGGAGAGGTGTGAGCTGGAAGGGGGAGGAGGTCAGCAAAAAAGACTCAATGGGGTAGGGAGTGGGGTGGAGGCTAAACTGCGGGGAGCCAGGGAACTCAGTTATAAAAGGCATGACAAGAACGATAGGGCAACTAGGAGTTCTCTTGTATAGGGTCCGAAAGAAGCCAAGGGGAAATGTTCTTGAGGAGAGGGAAGGTGAAGGGGGCTGGCAGGGGAGTCCAAAAAGGAGGTGTGCAAAAGATCAAGGGGGACACTAAGGTTCTCCTGCTGGGGGACTCCATGATCAGGGGTATTCATTAGGCGGGGTAGGATGAGTGAAAATCCAGTTCAGTTAAGGTAGTGGGTATTTCTGCTCTGACTGTGCATAAGGCAAAGTGCATGGTGTAAGAGCTGTTGAGGGACTGTGGAGGATCACTGGACTTCCTGATGCATCTGGGAACAAATGATATTGAGGGAAATAGTGTGTTAGAAATTCTGGCAAGGTTTTCGAGAACTGGCCAGGGTCTGTCATGACAATGGATGCACAGTCTCCTTCTCAGAAATCCTGCCAGTGCCAAGGGCCACTGTGGAGAACAAACAGAAGATCAGGGAGATTAATGACTGGCTGGGGCAGTGGGGTAAAACACAAGGGCTGCAGTGCATACCAGTGTGTGTCACACATTCCCCCTGGAAGTTATTCAGTTGGGGTCTTCCTGGATGCACCTGACTTGGTGGCCAACTGCACTGCGACTCCCATCCAGGATCACATTATCAACAGGTACAATTAAGCCTGCGAGGATGAAGCACAGCGTCACAGGTTTACTGCATGCCAAAAGCGATTAACTCCCATTGAAATTGCATTGTTTGCTGCAGTAACACTATTTCAGAATTCTGCAGTGCTGCGCTTCATACTGGTGGGCTTCACTGTATAGTGAGCTTCACTATATGTAATATTGTGTAGATGTAGAGCCCCACTGAAAATAAGATGCCATTCCTTCTGTGAACCATCCAGGCTAAATAAATAGCAATCAGCAGGAATATTATGGGAAAACACATTGTTCTGGAGACCCAGTCTTTGCAACGACATAGACAGGATGGAGGCAGTCCAGAGGAGGGCAACTAAAATGGTTCAGGGTCTGCACCAGAAGACATATGAAGAGAGACTTAAGGAGCTTAATATGTATAACCTCGAGGAAAGGAGAGACAGAGGGGACATGATAGAAACTTTCAAGCACATCAAGGGAATCAACAAAGTCCAAGGGGGTAGCATCTTTCAAAAAAAGAGATGTGCAAGAACAATGGGGCACAATTTGAAGATAGAAGGGGGATGGCTCAGAGGTAATATGAGGAAGTATTTTTTCAGGGAGAGGTAGTGGATGCATGAAATGGCCTTCCTGAGGAGGTTGTGGAGTCAAAAACAGTGGGGATTCAAGAATGCATGGGACAGACATAAGGCAATTGTAGGGGTTGGGGTAGGAGGAAGTAGGCTGTTGGTTAACTCGGATCTGCAGCTTATCTATTAGGTAGGCAAATGGGCAGACTGGGTGGGCCAAGCGGTCCTTATCTGTCATCAAAATCTATGTTTCTATGTTTCTAAAAATGTGTAAAAGGAAAACCACATTGAAACTGCCTCTCAACAGATCTGCATTGTGCAAATTCATTAGAAATAATGGGTAAAAGCATCCCAAAATCTCTCCACAGCCATATCGGCTCTGACCAGAGTTTGTTATACTTTTGTTTTAGTCAGCTGTATGCCTTTAGGGAGTACATTTGACATAGAAGCAGTCCTTCATCAATTTACTTCTGAAACTGAATATGACTTAATTTTACTCCCAGAACTGAGTTACAGCAAGTTTCTTTCATCATACCTCTTACCCTCTCAGCATTAAAATGCATAGCACTGGCTTTCAAAACTCACAACAAATGACCAGAATGTGTAGCACTTTACTGTTGCAAAGAATAATGTGTCAACGAATAGTGAGTATCAAATTTTTAGTGTTAAGGAATGTTTCTAGCAATTTATTTCAATGTTTAATAGTTTGTTTGCTCAGAAATAGCTCCAGCATTATGAAGGATATCAGTAAGCCTTCATGAATAAAGGGTACATTTCAGTACATAAATCATACCACTACTGTATATGAAATTGTTTGTAGTTGAGAGGAATGACTCTCATTTCCACTGTTGTCACTAAGCAGCCTTAAAAATGTGCCAGAGGGATGATATTGGGGTCTAGTGGTTAGATCACATGCTTACAAACCAGCAAGTTCAGGATCAAATCCCACCAGAGCCGCTTATTCACTGTTACCCCAAGCAAGCTGAAGTAGTTGTAAGTGAAAAAGCAAAGATTGAGTGATATCACAAATTGTGTTTTTTTGTTGTTTTTTTTGCAACAGATTAAACTGGGTTTTGCTTTGCTCCTTTTAAGAAGTAGATACTGAACTGTACTTTCCCAACAAAATTGTTTTACTGAAACTTTTTATCCTTCCTTCCCCTGTTCCTCACCACCACCACTGCCACAGAATTGTTTTACAGGTCACACCGCTTTCTTCACCTGGACAAATGAGACCAGTAATGTGCTTGGAGAAAATGGCTACAGCCATGCATTTATTAATGTGCAAGTTAGAACTGCATTGAACTGATATTCAACATCTATATAAAGACTCACATTGATGTGACATGTGCAGCAAGGCAGTCACAGATCTCTGGTTCACCCAAAACGTTATCGGCCACCTCTCCCACAGTTTGAATACCCGCTTTGTGAGGCCTCTAGACCCCAGTGGCATTAGGAGTGACTGCACAAATGCCAGTCCCTGTGAAAAGTTCCCCTTTTGGAGGCATCCATGATTGGTGACCTGCATCAGAGAGTTATCCTTCGCTGATGTGCTAGCACCCCTCTGGCCCCAGCCACCAAGGCCTCACTTCTCACCATTCTCAGGGCCTGCCTGAAAAGGAGCTAAGACCCAGTTGACCCCTCATGTATTTTACTACCTGACTATCATGCTGCCACAAGATGAGTGCTCTGCTGCAGTGGGCTTTCATCCTCCAACAAGAACCTCATACCAAAACCTCCTCAAAGCCATACCTCATGTCCCCATACAAATCTATCATTCCCTGCCTCAGATAAATGTACACCATCCCTTGAATACAAATGTGAAACTCTCACCCAGGTACTGTCATGTTGCACCACCTGGCCACAAAGTAATTCCATAACTCATCTCATGGCCACTTTGGTCAGTCCTCACACCCTCGTAATGGCAATAGGGTCCAAATTGGGAGGCAGTATAGCATAGTGGTTTAAGGCTCTGTGCTGCAACTCTGGAGACCTGGGTTTGAATTCCACAGCCCCCACTTGCATATTGTGTGACTCTAAGCAAGTCACTTAACTTCCCTGTGCTCCCAGGTCACACCTGTAAATAAGCTGTCAGCTTAGTGTGCCACTCCTGGTTAAACAATTGCAAAAAAAAAAAATTATGGTGTCACTGCTGCCTTTGCAGCATATGGGACCACAATAACTGAATGTTTGGCCACTCCCAGTGCAACATACCTAAATCCTTGCACACCTGTTCCACAACTCAATGAACTTGACAAGGCCCAAGGCATTTCCCTGAGGTGGATAATGAGCACATCTGGTGGACTGCAGTGACAAGCATCGGTGATGATCCAGGGGAACAGTTCCCTTCATCTCATCCCTCTTTTTCCTAACTAGGGTATCTGTACCATCCATCGGTGAAAGAGGAGGTTTCTGGTCCTTGGAGCCACCTTCCACTAATCATTGCCAGTGCATGTAAGAATGACCACATAGCCACACTGTCCTCAGCTGGGCCTCCTGCCTACTGGACAAGAAAAAACAAGAAGTTTCAACAGTTGAGAGCACACATATTTCTCAAACAAAAGCAACCTCCATCTCCCAAGCTCCTGTATCTGTGCATCCATCCACCCTTCTACCTTTGTGTGTGATGCTGGCCTGTCCTAAACAAGCGAGTGTTGAATTTTTCCTCCCCCACCAGCAACTGTCTCTTTGTCAGCAGGTGCCAAACTTGCTATGCTGTGAGAGGGGTACCATCCTTGTGTCAAAAAAAATGTTCAGCCCCTCAGTATCAGCTGCTGGATGTATGCCAACACCCACACTTTTATATCCCACTACCCTTCCAGAAGAGAGTGCAGGGCAGGCTGCATCATCAACCTCTACCCTTCTTGTTTGCCTTGCTCCTTTTAAGTGCACAGACATTCCCTCCATCATAGCTACTACATCATCGTTGTCAAGAGCCACTGGTACAGCCTCCAATTTGTTTGACTGTGTGAACTTGGACACCTTGAGGGCTCTGCAAAATGCTACCAAGAAGGCCATTTGGAACAGTAGGGCCTCAGACCCTGATGAGCAATCTCTGTGAAAGGCCTTGATCAACCTTGGCAGTAATGCTGTACCAGTCGGACACCTGGCAGCCCCTTGCTTGGGTTCCCCACAGGCCCATCTTTCTAGCATTTTGCACATCCTAAAGGCCTGGGTTATGTCCCTTCATCCTATCACCTTTTCTAACCAAGCTATTGCTGCTAAATGTCATCCCACTGTCCCTGGTGTGATGCCCTGCCACTTAATTAATTTATTTATTTAAAAAGGTTCACCAGGAAAGGCATACTGAACTAAAAGCTCATTTCCAGATACATCCTTGGGGAAGAGGAATTGTACAAGTGGTGCTTTGGTAGTACAAGAGTATAAAAATACATAACGCCATCCTCCCTCCCCTCTTTTTTCATTTCATTTATTCTTTGGTAACTCGGTAAAGGCACTGACCAAAGGTCCCTTTTCAGGCCCGACCCGGACAAAAAACATGCAAAAATACACAAATACAATCAACAACAATGCAAAACCAAAAAATACAAATTACAAATTGCAGTTAGAAACAGATTAATGTAATAAATAACTTTTTAACATTTGTTTAAAAGTTAAAACAGAGGGAGCAATCCTAACATCAAGTGGGAGTGAATTCCAATACAAGGGTGCTGCTATTGAAAAAGCTGTAACACTTACTCTAGGCTGAGACCTGGGGACAAAATATAGGGGGTCGTCAGCTGACCTCAGGCAGGGAAACAATTCTCTCATTACAACAAGATCAGAAAGAGGAAAAAGGGAGCAAAAGTAAAATCATTTATACATCAGACATCCAACAAAATATTCTATTCTGCAACTAGGGGAAAACCACCCCAACCGAGAATAAAGATAACACCGAAGTGTCCTATTGGGAACTCCTAAAATAAATCTACAAATATTATTATAGGCCACAGTTAGTGCTTGCATTTCTTTTGTACCTATGTGGTATAATCAAGAATTGTAATCAAAATATGGAAGAAGAGAACCAATAGCAATTGCTAATCTAGTTGCTTGTGAGAAGAATGACTTCAATTTGTATAACACCCCTATTCTTTGATTAACTTTCTTAACCATTGACCGAATCTGAGGTGAAAAGGTCAAACTGGGACCAATAGTGTGCCCAAATACTTAAACTGAGACACTTGTTCAAGCAGACCACCCCAAAAATCAGATATCCTCAGTTCCAGGGTGTGCACCAACATAAATTGAAAGCCCTGGTAGATGATCAGTTGGTTGAATATTTGGAAAAATATCAGCTACAATGTCCACAACAACACGGGTTTAGGACTGGACATACCACCACTACAGCCTTACTAGAGTTCACTGGCTTCATCCACAAAGCCTTGTACCAAGGTCATCTTGTTGGTGCAGCTTTCATTGATTTAACCCAAACATTTGACACAGTAAATCATGCCCTATTGGTGGACCAGCTTACTAGTACTGGCCTATCCAATGACACTGCAACCTGGTTTAGAAGTTACCTAAGTAACCATTCACAGCAAGTTAAAATGGGTAATGTCCTATCTGACAGAATGCCTGTCCTCTCAGGAGTCCCACAAGAGTCCATCTTGGGGCCTCTGTTGTTAAGCGTTTTCCTAAACAATCTTCCATGCTCCTGCCATGATCAAATATTACTATATGCAGATGACACTGTTATTTTCACTAGTGATCCTGACCCCAAGGTTCTTGAGAATCGACTTTAATGAAAACTTACCAAAGTAGAAAGATGGTTTTGTGACTACAATCTTATCATTTTGACCCACACAGGACATTCCACACCAAGGACAGGGAGGAGCATAGGGGTTCATCTAGAGGGTGTACCTAGATTATATTGCAGGCCAGGTCACATCAGACATGACATGAGTGGTGCAGTACAGTGGCTGTGGTGCAGCAGTCTTCAGGGAGACAGTCTAGGGGCTGCGTTATGACCCTATCTGTAGGTACTGCTCTAGGCTGAGGGAGGAGGTTGCCTGTCTCCATGCAGAGGTGGCCAAGTTACAGGTAGCATCCACCCCCACCCAGAGACCACTGGGTCCACAACATCAACCTCAAAGTTTGCGTAGGAAGAAGAATGACTGGATCACAGTGGGCTCAGGAAGGGTGGGAAGGGGTCAGAGGCACATTCCCCCAACCGGTCCAGCTTAATAACACCAATGTTGTTTTGGAGGAATAGGGATGCCTCACACAGGCACCTGCAGCTGGGACCAGGGAGGATGGTTGGGACCTCCATGCTGGAGCCACAGGGAAGGGGTCAAGGGACCCTGGAGGAGGAGAAGCTTCTCCTAGTGGGGGACTATGTTGTCTGGGGTGTGAAATTACGGACTCCCAGCAGGGGTAAGTGGGAGGTCAAGTGACTCCCAGGAAGCACTGCATGGAGGGATGTGAAGCAAATCCATAGGATTGCTAGGACAATAGCCAGGAGGGAGGATCTGAATGTCATTGTCCACCTGGGGACCAATGACCTGGCGAGGAGAAGGGTAGAATGAGCCAGAGTCCAGGAGAATTTCAGGAAGCTGGGGTGGAGGGACCTGAAACAGGTAGCACATTACATCTCGTTCTCAGAGGTGCTGCCTATCCAAGGAAGGGGGAGGCCAGGGCACTACACATCCGAACCATCAACTCCTGGTTGAAGGATTGGTGTAGAAGGGAAGGATTTGGCTTCATAGGGGACTGGAGCCCAACCTGGGTTGATGTGAGCTTGTATCAGGAGGATGGCCTGCATCTGTCCAGAAAGGGGACCTCAGTCCTTAGTGAGAAGTTGGAATGCTTCAATAGAAAGCATTTAATCCAGCCAAGGGGGGATAGCCAGGAGAGACAGGTGGATTTGGAACTTCCTCCAGGAGAACATGCAAAAGAACAAGTTGACAACAGAAATAACTGAAGTGAGCAGTGAGGGGCAGGCAGAGGAAATGTGTATAAGGGGGGATAAGGGGGGGCAAGAGCACATGATCAGAGCAGGGATAAGAGGAAAAGTAGAGAAAACAGGAACAGAGAGGGGGCAGGGTACAAAACATGAAAAGTCATGTTCACAAATGCCCGTAGTCTGGGAAATAAGGTTCCAGACTTGGAAGCCTTGATGACGGATGCAGACCTTGACATATCAGCAATAACAGAGACATGGTATTCTGCGAATCACCGCTGGGATATCAGTGTACCAGGCTATACACTGTTCAGAAGGGACGGGGAAGGCAAAAAGGAAGGGGGGTGGCCCTGTACATCAGAGAAGGCATAAAAGCTACAGAAGTACAGGGAAGGCGGGGGAGGCCGAGGCAATGTAGGTCATCCTTGAACCAGGAAATGGCACAGCAATACATACAGGGTTGCTCTCTAGACCTCCGGCACAGAGGGAGGAAGTGGACAGGGTACTAGCGGAGGAAACTCATGGCATGGCAGCTAAAGGTGAAACCCCATTGATAGGTGATTTCAATATGCCGGACTTGGATTGAACCACCCAGGCAGCTGCTTCAGCCAGAAGCACGGCCATCCTGGAATCCCTGCAGGGGCTGGACTCAGGCAGCTGGTACATGAGCCAACCAGGGACAAATCAATTCTAGACCTGGTATGTACCAATGGGAATAGAGTCAAAAAAATACAGGTGGAAAGGCAGCTGGGATTAGGCGACCACCACATGGTATGGTTTGGCATGGAGACAGGAACTCAATTAAGTCACACAAGGACAAAAGTATTAGATTTCAAGAGGTCAGATTTCAATGAAATGGGTAGATGTTTAAGAGCAGCCCTGGAGAAGGTAGAGGTAATGAAAGGGGTGGAAGAACAGTGGGGGAGACTAAAAGGAGCCATTATGGAGGTAACTAACCAATGCATTAGGAAAGTGGCCAAAGGGAAAAGAAACCACTATGGTTCTCCAAAGACGCATTAGACAAAGTAAGGGCGAAAAGAGCAAGTTTCAGGAAGTATTTGGGGACCCAAAGGGAGGGGGACCAGGAGGTGTACATCGGATGTGTAAGAGAAGCAGGGAAGGCTGTTAGGAAAGCCAAGGCTCAGACAGAGGAAGGTTTAGCATGGACTGTGAAAAAAAGGACAAGGCATTCTATAGGCACATCAGCGTTAGAAGAAAAAATGGGAGGTGTGGTTGTTAGGCTCAAAGGGGAGGAGGGAGAGTGTAAGAAGGTGGATCTAGACAAGGCAGAAATACTGAACAAATACTTCTGTTAAGTATTCACTGAGGAGGCAGAGGGTCAAGTACCACAGTTGCGGAGTAGAGGCAATTGGGGGGGCAGATGTAGACACCAGTCTATTTACAGTGGATAGAGTTCTGGAGGAACTCACAAAGTTGAAGGCAGATAAAGCCATGGGGCCAGATGACATACACCCGTGGATATTAAGGGAGCTGTGGAGTGAACTAGCAGTGCCTCTGGCCATCCTATTCTCAGAGTGCTCAGAAATGGCAGTATGGAGGAAGCGGGGAACTATAGGCCTGTCAGCCTCACCTCAGTGGAGGAGAAGATCATGGAGACACTGCTGAAAGAAGGGATAGTTGCACACCCAGAATCCATTAGTGCCCAGAATCTGAGGCAGCACAGATTCACATCAGGAAGGTCTTGTCAAACAAATCTGATAGATTTTTTAGATTGGGTGACTAGGGAAGTGAATCAGAAAGGGGCCGTAGACGTCGCCTACCTGGATTTCAGCAAAGCCTTCGATACCGTCCCACACAGAAGGCTGGTTAACAAGATGAGAAGTCTGGGCTTGGGGCATAAGGTGATACATTGGGTTAAAAACTGGCTGATGGACAGAAGACAGAGGGTGGTAGTAAATGGAATCCAAGAGAGGAGTGACCAGCGAAGTGCCACAATGATCAGTACTGGGACCAGTCCTGTTCAACGTCTTTCATTAGTGACATTGCAGAGGGGCTGGAAGGAAAGGTCTGCCTTTTTGTACAGTAGATGACACCAAGATCTGCAACAGGGTGGATACTCCAGAAGGGATGCAGAAAATGAAGATGGACCTGGAGAAGCTTGAAAGATGGTCGAAGGTGTGGCAACTGATGTTCAATGCAAAAAAGTACAAGATAATGCACCTGGGTAGGGGAAACTCTGGGGAGAGCAACTGGATGGGGAAGAGATGCTGACTGTCACCAAAGAGGGGACGGACCTAGGAGTTATCATATCTGATGATCTTAAGGTAACAAAGCAGTGTGCAAAGGCTGCAGGGAGGGCAAGTGGGATGCTGGGGTGCATAGGTAGAGGTATTGCCAGTAGGAGGTGGGATGTGGTGATGCCATTGCATAAAATACTGGTAAGGTCTTATCTGAAGTACTGCATGCAATACTGGAGACCACACATGCATAAGGACATAAACAAGGTGGAGGATATCCAGAGAAGGGTGACAATGATGGTGCATGGTTTGCACTACAAAATATATGAGGAGAGACTAAGAGACCTCAACATGTACTCACTGGAGGAGAGGAAAAGAGAGGAGAGAAAGGGGTGACATGATAGAAACGTTTAAGTATCTCAAGGGCATAAACAAGGTGCAGGTGGGGGATCTTTTCCAATGTAGAAAAGATACCGGAACAAGGGGGTAAGATATGAAATTGGAGGGGGGTAGATTAAGAGGTAACATGAGGAAGATTTTCTGCACAGAGAGGGTGGTGAATGCTTGGAATAGTCTGCCACAAGAGTGGTAGCGGCAAGCACAGTGGAGGGGTTTAAACATGCCTGGGACAAGCACAGGGGAACCTTGGATGGGAGGGTGAATGGATGCATACATGTTTAGGGCCTACGGGCAGACTGGATGGGCCTTTTCTGCCAACAATTTCTATGTTTCTGTGTTTCTATCTTGAACCACAAAAAGACCATGACTATGTTTTTCGCCAGCCCGTGAAACAGGCATAGATCCTACCCACTATCTAGCTTTAATGATGTGGGCTCCACCTTTGAGCTAGTTCAGCACTTTAAATATCTGTGTTGACAGTACTATGTCACATGTGCAACATATTGACAATATTGCAAAAGCGGCCAATACAAGGAGAGGACTGCTCTACAGGCATAAACATTGTCTGGCCTCAGAAGCTATGAATATAGCTATGCACAGTTCGGTTGTCTTGCTTATTGACTATGCGCTGGCCATCTATGGACCTGTCACAGACTCAGCTCTCATTCGCATCAAAATTACACTTAATAAAGCCTTTCAGCTCCGAATGGGATCTGGGCAACTGACGCACACCCATGACCTGTGCGCTCAGGTGAATTGGCTCAATTACAAAGGCACAATCTTGTATTAAACACATCTGCTTGCAAAAAGAGTTAGCTTATGTCTCATGCCCCCAGGGGTTCAGCAGCTCCTCATCCCCTCTGTCAACATGCGACGTACCAGAAACTCTGATTGTCAGATTTTCAAGATCCCTCACTGTCGCACCTTTCACGATCACAGGTCCTTTGCCTACAGAGTACCACTTTGATTTTACTCCCTTCAGCAGGTCATGCTCTCTGCAGACACTCTGGGTTCTTTTAAGTGTACGCTTAGACAACAACTTGTTGCTAATGCCAGCTGTGATTGCTTCCACTAACAGTTCTAATTAGCATACTGTAGTTGTAGCACTTAACACTGCCGGCTATAGCATCTCCCCTTTATTGCTACCCTGTTTCATTTCTTCTACCCATCCCCCACAAACCTTCTCACTCCCTTCTTGCCCTCGCTTTCTTCCCCCAATGTTTACTCCCCAACTCTTCTCATCCACTCTTGCCCTCCCTTTCTTCCCCCTACCATTTACTCCCTTCCTCTCCTTTTTTCATCTTGACTAGGTCTCCAGGGCTGATTTCTCTCCTCCCTCCAATACTTCTATGTACTGTCTATGGGTGACATTTTAGCTCCGCGGCATACATTGTACAATTGCCTCCCAAAGTACGGTCTATGAGTGTCTGGAAAATTTGTATATTCATTTTAGCTCTGTGGCATACATTGTATAATACCACCTTATTTTGTGTCATTCTATTTCACAATGGAACTGTGATTTGTCCTGTTGTACCTATATCCCTTTGTAATACTGCTGATGTTCTTATCACCTCTGGCAACCTACTGTTGTTTGTTAAAATTATCCTCTGACATGGAACCAATATAAAGAGCTCCTGTGCTTTCTGAGAAGTCAATAAATAAATACATAACATACATGTTGATAAAATAATTACAGAGCAGAGTATATTAGCATGGAATTGCAACATACATAGGATTCATGTGGAGAATGCATGAACATGGCTGTTCTTTTGGCACCTACCACACTGATGCCCACCCCAGCTGCTCCCTTACCCACAGGATGGTTTCTACCCCCGATTACATGCTTCCCAATGACTAGGTGCTAGGGAGCCCTTGAGCAGCTCCCACACTTCTGGTTCACTAAATCCCAGAGATATGCCTGGACTTTCCTGCAGTTCTATTCTGCTTCTGCTTCCAGCTGATGGAACTTCTCCTACTGTAAACGAGAAAGAGCATTAGCCACCATGTCTCAACATTAGACACATGCGTAGACCTAATGTGCACATTCAATATTAGATATCACAGCACAAAAACCCTCATGAGCCTACCCATGGGACCCTTTCCTCAGAGCTGCCCATTACTGCTGAAAACAACTCCCATATTATCAGTTCTAAATATTACTCACTTATTCCTCAGCTGTTCCCCCAAGATTACTAAAGCTACTACAATGGGGAAGAACTCGAGCAGTGTAACATGCTGCAGTAAGCCACCCTCTACCCACTCCTGCGGCCAAGAATATGCACACCAGCTCCTTGAAAAAAGGCCACAAAGCCCAAGCCACCAGATGCATCCATATAGAGTTTCAGCTTGTGGCTTGTCACCTCCTTCTGCCAAACTGCAACCCCATTGAAACATGACATACTTGCTGGTCATGCCTCATGGGTTTTGCCCAGAGGAAGGTAGGGTGACCAGTGGGATGCCTCGGAGTCTGTACTGGGACTGGTCCTCTTCAATGTCTTTATCAGTGATATTGCAGATGGGCTTGAAGGAAGGGTATCCCTGTTCATGGATAACACAAAAATCTGCAACAGAGTGCACACACCAAGGGGGTAGAAAACAATGAAGGAAGATCTAAAAAGGCTGGAAGACTGGTCAAGGGTTTGGCAACTGGGCTTCAACACCCAAAAATATAAAATTATGCACATGAGGCACAGAAGCCCAAGGGCAATGTATAAGTTAGGGGTGGAAGTGTTAACAACCACAAAACAAGAAACAGATCTGGGGGTCATCATATCTCATGACCTGAAGGTAGCAAAGCAGTGTGATAAGGCAGAGGGAAAGGCTAGTATGCATAGGTAGGGGTATCACCAGCAGAAAAATGGAAGTAGTGTTACCCCGTATAGATCAGTGGTGAGGCCACACCTGGAGTACTGTGTCCAGTTCTGGAGGCCCCATCTCAGGAAAGACATAGATTGGGTGGAGGTGGTACAGAGAAGGGCAACCAAAATGGCACATGGCCTGCATCAGAAGCCCTATGGGGAAAGACTCAGGGAATTAAATATGTACTCACTGGAGGAAAGGAGAGAAAGGGGACACGTGATAGAAACATTCAAATACCTCAAGGGTATCAATAAGGTACAGGTGGAAGATATACTGCACAGAAAGAGATGCTCAAGGACAAGGGACATGATATGAAGCTGGAAGGGGGGCACTTAGATGGATTTTTGAGGAAATATTTCTTCATGGAAAGGGTGGTAGACACCTGAAGCAGTCTTCCAGCAGAGGTGGTGGATACTGAAACTGTAATAGGCTTGAAACATGCAGGGGATAGACACAAGAGGACCTTAAAAACAGGCTGGGGAGCTAGGCTGGAGATCAGTTAAGCTCTACGGTAGCACCATAAGTAGGGACTTTAGGGCAGACTAGGTGGGCCAGGACATCCTTTTCTGCCAATAGCATCTATGTTTCAATGTATGTTTCAATGACTCTGTGATGGGGCTTTCTGCACCCTGCCCCACAGTTGACCAGGTGCCGTAAGAAGGTCCTCCACATAGGCATGACTTTGCATGTCAAATTCAAATGCCCTACCAAATGCTGCGACTGCCTCAACAAGATCTTACGGGCCTTCACTTCCCGTTTCAGCATCTGCAGCAGAGCGCTGATCTTGTCTGCTGGGAGGTGGTACTCCATGGCTAAGTACCGATCTTGATACCCAAACATTTCGAACACATGGTTAGTCCTTTAGTTTTGTCATGCAATATGAGAACACCCAACTCATCACACACATCCTGGAATGCCCTCAGTAGTTACACATAATGTTTCACATCAGTCCTGCCTATGAAGAAAAAATCATCCCAGTAGTGCACTAATTTTGACCGCCCTGCTCATTGAGTGGTAGCCCAGTGCAGGAAAGTTATAAACTCTTTCAAAAACAGCACATGCCACACCACAGCCCATGGGCATGCAATTATCCACATAATACTGGCACATAATATGAGGCAATATAGTATAGTGGTTAAGGGCACTGAGCTGCAAACCTGAAATCATGGGTTTGAATCCCATCAGACCCCACTTGCATACTGTGTGACCCTGAGCAAGTCACTAAGCTTTTTTGTGTGCCCAGGTTGCACCTGAAAACAAGCTCTGGCTTAGTGTGCCTTTCCTGGTTAAACATCATCCTCCTAATACTATACTTGGCATCAAACTTCTTCCCCAGCGGTTCACTGTCATCTGGGTGCATGGGCAACAGATGAAATGCTAATTCTGTGCCAGATTTGGCGATTAGATCCCCCTTACCGCCAATCCCTTCAGCCATTTTTATGACTGTAATGAATAAAGCAGCTGACACAGCTGTGTCCTCCAGGACAATATAGTGATTCACTGAATCCTGAGATTTATCAACTGGAACTTCCCATGTGCTTTTTTCAATATGAGCCCGATTGGTGAGGTGACACTCTAAGGTGTTCAAGAGGGGACTGTCAAAAGGGGCCACTGACCTTGCCCAGAGCTACCTCCTTCTATAGCTGCCACCTCACTATCTCCAGACAGTCTCTGGCAGACTTTTTCTTTGGGGTGCCAGACCCCCAATGGCTCAGTCCCCCGACCACTCAGTCCCCTACTCATCCTCCATGACTTACCTCAGGTGATGAGCCTCCAAGGCTTGCCCTCCTGGGTGGGGCAGCTGAGTAGGTGCACCCCCAACAGAGTCTGAACACGTTTTCCAGTAGAATCCTTACTACCGGTGTGTCTTCCAACTTGCCCCCCTCCCGGACAGGGCCGCACAGTTGTTCCAGTCCCAATGGTACTACAAACTCAGTTACCAACCAAGTGCTGGTGGCAGGTGTAGCAGAACTGGTGAAGAGGGGAGTCATTCTTCGGGGCCAGCATTTTTGTGCAGATTGTTTTACCCATTGGGGGTGTAGCATGCAAAGACATAGGGGTGCAGAAGAGCCAACGTCTGGCACGCCTCTCCACAACATAGGCTCCAACAGTTGCTCCAACCAGCCTCCACCAGAGGTCAGTCACTTGCCAGAAGTTCTCCCACCCTCCCCCCCAAGGAGGAAAGCAGTCCATGGGATGCTCAATCCTCCTCCCCCAGCTATCCCTCCAATTCGTCAGTCCATTCCTGAATTTGGGGTGTCAGCATCAAAGGCAGAAGCTCTACCACTGTGCCGTCAGAGCAGCTCTGGTCCCTGGAAGACTTCAGGTTGCCAGACACAGGGCCTTGTGAACCCTCTTGTATGGAATTCTAAAGCCCTGCAAAAAGCCTTCTGCCAGGTACTGGGTGGCTGTTCTATCTGGGTAATTCTTCAACCAACGCTTAACACATTCTGCCTTTACTGTTATTGGGAGGCTTGGCTTGCTCTTTCCAAAAGGACTGCTGATTCCACCCCATTAGACACTTTGCAAAGGGGTGTTTTTTAGTCTGTGCACAAAACAAGGAGGCGTGGAAAGGATGAGAAGGACTTGACAAGGTTGGAGGAATGGTCAGAAGTATGGCAGCTTGGATTCAATGCAAGGAAGTGCCAAATAATGCACCTGGGAAAAAAACAAGGGGAAGATTACACAATGGAAGGGAGGTAGTAACAACAACAAAATGGAAAGGGACCTGGGTGTAATCATATCAGATGACCTTAAGGTTAGCAAGCAATATGAGAAGGCAGTAGGGAGGGCTGGGGGGATACTGGGATGCATAGGGAGAGGCAGCACCAGCAATAAACAGGAAGTTGTTAACCCTCTGTACAGACAGTTGCTGAGACCCATCTGGAGTACCGCATCCAGTTCTGGACACCCCATTTCCACAAGGACATAGACAGGATGGAGACAGTCCAGAGGAGGGCAACTAAAATGGTGCAGGGTCTACAAGAGAAGCCATATGTGGAGAGACTAAAGGAGCATAAATTGCATACCCTTGTGGAAAGGAGGGAGGGGTTGACATGATAGAAACTTTTAAGTACCTCAGTGGAATCAATAAAGTCCAAGAGGGTAGCATCTTTTAGAAAAAGAGATGTGCAAGAACAAGGTGACACAATTTGAAGATAGAGGGGGGATGGCTCTGGGGCAATGTGAGGAAGTATTTTTTTTACAGAGAGGGTGGTGGATGCATGGAACAGCCTTTGTGAGGAGTTTATTGGGTCCAAAATTGTGGGAGAATTCAATAATGCATGGGACAGACATAAGGCAGTTCTTGTGGGGGGTGGGCTAGGAAGAAATAGGCTGTTGGTTAACTAGGATCTGCAGCTTATCCTGTAGGTAGGGAAATGGACCGACTAGGTGGGCCAAGTGGTCCTTAGCTGCCGTCAAAGTCTATGTTTCTGTGCTTCTAAAGCATTCCTGCTTGTATGTGTACATCTCTAGACTCACTGTTGTTATAATGAAAGCACTGTCTGCCCCTTCCCCCTGCTTTTCATACACCCCTTACTGACCCCCACTCCCTGCTGTACCCCCTTGCTTGCTGGGCTGGGTCCACCAGATGGGGAAACCACAACAGAATGCTAGACTCAACCACTCATTTCTATGGATCACAAAAGTGGAAGGTTCAGCACCCCCCACACCCTATTTACATCATACTGCTTCCACCTTATAAATTCTTTAGCATAATCCATCTACCCCAGCCCCCTTTAGATGCATACATGGCCATTATCCGGTTGTAGTATGACCACAGGACAGCTGTCTTCTCCAAGGCAGCTGTGTTAACAGCCCAGCATAAATAGAAAAGCCCACCAGTCAGTTCTTCCAGTTGTGTCTAATGGTGACCTTGCCCTTCTGCTTGACTCTGTCTTCTTTATCCTTCTCCTTGTCCGATACTCCCTCACTCTCTGGTGCCTTGGGGTGTTCAGGAGTGCAAAGACATCCACAAACTCACCAGCAGCAATATGCTGCCAGACTTTTTATGACAAATGCGACCCCATCTACTCCACATATGGCTGGCTGACCAGTATCACCCACCTAACTCCCACCCCTGTGGAACCCTCCCCCTGTCCCCATCCCCCATTCCTTCCAGCTGCTTCCTGTCTAGGAAGTAAGCAGGAAAAACAGCTGCCCCCCACACATTAAAGTAGAGGAACAGAGGGATACTAGGACTGAGGAATCAACAAATGAAACCGCAAAAGGAGGTAAAGGCGGTGGAGTCATAGAGGAAAGGCATAGGGAGTAAGGGGAGCTGGTATGGGCAGAGACATCAAAACATGGCAAGCCATGTGAACAAATGCCTGTAGCCTGGAGAACAAGATCCAGGATGTAGCAGCTTTGATGGTAGAGGAAGAATTAGACATTGTTGCGGTCCCTGAAACATGGGACACAGGTCATGACTGGGATGTTACCATACCAAAGATGCACAACCTTCAGGAGAGATAGGGAGGGCAAAAAGTGGGGGGAAAGTGGCTATGTATGTCAGGGAGGGGATCAAAGCAATTGAGTTAGGAGGAAGACAGGCAGGGGAAGAGGCACCATGGGTCACTTTAGGGACAGGAAATGGTACCTCCATCTGCATTGGTGTTGTCTACAGACCTCCAGAACAGGAGGAGGAAATAGATAGGGTATTAGTGGATACCATTCACAAAATGGCAAAGAAGGGGGAAGTGTTGCTGGTGGGAGATCTAAACATGCCAGATGTTAACTGAGACACTTATACAGCAGCCACTACCAGGAGCAGAGACATCTTGGATGCACTGCAGAGGGCATGCCTCACTCAGCTAGTGGAGGAACTCACATGAGAGGGAGCAATATTAGACCTGGTTCTCATCAATGGGGCAGAACAACAGATCTATCTGTGGGAAGCCAGCTAGAGTCCAGTGATCACCAGACCACATGGTTTAAGGTGAAGACAGTAGCAGAGTCAAGCCACACAAAAGTAAAGGTTCTGGATTTTAAGATGGACGACTTTAAAAAAAAATGAGGGAACACCTCAAAGTAGGAGGGAGGGCAGAGGAACAGTGGGAGACACTTAAAGGAGTCATAGGTAATCAGAGGTAGGGAAAGGGGACGGACCAAGATTAGTCAATAGAAACACTCGTGGAGCAGAGGCAGGGGAGAGAATCCTAAAGGAACTCTCTAAACTAAGACTGGACAAGGCAATGGGTCCAGATGGGATGCATCCTAGAATACTTAAAGAACTCAGAGGTACTGGGGCACCACTGACTGCCCTTCTTAACAAATCACTGGAGAAGGGAGTGGTACCAAAAGACTGGAGGAGGATGAATGTGGTACCACTACACAAAAGTGGTATTAAGGTGGAATCTGGGAATTATAAGTTGGTCAGTTTAAACTCAGTGATGGGGAAAATAATGGAATCGATGCTAAAAGAAGGGATTGTAGCATTTCTTGAGGTCAGTGGGGCACAAGACCCCAGGCAACACGGATTCACAGCAGGTAGGTCTTTTCAAATAAACATGATAGATTTTTTTTATTTATTGGGTAACCAGGATGGTTGAATGGGGGGGAGGGGGCATGGACATGGCCTACCTAGATTTTAGCAAGGCATTTGACACCATCTCACATAGGAAGGTAGTAAACCAGTTGAGCAGTCCCAAGGTAGTGAATTGGGTCAGAAATTGGCTGAGGTACAGGACACAGAATGTGGTGGATGATGGAGTTCAATTCTGGGACAGGAGGATGACCAGCAGGGTGCCACAAGGCTCAGTACTGGGGCTGTTCCTCTTCAATGTCTTCATCAGCAACATTGCAGAGGGGCTAGAAGGGAAGATAAACCTCTTTGTGGATGACACCAAGATTCGCAATAGGGTAGACACTTCAGACAGGGTGGAAAGAATGAGAAGAGACCTAGGCAAGTTGGAGGAGTGGTCAAGAGTGTGGCAGCTTAAATTCAATACAAAGAAGTGCAACATCATGGACTTGGGGCACAGGAATCATGGAGAGGAATGCAAGATGGGGGATGGGGAGATACTAACAACAACAAAACAGCAAAGGGACCAGGGACTAATTATAACAGACAACCTGATAGTAGCCAAGCAATGTGAGAAGGCAGTGGGGAAGGACAGGGGGATGATGGGGTGCATAGGGAGAGGCATCACCAGTAGAAAATAGGAGGTGGTCATGCCTGTGTACAGACAATTGGTGAGGCCGCATCTGGAGTACTGTGTTCAGTTGTGGAGACCACATCTCTGGAATTACATAGACAGATTGCAGGAGGTCCAGCGAAGGGCAACAAAAATGGTGAAAGGAATGCACCAGAAACCATATGAGGAAAGACTTAAGGACTTCAATATTAATACCCTGGAGGAAAGGAGGGAGAGGAAGGCTATGATAGAGACATTCAAGTACCTCAAGGAGATAAATAGGGTTCAGAAGGGCAGCATCTTTCAGAAGAAAAGTGCAAAAACAAGTGATCACAATACGAGGTTGGGGGGAGATTCAGGGGTATCATGAGGAAGTATTTTTTCACAGAAAGGGTGGTGGATGCTTGGAACAGTTTCCCTGAGGAGGTTATGGGGCAAATACAATAGGAGAATTCAAAAATGCATGGGATAAACAGAGGGCAACCATAGTGGTAGAGAAGAGAAGGCAAGCTGCAGATTATTTAGGATCTGGAATTTATGTAGGTAGGGAAATGGGCAGACTAGGTGGGCCAGGCAGTCCTTATCTGCTGCCAAATTCTATGTTTCTATGTTTCTGTCCACAACAACTCCAATAGCTTGTCAATCTTTTCCTCAAGCATTAACGGCCTAAAGGGAGGAGCCTCTGGCTGCAGGCTTGGACCAGGTAGCTCCTGACTTGGTGAGATGCCAGGCTGAGGCAGATTAGGGGGTGGTGTCACAGGTGTGGGGAACCTCAGCTGAGACTCCGAGGGCAGTATCACTGGTAATGTTAGTGGCAGCACTGGGGCTAGCTCTGGGTTTTGGGGAGCCGGTTGAAGGGGCAACTGGGGCACTGACCAAATGGGCATAAAATGGAAAGGGTGAGGCCCTGGTCAATACAGTATTGGCACCCCTTGAGACAATGGAAAGGGTCCCATTGCAATAGACACTGGTATGCAAGGAGGAAGGGGAGGGGACTATGGTACTGGTGTTGACCTGAGCAGAATCCTTGGCCCTGTTGCTGATGGGTGTGGGCCAGCTGGAGAAGGCCTTGGAGGTAAAACCAGTCCCATCCCAGGTGGGTAACTGGTGAATGCCCCTGCAGCAAAACTGGTCCTGTTGCCAGCTGCCCCCCCCACCATACCTAGTGCCCTTGGTTGTGGTGGACATTAACAGGTGACTCCACCAGGCCCTTAGGTTGGGGTGTCCCCTTCAGGGGGTTGCGTGGCTTCCTAGGCAGGGGCTCTGACCCCCTCTTTGACCCTGTGAGCGTCTCCACCATCAGTGCATGCAACTTATAATTGGTTAACTGATCGAAGTCCTTCTTACCTGGCTGGGATTCAGTAAGAGCCAGTAGCCCTGCCACAATTCTGCTCACACGTCCTCAACTGGTCCACATATCTACAGGCATCACTGCTTCTGTGAGCACTGCTGTTGCTCCTGGCAACAGCAGATGCACAGATCCCCCTGCATTGGGTTCACTGGGGCTGCCAAAGACTGTCTTCCACCATCCTATTCCTCTCTCCCGAACCCAGGAAATGAGCTTCTGTTGAAATTCTGCACTTGTTTCCAGTCACGTATCCACCATGCCAATTCTCAGGCTGAAACAGGCAAAAACAATGACTCCCCCTCACGATGCTAACAGTAGCTGCAGTATCAAGGCAGTACACTCAGTTAGTTGTGATCTACTTGTATGCATACTGCTCTTCCAGGGAACACTATAGCCCCTCACTCCTCCCAGCCTTGTCCTGTGTACTCCCTGTCTTTCAGCCCTCATCGCTATCCCTTACCTACCGAACATAACTGTTTACATAATTGCTTTTTACATAGTTTGTGCCACTTGGACCCATTGTGTCATTATTTATGAAAATACATGCTGCAGTGCAGAGTTGCTCTTTAAAAGAGCAGAGGTTTGAACAGCTGGTTTTATCAAGAGTATCTAAAATGATAATTACCCATGCCAAATTGTTTTTTACTTTTCCTGTGCAGATGAAAGGCAGTCTTCTAAATAAAGATTCTTATGGGAAATTAAACTACATGTTCACTAATGAAGGAGTTCTGTGGAATAGCACATTAACTTAACCATACATCTCTATGGAAATTTAAATGGTTAACTGGATGCTCTCTTTCATTCTTTATCAATACCGTACATATATCAAAAGTTCTCAGTACTGCGGAGTCAGGTTTTTGAATTGGAATGAGAAGTCCTGATGTGACATAATGGAGCTATTCTGTCCTGCTGCACTCCGTAGTGTGGTATTACCAAACAATGCATATGGTAACAATCTTGCATCAGTATCACCAAAGCCTCCTAGCAATGTAAGTGAAGCGAAGAACACAGAGCAGGAGTCATGCTAGATATTTGTGATGCACTCTGGCTTTGAAATGCAGCAGCTCCAGCAGTTTTGAAGATGTAGTGTTGTTTATCCTGGCCTATGTCAGCAGTCACCAGCTTCTGCTCATGTTTATAAAAAAAAACAAACAAAATATAACAATAATCATCTATGCTACAGTAAACAAATCCCCTACCTTCTTAGAATTTCTTTTTTTTTTGTTACCAGTGACTAGAAATGTCAGGGAGTGAAGCGGGTACTTTTTTTTGTGTGTGCTTTTCTTAATTGCATGAAGGAGCAAAAAATGGCACCTCGTCGATTCCAGTGGCCCTCCCCCAACCAGCGCCCACCTTCTGCGCACTTTGCCTCCCCACAACCCCCTCACCCCATACTTACCTCAAGAGCATGGTGCGATGATCTTCGGTGGACCGTGAACACGTCTGCACTCTTCAAAGCCGACCGCGAACGGAAGAAATGCTGGCAAGCTGTATAATGGCATAAATAGGGTTTTTTCAACTTTGGTGCATATCTCGGGCATTTTGGGGAATTTTGGCACCAAATTTTCAACATGGGGTTAATGGGACCCCTCCTCATGAATTCAGTCACTGTCATGGCGTTATTCTTCCAGATAGGTGATTTCGGAGTCACTGCGCGGAATCACCTTTCGGGACCGATTAATGAAACAATAGTACCACTGTTCATGAGGGGGGGCTCCCAAAAAGCCTATGTTGCAAATTTGGTGAAAACAAAATCCCAAAATGGCTGTTTCATGAGCATGAATTGCACAGTTTCCACGCACGCTCATAACTTCGTGAATATGTAATATTTTCACTCCAGATTTTCAAAATTTGCATTTTCCCACTCCTCCTTATGAACAGCACAGCTGTCATTTTACATATCCTGGCCAAAATGTGTTTTTGCACGTACGGTGCAGAATAGCGCAGTCGCTGTGTGAAATTAGTTTTTGGGACAGTTTGAGAAAATGATGGTGGCACTGTTCATGAACAGAGATCCCAAAATGTCTATGTTGAAAATTTGGTGATGAACATCCAAAAATGACTGTGTTACAAGCATGCATTGCGCATTTTCTCCTCACTTTTGTAACGTCCCAAATTTGCAATACTTTCATGCCAGATTTTCAACACTGGCAATTTGTCACACCACCTTATGAACAGTACAGCTGTCATTTTTCACAGCCTGCCCATAATGTGTTTCTGCACCTGTGGCGCTACAATGGCATGGTCGCTGTGGGAAATCAACTTTTGGGACAGATTAACAAAATCACAGTGCCACTATTCATGAGGAGAAGTCCCAAAATGCCTATGTTGAAAATGTGGCTAAAAAAATCCCAAAAATAATTCAGTTCTGGATGTGTGTTTCGCAGTTTCTATGAATGCTCATGACCATCAATTTTTCATATTTTCAGTCCAGATTTTCAATGTTGCTATTTTTTTTTACACCTTCTCATGAACAATACAGTTGTCATTTTTCACATCCTGCCCAAAATGTGTTTTGTCCCTGTGTCACCAAATGGCATAGGCGCTGTGCAAAACCACCTTTCAACTAACAAACTGATTGTGCTGCTCTTCATGAGGTGGGGGTCACAAAAAGCCTATGTTGAAAATTTGGAGTGAAAATACTAACAGACGCCTATGGCATTAGGGTTTCCAACTTTGTAGAGACTGCCAGGCATCAGGGGTGTGACTTGGGATCATTGACTGTGATGCACACACCATTCCACCCCCCACCCCCATGCTGTAGCCAATGAGATGCGTCGAGGTGTGCCTTGGAGTGTTCAGCCTTAAAGTTCACCCCATGCTCCTATACTACACTCATCTCAGCGTATTTCCTTATGGAATGGGGTAAGTATAAGGCCCAAAGCACACCACGACACTTGTCAGTGTCTACAGGGTAGGGTGAGGCCCATTCTCCTATACTGCACCCATTTCAGCATATTTTCTTATGGAATGGGGTAAGTATAAAGCCCAAAAACCCCAAAGCACACCACGACACTTGTCAGTGTCTACAGGGTTGGGTGAGATAAGACGGCATGAGCGTTATAACTGACGCCTGAAAGGCACACCCCAATGCCTGTCAGTCTCTGCAGGGTGGGGGTGGGGTTGTCATCAGTTCAATACTTCACTGCCATTCCTATTATGCATCTCTAACTGCTGCACTACCAATGCCAATGCCAGTGAGACAACATTCGGCAATGACAAATGCTTGTTTTTATTGTATTCATGTTTTGTTAACTTGACTTGGTACTTGTACTCTGTATTGTATTATGTGTATATTTTTAATATATGTGGCCCCCAGATTTGAAGGTAACTACTCCGGATCCTCCAACAGTACATCTGTTTTGGTGCACCAGCTACTCTTGCTACTGTAAATGTGCACTGAAGCAGTGACCTGAGGAGCCACTGAAGTCTACACAAACTCCCTGGGAGATGAGCAAGCACAACCCATAACTGGATGTTTGTATAGCCTAAGGGGACTGGCACCACTAGGTGAGCTGGGCATGTTGGGGGGGGTGCTCTGGGCTTGCATTCCTGCAAATCCTTTCCAGTGCCCAAGTCCATCCCCTCTGTCATACTGGAACCCCTGCTACTGTACTCCTTCATATTATTTTTTTTTTTGGTTCCCTCCCCACTAGCCTGTAGCTTCTGGAAGGCCCAGGTCCATGGTAAAGAATCAATGCAATGCCATAAAGAGGAGGGGGTTCAGCTGCCACCCACCTCTCTTCTGACAGCCCTTTTCCACTTGCGGTGCATCCGCCTTATGCCCTGCTTCAGGTTGCACTGGCTCCAACCAGTCTGCCTGCTCTGACTCTGAAGTGGCCCGGTAACGACCCCTGGACATACAAAGCAGCTGCCACAAGGAACCTGGGTGAGGGAGTCAACCTCGTGGCAGTTGGCATCCCTGAGCTAAGCATCCTTCCCTGCTTGGCTGTTTAGGAGGAACATTAAACTCGTATTTCAAATCAGTCATACAGGGGATTCTGAGGGAAAGTATTCCTTTTCACGTCAGAACTAAAACTGTTACAGCGTTTCCAGCTTGTGTGAACAACTGAGCTATAAGGATATACCAGTATCAACTTGCTTGTGTTACTTAAGCAATAACGCACAACAGGGCATGAGTTGTTGTGGGATTAATCATGCCTTGTGTGGTGTGTCATGAGGCGCAGCCGAGTGACTTTAACCACATAAGAAGTGTCTTAATCTCACTACTACACATGCCCTGAAGTGCATTATTGCAATTATAAAATAAATCTGAATTAAAAATAAAATAATAATTTGATTCAAAGAGTGTAAACATTTGATCAGTGGGATCTTTACCGGTTGTCTGTTGCAGGATTTATACATTGTCATGTGACATGTTCTGACCAATGATGTGTCAGGATTTTCTAGACCCATTTTATAATGTCAGTTGGAAATTGAAGCCTAATATTAAGAATTCAACTGCAATCTGGCCAGAGCTGTGATACATTATCTGCTTTATACAGTAACTGATTGCTGCTGCCCCAATTCCCTTCCCCACAGCAGAAAGTATTTTTTTTTTATGCTGCAAAGAAATGACTTACCCTCCAATAGCCCTTGTAACCTTACATCCCTCCCAGCCTGAGATCCAGACCTCGGCCTTACCCTCCCGAAAAAAAAAACATACTCACCTAGACCTCCAATGTCTACAGGTCCTGGCTGCAAGGCTCCTGGACTGGTATCTGCTGCAAGTAAGGACAAAATAAGGCAGAGTACCCTGAGACCACCTCTTAAAGGAGTAGTTCACCCAAAACTTGCAAAAAATATATGTTGTGCAGAGTATTTTAATTTGTATGTGAAGTTCTAGTGTTTCCTTCCCTCTGACTGCCACTAGGAGTTTTTCCTAAATTAGCCTGCTAGCTTTATGCTAGTTTTACAGCCCCTGGGGATCTTCATCTGAGACAGCTTAATTGTATTCCTTGTTCCCACAGTACATCTTGTCTCATGTGACAGTGATGTAGCAGAGACCCAACATTCAGCACACACATGCCCAACAAACTAAATATCTTGGGAGCTTTACAAGCTGCACAAAAATTATCAGCAGCAAAGGTCCTCAGGACAGTAAGATCTTTACGATGAGGGTAGTCACTAAGCTGAATTCTATAGATTTTAAAATATAGCCATTTCTACTGTTGTGAACTGATTGTAAAGCAGTACTTTCTGCTGGATTTATGGTCTCTGCTACATCATTGTCACATGAGACAAGGTGCGATCTAGGACAAAGAAAAACAATTAAGTTGTCTCAGATAGAGATCTCCAGGGGTTGTAAAACTACCCTGAAGCTAGCAGGCTAATTTAGAAAAAACTCAATAGCAGTTAGAGGGAAGGACACACAACAACATAACATACAAATCAAAACACTCTGCACAACATAAGTTTTTTACAAGTTTTGGGAGGACTACTCCTTTAAATAACCTTACCCCTTCCCCTGCAGCAGTCACTAGTCCTGACTCTTAGGTAGTCTATTCCTTCCACCACCAATTCACCTTTCCTAGTCCTCCCACCTCTGGGCGGAACCCATACCTGTTCATCCTGGTGTCATTCAGAGCATTCCCCCAGACAAAACTCCCCCCACTTCTATTCATTGAAGAATCTGTCATTTTGCAGAAGATAATGTGCATAACAATGTGTATCAATGAAAAGGAGTGACTTCAGCATTAGTACCTTAATGGGAGCAGAGCAAAGCAGTTTAACCTATTCTGATGGAGAAATGGGGCAGCTGTGTTCATCCAATCTATGATGTAGAAGGAAAAAAAATACTGATGAAGGTACTTTTATTGGATTAACAAAACTGTTTTGAGACCAGCTTTTGAAAGTTAAATTCTCAGAAGCTAGTCTCAAAAATAGTTTTGTTAGTACAATAAAAGGTATCATTTGCAGGCTAAGTTTTTTTCCACATCTACTATGATGTGAAGCAATGTAATTAATTATGTTATGGTCTTGAAGTAGCATAGTTCCTTAATGATAGGGATCAGGCACTCTGCAGTCACAGTTCTAACTGACCAACCTTATTTGTGAAGTGATGTATTTCCTTGGTGATCAGACTGGATTCATAATGCAACTACAGCATTAACCAGCTGAACTAGGTAATGAGTTTTATGCTGTTAGGGACAGCTAGAGGCTGCAGTGGAATGCAGTAGTCCAAACTAGAGCTCAGGTTTCTGTTCACAATGCCACTCTCTGCATACCTATGTAAACTGAGTTATCAGCATAAACAGTAAAGATTGCCTGTTTATGTCTCCTCCTCTCCACTGGCATCAGTTCCTGTTACATACTTCCTCTGCCTTCCTCTCTCTCTCTATCTCATAGAAACATAGAAACATAGACTTTGACGGCAGATAAGGACTGCTTGGCCCATCTATTCTGCCCATTTCCCTACCTACAGGATAGGCCGCAGATCCTAGTTAACCAACAGCCTATTTCTTCCTACCCCCCACAAGAATTGCCTTATGTCTGTCCCATGCATTCTTGAATTCTCCCACAGTTTTAGACCCCACTAACCTCCTCAGGAAGGCTGTTCCATGCATCCACTACTCCTCTGTGAAATAAATACTTCCTCACATTGCCCCTGAACCGCCTCCTTCTATCTTTTAAATTGTGTCCCTTGTTCTTGCAAGTCTCTTTTTCTGATAAATGCTACCTTCTTGGACTTTGTTGATTCCACTGAGGTACTTAAAAGTTTCTATCATGTCCCCCTCTCCTTCTTTCCTCAAGGGTATACATATTAAGCTCCTTTAGTCTCTCTCCTCAAGGACTGCTTCTTGCAGACCTGCACCATTTTACTTGCCCTCCTCTGGACTGCCTCTATCCTGTCTATGTTCTTGCGGAGATGGGGTCTCCAGAACTGGACACAGTACTCCAGATGGGGTCTCACCAACTGTCTGTACAGATGGATAACAACTTCCTGTTTTCTGCTGCTGATGCCTCTCCCTATACATCCCAGTATACCCCCAGCCCTCCCTACTGCTTCTCACATTGCTTGCTAACCTTAAGGTCATCTGATATGATTACCCCCAGGTCCCTTTCTTTTTTTGTTGTTGTTACTACCTCCCCACCCATTGTGTATTCTTCCCCTGGGTTCTTGTTTCCCAGGTGCATTATTTTGCACTTCTTTGCATTGAATCCTAGCTGCCATACTCTGACCATTCCTCCAACCTTGCCAAGTCCCTTTTCATCATTTCCACGCCCTTGTGTATCAACCCTGTTGTAGATTTTGTGTCATCTGCAAAAGGCATACTTTTCCTTCCAGTCCCTATGCAATGTCACTGATGAAGACATTAAAAAGGACTGGACCCAATACTGAACCCTGCTGTACCCCACTAGTAACCCCTTTCTTCAGAATGGACTCCATTTACAATTACCTTCTGTGTCCTGTTGTCCAGCCAATGTTTTACCCAGGCTACCACCCTGGGTCCCACTCCAAGGCTGGTTAATTTGACTATTAATCTTTTGTGTGGGACTGTGTCAAATGCCTTGCTAAAGTCTAGGTAGGCCATGTCCACAGCCCCTCCCTGGTCTACTAGTTTGGTCACCCAGTCAAAGAAATCTATTAGATTCGTCTGACATGATCTTCCCGCTGTGAACCCATGCTGCCTTGGGTCCTGTGCTCCACTGGCCTCTAGGTACTCGACTATTCTTTCCTTCAGAAGTGACTCCATCACTTTCCCTACCACAGAGGTCAGACTGACAGGTCTGTAGTTTCCTGCTCTGTTTTGACCCACTTTGTGAAGGGAATCACATCCGCCTTCCTCCAGTCCTCGGGTACCACACCATCCTCCCATGATTTATTAAAAAGAGTAGCCAGTGGTTTCACTAGTTCCTCCCTTAATTCTTTTAGAATTCTGGTGTGAATTCCATCAGGACCCATTGCTTTGTCCACCTTCAGTTTTAGGAGTTCTTGCAGAACCCTTTCTTCTGTGAAAGGACTGGGATCAACCCCCCTATCAAGAGTGCTTCTGTTAACTGGATTAGGCACTTCCCCCTCCTCTTTTATGAATACTGAGCAGAAATACTCGTTCAGTATTCCTGCTTTTTCACTATCCCCCTCTGCCTCTCTCTTCTTTTATTAGCAATCTGTCAGATAACTCCCCGTATGCAGCATAACACCACTGCTGCAAATTAAACGTTGCTACAGTGCATGTGCTTGGTAATGGCTTAATTTCCAAATTTATATTTGTTTTCAACCTTCTAGAACTGTTAAACTGCTGAAGTGACCTTTACCAAATTTGCAGGATGCAGAGATCAAAGCACTGACTCTACACATGGCAAATGTCAGGCTATTCTGTGTAGGGAGCACCACATTATTTCAGTGCAGAAATTGGTGTTTAATGTTTATTGTAACTGCTTACTCAGCCTTAATATATTGTAGGGACACTACTGTCTCCTTATACTATATGTTCTTTACAATTAGCTTATTTATCCAGAACAGTTCAAATGAGAGTCAGCATCTCATTTTCAACGAGGTCTTGCTTCTACTTAATTTTCCAGTCAAATAGTACAAAGGAAAAGGAGGTCCAGTAAGTCAGTAGCCACAGAGAATCCCAAACCTATAATTTCCTGCCTTGCTGTTATTTAAATTTACTAAGCAGGAAAATACAGATTAATGTCAAAACTTTGTTTTGAACAGAGGCTGAGCTAGCAGGTAGCACAATTCATTCAGTGTGCATACATTGTAAAATGAAAACAGTCTCAGTTAATCAAGCAACACTTAAACAAGCTTATTTCATACAAATGTATTCATAAAATCTATCTAGAGATTTGAGGATACCCAAGATGACACACACTGTCACTGACACAAGTTACTTGGATGTACATTTGCCTCTAATTCTTTAAAACAATGGCCTGGATTTTTCACACAGTATTGCCAAAATTCCATTTATTGCCCTGGTATTCAGAAACAGTTTATCCCCCAAACTACCACCATGTGACATACTCCAGAAGAGGTTCAATCTGTGTGATCACTATAGGCATCACAAAGCTAGACGTAACAAAAATACCCACCTCTATTTACAAATGGTATATACCATACCCCTTTAGCTAAGACAATCTTCATAACGAAGCAAATAGTTGCCACAAGGTAGTTTCTCACAATTTGTCTGACATCAGCAATGTTGTCTTTGGTGTGACTGAATGTCAATACAAACATTATCATGCCAGAATACCAGTATGAGACTGTGTGGGGGAAGCACTGTCATGTACAATCATTATTTACAATATGATAGCAAACAACTCTTAATTGAGAGAGAGAACATATGAAATTATTGGATAATCAGTTAGAACCACTGAACCAAGATGCAGCTAAAGATGTGCATACTTTTATTTATTATTTCACACTAGTTTGCATAGAGCATGTTTTATACATCAGCACTAGATAAGGAAGTAAATAAAGTACAAACATTCATGGCACTTGCATTCGTGCACAATGCCTTTCTATGAAAAATTATTTCTGTATTATCTACCATAAATTTGTCATGGATGCTTCAAACCTCTGCTTCAAATGAGAACTATGAATATCATAACACTGTGGGTATCAGCTAACACACCTTTAATATTTATAGGTATCAGACAACAAGTGTAATAAAATTCAATTCCAAATGTCCTGCTGCTTGTAAAAGATAAATGTGAACTGAAAATATGGTTTCAGAGAAAATAATCAGGATGCAAGTCTAGCTTCTTTTAACACAATAATTACTAGGTGGCTTTAGTGCCTATCCTCATTTGTGAACACAATAACCCCTCCTTTCTGTTTGGAAATGGAACATACAGGAAGGGTGAGAGGAATTACCTAATATCCAGGATTCTGGGGGCATATGCCATGTTCTCCATGCTGCAGAGGGCAACAAACTCAGGGATGCTAAACATACAAGACCCTGAACTGTAAACATCTAACAAAGAGACTTCTAGTCCAGTCAAGTCAGAGTTGTAAAATCTAACATTGCAACATATACATAGTGATAGTAACTTAGGATTGTAAGTGACTCTAGGTCAATCAGGCCCCAGACTGTCCCTCTTCACCTCACAAACCAGGATGACATAAGAACTTTATGCTGTGAAAACATACTAATTTGTAGGTTTCTCCACTCACCCTACTACCCAGAGTACCCTGTAAGTCCCTTAGTAAGCAAACATTTTTCCTGGATGACCTTGAAGGCTTGATTTCAGATTCATGGTCACCTCTGTTAAGCTGTTTCAGTCTTTTGTGAGAATAGCAAGTGCAAAATGGTGAGTCAGAAACAGCAAGGACATAACAGCAAGGGCACATACAGTGGTCACAGTTTTCTTTTGTGGGGCGGAGGGATTGACCACATACCCCTCTCACTATGGATAACTAACTCTGGAGGGGTCACAACTCGAGGAGGGGGGACAGCTCAAGTTGCTGAAATGGCAAGCGCTGTTTGTCATCTCTGTTTCTGTGAGTTGCTGTTTTGCACTCACTGTTATTATGGGATACCGCTGTTTCAGAGGTTTATCACCTTCTGGGAAAAGAAGTATATTATAATTAAACTGACCTCCTCTGTGTTGCAGAGCATGTCCCCATGTCTTGCTGGAATACACACAATTTTGATCTGTTCTAGTGTTGCTCAGATAGTGTTTTTGTGGATCCTATCACTGTCTGTCAGATAGTGCTGGTATTCTACCTAGGATCATACCAGAAATCCTATCAAAAAGAAATGTAGGATCCAGGGTCAGATAGTGATGGATCCTAGGTCAGATGCAGGGATCCTAGGTCAGATAGGATCAAGGGTCAGATAGCGATGGATCCTAGATCAGATCCAGGGATCCTACTGTAGGTCAGATAGTTAGGATCCGAGCTGGATCTGTTGCTAGGATCCACAGGATCCACACTATTTATAGGATCCATGCACTGAATCCTAGAGGGTAGGATCCATGGTCTGATAGCACTGCTATCTTACCATAGCAACTAGCTGGCCAGATGGGAGATATCTGTTGGTATCCTAATTTTTAGGATACAACTGTATCTCAGCAACACTAATCTGTTCATATTCAATCTTGACAGTACCCTTGAGTATGTGGAAAACTGATGTCATGTGCCACTTAAGCTTCCTATTCTCTAAAAGGAACATGCTAAGGACCGCTTTCATAATTGTATCTTTCATACCCCTGATCTTGTTGGTAAATAAATAGATCAAAGAGGGGCTCATGCCATAAGCAAGATGATCATTACAGTAAGGATCAGAAGAATTAAAAAAAGCAATAGTCCTTTTTTTTGTATTACAAGCCTTTCTGTTCTTCACTACTAAGGATATTACAGTGGCACAGTTGTGCCATTATATTTAGGTTTAGGAAGGCATTTCTGTGTTAAATGACAATTTTTGTCCACTTTTAATTCAGCCTCCTTTTACTGTGCAGACATAAAGTTATGAAAATGCATCCATTCAGGCATGATCTCAAGACTTGTGAAGTTTAATAAAATTTGACTGAGTAGCTTTTTGTGATACTGAGTGGCAAAAATGTAAATACAATATGAAAAAGGTTGTTTTTTCGCTTTTTAAATGTCTGGGATTTGAAACATGAAACTTGTTGGTTCATTAGATCCTATCCCAAGTGTGGTGCTTTTGGTGCTTTGAAAAGAGACAAAAAACAGTAAAAAAGGAAGTTTTCAAAAATAAAAATGGAGTCTACTTATGCGTAGTATGGAAAAATCACTTCTACATTGGATAAGGCCAATTCACAGACTGTGCCACCCCATAATCCATGGCCACAGTCTCACACCTATCAAAAGCTGAATTTGCAGTGCATGTCAAAACCAAGAAGTAAAGATGTGTTTACATCTACAAACACATCTTTACTTCCCAGTTTTGTGAAATATAAGTAAGCAATAAGCCACAACAGGGTGTACGTTAGACACCTTAACACATGGCTAGGAGGTGTAGTGAGACACGAGGCCACCATCAGTGTGATGCAGCCTCATAGCTGTGTGTTAAAGTGTCTAACACATACCCTGGAGTGGCTTATTGTGCTTATGAAATGGCTATTTTTAGTGCATCTGCATTTGGTAGGTTAAATTTCCAATTTTAAGTAGGAAAAAAATGTATGTTTGTGTCACTTCTAATAAAATAGTTCCTCTGCCTAAGTGTCCTGTGTGTTTTTTTGTTTGGACTAAAGGCATTTTGTCCTGCAAAGGTTTCTGTACTTTAGGTCTGGTTGTCCTAGCAGTATCCCCCCCCACAAATGCTGTGTGGAGACAAATAAGAGAGATTGCGGCTGTTTCTTTTTCCTTTTTATTAAACGATAAAACCTCAAGAGTGAGCGGGTGGGCTGGTAGAGAAATAGAGCGAGTGGGCAGGCTGGTACAGAGATCGCGGTTGTTCCATTTTCTTTTTTTAATAGATGAACAAGCAGGCAGGTTGGGAGAGACACTGTGGCTGTCTGTTTCTTTTTTTGTTGAAATTAAAAAAAATAGAGCTTAAAGAGCGAGCAGCTGGGCTGGTGGAGAGGTCGTGGCTGTTCTGTTTTTTTTTTTTATTTCAGTAAGCTTTATTCACATTTTCTTTCCATAACACATACATTTGGACCATAAGACAGGTATCAAGCAGATAAGCACAGATCACACTCCCTGCAAATTCTGCACAGTTACTGAAAGTACAATACTGGAGTGAACAATATATTGCAACTATATAAACATTCAACTGAAACTTAAAAACTGTAATATTGGTCTCCCCTCCCCAGTAAAGCCTCCCAAACCCATCAACAATCAAGTGCATAACAGTTCAATTCGATTAATAATCAAATAAGGGGACCAGTACTCTTTTATGTCAATTTAAGGTTTCCAAATGGAAATCTGAGCCTCTAAAGGTCCCCACCTGATCTGGTAGAGATGAAGCCTATTACCCATGGTTAAGACATGTTTCTCCAATTGCAAAGCAAATAACAATTCCTTATTCCACTCTATAAAGGACAATATAGAATTGTCTATCCGATGCCTCATAATAATCAGTTTAGCTGTGGATGAGACCAGTGCCAAATGGTCTTTCCTACTATTCAGGGTACTTTTCGGGAAAAGGAGCAACAAACAGACCTCTGGAGAAAAGAGCGAGTTGAGACCCCAAAGTGGATCCAAAGTTTGCTTAATAGATTGCCAGAAAGTCTGAACAATTGTACAGGCCCATATCATATGATACAAAGATCCAGAAGAACAGGAACATTTAGGGCAATTGGAAGATGGCAGATAACCCAACTTATGAAGTTTAATTGGCAGAAAATACAGGTTATGCATTATATTAAACTGAATTAAATGCAATCTATCTTGCTTAATAAATCTGTATACATTTTGCCAAGATTTTCTCCAGGGATTTGTATCATTGCTAAGGAATAGTGTCTGAGACCAATAATGGCAAACTTCTTGTGGTAAATTGTGGTCTAATCCTTGTATTTCTTTATACACTTTGGACATAGCATGTGGTTCCCTTGCTCTTTGCAGAAGGGAGTACAAGCTGTCAGCAGAGGAGACCTGTACATCCACCTTCCCCAGGTAGGCTTTGACAGCCTCCTGAAGCTGCCTGTATTTAAAGGACATCAAAGTAGTTATCTGAGATCAGCACTGTGAAGTGGGAAATGTAGTCCAGGAGCCACCAGCATATATGTCAGATAACCTTTTGCCAATCAAAGAGGGCCAAATAGTGGCTGATATGGGTTTATGACCAATCTTAATGTGGGGATTTCCCAAAATGGGTTGATCCAGGGAGGTGTACCACCTGCAAGACAAGTACAATTGTGATTGGTTGGCATCCCATGGCACTCCAGACATTACCTCATGGGTTACAGCCCACCTGATAGGCTAATGATGCACATGACCCAGATCAGATTTCCAGTATATCCAGGTCCCAGGAACCCCTGCTCTCCCAGTTGTAATTTATGCATCTGATTAGGCAAGAAGCATCCAGAGAACCCCTGTCTGCTCCTTAAAATTCTAAGGTAGGAACTGTATTGTTATTTCTCTTACAAAAGCCTCCCATGTTTATGCTTTAAATTGTTCTTTTTTTTTTTTTTTTTTGTCCCATGGCCTATTACAGTTTTTTTTTTTTTTTCAGGCAGCATGCCTTCTGTGCAGGATCCGCGTGGTCCTGTGGGCTCATCCTGCAGGCCCGAGCCCTTAATCCACACTGCGAGTCGCCTCGTGCCCCCCGCGACTCCGCAGCTCTGCAGCACTGCTGTGGCTTGGCCATATTCAGCCCAGGCCCCATCAGCAGCACCGCAAGTCGCCTCTTTTCCCCGTGACTCCACGGTTATAACAACCCCAGGCACACCAGACCCAACCCACGAGTCGCCTCTTCCCCCGCGACTACGCGTTTCTCGAGCCTCCCCAAGGCCCTCTAGGGCTGTGGCCTACAAACCGTGAGTCACCTTTTCTCCCCGCCACTCCACGGTGACTTCACACCCCCCACTCGCCTGGCCTAAAACAACCGCGAGTTGCCTCTTTCCCAGCGACTCCAGGCAGTCAGCCCCAGACCCACGCTGGCGGCCTCCAAAACCGTGAGTCGCCTCTTCCCCTGACTCCGCGTTACTCCCAACCTCCCTTGGAACTTTGCTGCAAGTCGCCTCTTCTCCCGTGACTCCGCTGCTCTAACCCCCGAGGCACTCCGAGCCTAATACCTCGAGTCGCCTCTTCACCCCGCGACTCCTCGGTTGCCCCAAGCCACCACCCCCTTCCTCTCCTCGCGCCCAATCGAAGGCGCAGTGCCTCCCAGCCCAGAGGCGAGCACCGTCGGGCCTCCTTTCTGCTGGCGTGTCCGCTCCTCGACTAGGAGGAGCACACGGACGTGCACCACACCCTCCACCTCCTCCTTCGGCCTACGGCCTGCCAGTCTCGGCCTCCAGGACCCTCAAGGCCTACCAAACATCGCCTAGCCACGGGGGCCTAGGAAACAGATTGGGCACAGCTTCCCTTCCCCCGGAGCCGCTCAGAGGAGCAGCGGCGTCGGCCTTCCCACTTCCCCCCCATGCCCTCATGGGCCCAACCATGCAGCCTGGGACCAAAACGCAGGGCAACGCCCTGCCCCATAAGGGAGCTCCCCATCTCTGGGAAGTATACTTCAGTGGTATGACTAAAGTTACTGCCGCTGGGAATCAAGGTTCTAGGTTTGATTCCCAGCAAGGGCTGGAGGTGCAGCAGCCCATATAGAGGAGGCAGACAGTGTTGAATTCTGTACCCAGCTTGCACAGTGTCAGTATTGTAGCCAATGAAGTTATCTGAGGTGGGCTTTGTTAATTGAAAACTTGACCCAATACCTTGTTTTGTCAGATTGGCCTACTTAGCAATTTGATAGTCTCACGGAGACTGACCAGTGCATCTCTTGTACAGGCGGGCTTCAGGACAGGGGCCCACACCACAAAAGCTGGGTCTGTTCCACAGTGCCCACCTCTGTAGGCATTAGGGGCTCTGGAGAGAGAGAGAGAGAGAGAGAGAGAGAGAAAAAAAAAAAAAAAGCTCAGTCCACTCGGGTCCCTCACATAGCGACCCCAGGAGGACACCGCAGAGTCCATGCTAGGGTACCTCACATAGCGACCCTGGCAGGCTCTAGCAGAACTATCCCCTCCCTCGGTGGCCGCGGTCCCCTCCCACAGCGGACCCAGGTCTACACGGGCTAACAACCTTCTGAGAGGGGATAGTCAGGTAAGAACATAAGAACAGGGGGCCTAGGGGACAGCTTCCGAAGTCTCTTTCCTTGCTCAGACCTTCTCTTTATCTTTCAGATGGTCAAAGCGAAGAAATGTACCGCGTGCAATGCCTCCCTCCTCCCGCAAACCCCAGGCCCTCTCTGCGCAGCCTGCCTCTTGGACGATGACCTGTCTTCGATGGACAGAACCATGACTCCTTCCCTCCCAGGCCCCAGCACTTCAACCTGGGTGGATCCGGGCTCCCTTTTGATACAGAACCAACAAGCGGCAGTTGCCATGATGGAGAGTCAGCAGAACTTCATGCTGAAGATCATGGAGAAGCTGGAGGCGCTTACACAAAACAGACCTCGGCCGCCCAGCACGGAGCTCATCCACCAGAGAGACCTTCCAGAGGACCCACCAGCCCCAGAGGACCCTCTTCCCAGCATTCCCATGGATGACAATCCGGAAGATAGGGACAAAGAGGAGGAATTCGAGGACGAGGAGGAGGAGCATGGCGTGGAGTCTGACATGGAGGACACCGACCAGCAGGCAGCTCCCTCGCTGACATCAAAACTGTGTGCGTTCGACACAATTCCCGGCCTTATGAAGGCCATCAAGGCCACCATGGGCCTATCCACAGATGAACAAGAAGTGGAGAAGACGGAATCGAAGCTGGACCCAATGATCCAGCTAAGGACCACCACACCGGAGACCTTCCCAGTCTGCCTGGCCATTGAGGAACTGATCCACATGGAATGGCAATCCACAGACCCAGGCAGAATGCCAAACCGAAGGAACTTACACAAAATGTATCCGGTCCAAGGCGACAAATCAGACGCCTGGTGCAAGGCGCCCTCTATCAATCCACAGGTGGCGGCCTTGAGTAAGAAGACGGTGCTACCATGTGGCACCATAGCCCTCAAGGACCCCACAGACAAAAGAATCGAGGACATGTTAAAAAAGACCTTCGAAATTGAGGGCACCATGGCCAAGGCGATGACGGCAGCCATCTATACCTCTCGCGCCCAGACACGCTGGCTGGAGGAACTTCAGGAACAGGCGGGTCCAAAGTCCAAGGAGGCTGAACTTTTAGACTGCACCCTCGATGCAGCCAAATACCTGGCGGACATGGCAGTGGACTCCCTACACCTCCAGGCCAGAGCGGCTGCAATCACAAATCAGGCCCGCAGAGCTCTATGGCTCAAGCTCTGGGACGCTGATTCAGAATCCAAGACTCTTTTACAGAACTTACCCCTTAAGGGGACTCATGTTTTCAGGGAGGGTCTCCAGAATTACTTAAAACAGAAAGAAGAGGGTAGGGACCTCCTAAGAAACCGGTCAAGACCCTCACACCTACCTCCGCTAGATGGAGGTTTCGTCCCGGGCCCAGGACCCAAACTCGTAGGGATTCCTACCCCCAGAACCACTCCTTTCGGGGTAGAGCATCACCATCCTACCCCCGCACGCACGCCTTCAGCCGCTACAGGTCTTCCCCTTTCCGACCCCAAGGACAAAAGTCCGGAGGTCGAGGAAGGGGATTCAGAGGTAAACCGTGATTCCGACTCACCGAGCCCCCACCACCAAAACCTGTACCCCCCTGTCGGACAGCGGCTAACCCTATTCGCTCACCGCTGGGTGTCCACCACGTCGGACAGGTGGGTCCGGGACATGGTCTCAAGGGGTACACCATAGAGTTGTACCATCCTTCGTTCCCCCCTCACTTCATCTCGTCCCTGATCTCCAGACAAAGAGCATCGCCTCACCAGGTACAGGGTATTCTGGCAGATCTCATCCAGAACAGGGCCATTCAACCAGTTCCGGTCCAGGAGCAGGGGGAAGGCATGTACTCCATCTTCTTCCTGGTTCCCAAGAAGTCGGGGAACTAAGGCCCATCCTGGACCTCAAGCGCCTGAACCGTTACGTGATCACATGTCGTTCAAAATGGAGACTGTCTGATCCACCCTAAGGGCATCAGGGTAGTGACCTCCTGACATCCATCGATCAAGGATGCCTACCACACATCCCCATCGTCAAGAGTCACAGAAGATTCCTCCATTTTCACATCCTGGGACACCACTTCCAATACCAGGCGCTCCCGTTCGGTCTGTCATCAGCCCCAGAGTCTTCACCAAGGTATCCATCACCCTGGTAGCCAGACTCAGGGAGCAGGGGCTAGACATAGTGCCGTATCTAGATGATTGGCTCATACGCGCTCGATCCGAGGGTCAGGCGCGTGCTCACACAGAGCTCGCTTTGCGAGCACTCGAGGACCACGGCTGGGTGGTAAACAGGGAGAAGAGCCACCTGCACCCAACCCAACAGACTGAACACCTCGGAGCTATCATCAACTCAGCAGAGGGTTGGGTGAAGCCGGCACCGGCACGAATCCACAGACTCCGCAGCCTGGCAGCACGGTTAAGGTCGCATCCACACACCACGGTGGAGAAGGTGGCGAGACTCCTGGGATGCATGTCCTCCTGCATCAACCTCATCCCTGGGCCAGGTGGCACATGTCCACTCCAGAACTACATTCTGGCGCATGGAGCACCCAACGAGTGCAACTCCAGCTGAGCGTCCGGGTTACCCACAGAAGTAAGATCATCTCTGGACTGGTGGGTCACCCGGGAACCTGACAAGGGGTTCCCGAGGCACCACACCCGATCCCCATCGAGACGGAGCGCGAGTCTATCCGGCTGGGGAGCCTGTCTGGGGGACGAATGAGCACAGGGCCCTGGTCCCGGTGGAGTCACAGCTTTCAATCAATATCCTGGAAATGAGAGCGGTGTTCAACGCCCTGAGGGCATTCTGACATCATCCAAGGAAAGTCGGTCCTGATCAAGTCCGACAACCGCGTGACAGTGGCTTACATGCAAAGCAGGGGGTACCGGAGCAGGGCCATGTCACGAGAGACCGCGAAGGTGATGAACTGGCACAAACGCACCTATCACACCTGGGGAAGTACACCTGATGGGAAAACTGAATGTAGGGCGGATTTGCTCAGCCGACAGCAGATCCACCCGAGAATGGCGCCTGCACCCGGATCTGTTCCAGGTGATCCAGGAGACATGGGGTCCAGTGTCAATGGACCTAATGGCATCAAGGGACAATGCCCAAGTGGACCACTATTTCTCCTGGTTCAGAGACGCGCTCTCCCAAGGCACGGACGCCCTCTCCCAGGTATGGTCTCGGGACTACACGTATGTCTTCCCCGATTCCTCTCATCCCACAGGTTCTGAAAAAATCTGAACATCCAGGACCACGTCATCTTGGTGGCCCCCACATTGGCCCTAGAGCCTGGTTCGCGGCAATCACAGAGATGTCCCGAGCCAGCCTCCGGATCCCATCCCGTCCGGACATGCTGACACAGGGCCCCGTATTACACCCGTCACCCCGAACCCTAAAGCTCATGGCCCGGCTCCTGAGAGGGAACGACTAACCGCTACCGGGTATCACGAGTTGGTCATAGGCACGCTCCTACGGTCTCGACGAGCCTCCACTACTTCCACCTACGAGAGACAATGGGCCATCTTCACACAGTGGTGCCACCAACGAGGCTCAACACCTGAACAAGCAACCTTCCCCACTATCCTGCTGTTCCTACTGCAGGGGGTAGATAAGGGACTGACACCTTCCTCCCTAAGGGTGCAACTAGCGGCCATTGGAGCAGCCAGAGGCCTAGTCGAAGGGCACCCGCCCGGGGCCCATCCAGATGCCATCCACTTCTTATGGGCGGTGGACCTCATGCGGCCCAGGACCAGACCCACCGTTGCACCATGGGACCTACCACTAGTCCTGGACTCCCTAAGAATGGCACCGTATGAACCACTCGCAGACTCAGATCTGTTCTGGGCAGGACTGAAGATTGCCTTCCTGGTGGCCAACTGTTCAGCCAGATGGATAGGGGAGCTCGGCGCCCTGTCTTGTGCTCCACCCTACACCATCTTCACCCCGAAGGGAGGAGGCTCCAGATCAGTACCGGCTCTCAGTCGAGGTTCTTGACGCTGGTTCCACAGTGAACAACCCTATAGATCTTCTCACCCTGCTCGACAGCTCCCTCCGGCCGAATCGCGGGCGCCCGACCCACTAGATGGGTTCAGCCCTTCAATCTACCTGACCAGAACTCAGGCCATCCGTAAGACGGAGAGACTCTTCATTGTCGACGAAGGCCAAAGACAGGGGCTCGCAGCGTCCAAAGCAACCATCACAGGGTGGATCAGAATGGGTCGCTCACACTTACACGGCGCAGTGATTGGACATCACTCTAGGAATTAGAGCTCACTCCACCAGAGCGGTATCCACATCCTGGGTGGAGAGAGCATCAGTGTCATCCGAGGACATCTGCAGGGTGGCTACCTGGAGTTCCTTACATACCTTGCCAGGCACTACAGACTGGAACATCTCCAGGACTTCAGACCAGCCTTCGTAGCCCATGTCCTGGCAGCGGCCCCATCTCCGGAACCCCGATCCTTCTGAATCCCACCGAGGTCTAAACTGCTTTTATCTCCCCATGAGGTAATGAATTGAGTGCCATGGGATGCCAACCAATCACAATGGTGTTTACTCACCTGGTAAAGGTGATTGTGTTGGTTGGCATCCATGGCACTCCAAGGCCTGCCCTCGGGAATGATCGGAGCGTCCAACCACTAAGATCAGGAGGTCCTTACATCAGCCCGTCAAGGTTCAAGTCCCCTGCTAACAATCAGTCGAACCACAGTTCGAGGTAGTGTGTACATAATAGGGAATAAACTCAGGCCTCTGGCCATTGCTATTGTCACCATGTTGTAGCAGACCTCATCCTTCTAGTCTCTATTGTGTGTATTGTTTCTCGTACTAACATCCTTCCTTTCAGCTATGGAAAATTCAAACTGGAGAGCAGGGGTTCCTGGGACCTGGATATACTGGAAATCTGATCTGGGTCATGTGCATCATTAGCCTATCAGGTGGGCTGTAACCCATGAGGTAATGTCTGGAGTGCCATGGATGCCAACCAACACAATCACCTTTACCAGGTGAGTAAACACCCATTACAGTTAGTGAAATGCCCTAATCGACCACCCAATTGGAGTACTTTGTAGTGGTTTAGGACATGCCCCAGGAGAGGCATACAGGAGAGAACAGAGGGTAGAGTGACATTGGGCAGCTAGGGATCTTGCAATATCCAGCCAGAGAGGGAAGTATACTTGGGGGTCTGTGACTTGCCCCTCTGCTGACCAATAAACCAAGTTACTAAAATGCTGAGCACATTAATAACCAAAGAAGGAGGGAAGTGACAGCCCACCATGAGCTTTAGGTGCAGTTAGCTTAAGGTAGGACTATCTAGCAGTCTTACCTTTCCATAGGAAAGTTGTTGGAAGACCTTGTACTGTAGTGAACCATTTTTAAGGGAGGAACACTCCTAACATTCTAAGGGGGTATAACACTCGAGGTAACACGTTCATTTTTAAAGTGTTGATCCTGCCCCAAAGTGAAATAGAGAGGCCATTCCATCTACCAAGATCTGATTTGAGGGTTTTTAGCAGATCTGAGAGGTTAAGCTTTATCATGGTGGGGATATCCCAGGCAATCTTTATTCCCAAATAGAGAAGAGAAGAGAAGTGGAATCCCATGATAAATCTGTATGAGACAATATTGATCTAGGCGTTCTGTTGTTCAAGGGGAAAACCTTAGTTTTGGAGACATTAAGCTTATAATATGACACTTTGAAAAAGAGAGTAATTTCCTCCAAAAGGGCAGGGATACCACTGTAAGGGTCCTCTAAATGTAAAAGCAGATCATCTGCATACGTGGATAGGGTGTACTGTTGATCACCAATTAGGATGCCCTTAAGCCTGGGGGAAGACACCAATCTTCAAATCAGAGATTCCAAATAGAGGTTGAAAAGTAGGGGAGACAAGGGGCAACCCTGTCTGATCCCTCTCTGAAGCAAAAGAGGCATGGACAAGATACCATTGCACCAAATTTGGGCCAAGGGGGAGCTATATAACAATTTAACCCATCTAAGGAATCTGGAGGGTATACCAAAGTAGGCCAGGGTTGCAAAAAGAAAGTCCCAAGAGACTCTATCAAATGCTTTCTCAGCATCCAGGGACACCAGAACCGCTGGCCGGTCTGAGTCCCTGGATGCTGGGAGAATGTGCATAAGTTTGTGTGTATGATCAGCCGACAACCTACCTGTCATGAATCCAATCTGTTCCTTACCAATAAGGAAAGGGAGCACAGGTCCCAATCTGTTAGCCAAAATTTTGGCCATAATTTTAACGGCAGTATTAAGCAACAATATCGGTATGTAGCTTTCAGGATATAGGGGATCCTTACCTTGTTTAGGAATAAGAGTTATCAGTTCTTTAAGAAACTCTGTCTCCGAAAACCCATCAGCAAACCAAAAATTATATACCTTGGTGAGGAAAGGGACAAGCTCTGAAGTGCAGGCTTTGTACAGATTGTTTGTTAGGCCATCAGGTCCGGTGGATTTGTCTAAGGCAAGCTGTTCAATTACCAATATAACTTCCTGTACTCTTATCTGGGAATTGAGTGGAGTGGCTTGGAGGGGAATAACTTGGGTAAATTCATAGAGTTGAAGTACCTCTCAATCTTCAGCTCAGAGGGCATCTTTTCCGGATGATCGGCATATAGTGCCTGGTAATAGGATCTAAGCACCTCCACAATGTCCCTGGGGAAGTGACTATTTGATTGTCACTGCCAGTTCTAATACTGGAGATAAAGCGAGGGGATTCACTTTGTTTAAGTCAAATCGCTAACAGTCTGCTAGCTTTCTATCCAGTATCAAGATATTTAGCTTAGTACACTTCAATGATATTTCAGCTTGCTGAAACATTAGTGTAGAATATTGAGCCTGTAGGTTATGCAGATTAACCCAATCTACATCCGGAGAGTGGAGAGTAAGCCTTGTTTCCAAAGACCGAATGTCACCAATCAATTTGTTCTGATGTGATTTGAATTTTCTATATCTAGTAGCTGCCATCTGGAGGCACTCCCCATGAATGGAGCATTTCAGGGCTGCCCATACTATGTCTATTTTAGGCACTGAATTTCTATTATCAGTTATAGAGTTGGATATAAAATCTCTGATGTGCTGCAAACAGTCAGGTTTGTTGAGTAGCTGAGGGTTCAACCACCAGAGGGCGTCTCTCTTGATACCCGGTCCCAAGAGATATACTAGGGTGACGGGTGAGTGGTCAGGTATGACCCTCTTATGTATGTCCGCATATAATACCCCTTGCAAAGCTAAAGAGCTCAGCAGAAAGAAGTAGATCCAGGATAGAGATCTATGCGGGAGAAGAAAGTGAATTGACGCTCATCTGGGTTGAATACACACCACACATCAATGAGATCCACACCCTTCATTAGATCGAGTAAGGCCATCTGAGATGGGGTGACCCCTGTTTCTGAGGGCCTGTTCTATCTAGTTGGGAGTATAGGACCGTGTTCCAATCACCCCCAATATAGTCAAGATGGGTTTATTAGGAACCATTAAGCTAAGCAGGTGGGTGAAGAAATGTGGGGAGTCAGAATTTGGACCGTATAGTGCCCCCATCATGACTGATTGGGTTTTCAATATCCCATACAGCAGAATAGATCGTCCCTCAGGATCCCAAATTTCCCTCTCTAGTGTAAAAAGAATATTTTTCCTCATTAGTATTGCCACACCCCACTGTTAGTAAACTTTACTGCACCAAAAGCTTGACCCACCCAATGTCTGGAAAGCAGGTAGACTTCTTCACGTCGGAGATGCGTCTCCTGGAGATATGCAATCCCAGCATTTAAGTGAAGAAGGTGTCGGAAAACGACCTGCCATTTACATCGGTCCTGGGCCCCCTTCACATTCCAACTAATAATCTTATAAGACCCAGCCATACTAAAGAACAAAACATACTATTGAAATAATACTGTAGTTTAAGGACACTAACATTTTGAATAAATGCCCCATCAATAATCAAGATACAGACCTCACCACCAGGGCGAACTGATGCACTTGTTTCCCCATTTCTAAGAAACTTTATTTTTATAAAAAGAAACATTAAACCCTTATAACCCTATAACCCAATTTTCCCCCAACCTATAATACAAATCAACCCCCAGTTCTAACAACCGTACCACTTATTGATTCTGTCGAGCGATGTTGTTTCGTAGGTTTGAATCGCTCCAGGATCATCACCCCCTCAACTCCAAACGCATCCCTGCTATTTCTTTGGCGAGCATTATCTGAGTCTAGTCCAGTTAATACCGTAAACGTTCCAAAAATTGCAACCTTAACAAGTAAAAATAAGTAATGTCAAGTAATAACAAGTATAGCAGTATAAGTGAGCTCAGAGCACATCTTGTGGCTTCTCAGATTAGTGCAAAATGTAAGCAACATAAATGAAAAAGATCCATAGTAAAAGGTGTATCTGGGCCCAATGACCACATGATAGTCCCCCTTAAAAATGTAGGTGAAATAGTTCAAGTTCAAGTTTATTGCAGAAAAGCTCCATTGAGCAAGTTCATTCACAAGGAGGTCCTGGGTGCATGGTTACAACAAGTATACAATGCAGGCAATAACATAACAAAACATAACTGATGGACCAGGTCCTACAAGGTACACAGGTAAACAGTGCTGGGTGAAAAACAAAGCCAAAAAAATATTTAGTACAAGTTGTTTAAGCAAGGCGGTGTAGTGAGAACAAACTAAGGAAGTAAAGAGAAAGCTAGGGAGGGAGTTTAGTAACAGTTACAGGTGTCCTTTGTTTTTGAAGCCACCAGTTTTTTGAAGAAATTTACTGAGACTACACTGGATAGTTTCAGAGTGGCATGCAGCTGGTTCCAAATAGTTGGTAGGGCACTTGAGAAGGCTCGTCTGCCAAAGGAGGTACAAGCCCAAGGTGCGTCGATTAGGATAAAATCTGATTTCCTAAGGAAATAAGAGCTGTGGACAGTACGGATAAGTGTTACTAAATAGCTTGGTAATTTATTCAGAAGAAGTTTTAGGGTCCAAATGCCAGCATGGAGTGTGCGTCTAATGGTAAGTGAAGTCCAACCAACAGCTGCGTATAGTTCGCAATGGTGGATTCGGTATGGGTAGTTTGTAATGAAACGCAGGGCACAGTGGCAGATATGGTTCAATTTGTTTAGGTTAGCAAATGCTGCAGAAGTGTATAATGTGTCCCCATAGTCAAGTAAAGGGAGGAAGGTGGTCTGAACAAGCCTTAGTCTGGTTTCCAGGGGAAAGAGGGACCTATTTCGGAAGAAGAAGCCTAGTCTAGCTTTTAGTCTTCTGGACAGGTCGTCAGTGTGCTCGTTGAAGGAGAGCTTGTTGTCTAACCAAAAGCCGAGGTATTTAAATTTAGAGACAACTTCCAGTGGTTCACCTAGGGATGTAATGATGAAGTCTTTAGGTGGGACAGTCAGGGTGATGGAGGAAGTATTAGGGGGGAAAATCATGGCCTTAGTTTTTTTAGCATTTAGGAGGAGTTTGGTATTGATGAGATTTGTTTCTAGCTGTGCGAAATCAACTTGAAGTATATCCCTGACTTCCGATATTGTATGGCTGGATGTATACAAACCTGTATCATCTGCAAAGAAATGCAAGGGAGACCTGGTTATTTAAGAATCGAGGTTGTTAATATATAAGGAGAAGAGTATAGGCCCTTAGATGGAACCTTGCGGGACTCCCCTAGTAACTGGTAAGGATGCAGAGAACAGCCCACCAGCTTTGACTTTCTGCATCCTACCTGATAGGTAACTGGAGAACCATTTGGTAGTAGCTAGGGTAGCACCAATATTGGTGAGGCTATTCACAATTAGAGTATAGCCAATGGTGTTGAATGCTTTACTTAAATATTAGAATACTGCACCTGTAATTTTTTTAGCATCATTGGCTGAGATCAGGTCATCGGTGACTTTAGCTAGTGCAGTAATGGTTCTATGATTACAGCGAAAGCCTGATTGGGCTGGATTGAGGAGAGAGTAGGTTTCCAGATGATTCTTCAATTGTATATAAATCAATTTTTCGAGGACTTTTGAAAGGATAGGCAAGATTGAGACTGGTCTGTAATTGTTTAAGTTGCATAAGTCGCAGGATTTAAATAAGGGTATGATATGAGCGGATTTCCAGCATAATGGAACTACGGCAGAAGAGATAGAGAGGTTGAATATATGGAGAATGGGAGCAGTAAGATAGCGGTAGCTGACTTTTAAGAAAAATGGTTCTAAGCCATCGTCTCTGGCACTTTTTGTGGTATCTAAATTGATGAGTGAATCCTTGACTTCTTTGAAGCTGAGGGAGAGCAGCTGAAATGGATGGGTGGTAGCTTTCGGGACAGTGATAGGGCTAGCATGGATACTAGTACGAGATGCGTACGGTGATGCATCGAAAGCTAGACCAGCTGTGGCGAAGTGAGAATTCAGTTCTTCGAGGATTTGGTAATTGTTCTCAATAACTGTGCCATTTATGTTAATCTTAGCTGGGATGGAGAGAGCAGCTGGTTGACCTTCAATAGACTTGATGGTCCTCCAAATTTTCTGCGAGTTTTCTTTGACTTTTTCCAGCATGGAAATGCAGTAATTCACTTTGGTAGAGTGAATATGTTTTACGCAGGCGCTCCTAGCTGCTCTAAATGTCTGTCAATCTGTCAGATTCTTAGTTCTTCTTGCTAGAGCCCAGAGTTTATCTCAGTTTATAAGTGTGGTTTTGAGCTCCGTTGTAAACCCAGGGGTGGGAGACCTGGTGCTTACGCACCTTAATAAATGGGGCATGCTTGTTAGCCAGGGCGGTGAGATTTTCATTTAGGTTAGAGACAGCCTCATTGTCTGTTTTAGAGAGGTACAGATCTTGTCATTTGACCTTGCTAAGGTTGGTCAGATAGCTCAGCGTGTTGAATTTATGAAAGGAACGCTTGATTATGAACTTAGGCTAATTGTGGGCTTTGGTTTGATGTCTTGTACAGACCACAACTCTATGATCACTCATATCATTGGAAAAAACAGCTAATTGTAGTATTTTTGTGGGGATGGGTGGTAAGTATGAGATTGATGAGAGAACTATTGGCAGTGATGGTGGTGTTAATCCTAGTGGGCTCACTAATTATCTGGGCACGACCTAGTTCATCACAATGGGATTTCAGGCTATGTGATTTGTGTGTGAGCCAATCCATGTTGAGGTCCCTGAGTATCAGTGTTTCTGTATTGGCTGTTGTAACTAAGGATTTTAGGTTGTTGATGATTTCACTTCCACCAGTTGGAGGTCTGTAGCCACCGATTATTGTAATAATTTCATTGGCGGGAAGGTGGAGTTTCAGAGATATGATTTTGTATTCCTTAGATTTAGAATTGCAGAAGATGTCACTAATAGTGAATTTGGATTTGGCATAAATAACGACTCCATCCCCCCCCCGGTATTCCTATCAGCCCTATAGAGATTATAGTTGAGGAGAGTTATTTGCTGGTCCATAATAGTATTTTTGAACCAGGATTTGGTGATAATGACGAGGTCGGGCTCAGTGTATATGGTCCAGGCTTGTAAAGGGTAAATTTTGGGGGGCAAACATAAAATGTTGACCAACATGAATTTAAGGCCAGGAGGGGCAGCAAACTCTGTAGGTGAGGAGAATGTTGACAGAGGGCCTGGGTTTAGTTCTACATTACCTGAGCAAAGAAGGACCAGGAGCAGGAGTTTTTTTTATAGCTGTTGTGATGGATCTGGACGCTTTTTTAAGTTGTGACCGGCTAATAGTACTGGTTTGGGGATACCATTTTAGTGCTATTATGGTACAGTCTAATGTGGCAGTTAATAGATAGTAGGGATAATGCTCTGAGTGACATGTGAGAAGGGGGTAATAAAAGCAGGTGAGTGGGGAATGGGTTGTAATTAAAGGGAGGGGTTGGCTTTGGATGAGCATTAGTGCAGTGAAAGGGGGCGATGTAAATAGCAGTGAGATGTTCCAGGGTAGGTTTTGAACCTCGGACTTCGTCATGATAGCATATAGTTAGGATGTCAGTGAGCAAAAATAAAATGACAATGGGGAGGTGAATCATGGTTCAGCAGAGCAGGCTAGTCCGGGGGAAAGGGGCGGGGTGCCTAGAGAGAGAGGGTGGCTTGCAGCACGGTCTATGCCCTTAATGTGAGTGAATACCTTGAAACAGCTCTGTAGGGGGTGGAGCTAATTGAGTATTTAATGGAGGACTGGGAGAGGGTGGGGGTGGGAAGAAAAGCTCAACAGGGACTGAACCCAGAGCACAGATATGCAGCGCCTTTTGTCTGAGCCAATCGGGGCTTGCTTTGAAAAAGCGTCCGCATTGCGATTGGCTGATAACAAGGGTAACTCGCTGGCTGCTGGTTGCAGGATTCTTCTGGCGGAACCCTGGCAGTAACAAATTGTTTTAGTAAGAAAGAGAAGGCAGGAGATTCATCAGGGATGGGAGTGGGCGGTGCTAACAGGTCTATATAATAGTACAGAAGAGGGGGAGATGGGCGGGAGGGTAAAAAATTGCGGCTTTGCCGTACCTCTCAAATGGTGGAGTCCGATGAGGAGGTCTTGGACAATGGCTTCGGAAGAGCCAACCATCGGGTGTCCGCTGTCCACGGGGAGGACGTCTGAGCTGGGATCCCTAGCGTGTTCTCGGCTAGAGAAAGGAGAGAGGAGCTCAAATTAATAGTGAGGCAACACAATGGCTAGCAGTCTGAGTGAAAACAGCTCAATTAGCAACTGAAAAGCCAGTGATTTCCTTGGTGCCTTGCAGTCTGGAGACAGCTACAAAATCACAAAGTGGCTGCAACACTTGGTTGCTGGGAACATTTTTAGACAATAAACACAGTTTTTTTGGCAAATTAGTCACAGTTCAGAAATTTGTAGTACAATTTTCAAGTAAAACAGTGCCTTAGCAAGACAGGATATGCTTGTCAGCAAGACAGGATATGCTAGTCAGCAATAAGCAAACCTAAAGTACCAAAATGTTATGCCTCAACAAGACAGAATGAGATAAACCTGCTAGAAGGCTTAGTTGCAAACAGGGGATAGGAGAAATTACAGTTGTTGACAGTAAGTAACCAATAAATTGAAACATCAGATAGGAGTGGGCGGAGACTGTGTGCATTTAAATGAGGCCTGGGAGGGGGAGGGGGTGGGATGAAAAATCAAGGGGAAGTTTGCAGAGCTAGCACTGAATCAGTGCACATACAGCTGGAGAGAAAATGCAGCGGGGGGGGATGGTAAGTTACTTTACACAGGCCAAGCAGAACAGGCTAAATTAAAATAAATAAATTAGAAGCCGAGTACAGGGATGCAGGCTTACATTAAGTCACACATCTCGGCTGCTCCTGTCTTAGGTGAGTGAGACCAGCCAATCAGGGAGCTCTACACAGGCGAGGAGCCACTAGCGCTACCCTGAGAAGGCACTGAAATTGAAAACAGCAAATTGCAAGTGATGATCCAGTTCAGCGTTTACACAGCCCAGAGAAATCGTGGCAATTTTTCAAGCGCCGTACCTTATCTATCTCTTTGGGGTGTAGGTGGCTCAGGCTCCTTGCACCGTAGAGGTGCAATGGCTGGATCGTGACCGCTGCCCATGGGGGCAAGTGGCACCTGTAAGGAAGGAGACAGCAGATTAAATAGGAGCAGATGGAGGGGGGTCTAAACAGAGACAAACAAAGAGAGCTGAGCACCAACTTGAAAGACAAGTCAGGGGGCGGTCTCAGACAGAGGCAAGGTGCCAGCTAACTTGAGAATCCAAAACAAACACAAAAGAACAGACTGATAGGGGAGGGCAGGAGGGACAGAACAGAGACAGAGAAGGACACTGGGACAAAGGAAGATGATTAAGAATGTTAGTCAAGGGCAGGAGCCTTAGTCTCAAGACAGAGGCTACACAGATTTTACAATTCACTGAATTTTCTAAAGTCCATAGCAGTAAGTATGTAAACTCAGTACAGTCTTAAATAGGATTAAAAAAAAATATCTTAACAAAGCCAGTAAAACTTTCTTACAAACTCAGTTCAAGGCAGTGTACAGAGTGAAAGCTTAATTGGGGAAAAATCAAGGGGAAGTTTGCAGAGCTAGCACTGAATCAGTGCACATACAGTTGGAGAGAAAATGCAGCGGGGGGAATGGTAAGTTACTTTACACAGGCCGAGCAGAGCAGGCTAAATTAAAATTTATAAATTAGAAGCCGAGTACAGGGATGCAGGCTTACAATAAGCCACACGTCTCGGCTGTTCCTGTCTCAGGTGAGTGAGACCAGCCAATCAGGGAGCTCTACACAGGCGTGGAGCCAATAGCGTTACCCTGAGAAGGCATTGAAATTGAAAACAGCAAATTGCAAGTGATGATCAGATTCAGCGTTCACACAGCCCAGAGAAATCATGGTAATTTTTCAAGCATCATACCTAATCTATCTCTTTGGGGGTAGGTGGATCAGGCTGCTTGCACCATAGAGGTGCTATGGTTGGATCGTGACCGCTGCCCATGGGAGCAAGTGGCACATTATCTATCTCTTTGGGGGATAGGTGGATCAGGCTCCTTGCACCATAGAGGTGCTATGGCTGGATCGTGACCACTGCCAGTGGGTAGTAGTTTTACAATGTAGCTGTTATCCAGGGAGTACGCATTCCTTCAGACCTAGAAGACAAAGGCAGCGTTAAAACTGCAAATTAAACAGATGAGCAATGAACTCGCCATCCATAAAATAGAGCACATTACTGCTCAGCCTCCACCTCGGAGGGCCACATAAGAGGGGAATGAAGCATAAAACTTGGACCCAGAAGTCGCACAAAAACATCTCTCCTATACACCGCTACATGGGTATCCAAATAAAAAGGCAGACTTCCAAATTGGCATCCCCGTAGACTATAAACTTTAAGCCCTTCAGGGTGCAATGCATCTGTCTCACTCTCGAGGATCACATCTGAGACCAAAATAGGTCACCGTCACTCGATAGTCAAATTATCCCTCTAGGACAATCAGCAGATGCACTTAAGCTAGGTGGAGGTTCCTCTTCTTCACCGGATTGAATTCACTTGAAAAAATCAGGGAAGAGACCTCAGAGCTCCCGTAATGCCTGGTCATGTATATCAAAGGATATCCGCTGGTCTCCTGATTTAACCTGCAACACCGCTGGGTATTTCATCCGGAATGGTGTGCTAGCAGCAATAAGCTTCGAGACTGTGGGGTGCATCTCCTGCCTCTTGGCCAGAACTGACTGTGGGTAATCCTGGGTAAGCCTTATTCTCCTTCCCTCCCAAAGGACATCTTGAACTTCTTGAACTTTGGCCAAGATGTGCTGTTTGTCTAAGAAGTTCAGCAATTTAAAGATCAATGGCCCAGGGGGAGAGTTTGGGGTTGGGGGAGGATGGAGAGCCCGATGAGCACGCTCAATTATGTACGTGGGCCCATTCGGTGAAGGGTCTGCAATTTTTTCACACAGCTTCTGTATAAAGGTAATAGGTACAGTCCCCTCCTCCCTCTCAGGAATACCAGTGACCAGGAGATTGTTCCTCCTGCTCCTCCCTTCGAGATCCTCAAGCTTCTCATCCAAACTTTTAAGCCTCCAACCAAACTGTGTTATAGTTAGTTCTGCTTTGTCCTGCCTTTTTTCCAAGGAGTTCAGCTTCATTTCATTATCACCTACCCTAATAGTGAGCGATTGAATTGAGGTTTTAATTTGCTGAATATCCTCCGACATGTCAGAGATTTTTTCTTGTAGCGGCTGCATGATCTCAAGAAATCTCTCCTCAGAGAGGGCTGTTGGCACAGTAGGAGGCTTACTCAAGCCCAGTTGCTGTTACTTGGGCCATTTTGTGACTTTATCCTTCTCCGGGGTAGGCAGCGGAGAGTGGCGCGGTGGCGCCTTTTTCATATAAATCTACATATCTTTTGGCACTAATTGACAGCAGACAGTTTCCCCTTTCAGGTGCTGGGTTGCAAGTCTCACTCAAACCAGTAAATCTGCATGAAAAGAGTGATACGAGAAGCAGGGATGCAAAGCAGTGGAGGGTTGCAGCCGAGCTTGAAACCGCCATCACGTGACCCCTGTTTTGGTTTTTTAAATACATGACCGAGCAGGTGGGCTGTGAGAGAGATTGTAGCTGTTCGTTTCATGCTGCATCCATGAGGAAACAGGCAGATGGATTTAAAAAAATCTAAATATTCAAAGACTGAAGCAAAGTGAAGAGGAGGTCAGAGGTATTTATTTTATTTTTTATAGTTTGCCTGCCACCACTTCTGGCACAAACAAGAAGGATGTGTTTTGTTTTGTTTACGTTCTGAAGTGGGCAGCATCACCTATATCAATGCCCACTAGCCAGTGTTGGATCTTTCTCCTATGCATTAGAATGAATATCACATCCCTTGCAGCCAATCAGAGCTCCTAATTTATGATGCCCATTTCATAATAAAGATATAGGTCATGATGTGGCCACTTGGACCCTCATCCCTGGAAGCCACTAGTGAGCATCTCTCCTATTTTCTGACATGGTGAGCCCTGCCCAATGTTAGTGTTCACTTTCATTTTTTATGCCAACAGCAGGAGTCAATCACCATTTTGGCATTTTTTTTTGTAAAGTACATGTGCTGCTGGGACCACATCCTTGGTGGCTTAAGTCTGCTCCCTACATGCTTCTGAGACCCAGATCCCAACCCTGGGATTGGTACTTGAATTACAGTTATGCTGTCCATGGGAGCCCATCCACAGTGGTCAGTTCTGACCTCTTTCCCAAAATATATTTCTCGAACTACCAGGGGCATAACACTTGTGTCCTCTTTCACTTTTTTAAGTACATGCCACTGGATGCCCATTCCTCCTGCACTATGTCCCGATGTAGCCATCCCCTCTTTTTGTGGGGGGCTGTGCCCCTGTGCCCCCACACTCCCCCTTTTCTTAATATTCTAACTCTGGGGTGTCACCTTGGGGAGGAGGTGGCGAATTCATAAATGTGGCACCCTAATGATGGGCACAGTGCTGCAGGTGCACAGATGGTCAGAACGTTTCCAGAATTGGACACAATACTCTAGGTAGGGTCTTATCAGCAATCTATATAGAGGCAACCCCTGCCCTCTTTCTGCCAGTGATACCCCTTCTTGTGCACCCCAGCATTCCACTAGCCCTCCCAGCTGCCTTGTTGCACTATCTGACCACCATTAGGTCATCAGATATGATTACTCTAGGTCTCTTTCCTGCTTGGAGGTTGTCAGTGCCATCCCACCAATTTTTTACTCCGCCTCTGGGTATCTGTGCCTCAAGTGCATTATTTTACACTTTTTCACACTGAATCCCAGCCTCCATACCCTTGACCACTCTTCTGGTTTTTCCGGGTCTCTGCTTATTCCCCCGGCCCCCCAGGGAAGGCCCTCACCCTATTGCAGATTTTGGTGTCATCTGCAAAGAGGCAAACATTCCCTTCCACCTCCTCTGAAATGTTACTTATAATGATCTGGGTAATGCCTGTAAATGGTCCTTTGGATTAGAGCACCCACACAGCTAACAAAGAAATAAATCAATAAATAAATAAATTAGGGATGGATGAGATGGCTGTGACCCAGTTCTGATTACAACTCTGATTTATTTTAAAAAGGTTCTGATTTACTCTGAGTTATTAGATCTGTTTTTAGCCTATTTGAGTTTGAGAAATGCATCACACAGCAACAGGGACCCATGCAGGACTTTAAAAGCAGCAGCTGTGGGGAACTACGACAAGCAGCATATTTGAAAAACTTTCACTCCGTGGCTGTCTTAAGGACTTCCCGCAAGTATTCGATATTAACAGTTTGCAGTCTAAAAAGGAGTGAAACACTGTTTTGCTCAGTCAGTTGTTTTAGTCTAAGATGGTAAATCCCTCCACTCTCAGCATTTGTGATGCAGTTGCATACATTTTGTTTTATACCTGATCATCCAACTTTAGCATGATATATTACACTGTGAGTAAGCTGTAGTAATTTAAGGCATTTATAAATGAGATATAACAATGTAGAATGGAACAAAATAGAACACCAGCCTTCATTGCATGCACTACCTTTTATATCCTATTATTTTATATCTTTTCAGAGTAATTTACTGATTCCCCAGGCTAGGGGCACATATTTTCACTTTTACTAGCTGTTATCTGTACAGGTGCAGGAGCAGGAAAACCAGCTGGGTGAGGGTCACTAGGGAACTCTGGTTCTCATAATATTGATGCTAGCTGCTTGCTTTAATCCCCCAGGCTAGAGGCAGATGCTCCCCCACCAGGTTACACTGAAAGCAGACTGCTTTTAGGTGTGTGTGGTGTGGACTATACGAGAAATAAGAATAGCGGCTAAGAAAACTGCATATGAATAAGGCAACTGAGCCAAGAAAAGTGCAGCATAGTAATGTGGTAAACTAGCAAGAACATTTTTTTCTGACGGCTTGATATTGCCGTTTGCTGGAAAATAGTTGCCACTGAATTTTGTAAGGATTAGGCAACTGAGCCACAAAGGAGTGCTGCACAATAAATTGATAAAGTGACCCAATAAATCAGCCGCTTCAGCTTTGAACTGGACCAGCACTCCCGAACCAGGACGACTCGAACTGAGCCATGAAAGGCTCTGTTTTCTCAAATCAACTCAAGTCAGCCTGGCCTAGAAGGGTTTGGATGTGCAACAGAGCCAGTTCATTCATTCCTAAAATAAATTAAAGAGGACCAGTCGCAGCACTGATCCCTGAGGCCCCCCGCTGATCATGCTCCCTTCATCGGAGTGAGCTCTGTTTACCACCATCCTGTGTCACCTATTAACCAATTTCTTTTTCTAGTTTACCATGTTTGGGCCCACTCCTAAGCTTCTTAGCTTGCTTATTAGTCTCCTATGTGGAACAGTGCTGAAAGTCTTACTGAAATCTAGGTAAGCCATGCTCACCACGCCACCCTCATCTAAATCCTTTATCACCCAGTCAAAAATCTATCGGATTCATTTGACATGAACTCCTCCCATGAAACCATGTTTTCCTTGGGTCTTGTAACCCACTGAATTCAAGATATTTCACAATACTTTCCTTCATCAGTGAGTCCAGAAACTTTACCAACACTGATGTCAGGCTGACTGGCCACACATTGCCAGCTCACTCCCTGATATGACTTCTGTGTAGTGGGACTACATTCACCCTCCTCTATTCCTCTGGAGCCACTCCTGTTTCCAGTGAGCTATTAAATAGAACTATTAGAGGGGTTCTATGTGATAATTGCGAGTGCCAAATGGTGACTCGCATTATCGTGACGTCATGCTGGCAAAAACAATTTTGCCACCCTGATATCCTCAGTGCACAGAAGAACGGCACCAGGGATTTAAATACTTTGCTTCGGTGGGAGGCTGCACCCCCGCACAGGGCTTTTGCCTCCGCACTCTACTTAAAGATTCTCAACCCAGGGATACATGTCGGAGGTGCAAAAGCATAAAATTACAAGCTTTGGGCCAGGTGCAACAAAAACGCAGTAGCACCTGGACCCAAACCCAAACCTGGAACCCCACACACCCCAAATGGAGGCCAACCCCTGATGCCACAGCCCAGCTTGGCAGCCGACTGCAGCGCCACCCCCTACATCCCTTTCACCCCCTCCCAGGCCATGCTCACCCCCCCTCCCGTGCATGTGTACATATAGTGACATTCTGTCGCTAGGGTCACCCACAACCCCACATCCGGTCACCTTCCCTGCCCCCTTGCCTTTCGGGCTTTTGCCCACATCGTGTCACTGTTTTCGATGGCACCGTCTTTCAGGCCCCAACCTCACGTGCTACCATCAGAGGTGCAGCCAGTATTTCTCTGAGCTCCTTCAATACCCTTGAATGTACCCCATCCAGCTCCATTGCTTTACCCACCTTCAGATTAGTGAGTCCCTTCAGGATACTCCTCTCTGAAAATGGACTAGTACCACCTCCTTCCCTCCAAAGTTTCTGCTACTTTTTTAAGTCCTCTTTCCTTCTTCTTCTGTGAACACTGACAAAAGTATATTTGTTTATGATGTCTGCCTTTTCCTGGCCCCCCCTTTGCACCCATCACCCTTCCCTTTTAACTTTACAATCCCACCCCTCTTCTTCCTTTTTTCACTTACATACCTAAAAAATATGTACCTGTGAACAGAGCCACTTAGGAGACTGGGTGCTCAGTGACAAACATCCAAATTCAGTCAAAAGAAGTCACAGTACTCATCAAGAAAAGTGTCCCCTTTCGTTACCTCCTGAGCTATTCTCTCTTCTGTTTGCACCTTTGCACTCCTTTCTGCTGGTAGTGAGGTAGTGGGATGGGGTGAAGGAGGGTATGCCACCACACTACTGGGGTCTACTTGGCACAAGGAGGTGTAAGGGTGGGGATCAGCACTGAAATCAAGTACTACTTCTGTTATTAAATTTTCTTTAAAAATGAAGGAAATTATTTGAAAAAATATGAGAAAGCATCATTGCTGAAGCTGAACACTGAAAAAGTAAGGAGATGCGATATTAGGGTAACAAAATTCCCCTAACTCTTAGTGAATCTGTGTTTTGGTGTTTCTTGGGGTTTGAATGATCATTGGATGCAGTATTAGTACTGCCCTGACCTCAGCTCCTGGGTCTGCAGGAGCTGGGAGTGAGAGCAACTACCAGCTACCTTAAAGCAAGGAGGTGATTTGAGTACACTGAATTCAATTCATAATTCAGGAGCCTGTATAAGTAGGTAGAAATCAGTGTTTTGATTCTCTGTTTTTGGGGTTGTTCTTTACTTAGTGAAACTTTTGTTTGCCAGGGAGGTAATCTAGCTCGGTGAATATTTGCAGTCATTTGTGATAAGAGCTGTTACCTTCTGGGGTAGACACTGGGCAGACTGGTGTTACTTTTTTCTCTTTCTGGGCTGATTGTTTTTTCCATTCTCTAACTAGCAGGAGGTACTGGAGGAGGAGGAACTGATTGTTTTTCTCTGTGAGGGTCTACCTTTAGATTATCACTCCCACCACCCCAAAGCTGGGTATACCTTTATAGGGACTTCCCAACAGATATTTCACCACTTCGTACCTAGACAAGGAAGAAGGGGAAAAAACATCTACCCAGCACAGACAGGGTCAGCATCGGTTATCACCAGGATATGTGTGGAGTACTTCTCGGGGGCTAAAAGCATACTTTTATACCAGGGGCAATAGGTTTCATGTGTGTTTGCTGATAAAGCAGTGTGAGTGTAAAAAAAATGTTTTTACTTGTGGGGACTAAATCTCAGAAAAGAGAAGGCAGACAACAGACATGAAGGGAGTGGTGCAATGCAGTGACTGTGAGGCAGCAGTCTTCTGGAAGACATTCTGGAGGCCGCAGTGCTGCCCTATATGCAGGCACTTCTCTGGGTTGAGGGTGGAGGTTGCTCGTCTCCAGGCAGAATTGTCTAGGATTCGGGAGACCTCCTCTCCCACCCGGGACCACCAATGCCAGCCCTGCTGCCTCAAAGGATGATAGTAAAGTGGGGCAGATGGACAATGGTGGGCTCTGGGAAGGAGAGAAATGTTGGACAGAGATGCATACCACCTGTGGTTCCACTCCACAACTCCTACAGTATGCTGTTCTGGCAGAGCTAGGCTATCCCATGAGGGAACCCGCAGTGGTGGACAAGGTGGATGGTGGGAACCTCTGTAGTGGAGACCCCAGAGAGGGAGGAAAGGGACCCCAGAGGAGAAGTAGGCAACTCCTATTTGGGGACTGTATTACTAGGGAAGTAGAATTGGGGTGAGTAATGGAAGAGGGAGAGAGGTGAGGTGCCTACCCGGCACCTCAACTTGGAGGGATATGAGGTGAATCCTAAGGATTGCAGGGGTAACAGCATGGGATGGGGAGGCAGATGTCATTTTCCACCTGGTGACAAATGACCTGGCTGACAATGAGGTTGGGGAAGTGCAGAGGGAGTTCAAGGAGTGGGGAGGGGTCTTACGTGGCACGCATGGTAACCTTTTTGGAGCTGCTGCCTGTCTATGGGATAGGAGATGCCAGAATGCTCTGCACCATGGTTTTCAATGAATGGCTGAAGAATTGGTGCAGAGTAGAGGGTTTTAAGCTTCACTGGGGACTGGGAGACCACATGGAGAGAGGCAGGCTTGTACAAGAGGGATGATCTGCATCTGCCCAAGGGGAAGGGGATCAGGATCCTGATCAGAAGGTTTAAATGTTTCATTGGCAAACATTTAAACCAGCCAAGAGCAAGATGGAATATGTAGCTAGAACTCAACTGCCCCACCCCACACAGATCATGGTAGTCAGACAATAAGATACTAAGGATGAGGAAACACAATGAACTGAAACAGGGTGTAATGTCAGGGGAGGCACTGGGGGAAAGGATGGGATGGGAACAAATAGAGGTGAAGCCATCAAAACATGGAGGACCATGTGTACAAATGCCCAAAGTCTGGGTAACAAGATCCATGATCTAGGGGCCTTGATGGTGAGGGAGATCTGGATATTGTGGATATTGTGGCAGTCACTGAAATATGGTGTATAGAAAGCCATGATTGGGACATTAATATACCAGTGTATATGGCCTACAGGAAAGACAGGGAGGGCAAAAAGGGAGGTGGGGTAGTGATCTACATCAAAGAAGGGATCAAGGTGACAAAGATAAATGGAAAGCAGAGAGGAGAGGAGGCACTGTGGGTCACCCTGGAGTCAGGAACTGGCACCACTATCCACACTGGAGTTGTCTACAGACCCCCAAACAGGTGGAAGTTACAAATTTGGCCATGGTAGATAACATCCTTAAAATGGCAGAGAAAGGGGGGGGCACTCTAAAGGAGCAGGGAATTCATGACTCTCCCCATAAAACAGGGTAGTCAGTGAGGTTAACACCAAGATAGATGGTCAATAAGAGGCAGGGCAGGGGTAAATGGAGTAGAAGGCAAAGGCAGTAAGTACAGGGATGGGACTAAAAGGAGTAAGACCATCAAAAAATGGAGGGCACTGAGCACCAATGCTGGTAGTTTGGATAACAAGCTTCCTGAACAGGTGGTCTTGATGGAAGAAGTACGTCTGGATATTGTGGCAGTCACAGATCCTGGTACAGAGAACCATTACTCTTATAGTAGTTTGAGAACCTCTACCCAGTAGAAAAGTTTACCACATGAATAGTAAAAATCTCCTTTTTATTCTCTCTCTCTCTCTCTCTCTCTCTCTCTCTCTCTATATATATATATATATATATATATATATATATGATGTGGCTCATAATCGTTTCCTTCATTTGTTATTTTCACAAATGTGTTCTTCATTTCATGGCTTTCAAAATTTATTTCATCATTTTATGGCTTTCAAAATATGATAATGTTTCAGGACTTAAAACCGTTCCTTTATCAGAACTTGAAAGCTGTAACATACAAGAATACATGATTTAATATTTTAAGTTTAACAGTTCTCACAATGAGTTAACTGAAAATAAAGATAATTAAAGCATTTGGACCCTACCTCATAAGCTACTATACTGTGCTCCTCGAAAATGTTATTCTTTCAAACTTTTTTGGGCCATTGTAAACTGACAAAAAATTAAAAAAATAATAATAGGCTAAATAAACTTAGTTTCAAATGGGGGGGTTAACAATTTAAACTTTATAGATTATTTTTATCCTTTCTTTAGATGTGGTATCATTTCTCATAAGGCTTACATACCTTGTAGAAAGGAAAAGATGAATTCCAAAATGCTCTATTCATTTTAAACAACCCCTTTCCCTGCAACAAAATAACTGCTTGATGCATAAGAAGTTAGAAACCAATATGGACCCACAGAAAACAGAAATTATAACCAAAATTCTAAACTAATTAGGTGCTCGGGGTCAAGGTTTTGACCTCCCACCCATGATGTCTTGTCCATGAAAGAGTGCAATGAACTAACCTGCATTAAAGAAGTTGGATTTTATGTAAGCAAAATATACTATTTACAACATGCCTAAGCAACCTAATGTCTTTCTCTTATTACTCCATATATGACTTGATAAGAATATGATGCTAAAAAATGATAACAAAAAAAGGCAGGATTGCACCAATTTAAACACATGGGGCCAGATTCAAGAAGGGTTACACCTGGTGTAACAGCAGTTGCACCAAGCAGAATGGTGCATGTAGCAACTTACGTCAGCAGTTGTGACATGCGTGATTCAAAAAAGTGGCCTGTAACATGTTGCAGGCCACTTGCGCCGAACAGCTGTTACACCACATAAACCCCCATGACATGGTGCTGGGGGGTTTACAGCAGAAGTTGTGCCCCATTCTAGAAGTGCAGCCACAAAGTGCACACATCGAAATTCTACAAGAACCCCTGGAGGAGATCCGGCAATGTAAGTTATACCAACTTTTAGCTGCTATAACTTACAGACACCCTCAAGGGTCGTGTAGATCCACCGGCTGTTCAGTGGACAGTGCTTGTTTTCCTTCCCCCCCCATGCCCAGCACAACCCAGTGGGGCCCCACAGTACTATCCATGCCTCCAGCCTCCCAATACACTCATTGGCAGAAGCCCCAAAGGGCAGTGCTGCCATCCCCCACCCATGCCCTGAACCGCAAGTTACTGGCCGCATACCTGAGTGCGTCTGTGTAGTAGCACTAATACTGCTTTCAGTCAGTGGCTGCCCATGGAGGTGAGAGGTGGACTGTGCCAGTTGCTGGCTGGGATGGGTGGGGTGTGCCGCTGGGCTGGCACAGCTGGGTGGGGGTGGGGCCACTAGACTATCAGGGATATGGGGATCTCTTTATTTATTATTTTACAGTTTGGGGGGCCACTAGACTACCAGGGATACGGAGGAGATATTCTTTCATTTAACTCTGTTCGGGGGGGCACTAGACTACCAGGGCAGGTAATGTGCCACATTTACAGTGGGCAACCAGGGGTCGGGGCACGGATGGGGGGATGCACTTGTGACCTGTGGCAGTGGGTTGTGACATGCTGGCCAGGTATGCCCTCTGTGAGGAGTACCTACCCACATGTCGCAAGTTACAGGTCTTTGTTGCTGAGACACTGCCCCTTCTAGAATAGGGCACAGGGTCATTGTTGCAGTTGCAGGTGGCACAAGTTGTGTTTGGCAGCAACCTGCACCACCCTTCTAGAATCGGGGCCAAGAACTCCAGAAAAGTTACTCAAGGTAAAAAATTTGACCTCCCACCAAATGTCAAAAGGCTTTCTTCTGTAGAAAAGTTTGAAAAAACACCTTTACAATGTACCTCAATATATTGATATCTTTTTTTTTTTACTGCAATCATAACATGGTGTGTGAAAAGGTTTTCAGTTAAATGATTAGGGACCAATTTAAAGTCACATTGGGTCCATATCTGCTTTTAAAAGTTTTGAGAGTGAAAATCTACCATGCTTCTCTTCATAGCATCTTTTTGTCCCAATCACTTCCATCCATAGGTTTTTTGACTTTTTCTATACCCAAGAATTTGAGGGATGAAATCTGATGTGGATAAGAGTTAGAGTGGTGTGCTACTGTGGATTTAGCTTTACATCTTATTCTGCTCTTATGTTCGGTGATTCTTGTTTCCAATGGTCGTGATGTTTGTCTGATGTAATGTTTCGAGCAGGGGCAGATAATACAATAAATAATGTGATCAGTACTACATGTAATGACGTCCCTGATTTCAAATGTTCTCTCTTGACAAGTGCTTTTTATATATTTTGTCTTTAGACAGTTATTGCATTGAATACAATTCCCACAGTTGTAACAACCTTTTATGTCTCTGTTAAGCCATGTAGTTGGTGGAGGCTCTGGTTTCCAATGCTGTGTTTTAATAATGTGATTTCTAATGTTTTTAGTTTTTCTTGCTGTGATAAATGGTTTTTCCGAGAAAATAATGTTGCCTTGTTCCGTAGTTTGTAATAAATTCCAGTTTCTCAGGATAATATTCTTAATGGAACTAAAATGTTTAGAGTATGTTGTACTTATATTTATTTTATTGGTTTCAGTATTTCTACTTTTTTCTTGTAGGAAAGTAGGTCTGGGCTGACTATTAATTTTCTGCCTTGCCTCCTATAAAGTTTGCTGACTGTAGCCTCTTTGTTCATATGTTAAAGATAAATTGTCCAGATTTCTTTCGCACAAAGTTTAGTTTCCACTGTTTCTTTTTACTCTTAACCATTGTCCATATGGAATACTTCTTTTTAAACTTGGAGGGTAAAAACTTCTACCAAAGAGTACTGTATTTTTTGCTGTTGGTTTCCTATATAAATCTATGACAATTTTATTATTTTGAATCAAAATCATCAGATTTAGAAATGGGACCTTCTGCTATACTCCATGGTACATTCTAGGTATTCTGTACATGAATTAATATAATGATGAAATTCCTGTAATTTCTCTTCGGTGTTATTCCAGATAATAAGTAAGTCGTCAATATATTGTTTGTACAGAATAAAGGAGGGGCTAAATATGTTATTATGATTGAAAACATATTCATTCTCAAATTCTCCCATTAGGATGTTGGCATATGATGGTGACAGAGTGGCTCCCATGCCTGTCCCTAGTAACTGGAGGAAGCATTGGTTTTCAAATTTAAAATAGTTATTATTCAGGACAAAATCTGTCAATGTTAGAATTAACCTCTTATCTTGTTGTTTTTTGTCTTTTCAATCTAATATTTTTTCCAATGCTTTCAAGCCTTCTCCATGTAGTATGCTAATATATAAATGTTTAACATCACAAGTAACCAATATGAATTTATTTAGATCTGTCTCGATTTCATCTAATCCTTCCAATAACTGTATACAATGTTTGGTATCTTTTATGTATGATGTTATTGATGGAACCAAATCTTTGATATAAAAATCCACATATTGTGAAAGTTTTTCTGTTATAGAGCCTATACCTGAAATTATTGGTCTTCTGGGAGGTGTCTCTAAGCTTTTGTAGATTTTCAGGAGACAATAAAATAATGGTGTTCTTGGATGTTCATTATACAATGGCAAGAAAGAATCCTGGTCTCTAATTGATCGGTCTGGGACTGAACCCATGATGTTATCCCAGCACAACATCACGGGACTAGTCTCAGCACTGTGAACCAATGCAGATGAGTTGAATGAGCTAGATATCTTTTTTTGCATCTCCTCTTAAGAAACAAAAATATTTTTCCACACTAATAAAAAACTTCTTTAAAATTATTTTTTCATTTTATATATAACAACGAGCCATTGTATAATAGCAATAATGCCCTCCAGGGCGTGTGTCGTTTGGGATAATGTCATGCCTCAGGTATTAGATGCACTTGGCCTACGGCCTCGTGCCCAACCACCTGAGGTGTGATGTTATCCCAGCATGACACACACCCTGTTGGGCATTATTGCTTAATTTAATAATTCTTTAACCAACCATTCTTCAATTTGACTTTGATTTAGTGCTTCCTGTAGGATGCCCTGGATTCTGTTTATTAATAATTCCAAAGGTATCATAGGTATCTCCTGACAGATTTGCCTATTATTAAGTTAACATAAACATTCTCTTTGGTAATCTTGATAGTTCATAATAACTACTCCCCCGCCTTTATCTGCTGGTTTGATGATGATAGATTTGTCATTTTCTAGATTATGAAGGGCATCTTTTTCAGCTTTTGAAATGTTATGTTTTAATTTCTTTTTTTCACTTTGTTGTGTAATAGTTTCAATTTCCTTATTAACTTTTTCAAATATGCTGCAATATTGTTAGGAATATTAAAATTAGGATCAAACTTAGATTTTATTCCCTAAGATTGTTTAACTGATAGGTTCATAGGTGTATACGAGCTCGAGGGACAAGCCCATAATGAACTCGCTATCCTATCCTGGATGGAAATCATATTTGCTGTTACCTATAAAGAGATCTAGTTTTGTTTTGAATATTTGTAGAGTACTACTATTTACCACTTCTAAAGGCAATGCATTTCAGGTAGGTACCACTCTCTGAGTGAAAAAAAAGATTCCTACTTGTAGTTTTATTAATAGATAATTTTAATTTGAGTTTATGTGACCTAGTAAAATTTGTGTTTGTCTGCCATTCTAGACATATAGTTTTGGATAATGTTTGATCCCTTGTGGCTTTATATATTAGACAAAGATCGCCTCTAAGGGATCAATATTCCAAGGAATAAAGATTCAGTTTCTTCAGCCTTGTACTATATGAACATTTTTTTTATAATCAAGGACCTGTCTAGTAAATCATCGCTGCACCTTTTCAGCCAGTATTTTATTCTTAATTAGGGTTGGAGCACTAAATGAAGAGCAATAATCAATATTTGACCTGATAACACTACAGTATATTGGGACTAATACTTCAGGTTCTCTAGATTTAATGTTCTTCAACAAACAGGTAATAAGTCGTTGACATTTTTGAGTAGTTTTGTTCATATGTTCAGAGAATTTTAAATTGTTGTTAATTAGAACACCTAAATTCTTTTCAGAAGTTACTTTGTCCAATAAAATATTATCCAAAAAGTAAGAGACTAGTCTATTATTTTTACCAAAATGCATTACTTTGCATTTTGTAGTATTACATATTAATTTATGTTCTCTAGCCCATTTGGATAGTTCATTTAGATTATCCTGTAACATAGAGGCAGAACTATAATCATTGACAATACACCCTAATTTAGCATCGTCTGCATATTTATTTACCCAGACTCCATTTTTGGTTTTCATGCTAGAGATAAGAATGTTGAACAAAATTGGGCCCTACACCGACCCCTGGGGTACTCCACTAGTCACCCGAAGCCAGGTTGAGGTATAACCTCTAATGCTTACTTGTTGCCTTCTGTTTGACAGCCAAGATGAAATCCAGACAACTATGTTTTTGTGCAAGCCAATGTTGTATAGGCATTCTATCAAAATTTTCTGTGAGACAGAATCAAATGCCTTTTCGAAGTCCAGAAAAACCACATCCACCTGGAGTCCTGCATCCAAGGCACCACTAACGGGTTCAAAAAAGTTAATCAGATTGTTCTGACATGATCTGCCCAAGGTAAAGCCGTACTGTGTTATATCCACTATTTCATTAATATTAATAAGTGCGTTTATTTTATTCATTATAAGTTTCTCCATGACTTTTCCTATACATGATGTTAAACTAATGGGTTGGTATTGCTCCACTTTTTGCTTAGTCCCACCCTTATGAATTGGTATTACCAAGGCTTCTTTCCAGACATCTAGGACTTCACCATATTTTAATGATCTATTGAACAGTATTGATAGGGCGCCTGCCACTTCATATGAAATTTCTTTTAGGAAAACAAAAGGAAATCCATCTGTTCCAGCTGAAAAGGATGATTTGAACAAATTTATGGTGGAGTAAACTTCAGGAATTGTTATTTCTACAAAGCATTAGTTATAATTATAATCAGAATCGTTAAGAGTTTCCTTAGTTTTAAAACAACTACTGAAATATTTGTTAAACTCAATTGCCATTCTCTTCATCAGAAATCAAGTTGTTATCTATCAATATTGAGCCAACTTTACAAGAATTATTTCTCATAGAGCCAATATAGTTAAAGAACTGTTTTTGTTGTCTTTAGTTGTTGCCAGTCTAAGCTCTAATTTTTAGCCTTTTTATTGCTATTTAGTTTTATTTGCTTTTGTTTAAATTGGGTCCAGTTGATTTCGTTTTCTGCTTTTTATATTTATTGAATGCTCTTTTTTTAGCTCTTACTAGCCTTTTGATCTGGAATGAAAACCATGGTGGTCGTCTTTTACAATTATGGTATTTGTTACAAACTGGTACCCATTTCTCTTCACAAAACCTCAGTTTTTCCTGAGTTTTATACCATATTTGTTCTGCTGGTAATTCACTAAGTTCATAACTCCAGTTCCATTTTTCTAAGTAGGCTTTTATTTCCTTATAATTAGCTTTAGAGTAGTTGTGCATTTTAGTAATACCTTTGATGGCTACCTTATAATCTTTAATTGTCCACAATACCATATAGTGGTCACTATCAGCTAAAGGTGGCAATATTGTGGGTAAATCTACTTGGTCATAGATGTTAGTGAATATTAAATCCAATATATTCTCCTTCCTAGTAGGTTTATATACTAGTTGATCAAGACCCATGGATATAACTGTTTCCACAAATTTAGTTTCCTGATAACAAGAGCCTGATAGTGTAGCCCAATTAATGCCTGGGTAATTAAAATCACCATAAATATGATATTGTCTAAATGATTTAATTTAAGTAAATAATCCAAAAAGGAACTATTACTTTCCTTATCCAAGGAGGAAGGACGATAACAGAGTCCTAAAATTATAGCTTTCTGTTCAAATATTATCAGGATTTGGTAAATCAGTGTACACTTCATGACAGGTTATTCCATCTTTAATGTAAATTGCAACTCCCCCTCCTTTAGTAAGTTCTCAATGTTTGGTAAATAGTGTGTATCCTAAGATATTTTGCCCCCATTGTTCTTTATTAAATCATGTCTCAGTCACCCCACATATATCTACCTTTTTATCTATTAATGTTAGGCTAAGCTCGTCCATTTTACTGGTTAGACTTCTGATGTTTTCGTTTTGATTTCCAGAGCTTCTGGAATTATATTTTCTTGTAAAGAAAAAAGTATTTTAGATGGATTTTCCTAACAAATCTTTCAAGGTCTAATTTGAGTTCAAAAGAATCCAGCTTTTGTGCAACACAAAATGACAGACCTGTATTTAATACTTTATTTTCTGTAGATGTTAAAACTCTATTAGAAAGATTGAAAACCATGACATTTGTGCTGTCTTTGATTTGATGTTGCGTACCCTGCCTTTGTCTCTTTCCCCCCATGATCTTGTCCTTATCCTTTGTCTTTTTCTGTTTCTGTTGTTTGTGATATTCTGGAGGGACCTGGTATGTCTTCCCTTGCTAAAAAAGGTCTACCTATATAGTAATCTTCTCTTCTGTCATAAGAATCATGGTATTGAAAATCTATATAATGTGGTCTATATTGTTCATTATATGGACCTTGCCATCTGTAATTATTTCTATTCATAAGGAACCTTTTAAAATGCCTATTGTATCTTGATCTTTGTCTATTGCCTCGCTGTTGTCTATTGGAATCAAAGCTGTCTGAATCTGAAGTGGGTCCTGATATGTCAGTGTTATATATATTATAATATGTTGTTTGTCTCTCAGATCTTTTCCAATTGTACACATGTCCATCTTGGTAGTCATTAATGTCCCTTCTGAATTTTGATAGTTTTATGTCTTTAATATGGTTGTCATATTATTTTAAAGATTCTTCTATTCTTTCTAATAATTTATTGATTTAATTTTTATCAATGGTATTCTGGATGGATTTTTCCATTTCTTCTATTTCTAATAAAACATTAGCATGTTCAGTGGTCATTGCCTCTATTAGTAATAATATAAAATCAAAAGAGCATTTGCTCCTTATTCCATCCCATTTTTCCATAAATCCATCAGGCGAAAAACCCAGATTAGGTTCTACCAATGCACGTAAACCCCTAGGGATTCTCTTCTGTTTGATGTATTCCAATAGTGTAACAGTGTGCCAATCAAGACAAATTTATTTCTCTTTTAGTGTTTCTAATTTATTTAAGGACATTGTCGGTACTTCTACATTACTGATTGTCCTTTTACTTTTGACAAGATTCATAATGTGTATTGTCTCTTCAGTGTCCACACTATGTGATCTTGCATCTGTTAAATCTCCTATTTCTGTGAAATTAGCCATGTTGATAATGAGGTGATGGGGAGACCACTAATATGCTTTTCACCAGATAGAAAAGTGTTAATTCAACAGAGTGCACAAAACAAGTATAGTTATCCCTGCCTTGTGGTCCTGGTGCTGAAGTAAACATATATGAAAAATAGGGGAGTGACTAAAATTCATCTGGAATCAGAATGTTTCTTGTATTAGTTTGAGAACCTCTACCCAATTGAAAAGTTCACCACATGAATAGTAAAAATCTCATTTTTATTGTCTCTCTCTCTCTCTCTCTATATATATATATATATATGTATATAATGTGGCTCATAATTACATAGAAACATATAATTTGATGGCAGATAAGGACCTTTTGGCCCACCCAGTCTGCCCATTTCCCTACCTAATGGATAAGCTGCAGATCCTAGTTAACCAGCAACATACTTCTTCCTACCCCACCCCCTAGAATTGCCTTATGACTGTCCCATGCATGCTTGAATTCCACCACTGTTTTTGACTCCACAACCTCCTCCAGAAGGCCGTTCCATGCATCCACAACCCTCACTGTGAAAAAATACTTCCTTAAATTACCTCTGAGCTGCCCCCTCTATCTTCAAATTGTGCCCCTTGTTCTTGCACACTCTTTTTTTGAAAGATGCTACCCTCTTGGACTTTGTTGATTCCCTTGAGGTACTTGAAAGTTTCTATCATGTCCCCCCTCTCCCTCCTTTCCTCAAGGCTATACATATTAAGCTCCTTAAGTCTCTCTTCTTATGTCTTCCGTCCTTTATTTGTTATTTTCACAAACGTGTTCTTCATTTCATGGCTTTCAAAATGTATTTCATCATTTTATGGCTTTTAAAATATGTTAACATTTTAGGACTTTAAACTGTCCCTTCATCAGAACTTGAAAGCTGTAACATACAAGAATACATGACTGAGAACCATGACTGGGATGTCAACATACCAGGGTACACTATCTGCAAGAGGGATAGGGAGGGTAAAAGAGGGGAGGAGGAGAAGGAGTCACTCTCTACAGAGGGAAGGGAAGTGATGAAAGCAATGGAACTAATGGGTAAACAGGGAGGAGAGGAGGCACTGTGGGTCACCTTGGAGACAGGAAATGACACCACAATCTGCACAGGGGTTGTACACAGACCCTCGTCTCAGGGGGAGGAAATGGACAATGAAATTATAGGAGGCAGAAAAATGGGAGATGTTGTTGATGAGGAACCTGAATATGCCAGATGTTAAGTGGAGCACATTTGCTGCAGTCACATCCAAGAGCAGAGTCATTCTCGATGCACTATGGGGGCATGCCTCAGACAGCTAGTGTTGGAACCCACTCAGAAGGGAGCAGTCTTAGACCTGGTACTATCAAATGGGGATGGTAAGAGGATCTCAGATTTAGAAGTGGGTAGCCATCTGGAAACAAGTGACCACCAGACAGTGAGGTTCACAATAAACAGCCATAGACTCAAGCATACAAAAGCAAGGGATAAATGACTTTTGGAGGGTTGACTTGGCAGAATGGGACAGTGCCTGAGGAATGCACTAACAAAAGGGAAGGAAGGAGGGGTGAAGGAACAATGGGAACAAAATCAAAATTGTCATCTCAGAGGCAACAAGCCTTTGTGCAAAGTAAATAAACAAAACAAAATAAAGGATAAAACCACTATGGTTCTCAAAAGAGGTGGTGGGGAAGGCTAGGGAGAAAAAGATAGCATTCAGAAAATATAAGGAATTACAGAAGGAGCAGGACAGAGAACTCCATCAGTTAATGCAGAAGGAAGCAGGGAAGGCAGTCGGAATAGTAAAGGCCAAACCAAGGGAAAGACAGCCAACTCAGTTAAGAAAGGGGATAGAACCTTTTATAGGTACATAACTGAGTGAACAAAGACCAAGAGAGGGATAGTGAGGCTTAATAAAGAGGAAGGGAGGTGGGAAAAGGGTAACAGTGAAATGGCAGAGATACCGAATCATAGAATCATTGCCAGTCCCCACCCTCCCCCTGATACTCAACCCCATATGCTTGTCCCATGCCCTTTTGAATTCTTCCACAAATTTAGCCCCCACAACTCCATCTGGTAGTCTTTTCCAGAGCTCCACCACTCTCTTTGTGAAGAAATGCCCTCTCACATTGCCCCTGTATCTTTTTCCTTGCAGTCTGAGGCTTTGTCCTCTAGTTTTGACCCCCTCTTTCATCTTAAGTAAACCCTCTTCTCCCACCTTATTGAGCTCTTTTACATATTTAAATGTTTCAGTCATGTCTCCCCTTTCCCTACTTGTCTCCAGCGAGTACAGATCCAGCTCCTTACACCTCTGCTCATATGATTTTCCATGCATACCCTGCACCATCTTGGTTGCCCTTCTCTGAATCCTTTCCAGTGCATCCATATCCTTGCAGAGTTGTGGTCTCCAGAATTGAACCCCATACTCCAGGATTGGCATCACCATGGCTTTGTAAAGGTGCATTATTACCTCCCTCTTTCTGCTAGTAATGCCCCTGCCTATGCATGCCAACATTCCACTGGCCTTTCCTGCCCCCCTGCTACACTGTATTTCTACCTTAACATTCGAGGAGACTATGATTCCCAGATCCCTCTCCTGTTCTGTTACTTTTATTTCCTACCCACCTAGGGTGTACCTACTCTTCTGTTCCTACTCCCCAAGTGCATCACATCGCACTTCTTGGAATTAAATTTCAGCTGCTATGTCCCAGACCATTTTCAAACATCTTTAAGTCCTCCCTCATGTCCTCCACCCCACCCCGGGGGTGTCGACCCTATTGCATTTTTGCATATAATCAGTGAATAGGCACACTCTCACCCTCAAATGCTCAGCAATATCAATGATGTGGATGTTGAAGAGACGCAGACCCAAAACTGACCCCTGTGGCACTACATTCTTTACCCTCACTGTCCTGGAGTGCACCCCATTTAGAACCACCCTCTAAGTTCTTCCTGACAGTCAGGCCTCCACCCAGCATGTTATTTTCTCACGCAATCCCAGGCTTTCCATCTTGCTCACAGGCCTCCTATGAGGGACAGTGTCAAAGGCCTTACTGAAGTCCATATAGGCCATATCCACCGCCTTCCCTGGTCAATCACTTGAGTCACCCAATCAAAGAACTGAATTAGGTTTGTCAGGCAAGACTTCCCCTTCATGAAACCATGCTGTCTGCTATCCTGCAAGTCACTATCCTCCAGGTAATCCATGCCCCTTCCCCTTGATTAAGGCCTCCATTACCTTCTCCACCACTGACGTGAGGCTGACAGGTTGGTAGTTCACCTTCACCTCCTTATTACTTCCCTTGTGTGAAGGCTCTACATCTGCCCTCTTCCAGTCCTCCAGCACTCTCCCCTATCCAGGGACAAGTTGAAGAACCTTGTCAAGGGTGCAGCCAACTCCTCCTTCAATTCCCTGATCACTCTGGGGTGTAACCCATCAGGCCAAATTACCTTGTTCACTCTCAATCTATCTACCTAGCTCTACCCTAACCCTATTCATAGTGAATGGGCTCAGATCCATCCATTTGCCTTCCTTCCCATTTTGCTTTAGCTCAAGTCCATTACCGTCCTCCTTCTCCATGAATTCTGAGCTAAAGTACTTATTTAATAACTCTGCTTTTTCACAGTCCCATTTCAATTTTATTTCTCCCCCTCAGTTTAGTAATCCTCTTACTTGCCCTTCTCTTGTCTCTCACATATATGAGAAATGTTTTATCCCTCGTTTTGGCCTTTTTTCACTATTTTATCCTCAGTATCTGCTTTTGCCCTTCTGATCTTCTTTCCTGCCATATTCCTTTTTTCCTATACTCTTCCTTATCTTCCTCACTGAGTAACCTCTTACATTTTCAGAAAGCCCTCCTCCTTTCCCTGACTGCCCCCACAACCTCCTTTGTTAACAAACGTGATCTCCTCCACTTTTGCTCTTCCTAACCTTTATTACGCACATTTCTGCAGCTTTCAGTAACCCTCCTTTGACAGCCTGCCATAACTCCTCCGCTGACCCTATGTTCTCTGTACCCTCCATTGTCTCCCTTACTATCCTTCTCATCTTTCAAAGTCTGTGTCTCTGAAGTCCATGACTGTAGTACTGGTTTTACTTGTCTCCCTCCCTGCCCTGACCTTGAACATTACCATGAATTGCATGAACAAATACTTTTGTTCAGTACTTACAAAAGAAGAGGAGGGGGACATACTTAAACCAAACAATAGAAGCACTCAGGATAGGGGGATGATACCAGTCCATTCACAGAAGAAAGGGTCCTGAAAGAACTCAGAGAACTCAAGGTGGACAATGCAGTGGGGCATGATGAGATTCACCCTAGAATTCTAAAAGAACTAAGGGGAGAACTAGTGACACCACTGACTACCCTTTTTAACAAATCATGGGAGTATGGCGTGGTACCTGAGGACTGGAGGAAGGCAGATGTGATTCCCCTTCACAAAAGTGGGAGCAAGGCAGAGGTAGGAAACTACAGACCTGTTAGTTTGACCTTAGTGGTAGGGAATATGACAGAATCACTTCTGAAAGAAAGAATTGTTGTGTACCTAGAGGCCAACGGGGCACAGGATCCAAGGTGGCATGGATTCACAGTGAAAAGGCCAGGTCAGATGAATCTAATAGATTTCTTTGACTGGGTGATGACCAAAGTAGTAGACCAGGGAGGGGCTGTGGACATGGTCTATCTAGACTTGAGCAAGGTATTTGACACAGTCCCACACAAAAGATAAACAAACAAGTTAGCCTGCCTGGTAGTGGGTCCCAGGGTGGTAGCCTGGGTAACAAATTGGCAGAACAACAGGACACAGAGGGTAATAGTAAACAGAGTCCACTCCAAAGAAAGGAGGTTACTAGAGGGATACCACAGGGTTCAGTACTGGGTCTGATCCTCTTTAATGTCTTTATAAATGACATTGCAGAGGGACTGGAATGAAACATATGCCTCTTTGCAGATGACACAAAGATCTACAATAGGGTTGATACCCAAGGGGGGTGGAAAGGATAAGACGGGACTTGGCAAGGTTGGAGGAATGGTCAAAATCATGGCAGCTTAGATTTAATGCAAATAAATGCAAAGTAATGCACCTGGGACACACAAACCCAGGAGAAGAGTACACAATGGGGGTATTGACAACAACAAAAATGAAAAAGGACTGGCAATAGTCATATCAGATGACCAAAAGGTAGGCAGGCAATGCGAGAAGGCAATATGGAGGGCTAGGAGGATACTGGGATGCATAGGTAGAGTTATTACCTGTAGAAAACTGGAAGTTGCCATCCCTCTGTACAGACAGTTGTTGAGACCCAGTCTGGAGTACTCTGTGCAGTTCAGGAGACCCCATCTCCACAAGAACATAGACAGGATGGAGGCAGTCCAGAGGAGGGCAACTAAAATGATGCTGGGTCTGCATCAGAAAACATACAAAGAGAAACTAAAGAAGCTTAATATGTACACCCTCAAAGAAAGCAGGGAGAAGGGGGACATGATAGAAACGTTCAAGTACCTCAAGGGAATCAACAAGTCCAAGAGGGTAGCATCTTTCAGGAAAAAGAATTGTGCAAGAACAAGGGGACAGTTTGAAGTTAGGGGAGGACTGCTCAGGGGCAATGTGAGGAAGTATTTTTTCACAGAGTGGGTGATGGATGCATGGAACAGCCTTCCTGAGGAGGTCATGGTGGTCAAAAACAATTGGGGAATTCAAGAATGCATGGGGCAGACATAAGGTAATTATAGGGAGGGTAAGAGGAAGTAGACTGTTGGTTAACTACGATCTGCAGCTTATCCAATAGGTAGTAAAATGGGCAGACTATGTGGGCCAAGTGGTCCTTATCTGCCGTCAAAGTCTATGTTTCTATGTTTCCTGGGCACCTAAATATGCCTGTTATGAAGTAGAACACCTATGCTGCAGCCACATCCAGGAGCAAAGTCATCCTGGTTTCTCTGCAAGGAGCATGCCTCATGCAACTAGTGGAGGACCCTTCCAGGGGTGTAATGTATCAGTGGGCAGTCATCTGGGGTCCAATGACCACCATACAGTATGGTTCAGGGTAATCAAGCCATACAAAAGCAAGAGTCATAGACTTCAAGATGGCTGACTTTGCTAAAATTGGAGAATGTCTCAAGAAATCACTGGCAAAGAGTCAGAGAGGGGACGTAGATCTAAAGTGGGAGAACCTCAAGAGAGCCATGATAGAAGCAACAAGCCATATTGTGAAGCTAGTAAACAGAACAAAAAGAAAAAGAAGACCATTATGGTTTTCAAAAGAAATGACTGGAAAGGTTAAAAAGAAAAAAACTGGCATTCAGAAAGTACAAGGAAACACAAAGGAAGGAAGACTAGGAAATGTATCAGACAAGGCAGTGGGAGGTGGGTAAAGCAGTCAGAAGTGCAAAGGCACAAATAGAGGAAAGGATAGCCCAGACAGTGAAGGAGTGGGGCAAAACCTTCTTCAGGTGCATAAGGGAAAAAAGAAAGGCCAAGAGTTGGATAGTGAGGTTAAGTAAAGGGAGGAGGCGGAGTGGTCGGAGAGGGACCTGGAAAAGACTAAAATACTGCATGAATACTTTTTCTCAGTATTCACAAAAGAAGGGTGGTGGTGGTACCAAAATTAGCCAGTAGACACACACAGGGAAGAGGGCTGGACACCTGTCCATTCCCAGAAGAGAGGGCACTAAAGGAACTCTTGAAACTGAAGGTGGACAAGGCAATGGGGCTGGATGAGATACATCCAAGAATCCTAAAAGAACTCAGAGAGGTGCTACTGACACCCCTGACATACCTATTCAACAAATCGTTGGAGGAGAGAGTAATACCTGAGGACTGGAGGAGGGCTAATGTGATACCCGTTCACAAAAGTGGGAGCAAGGTAGAAGCGGGAAACTATAGACCAGTCATTTTGACCTCAGTGGTTGGCAAGATGATGAAATCACTGTTAAAGGAAAGGATTAATAGAATATCTAGAAGCCACAAGACCTAAGGCAACATAGATTTATAACAGGATGGTCTAGTTAAATGATTTTGATAGATTTCTTTGACTGGGTGCCCAGGGTAGTTGATCAGGGAGGGGTGGAAGACATGGGCTAAGTAGATTTTATCAAGGCATTTGACACAGTCCCGCACAAGAGGTTAGTTAACAATTTGTGCAGTCTGAAAGTGGGTCCCAACGTGGTGAACTGGGTCAGTAATTGACTTAGCAACAGGACACAGAGGGTAGTGGTAAACAGAGTTCAATCTGAAGAAAGGGTACAGTGATGGGGCCAGTCCTTTTTTAAAATCTTTATAAGTGGCATTGATGAGGATGTAAAGGAAAATTATGCCTCTTTGTAAATGACACCAAGATCTGCAAGAGGGTTGACACTCTGCAGCGTGGCAGCTTGGATTCAATGCCAAGAAGTGCAAAATCATGCACTTGTGGAGCAAAAACCCAGGGGAGGAATACACAATGGAGGGGAGATACTATCAACAACCAAGATGGGAAGGGACCTGGGTTAGACATAACAGATGATGTGAAAGTACCCAAACAATGTGAGAAGGTGGTGAAGAAAACCGGTGGGATGCTGGGGTGCATAGGGAGAGGTATCACCTGTAGAAAATGGGAGGTGGTGATGCCGCTGTACAGGCAGTTGTTGAGGCCTCATCAAGAGTACTGCATGCAATTCTGGAGATTTCATCTCTGAAAGGACATTGATTGGGTGGAGGGAGTCCAGAGAAGGGCAATGAAAATGGTGCAGGGTCTACATCAGAAACTATATGAAGAGAGATTGCGAGAACTCAATATGTATACTCTGGAGGACAGGAGGGAGAGGGAGAATATGATAGTAACATTCAAATACCTCAATGGGATTCACAGAGTTCAAGAGGGAAATATTTTTCAGAAAAGGAGATTGGCAAGAACAAGGGGTCACAATATGAGACTGGAGGGTAGAAGACTTAGGAGCAATGTGAGGAAATGTATTTTCACAGAAAGGGTGGTGGATGCTGATGAAACAGCCTCACAGAGGAGGTTGTGGGGCCAAAAATGGTTGGCAAATTCAAGAATGCAATGGACAGGCAGAAGGCAACATTAGAGGTAGGAAGCAGAAGCTAGGCTGCAGATCAATAGGATCTGGAGTTTATACAGTAGGTAGGGAAATGGGCAGACTTGGTGGGCCAGGTGATCCTTATCTGCTGACAGATTCTATGTTTCTATGTTCAGTATCCTCTCTCCAAGCACTAGTGTGTAAGCACTGTTCTGTGCCTCCAAAGAAACTGTAAAATTTAGGGCAAATCCAGTGCTGCTTATTGCAATCATTCAAACCCTAAGAAGCATCATCATCATCAAGGCCTGTGGGGCTTTTCTTACCCTAACATCATATCTCCTTCCTTTGGTGCCATAAGCTTGAACCCTAACAGATGATTTAACTGAGTTGTTTGCAATGAATGGGCATGATAATGGACATGTGTTATTTTGTTTGCTCCAGATGCTTATTCTCTACACAAACTCGGCTTGTTCATTTCAATTAAGTGACTGTCTTTCTTTGCCATTAATTGAGCAAAATGTTTTAAGTGCATCAGAATGGTTGTTAATCATCCGCAAGCATTCTAGCACATTTACAGGAATACAGCTGCCTGCAGCAGTACAAATGTTGCACCTGTTACCTCTAGACCTTTGCATATCCAGGTCTTGTTCTTAATGTACTGCAATATGATTAAGCTTCCACAAGCTTTTTTATAACCTCCTTCAATCACATTTATCCTCCCTTTGCCTACCTGTTGGCTGTTGCATTTTTCCTTGCCAGGTAATGCTGTTTGTGACACAATATATATGAAAGGTATTATACACTGTAAATACACATTTATTTCCTTCTATTCACAAAAGGAAGTAGGGGTCAAACCTAAAGAGCACAGCCTCAGACTGCAAGGAAAAGGATACAGGGGCAATGTGAGAGGGTGTTTCTTCACAGAGAGGGTAGTAGAGCCCTGGAACAGACTATCAGACAGAGTGGTGGTGGCTAAATTGGTGGAAGAATTCAAGAAGGCATGGGACAAGCACATGGGACTGAATATCTGGGGAGGGCTGGGGCTGGCAGGGAGGGAAAGGTGTAGGGGAAAAAAAGGGCAGACTGGATAGGCTGGTATGATCCTTTTTCTGCCATCATGCTTCTATGATTCTGTGATTCTATAATTCTTAATTACATGTGACCTAAGATTACTAGACCTGGGTTCTATGCTACCATGAAAGCCCACACCTGAAACAACAAGTGTGACTCTCTACTATAATAAAACACTTTTATCTATTCGGTTTACAATTGTATGCTTAACTTCAGTTTCTCATAGCTGTTTTAACTTTCTCCAGTTATTTGTCTACTAAATATTTCAGATGATGCAATACAGTATTACACTGAATCTTTGAAAATTGTACCTGTCTATCCCCACCTGACTTCATAATTGCTGTTTGTGATATCACACCCTGTTGTGGTGAGCACTGTGATGTCATAAAAAGGCACTATGAAATCAGTAGATGGCAAGCAAATAGTTTTATATACACTTTTTCAATAGGATACCAAGATGTATTGTATAATTTTTTTTTATTTGCTATTTAATTTTTACACTTCTCCAAGTACAGCAGGTGCACAGGTAAAAATACCAAGCATGGTACAATGACACATAAAAGGATACATACACTAACTTTTCTTACACAACCTGCAAAAAAAATACACATTTATCTTAATCCCAGAGGTCTAATGAAGGCAAAATAGGAGCCACCCTAAGTCCCACCTTCCACAGCAGAAAGGGGCTAAATATTATCCATCAAATGGGAAAGAGGGTAGGATCAGCAAAGGAAGTCTTTTTACGTTCACTTGCACGCATGCTCAAGGAACGTTTTGGGAGAGTAGCACACTTGGAGGGGTGCCTCTCCCATCCAATGCACTGCTCCCTTGAGCAGGCATGGTGGTCCTGCACCAATGGTGCAGGAGCTCAATGTGACAACAGTGTTCCTCTGCTTCAAAGGAAAACACCCTGCCATACTGACACATCACGGCTATCCTCCTCTGCATGCGACGGCGCCCCTGCCTCACGGCCACCACCCCCCAAGCTTTGGTACCACGCTGGAGCCCACCCCAGTGTGGCAAATGTTGTTTAGCCGATGGGGTGCCCAATCCCCTTGGCTCCACGGCCCCCAAGCCATCCTGCTGCCATGCTGGGAGCCCACCCCAGTGTGGCAAGCGTTCGTTTCGTTTGCCAGCAGGGTGCCCAATCCCCGTCGGCTCCTCAGCCCCACCATATAGTTACCAATGGGGTTGCCAATCCCCATCGGCTCCTCGCCCCCCCAGCCATCTTCTACCATGCTGGGAGCCCACCCCAGCGTGGCAAGCGTCCCTCGTTGTCTTTTTGTTAAACCTGTAAAACAAAACGGTCTCATGGCGCGTTGCCCAGCCCCCTCCACAACCCGCACCCACCCACCCACTGCGCACCCAGCCTCCCCACACCCCACCTCACCCCATACTTACCTCCGGACTCCGGCGCGACGATCTTCGGTGGACCGGGAACAAGTCTGCACTCTTCAAAGGCGACCGCGAACTGAGGAAATGCTGGTAAGCTGTATAATGGGCTAGATAGGGGGGTTTCAACTTTATTGCATATCTCAGTCATTTTTTGGAATTTTTGTGCCAACTTTTCAACATGAGGTTTTTGGGACCCCTTCTCATGAATGATGTCACTGTCATAGTGTTATTCGGGCCCGAAGGGTGATTTTGCAGGCACTGCACAGTCACTGCGCAAAATCACCCTTCGGCCTCGAATAATGACATGACAGTGACATCATTCATGAGAAGGGGTCCCAAAAACCCCATGTTGAAAATTTGGTGCAAAAATTCCAAAAAATGACTGTTTTACGAGCGTGCGTTGCATAGTTCCTATGCAGGCTCGTAAGTTCGCGAATTTTCAATATTTTCACTCTAGATTTTCAACATTGCCATTTTATCTCACCTCCTCATGAGCAGTACAGCTGTCATTTTTCACATCCTGCCCAAAATGTGTTTCTGCCCATGTAGCGCACAATGGCACAGTCGGTGTGCGAACTCAATGTATGGGACACATTAAGAAAATCACAGTGACACTGATCATGAGCAGAGATCTTAAAATGGCTATGTTGAAAATTTGGCGAAAAAATTCCTATAAATAACTGTTTTACGAGCATGCATTGTGCAGTTCCTACGCATGCTCATAAGTTTGCCAGTTTCCAATATTTTCACTCCAGATTTTCAACATTGCCATTTTACCACACCTCTTTATGAGCAGTACAGCTGTCATTTTTCACATCCTGCCCAAATCGTCTTTGCGCCCATGTAGTGCACAATGGCGCAGGTGGAAAATTTGGTGAAAACAATCCTAAAAATGACTGTTTTACGTGAGCGGCTGCACAGTTCCCACGCATGCTCGTAGGTTTGTGAATTTTCAATATTTCCACTCCAGATTTTCAACACTGGCATTTAACCACACTTCCTTATGAGCAGTACAGCTGTCATTTTTCACATCCTGCCCAAAACGTGTTTCCACCTATGTAGTGCACAATGGGGGTAACAAAAAGGTCATGCTGACAATTTATTGTGCAAATACCAGCAATCGCACAGGGCATTAGGGTAAAGCACCATACATGCCAAACATCACTGCAAATACCTGCAAGTGAACGTTTGGCATTGACAAATGCTTGTTTATATCAATTATGCCTCCTTTATAGTGCCATGCTTAAACCTGAACTGTACCCAATGGTAGTGAGTCAGAGCTCCACGTAGTCCCTTTTCTCAGGGCTCCCCAATCCCACATTAACATGGTCTTAAAAACCTAACTCCCATTGGTTCCCCTATGCCTCCTGTAACAAGAAGTATTTCCATACAGGCTCTGCACCCTTAAAGTCCAAAACTGGGCAGATTATAACCTTATTGTTACATCATCTGTATGCTATTTCACAATAAAGACAAGCCATCAATTTTTATAATAGAAAAAATTACAGTTTTCTCTATATGCTCATCAGAAAGAAAACCCAAGGACACTATTAAAGAACAGGTCTAACAATACTAAGCCACTGTGTGACCCTGTGCCCCCCTTCCCTATAACCATCGCTTACTCACTCCCCATCCAATGTCTGATCTAACATTGGTATTCCCTCTTTCTTCTCTACTATGTACATAAAGGAGAACCACTTGGACTGAAATTTCTCCTTGTTTAAGTTGTAAATCAGTTGTAGCGCTTTCCATGGATTTCACTGTTTTACAATTCTTGAGCCAGGTTAGTACATCCAGACAGCATTCTGTAAGCCAAAGCTGCGTAACAGATGTTAATGCTGTGGCTGTCAATATCAGAAAGAGTTACCTCCGATCCCTGCCCTATCCTTGGTGGCACCCAAACACTCCCTGCTTAAACCCCATGGGGCGTGAATGTGGAGTGCTTGTGCTAAAAGTTGGCAAATATCACTGTAAAAGTGTCAAATTCTAGGCCACCCACAGAAAATATGATATGGGGTACATTTCCTCCAACATTCATCAGTGGAGCTAATACCTATATTTTTTTGCCATGTTTGGTGTGAGGAAATTCCATGCCACCACTTTCCATTTAAAGTCCTGCCAGTGACCAGACCCAGTTGTCTTATTAACTATTTACCAGATTGTGTCCCATTTCTTACCCAAAGGAGTTATGCCCATCTCTCTCTCTCATCTCTCTCTCTCTTCTCTCTCTATCTCGCTCTCCCATTTGTATATGTTGAAGTATTTCCTTCCCATTGTCAATAAGGAATAAAGTCTAGAAATCAGGTGTGTACTCTGTGGTTGATTGGCCTTTTCCCAATCCATAGTTAAAAGTGAGACCGAAGTTTGGAAAAGTTGTTACACAAACCGAGGGGTCCCAAGGAAGGTTCTAACTTGCATGTATCTAAAAGAAAATCCATATTCAGCAAATTTAATTTTGTCTGTAACTGTGCAAAGGTTTGGTGTGTACCCCTTTATAGAACTGATGAAAAATCTAAGACCTTACTGCTCCTAACACTTAACGCTTGCATCAAGCTTCACTGAAGCAAAATCATGGTGCCACCAAACTGGAACTCAAGATGATCAACCAAGGCTGAAACCTTAAAGGCTTCCATGGTGCTGAAGAACCTTCAAGTCATAACCATGAGGTTTCTGTAGAATGACTGATCAGGTCTAATATGTGCATAGTTTGTATTGCCACAAAGTAATTTCTAAAATTTGATAGTCCTAACTCTTCTCCCATGCTTCTGCTCTGAAGTTAACTCCTATCTCACTGTCAGCCATTTTCCACTCCAAATGAAGGTTTTAATAGCAGTCTGAAGTGCATATCAGTCACTTCTAAAGACGTTAAGTGGAAGTGTTTGTTTCAGAAACAGCAGCCAGGATAATACATTGACTTTGATAGTCTTGATCCTGTTTATAAGGGAAATGGGCAATAACTGCCATGTTTTTAAATCTGTACATATTGCTTGCATGAGTTTACCACTATTGGACTGATACAGAGTGGACAAATGCTTAGGGAAAACAATACCTAGATATTGGACTTTCTCCCTATCCCAACTATAATTATATCTAAGTATAAAATTCCAGGATATATTGCCACTAACTTATCTCCAGTTTGGAAACATTTATCTTAAATCACAAGATGTTACCATATTGATTAAGTAAGTGTTCTAAGTGGACCAATTTTTTTTTTGGGGGGGTGGGGATCTCTCAAGTAGCTAACAGTGTCATCCATGAACAAAGAAGCTCTGTTATTGCATCCTTTCAATACCATCCCCAGCCACCAGGATGAGATTGCACAGCTTTTGTCAGGGGTACCAAACTGATTGCAAAGAGTGATGGTGAGAGGGCATCCCTGCCAAGTCCCCCCCCAAAAAATTTAAAACCCAATACATTGTGTTCCATTAGCTTGGACCATAGCTCTAGACTGGGCATATAACATGATTGATCCACTTAATAAAGTTATCCTCAAAATATATACTGTGTAATTCTTCTTTAAGGAAAATCCAATAAAGTGTGTCAAAGGCTTTCTCAGCATCAATTAAAATTGCAATTTATGGAAACAGGGCTCCCGTCCCTTCTGATAAGATATTTAAGCTAATTTTCATGTTGTCCTGGGTGGTCTCCCTGGGATAAACAATGTTTGATCGGGGTGTATCAGGATAGCTATTGCCTTCTGTATGTAGTTGACTAGAATTTTGTGAACAGTTTAAAATCTTGATTCAGCAAAGAGATAGGTCTCTAGGATTCACAGAGTTCCTTGTTTTTGTCCAGTTTAGGAACTGCTGTGACAATGACCTCATACCATTCTCTTGGCACTTCCGGAATAGTGCACAAAGTCTAGGGGCAGACTGGACCAGGATGTATTATAAACAAGGCCCTTTGTTTTCTGCAGTTATGTGGCACATGGTGATTGCTGCAGAAATTGAGGTCTGGCCACAGAATTTACATAGAAATTGACCCAGTAAGTTAGACAAAGACTGCTCCACACCATTCTGCCTATAACTCTGGCTCCTCATGCTGTATAAGAACTAAAATTCTCCCCCAAGCATCTCAAACCCTAAAACCTTCCCCAACTTGTCGTAACAGTCTCCTTGATTCATCCTATTTTTTTTTTTATATTGGCACTCTTTTCAAGTTGGAGGCTGCATTACAATCCACAGCCATTTCCTATCACTGCTAATGGCTCAGAAAGCTTATTTATCATCTCAGTAGTTCTTTCTGCAGCCCACACAAAGCCATATTACAACATAAATCTAGAATCTGAGCCCAGCAGTAAAAGGACAAGACTGAAGATCATGCTATAGTGTTGGACCAAAGGAGGGTGTCAATATATTAAAAAAAGAGAGAGATTCGATGAGACTCTATGTGGTGTGAGTATTAGGGCTAAGATACACTGGGTGTTTTTTGTGTATTTTATGAGAGGGCACAGTAATGTCTAACAGGAGACCTCACAGTACTTTTGAGGGAGGAGGAGACAGAGGATCATTGTACAGTGTTGGACTGGATAATGACAAATTTAAAAGTACAAGACCACTCAGCAACACTCTCAAGCCTGATTAGGAAGGGGTGGAGATGAGACAGGCTATGTATGTTTTACCTGTTTTAAAACCATGAGAGGACAAAGTGCTGACTGGGAGGTGAAATTTCCAATCCTTATGGGGTTACACACAAAAGGTGCCTGTGGATGGGATTGGAGGTTGCCAGCCTGATAGGTTAGAGCTCTGGTCCCTGGGGATACGACCTCTGGTCAGAGTTGAAATGGCTGCTACTGCATTCCTGTTATCACCTTCTATCACTTTCCTCTCTCTCTCTCTTTCTTTCTCACCTGGGCACGCTGTCTTATTCATATGCTATCAGCAGCAAGAGAGTGTTCTTGAATGAGAGAGAGAGAAAGAGAAAGATTCTGCTGGGCATGCAAAGAATAAGAAATGAAATTTCAAACTGACATTTAAAAAGGAGAAGCATGTGCCCCAGTGCCCATATACAAAATCTGCAACTCTCTCAATCAGGATTGCTCTCTTGCTGCTGATGGAGCATGAGCACAAGAGCAAGTGAGTGAGACAGAAGAGAGAGAGAGAGAAAAGACAGCGGTCATGTGATGGCAGCCTAAGAGAGCAGTGGCAACCTCTGGTAGCTCCTTACCTAATTTGCCAAAACCACATAAAATAGCAGCGTATCCAACCTGAGACAAAAGATTCAAGCTTAAGACCATCAGAAGAAAGCTCTGAGAAGCAGCAAAGATGATTAAAATGGAAGTCTTTATGCAGAAAGCACCTCCACGATACTCACCGCCGCCATCCCCAGAGAATGACAAGGCCCCAAAACGGCCTAAGGCTCAAGCTGCGAATGCCCTGACAAGCTCATCACCGTTAACAGAAGGCAAATTTCTAGAGATAATGAAACCGATGCAAGAATTGATTGATAGTGTGGTGGAAGAAATCCAGCAAATTAAAGCAGTTATCGACTCCTTAAACACCAGGGTCACAGACTCCGAATCCCTGCTGCCTCGGCTGAGAAAAAAATAGATAAGATTACACTGGACCATACTTTAACATACTGGAAAATTAAGAAATTAGAGGACAAGTTAACTGACCTTGAAGGGAGGAGTCGTAGAAACAATCTATTAGTAATGGGCATACCAGAGCAAGAAGAAGGTGCAAATCCTATCCTTTTTGTCCAGAGACTGTGTGAAAAAATCACAGGGTCTTCTCCTAACGGCTCGACCTATGTTGTTGAGAGAGCACACAGGGCACTCCGGCCACCCCACCCCACCCCTGCCCAACACCCAGGCCCATCATTTTTAAACTGCTCAATTTTCAAGATAAGCAACATATAATTGCAAAGGTTAAGGCACTGCAAGAAATCTTCTGGGAGGGAAAAAAGATTAGAATTGCCCAAGATCTACTGTATGCGGTTCATGTCAAAAGGCAAGAATTTCATCCACTCATTACAAAGCTAATAGCCGCCAGTAAGCCTTTCTGAGTTAAGTATCCAGCGACTTTACAAGTAAAACTCGGCGATCATTGGCAATCTTTCGAATCTCTGGAGCAGGCTAAGAATGAACTTAAAGTAGCACTTCCAGACTTGTTTAAATAAAATGACTGGCTTAATATAGACCACTTCAGCTCATAAGTAGCGGCAGCTATATGTGCCTAGGCTACTTAATTCATGCTCAATGCTCCAATGCCTTATAAATCAATAATGACTCAATTATTAATAAGGAGAAAGTTAAACTCTAACTATAATTGTGGCCTTTTATACCAGCGCTTCTCGGGCAAGGACTCGATATCAATACAAACAACATGATTTCTTAGGTAGTGGCAGCTTTTCTGTGCCAAAACTACTGAGACTACAAATCATGGAACCCAAGAATGACTCCTGGCAACTCTCCTCTCTAACCAACTGGTCCTCGAGGATGCATGGCCTTGCCTGCTTGCCCATTCTTCTTGTGATACTAACAACTGAGATACAACTCCGACATGATCAATCTGCTGCTGTCTCCTGATAGAGAGATGGTTTTGATTATTTTCATCTTTGCAGAGAAGGAATGATCTCTCTGAACCCAATTTGAAGGATAGGTGAAATCTCTACCTCTGAGCTGGCAGGAATGGAAATGTATCTCCATTGCTATTAAAAAAAAAAGAAAATACCGACTTAACTGCACAAAATATACCCGACATGGAAGGAGTGTGAGCAGAGAATCTATCCATATAATCAAGCTCTCATGAGTTAAAAACTTGAATCTTATCTGGATTAAAAGGGATAGTATACAGATTATGAAGAGACCTAAATTAACACCTGCTAACAGGTCAATTGTGGCACTAGTTCCTTAATTCTAGCATATAAATAATTAAGCTTTGAGACTTTATGGCTAACCTGCAGACTTTTAGACTGCTTTCCCTTTTCATAATCCATGATCTTGTTAACCAAACTTCCATATTTTTCTTCTATGTAGAAATTTTTAATAAGAATTAGCCAGAGTTGATACCACAATAAGTATGCTAGAATAATTTGGCGAGTTGGGACGGAGGCTGACGGGGGGAGTAATAGCCTCTGGGTTGTTTGATAGTTTAGCATCACCTGACATAGCAAATAGTAGGTAGTTCGTTGGAACTGAGTGCAGCTTTGGGGTATGTGTGGGATAATGGGGGGGTGGGAGGCATACAAATAACTCATCTTCTCTCTACTTAAATACATGGAGAACTAATAAAAACATTAAGCACTCATCTCAACACCTAAAGCTCTCCAGGGAAACTGGAGACCTGACTTTGTTGTTTAACAATGGCAGGCCCTTTTACAATTATTAGCTGGAATATCAAGGGTGCCAAAGACAGAACTAAGAGGCAAGTAATATTAAGACACCTGAAATACCTCAAAGCTGATATTATATGTTTACAAGAAACACATCTTAGGAGGGAGGATGCCATGCTGTGGTGCAAGGGATGGGTGGAGCAATCCTATGGGGCTGGAACTTTTACAAATAGAGGTGGTGTTGCTGTCTTCTTTCACAAAAAATGTTCCATTTAGGTTAGAACACGAGATATGGGATAGTCAGGGGCAATATATAGTACTGCATGGTACTCTAGGCTCACACCAGCTGACAGTAGGTTCGGTCTGTGGACCGAATAGAGAGTCCTCAGCCTTTTTCACTGAACTAATGGGAGTCATTCCCACTACACCCCCCAGAACTATAGTTCTGGGAGGTGACTGGGACATTACACCCCGACTGCTGCTTGATAAGTCGGACCTCAAGAAAGTTGGCCTCTCCCTGGCCCAGAGAGCCTTGCAAGACCTAATGGATGGATTGGGCGTCCTGGATATTTGGAGGATATTAAACCCTGCAGAACAACAATACACCTTTTTTTCTTACCCCCATAACACATGCTCACGTATAGACTATTTACTAGCTAGCTCCTATATTTTGCCCGATATTGTAGAAGCCATAATTCACCCATGAGTAATATCAGACCACTCCCTGTCTCCATAGTTGGAGTATTTGGGCATGAGTTTAAAAGAGACTTCATGTGGAGAATGAATAAACAATTACTACAATCCCCCTATATGCAAACCCACTGTAAAAATTTTATTACTTCCTTTTTGAATACCAATGATGGGACTGTTCCCAAAATTGAAACAGTCTGGTCAACCCTAAAATGTGCTTTACGTGGGGAATGCATACGAATAGCCTCGACTCAAAAGAAAAAGCATAATAGCCAGACCGAATCCCTGTTTCAGGAAATAAAAATGTTGGAATCTAACATTAACAAGCAGTCCCCAGAGTCTGAATGGATCAAGCTTCATGCACTACATGCTCAGTTTTCAGGCCTAGTTTATCAAAAAGTAGAATTGTCTTTAAAGCGGGTCCAGATAAAATACCTAGAAGCGGGTGAATGGGCTAGTAAACTACTAGCATACAGTCTTAAACAAATAGAGACAAGCCGCTTTATACCCGAGCTCTATTTGAACAAAGAGGGTCCCCTTGTCACGGAACCAAGGGACATTGTGTCAATCTTTGCAAAATATTATAAGGAACTATACTGCTGCAATAATGAGGAGGTCCCAAATGAACAGATACAGATGTATTTTGATCAGTTAGTGCTCCCAACACTACCCGAAGATAAGCATCAATCCCTAAACTCCCCTATTATGGAATGGGAAGTACTACTAGCAATTTAGCAGCTAGTGCCAGATAAGTCGCCCGGCCCAGATGGCCTCCCTACCAATCCATATAAATTATATACTGCAGAATTAGCCCTGTCGTTAACCAGTGTCTTTAACTCCTGGTATGAATTGGGCCCATCAGAACATGCATATTTTGAAGCTCTGATCACTCTTATGACCAAACCAGGCCAAGACCCACATTATGTTGAAAATTACCGCCCTATCTCGCTCTTTAACACTGATGTTAAGATACTAGCTAAAATACTCGCCAATCGTTTAAGTCCCTATATGGATGCATTAATTCACAATGAGCAAGTGAGATTCATGCCGGGAAGGTCTTCAGGTGACCACATGCGGCGCTTACTGCATCTTATTTCTATAGCTAGTGAACTGCCCACACCTGCTGCCTTAGTGGCTTTGGATGCAGAAAAGGCCTTTGACCGGGTTTCTTGGCAATTTTTATTCACTGCACTTTCCCGGTATGGTATCCCACAAACATTTATCAAATGGGTTAAGCTGCTTTATTCATCCCCATGGCCAGGATTTGGTGCAATGGCCACCTTCGAACCCTTCCCATTAAGTCGGGCACGAGGCAAGGATGCCCCTCTCACCACTTCTTTTCAATTTTACTTAGACCCTTTTATCCACAAATTACTTATAACTCAAGACTTGCAGGGCATTCTGGTAGGGAACAGGCAGCACCTGATATCAGCTTACGCAGACGACCTTTTAATACATATAATGAAACCAAATATAAGTGTACCTATTCTGTTACAAGAAATTGAAATATTTTCTAAGATATCCTACTATAAACTAAACCTGACTAAATCCAATATCTATCCCCTGAACCATAAGCTATTTAAAAGGGATGTACAGCAGTATGGGCTACAATGAGAAAATAAAAGTTTAATATACTTGGGTATAAAAATTTTCAAATCTTTCCCCACTATGGTCAAAGAGAATCTTACTAAATTAATAAAAACAATTAAAACAGACCTGGAAAATTGGAACACTCTGAAATTATCGCTTTGGTGAAGAATTAACATTGTTAAAATGAATAGTCTCCCCAGAGTTCTTTACCCTCTTAGCATGTTAGCCCCTTACCTTCCCAAAAAGTGGTTTGCTGAACTAAGAAGTATAATTAAAAAATGTATCTGGAAAAGTAAACCAGTGAGGCGGGCGTACCACAAGTTGACAGCCCCAAAATCCCACGGAGGACTCTCCCTCCCATCCTTTTTTAATTATTACAGAGCAATTCACATCACAAAGCTTGCCACTTGGAAGTATGACCTACACAAGAGAAAATCTGAATCCTACTCCCCAGCATGGTTAAATATAGAAGAAACCCTGGTATCCCCCACCTCATGTTCGTTACAATTGCTACTATACTCATCCCCGAAGAATATTCCTACCCACATCAAAAAATCACCAATAGGGTGGTCTTTGAGAGTTCTAAACCAAATACAGAATCATTTGAAAATAAACTGGCATGTGGATGGAGAACAGCCACTTTTATGTAATCCACATTTTATGATCCAACAGAAGCCAATCGTATTAAGTTTCTGGCCTGCCCTAAGAAATATTAAACTCAAGGATGTCATTGATAATAATAATCTATTATTATATCCTCAGTTTTTATGGAAGTGCCCTGAACTCAATAGACATCCTTTTAAATGCCGACAAATAATGCATGCAGTTGCCTCGTTTATAAGCAAAATAAGGTTCTTGGGCCCCCTAGGATTGCCCTATCATCCCTACTAAACACTGCTATGCAGCCACACTCAATATCTGCAGTTTATAAAGAATTGCAATCTCTTGATATGAGATTACCATTGGGCATAAGCCAATATTGGGCAAAAGCATTGTCTCTCCCACACACTGTTGATTTCTGGCAGCGTCTTTGGAATAACCTGTATACGTTTATCAAGCAGGACTGCCTGCGAGTCATACAGTTCAAGGTGATACAGGACATATACTATACCCCTCAGAGACTTCACAAAATGGGTAAGGTTTCTACCCCCTGTTGCCCTCGCTGCTCTTACAAAAGTGGGGATCTCTACCATATGTTATGGGCATGCCCTAGTATCCAACTATTCTGGAGAGGTATACAAAACTCTCTGAACCCAATTCTTGCTCTGAATTCATTGTTCTCCGCAGACACATGTTTACTTAATGTTTCCCCAGTGGGAGTTTTGAAACAAAGGAAGTACTACATGGCTCTTATCTCAGCAGTGGCCAAACTCATAATTATGAGACATTGGGCCTCGGACACCTTACCCACTACACTGGAATGGCATAGAGAAATGCTACTTGCCTTACAACTAGAAAAACATATTGCTAATATGAATAACCAACCAAGTAACTATATTGATAAATGCGGCACTCTAGATGCACTCCTAGTTGCAGGAAACCCTAACAATAATTAACTATATGAGAATTATCCCCTGCCTAATGGCAGAATCTGACCTGGAGGGGAAAAATGTCCTGAATTGGAATAGAAGAAGGGATCAGTGCTTAATGGTGCTTTAATAGAGAGAGAAGGAGAGATCAAAGATAGAGATACAATAGTTTAGAGAGGGCAGGGATTAGGAGGGAGGGAAGGGACAAGGGGGGGAGGGTTGTGGGAGTGTTTTTTTTCTTTTCTTTCTCTTCATATGAATTGTCCTGAGGTTACCATTACTCAACTAACCATGGGTCAAAAGTGACACATTGGTAGGATTGCAGCACATTGCTATTTTAGCAGTCATGGATTATTACCAGAATGTAAGCTAACGTGCTACAAACTAGGTATACATAAGTTTTTTTTTGACCTAATATATAATAATAAGAGTAACAGTATACCCTAAGAATATTATACAATTGGTTGATATGATTTCCTTTTTTATTTGTTTTATTGTTTTAATGTTTTAATGTACCAAATCCAATAAAACTTATTGAATTAAAAAAAAAGAGAGAGAGAAAAGACAGCAAGAGGGAAAGTGAGAGAAGGTGATAGTTGGGAGGGGAGGCATTGCTGATAATGGCCTGAGTTAGCTCTTGCTCCATATGTTTAAATTCAGATGCAATCATGTTTCCTACATCTCTTGTCACATTAATGCATTAGCAGCCATTTTAGCTCTGACCAGAATTTGTTTAGTATGGCCACAGCAGACAGTGAAGAGGGGGGAGCATGGTTGCAAGCACAAATTAAGAGCTTACCCACACTCAAACACAAAAGCAGCTCCAGCCCCAGGTAGTACTGAGAGTGACTTTCAATTTCAAAATCAATATCCAAATATGATCTTTAGACAATTATTATCTGAAACCGACAGAAACATAACATTGTTTGTCACTGTGAGGTAAAACCCCTTGTTTTTAAATGCATTTATGTATTTTTTTATGCTTTTACAGTGGCTCTGTTTGCTGCCGTATTCTCCAATGGGACGGGAAAACAAGAAGTGAAAGCAAAATGACAGTGTATTTCTTTCACAGCAACCATGCTATAAAGAGTATCATTATCCCATTGTCCCAATTATATATTTCTTTTCACACGTAATTTACTAGGATACCAAGTTTGTAACCTGACAGCGTACTGCATTAAAATCATGAGTTGTGCAGAGACAGTAGGACAGTGATGATGCTTTTTTATAGCATACTTGCTGTGAAAGAGATACACTGTCAGTTTGCTTTCATCGCTTATTTTCCTGTCCCACTGGAGAACACAGAGGTAACAGTGCCATTGTAAAACCTTAAGAAATATATAAATGCCTTCAAAACAAGGGATTTTATGTCAAAGTGACAAAAATGTTAAGTTTCTGTCAGGTTTAAATAATAATTGTCTAAATATTAGATTCGGATATTGATTTTGAAATTGCAAGTCACTCTCAGTACTATGGAACTGGAGCTGCATCTGTGTTTGAATGTGGGCAAGCTCTCAGCTCAGGCTTGCCACCATGCTCCCCCCTTCACTGTCCACTATGGATAGTGATGGATGAAGTGGCCCCAATTTGCTCCACGAAGTGATTCACAGAGTGAAGGCGAATTCGCGGAGTGCTCCGCAATGCGAAGTGGAGCACATCACGTTATAATGGACAATGCGAAGTCCATTGAAAACAATGACTGCATTACTCCACCATCCCAAACCACTACTCCACCAATTCTTAAGGTGAAGTACATTGAAAACAATCTACTTCTCCTCGCTTCACCTTGTTTTTATGCTTCAAAGGTGAATTTTGCAGTGATTCATGGGATTTCAGGTCACAAGGGCTCTAGACTGTTCTGCACAGCCTCAGTTTGGGGTAGTGTGTGTAGGAAGCTGTTGAAGACAATCTGGTTTGAGAGCTCTCTGTGATTCAAGCCTTCTAAAAGCTGTTAAAAAAAGCCTTTTTGAGTCATTTCTTTTGCTGAAACTTTAGTTCATCGATTATAGGAAACCCTCTTGTGCTCATATCATGGAGCGTTTATTGTTTGTGTGGATTTTGAATGTTAATGTACAACATTCAGTCTGTGTAGTGAGAGACAGTGGAAGTGTGTTTTGGGGAGGGGCATATCTGTGGTGTAGGTAGATTAACTTGGAGAAGTGGACAGTGCTTTCAGTTTTGGTTATATTTTTCTTGTATACCTGTGTTAATGTACACACAGTAATATTTTCAATATTTCTTGCCATTTTTTTGCTGATTGTTGTGTTGCAGCAAAGTGTAATTTTAGTTTGTTTAAAATATGTGGTTATATTACTGAAGTTTTCAATTTGCTAAGCATTACTTAGTTGTAGTGTGTGTGTGTGTGTGTGATGCGTGTCATCAAATCAGACACTTTTATTGTGCCACATAATTATTTTAGAAATGTGAAGCTGCTATCCACTGCAGCTGTGTGATTTTTGTACTTCTTTGTGGTATCTTTTCTGGTACTAGTACTAGTGACTGTTACTGCCGCAGTGCATAATTTTAGTTTGTTTAAAATATGTGATTATATTGCTGAAGTTTTCAGTTTGCTATGCATTACTGTGTGTGTGTGAGAATGTATGCAATGTGTGTCATCAAATCAGACACCTTTTATTGTGCCACATAATAATTTCAGCAATGTGAAGCTAATATCCAGTGTAGATATGTGATTTTTGTACTTCTTTGTGGTATCTTTACTGGTACCAGTACTAGTGACTGTTACTGCAGCAGTTCAGTACACTGTCCCCCCCCACCATGGCCCGCCACAACCGGGCAAAGGTATTCTTTTCCAGATTTGAATTTCTGACGGTGAGCACTGGTTAGGTGTTGTACCTTTGTGTCTCCATCTCTTCAGTGCACAGCACAATCTTAATCTGTCTGTGCATTTGCATCTCTTTAGGGCCCAATCTCCATCTGTAACTTAAGTCACAGTTGTTTCTTTGGCTTCCCTTCAGAGTACTGGACAGGTTTGGTGCTTAATTCTGCATGAACATTGTACTTATTAATATGCATTTTTAAGTCAGGACCATCATCACGAGTCACTTGCGATACAAATCACGTTCTTCATCATCACGGTCACAAATGCAGTCACAAATCATGATTCACAAACACGTAAGAATCACAACATACATTTTTTTTCTAGTTACTTGGATGTATTGTATGCCTATTTTGTAGTATCTCTCCAGGCTTCACCACCCCACCATTGTACTCACTGATAAGTGTTTTTAAGTCTGAGAGTTTTAAGCTACAGCTCATTGGGGAAGTATAGCCGTAGGCATTCGCATTCCCAATACAGTTTCATACTGGTTATCTCACACCATCGACACCGAATCATGTTCTTCATTATCACAGTCACAAATGCAGTTACAAATTACTATTTACGATCACGTCACAAATCACAACATTAACTTTTTTTAATAGTTACTTGGATGTATTGTAAGCCTGTTTTGTAGTATCTCTCCATGCTTCACCACCACACCATTGTACTCATTAATGCTTGTTTGTAAGTCAAGGAGTTGAACAGTGTCTGCAGTACATACACAGACTGGAACGAAGACCGACTGCACACATGCAGTTTAGCACAGTATACTTGCACTGCTCAGAATACAATGTGTCACACATATGGAAGACAACAGAAAAAGGGCATAATTACATACAAGGGTCGGGGATGGTGGAGGAATACATTTTATAACACAGCAAGGAAGGTGTGGGGGGGCACAAGGTGTGAGAGAAAAAAGCTAATGTGGGATCCCATAGTGATCCAGCAGCAGTTCTAGCATGGACATAATTTGCAAATGATGTCCCTCTATGTGATCCAGCCACTGCTCCACAGCACTCACCCTCTCGTTGTTCTCCTCAACAGCACTCCAGAGAACTGCCAAATCAGCTAGTTCTCTGGGATTCATACATTCTACAGGCTGACCTGCAGGTGGTGGTGGTGGTGGTAGGGGGTTGGGGGTGCTGGTGGAGCAGCAGGTGCTGCTGTGGCCCTCCTCTTCTTAGGGATGCCACAATGCACAGCTGCACCCTCTGCCATAGAATGGCCAGCAGGTGCAGGCATGGTCTGTTCTGTGGCAGCCTGCCACTCCAACTGCTGGTGATTGGGCATATGAGTGTGCTGGCCCCCAGTCCCCAGGTGAGTCCCCTGGGGGCCATGGTGCACCTCCACCTCACATAGGTGGCACTTGACCACACTTTTGTCCCCCCTGACACAGTCAAAAAACTGCCAAACAACAGAGGTGTGGGCAGGACTAGTCTCAGGCAGGGGATGGCCAGATGAACTGGCAGCTGGCTGGTCACAGTGCTGAACAGGGATGGGATTCACACCTGGGCCTTGGGGAACAGGCACATCCTGCTCCAGAGGACTTGGTGCTGGACTTGATGGTGGTGGTGGTTCAACTGCCTCAGAGTCAGGACTGGAAGGCGGTGCTGGTCCTGCTTCTGGGGGGGGGACTCACAAGTTTTGAGCAGTCCAACAGGAATGAGCGCCCATGCCCTCCACACATATGCTTGGTACGATGCTTACCACTACCACGATCTCTCCAGACATTCACTCACCCTGGTCCATCTGTCCTACTGAGCTCCCTCAGTCTGAGCAATCACTACTCACACTGTCACACAACACACAACACACACTCACAGTCACACAGGCAAACAAATAACATATATAAAGGTAAGAAAAATAAAATTTACAGAAAGAACAAATTAAGCAAAGAAGAGTACAGAAAAGACAAAAAAATGTAGCTTTTAAAAAAGCCATTGGGTCTAAATCAAAGTTTAACTCTCCTTCTTGCTCTGATCTAAAAGTATCAGCAGTCACAAAACATACTACTCTCTTTCCATCTGCACAGGAGAAAGTAAAAGTGTCTGCTTGTATGACTCACTTTCTTCCTGCCTAGCTAAAGAGCATGTGACTTACCACTACCACGCTCTCTCCAGACATTCACTCACCCTGGTCCATCTGTCCTACTGAGCTCCCTCAGTCCGAGCCATGTGATGTGTGGGGGAGCTGCCAAATCTGAAACACCAAGTGGGTCATTTTGAATCATAATGAGGAATGCTAAGTCCATTAAAAACAATGACTTCACCTTACTTGGCATTGTTATTCTACCTTAAAATGAAGTGGTAATGACAAGGCAGAGTGAGCACTTTGCATTGAAGTGCCCACTTCGTGTTCACTTCGCTGGTGGAATATAAATTTGCTGCATCTCTAACTATGGCCATACTAAATAAAGTGAAACTGAGAAATAAATCACATTTCGCATCAAGACTTCTATGATGCAACAGATGTCTCATGCAATGGAGACTGAATATGGGCTGAGACATGTCAGGTAAATACAGTTTTAAAACCTAATGTTCATTAAAAACAGAAGAAAATAAACACAGGCGACATAGATAGATTGTAATCAATCAAATTCTTTATTTATCCAGGTGAACATCACTGAGTAAGCTCATTTACAAGGTGGACCTGCATTACACAAGTCAACTGACAATGCATTTATATACAGACAAATAGACAGTAGATGCAGGACTACAACAGTGCAGGTAAGTCTGCAATAGACAGGATAAGTAAAAATACATTTGAGTTCAGGTAAAAGACAGATGGTAAGGGTATACATAACAATAGGGTAGCAAGTCAGTAAAAATTTATACCAGATACAACAACGTACATGGTTTAGTATTCCTGTAAAGAAAAAGCATTATACTCCAGTGAAGAGATTAATTGAAGTGGATGCTACAAGCAAAGAGACATACATAGTTAGTTTAAAAAGACCCAGGTGTATCAAGGGGGAGATGTGTCGGGAGAAGTGGGCAGTCAGCGGGGGGGGGTCTGGAACTGGGATAATACTAGGAGCAAAGGAATGAGATGCTATGGGTATACAAGAAATAGGTGTGTGAAGGAGGGTGAGATTTAGGAGGTAGATAAGTAGGTGGCTCAGGGACAAGTTATGCACTGATACAAGAAGGAAGGAGGATGGGAAAAGCAGGGAAGATGTGGAAGGGATGTAAGTAAGCTAGGATCATTGGAAGCAGTTGCAGGCTTCTATAATGCATTTTGAGTATAAGGTGTTAAACACAATGAGACTAACAGGAGTCCTCAGTTTAAGTGATTTCTGTAGCACATTCCAGAGCTAGGATTGTTGGAAGCGGTTGCAGGCTTCTGTAATGTATTTTGAGTATAAGGACTTAAACACAGTAATACTAACAGGAATCCTCAGTTTTGGTGATTTTTGTAGCACATTCCAGAGGGACGGTAGAATGAATCCTATGGCAGCTCTCCCAAAATGCGTTAGGGCTTTGGGCACTTTCAGAGAAATCAGTGAAAAGCTTCTTAGGGCATAGGTTCCAGGCATATTGAGAGTCAGGCAATCAACAATGTACTGTGGAAGTTTGCCATTGATAGCTCTGTATGTCCAGAGAGCTGCATTTTTATTTTGTTTGTAGTGTAGGGAGGTCCAACCTATGGCCGTATATAAAGAGCAGTGATGGGTGGAGAAGGGGACACCAGCGATGAAGTGCAGGGCTCTGTGGTAAAGTATGTCCAATTTACCGAGGTATGAAGTAGCACACTGGCTGTATATAAAGCCAGTGTAATCAATTAGGGAAAGGAACAAAGACTGAACTAGCTGTCTCTTGGCCTCTGTAGTTAGTAGGCAGTCTAACCTGAAGAAGAAACCTAGTCTCTGCCTCAGTTTTTTTAACAAATCCTCCATGTGGTCTACAAAGGAGAGTCTGAAGTCTAACCAGACCCCCAGGTATTTGAATTTCGGCACAAATTCCAGGGTTTCTCCTAGGATGGTGGTGATGGGGGGGTAGAGCAGGGTAGGCTGTATGGTTAATAGTTGAAAATAGCATCGCCTTTGTCTTTTTGGCATTAAGTAGCAATTTTTTTACTAAGGAGCTGGTATTGAAGTATGTTGAAGTCAGCTTGCTGGTCGCTACAGGCAGTTTCAGGAGTTGTACGGCTTAGGTAGATCATGGTATCAACTGCGAACAGATGAATTTTCACTTCATTGATGCCCGAGTCTATACTGTTGATGTAAATGGCAAATAGGAGTGGCCCCAGGATGGATCCCTGTGGGATGCCTCTTTTTAACAGATTTGAGGGGGAGAGTTCACCTTCGGCCTTGACCTGTTGGTACCTATCAGAAAGGTAGTTGTAGAACCAATGCAAGGAGGTAGAATCTAGACCAATAGCTTTTAATGAAGAAAGAAGGAGGTTGTGGTCGACAGTGTCAAAGGCCTTACTTAGGTCTAGAAAAACGGCGCAGACAAATTTTTTGTTCTCTAGCTCGCACTGCCAGTCATTTGTCACCTTGGCCAGGGCCGTGATTGTACTATGTTCAGTTCTGAAACCAGATTGCATTGGGTTTAGCAGGTTAGTATCATCTATGATAGATTTCAGCTGGGCATTCATGATTTTTAAAAGAAGTTTTGATAGTACTGGGAGAAGGGAGATGGGCCTATAGTTGTTTAGATCACAGGGATCTCTGGATTTAAACAATGGAATAACATATGCAGTCTTCCACAGTTTGGAGAGGGTCCTTTGAGAAAGGGACAAGTTAAATAGATGCGTAATAGGTACAGCCAAGACATGATAGGCAATCTTTAGGTAGTATGGATTGAAGGTGTCAGCACCAGTACTTTTTCTGGTGTCCAACTTGAGGAAGAGATCTTCAACCTCTTTTAGTGAGGCAGAAGAGAATGAAAAGACTGCATCTGAGGGACTAGATTCTGAAAGTTTCGTGGTAAGCTGATAGCACAGATTGCGTGCAGGTGAGTTATCAAAAGCTAGCCCTGCAGTAGCTAAGTAATTGTTGAAGGCTTGTAATATCTCTTTACTGTTGTTGATAGTTGCATAGTCAGAAATCATTTTTGAGGGGAGATTGTTTCCTGTGGTATTACCAGAAAGTTCTTTTATTGTGGACCAGAACTTGGTAGGGCAGTTGGAGGCAGTGTCTAGTTCAGAGCGATAGAAATTGGACTTGGTTTCCCAAATTAGCTTTGTACAGTGGTTTCTGGCTGTTCTGAAAAGATGCCAGTCTTCGGCTTTGTGGGATTTGCGTGCTAGCTTCCAGAGCTTGTCTCTTTTTAATAGTGCTGCCCTGTTGTCTGCTGTAAACCAACTGCACTTTCAAGCCTTTATGCAGGTTTTGACTAAGGGTGTGTGGGTGTTAAGAGTGCTGGATAAAATTTCGTGGAAAATAGCATATGCTGTTTCTACTGATTTGGCTAAATAAAAGGTCTGCCAAACCAGGCAGTCTTTCAGGTCATTGATATATGCAAGCGGGTCAAAATTCCATTTTGATCTTTTGGTAGAGAATTTTGCTGAGGCTGTTGGTTTAGGGACTGCTCTTGTCTTATGCCAGCAATAAAGCAATGGTCACTATCATCGGCAGAAATGATCCCAGCATGGGAGAAGAAATGGGGTTTGCTTACTAGAATAGTGTACTTTTCATAGGGTTTTTCTTATTGATTCAAGTAGGTTCATTAATAAGTAGAGTGAGCCCATGAGAGTCACAGAAGGATTTAAGTGGAAGAGATGCTCTTGACAACCAGTCGTAGTTAAGGTCCCCTAGTATAATTGTTTCCACTGTGTCGGTATTCATAGTAGATGATAGGTGGGACAGGAGCTGTTACCCCAAGGATGGGGGTCTATAACATCCTATGACATGGAGGGCCATTGATGTAGATATTTCAATTTTTAAGGACAGGCATTCAAAGGCATTGGCAATTGATGTAGTGTCAAGGGTAGCGACCGTAAACTTGTCATTAACAAAGATGGCTACACCACCACCTCTGGTTAGTCTATTGGCTCTGAATAACAGATAGTTGGGGATATTGACCTCTTTGTCTGGCATGGATGGACAAAGCCAGGATTCAGATATGACAAGTACATCTGGCTCCGTGTGGATAGCCCAAGCCTGCATTGAGGTGAGTTTCTTTATGAGGCTACATACATTAACATGCATAAAGCGGACACCTTTATACTTCATGACTTCAGACGGTGAAGAAATTGCTTGTATAGGACCAGGGTTAAGTTTAACATTACCTGAGCATAGCAAGAAGAGGAGTACAACTTTTCTCAGGGCAACAAGTGGTAATTTGAAAGATCTAAACCTTCTTTGGCTAGTGGAAGTATTGGTATAGGAATGCAAGGACCTATTCTTTGTACTGTTCAGTCCTAGTGATACACATGCTAAGACCCTAGCTGTATGACACCAGTAGATGCAGGTACTGGGCCAAGTAGGTAACATTTCTTGGGTAGGTAATGAGATGCCGGTGGCTGTCTGAGAGGGAGACTCAGCTGAAAGTGGGTACAACAACTTGGGGGCATAGCATGAGTTGTATAGGGACTCCATGAGTAGACATTCTTATGGTAGGGGATACGAGTCCTCTTTGGGGTATATTCCATCTAGCGTGTACCCTAATAAGGGTAGGGTGCATAAGCCGGTAAATAGGTAGAGTCAGATTGCAAGTTCCACAGTTAAAGTCTGTGGGTCAGAAAGAGAAACAGTTGTAAGAGCTTAATCTGGGCAAGGTACCACCAGTTAAGGCTATGGGCCACGGGGTCTGAAAAGGGATATAGGTACCGATACCACTTGAAGGGAGCATGCAGATGTTTCTATGGCACAGCAACTAGAGATAGTTACAAGAAGTCGTAAACCTGATCTAAGAAGCATCACAAGCTAAGACTACACACCACAGGGTCAGTAATGGGATGTAGACACTGAAACCACTTGTATGGAGCAAGGAGAATTTACTATGACACAGTGACTAGGAACAGGAATAAGAAGTCACAAATCTGATCTGAGGCAAGTGGTAGGGGAGACTGTGGTGGGTTAGTTAGGATAGGACACTTGAACCTGAAGTGGCAGCCCAAAATTTATATGTCTGTGGGCATCCTAGGGAGGCAGGTAGGATAGATTTGTAGGAAAGTCAATGGCAGGGGAGGGCAGGGCAAGGAGGTCTATGTAATAATGGTCAGAGATGGGGATGTGGGCATAAAATTTGCAGCTTTGCCATACCTCTCTGGGTGTGGAGTCCGAGCATGTGATCTCAGCGGTGGCTTAGGAAGCGCCGACCACCCGGTGGCCGCGGTTCTTGCGGCGGATGAGCTGGGAGCCCTGGAGGGTTCTTGGCTGAAAGGGAAGAGAAAGCGAAGCCAATTAGTACTGGTCCCAGACAATGGTTGAGCTACCCAGTGACAAAACTAATTTACAAAAGAAAGGGGCCGATTTCCTTGGTGCCCTGAATTCTGGGCGGCAGTTACAGAGGCAAAGGAAAGGGCTGTTTCACTTAATCAATCTAGCAAGAGCAGTTTGCAAGTATTGCAGCTTTTTTTAGACAGTTTACAGGCAGATTCTAGCAAAATAGGCATACATTAGCAAGCATAAGTAAAAAAAAAAAAACAGTGCCTTTTTAGCTCAGGAGACAGAGAAAAGATAAGAAGGTGTGAAGGACCAATTGGAGCAAGCCTGGAGAAGGTGCTCACAACTCAGATTGGTTTGCAGCTTTGCCATACCTCTCTGGGTCTAGAGTCTGAGCAAGTGGTCTTGGGTGGTGGCTTCAGGAGCGCCGACCGCCTGGTGGCCATGGTTCTTGCTGCAGATGAGCTAGGAGCACTGGAGGGTTCTCGGTGGAAGTAGGAGGATAGAATTAGCATGGTCAGCCTTATGAAGGGGAAAGAGGAGGGAGTGATGAGGCAGCAAGCTGTTAGAAATGTAGTTCTGTGGGGCAGGACCGCACTCTAAGAGGTGTTCTGCAGATTTAAATTTGTGTAGGGCAAGATGGCCAATGGGAGGAGGTGCACAGAAGGGGGAGTGGTTTAGGTGTATTTAAGAACTTGTGGAAGGGGGTGGAGGGAAGGGCGAAAAAAATCTCACAGAGACACACAAAGGAGAGAATGGGAAGATCAAGGGGTCTAGCTAGGCTAAAAAAAAGCAAACAAACAGTATTTTACTCTCTTTTTTTTCTACCAGAATAAGCAAATACAGGCTAGTAACAGTCCTTAAACAAACAAAAAATCAGCAGTAGGAATCTCGGTTTTCAGTTTAGCTGTAATTGCGGGGATTTATTTAACTCTAAAAATTGATTAGCGTTTTGCTCATAAAAGTGCTAAAACATTGTGAAAATGCATAGCACCTGCCTCACTGTGTTTAACAAACATAACACTTCTACAAAACCTATATAAATACTTTCTGTACAGTTAGCATTGCCCCAAGAAAAAACTGTTAATCAATTATTTAAAACCTTGAATTGGTATTATGTTCACATACTAGTAGCGAGGGCCAGGCAGCACAGACTATAAAATGTGTGCACGGGCATGCAATTAGTCCTGGGAAAGCAGCCATGCTGGATTCCAGAGCTAGCCACTCAGGGAGTTCACCAAGATGGTGAGCAGCCAATGGGGTCACTGCAGACAGCACCAGGAATTCGGAAAAACAATTCAGGATCTTCACAGCAACAGCCACTGAGGGCTGAAGATCTGGCTTCGGCAATTACCTATGAGAGCAGTGAGCGGGTGGCAGCAGGCATGCTCCTGGTCTCACCACTGTAGTCGATAGGCAGCTCAAGCTTAAAAGCAGCTATGAGGATGAGGTGCTTGTTTGAAGTGGGCAGCAAGCCTGTGCTTGGAGAGCAGTGGGTGGGTGGCAGCAGGCAGGCTCCCGGTCTCGCCACTATAGTCGGCAGGCAGCTCAAGCTTAAAAGCAGCTATGAGGATGAGGTGCTTGCCCGAAGTGGGCAGCAAGCCCATTATATTTATTCAAGCCATTGTATTATATTAAACTGCAGAAACCTGACAAATAAAACAATGCTAATGCATATTTGCCATTTATCTTTACTGAGCTCAGTGGCAAATATGGAATTAGTATTGTTTTATTTGTCAGGTTTCTGCTGTTTAATACAATATAATCTACCTGTTATTATAACCTATCTACATCTCCTCCTGTTTTTATTCTTTTTTATTTTAATGAACATTAGGTTTTAAAATTGTATTCACCTGATCTTGTCTCAGGCACACTGAAGAGAGAATAATTCTCTTGAATGATTCTCTTAAAGCGCAGTGCACCTACACAAAACATTGGAATTTTCCTGGGTTGGCAAGAGTAATGGTGTTGATGGCAGCTGATTTTAAACATTAAAGTATTGAGCATCCAATATCTTGTGACTGGTGTCAGTGTTCTTGGTGTGAGTGAGTGCTACAGTTTTCTGCTTTCTGTGTTATTTGTTACTGTGAGTATCAAGCACTGTGCAGTGGCTCTGATTCTGTTTTTCTGAACTATAATGCTTAGTCAGTATTTTTAATTATAGTGTATAGCACAGCATTGTTCTTTATGGAATTCCATCCCTTTGAAAAAGCTGTTGCACCACACTTCAAAGGTCATGAAATGTGATAGTACCCTTCTGTGGTACAATGGCATTCTGAAACCTCTAGTGACTGCACAAGTCAGTTTCATTCTGAAAGCAAAAGAACCACTACATACACATTTCACATAATACTATACACTACAAAAATAAAGGATGAGCAACGTTATGCACATTCAGTGTGTTCTGCCACCTTGAGGTTCTGATTCCCATGGACCTCTTGACCTTCGCTCTCAAGGTCAGAAGGAATCAGAACCCCTCTGTGACAGACCACACTGGTTATGCATAGTTGCCCATCCAGTATTCTCTATATTTATGTGCTGTGGAACTTTAAACAGTTTTATGTGAATAGGGTGAGTATTACAGTATATCTCGCTGACCAACAACAGTACCACGAAAATCACCCGATGTCAAAACAGCGACAGACATCAGAGTGACTGCCACAAACAGTGGTGGTCACTGCATTTTCCAAAAGAACAATACCTAGCACTAAACTGCTCAGGTTACTAGTCTTGCTACTTCTTATCAGGTGATATCCAACCTAACCCTGGCCCATACGTACCCAATACCTTGGTAGCATCTCCCCAGGACCATCAATGGGCAGCCACCAAGGGTCTGAAGATAGCACATATGAACATATGTAGTCTTAGACCAAAAATACATGAAGTCCAGTCCTGGTTGGACCTCTACAAACCGGACTTACTAGCCATTTCTGAAACCTGGCTAAAAGCCCACATCCATGACCATGAGATTCAGTTCATGGGCTACAATAGCTACTGCAATGACAGAGAAACCAAAAAAGGGGGTGGGGTCCTAATCTATGCTAAGGATGACCTCTCTGTGTCACCTCTACCCCTGCAGAATAATCCTACTGCTGAGGGAGAGAGCATATACATCCAGATAACCCTGGGGCACGCCAAACAACTAACAATTGGCTGCGTCTACCACCCACCAAAATCAACCCTCAAATCCTTTGAAGCCATCACAAATGATACGACTATCAAGGTAACAACGGAGCAACTAATCCTGGGTGACTTCAACATTAACTGTGCCCAGGACCCTGGTCATGCCTCAAAGTCACTTACCCATGAAGCAGGTCTGACGCAGGTCATCTCTGAACCGACCAGACTTAATTACAGAACTGTAAACCACACCACCCTTGACTGGTCTCTTGGTGTCTAACCCCACTAATATACAGAGTGCGGGCACAATGACAGACTCCCTGAGTGACCATTCTCCAATCTTCTGTAAATGGAAAAACAAACCACCTGAGGTCCAACCTAGAATTCTCTCTGTCCATGACTTCTCCAAGTTCTCTGAACTACAATACAATCGCTACCTAGGTAGTCTGGACTGGAACCCCATAAATCTTCTCCCTACTCTTACTGAGGCTGTGCAACACTTCCAGGATGAACTAACCACAGCGGCCAATCTCTTTGCTCCAATGAAGAGAATGAGGGCTTAAGGCAGCTACTACAAGTGGATCTCTCCCTCCCTCAAAGCCCTAATGGCTACTCAGGAAAAAGTCTGAAAAAGTTTAGGCTCTCCTCCCTCCTGGCAGATCTTGCTGAATACAAAGCCCTGAGGAACAAAGCCAAGAGAGCCATAAAACTCGCTAAGACAGATTACTTAACACACCTCCAGAAAACCAGCCTGGGCAACCCCAAGCAATTCTGGAATCATAACAATGACCTGATCAAGGGCAGCAAAAAGCCTGAGTCCTGTCCCATGGAGATTAATGGTCAGCTCACAACTGACCCTTCTCAAATATCGGTTGCCCTTAACAGGCACTTCTCAGACCTCGAGGCCTACAACACCTGCCTGTCTCCCCAGACTCTACCCTACCTGAGATGAACCACCTCACAAGGAGAGACCCCTATTTCACCTGAGACTGGCTAAACGCACTGAAGTACTAAACCTACTAAGGAACCTGAAACCGAAAGGGTCAGAGGGACCCGATGGTATCAACCCTCAGCTACTCAAGGCAGGAGCTACCTCCTTAGCCTGGCCTATAACCATGCTCCTCAATCGATTACTGAGGGAAGGAGCAGTCCCTGACCCATGGCAACATGCCAATGTTGTCCCTATTCACAAAGGGGGGCTCAGGGAAAAACTCAACAACTACAGACCCATCTCCCTCCTCTGCCCACTTGCTAAGGTGCAGGAAGGAGTCATCTACAATCAACTCAGGGACTACCTGGAAGCTCATCAGCAACTTGCCCCCTCCCAACATGGATTTAGAACAAACCATGGTACTGACACTCCCCTCATTAACTTCAAGGATGAAGTTCTCAGGGCAATGGACAAAGGGATACCCACTGGTGCAGTCTTTATAGACTTATCCAAGGCGTTCGACCTCGTCAACCACAACTTGCTGCTGCTACAGAAGCTGCAAAATATAGGCCTAGACAATCATGCCCTGAAGTGGTTTGGGAGCTACTTATCAGGCAGGGCACAGAGGGTCTCATGGAAAGGGACCATGTCTGACCCACTACCCCTAAACCAGGGTGTACCTCAGGGCTCAATTCTAGGCCCCCTCCTCTTTTCCTTGTTTACCAATGACCTGCGTACCCACAGCAGGGAGAGCTCGATTGTGCAGTACGCTGATGATACTGTCATCTTCTGACCCCTGCATGACATGGTTGCCCTAGGCCCTCTACTCCAAAAGGATCTCACTTCACTAGAGACTTGGCTATGTAAGAACAGAATGGTACTAAATGCCGACAAGACCAAGGCAATGCTATTCGGGCCAAGATCCCTGGGATTTGACGGGTCTTCTTCCCTCTACTTAACCTCACTCTCTGGTAAAGCCATTAACGTAGTCCCCTCCCTTAAATACTTAGGCCCCACGTTGGATCAGAATATCATATACAAGGAACATGTGGACCAGGTCACCAGGACCCTACATCGGAAACTTGGCACCCTGTACCGACTAGGGACCAACTCATACCTGAAGCCAGGATCTCCATAGCTACCAGCGTCCTTCTACCCAACCTGACCTTTGCAGCCCCTTATTATACAGGGCATGGCTAAACAAGAGATTACCAGGATGCAAACCCTGTATAATAAAATAGCTTGTTTTGCAACCTTAGACCACCAGAGATGTCACCACTGTGACACTTTGGCCAATCTTCATTGGCCCACATTGGTCACCCACCTCCAACACCCCTTGCTTGTCCAGGCCTACAAGCTTCTCAAACCCCACGCTCCACCAAGCATTGCTGGGACCATAACCCTCAAACACAACCCAAGGAACCTAAGGACCTCAGATAGAACGCTATTAGAAGTCCCTAGGGTAAGGACAAATGCTGGCGGAAGATCCTTTTCCTCCCAAGCAGCCTGCCAATGGAACAAGCTCCCTCCCCAGGTCCAGGCCTCCTCCTCACTCATGAACTTCCGCACCAGGCTTAAGTCCCATCTGCTGACCTCAAGCGCATGCCACTGTCATTGCACTTAAAGCCCTTAAGGTACTCCCCTCCTCTCCAACTCCCATCTCCTAGCTTAACCTTCTTACTACTTGCCTTATACAGACTGCTCGCCAGAGGCCACGTGTAACCCCTGAATAAACTATATGCAAAGTACTACCAATTGCTTACATGTCATGATGATAACCATGCCTGTACCCATGCCTGCATCCACTGCTTTTCTTTTACCGTGCCTGTAAGCCATGCCTGTATCCGCTGCTTTTCTTTTACCATGCCTGTATCCACTATTTTTCTTTACTGTAACCACCTCATGATGTAACTCACAATGCCTCAAATGTTCCTTATGTCCTTGTTCATTCTTATAACTTGTATTGTTATCCTGGGTCGCCCCTGAAAAAGGGACCTTCGGGGCTCAGTGGGCCTACCTGGTCACCAAAATGTAATAAATAAATAAACAAAATAAAATAACATTTTATGAGGAGGGCTACACCCTCCACATCGCCTTTTGTAGGGGCAACTCCCCAGAGTCCCCAACTTAATGATTATCCACTCCAGGGGTGGGGGGGGGTGAACTTAGAAAAAAAAAAGAAAAGCCCAGGACAAAATAAATTCTGTGTAGCACCAGGACCTGAACTCAGATCCTTGAGTTCCATTGGTAGTGTCTCTAGCTACTGAGCCAAATAGACCAGCTTGGTTGAACTTGGCCAAAATACATCTCTCATCTTCTTCCAGCGAGTGCAGCTTACTGCTACATTCACTCTAACCTACTCTTCGCTATTCTGCAGCAGTTGCTTTTCCTATGATCAGTTTAATTGAGGCACTCTTATTGAGCCACTCAATAAAACATACTCATATCATGGTACACCATTTAAACTTTGTCACAGAATTTGACCTAACAGTTCTGCAGAAGTTCATCCCTGGTGCAGAAGTTATGTGTACATTGTAATGGAGAACAGGGAGCTTTGATTATAAACCATTGAAAGAAAAGTCAAAAATTTAAATACTGTCTTTTTTAATAAATTTTAATACCTGAAACATCATGTTTCTGAAAGTAAATGCTTTTGTGCATAGTTGCTGTTATAACAATATAGCTTTTCTGCAGCTGCTGTTTGTCATCTGGACTGTGATAGACAGATGGGTTGACTAACTCCTCAAACCAAGTTATGACAGAAAAAACTGAAGCTTCAGATCAGGTAAGAGTTACTCATAATGCTACAGTCTTCCTCTGTCTCACAAGCAGGGCAGCAGCATTCACGTTTCTCTTTGTAATTTCCTCCAAGTCTTCTGTTTAGGACAACTTTCCTCTGTTGTAGCATAGCCCTCATTTCACCCAATAAGGAAGATTGGCAGGATAGGATAATTACAAGGAAGCACATCAATTTTTCGATCACTTTTGATAATTGGTAGTGCTCCCACATCACAACTGCATGCATGAGCTGCTGGTGCTTTAGTGTGACATTTCTCTCATGGAAGATGGTGCACCAGGACCCTCCTTGGGGCACTTAAAAGACATGCAAAACTCGGGCACCTAAATTTTGCCAGTGCAGGGAGCCACATAAAAATGTCTGTAAGGACTCTGTCTGCATATAGTGCATTACTACACTCCCCTCTTGAGCCCCAAACCTCACTCAACTAAAGGTCCTTTCATGCCTGTGCTCCTCTTCAGCTTTCCACAACAAGGTTAGTGTTAAGGATGAATATTTTTCAGACAAAGATGAAAGGAGCTGGAAGACAAGCAAACACGAGACCGTGGCTCCAGAGATATCCACCTCCTAAATAATATCTTTGGAGCTTGGGAGTGGGGCCAAAACAGAAGGAGCAACAAAAAAGGGGTTATCCTCAGTATATATTGTGGTAGGCCAAAACAACTGTAAACCAAGACAAGAGGCACCACAACCCCCACACTACCACAAATCAAATAAGCCTAAATGACAAGGGTGATGAAGGCATGTAGTAAAAATTGTTATAACATGGGGTATGAGAAAAGAGAATTCCAATTGGTAAGTTACTGTCACCTGATTGTTGATTAATCCCCGATACACACACAATTAGTTGTAAAGGAACTGTGCAGAAGAGATCCTGTGCAGACCTGCACTCATTATGAGTGGGGAAATTGAGTATCACACAGCAGTCATTAAAATCCATCGGTAAGTGGGTCACAGTTTTGCTTAGTTTGGTTTCCTCTTTTTGGTGCAGCTGTCAGTAGTAAATGCCCAGCCATTCACAGTGGTTGCAATAGTTTGTCCCATGCTGCAGCATAACAATATCTTTCCCCTGGCTTCCCATTCCACAGCATTTGTAGGCACCATACATCTTGCTGCACTACAGAATGTGAGTTGCGAGAGCAGAATCCCGTGGCCCCCAACCCCCCCAATCCACGCTACAGAAGGTGCCTTACGGGGAGCAAAGCAAAATGAATCCCTGCAATTCATGGTGGAGGCTCCTGCAGCATCATAATGTGTGTCGCCTGCCTTTCCATTCCACAGCATTTGCACCTGCCATGGCCCTTGCTGCACATGTTAGCTGCCAATAAAGAAAGGGCTTTCTAACAGTCAGATATGTGATGGGACAGTGAAACAGTATACACTGAGTGACACACACACCTGCAGGGGCAACTGGGAGACAAAGCCCTGTGCAGCACTTCAAGACACAGACACCCAATGGAAGGAGCCGCTCTTCAATCCTCTTGTAAGTTGCCTGCACAGAAGACCACCACAGGGCAAGAGACTGAGAGGATACAGAGAAAGAGACACAGTGTATAATGGAAACTTGCTGCAGTGTTCTCAGTTTCTTTTTATGTCTCTGTCTGTATGTAGTCTGCGACCACCACATGTGATGGAAAGTAGCTGAGAGAGATCCCAGTTCTGCAGCATGTCCACAAAGAGTGGCAGCAACAGACTTTTGTTTTCCTCACCCTGTGCTGTCAGTTTGTGTATGTGCGTGCTGTTCCCTGTTTGTGCAAGCCACAGATGCCTCACACATAGTGAGCAGTGTTGCTGAACTGTGTGTCCAGAGAGAGAGATTGAGAGAGAATGAACCATACAGACAGGAATGTCAGGAGACAATAGCACATTAAAAAGTGAATGTGTTGCTGACATCTTGTAATGCTGACAGTGTGTGGCAGGTTATTACCCATTCTCTGCACAGTTGGCAACAGTTCCGTTGTGGAACTACTTCATGTGGTCAATGGACACCTTGTCAGAATCATATGTTTTTAGTGCAGAAAAAGAGATTTCTGTTCATGTTTCAACATTTTTAGTTACCCCATGTTATAAGCACAATAACTCACTCCAGGGTGTGCTGTTATTGGGGATTAATCAACACCCCTGCTGCTGTGAGGATACTCGTCTTGCAGCCTTGTGTCTCACAATGCACCCAGGGTGTTAGTTGATCCCCAATAACCTCACACCCTGTCATGAGTTGTTGTTACTTATTCACTTACATGTTGTGCAAATTATTGCTGAAAGTTGCTACTGCATGTAAAAGTGCTTCTCTCACAGCCTACCACCAATGTACCTGATGGCATTTCATTCCTTCCCAGGAACTTTTTCATGGGTGATTTAAGATTAGAAGGCGCTTGAGCTTAAATACTATAACACAGTGGCATCACACTAGGCCATCACCCACACAGCTTGTTATTTAACATGACGCACATAATAAAAAGTGATAGCAGTTAAAGATATTGTTTACCAGTAAAATATACTTAGTCCTTGTGTTCTGTATATTACTCAATAAAAAGTCTGACACTTCATTTCACGTGTGTAGAATTCATATACACATATAAATGTGACCTACTCTACTTCTAAACACCATTCTACAACTATGTGCAGTAAACATTTTATAAAAACACAAACATATTTGTACAAAGAAGCATAGTCCTCAAAAATGGAAGCTCAATATGCAGACTCTATTTCAATTTTTTATATCTGTGTGTGTATAAACACACTTTAGTCCCATATGTACTGTATGGTCCTACTGGTTCAAACTCTTGCAGGGTATGTCCATAATTTATATCCTTCTCCAGGACAAAAATCAAACTGCTGTATCATTCTATACACTTCTGTCATACTGTAAGCATAATTGCGCTGAAGGATGGTTGTTTTCATGCTGTGTTATTTTAAATACAGGACGCTTGGTGATTTTAACTTTCTGGGGAATAGAGTCAGATGACATGTTCAGTACTGATTTAAAAATGCTATAACACAAGCAGAAAAAGCCCAATGCAAATAACTGGCACTCAACATCAAACAAAAGCAAACTCATGTCAGATAGAATCAAAGTTATATTTCTGTTCTAAATATATGTGGACTCTAGCATAGAGGCTATAACAACAGCTATTTATTGAGGCAAATAAAACTCTGTTGTTACAGAGGAATTGACGAAAGTGGTAAATATCTTTTCACTTTCACTTACTGAGACTGAATTTAAAGCCTTACAAAAAGGACAGTCTATTGTCCCTTAAACTTCGGTTTCTTCATTTTCGTGTTTAGTAGCTCTGCGTAAGTTTACAAGAAAGTTAAACTTTATACATCATTTTGGTAAATCAGGCACCCCTTCAATATGTATGAATACTACTTGTATTCATAAGAGTGGTGTTATTAAACAAAAATCTACCATTTGTCTCCACAGCCCCTGCCATGATTGCATACGAGTAAATCTGTGAGAAGAAGGAGGCTGTATGGTGCAGTGGTTTAAGGCTCTGAGCTACAAATCTGGAGACCTGGGTTTGAATCCCACAGCCCCCCACTGCATACTGTGTGACTCTCAGTAAGTCATTTAACTTCCTTGTAGCCCCAGGTTGCATCTGTAAACAAGCTTTCAGCTTAGTGTGTCTCACCTGCTTAAATAATTGGAAAAGGAAAAAAAAAGATACAGCTGGTGCTTAAATTTAAGAACAGGGGGCATTTTGTTAATACCAGTAAAAAAAGAGGGAGGCCCTCCAGGCCATAGATTTGAATGAAAAGATTACAATAATTCCAGTGAATAAGGGTGAGTTGGTGGTAATTATGGATACTGTCAAATATGAGGTGAGGTCTGTAGGCAATTAAATAATTATGAAGTATATAAGAAACTGAGTGGTGACCCTACTGAAACTGTTGACATGTTTTTGAAGAATGCATGCAATACTAGTGTTAGTAGCCCTGAAGCTAAAAAGATGCTTATGGTTTTAGATCCAGTGGTATATGCTTCCCAAAATACACAAGTCTGTTCTTAATCCCCCTGGTCGGCTGATTGTTGCCAGTATCAGATCCTTTACTAAACCCCTCTCAAACTTTGTAGATGAGTATATCAAACAACTGGTACTAAGATTGACCTCTTATGCCTGAATCGTATCTGATTATCTTTTAAAATTTGCAAGGTCTCCAAGTAGGAAACTCTTAGCTACTGGTCATTCTCAAAGTGGAGGTGTTGGACGCCAACATCCAACATCAGGTGGCCTGGATGCAATACATTCCTTTTTCTTGCAACAGACTGCTTTGGAGGAAGCTTTTGTTGATTTCCTGGTAGGCTGTACTGAAACTGTTGTAAAACCTGATAACTTTGTTTTCCTCGGTCAACATTTTTTACAGGTACATGATATAGTGATGGTGGTATATTTAGCCCCTAGTTACATGAATCTATAATCGTGGGCTCTGGGAGCAACTTGTAGAGCTAGATCCCAGTAAGAATTCCTTTTTCCAAAACCTGGTGGTATACTGTTGATTTAGTAATGATCTTTTTGTTATTTGGAAGGGCACTATTACCAAGTTAAATGCTTATATCACCTAATTGCATAGTTCAAATAAACATCTGGGGTCAATTATTCAAAAGTGCATGCAGGCACAATGTTTGTGCTGTGCCGCTCTTTGCACCTGCACCCGTCCCACAGCCTGCTATTTTCAGAGACATAGCACCAGCGCTATGCTGAATAAATGTAGGGTGGAGTGTTCACTGTGCAAACAACTGTAGGTGCATTGCACAGTGCACTGATGCAGCATTGCATATACCACAAAGGATAGCATGGCTTGCAAAGGGGGCATGCACTTTGCTCTGCCCTGTCCTGTCCAGGACATCAGGTACGAAGCTGTATACTGGAGGTGGTTGGGGGTGGACAAATAGGGCACAAAGTACAGACAAACAACACAGCTGCATCAGTATCAAAAATAAACTTCAATAGTAGAAAAGACAACAGTCCAGAACAACATCAGCGAGTAAAGGGGAAGATATACAGGGGTTGGGGAGGAAACACAGAGTAAAAAGAGTCCAACTAGGGGACAATAACAATGGAACATCTGTGCTGAAGGCAGTCTCATGGTACTTGTGGTAGAGGGGGTGATGCAAGAGGCTGTCTGTTGTAGGCACCAGACCATTGCTGGCAGCTCCAGGATGGCCTTGCCTATGTCCTCAAGACCCCTCAGGATAAGGCACTTCTGTCGTACCAACCAGAACTGCAGGTCATCATGGTCCTCAAATGTCTCCAGCTCCTGTCGATTATCAGGACTCCTCTGGACACCTGTGGACAGTAAGAAAATGAAAGCAGTCAGCTGTGTGCATGGGACAGGACATGCAGGTGTTGTCTATCATATATTGCCACAGAAAATCTAGTCAGCACATGCACCATGATATCACAAAGGGATGATGGGTATCCAACAGTCACAATGGACTGGATGTGACATACCATGGACAGTACTGTGGACCCATACACTGGAGGGGTGCACATGCAACAGCCGCGCCATGCAGAACAAGCACTGGCCCGACCATGGCATAGACACACACCATCAGCAGGCATGGAAGACATATGCAGCAGTATCATGCCAGAGTCTGAGGAGCAATGTCAAGGCCTAGTGGCAAGAAGGGGCACCCATACACTGCACGGCCACTGATCAGGCATCTGGTACCCTGGCCAACCCTGGTGTGCATGACACGGACATTTAGGTGCTCACTTGACTGCAGCTGGGAAAAGGCACAGGCACACACACATGGTTCACACAATACAGCTGCACAAGCCAGGAAATGGAAGACAGTACTGTATGCAGCAGTTATGGTGCATGTGACTGCCTTGGTGGTATTTGTGGGAGGACATAGGATACACCTTGCATCTGTCACCACAAAAGTGGTGTATGATATGCTGTGGCCTGGATGTGGTCAGTGTCTCTTTGGTTACTGGTACAACTTATGAAGAGTGAGGCCAGAGTCAGACTGTGACACCAGGATACCGAGACATGTCCATGTGGACCCTCCAGTGGGTACATGGCCACTCAAATACCCCAATATTCACAGCATGTATCAGCCACACCTTACCTGACTGAGGCTAATTGGATACTGTAGCCAACATAACAGTGCCAGCACAGTACCACTATAGCAGAGTAATGCTGCCCAATTACATGACTGTGTCACTCCTTGCCCAACCTGATTTATTGCCCCTGTAGTCACTGTTCCGGTGGGTTCCCCCAACCTAACTCTGACCATTGGTATATCCTCCATTAAAAAGAGTTTGTGTAGGTCACTGAGTCACAGCCCCATCACATTCAACATATGGCCAGTCATCCCACATATATTGGGATCACCATAACTGAGTTGGCACTGTGCCATGTGGTCAGTACTGCAGCTGTGTCCTAATGCAGGCACACATGGTCCCTGACATGCACCAGCCACTGAAGGCCCCACTTGTCTGTCATCACATGCCAGTACTATAGGCCACAAGTAAGCTGCCGGGGCCTGCCACACACTGCATGTGGCACTGAATAGTCCAGCAGTGCAGGGGGACTAACATGACAGTCATCTGAGGTACACAGCTAGCTATGGTGGTGTACCAACCACACACGGACTGATGCCTGCCACTGCTATAACAGCATCCATAGTCCAGGCCGCAGGGAGGTATAGGCCTGACTACCTGTGAGGGGGCCGGACTCTGGGTGGTGTATACAGTCACCCTTCTCTATGGCAGCCATCCAACAGCACACAATATGCATGTGTAGATGGTGTGTGCCATGGCATGGCATATCACACAGAGACAAGGCAGCATGCTGGCAGTACAGATGTGCATTGCGGTACACTGCACACACCATGTCACAGCACAGTGGCACTGGTAGCCCAATGCCCATTGTGCATGGTGAGCATCCACCACTGCATTCCCTGAGGTGATGCCCCCACAGGGATGCACCCAGCATGGTGACCAACACAAAGACACACATCTCAGGACATTGACACATGCAGCATAATGTTGACACGTGGTGGACAGGGCATCACACCTCTGTTCCAGGAATGTAAGGAGCAGAGCCCCCCCCCGGCTGGGGTCACCAGCCCCCATAGAGCTGGCCAGAGTGGGTAAACAGGGGGCGATGCAGGTTCCCACACCTCTGACAACATTTCTCTGTGCCATCTACCCCCCCAAGGCTTGGCACACTGTCAACACCAGGTACGGCCACCCATTGTACATTGTCCCAGTGGAAAAGGACCATGACTGTGTCTAGTGTCACTCCCAGGGATGCTAGAATCACGTATGCCCCTGACTCCATGATGTAACACAGACAGCGCAGTGTCCCTAACCCCTGGAGAGCATGGGCCATGGTGGTAAGGCACACCCCGCCAGTGTCTGACACAGCCTAGCATAACAATCCAGGGTCCTGAATACTGTAGTTGTGTGCTTGCACAGTATCCAATACATGTCTGGACTTCTGCACAGACACATTGCACTGCATGCATTACCCAGCACATACTGACTCGTGGAGATGTAGTACAGTGCGATCACAGTTTATGACATAGCCAGGGAACAGTGGCAGTTCATGCTGGGTACATCTCTCTGGACGGTCACTCACATGACACATGTGGTGGTCATCCTGGTCATATGTGGTGCACAGCACTGACATGTCAGGTGCACATGCTAAGCCATGCCACAATACTGTGACATATCTGTGACAGTGCTGGCATGACCCTGAGATGGCCCTTACCATGTGGTCATGGCCGGTGCACTCCCAAGCATCCATGCCAGATCAGGTCATGCACAGGACACAGGGACATCCCCAGGGTCAGGGTGCAGAGATAGTTGCATGCAGATGGTAGGCCATGTGGTGGATCATGTCTCATTGCACACAGGGGACTACCTTGGGCATACAGTCAGTGGGCACAGTGCCTTGAGGAATGCCATTCCCTACAAATAACGCCATGCCTTAGGCCTGCACACGTCAGTACACACACCCACCATACATCTAGGTATACTCACCTGGTGTGGGAACTGTTCCCCCAGTGACTATGGCCCACAGCTCATGCAGATTGTCCACCTTATGCTGTTGCAGGTCACTAAACCTATGATGACACTGCTCCCTTGTGGAGGTGACCCTTATTCTTTGCAATAAATTCCTGTCTACCCCTACTGTCTCCTCCAGGAGCTGGTCCTCCCTGATCACCACTAAGTCAACCAGGTTTGCCAGCTCTTCCACTGGCCTCCTTTGGTTGCCCTGACCAAGTGCTCTGCATCAGCTGACTGACATGTCTGTTGCCTCTTCAGTGCTTCATGGCCTGCAGCCACACTGACTTCTGTAACAGGCCTGTGCTGTAATTACACAGCATGTTTCAGTGGTTGCACTGTACTACAACCTTTTGCACTGCATAACACAATTGTCTTGTGGTGTGGGGGACAGGGCCAGGGGCACATGGCCAGCATGAGGCAGTATGTGCATGAGTCACTCATGTCACATGCACCACACTGTGCAGTGCAGCACACTTGGGCAGTGAGGATGTGCCCTCAACCACACGGGTTAATGACATCATACTGTAGGTGGGATATGTCATCATGTGTGTGCCATAGCCATAGGACACACAAGCAAATGCATGGTACAAACGCATGCACAAGTGCAAAACCAGTTAGCCTGGCAGACATACCTGCAATATTCAGCTGGGGTATGCAAATGAGGCCACTGGTGCAATCCATGGGCAACCAACCACATTAGTGTATCATTACAGACACTTCTTCTTACATTAGCATAGCAGATTGCACCTGGGCTATTTAAGGGAGTAAACTGCACCACCTGGACAGCACAGTGGAACTACAGGTGAACAGAGGTAGGTGTCCTGTGGAATGGCCTAGAATGGGAGGTGTGTGCAGAGCACTGTGTGTATGCATTGGCCTCAGAACTTCCCCAAGATACGTGAGGCATGTTCAGTGTTCTTAGAATGTTCCTGCAATGACTCTAACTCCAAGGCAATTTTCATTTGTTCATTTAATGTACAGTCAGTCCTATGCTAGCTGACGTGCTCTGCTGTTGCCTAACCAATTCATCCAGTAGGTAGGGAAATGGGCAGACTAGGTGGGCCAAGCGGTCCTTATCTGCCGTCAAAGTCTATGTTTCAATCTGTATGGGGCATAAATCATTGTAGGGAGTTCTAAAGCCCTGCAACACACAGGAATCCTGGTAGCTCTGGGAGCACTGCATGTACTAGTTGGGGGTGGCAGATCTGCAGGGCATTGTGTACTGTACATGGACCTGGAGCCATGGAAGGGACACCTGTCCCCATAGCTGTGTGATGGTTCTATGGGATAACAGAGCCTGCATGTGCCATATGCCATGCTGTGTGCATCAGGAGAACATGAGACACATGCTATGGAGCCACAGGAAAAATGGCATAGCAGTACAGGAGCAATGTCACTGTGTCTCCAGGCCAGGGTCCACAGTGTTCCATGTATCCTCTGTATCTCTATGGACATACTGTCCAAGGCCGCGTTACCTATGCTCTGTACAATGTAGGACATCCTGTAGAGTTGGGAGCTCTGCTACAGAGAACGTGCTGTGGTGGGTGACCTACCACATCCTATATTCTAGGTGATGTCCATACTGGGGGGGTGTTATTTGTCTACAAGTGGTCTACCTGTGGATGCATGATGGTGGTGGTGTGCCTGACAGCAAAGTGCTGGGGTCTTGATGGGATGGAGGTCCTGCGACACCTGTGAACTGTACCCCTGTGTGCATGATGTGTGCAGCAGTGCCATGGACATATGGCAGTGCTGTCTGATGGTACCCTTATGCACTAGTGATGGTGCTGCCATGCTTGAGGGGGACCCTGGTCCATGGTGCATACTGCCAGTGGGGTCACCCCCCGCATAGTCAACTTTCCATGGGCCCATTTCCATCTCCATCCCTGGCTGTCTGTGACAACTACATTGGCCAGAGGTGTGCATCAAAGGGCTGGAGTCAGTAGGCTAGGGCTGTGGGAGTGCATGCATTGTTGGGACACCTATGAGAACTGGGGCAATACAATACTATTCTGTTCAACTATGTGCCACTGCCTGTACTCCCCGGTCACCTGTCTTGCACCCCCTTGTGTGGCAGGTTACTTGAAGGATACATGCACTGGGACAGGCCTACAATGCCAGGGAAGATGTAATTTTCCAGAGGAAAAGAACCGATGCTCATGTGCAGTGGGCCTGGGAAGAGTTCACAGAGGAGATGAATGCCATCAGCGGATGGAGCAAGAATGGCAGGGTATGCATGCAACCTCAGCCTGTACACTGCTCTGTCCAGTACAGTGCTATACAAATTTCCATCTTGTCTCCATATAGCACAGCAGGTGTGTTTGGACACAGAGTAGGTTGCTCTAGGATCATCCTGGTGCATGCGTTTCCTGCCGCCCACCCATCAGCACCACCTGGAGGACAGCAGTGAGGAGGCCATGGAAGTGGGCATTGACAAAATCTACAGTGAGTGCTTGGAGCAGTCAGGTTCTGACCCAGACCAGGAGAGGCTGTCCCCACTGCCAAATCCCATACCACTAAGGCCCATGCACTGTCCCCATGCTGCCTGATGGTCACAAGGGTGCATTCCACCTCTGTCCCTGGCACAGTTACCACTGTGCTAGCCCAGAACTCCACCAGCACCACAACCAGTGCTCTACCACTCCATGCCAATAGAACAGGGCTATCCACCAATGCACCTCCCCATGATGCCTCCAGTGGCAAGTCCATAACCCTCATGCCCCACACCTATCGCATCAGGCTGGTCACAGCCAGCCTGCTGCTCCCACCATGGGTTGCTGCAGTGCAGCCCAGCCAATACAATGGCAGCAGATTCTGCCTGACCCTGACCCACTTGACAGTCCCTGGTGACAGTGGGACACAGACATGAACCGGAAGCTGCTGTGGTCCACTGTGGAGACACAGAGTGCTGTGCAGCAAGAACTAAAATAACTCCACCAAATGCTTCATGAGGACAAGTAGTGGGCAGAGGCATGGCATGCAAAGCTCATGGTGGTCCTCCAGAACCTATGTGACACTGTGTGGGAGGCCACAGCCATGCTAGTGGGCACTGCAAGGGCAGGCCATAACCCTGGCCTGTCCAGTGTGAGTAGTGCCTCCCCTCAACAGACATCATGGTGCATGCTGTCACCACACAGTGGCGAAACAAGAACACCCAGCACACCTGGGACTCCAAGACATTGAGGACACTGAGCTCACAAGGATGTGACCTGCCCCACCCCAGGAGAAATATCTCATGGGGCTGCAACTGGAGTGGGTTACACCATCACCATGGGCATCCTGCATACCATGGCTGAGGTCTGCCCCCCACTATACATGGGACTGTGGAGGCAGACTGTCCATAACCAGGGTGGTGGTAGGATGGAGACATATGCAGCCCATTGTCACCCCCTACCAACAGGGTGCCCTGATGACCCCCACTGTACCCCTGTGACACTGCCAGCTGCCCTTGTGTCATGGACCAGGCTGTCCGACCCCAGCATGAATGGCCTGTAGTAGAGCCCTGCCCTTCCCGGCTAGTGTATATCCCTGTAGAGATCCTTGTTGCCCCCCAAATGGACTATTTTTGTACCCCTCATGCTATGCCTATGCATAGCAGGACTGCTATTCCATGCACCTCCATCTCCCCTCAGCCTGGATAGCAGTTGTCTCTGGTGGCAGCCCTTGGGACCACCTTCTTATATGGATCTATGTTTGTGTGTACTCTACAGTATTTGCAATGCCCCTTTGCCCAGTAGCATTGCATTTGTATTAGCCCGTCATGTTACCCCGTTGTCAAGCATACTGCACTGCTTGCATTGTTATTGTTGTTCTTGTGTGAAAATACATTGCTTAATTATATTATGGTGTCCTGGATGGTCTTTACTCACCCTCCGTGTCCGTAGATGTTTTGCATGATTTGGGTTCTGTACTCCTGTACCTTCATGGCCATTCTGGGATCATGCCTGTCCCCTGTTCCTATAGATCCATATTTGATGCAGGATGTTTCTCTGTGGTCAGCATGAATATCCCATTGTTGAAAAGCAAGGAATATGTCACAGGCCTTCTGAGGGGCATATTTTAGGGCACTACCAGACTGGTTAAGGCAAAGGAACTGCATCTTGAGCATTTCAAACACACCCTTGATGATGTTGCATGTAATGGTGTGTGCTGCACTGTACCTGTCTTCTACAGTGGATGTTGGGCAGAGGACAGTTATGAGGAGCCAGCGACGCAGAGGATAGGCACTGTTCATTGTGAAGGTAAAGGCATAGGTTAATGTCACATAATGACATAGACACAAGGACAGTTTTGACAGGCAACAACCACTGATCCTTCTAGTCTACCCATCAACACTAGCACACCCAGGGACTATTGTCCATACAGGGTTCTACGTCATCATGTCCCATATGAAGCTTCGGGGTGGGGGCCTGTGAGGTATACTCATTGACAAGATGGTTATTAGGGATGTTCCCACTTTCAAACCTCAGGCACAAGCTGTAATTGTACCATATGAAGGCATCATGGGCTCTTCTGGGGTACTGTGCCAAAACATTGATGATGCATCTTGTTGCATTACACACCGCCTGGCAATTAATGACGTGGTACCCTTTCCAATTGAGATAAGCCTCCAGTCCATCACTGGTGGGTGCCTTGATGGGAACATGGTTGCAGTCAATACTACCGAGTACAGATGGTAGGTATGGAACTCAAGTGGAACTGCTGCATGGTGTCTGTACACTTTGCTGGGGTGCTGGAGAATATGCCTAACTCCCCAGCACGGTCGAGAAGAGCATCTAGGAACTGGCCCGACAAGTGAGAGGTGGATGACTGTGAGACACCAGTGGTGTCCCCCACTGGTGTCTGGAATGTTCCTGTGGCCAGAAAACACATTACTGGTGTCATTCTGAGCTCCATGGCCAACACATGGCTTCAGTGGGTGTCTGTCCAGAGCTTGTCATGCAGGAGCTCACACAACTACCTGATCATGGGCCTGTTGAACCCATATTGGTCCACGCAGTGGTAGTCACTGAGGACTTCATATGTGACTCATGGACAGTACTGTCTGTGTGCAGCATAGCTCCTCTTCAACCAACATATGTCAGTTTAGGCATCTGCCCTCTCCTTCTATTCAGCCTGCTGTAGCATGTGAACAATGTGTGCTTCCCCAAGCGTCATCTTGCACTGTTGACTGCAGTGTATCCGCCCACCTCTGGGTTTTGCATAGGTTTATGTCAGCCTTTTTATAGGCAGTAATTTTATGTGCTAAGTGGCCTGCACTAACCACTTTGTGCAGCAAATAACACACTGAATATCATGCTGCACCATTATGCTTGGTACCCTACCCATGCCTTGGCGTGCTGCATACATTTTCTTGGCAAGTGCACATGATCGGCTTTAGCATGCACTGCACACCCCTTTGTATATAGGATTTTGGCACAATCCCAGTGTAAAGCAGGCACAATCACTTTGTGCAAGGTGCAAAGTTTTTGAATATCTGACCCCTCAGGTTTATTGTCAAAACAAATTTGAGAAGCATCCTGTGTCTTGATCTGGTGATCAAAAAATTGAGTGTTAGAATCAGATTTTAATCGGAACAAGACTGATTGAAATTTGATTCTGTTTGCAAGCAGTTGCCACCCTTCTCATTTGATATGAAATATGCATCATAGTCAATTTCTATGAGAAATAGAAAAAAGATTTAAAGAACGGAGCTATGGGGAGGATTGTATTCAAACAGCCCAAAATTGGGCTGATACTAAAGATAGGTGACGTCTCTTGGAATCATTTATTTATTTAAGTCTTTGGTTACCAGGTAAATGCACTGATTCAGGGGACTGTTTTTAGGCATTACACAGGCCTACAAAGTGGCACAACAATTTTCATACAAAGTGGCACAATGCAGTTATAATACAGCAGTGAAGCAGTGAAGCAGTGAACAGGCAAATACAAGTTTACAGACAATACAAAGTGGATACAGTACTGTTAAATACAAAGTAGTAAGTGTACAAAACAAATAACTGTGTCAAGAGAACAATGAGATACATTACAATATACATAACATATATAGGGTATAAATAACACTGTGTGAAAGAGCAGGAGATGCTGTGCGAATAACAGAAAGGGTGACATAGGGTGGGGAGACTGATGCAGAGTGGAGGAAACAGTGCATAACTGTTACAAATTTACATCAGAAGAGAGAGAATCACCTAGCAAAGGAAACTAAAGTAGGTAGAGGAGCAGGAGCAGGGAGCCAGTAGTGGTAGGGAAGAAAGGAGCATAGCAGGGGAAAGGTAGGTGTAAGGGGATTTGAAAATCGAAGGAAAACTAGGGTAAGGAACACCCTCAGTGGCACATGCATTTGGCCTCAGATATTAGTAACCACTCTTTGAGTCGGAGCTTGGAAGTGCAGTGGGCATCAGCCAAGCGGACAGAAACAGGGAGGCTGTTAAATAGGGAGGGAGCAGTTACTGACAGAGCCTTGCCACCCATGGCAAAGGATATTTTAGGTATTTCCATGGGGGGACAGAGGACACATGCAGACTTCTGGGAGCCATACGGGGCTATTGGAGTGATATATATGGGGACATGTTGCCAACTGTAAGGGAGTTGTCAACTAGGCAGCCAAGAGCATAATCATGATGGCCAGATAGTGAAAGTCAACCAAGGGACTGGTACAGGTTACAGTGGTTAGTGCAGTGTGGTTCAAAAGAAATGGCATCATCAGGAACCAAAAGACAAAATAGAGAAAAAAAATGAGAATGTAAATTTCATTACCAGCAGCACTCCTGAAGTTACAAAAAACAGATGTATTCCTTAAAAACTGGAGTATATTTGAAGCGTATCTGGTTTTAGGAGAGCAATAACAGCTCCACCTCAATTTATATATAGAAGGGTGTTAAATCAGGCGATGTTTTGACGCTTTCCTTCTAGACAGTTAAACAAAATGGACAGTCACTTTTTGAGGAAGTAAGTAAAGTAAGTAGTAAGTAAATGTTATTTATAAAGCACCCATTCCCTGGGGCTCAGAGCACTGTACAAACTTCAGGACAGTTCATATCAACAAATAGTTCAAAATAGAATAAAACTCACAACAAACATAAATCCCGCTAAAAAAACAAACTAAACTAAAATAAAAAGTGATCAAATAACTAATAAGAATTAGTAGAATACATTTTTACTGATCTTAGCTTAATCAGGTGCCATTTCCTATAATCCAAAGACCTCCCTGAATAGGTTTGATTTCTGGCTGCTCTTCAATGCCTCCAATGAAGGGGCCTCCCCTTAAGGATACTAGAAGCAAGTTCTACAGGGCTGGACCAGATACCACGAAGGCCTTGTCAACAGACAATTTCAGCTGTGCCCAAGGAAAAGCTAGGAGGACTACGTCAGAGGAGTGAAGAGAGTGGTGGGTATGATGAGGACTCAGAAGGTTGCCCAACTAGCTAGGGTCCAGTCTGTATAGGTTTTCATACGTTAGTAACATGACCTAGAAGGTGATTTGCCACCTCACCAACAGCCAATGCAGATTATACATTTAGATCGAGATCAAATGACAAGACCTGAGAAGGAACATCAGTACCTGGCCACCACATTCTGCACAAGCAGCAGGCAACATAGGACCCCTCAATTTACCCAACGTAAACAGCATTGCTGTAGTTGAGTCTAGAAGTAAAAAAGCATGGATTAATGAGAGCAAGTCATCAGGCGGGTTAAAGGCTTTAATCCGGGTGATGTTCCTGATGTATTAAACACCACTGCAGATGACAAATGACACCTGGGCCTCCACTGTCATCCCCTCATCCAGGATGAGACCCAGACTCTTCACCTTGACAGAGGTAGCAAGAGGAGAGGAATCGAGAATCAAGCCAATCACCTCTCCTTCCACCTTTACACCCAACCAACAACCAGGCTCATTTACCAGCACTTCTGTATTGTCCAGGTTAAACTTCAGCCAGCTAAAGGACATCCAGTCTTGGATCTTGGTCAGGCATAAATTCAGTACTGCAACCACATCCTGTGTCCCTGGTGCAAATGACATATACAGCTGGGTGTCACCTGCATAGCAGTGAAACCCCTTTCTGTAACATCTAATGATGTCTCCTAGGGGATGCATGTACACCGTGAACAACGTGGGTGAGAGAACTGAACCCTGAGGAACTTTGCATGACTGGGCTTTGGTTGAGAGGAAAAATTCCCCATAGCCACCCTCTGTGTCCTGTCTATGAGAAAGGAATCAAACCAGTTGATGACAGTGCTGGCTAGTCCACTGAGCTCTCTAAGGTGATCCAACAACACACCATGGTCCACAGTGTCAAATGCTAAACAGAGCTGGAAAAGAATGAGAACTGACCATTCCCCTCTATCTCTGGCCCTAAGGAGATACTTTTGCCTGGACTATGCCTGAACTTAAATCCTGACTGGAGAGACTCATAAATGTCAATGGCAGTGAGGTGTGCCTTGAGTTGCAGAGCCAATATTTTCTCAATATTTCCCAGAAGGGAATGTTAGAGACTGGTCTATAATTTACTAAGAAGTCTGGGTCTAGAGAAGGTTTTCTCAGAAGGGGCTTGACCAGTGCCTCTATAAATGTGCTAGGGAACAACCCATCTGAGAGAGAGCACCGGACAATCTCAGCAAACACTGGACCTATGGACTCCACAAAGCCCACTAAGAGACATGTCAAGGCCTGGGTCCAGTTCACAACTAGTGGACTACAGCTTCAAAATCACTCACCAGACCTCTTCAATCCCCACTGGCCTAAACTCACTCCAGGAATGAAGAGTGCTCCTACTGATGACCATCTCACCACTGCGGGGCTGCAATAGTCCCATTGGGGCAATCACAGACCAGACAGAAGACACTCTGTCAGAGAAGAACAGAGTGAACTCTTCACAACAGGCATCTGACACTGTTCTAACTGGCTGAACACAGACAGGATGAAGTAGCTTGTCCACTGTCCAGAAAAGCTGAGCAGGTGTGTTCCTTCCTGTAGTAATTTCTCCGGACAGAAATTCTGCTATCTTGTAGCAGATTGCTCTTTGATACTGATGGTAGTGGGTTCTGAAAGTCAGCCTATCCTCCTCAGTCCCAGATCTCCACCAACAATGCTCCAACATCTGACCACTGGTCTTTATCTCCCTAAGCTCCCTGTCAAACCATGGGGATCTTAAGGGAGAAAACCATGGTCATATACAAACTGGTGCAACAGAGTTGAGAGCAGAGACAATGGCCCTGTTATAAGCCATCACCACATCTCCCAAACTTGCCCCTTAACCAACCAACCTGAAGGGGATGGATAGAGATTGCTGGCCTGAAAACTACCTGCCCACTTATTCTGGTAGGAGCCCTGGTTATGGGAATCAAACATGTCTGTCCTCTCCCTAGGTCCCATTTTGCCCCAGGGTGCCTCCTGATACTCACCACCCTTATACTACTCTCTGCATTAGCTCACCCTATATCCTGCCACCTACTATCCTGCTTAATCATGATGCCCACCTCCACGCAGTGCTTATATGTCACCACTGGAATGGAGAAGTTGCCAATGGAGTAGAGGTCTAGCAGCTGCAATAAAGAAAAACAAAGCCGGAGGCCCTGTCCACACTACACCCGAAAACACCCTCTGTAACATTACAGAGTGCCTATAACATTACTGTAACAGATAGCATTTACACTGGTAACATTATAGAAGGATTACTGTAACCATTGTTGAAACCTGTTAGCAGGTGGTTTCAACAGTTACTGTAACGTTTGCAGTTCTGTAACATTACAAAGCATTGTGTAAACACACAACCGTGTAGTCACCAGTCCCTCCTCCCAGTCTGCCAGCTACAGTCATGCTGTGCAGTGGCTTCATGATGCCAGCACCCAGCTCCCATCATGGGAGGCAATTAAGGAAAGGGGCAAGGCAATCCACATCTGACAATGCACTCCCACATTGGTACACCTCTTAGACAACCCACTCCCTGACAACCCGTCTCCGTGAACACGTCCCGTACAGTCCCGGTTCAATACCATGACACAGCCGTCAAGTGTAGTTGACCGGTCCCACAGGGGATATGTCAGGGACTTTAGAGAATGGACTACACAATCTAGATTCCCAACCCCTCTGACACAGCTCTCACTCAGGTAGGCAACTGTAATTGGTTGCACACTTAGAGCCATACGGAGCATACATGCCCATGTCCAGCAACCATAGCCTGGGAATGTTGCCACAATTGGAGGGATGATGGCAGGCAGAGTATGCAGCAGCCATGGACAGGTTGGATCGGGGGCTGGGTAAGGGTAAGCAGGGGCCAGTGGGGGAGGAATGGGTACTGGACATATGGCTCACATTGTGACCACCTGGATGTCCAGCACAGAACATTCTGTAGTTCAAGTTCAAGTTCAAATTTTATTTGACACACATGCATATAAAAACATTTTTGTTACATGTGAAATTTAAAAACATGCTAAAATATACTGTATATCCTCAGAACTTTTATCATTTGATATACTTTCAATCAGAGCCTTTTCACAAATAAAACAAAACAGAGCTGAGCTAGGTATAGAACATCCATGATTAAAAGAATACAAACTCTTAATCTTTTAATGACTCTTCCTACAATTTTTTTCCTTCTCTACATAATAGAAAACCTATTGTGCAAACTTTGCTAATGCATATATCACTAACTCCTGTCCTGACTTAAATATGCTCATAGTTTTATTCCATGGATCCGCCCCCTCTAAATACTTTGTCATGGGTCCTATCCATTTTCTCCTAGGGGTGTCAAAGACTGGGCATTAAAAGATCACATGCAGTATTTCCCACTTACAGTTTTCATTACAATAGCATGAGACCACGGTTGCCAATATCCCTATCCTACAGTTTCCTTCTGGGTTAATTTGTTCCATTCGCAATCGACTAAGCGCTTTTCTCTGATTTTTGTTTTCACAAAAAAACTAATATTTTTCAGTTAAGAACACATTTGTAATATTTCTATAAATTTCCCCTTCTCTACTTTCATGTATTTTTCCCAAATCTTGCGCTACGGCAACATCCAAAAGTCTCTGTGTAGCCTGATTTTTAAACAATCACATATCCCTGTCCAGTTGTAAAATATAGTTATATTCAAGACCCGATTTATTTAAAATAGAGTTTAAAGAAGACAACCATGTTACTGCACAACTAAATTTTTCTTCACTTTCCTCCATGAGGCAATAATGAGCAAGATTAGGTGTTTCATTATTTGTGATTCTATACCAGATGTTTATTGCTCTCTTTCCTGCCCTCATTCTAATAGAATGTACACCAGTTTCTGCTCTTATCATTGCTGTATGAGTATACATGGATGTACCCAATACTTGTTTAAGAAACTTATTTTGTATTGCTTCCAAAGAATGTGTCTACCCCAAAACCCCCCCATCTCTGATGCATACAGCATCTATGTATTAATTTTTGCTTCTAAGAATCTAACTTGTGCAACATATGAGTTCTGTGCAAACGTATTAGCAAACCTTATGATTCCCTGCACCGTTCTTGTAATTTTTTCTTTTATTTTTTGAACTTGTATTTTTCCAGCTCAGATTCTTAACTTTGAATAACAAAAGGTATTTACTTCCTCTAATTATCTCCCATTAACCACTTTTCTACTTTTGAATTTAAATTCAAGTTTAAATTTCCATGTTCAAAAACCATAATCTTTGTTTTATGTATAATTCTAATTCAATCTTCTTCAGTGTACTAACAACCAAGGTTAAAGCTCTTTTTATCCCCCAAGGAGTTTGAGACATAACAATTGCGTCATCCGCATACAACATTATTTTTATGGGAAGCTGCAGTATTCTTGGAGGGAAGGTATCAACTTTTTGCAATTCTTCTCTCACCATTTCAAAATATATATATACATTAAAAAGAGTGGGGGAAAACAGACAGCCTTGCCTTACTCCATGCTCAATCTCCAGGGGTTCTGTACATGCACCATCTTCACTGTATCTTATTACCACTTCTGTGTCTTTATATAGTAATGTAATCATTTTAAGTAATTTTTTATCTATACCCTTCCCATCCAAAATTTCCCACATAATTTTCCTATTAACACTGTCAAACGCCGCTTTAATGTCTATAAATACCACATATAATTTTCTTCCATCCTTCTTTACATATTTGTTTACTGTATGAATAAGTGTAAAAATAGGGTCTAAAGTTGATCTTTGCTTCCTAAACCCTGCCTGGAAAAGGGATATAATATTGTTTTCTTCTACCCAGTGTTCTAACCTAGTCAACAAAAGTCTTGCAAAAATTTTAGAAGTTATACTTAGCAGAGTGATTGGTCTATAATTACATGGATCAACTATAAGACTCCTTTTATGTATAGGGACAATCACGCCCACAGCCCAACTTGCCAGGATTTTTTCCACTCTTACCATGTAATTAAACACTGGAGTTAATATTTCTGCCCACCATTCCATATCTGATTGATACAGCTGTGCATCTATTTCATTCATGCCTGGGGATTTATGGCTCTTTTGGGCCTTGATTGCTGCCACCACTTCTCGTATTGTAAACTCATCCCAGCTTTTATCTACCAGGCTGTTTCCTTGATTTTCCACCTTATCTCTCATACTCTCCATGGGCTTCTCCTCTGTCCTATATATTATTCTAAAATGGTTAATCCAAGCCTCTGGGGTGATATAAGCTTCTATATTTTTTCTAAGATTACTCATGCCATATGCAACTAAATTCCTAAAAGACTTTGTGTCCTTTTCCTTTATTGATGTCTGAAGGTCAAACCACAGGTCACTAGAATATTTTTGTTTTTTTGTATTTATTGTCATCCTATGCTGATACTTTAAATTTATAAAAGCTATCCTATCTTGCAATTCTTTTGTATTTTTCATTTGTTTTCCCTGTTTTGCCATTCTAGCCTTTGCACTAATACAATCTCTATCAAATCATTTAGCCCTTCCAATTTCTTTCAAGTTTCTCCTACCTATCCTACTTTCCCTACCAGCCTTTAACTTATCCAGAATCATTTTTTCGCACACCCCAAAACTTTCTTCTTCCTCAGACCTAGTATCCATTTTTTCCATTACTTTTCCATTCTGTTCCATGTTATATTTCCCTTTTTTCTGATAGTATTTAATAATTCTTTATTTTTGCTGTAGAAGAGACTTTTCTTGCAACAGAGTTTGAACTTTTCCTTGAGTCTCCTCCGTCCACTTTATTTTCTTCCTATTACATACCTGCATATATTCATTTTCCAAAAATCTCTTTTCCTTATCCTTTATTCTTAAGTTCCCTGTTACCAATGAATCTATATTCAGTATGAGAGGGAAATGATCACTGTCCCATATTTCCAAGATTCTCAATTTGGGTATAAGAAAAAAGGAATAAGCATCAACTATAAGATAGTCTAAGACACTATCTCCGTTGCTTCCCATGTGGGTACACTTTCCCTCTCTATCCCCACAGCTCTACCATTCAACATCCTCATATTAGTCATTTTTAACATATTTAACAATAATTGTCCTTGTGTATTAATTTTCATATCCAGAGACGTCCTTATAGGAATTACTAAGGCATTATCCAAATTCCAATTATTGCATGGGTCTGCAATTTGTTTCCCTACCCTTGCATTCAAGTCCTACCCATTATGATAGTAACACCTGGGTATCTTACTTGTAAGTTTAATAACACCTCTTGCAAAATTTCCATTCTGTTAGTCATTTCTTTCAGCTTATCCTTAGGAACCGAATATACATTTAAGACTGCAGAAATGGGCTTTCCATCCTTGAATAATAATACAATACCCAGAATGTTATATATTCATTCTTCATAATACATTTTACTTCTACCCCCAAATCAGTTTTTATGAGGGTACAAACCCCTCCTGAGGGCCTCCCATATCTGGTGATTTTTTGTGCAATAATTCCCCAGGTCTGATATCCCTCAAAATAATACCCCACCTGATTAGATATCCAAGTTTCCTGTAAAAGGATCACCGCAATTTTAGAAATAAAGTTCCTCCAGCATAAATCCTTCATTTTGTCCCCTAGTCCTGCTATATTCCTGGAAATCACTTCAAGCTCTTTACTCTTAGAAAAAAGGGAGGGGGGCAATGTTTTTTTCCCTTTCCAGTCAATTAAGAAACACTTCAGGTTCCAATGGGTAGTACCTATTTTCCCTTGTACAGTGCATGGAGGAGTGCCCAAATCTATTACAGAACAATCATCAGATATCAATATCGCACTATTATTAATCCTCGGGCCTCTGATTTTCCTTCCTCTAATCATCCTACCCTTAGGCCCAAATTCTCCACTATCCTGTAATGAATACTCTTTTTGTATTGCTTCCCAATAATTTATTCTTTTCTGTATTTGAAATTTCCTAGTTGGTCCCAACTCTGTCTCTATCCTAGAAATTGCAATCTCTTCTTCTGATAAATTCTTACTAACCTCTTGTCTTTCTAGCCATACAGATAGCTGTTTCTGCTTTTACGGCTATTTTTTGAAAACCAGATTTAGCATCTAAAATCAACTGTCTAACCCCAATCTTTTGCCAAATCCAGCCTTTTTTTCCTGTCAAATTTGATACACTGAAACAATATCATTCCACCTAAATTGGTTTCCAATTAAACCTTTACAGATGTTGTACACTGCTATCTTAAGTGTAGTCATATTTTCATTCTTGGACCTTGGTATTCCTCTATAAAAGATGACTGGGTTTATTAAACCCTCTCTAATGTTTTCTTCTTTTAAACTTCCCTCTTTATCTTTTACCATTTGTTTTTTAACTATTTTTTTTATTATTCTTTCTCTGGATATTATATTCAACATCCTCTCCAATCTGTTCTTTTAGAAGTCTTTCACTTCCTTTTTCATTATGCTTGTTACTGTCTATAACCACACGTTATTCTACATGATGAGTGGCCTTTGTTGAAATAAGCCTTCTCTTCTCCCCTTCCTGAGATACTCCCCTATTCTCCTCTCTGTTTTTCTCTCCTCTTTTTTACCATTGTTTTTATCTCCTTTTTATCATGGGATTCACCCATCTACTTTTCCTTTACCAGCTGATTATTTCTCTTTACTTTCTTTTTTTGTACTTTTAATTGTGGTACACTTTGTTGTATTTCCATCTCTTCCTTTGTACCAACTTCTTCTGTTAATCCTTTATTGTTCTTCCTTTATTCTTATTATTCTTTAGCACTTCTTTCTTTTCCCTTTCTTCCTGTACTTCCACATTCTACTTAGTCAGCTTACTCTTTAATACTACCAAAATCTCCAAAAGTAAATTATTTCCATACAGTATTTCTGCTCTAAGCTCTTCAATTGCTTTATTATTTTCTCCTCTCCTTTCCTGTGATGAAATATTGTGTCCCTCTGTTATCCTTTCATAAGTCCTTATTGCTTTTTCTCATGCAAAATTTCCTAAATAAGATGACACTGACTTTTGTTCACACTCTTTTCCTTTGATCTCCCACAAATGTGTCAGGATGGGAGGACATTTGTATGGGGGGGGTCTAACACTATTCTATTTGTAAATAGAGAAAGAAATTCATCAAACTGATTCAAAAAGGAGCCTACCATATTCTCAGGTTTGAATCTCTCCACTAGTCCACCCCCATCTCCCTTCTTTCAGTTTCCTCCTGGGAGGACTTACTCCCCTCTCTGAATGAATTCACTTGGTCCTTCTGTACTGATTTTTTGGTTTCTATCTTTAAATCTATCTTTAGATCTCTTTGTACTGAAATTTCTGTTTCCTCCACTTCTTTTTCTAATTCCTTTATCTGCTGTAGCAATGGATGATCAGAAGGTGGCATCTGACTTATTGCGGAAGAAGTAAGAGGTGCTAAGCTTGAACTCTGAATTCTTAGCATCTCTCTCTTTCCCATCAAATCAATCTGATTTCCCTGAGCCAGCAGATAACTTGTTATGTTCTTCCCTTTTAAATTTGTACTATTCCTTTTCTTGCTTTGTTCTTCTTGTCTTTTTTAGTTATAAGGTTATTTCTGGTTTTAATTATGTTTTTCCCTCTTTCACTTTTAAGGTGTCTCATCATCATGTTATTAACATCTTACAACTTTTATTCTCTGATAACCACAAAACACCACAAAGGACAATTCATATATCAACTGTCCCACTCCCTTGCCATTAGTGGTCACACAGTCACTTCCCTTCACAATCCTTTATAATTTCACCCTCTTTTACAATCACTTTTTTAAACAGCTGCAACGTTACTTATAAGTCCTTCAGACTATTTCATGCACAGTTCTTGTTGTCCAGTACACTCTTAAACACTCCTCCTTCCACCTTTTAAGGATAAGTCAGATAAGTCCAACAGATCCAAACTCCTTTTACTGCTCGCAAGATTAAATGCTCATTGAGTATAGAATAGGTGTAAATAGTTCCCCCAGGCAAAATTCTAGCTGTTATGGACTTCTGTCTTTATAATCCTTTCATAAGCCAGTGTCCCACACATCAGTTGTCACTTCAGCATAAATTCCAATCAACCTCCCTTGCCCTGTGAGCTTTACGAGATCTTTCATGCCCACCCTGTATATAAATCCAGAGCAGCACTGCAAAGGCGAACACAGAAAAATGAAGGTAAAAATCCCACCTACTATACATCAATCTCCCTCCGAATTAAACATGTAATCAAACATTTAGCTAAATAAACAGCCAGAATGAAATAAGGAACTTACTAGAATACAACTTACTTGTCCAAGCATTACTTTGTGCTTTATTTCCCTTGTTTAATCCCGATCACAGTTCTGACCAAACCAAACCAATCAGGCCAGAACTTAGTGATTGAAAGGGAACATGCAAAATGTCAGTTCAATATTTAGGGGAGCATTCTTCAAACAAACCGAGCAGCAGGAAAATACAACTCACACAGAATGTAGTTGCACAGTATAATTAGTTTGCAATAAAATGCAATAAAACTAAACCGTAGGCCAAAATATAACAAAAGAGCAGCCAAATTCTAACCTGCACTTTTTACAGCCTGCTCAGCATCTGAGTTTACCTTCAAATTTGGTATCTGACATCAGTTTACAACTCTATGCTTACATAGGCTACCCACAGCAAGTGAACTCAGCCTTGGCATCAAAGTAAAAAAGCAGTTTAGTTAAAAAGAAATAAAGTAATTAAAAATCTGAATACTAAAAATTATCATTGACTAGGATGTCCTACACTATATTGATCTAAGCTCACTTATGAATTAACTTTAAAAACACTTTCATATATTTGTATATTCCAAAACTCCAGATCCACTGGAGTGCTTCCAAAGAAAAAAGAAAGTTTTTAACACAATTTTAACACAGCTCCACAATTTATATCTTTTATGTCTTTGTGTCTTTATGCCTTTGTGTCCTCACATCCATGGGTTTGCACAGTCTAATACTCCCCTTGATTTGCCAAAGTCCTTTCCACTAACGCGGCATTGAAACACCACCATGGCCATTGAAAAGCACTCTTTCTCTATGTCTACTACCTTCCCACACTGTCCTGCCTTCCCATCCTCAGCACTAGTCCAATCTTCAGGCCTCAGGGTTCAAGTTGCATACCACCATGCCTCTCTAACTCCTGGTCTCACTGCCACCATCACGTTCACCAAAAAACAGCGGATCTAAGTGAAGCAAAAAAAAAAAAAACAGCAGGAGAAGAGGTGCATGCCAAGGACCACAGCACACAAACCACTGAAGATGCACAGTAGGCAACAATGGCTTACCTTTTCTAAAATAAAAATGAGCATTAGCCACAGATGCCACAAATGCCTCAGATATTGTAAGTTGAACAGAGTGATCCAGTAGTCTGATTGCTGCACACATGAACAGACTTGCTCAGAGTCACACAGTATGCAAGTGGAGATTGTGAGAATCAGAATAACCCTTGTCAACATTCTGTATCTCCCTGCACCATGACTGCTGCAGTACTGTATTGACCAGCATGTACAGTACTGGTGTGAGCTGGCACCAGAGCAAGATGTAGGAAGTGAGTTGTTGGGGAGTGCACAGACATGGCTGAAGTGTCATGGACCCAATGCTGTCATGGGACGTCTTGCAGATATGTCTGCACTTGTATGTGCAGGCACTACACAGATCGGTGCCCTTCTGTGGTGTGGGGCACTTCTGCACTTCTTTGCCACTGTTCCTCTGCCACATTCTCATGGAGGTGAGGAGCAGTGTGGATTGCTACTATGTCCTGGGCTTGTGGCAGAGGAACCACAGCACAAAAGTGCAGATTTGCCCCACACCGCATATGGGCACCAGACTACTAATTGCCTGCACCTACAGACACTACCTTATCTGCAGGATTTCATGGCAGCATTAAGTTGTGTCTGGTGCAGGGGGGGAAGTGACCATGGCAGCCTACTGATCTGCCATGCTGAAAATTCTGCTACTGCAGCAGCTGCAACAAACATCACAGCATGGCACTATGGCATGCACTTGCTTGGGGCTTGGTAGTGCCATTGTGCTAGGGTGGATATACCGGGTCTGGGACTGGTGCTCTATACAATGCTGCATCATGGGATGTGCCCAGCTCTGCACGTGTTGGAAGCCATTTCCAATCCATTAGCAGTGTGGACAGGCTGTAATGGTTTGACACCGTTTTCACATATAGTGTGGACATACTGTACCATTTTCAGTCTGTAACAGTTCTGAACCATTAAGGCATTTTCCAGTGTAGTGTGGACAGGGCCTGAGTGGTCTGACACCCACACACATAACTTCACCAGCTGATTAACATACCACAATAAAAATTCTGCATCTCCTCAATATCAATCTAGGCTTCAATCCACCACCCCTTCCCCTCACTCACCCTAACCCCTGTAAACACAACCAACAGTCACACTGTCCTAATATAAGAAAATATATCTTCACACACAACAGCCATCCAATCACTAGCCTAATAAACAGTCAAACCTACCCCTCCCTCACCTGGTAGCCTCCCAAGATCACAATAGAACAATAAAAATAAATAATGAAGAACCAAAAAGTCAGGAGAATCAAATAATGTGCTTCTAGAGAACAGAGAGCTATGACTTCTATAATTTAATCTCAATTTGTGAAAGTAAATTTGCCTTACTGCCACCAGGGCTTGTCCCAATCTGATAACTATGAAATAGATCCCTTCCCAAGCAGTGCTCTCACCACTGCTTGAGATCTGAAACAACAGGAGAAGATAATTTTATGGTACAATTGGTGCTCTCGCCACTCAGTTTCATCCTAGGTCCAGTAGGAACAGTTGGTTAGTGAATCTTCCTCAGACCTTCCAGATCATCAGGTGCTGACCAACAACAAGGCTCTTTAGCACCGTGAACCCCGCAGTAGTGGTGGACAAGTCTGGTGACACAGTTCTACGTCCTGCACGTGGGATCCAGGGGGTCCATAGGAACTCCAGTTGCTCCTTGCCTGACTCCAAACCATGGCTCCCAACCTTTTGTACAAGGGCTACAGCTAGCCAGATGCAGTTTGCAATTAACTCCTTCACACTCTACATTAAGCATCTGGATTTGAACCATGGCCACAGCACATCGCTCCACCTGGGTCTCTTCCAACAGCTATCATAATTTAATGCTGCAGAAACAGCAACAAGTTCAAAGAGATATGTAACAGTCCAAGAGAAGTGTATACTCTAACAGTAAATCATGCATAAATATAGACTCCTCAGGACAACACACTGTGGGTATCTAACTAGAAAATAATAAAAACTATTCTCCTGATACAGACTCACTGCCCTGACCTTATCTAGCACCCTAGCCTCTGACCTGACTACCAGATGCCAACACCTACGTACAAGTAAAACAATATTTTTAATTAAAAAAACAATTATCTTTAAACTGAAATGGCAAACTTGCCTGCAGTGTGAACCTCAGATTTTCTGCAACAGAAATTTAGTATTTAAATATTAAATAGGGAGTACTATAGAGGGTCAGACAAGCTCAATACAGCTCAGACAGAGAGAGGCTTAGCCTGGCAGCCATTTTGCCTTCGTAGTCAGATAGCACCTACTGGATGCTCACTCACTGTTCATTATAAATTTCATAATCCCGCCACTGGGAAACAGTATTGCATTAGTGATTTGACAACATATAATACACCTAGTACTATATATCTAGTGACATGTAGATGCCAAGCATTTGACATAGTTCAAACTATATGCCCATTCAAGCTTAGGGTTGGGGAACATCTTAGAGAAATACAAAATGAGAATTCAAAAAATGCATTAGCAGCTCACTTCAAATTTACTTGAGGCATGGAGACCATGTTTGGAACATTTTATGAATCAAACATATGTCCTTGGGTCCATGGGGGAGACTAGTGTTGTGTGGAATTTTCAAACTCTGGCTGAACAAAATTTTGCAGACTTTTTGAAATTCCCATGAAATTCCACAGAATTTTGCTGGAAATGAAATGGTATAATTCTGCAGCAGAAAATGGTTGCAGAATGATTTTTCACAGAAAAATGCTGTTCCATAGAATATTATTGTGCAGATCACTACAGGCGAAATTCCAGAGAACTAGTAAAATTCCAATGGAAATTTCACTGGTGGAATGGTCATTCCTCACAAATTTCACTGGCAGGATTTTGCTTTCCACACAGCGCTAAGGGAGTCTTAAATGCTTTGTGTTATGCAGAGAAGTATTCTGGACACATATACAGAGGGCATTGTCAGCCCCTGAGCTTAATCGTAGTCTGGAAATTGAATATGTTTTATAAACTGATGTCTTATCCTGTAGTGTCAGCTTAACACTATGGAGTAACTACTGTTAGAAGTTTATTTGCCTCAATAAATAGCTGTTGTTATAGCCTCTGTGTTACATTCTATAAATATTTAGAACAGAAGTATAATTTTTAGTTTAACTGCCATGATTTTGCTTTTCTTGATGTTTCCATTGCTGGTTACCTACACTGTGGTTTTCCTCTGTTTGCGTTATATTTTAATCGGTGTTGAACATGTCGTCGGAAGTCAAAATCACCAAGTGATCTGCATTTGAAATAACCCAGCATGAAAACAACCAGCCATCAGTGAACTTATGCTTATGACAGAAGTGTATAGAATGGTACAGCAGTTTGCTTTTTTGTGCTGGAGGATATAAATTATGAGTTACCCTGCAGCTGTTCGAATCAGTCAGACTATACATATGAGATTAAAGTGTGTTTATACACACATGCTGTAGATATACAAAATTGAAATAGACTCTGCATACTGATCTTCCAATTTTGTGGAATATGCTTTATTGTACAAATATGCTTGTGTTTTTAGAAAATGTATTGTTTAGAAGTAGGTTAGGTCATATTTATATGTTTATATGAATTTTGCATGGGTTAAATGAAGTATCTAACTTTTTATTGAGTAATATACAGATCGCAAGGATTAAGAATATTTTACTGGAAAACTATGTCTTTAACTGATATCACTTTTTTTTTACTTATTTTTTTATTTGAGTATGTCAGAATGACATATACAACATGCTGTTGCAAGGTTTCAAGGCCTAACAATTGTAGAAGAGATAGATATGCTATACAAAGGACTGTATTTCTTGTATCCCTTGGATACCACTTTAAATAATGAGTTGGGTGGGTGAAGGGCAAGGCTTAGTGTGACATTAGTATATTGTAGTGTTTAAGCACAAGTGTTTCTAATCTCAAATCACCCTTGAAAATGTTCCTGGAAATGAATGAAAAACCATGGGGTGAACTGGTGGTAGGCTGTGGGAGAAGCACTTTTATATGAAGTAGCACCTTTCTGCATTATTTGACACAGCATGTGAATAAGTGAATAACATATTTTTTGCTGCATGCCTTTGTCCTTTGGGATCATTTGATTTGGTTTGTACTGGTGTGAAGGGTTTTGCAAGGCCTCTTGACTTGGTTTCCAAAATACAGAAGAACAATCTCAGCTGCCAAATACAGTCACCATGTATTGTCTTGTAGACCCCCTTAGCTACCTCCTCCCAAGCCTCAAGCCCCTCCTGCATTTCTTTCTAGTGGGTCTGGTGCCTTCTCCATAGTGGCCCAAAGTCTCATCAGCAACCTCAGAAAAGCCTCTGTCAGATACATAAGGCTATTGGGTAAACCCCATCTTGGCTACAAGTCTCATTTATGCTTCAAGCTACTTCAACTGTTGCTTAGACTGGAAACCTGGCCTTAACATCTCAACTGCCTGCAATGCTGGTGCCACTGACAGCTTTGCCTTCCCAACCTCCAGTACTAATGCCATCCAGTACTATTCCACCCATTCATCCTCTGACCACTTCTAATGTGGATAAATCCTTAAGGGAGGTGAAGGTAGGCTCTAACATGGATGAAGGGAGGCTATCAGACTCTGATACCAAAAACCATAGGCCAGAGATATGCCTGTTCCCTTTGGAAAAGTTATTTACCTCATCAAAGAAGTATTACTGACCCTCAGGCAACAAACCCTCAACAGCAGTTCTCCAACACCTGGTCCCCATCAACCAACAGCACAGCTACCTAATTTTATCTTCTACCCAAGCCATAGTAATGTAAATGGAAGGCTCCCAACTCCAGATCTAGCCCCATCCATAAATGGAAAATATTGTAATACACTTTGAGCATATTTATTTCATGCATTTGAAAAGTTTTTCTATGTTAGAATATTGAAAACAACTTTCTGCAGGTGCTGCTAATAAGCTTTTGAATTTGAATGCTGATCAGCAAACAGCAGCACTGGCAAGTGGGAGCTGTTAAAAATGAAATAAAAAACAACCAATATCCCATCTAAATGAAATGCTGATATTTTGTTTAAATGAAATATTTACTGACCAACTACTGTATATGTGATGGTTTGATTTCATTTGAAAAAAGATGTTCACAACATATTGTAAACAACAACCCCTCATGAAGAACAAGCTTGTTCTCACACCTCAAAGGGACAGTGCCATAATATATTACTCGAGCTTCGCTCGCATGCTTTATGACATCACTGTCCCTCCTCTGTGTGAGAATCAGCTTGTTTTTCATGGTGGAGGGTTATTATTTATTCTCTGTATATCTGGTAGATGACACCCATACCAAGAAATGGAAACCTTCTTCCAGACTGGATACATCCACCAGTGCATATTCCACACATACCACCATTCCAGTAGCAGGGGCTGGACCCTCTAAGGAGTCAATTGAAAATGGAATGAATCATCAAAAACTTCTATGAACAAGCTGGCAGTACCATTAAGTCAGCAGAGGCATCTACCAATGACCGAGAACTGATATACCAGTTGGATAAAAATCCAACTAGATATTCTGCTGGAGTCAGAAGTGGTCATGGTACTGTAGTATCCATATGCTCACTTGCAGTGAAATTTTTCAGTGAGAATACTTAAGACTGGATATCCCTGACAAGCTGCCCCATAGCCATCTTGATCTCCACTAAGCAAGCCCTCTGGCTTCATCCCTGGTTCATTCACTCATATGTCCTCCAATGCCCAACTTATGAATTTACCCATTCAGAAGGATCTTTTCTTTGTCCAAGATCTGGAAAAAGCTCTCAAGCAGCCTGCAGACCATAGATGGTACCACAAACTCAAGACAGTGATACATGTAGGTCTAATAATATGCTAACAGAAGAAGGCCATGCGATCTATCAAGTGTTCCTGGTGAGGACTCCCACTACAGTTTATTTTACAGTGGATCCCCTTCCCCCCCTTTAAATCTAACCCTCCACTTTACTTTGTTACACTCCCTTTTGAAACTACCACCTGTTTTCAGGTTGATGACCTCTGTTGGCAGTTAATTCCAGCAGTTCATTCCATCTTGCCACCACTCACTCTGTAAAGAAGTGTCTCCTGAACTCTTTCTTGAACATCTGTCTCACCAGTTCAAAACTGTGCCCACTAGTCTTCCTATTTTAGCTCAGTTTAAAGAGGTTCTCGAGATACACTCTGTTTATACCTTCAAGATACTTGAATTTTTCAGTTATTTCCCCATCCCATGGATCTGTACAGCGGCAGGATCATTTGTTTATTTATATATATATAAATTTGTTAACTGGGTACACCCACTGAGACCAGAAGTACCTTTTTCAGGGATGACTCAGAGTTAATTACATTCAGAAAAACTGCAACATATAGTAATACAGGAAGCTGATACACAATGGTAGTACAAAATGTGATAAACCTTCAGATATTGCACAAGATACAAACAGAACAATTTCTTTTAGGGGTGAACAGTAGTTAATTGCATACAGCAATATTGCATTATACAACAGTACAGGAAGCTGACATACAATGAGAAACAAACAAACAAAAAAAAACTTATATAAATCAGCAAATATCGCACAAGATGCAAACAAATTTCCAGGAGTCACCAAGACCGGAGGATACTGCATGTAGAGAGGATGAATAAGTTGTAATATACCAGACAGGCCTTAACAACAGGCATATCGACATGGATGTCAAGGTAAAGTGCAGACCAAGAGATATTGAGCAAATTTAGGTAGCAGAGTGGAAAGTGTGAGAGGGCATATCAGCAGTTGCAGAAACACTCAGTAAACCTTAGCAAGTGGGCCTTTAAGGCTAACTTAAATGAGACAAGAAAAGAACTGTTTTGAGCTTCTAGTGGGAGCTTGTTCCAGAGAGATAGACTATGACAGCAAAAGACCTCAAATTCCGAGCCTGTCCTGACCTGTGTAACAGTAAGCAAACAAAAGTTTGATGAGCAGAGGAGGCACAACTGGGATTTGAGACTGAAGAGCCTCATTAGACTAGGATGGGTGGTGTTGAGCTGAGTGAGCTTAAAAGAGAGGCAGATAAGCAAATAGGCTAGTCTCATTTAAAGAGAGAGCCAATTTATGGCAGATAGAACTGTGCAGTGGTGATCCCTGGGGTGGGCACCAGCCACAAAGTGCACAGCTCTATTATATAGCACCCTCAGCTTACCCAACCCTGTTTCCCACAAGGACTGGAGTAAGGGAGCACCATATGTGAACATTGGCAGCTGTGTACTGGTGGCAATAGCTAACCAAGCCTCTTTGGAGAGGTAGGTATTAAGCCTATAGAGAAAGCCCAACTTTTGGTGAATAGCTTTAACAGCAGTCACATGAGGGTAGCCACCAGATTTGAAGAAGTCTGAAGTCTTTGTCCAGAGCAAGTCTGTTCTGGTTTAGGTCCAATTAGCTACTGTACAAGACAGTATCACCTGCACAGAGTTGAAATTTGGCTACTCCACAGTTATTTATTTACTTATGTATGTATGTCTTTGGTGACTGGGTAGGTGCATTGATCCAGAGGACCAGTTTTCAGTTACGACCCGGGCCACAAGGTGGTAAAAAATAGTTACAAGTACAAGCAGTCAATTATAAGATACAACAGCTGGCAGCAAGGGTGGAGAGTGAGAACAGTGGTACTGCAATGATAATGTGCAAATTGGGTAGACAGGTAATCCTATATTAGTATGTACTGTACATAAGCATAGCCAAAATACAGATGATGCAAGACACAAGCAGTAATGGTATACAAGTACATGGTCCAATTCAAGTACAAGTGAGAAAAACAGTTGCTGTAATAAAAATTCTAATGGGAAAACAATCACAGTTCATAATATCAAAGGGGAAATACTGGAGGAAAGGGGGAAGGGGTAGGCTTATGGGTGGGGGCAGGAAGGAGAGAGGTGGGAAAAAGGGGCAGGCTACTGGGGTCAGGAGGAGGGTATAAGTGCTGTAGGGCATCAGGTGAAAGTCTGAGTGCTATTAGAGCATAGTCAAGTTGTAGACCCTAGGGTTGCTGTATGGAACAGTGACATTTTTCAGCAGTGAGAAGTCAGGTCTTCAGGTTATGTTTAAAAGCTAGGTTGGAGGGGGCACATGAACAGATGGAGGGAGCTTGTTCCATAGGGTAGGTGCTGTGACTGAGAAAGCTCAGGTTCCCATAGTGGTGGAGGCATGGGGTACTTCTAGTGGGGGGACTGAGGATGCCCTGAGATTTCTACGGACCACTCTACCTGTTAAGAGAGGTGAGTAAGGGGACATATGTTGGTTCCTGAGGGAGTTGTCCACCAGACAGCCCATAACATAGTCAAAGTGACCTTGTGGTGTGAACCACCCAAGTGACTGGTACAGTGAACAGTGCTGAGAGCAGTAAGGGGCTTGAAGGACAAATCAACAGAGTTATATGTCGAGTTTAGCCACTTGTGCAGGGTGGTGGATAGGTGCAAGTAAACTGGGGAGCAGTAGTCAAGTTGGGGAAGTAGATTGCCACATGCAATGGCCAGGTGTACTTCGGCGGATAGGTAATGTTTGTGGTGTTATGTGGTTCCTAGCTTCAGGTGGATCTGGCACACCAGTTAGCAGGGTGGTCATTCATAAATTGCAAAAAGAGCATGGGACCTAGTATGAAACCCTGGGGCACATCAACTGTAATATCTTTAAAACCAGATAATACACCTTGCCACTTGACAAGCTGTTTCCTGTTGTATAGGTATTGCTAAAACAGTTGCAAGCTAGGTTGGACAGGCCAAACTGTCTTGAGTTCCAACAACAGGAGGTCATTGATTACCTGCTCAAATGCCTTGAGATCCACAACAATATCTCCTGTAGATTGTCCTTGATCCCTTGCCACCAGAATTTATTTATTTATTGAAAAGTTTCACCAGGAAAGGCACACTGAACAAAAAATTTCTCATCTCCCAGTGCATCCTGGGGAAGATGGTAAGGGAGAACAAACATACAATGTAATAGGCAAACATACTAAGCAATAAGCAAATTAGCAAGGATAAGCATACAAATTACAATTAAGGTAGACAGTAACTCAATACAAGTAAAGTATACATGTGACAGTGTTTGAGTCTGAATGAAGTGCTTCCAATATAGGCATATTAATGGATAACATTTATAGTGAGTTGGAATTACATAATAAGTGTTAGCTTACAATTTCAATAAGGGAGAGGGGAGAGATTTTCGTGTTCAGGTTTTGACAGAAGATAGGCAGTGAGGGTTTAATGCAATAGAAAGGAAGTTAAGGGCATGCACAGTTTGGAGCGAAGAGGTTGTGCAGTGCTAAGAAAATAGAGTGAGGGAATGAAGAGGGCCTTATTTGATGGGGTAGTGAGTTTCACAATTTAGGGAGATAATGCAAGAAAGCTATCTGTCCTACTGTAGTGGATTGTCGAGGGACTGCCAAAGTGTGGGAGTCACTGGATCTTAGGGAGCGAGAAGATGGGGAAGGGGTGGACAAGGAGGAGGAGCAGTATGAAGGGAGAGACCCAAATCAAAATTTTGAGATGAACTTGGCACAGCAGGAGAGATGTCTATTAGCAAGTTAGGGAAAGGCAAGAGAGTGGTAGAGGTCACAGTGATGAGTGAGAGGAGGGGAATCCCAGAGCAGAATGATAAAAGGAGTTGAAGAGAGTTTCCAGTCTGGCTAAGGAAGACTTGGGAGCAGTAATGCAGACTATATCACCAAGGTCAAAAATATAGAGTATCATCTTCTGGATGAGTTCATGCCTTAACAGTAGAGGTAAGCAACTACGGTTCCTGTAAAGGGCACCTAGTTTGGGGCACAATTTTTTTTAGGATGTATTTTACCTGTCCAGAAAATTTGAGGTGTTAGTCAAGCCAAACCCCAAGGTATATGAAGGATGTGGTATCCTCAAGAGTAGTCCCATCAAGGGTGTGGAAAGGAGACATGGAGGGGGAGCCTTGTGAGTTTCTGCCCAGTACCAAAGGTCATGGAGTCCGTCTTTTTTTGGCGTTGAGAAACAGTTGATGTGTGTTAAGCCAGTGCTGAACTTTGTCGAAGTCGTGCTGGAGTCTGGTTGCTACATCAGAAGGAGATTGGCTGGAGGTGAACAGGACAGTATCATCAGCATATGTAGGGATTAAGGAAGTGGAGCAGACTGATGGGAGGTCATTTAGGAAAACAGACAACAGTAGTGGTCCTAACACTGAGCCCTGCACCCCCCCCCAGTGTTGATTAGGAGGGGAGGGAATATTGAGTTGGTCATTCTGACTGAGTCCACCCTATAAGGTAAGAGCTGAATAAGCAAGTGGCAGAATATTGGTGGTCAGGCAGACCAGTGCAGTGTCTGTGTTGTAATGTTTTCTAAATCCATGCTGGTCATCAGACAGGATGTGATGTAATTCTAGGTAATCCTGGAGTTGCTTATACAACATATACCAGTCTCTCCTGTATCTTCGCCAGGGAACAGAAGAGAGAAACTGGGTGATAACTCTCAGTTAGGTCCTTGGATCCCCCTCACCCTTTGTGAATGGGAATGACTGTGGTAATGTTTCACTTATCAGGGACAGTGCCCAGGATTAGAGACTTTGCATTTATGAGTGAATATGGTACAATTAGTTTAATAATATGGTAAGCTACATTTTTATACCATATCCTGTTGTCCTTTTGGAGGCAGTATAGCACAGTGGGTTAAGGCTTTGAGCTGCAGGTCTGGAGACCTGAGTTTGAATTCCATAGCCACCTAGGTGCATACTGTGTGATCCTAAGCAAGTCACATAACTTCCTTCTGCTCCCAGATCACATCTGGAAACAAGCCTCAGCTTGGTGTGCTACTCGGTTGTACAATGTTCCTTTCCCTTTTGGCATGGGTACTGACTCTTTTGCTGGTTACTTATAAATAAGGTTGCAACAGGCCTAACTATAGCAGGAGCAGCAACCATTAGGAATTTTTGCTCAAGTTTGCAATACCCAGGGGAGCCATAACTTCCAGTGTGCTTCAGCTGGAGGAGGACCTCTTTCCTAGTGACAAGCTAGAAGGGGGAATTGTGAGGTAGGAAAGTCAACGAAGGGGGGGACAGGCTTTGTGGAGCTACATACCTATCCAGGTCAGTAAAATAAACACACTGGCTGATGTGCTGGGATCAGTGATAATTTTACCATCATCAATAGAATGTGCAGGGGCTCCAGAGCGAATTATAAAGATACCTTACCTGTGCAGAACTTTTTTGGGTTGGATAGATTCTTGGTCTGTAGACTGTTTATGTACTGCCTCATAGCATTTTTAGGTTTGATTTACAGGAGTTTGTAAGATTTATATAGCAATGACACACAGAAATAGTTGGTTTTTGTTATTTTAAGAACAGATCCAGAAACAAATGGTTTGATACCTTTTATTGGACCAACATAGATGTAACAAAAAACACTGCTTAAGCTTTTGGACCAACCAAGTCCTTATAAACTTCTGAGGATGGTCTTGGTTGGTTTGAAAGCTTAAGCACCGTTTCCTTTTCTTACATCTATGTTGGTCCGATAAGGTATCAGACCACTTTTTTTCTGGATAGCAATGTCAATCAGCTAACTGACCCGTGAGTTTAAATTGGCCCCAGGCCTTGTCTGTCTGCTTCATGCTGTTCCATAGGTCACTGTCCAACCATTTTGAGCCATGACCCTTTAAGCTGTTTAAGAGGAGCATGTTTATTTAAAATGCTAAGGAAATTATTGATGAAGAAGTCAAGGTCCAGGTCAATAGTAGGGAAGTTATTTATAGCCCCCAGTGTAAATCTGCAAGATCCCTCCGGAAGGAGGATACATCAAAGTCAAAGTCGTCTCTGGCCATAATAGTTTCAGAAGGGGGCTTTGAGGCTTTCTTTTTCCAGATGAAGGACACTGGGGAGTAGTCAATTAGTGCACTGGGAAGTAAGCCACCTCCTCCACATTCATCTTTCTGTTTGTGAAGCCCCTAGGTATATACCCCAGCATTATATTTGCCTTAGCTGTTGCCTCTTTGCATTGCATAGTCTGCTTAAAGTTGCAGGATATAGCTATTCCCATATCCTTGTCCTCCTCAAATACCAAAGTCTTTATCCCCCAGCATGTATTGAGCTCTCAGGTTCTTGCAGCCAGTATACTTGAACCCGAGTTGTCAGATCCCAGACCACCTTTCTAAGTTTGCAGGATGTCCTGACCACCTCCTCAGGTGGGATGTGTTCTGTCCTACAGAGCTTGATGTCATTCACAAGGTGGAAAATGTTGTCACTAATGTCATCCCATACATCATTGATGAACACATTAAACAACACAGGTCCAAGCACCAACTTCAGTGATTGCCTGCTAGCAAACTGCTTGGATCATAAGAGCTCCCCCACCCCATCACCCTGAGCAATTGCACCCCCTCCCTGTAGTCAATTTGTTTCCCATCATAGGTCCTCCAATGTTTTGACCAACCTCCTGTGGGGGACTGAGTCAAAGGCTTTACGAAAATCTAAGTACACAATGCCTTCCACCTTTCAGCCTTTCAGCCAAGATCCTTTCACCCATTTCAAGATCACTCATAAGGGCTGCCATAAAGGTAGGTCTGCTCACAGGAACAGTGGGTTCTTGAGTCTGCAGTAAACTATAACTGTTTTCTTGCCTCTCCATTGTCAGCAAGACCTATATATTGCAAAGCAGTAATCGGCTGTATCAAACAGCTACTTCAGTTCAGAGTAAAATTTCTAGTCCTGGAACAGAAACACCATCTAAATATATAATCCACTTTTCCCAATACCCAAAGACTACAGGCAACTTTGGAACAATGTTATATCTAAAAAGGCTCAATACCCTTCCACAAGTTCCACAGTACAGGTTAGAAATGCAGTTTTACCACCCTGGTGATTTACCCTAGAAGACTTTCTGATCAATCAACCTAACGTATAGGATGTCTACCTTCACATTCTGATCTATCCTGCTTATCAGATGAGCCTCAGAATTTGCATCCAGAATCACCTTTTACATTATCTTCCCTTTGCTCTCACTGCAGCACCCAGTGTCTCCACAATAGTCATGGTTTCAGTCATTTGAGAAGACAATTTTGATAATTTATTTCTTTTTATTTATTGAATTTTGTTGACAGGGTAAACTCAAGGCTCCTTTTTCAGGGGCGACCTGGAATTAATTACAAAAATTATTCAACAGGAGTACAGTTACAGAGAAGGTTTGGACAGTAGCTAGTACAATACAAACAGGTTACATGACAGAAATAACCTAATATTTAACAATAAACATACGTTAGGACTACAGTGTGCATTCACATCAATGTACATATGAGTTTAGTTGAATTTGCCACCGTGCCTATGGGGACAAATTGCAGTGCTGTCATACACGAACAATCAATATAGTTGAGAAGTAGGTTAAATATATATATATATATATATATATATATATATATATATATATCTCTCAGCAGTAACAATTGCATTGCTTTATTTCTGTAATGTGGGCTTTTAACACCTTCTTAAATCTGGCCAGAGGGAAGAGTACTTGTAGAGCACTGAGAAGGGCATTCCAAATGTTGGGGATATAATTTGCAAAGGACCTATTGCCTGTTGCTGTACTAACTTTGGGACCTGGAGGAGCTTTCTACTGGAGGATCTGAGGAGTCACCTAGTGGATTTGTTCATTAATAGGTCGTGTAGGTCAACGGGAGCATGTAGACCTTTTAACTTGAAGGCAAGGCATAGTGATGCATATTTAGGTCTTCCGGTGAGCACAGACCATTTGAGGAAATCAAGAACTCTGCAATGGTGTTCCTTGAGTGAGGCACCAACTGCTAAATGAGCTGTTGTGTGATGTAATGATTTTAACTTTTCCAGTTCAGAGCATCTTACTGAGAGGAGGACAGGAGAGCCATAGAGGAGGGTGGGGAAAAGGGTTGAAATGGTTATACATGAGTGGGACTCTTTGAAGAGGTAGGGGATTAAACGGTGTAGTGGTCCAACTTTTTGATCATGAATCACAAACCATTGACAGCATCCCATACTACACTGAGATCAAGAACTGGCTGATGCAAACCCGGATAAGACCGAAGCGTTGGTGGTGGACCTGGGTCGGCCAGGGGTAGGTATGGAGGCTGGCCAGATGTCAGGTTTATTGCTTGATGGCATCCAGCTTATCACCTCAGACCTGGTGAGGAACCTGGGTATTATTTTTGATAATGGCTTGACCCTGAGATCTCAGGTGCTGGCTGTGGTCAAATCCTCTTTTTACTAGCTGAGGAATATTGCCCTGGTGAAACATCTGATCCCTCTAGAGGACCTATCAACTTTGGTCCACACCTTCATCACTAGTTGCCTTGATTACTGCAATGCCCTCTACCTAGGGCTTCCAGAGGTTGATATCTGCCCCTTGCAGCTGGTGCAGAATGCAGCAGCCAAGTTTCTAACTGGTGCATCTAGTGCTAGCCATATTACGCCTGTGCTGTGCAAACTACATTGGCTGCCTGTTCAGTGGTGGATCATCTTTAAGGTTGGCTTGTTGACCTTTAAAGCCCTACACAATCAGGGACCCAGCTATTTGAAAGACCTTCTGATTCCCTACTGCCCCTGTCATCCTTTCCAATCCACTGATGAGGGATTGCTAGAGATTCCCAGGATGCATTTGAAAACCTCTGGTGCCCGATCTTTTTCCTTTGTGGCTCCCACCCTGTGGAATTCTCTACCTCGTTGGTTAAGAAAATGCCTGACCATTGAATGTTTTAAAGCAGAATTCAAAACCTATCTTTTTAATCAGGCTTTTCTTTGATGTTTTAATATAAATTATTTGATCAGAAATATTATTAAGTTATTTATGTGAGTATTATTGTTTTATTTATATCTGAAATTGTTATGCTTTATTAAAGCACCTTAGTTCTGGAAAGGTGCTCTACAAATAATTCCTTTAATATCTTGATTGAATGATTAATACCAAAATTGGGGCTCACTATGTACCTCACAAATGTAGAAACATTCAAGGGACATTTGAAACACATCAAAATGTTTGGCATACATCTCAGCACATCCAGAACTGACAACATATTTTGCCTATGCCACTGTCTACAGAAACGACAAGTGTCTATGTATAGTACTTTAATGTATGCAAGTTTGAGGCCCTCAGGGATACATGCATAGACTTCCTCTCAAGAACTGAGATGAGGGCATCTGATGGATTTTCACCTCAACTGTTCTTCAGTGAGAAGCAGCCCATCATTGTGGACCAAAAGTCATAAATTGCAGAGGGTAATGTTCATCTTCCAACACAGTCAGGATGGATGCAGACCTCATAGGATGGGGAGCAAGTCTGGGATACATATAATTCAGGGTCTATCATCACTGCAGGAACTACACCTCATCAATATCCATCTATCAAGCCTCAAGGAATTTTGACCAGCCATGCTGCATTATCTTGAAGTAAGTCTCTAAACAATGCAGTATTTTATCAATGACCAACATCAATGTACAAGGACAGACTTGCAGCAGCCTTATAATCCTAGAGGAATTTCAAGTTTTATTTAGGAAAGACATCAATTTATCCCCACTGTGGTAGCTAGAGACATGGTCAGATATTTCCTGAATTGTCTGTGATATATTTGAAATTTCCTGCCTGCCTGTAGTACCAGTATGGGCCACCAGAGAGAATCTCTTTAGATATGTTGTAAAATATCTGACCGTATCATGGCTGCCACTGTATATTTACTACTCATTTCATGGTATCCCTCAGTGTGGCAGCAGATTGACTCAGCAGGCATACTCAGTTGTACTGAGGAGCGTACCTAGTCAAAATGCTGACAGTACATGCGTGCTGTCATAAACCACGCAGGTATCAATGAGTGCATGGTTCCAGAGTTTGTATATATAATCTACAGTAGGTTCAGACCATGCTTACATTACCATGCGGTTTTTGCTTGCAACATTTTTACTTTGGGTGAACTGACCCAGTGCCACCTTGGAGAGTGAGAATTACAACAGAAGGTATTCAAGATTATATGGAACAGTAGGGTTGACCTTAATTGACATCATGACCTCTAAGAAAAATACAATACCTCTCCGTATGTCAACACATTCAAGGAATTACAACTGTCTGTAGTGGATTGAATGTCTCTTTCATAGACATTCTTTCTGGGGTATGCCTACCTGTCATTGCAAACTATCCCCAAATTATCATCCAAAATCTGTCTCAAAGCAGCAACAGTAATAATTGTGATGCCACACTGGCAAATAACAAACTGGTTTTCAGTGTTCCTAGAACTCACAAAGCAAGAGCCCTTGTTCCATTCACTCAGGCTTAATGTTCTCAGACAAGACTAGATTTTGTTTCCCATTCCAGACTGGCTTCTGAGCAGGCAGGGATTTAGAAATGGGTTATTCTAGAAAGGTTATTGAGACCCTTACAGAAATAATTATATGAATGTTTGCATGCTGCACACATAAAATACGATGTGGTATGCATGCTGCAAGCATGTTTTTATAATAATAGTAATAATCATCTTTATTAAACACAATTCAGAAATATCTAAGTGCTTTACAAGAAATAAACAAAACTATTTAACCAATAATAATTAGAAATTCAGAAATAGCATACAAAACTGATCGATCTCAAATAATGGAAAAGCAAGATTAAATAAATAGGTTTCAGTGCCATTTTGAAGCTCTCTATGGTCTGGCACTCTTGAACCCGATGAGGTAGAGACTTCCACAGGGTGGAGCTGCGAACGCAAATGATCACATCCAGATGTCATCAACTGAATGCTGGGAATCTCTTGCAATCCTTTGTCTGTGTAGTGGAGTGGATGGGAGGGGCAATAGGGATGAAGAAGCTCTTGCAGGTAGCCTGGTCCCTGTCCATGTAGGGCTTTATAGGTCAGCAAGCCGACCTTAAAGGTGATCCACCATTGAACTGGCAGCCAGTGGAGCTCGTACAGCACAGGAGTAATATGACTAGATCTAGGCAGCCCAGTCAGAAACCCGGCTGCTTCATTCTGCACCAGCTGCAGATGGTGGATATCAACCCCTGGTAGCCCTAGGTAAGGGGCATTACAATTGTCCAGCAGAGAGGTCACAAAGGCATGGATCAGTATCGGAAGCTCATCAGGCCAAACCAGATGCCTCATCCGGGCAATATTCCTCAGATGGTAAAACGAGATCTTGGCAACAGATGACACCTGAGATTTCAGGGTTAGCCCCTCATCAAAAATAATGCCCGGACTACACACCTGTTCAGAGGTCTTCGACTGGCAGCCTCCCTGCTTAAGTCTGGATGCCATCCCTGCTAAAGACCCCTCTACTCAATGACCCAGATCAACAAACAAAACCTCAGTCTTATCAGGATTCAGCCTCAGCCTGTTGGCACTCATCCAGTCTTGGATCTCGGACAGGCAGTTGTTAAATACCGAGATGGCAACATCCTGACTGGGTGCAAAGGACATGTACAGCTGAATATCATCTGCATAGCAGTGGAAACTCAGCCACCTAACAATGTCCCCAGTGGCAACATGTACACTGCAAACAGCATGGGGTATAGTACCAAGCCCTGCGGAACCCCACATGGCATGGAGAAAGCATCAGATAAATAAATCCCCAACACTGTTCTCTGAGATCTGCCTGTGAGGAAGGAGTGAAACCATCTGAGGACTGTACCAGACAGTCCACAGACCAGCCGAAGCCACTCTAGCAATACCCCATTGTCCATGGTGTTAAATGCCACAGAGAGATCAAGGAGGACCAAGATGGTATGGCTCCTCCAATCTCTTACAATAAGGAGGTCATTGAGCACCTGAACAAGGGCAGTCTCAGTACTGTGACTTTTTCTAAAACCCAATGGGAAGGGATCATAGATGTTATGGATGGTAAAATGATCCTCCAGCTGCAGTGCAACCACGTTCTCAACAACTTTACTCACAAAGGAAAGGTTAGAGACAGGCCTGTAGTTGGCAAGACAATCCAGGTCGAGAGAAGATTTCTTAAGAAGTGGAGTTAATATGCCAGATGTTAACTGGAGCACCTTTGCAGCAGCCACATCCAAAAGCAGGGCCATTCTAGATGCCCTTCAGGTGGCATGCCTCAGACAGCTAGTTTTGGAACCTACTCGTGAGGGAGCAATCTTAGACCTCATACTTTCAAATGGGGACAGTGAGAGGATCTCAGATCTAGAAGTGGGTAGCCATTTGGGAACAAGTGACCACCAAACAGAGTGGTTCATGATAAACTCAGCTACAGAGTCAAGCCATACAAAAGTGAGGGTTCTGAACTTCAGGAGGGCTGACTTTGGCTGATGGGAGAGTGCCTTAGAAAAGCTCTATCAAACAGGCTAGAAGGAGGGGTGGAGCAACAATGGAGAAATATCAAAACTGCCATCACAGAGGCAACAAGCCTTTGTGTGAAGCAAATAAACAAATCAAAATGAAAGAAAAAGCCACTATGGTTCTCAAAAGAAGTGGCGGTGAAGGTTAGGGAGAAAAAGAAAGCATTTAGGAAGTATAAGAAAACACAGAAGGAGCAGGACTGGGAACTGTACCAATTAAGGCAGAAGGAAGCAGGGAGGGTAGTCAGAATAGCAAAGGCACAAACTGAGGAAAGATAGCTAACCTCAGTTAAGAAGGGGATAAACCTTTATAGGTATATCAGGAGGAGAAAGATAAAGGGAGGGATAGTGAGGCTGAATAGAATGGATGGTGGTGGGCAGAGAGTGACAGTGATAAAGAGGGATACTGAATGAATACTTCTGTTAGTATTCACAAAAGAGGAAGTGTGGAGGTGCCAAATCCAATTAACAGAAGCACTCTGGAGAGGGGGTCGATCCCAGTCCTTTCATAGAAGAAAGGGTTCTGAAAAACTCCAAAACTGAAGGAGGACAAAGCAATGGGGCCAGATGGAATTCACCCCAGAATTCTAAAAGAATTAAGCAGAGAACTAGTGACACCACTGACTACCCTTTTTAACAAATCATGGGAGGATGGTGTGGTACCCGAGGACTGGAAGAAGGTGGATGTGATTCCCCTTCACAAAAGTGGGACAAAGACAGAGGCAGAAAACTACAGACCTGTCAGTTTGACCTCTGTGGTAGGGAAAGTGATGGAATCACTTCTGAAGGAAAGAATTGTTGAGTACCTAGAGGCCAGTAGGGCACAGGACCCAAGGCAGCATGGGTTCACAGCGGGAAGGTCATGTCAGATGAATCTAATTGATTTCTTTGACTGGGTGACCAAAGTAGTAGACCAGGAAGGGGCTGTGGACATGGCCTACCAAGACTTTATCAAGGCATTTGACACAGTCCAACACAAAAGATTAGTAGTCAAACTAACCAGCCTGGGAGTGGGTCCCAGGGTGATAGCCTGCGTAAAACATTGGCTGAACAACAGGAAACAGAAGGTAATTGTAAATGGAGTCCACTCTGAAGAAAGGGGGGTTACTAGTGGGGTACTGCAGGGTTCAGTACTGGGTTCTGTCCTTTTTAATGTCTTTATAAGTGACATTGCAGAGGGCCTGAAGGAAAGTATGCCTCTTTGCAGATGACACAAAGATCTGCAACAGGTTGATACACAAGGAGGCGTGGAAAGGATGAGAAGGGACTTGGCAAGGTTGGAGGAATGGTCAGAAGTATGGCAGCTTGGATTCAATGCAAAGAAGTGCAAAGTAATGCACCTGGGAAACAAAAACCCAGGGGAAGATTACACAATGGGGGTAGTAACAACAACAAAAATGGAAAGGGACCTGGGGGTAATCATATCAGATGACCTTAAGGTTGGCAAGCAATGTGAGAAGGCGGTAGGGAGGGTTGGGGGGATACTGGGATGTATAGGGAGAGGTATCACCAGCAGAAAACAGGAAGTTATTATCCTCCTGTACAGACAGTTGGTGAGACCCCATCTGGAGTACTGCATCCAGTTCTGGAGACCCCATCTCCACAAGGACATAGACAGGATGGAGGCAGTTCAGAGGAGGGCAACTAAAACGGTGCAGGGTCTGCAAGAGAAGCCATATGAGAAGAGACTAAAGGAGCTTAATATGTATACCCTTAAGGAAAGGAGGGAGAGGGGGGACATGATAGAAACGTTTAAGTACCTCAGTGGAATCAACAAAGTCCAAGAGGGTAGCATCTTTCAGAAAAAGAGATGTGCAAGAACAAGGGGACACAATCTGAAGATAGATGGCTCAGGGGCAATGTGAGGAAGTATTTTTTCTCAGAAAGGGTGGTGGATGCATGGAACAGCCTTCCTGAGGAGGTTGTGGGGTCTAAAACTGTGGGAGAATTCAAGAATGCATGGGACAGACATAAGGCAATTTTTGTGGGGGGTAGAAAGAAATAGGCTGTTGGTTAAATAGGATCTGCAGTTTATCATCTAGGTAGAGAATGAGCAGACTAGGTGGGCCAAGCGGTCCTTATCTGCCATCAAAGTCTATGTTTCTATGTTTCTGTGAGACACACTGCCTCCTTCAAGGAGTCAGGAAACTCTCTGGTCTCTAACGAACACTGGACTATCTCAGCCAGGACTAGGCGATGATGACCCCAACACACCCTACAAGGAGGCATGTTGGGCCCAATAGGGTAGGTCGTGACACTCTGGATGATCTTCATGACATCCAAGATAGCCAATTGGCCAAAGCTGACCAATCAGACCAAGGTCCTGAAATCTCCCACCGGTCACTGCAACACCCATTAGAGCACGCCAAACAGATCTCTGTCCTGATACCGACAACCATATCTGCAAAGAAGCGAGCAAACTCATCAAATTTATCTTGTGACAAGGCTCTCCATGACTGCAGACAGGCTGCACTGCACAGTCTGTCTATAGTATGGAAAAGCTGAGCAGGTTGATTCAATACAGCAGAGACCTCCCCAGACAGGAATTCTGCCTTCTTATTGGAGATCACTGATTAATAATCCACATAACGTGCCATCATTCTAAGCCTGTTGGCATCAATGCCAGATTTCCACCAGCATCGCTCTAGCCTACACCCTGCTCTCCTCATCACCCTCAATGTCCCATCAAATCATGGGGATCGAGGACGAACAGAGAGGGGGCAAACCTGGACAGGAGCTATGGAGTCCAGAGCTGCTACCACTGCCTTATTATAGGCCTGTAGCAGATTTTCAGAACCCATGCTTGCACTCGTACATCTCGAAAGGTCCAATACCACCATCAGGCCATCTGGGGTCACAACCCTTAATGGGCAGTACTGGACCATCTCCAAAGGGGCAGGCCTGTGGGGAGGGGGGGTGCCAGGAAGCTGAACCTGATAGTGCAATGGTCAAACCATCTGACTGTTTCCACCACTAAGTTTTCCATACCCAGTAGGAAGACCAGGTCCAATGAGCACCCTGAATTATGGGTCACAGAAGAAACAACCTGTGTGAAGTCCAATGCATACATGATTTAGAGGAAGTCCTGCCCAAAATTCAAAAGTTTGTCATCGATCCAGGCATTGAAGGCATTGAAGTCACCCAGTACCATCATTCTGGGTGACTTCAACAGCATGTCGACAATGAAGTCCACGGCATCCTGCAAAAATTGCTTCCCATCCCCAGGTGGATAGTAAATGAGAAGAATTTGGCAACCCACACCTGTGCCCAGGAAGCACTCAAAGGATCGTGTCTCCCCCACTGCACATCTACCAGGCCAAACTCTGTTCTAAAACAAATGGCAACACCCCCACCCCTATGATCCAACCTTGGGCAGTGTATCACCAAGAATCCAGACAGCACCGCTGCCTCAAGAATTGGGTCAGCATTCATGTCCAGTCAGGTCTCAGTGATGCACACCAGGTCTGATGATACTATAAGACCGGCAATTGCAACTGTCTTGTTTTTAATTGTCCTGGCATTACACAACACTGCCCCGGTAGGATGGGATTCTGAGGCCGACCAAGAGACCTGCCCACTCAAAGTGGAGCCTGTGGGTACTGGAATTAGAAGGGGACCCCTCTCCAGTCTCCATTTCAACCCAGGGAACTCCAGTCCTCTCCTTCCAATTGTCCTGGGCCCCCCCATACCTCCTACCCACTATCCCCAATGCCTGACAATGAATATAAACATCGGTGGGCAGAGGATAGTTAAAGGGGCAGAGGCCCTGAAGCTATGAGGAGAAGTAGCGCCTGACTGGGAGAGCCACATGCCAGCACATACTATCCTACAGCTCAAAACCAGCCCCCAAAAATAAATAATACACAAATAAACTATCCACCCTCCCTTAAAGAAAATTATACCCTCACCCCCAACTCTTATAAAACCAAAACCCCAACCCAGAGTAAGCTAAACCTCAAATAAAACCCAGCAGGTTAGGTGCCTAAAAAGTCCAAAGAGAAAGATAGTGATGCGGTAATGTCTACACATGCAAAACACAACAGAGCTTCAGGAAAGGTCTTTAGATGGGGCAAGTCCATATAATCATATACTAAGGTTGCTTGCCTCACTGGTCAGCAACAAAACAAACATTAATCCAGTTCAAAAGCCAGTTTTGGATGTACTCTCACTACCTCCCCCAACAAAATATAGAGTTCTGTTAGCTGTATAAAAGCCACAAGATAGTCATCCAGAAAGCTGAACCTAGATCTTATCCACCAGCTGTAAATTCAGAGGACTAGAACAAGGTCTTTAGCACAGTCAGAGTCACCCAGTACACCGGAGCCAGCTCTTATCCAGTAATTGACTGATCTTCACCCGGCTTCAAGCTCCACAACCTCAGGACCACAAATAGTACCCCCTGTGGGTCAAAACCCGGTTAGCCTGCTGCCAGTAATCTGAGGTCCCCAGGGAGAATGTCCCACCACAGTACAGACCGCTAAGATCCTCAGGGAGCACATCATCTTTCAGTCTGCACCCCACTGAAGTCCCTCCTGGACACAAGCCTATCCAGGCATCAGCCCCAGTTTGGCACCATGGCCCCGAGCACAGAAGGCACTACCCCCTCTTCCCTGCCACAGGGCGGTGGCTAATAGCACTCACGGGCCAAGGTAGGTGAATCAGAAGAGAGGAGCAATAGAAATTCCACCATCTGCTGACAGCTAGAATCACCACTACCTAACATAATAGACTAGCAGCCAACCCTCCAGTCCAAACCCCCCTGCCACTCTCCTCCTTGTAGACACAACCCAAACCCACAACCCACCAGCTATCACTCCAGGGCCAAAAGAAGCAACTATCTGGGATTGAGAAGCAAGCCCAGGCAATTCTACAACAACAGTTCCAGAGGTTCACTCTCAATCAGAAGTCAGTCATGCTCCCACCACGCTGACAGGTGGATCACTGATCTGGAGTGGGCCTCAGCAACAAACTCTTCATTCTATGGTGCTACAAGATGACTTTCCAGTTCCTCTTCCCTCAATAGCTCCAGAAAACTCAAAGTTAAAAGTCCAGGCAATTCAGTAGCAATCCAGTAGCATTAAACAGAACTCCACAGGTCTCCAGTATGATCAAAAATTCACATCAAACACAGAAACATAGAAGTTGATGGCTGATAAGGACCACAAGACCTATCCAGTCTGCCCATTTTTCTACCTTATGAATGTGCGATACACCTTTACTCTGTCAATGGCCTATTTATTCATACTCATCTGTATTGCTCCCTTATGCCTATTCCATGCATATTTGAAGCCCTGCACTGTATTCATATCTACCACTTCCTGAGGTAGGCTGTTTCATGGATCCACCACACTTTATGTGAAAAAGAATTTCCTCACATTACCCCTTAATCAGGCTCCCTCTAATCTCATGCTGTATCCTCTTGTCCTGATATTTTTCTTATATCGAAGCATGTTAGACTCTTTCACCTTATTAATGCCCTTAAGATGTTTTAATGTTTCGATCATTTCACCTCTCTCCCTCCTTTGTTCTGGGGTATACATTTTGAGCTCCATCAATCTGTTTTCATATGCTTTCTAATGCAGTCCCTGCACCATTTTGGTTGCCCTTATCTGACTGCCTCCGTTTTGTTAATGTCCTTGTGCAGGTGAGGCCTGCAGTACTGCACAGGTACTCCAGATAGGGCTTAACAGTGTCTTGTAAAGAGGGATTATTACCTCCCTTGTATGACTTGTGATACCCTACTAATACACCACAACATCCCTCTACTCTTACCTACTGTTTTAGTGGTCTGCTTGGATGATTTCAGGTCATCTGTGATGATGATGCTAAATCTCTTTCTTCCCTTGTGATTGCCAGCAACTCCTCCCAACCTATAGGTAGCTTCTGGGATTCTCTTCCCAATGTGCATGATCTTGCACTTCATTGTGTTAAACCCAAGTTGCCACTTTTCAGACTACACATGGCTTAACTGATAACTGCCAGCCATGACAAAAGAATAAAGTAGCAGAAAGCTCCCATATGCACAGTAGGGAGTGAATAACTGACCTAATTGAAAATGGGAAGGTAATGCTAGCTGTATCGACAAGGCTAGCAGTTTGGTGTCCCAAAAATATAACACAAGCACCATTAGGCACCAAACAAACAACCCCTGTCTGCTGAGCCCCCCAAAAATTGACACTTACCTCACTGTCTACCTCACTGTGCTGCCCTAACTAGGCTAAACTATAAACTTTACCAAAACTAAACTAAAAAAATCACTGCAAAGCAAAGTAACAAAACTAAAATAAGCCAAAACATACTAAGAAGGCCAAGCTAGAACTCAGGCAGCTCACACACAGCCGTCCTTCTCTGGACTGCCTCCATTTGGTTAATGTCCATGTGAAGGTGTGGCCTCCAGTACTGCATGCAGTACTCCAGATGGGGCATAACCAGTGTTTTGTAAAGAGGGATTATTTCCTCCCTCTTCCAACTTGTGATACCCCTATTAAGTGACTTGCTTAGCATCACACAGTATACAAGTGGGACTGATGAGATTCAAAACCAGTTCTCCAGGTTTGCAGCTCAGTGCCCTTAACACTGTGCTACATACATACAGCGTGCTTGTACCTCAGTATAAATATGAACGATCTGCACTCATATGGCATGTTTACAGCCATTGACATATTTTTTAGTTTTCATATCCCCAGCTGCAAAGCTAAACCATATCACATATACCATTGGAAACACATATGGTTCTTCCCACCCCCATATACACACTGACCCACAGAACTACTTAATTTCTTCTGCCAGGCCTGTACTCCTACTATTTTCTCTCCATAGTTTTAAATGCTTTCAAGCAAATATACTTTAAGGGGCAAACACAAAAGTAGCAATAACTTACCACCTACCCACACTGCCAGCCCCCCCCCATACACACACACACACACACACACACACATACATTGTAAAGGGTGTGGCCACAATGTTACAGACAACCCACCAGTATAGGCATAATTCCAGAGTTTCTTACCTGTGTATTAGGGAGCCAGAGGTAGGAGTCTTTAAGGGATGATGTCCATGAGACAGAGTGTGGGTGCACCCTATGAAATGAATGGGTTATTTTTATTACTATTTTGTACATTATAATGGCAAGCTGGAGATTAATGAAGGTCATTGTTCATCTAACAAGGCCCTTGTTAGTTGAGCAGTAGCCTTCACTAATCTCCAGCTCACCATCATAATGTATGAAATAGTCATAAAAATGTATCCCTATTCTTTTCAATGGAGCACACCTCAGCACTCTCCCTTGCCCTATGTCATAATGTGCTTGAGCATGGGGGTGTGGAAATCAGCTTCACTGGGGGGGTATATGCCTGACTATAGTGGGGCTCCAATAGTTTGTGCCTACCATACCTCTGAACTGTCCCTGATTGTGAGGGACATCCCTCATTTTACCCCTGAAAACTGCTGTGTCCCTCATCCATCCCTCATGGAAAACAAAGGATGTCCTGTAAATTTAGACTTTATGGCAGGGGCACCATTTCAGATTTCAGTGGGGGAGGCAACAACCAGTGGAGGCCAGATGCCAGCTAGCCCCTAGAAGGGAAGCTTTGGAATATCTCTAAATGGTAAAACTTATTTGTTGTGATTGAAAAGTAGCATGCAAAACAGAAAAAATTTAAATGTATTAGATTCATCCATCTACAGAGGACAAAATATGAGACTGTAACTATAACTGTCGTCAAGAACGTCCATGCATTCACACAGACACTGTGTGTTTTTCAAGCAGGCAGCAGACACCTGCCTGCTCGAATGTGCAAGCTGATTCCAGCTCAAATGTTCAGCTATGCAGACTGGGAAAGTCCACCCAACACATTCTACTACAAACAACAACAGCAACCTTATATTATCGGCTCAAGGCACTCCATGCACTTGCTTGTAGCCTTCATTTTAGCTATAAGTATCACAAAACATTAACAAATTTTAATTAATTGACCTTCAGCCTTCAACCACAGCACCGACACTCTAGTCTCTCTTGCCGCTCACTCAACTGTCTCTTTTTACATCACTCAGTTGGTCAGTCTTTCTCATCACTCAGGATTTTTTAATTTGGGCAGTTAGTACACTTTATCATTCTTGCACACTGACTTCAATCAATCAATCAATCGATCAATCAATACTTTATTTTTATAGTGCCTTTCAAAAACCAAGGCGCTGTACACTTTAAATACAAAGATATAATAAAAACATATAATACAGTCTGGGAAGGCTAACATAAATAAATATGTTTTGACATAAATTTAAAACTACTGATGGTCAGGCATCTTCTTAACCAAAGAGGAAGAGAATTCAACAGGGTTGATGCTGCAAATGAAAAAGCAAGAGCACCAGAAATTTTTATGCAAACCCTGGGAATCTCTAGTAATCCCTCATCGGTGGATCGGTGAGGACAAGTGGGGGAGTAGGGAGTCAGGAGATCTTTCAGGTAGTTGGGTCCCTGTTTGTGTAGGGCTTTAAAGGTAAGCAATCCTGCCTTATAGGTGATCTGCCACTGAACTGGCAGCCAGTGCAGTCCATGCAGCACAGGCATAATGTAGCTGGTCCTTGAAATACAGTCAGCAATCTAGCTACAGTGTTCTGCACTAGCTGCAAGCAGCGGATATCAACCCCAGACAGCCCTAGGTAGTGGGCATTGCAGTAGTCAAGACGGGTGATAATGAAGACATGAATCAGTGTTGGAAGGTCATCCGGTAGAACAAGATGTTTCACCTGGCTGATATTCTCAGATGGTAGAATGAGGATTTAACTCATGGTTGACACCTGAGATTTCAGGGTCAGGCTATTGTCAAAATAACACCCAGATTACGCACTTGAATTGAGGTAGTGAGCTGAACACCATCAAGCCATAGGCCTGATGCATGCCCAGCCCCAAACCCACCCCGGGTGACCCGGGTCCACTACCAACACCTCAGTCTTATCTAGATTCAGTCTCAGTCAGCTAGTGCTTACTCCAGTCTTTGGTCTTGGAGAGGCAATTGTTTAGCATGGAAATCACATCAATCTGTCTGGTATAGGGCATATACAGCTGAGTATCATCTGCATAGCAGTGAAACTCAAGCTGTATAACGTAATGATATCTCCCAATGGCAGCATATACATTATGAACAACAAGGGTGCCAATATGGAGCCCTGTGACACCCTGCAGAACAGGGGAGGGCATCAGAAGAATACATTCTGGTGACCACCCTCTGAAACCTGCCCATGAGGAATGATTGAAACCATTTGAGGACTGTACCCAACAGTCCACAAAGGATCTGCAGGGACTCCAAAAGCACACCATGGTCCATAGTGTCAAAAGCTTCTGAGAGATCGATAAGGACCAAGACAGTACAAGTCTTTTGATTTCTTGCCATTTGGAGATCATTAAATACCATGACAAGGGCTGTCTCCTTGCCGTGTCTCTTCCTAAATCCAGACTGAAGAGCTTCATAGACATTGTGGGTCACAAGGTGATTGTCCAGTTGCAACGCAACCACCTTCTCAATAACCTTACCCACAAAGAGTAGGTTAGAGACAAGCCAATAGTTAGCTGGTCAGTCAAGGTCCAAGGATAGCTTTTAAGGAGTGGTTTTATGACCACCTCCTTTAGGGATCAGGAAGACCCCTTTCCAATTTCAGCTAGGATCGGCAGCAGTGCATCAGATTTGGGCTGAAACCCACCAAGTTACTAACCATTTTTCTTTTTCCTAACTGAAGTTTTAAATCTTCCCAAAACTTCCCTGATCTCTCTCTCTCTGACTTCATTCCATTCAATATCTATCCTACATGGGTCAAGAAGCTGCTCAAAGAAGCAGAAAGTCCTTCCTCATTCCCCAATCCCCCTATAAAAAAATTACTTTTACTTACCTGACTATCCAGCCAGAACCTGTGGCCTGGACTAGTGTGCCAACAGCACAGTTTTCAGCCTGCTCCTCCTCCATCTTTCTGCTAGAAGCAGGATGCTGGAACTGACTGTCCTAGGTCCTGACCACGGTCACTGACTGAACCCACACAAACTGTGTTGATGCTTCTTGTTGAGCTGCTGCTGTGGTTGCTGCTGCACCATGCTGATCAATGCCTGTGAAGGATGCCCACACCATCATCACCATTGCTGATAGGTCTAGCTTGCTGCCATGGGGGCCATGCTGTTTTTATTGTGAGGCTAGCCTAGTAGCATAGTCATTGAGCTAGCTTCTGTTCACTCCCTACACCTTCAACCACCAAGGGAGATGGAGACTCACTAAGAGAAGACCAACAAAAATATGCCACTATGCCGTCTGCTATCGAGAGCTCAGATCTCACTGACTTCTCCGAGCTGTAGTGTGTACCCTGTCAATTCTGTGGCTGGAAGGTCAGTGTCACATTAGCATGAGTCTCATGCTCTCACTTGCTTGGAGCTCCTCCACATCACATGTGACAGTGACACTGCTAATGAATGAAGAGAGTGGACAACACAACCAGAGACACAGTCGAGTCAGGAGCACAGCCACAGCTGCTGCATGAGTGCACATCAGGGGGGCACTTATTGTGCAAAATGATCACAGCAAGCCTGGAAATGGAGGTCATAAGGGACTGTAGGAGCTGCCCTCCCATGGCCCCTGAATTGCAACCATGGACTGCAGCAAGCCTGGAAATGAAGGTCGTGAAGGACCATAGGAGCTGCCCTCCCCCGTGTAGTATGGTATGGGCTGCATGCCCATTGGCTCACACTGTAGATCAATGGGTGTACTGCCCTCACCGATGGTGTCAGTTGGTGGGTGGCAGGGTGGTAGGCGGGGTGCTGCCACCCGCTGCTGACCGGGGAGCGGAGCGTGGAATCAGGTGGTCGGTGGGAGGGGGTCCACTGGACCACCAGGATGATGGGTTTCTTCATTCTACTTCTCAGCCCACTATCAGGCAGTCAGGTCCACTGGACCACCAGGGATATTACGGATCTAATTTTATTCCACTGAAGCACGCGATCAGGCGGGCAGGTCCACTGAACCACCAGGGATATCGGGGTTCTCCATTTCTACTGATGCCTGCAATGGGCATGGGGGGGCTGCCACCACTGAGGTGCAGCCGGAGCTCGGGTGGCCACCCACAGGTGGCAGCTGCTGTATTGCGCCCTGCAATATGGCAGCTCACCTCTGGGTGGCCATCCGTTGATCCTTTTTTTTGGGGATCAACTTTGTGCTGGCACAGGTAGCGATTGCGCATGCATGGCTCCGCATATCCTGGCTGAATATCGGCTGTGCAGAGTATGCATGGCATGCCCTCCTACCTGCACCTGCATACATTACTGATGCTCTCCGGTGCATCAAGTTTGTGCCGTGCACTTTTCCCATTTGGAATATCACGCTACAAGATCAGGGTTAAGACGGGCGCAATCGTTGCTGCACCGCGGCACAACCCTTTGAATATCTTGGCCTTTGTTTTTAAACCTGTATTTACAGTCGCCACACAAGTGGAGATAGTTTTTGTTTAGAAAAGTCTCTGAAAACTGGTACTTTCTGCAGCAATACCTAGGTTACTTTAATTAATTTTCTAGCTTCACAGGTGCAGCAACCCCTACGGTTTTGCCTTAATTAAGTCCTAGGCTCACTGTAAATCCAAAAACTGGTTGCTATTACAACACTGCCTAAGGTCCCTTAACTCTGACTCCAGCTTTCTGTCTGCTTTAATTACTGCATCCTGCGTGTCCCCTATTGTGGTAATCTCCCGACCTTCCCCCTCCATCCTTAGGAGCTACGGGTATTTAAACTCACCTCTCTCTCTCTCTCTCTTTCCCACAGCAAGCCTGGAAATGGAGGTCGTGAGGGACCGTAGGAGCTGCCCTCCCCAGCCCCTCCGAATTGCAAGCGCGGACTGCAGGTAGAAGGACTTGTTCGGCTCCATACTCAAGAACGCTGTGTATTGTCCCCGCTGATGCAGAGCATTGGCTTCCCACTGCCCCCACCACCACCCTTGGTGGGCTCTTAACTACAGAGGTAAGCTAACTCCCTCCCACTTGAGTATTATCCAATCAGCTGACTTCCATTTGCAGGTTATTTTTTTTTTACCACCAGAGGTCATACCATCTCCTAGGATCTCTCTCACTATCTGTTTCAAGCCTTAATCTTCTACCCCTCTCACTCCCTACTTCTTAAAACTAAAATTTCATCTTCCCCATCCAACATGCTACTGCTCACTCTCGTCTCTATCACTATGCTGCTCTCCTTACCTCTACAGGCAAACTGGAACTCCACACGTGCTCTACATCTGCAAACTGACTGCCACTCTCCCTCCTGCCCTGCTTACCCCTGAGTGGGGAGTTGTCACTGTGGCTGGCAGATACCCCTCTGCCCTCACCCCACACTCCCACAAAAACCGCAACCTTAAAACTCCCCACTGTCTTCCTCTCTATCAATAGGCATCAGTATGTGCTCTGGACTATATCCAGCAGTGCTCTCTCCTGCCTCCCCCCAGTCACTCTCCTACAACCGCTCCCCCTGCCCCACCTCCTCCTCCTCCTCCTGGCTGCCCCCAAACCCTGAAACTTCCAATACCCACCTACCATCCAGCCAAAGGGTATATACTACGTAAGCGTCACCAACTATTTGCCCTAACAAGAAACTACCTCCTCAAGTCACTTGTCCTATTACTACTACTTATGGACAATGTCCACCCCAACCCTGGCCTGACTACTGCCACCCAGCCCACCCTCTTCCCCTCCAAGGGTTTGCGCATCGCCTCTCTTAACATCCGCAGCCTGCAAAAAAAATGGGGCCCCTTCCAGGGGTGGGTACTCCAGCACCACCCTGACATCATCTGACTGAGTGAAACCTGGCTCTCCCCCTCTGTACCAGACTTTGCTGTTAACCTCCCCAGTTACATCCTCTATCGCTCTGATAGAGTGGATAAATGAGGTGGTGGCTGTGCAGCCTACCTCAAAGACTCACTGTCTGGCCAAATGCTCCCTACCCCGCAGCTAGCATCGATGGCTCAGGCTCTCACATTAAAATTAGCTCTAGGCAGGTCCACTACCCCCCTCCTACTCACCATTATCTACATTCCGCCCAACGAACACAAACTAGCCTTCCAGGCCATTCTAAACTATATCGTGACTCTACCTCCGCTATATGAAAAAATAGTCATGGGTGACTTCAACATAAATTGGTTGGCAAAGAAAACTGCTCCATATACTGAAGATGCCGCAGTGCTAAACCTCATGCAGATAGTCACCTCACCCTCTAGGGTAAATCCTCATACAGGGACATCCTCTCTCCTGGATCTGGTCTTCACAAACCGCCCTCATAGAATAACCAACACCCAGGTACTTCCCAATGCTCTAAGTGATCATTCCCCTGTGCTCTGCTCTTGGTCCTGCAGGGTTCCCAAACACCCCCCCAAAATTACCTTAAAGCACAAACTTGGCCCTGGCAAACTCTCCCAACTGAAGACCTACCTTAGAAATTGGGATTGGACACACCTCGTTAACACCCCAGACCCTGGTCAGGCGCTTGATCTATTTATCTACACATTCAATAGAATCTGTGATAAATTCACCCCCCCTTACCAAGAAAATGTCTGAAGGAAACCAGGTCCCCTGGTTCTCTGATCACCTCCTGGGCCTAATGCAACAGCATGACTCCCTTTGACATATTGCTAACGAATCCAAGCAGCCAGCTGACATGCAACGCTATAGGGAGATTCGCAACAGATGTACCACCAAAGCGGATTATTACAAAGCATCCTTAACATCCACTTGTGGTGATGGACACAAATTCTGGAATAATATTAAGGAACTCTGCAGTAAAACCCCAAACCAGCCCCCAAGACCAATTAGAAATAGACGGTAACATCTCCATGGATCCCCTCAGCATAGCCTCAGCCCTAAACTCCGCTCTCACAAATCTCAACCATATTCTCCCCCCTAACTTCTTTGACCCTTCACTGGCACAGGCCCACCCACCTCCCCCTGATCCTCTCTTTTGCCTCCGTGTTCTCTCCCGTGCAGACGCCAAACCCTACCTAGCCAAAGCCCTTAGCCACTCAATTATCTGCAGCGATTCCCTTGACCTGAAACTTCTCCGATTCACTCTCCCGGAAGTCCTCTACCCTCTCACTCATATCCTAAATCACTCCCTTTGTCAAGGGAAATTTTCCACCCATTGGAAACTGGCCCACATTACCTCTATCTTTAAGACTGGGGACCGCACCTCCACAAACAACTACCATCCTATATCCATTTTCTCCCCCTCTCTAAAGCCTTAGAGCGTATCGTCGCCAACCAAATCACTGACCACCTCACAAAGTACAATCTTCTCTCCAACCAACAACATGGCTCCCATAAGGGCATAGTATGACCACTGCCCTCCTCTCTTTCACCTCACATGCCCATCCGCTCTGGATCATGGCCACCTCACAGGTGCTATCTTCGTGGACCTCTCTAAAGCTTTGACACTGTCAACCACACCTACTGCTAACCATCTTTCCTCCAATGGCTTCTTCAATGATACTTTAAACTGGTTCACCAGCTACCTGTCGGGTAGAACCCAACAGGTCAAGGTAGGTACTGTCCTGTCCCCTTGCCTCCCAGTCCACGCTGTTTCCACAGGGATCGATTCTCAGCCCCCTACTTTTCAGCCTACATCTAAACTCCCTCCCATCAGCCATCTCAGGAAACCTGCTCCTCTATGCGGATGATGCTGTACTGTTCGCCTCCGACTCTGACCCACTTAAACTCCACCAAACACTCCAACATAGCTTCCATGAAGCAGAACATTGGTTCTCCACCCAACATCTAACAATTAACTACAAGAAAACAAAAGTCATGATCTTCTCCCACCCTCAGAACCCCTGCAAGAACCTCTGTCCCCCATTTCTCACTGTCAACCACAACCCCCTCGAGCAAGTTAGCAACTTTAAATACCTTGGGATCACTCTAGACCAGACCCTCAACTATCAACAACACATTCTCCTCCTTACCTCAGGTCTAACTCGAGATTAGGAGTCCTATATAGGTACAAACATTGCCTCACCTCGGAGGCCCTACGGCTCACCGTCAATTCCTCCGTCCTTGCCCTCCTTGACTATGGTTACCATACAGTGCTGCCCCCACCTCCACACTAAACAGACTCTGCCTTGCACTCAACAAAGCCTGCCATCTCATCTTAGACTGTGATCGCCTCACCCACACCTGTACACTCTACAACTCCTCAAATTGGCTAAACCTAGATAGCAGAATCCAGTATCATACATGCCTAATGACAAAGAAGATACTCTTATGTCTCTCCCTCCTCTCTTTCCTCTATTTTTCACCCAGCAGCCCCAGCCAGACCAACATGAAACTCAAACAAGCCGCTGCTATGGGTACCCCACCTCACACCACCCAACTTCAAGGACTTTCAGCTACGAGCCCCTAATTGGACTAACTCTCTCCCCACCCAAATAGCCAATGAAACAAGGCTAGTCCTTTTAAAGCTAGACTAAGGAAACTCCTCCAAGGCTCTAATGTATGTGACTGCCCCTGACTTAGTCCAGCAGAATGTTGTCCTATTAGCTCCCATAACTTTCTTTGTTTTCTGGTGCAAAATCTCCTATCTCTCTATCTGACTATAAGCAGTTACAGTCTTCTCTGCAACCATGTGGCTGTGTAAATGAGACTCATTACTGTACTGACCTAGGCTTCTCCTGATCGACCCTTGACTGCCATGTAATGCAATGTAATGTAATTCTTCATTATATACTGTACTGTACTGTCATCTCTGTTAGCAAATGTTTGCTCTGTACCTTAATGTTTGAAGTGGAACCTTTGTAAATGAGTCTCTGACTCAAAGATCTTTCCAAATATTTACCAATAAACAATAAACAATGATTAAATCCAAATTTAATGCCATTATTGCCACACCATAAGAACAACAAAGGCACGAATGGGGGGAGCAACTGCCCCACCCTCTGCCCTACCTAAATGATGCCCCTACTTTATGGTAGAAATTCATTCTCGGGTGAGAATATTTGTACAAGTAAGAAAATGGTTTCCACTGTATTTTGAGGTATCTCCATTTTTTCAGTACAGTCCATCATTATGAGGGTTAGTGTCCCTCATTGTCCCTCATTTTGAACATACGAACATACAAAATTGCCTGCAGATACAGGCCTTATGGTCTATCTAGTCTGCTCAAGTTTGCAGCACATCAGTCCATTAGACTGCAGCTGGCCCTCTCCCACAATTTCCTTCCTCCCCACTACCTGCCCCCTCCCAGTTTGTACTCTCCCTTTGAATCTGTCCCACCCCCTGTTGAAGCTCCGCACTGTCTGCAATGATACGACTTCCTCTGACAGTGTGTTCCAACCTGCTACCACCTTTTCAGTGAAATAGTGTCTCTTCATTTCCTTCTTGAATCTTCCCTCCTCCAACTTCCGAGAGAGTGTGAGGGCGAGGTATATGTGGGCAATCAAGCAACTTGACACCGTAGCAGTATGATATATGTTCAGAATTTTATTCATTAACAGAATAGTTCTTCATTTTAGCAGAAGGTATTTTCTTTGGATAATCATCTATAGTGCTCCAAACAGGCTGAAAAGAGTCATTCTACAGCAAGCTTCTTCATCTGTTAACAGTGCTTTCCAAGCCTCAGTTACATTTTGACCCATAGGAATTGAACCTGCATCTTTAACCTTCCATTTGGAGACCAGAATATACATACAGTCTTACTCCTCAGAGCACTTGCATAAGCATTTTAATAGCAGTTCCTGGAGTTCATCTCCAGACCCACAAGCAATCTAATCTAACTGAACCATAAGTTCCACCTTTATACCCAGAAGGGGTCAGGTGACCTTAAAACTCCACCCCTACATATTGTTTTAACAATATCTCTTTATTTTCTACATATCTATTTTATTTAAAGTAGTGATACCCCTTTAAATTGATAGAATAACATATTCTCCAACTCAGAAGTAATTTATCTCTTTTCTAAATGTTTTTAACTCCATTTCTAGAGACAAGGAAGCACCACCCCTTTTCAATAATATTTAGTAATGCAAAGGTTGGCCGGCCAGCTCTTAAGAGGGTGTGCAAGAAACAGAGAAAGTAGCAAGCAGGACGTCCCTCAAAGCCAGCAGTACAGCAGAAAACAAAAACCCTCGCTTTACAAAAACACAGAACCAACAGAACAATCCCTCTTTTCCACCTCCAGGAGGTATGTATAGCCCAGTTCCATCATTTTTTTAAAGAAACGATTCTGTTTAGAGCCAGGATACGGCAAAATGTCGTCACTTATAGTCGCATTATGCGGTAAATTTACCGCATTGCACTGTCCTTTTCCAACTCGCATGCGTCTCCAAGAAACAGCCTAAATTGCAAACACTTAACAGAATGAGCCCAACAGGGCTAAAAAGTAAAGAACCAAAACTGCTGTTTTCTGAAATTTACATGCCCAAAGGCATAACAATATCAACTAAGACGGGAGACGCCACAAGAGCCTTATTTAAAGGGGAAAGCTCTGCCCTAAATAAAGAAAGCATTTTCAGCGCTATATTAGTGGCTAAACTAGCCAAATAGTACAAGGACATAACTAACTGCACCAAAGAAAGGGAAAACAATTTTACCAGCTCCAAATTCGACTGGGGGTTCTCCTTATTACCCTTAAAAATATAACTCTTCTCTCTTAAAGGAGAGCTTCTAAATACTCAATACAAAAAGAAAACAAACATCTAGTCCCATATTTATTTTTTAAATCTCACAGAGCCACTCTGTGACATTCCTCCCAAGAGGGCAACCATATCTTTGGTTGTCCTATTTCAGTAAAAGCTCTTTAACTTAGAAGAGCAAAAGGGTGGAACCTACCAGAGCCCTGGCCCACCCACACCGTAGAGCTCTACTGACGCCAGTAATTATTTTACCCTAGGGCTTACACTAGATACCCTAAATCCATAGTCTGTATTTCGAACTATAACCCAGATTTAATTTCTAAGTACTGTCTAGTATGGCCAGCTTTCTAAATAATCTGTATCACTCTAAGATGTCATATCTAACTCATTTTATGCAAATTTGTTTTTTTGCCTACATCGACCTTTACCACGAAGATCTATGTACTGAAATGTGGAACGTTAAAATTGTTTGCAAATTGTTTTCATGCTGCATATGTAAGGTATGTTTCAAATCAGCAGGTCTATTCTCTATTACTGACCCTATTGGTAACAATATAACAACAGTCAAAAACAACATTTTTAACAATCACCTATACAGTAAATAACATCTCTTCAGCAAACAGGCTATTACTTTCTCTATCTCAAAACAAAATACAATAAAGACAAATGCAACATAAACGGAAATATAAATGAACTAAAAAGACAGCTGCAGGTGGCCAACCCAACAGTCGATACAAAAATATTAATAGAAAGAGCATAGCACTTAGCTTTAAGATGTTAAACATAAATGTACATAGATGTATTCCTTCGAGTTACCCTAGGCACAGGATAACGGGAACCCCATAATACTCCCCCATATATTTTAGTGTACCCAATTGTTTTCCTTATCTTTTTTTTTTTCAACTAGTACCCCTTTTGACTAGTAACCCCTTCATTAAACTCAATACCTATAACATATAGAGATTCAAACACTTGTCAGGAAACAACTTTGGTACACAGCATACACAGGACTGTTCCTATAGTCCCTCACCCACTGCATAACCCTTTAGAAAACCACTGAAACAACACTACCCCCACATACAATTTCCAGCCTATTATGTTATTAGTAAGGGCACCAGAAATTATCATATTCCTTTCCTACAATGTAGAACTATGAGCTTCTACCATCTACAGCTCATATCCCTCCGGACCCCCCTCCTTTTCTTCCAAGGAAGCCAATCATTATACTCTTTACCCTTCTGAGCTATACCCATTTTAGCTCAACATGCCTGTCCTTTCTGAGTGGCTGCCAGCCCCCTTAAATAAAGAGCCACTTGACGATACATCCCAGGCCAATGAAACGAAGGAATCAGACACCCCAGGATTTCTTCTTGAGTCATGTGTTTAGTGTGTACACATAATGCATCTAAGACCTCCTTTCTAAGTCTACGAGGTACCACCACCCTACAGTCTATCTGTTTAGTACGGGGGTTTGGTCTCATATGATACAATACCCCATCCTTCATTTCATACCACCATAACTGCTCCTTTTTACCACCCCTACCTATTTTATCAGTATTCAGGGTAACATAGCTACTTATCTGTTGAATTTCAGGATCCTCAGCCTGTACAGTTTTCCAGCAAGCAGCAGAAAAATTAATAACATTTTGTTCAACATCACCACATTTTAATAAACAAGTCCCTTCGGCAACTTCTGCCTCTTCCATTTTGCTTGTATCCTTCACCCCAGATACAAAAACAGTCTCACCTGGGGACTTGTCAACCGTTGATCTTCCAACATCATCATCATCTCCAATCCAGCACATTCCCTGAAACATGGGTAGAACCGGAAGCTGGTCCTCAACACAGTTCACAGACTCCACATAGGAAGTTTTCTCCTCCATCTCCACAGGCCTCTGAGTCTCAACAATGTTCCTTACTACCGGTAACTGGCTTAAAACTTTTTGGTACCTTTGTTCTGCATCTTTCCACCGACTCTCTGCCTCCATCCAGCGATCAAATAGCCATCGAATGGCATCCAGTTGGTTACCCTGGGTATACTTCTGGTCAAACACAAGTCCATCAAGTCTTCCCATGACTGCCTTGGCCTTATTCTGCGAAGGTCTTATTAACATCCCAAACTGGCAAATAGCTAGCACCATCCACAGGTCAAAGTCTAAGAAGGAGGAACAGAGTCAATGCACCATCCTGCCATACTCACAGCCCACCAGATCTCTGTACAGATCGCAGAAGTATCCCACTTCTGACACCAGTGTCGTAGGGCGCAGGTATATGTGGGCAATCAAGCAACTTGACACCGTAGCAGTATGATATATGTTCAGAATTTTATTCATTAACAGAATAGTTCTTCATTTTAGCAGAAGGTATTTTCTTTGGATAATCATCTATAGTGCTCCAAACAGGCTGAAAAAGTCATTCTACAGCAAGCTTCTTCATCTGTTAACAGTGCTTTCCAAGCCTCAGTTACATTTTGACCCATAGGAATTGAACCTGCATCTTTAACCTTCCATTTGGAGACCAGAATATACATACAGTCTTACTCCTCAGAGCACTTCGATAAGCATTTTAATAGCAGTTCCTGGGTTCACCTCCAGACCCACAAGCAATCTAATCTAACTGAACCATAAGTTCCACCTTTATACCCAGAAGGGTCAGGTGACCTTAAAACTCCACCCTACATATTGTTTTAACAATATCTCTTTATTTCTACATATCTATTTTATTTAAAGTAGTGATACCCTTTAAATTGATAGAATAACATATTCTCCAACTCAGAAGTAATTTATCTCTTTTCTAAATGTTTTAACTCCATTTCTAGAGACAAGGAAGCACCACCCTTTTTCAATAATATTTAGTAATGCAAAGGTTGGCTGCCAGCTCTTAAAGAGGGTGTGCAAGAAACAGAGAAAGTAGCAAGCAGGACGCCCTCAAAGCCAGCAGTACAGCAGAAAACAAAACCCTCGCTTTACAAAAACACAGAACCAACAGAATAATCCTCTTTTCCACCTCCAGGAGGTATGTATAGCCCAGTTCCATCATTTTTAAAGAAACGATTCTGTTTAGAGCCAGGATATGGCAAAATGCCGTACGACAGATCAGCGCATTCGCGGTAAATTTACGGCCACAATGTCTTTCCAACCTCGGGCGCATACCCAAGAAACAGCCGCAAATTGCAAACACTTAACAGAATGAGCCCAACAGGGCTAAAAGTAAAGAACCAAAACGTCTGTTTTCTGAAATTTACATGCCTAAAGGCATAACAATATCAACGAAGACAGGGAGGCGCTCACAAGAGCCTTATTTAAAGGGAAAGCTCTGCCCTAAATAAAAGCATTTTCAGCGCTATAGTGTCTAAACTAGCCAAATAGTACAAGGACATAACTAACCGCACCAAAAGAAAGGGAAAACAATTTTACCAGCTCCAAATTCAGACTGGGGGGTTCTCCTAGTACCCATAAAAAATATAACTCTTTCTCTTAAAGGGAACTTCTAAATACTCAATACAAAAGAAAACAAACATCTAGTCCCATATTTTATTTTTAAATCTCACAGAGCCACTCTGTGACAGAGTGCTCTTAGGTTTCCCTTCCACCCTTAAGATTCAACAAACACCTGGTGCTCAATCTGTTCATCCCTTCAGGTACTTGAAGGTCTCAATCATATCCCCTCTCTCTCTCTCTCTCTCTTCTATCCTCTAGAGCATACATATTGAGCTCTCTCAGTCTCTCCTCATAAGGCCTATCCCCTAACCCCAGGATCACCTTTGTTGCTCTGTGCTGCACTGCATCCAGCAGTTTGGTGTGCCTTTTTAAGTAAGCACACCAGAACTGCACGCAGTATTCGAAATGCTGTCTCACCAGGGACCTGTTCAGGAGCAATATGACCTCACTACTCCTAGAGGTAATCCCCTTGCTATGCACCCTAGCATCCTGTTTGCCTTTACTGCTGCCTTCCTGCACTGTGCTGAGTGGTTTATTTCCCCGATCACAAGCACCCCCAGAACCTTCTACTTCTTGGAAATGGATAATTGGACTCCCTCCAACCAGTAACTGTATCCTGGGTTCCTGGCTCCCAAATGAATCACTTTGCACTTCTTGGCTGCCAGATGTGTGACCTTTGCTCCATTTTACCAAATCCTCCTGAAGTACTTTGCCCCTCCCCCATCCACATCAGTACAGATCTTGGTGTCGCCTGGGTAAGAGACTGATCTTATTCTTGATCCCTACTGCTATGTCTGTGATGAAAATGTTAAACAGGACGGGTCCCAATACCAAGCCTGTGGGACACCACTTTCACTGCCCTGGGCTCTGATGCCTCCCCCACCACTACCTTCTGTTGTCTCTCCTGCAGCCAGGTTTCAACCCATCTGACTAGTTTCCTCCATAATCCCAGACCCTTCAACTTGCAGGATAACCTACCATGTGGCACTGAATCAATGGCCTTGCTGAAATCCAGGTAGAGTACATCCACCACACTGCCCTGTATAGTGCCCTCGTAGACTAGTCAAAAAGGCAACCAAGTTTGTCTGGCAGGATCTGCCAGAGACAAACCTGTGCTGCCTGTCATACTGTAGATCATTTTCCTCAAGAAATTGCACCAGCCTTTCTTTGAGGATAGCCTTGATCACTTTTCCTGCAGTTGTGGTAAGGCTCACTGGTATGTAGTTCCCCATCTCATCCTTGGGCTCACTCTTATGGAGCATATCACATGCACCTCCCTCCAATACCTGGGTACACACCCCATATTGAAAGAGGTGTTGAACAGGTCCACCAATGGCCCTGCCAGGACCTCTGCCAGCTCCCTCAGTACCCTGATATAAACTCCATCTGGCCCAGATGCCTTGTCCACCCTCGGGGACCTAAGGCCTTCCAACACCCTTTTCACCGTGATTTCCCCATATGTGGTTGCCTCACCCCCCCCCACTCATCCTTTCCCTTCAGGTATGGGCACGTCTCTCTCCCTTGTGAATACTGAACAGAAGTACACATTGAGTACTTCTGTCTTCTCAGCCCCCTTTTCTACCCACCCAATGCCTTTCCTGATCCTAACAATTTGATCTTTGCTCTTCCTCTTCTCCTGAGGTATCTGAAGAAATCCTTTCCCCCTTCTTTTATCCCCTGCACTAATCTCCGTTCCATAGCCACCTTTGCAGCCCTTACCACTATGCTCACATCCCTGGATTTCCTCACATATTGCAGTGTCAGTGGCTCAGCAGGTAGCAAACTCACATCTGAGGCTGGGAGATCAGAAGGCTGTGGGTTCTATCCCCACACCAGGCACTTGGGTTGAATCCCAATACTAACACGGCAGTGCAGCATGAGTTGGGTGCTGCACTCCTGAGGTGCCATCTTTTGGATGAGATGGTAAACCGAGGCCCCATCTGTCTGTTCTGGTGGTAGTTCCAGTGGATGTTAAAGATCCCATGGCACTTCTTGAAATGAGTAGGGAATTTTTTTATAGGTATCAAAACAAATCACATCAACAGTAGTATGTCATATAAAATAAAATTTCAAATAAAAAAACAGAAAGGAAATTAAGACTAATAGTTTCAATCATACATTCAAAAGTTCCCCATGAAATGAAAAGGAAGTAAACCCAAACAGTCTATGTAAATTTGAAACCAATGCCGTCAATCAAAAACAAGGAAAAATAAGTATTTATGCATACATTGTCTTCTGGTAATCTCATACTTGTTCTACATTGCTACATATCCTTAAAAAAATAATTACATATCACTTCATACCCTTAATGCAGCCCCCCACCCAAAAATGAGCAGGGGAATGTTTCTATGAAATCATCACAATGGTTGAATATAATACAATACATACTGACCTTAAAACAAAAACAAAAACAGAAAAACACTTAGAAAACAAATATGTATCAATCATACATCACTGTGTTTGTAAATAATGAATCCAAATCAAGAATTCATAAAGCTGAAATCAGCAGATACCTTCAAAACACTCAGAGTGCACCATGGACACTGTTTCCAGAGGAAACCTTCTCCTCATTTCCAAATAGGGTTGTATCTAATTTCTAAAAGAAACAAACAAGATAAAAATCTGAAACCCAAGTAAGGTAGAAATATGTTATTTGAGCCAATCAAAGGCATCCCACCTGCAATGCCAGATTTTGTTGTCTACTTGCTGATATTCCATTACTTTCAAGTCCTGAAGGCCTTTCTGAATCAGCAATATCAATTCCAATTGTGAAACAAACTGTTGTTGGAGCACATATCAACAACGAGTTTGCCATATCCAATAAAAGAAATGAGCCATAAGTATTCTTAAAGACCCAGTGTCATAATTGCCCCATTTCTTTGGAAATAACCCCTTAAACAGGTTTGCAGGAGATAAAGAAACCAAGTGGATATGGATATGGCCTACCTAGACTTTAGCAAGACATTTGACACAGTCCCACACAAAATATTAATAATCAAGTTAGCCAGCCTGGGAGTGGGTCCCAGGGTGGTAGCCTGGGTAGCAAACTGGCTGCACAACAGGACACAGAAGGTAATAGTGAATGGAACACATTCTGAAGAAAGGGGGGGTTACTAGTGGAGTACCTCAGGGCTCAGTACTGGGTCCAGTCCTCTTTAATGTCTTTATAGCTGACATTGCAGAGGGTCTGGAAGGAAAGATATGCCTCTTTGCAGATGACAAAAGATCTGTAACAGAGTTGATACACAAGGGGGAGTAGAAAGGATGAGAAGGGACTTGGCAAGGTTGGAGGAATGGTCAGACATATGGCAACTTAGATTCAATGCAAAGAAGTGCAAAGTAATGCACCTGCAAAATAAAAATCCAGGAGAAGAGTACACAATAGCAGGGGAGGTACTAACGACAACAATAATGGAAAGGGATCAGGGTGTAGTCATATCAGATGACCTAAAGGTGGGTAAGCAATGTGATAAGTCAGTAAGGAGAGCCAGGGGGATACTGGGATGCATAGTGAGGGGCATCACAAGTAGAAAAAGGGAAGTGGTTATCCCTCTATACAGACAGTTGGTGACACCCCATCTGGAGTACTGCGTGCAGTTTTGGAGACCTCATCTACGCAAGGACATAGACAGGATGGAAGCAGTCCAGAGGAGGGCAACTAAAATGGTGCAGGGTCTACATCAGAAACCATATGAAGAGAGACTGAGAGAGCTTAATATGTATACCCTTGATGAAAGGAGGGACAGTGGGGACATGATAGAAACTTTTAAGTACCTCAAGGGAATCAACAAAGTCCAGGAGGGTAGCATCTTTCAGAAAAAGAGATGTGTAAGAACAAGGGGGCACAATTTAAAGTTAGAGGGGGGACGGCTCAGGGATAATGTGAGGAAATTCTTTTTCACGGAGAGAGTGGTGGATGCATGGAACCGCTTTCCTGGAGAGGTTGTGGGGTCTAAAACAGTGGGGGATTTCAAACATGCATGGGACAGACATAAGGCAATTATAGTGGGGGGTTGCAGGAAGTAGGCTGTTGGTTAACTAGAATCTGCAGCTTACCCAATAGGTAGGGAAATGGGCAGACTGGGTGGGCCAAGTGGTCCTTATCTGCCATCAAAGTCTATGTTTCTATGTTTCTATGTTAAGTGACAGAATTCCATTTATCCAAAAGTTTGGTCCAAAATTCTTTAATATCTGGACAGGTAAAATAAAGATGACCTATCATTTCTATTACCTGATGACACTGTTCCCTGGGACCATATCAGTCTACTAACTCCTTATGTTTCTGAGTTCCCTTAACATTTATTCTGTCATGTAACCACAACCACACTACATCCCACATCATCTGTGGAATTCTAGGTTAAGTCAAGGACTCCTCCATTACTGTTTGTTTTGTAGCTGGTTAATGCAAAAAGGGCTGCTCAAGGAAAAAGTTCCCTAAAATCAGATTATATAACATTCTTTAAGAAGTTGTCAGTAACTTGGCTTGGGTGATGTTCCATTTCTTTAACCTATTGAAACATTCTACCCAAATCTGATTTACAATCACCTTCCTCTTATTCTTGTGCCTAAACTGCATAGTCGCACAATCCAACATCACCTCCTCCAATGAACAAGTTCCCCAATCCACCCACTGGGCCATACTATTTATCACAATTGGAACTAAATTTTACATACAGAAAATACTCCAAAAAAATACTATCAAATGCACCATTCCACTCCTCCATCTTTTCTCCTTAAATATGTAATACCTCTCTTAAAAGGATTCAGGCAGCTACCCCAGAGACAGGAAAAGAAACAAAAATATAGTCTAGTTTCTATTACCTTAGGCACTGGATATACATAGCTTCAAAAAACAGTGGCACCAAAAATGTTCTAATTAAAAAGACCCTCTTCATTTTATTCATATGCCACCTGTTCCATCTGTTGCCCTTTCCCAATTAAATGTGCCCAGTTATACTTTGGCATATTGCCTTGCCAAAAAGAAGACACCCAAAATTTACAGGGTTCAAGAGCTACCCATACTCCCCCTACTCTACCAGGAGTTGCAGAAGTCACCTGGAGTGGAATACACCTACTCTGATTCATATTGATGTCTCCCCCCATAATAGTTGATAATGTCTTTACTAACTTAGTAGCTCAGCCCCAGACTTCTCATCTGCCACTGTTAAATTAAATCATCCACATATGCAATATACTTGACTAATGCCTAAGAAATGTATGTCACTCTTCTAATTCTAGGGTAGGAAACCAGGAGATGAACCAATGGATTGATCATTAAAACATATAAAAGATGGCTTAGGGGACAACTCTGTTGAACCCCCTTTTTAATTTTACACTGTTTCCCCAACCATTTATTATCATAAGGTCTAATAAAGGCTTCACTATAACACAATCAAATCCAATTAATAAATTGCCTTGAAACCCATAAGCCTATAAACATTCCCATAGAAACTCATGAGAAACATTGTCAAAAGCCTTAGATGAATCTAAATTTATCACAAAACCCTCAGCATTGCTCTTTTCCCCTTGTTCCATAATGGTCCTTAATAGAAACAAAGCATCAGTGATATGCATTCCCAAAACTGCACACACTTGAGCTGGATGAATTATGGAGTGCAAAACCTTTGACAACCTTTTACTCAAAATTTTAGAAAAAATGTTAAAGTCCATATTTAATAGGTTATTTGTCTCCAATTTTCTAAATCCAATTTATCCCACTTTTATACAAAAATATTGGTAATCCTTCAAACATTTGCAGATTCAATCTGACTTCTTTCATAAAAACTTGAAAAATGGTAAGCAACCCTTGGAAATAATTGCAGTATCTTAAGATAAAATTCATTGTGTAACCCATCCGAACCAGGAACAGTCCCCTTAGTATATTACTTAACAACCTTCTATAATTCTGCCAGTGTTAAAGGGCCTCTAGTTCCTCCAACTGTGCAGAATCCAACTGGGGTACTACTGCTGCTTGTAATATCTGCTGAAACCAATCAGTATAAGTGACTGAGTGGTTTTGTTGTTTTTCTGTTCTGTTATTCATTTCTTCCATGATACCTAAGTTATCAGCAAGAACCTTCCCTCCCTTTTCCCTAAGTCCCACAATCTGCTGTCCAGTAATTCTATTGTAGCAATCTTCTAAGGGGTTAGACTGATATTTCGACCCCCTGGTCCCAAATCTTTGTTCTAATTCCAATGATTTTTGACAATTATATTGCAATTTCTCCATTTCTTCTTTTATATCTTCTAATTGTTCCCTTCTACCCAATCCCTGATCATATTGTTCTGAAAGAAACTTATGGAAAATATCTCTCAAACCAAGATAACTCTCCCCCTGACTTATCATTTTCTGCCTTGTAACAGACCATAAAAAAGCAGTAATCACCTGTTTAATATCTGACCACCATTCTAATGTAGAGGAATATAAAAAATCCACAGTAGATCTATCTTTTAATATAATTTGTAAATCTAGACATACAGCTGAATCTTCCAAAAAACAAGTATCCATATGCAATATCCCCCAACCCTAGGGGTTGAATTAGAAATATATATCCTATGAGTGCATGATCTGAAGATTCTATAGGTATTGTTTCCGAAAAAAAGATACAGGGAAATTTGGGAAATAAACAAATAATCTATACATGTTGATAAAGATCCTTTAAAAAAGTATGCTCAGGTTTATTATTTAATACTGCGTGTGCATCTTTCAAACCCATTTCTTTAACAACATTATGCAAGAAAGCAGTATCACTGTAATCCTTTACTTTCTCTAAGTGCCTGTATCTAATAAACTGGTATTAAAATCACCACCAAAAAAAAAACTGCTTATTTGTTCTCAGATATGGTTGTAATAGTTTCAACATCTCCACCCTCAACACATTAGTTTGGGTATATATATATATATATATATATATATATATATATATACACATATACCTGTATATATATTGATTATTCTATCATTTAGGCCTTCAAAACCCACATCCAGAATCAAGACCCTCCCAGGCATCAAGTCTACTAATTTTTGTACCATGAACCCAGGACTAGAAAAACAAATCCCAAGGCCACAACAAAAGATCTTCTCTTATAGACCAATAAGAGACTCCATATACCATGCCTTTGAGCCTTTTCTATGTCCCCCTGAGAACGTAATCTGGTATCCTGCAATAAAACATCATATTTTAATTTCTGCAATATTGCAAAGGAAGTATTCCTTTTAAAGTCTGACTTTATGCTATTAATATTGAGGCTTGCAAGACTTAATGGGAGTCCAGGTTTACATTTGAGAAAGTCCTTATAATGTGGACTGTGCTCTCGTCACCCTCATGGGTGTAAGTACAGTACTCATCTGTAAAGGAGGTCCTGAACCATCCTTCAAAAGTTCAGTCTGAGAAGACTGGGAAGAGGTGTCTGAATCTTCCTCTTCCATTTGATCATTCCAACTCTGTAATACCTCATAGGTATTTTTTCACTGGGATCTCTGATGCATTACCAGGAAGATTGATTTTTGACCTTGACCCTCTTTTTTATTTAGTGACCTCCTGAAAACTCTCTAAGTCTCCAGGTTCAGAAACCTGCTGTATTGGAGCCTGCATTTTCACGGCAGAAGGCATATGCACTTCTTGTTCCCTTGGCTCCTTTTGCAACTGGTCAACTACCAGGGTGTCATTTATAGGTGAAGAAACCCTTGATTCTGGGGGTGAGTTTGTATGTTCCCTCTGCTCTTGAGACTCAGGTCTAGGTGCATTTCTGGGAGGGGGGGTACCTCTCTGCACAATATGCGCTTTTTGCTCTATTAAGATAAAACTCTTGTTCCAGAGACTCTTCTGAATTATGAGCTGCCCATTGGCATGACCAAAATGAGTGTTCATCATCACCACATAAATTACACAGGGAGATACAGTACATATATTTGCTGCATGGCCCAGTTCCACACACTGGAAACACCTGATTTGATCACAGTTAGAATTTAAATGACTGAAAGACTCACATTTGTAGTAACTCTTTGGCTGCCCTTGATAAAAGAGTATGCCCCGATCCCATCTCAAAAAGAAAGATGTGGGGAGGTGTCTGATACCTGACTCAGTGTGCTTTAACTGTACACAAAAGGTCCACCCCCCCCCAGTCTAGAAACCATTGTCATCCATAATTGGCCTTGGATTGCCTTGAATATCCACCCTTTTTTCCAGTCAATAAATAATGTCATTTACCCTCACCCCCTGATGCTGCTAAAATAGAATCATGACAGTTTTAACAGATGGCTTTGTGATGGAATTGTATAACAGGCCTGCCACTCAGGCTCCTCCTTTACTGTATAATGCACTTTCCAGAATTTGTCAAGCAAAGCAGCTGAACAGAAACTAATGTCATAAATACTGTCCCCTGGTGCATGGATAAAGGTATAAACTTCAGCAGGGGAAAAATGCATAGTCAATTAATAAAGTTTTTCAAACAAACAAGCTGTCCTAGATCTTATTACTCCCTCTTTTAAAACAAATCCGAACCACAAATCTTTTTTTTGCTGCTTCTGCTGGCTTTCAAAAAAGACTTGCATAGCTAGGAGCCTGTCTTGGCACAGAATTATTTTTAGGCCTATTTGCATCCTGCTGTGGAGGTCCCCCCTTTCTTTAGTAACATCAACATTAGTTTGAGTAAACAGTACCTGGTCCTCTCTCTCCATTCTAGAATCCAATATTTGTTCCTTTGCCACGGTCTCTTCTTCAAAAGCGGGAGTCCTTTCCCACCCTGCAGACTGATGCAACTCATCTGGACTGCTGGCATCTGGCACAGTAGCTGGACGCTGAGCCACACCCTCCTGAACAACTTATTGAGCAACCTCTGTCATAGCAATGCTCTGCCACCTATCACTATTCGGAATTCCTGAGGGTAATACTCTTCCTCCGTTCACAACTATAGTGTCCTTTTTCCACTCCAGTGATCCCGGTATTGGGACAGCAGGGTCATGAACCCAGCCTGCCTGCTGCAGAGAGCATCAAGGAGCCCACTCTTCTGATGAAAACACTTCCTCCACTGGAGAACTCGAAGTTTGAACATTGACCATCTGTGCCTGCTCACTACTGCCCTTGATATTCGAGGTTAGATCGTCTTCTAACAGATAGCATAGAAACATAGAATTTAACAGCAGATAAGGACTGCTTGGCCCACCCAGTCTGTCTATTTCCCTACCTAGTGGATAAGCTGCAGATCCTAGTTAACCAGCAGCCTACTTCTTTCTACCCCCACCCCCTAGAATTGCCTTATGGCTGTCCCATGCATGCTTGAGTTCAACCACTGTTTTTGACTCCACAACTTCCTCTGGAAGGCCATTCCATGCATCCAAAACCCTCTGTGAAAAAATACTTCCTTACATTACCTCTGAGCCGCCCCCATCTTCAAATTGTACCCCTTGTTCTTGCACACCTCTTTTTTTGAAAGATGCTACCTTCTTGGACTTTGTTGATTCCCTTGAGGTACTTGAAAGTTTCTATCATATCCCCCCTCTCCCTCCTTTCCTCGAGGCTATACATATTAAGCTCCTTTAGTCTCTCTTCATATGTCTTCCAGTGCAGACCCTGTACCATTTTAGTTGCCCTCCTCTGGACAGCTTCCATCTTGTCTATGTCCTTGCAGAGATTGGGTCTCTAGAATGGTACACAGTACTCCAGATGGGGTCTCACCAGCTGTCTGTACAGAGGGATAACAATTTCCTGTTTTCTACTGGCGATGCCTCTCCCTATGCATCCCAGTATTCCCCCAGCCCTCCTTACTGCCCTCTCACATTGCTTGCCCACCTTTAAGTCATCTGATATGACTACTCCCAGGTCCCTTTCCATTTTTGTTGTTGTTAGTATCTCACCCCTCATTGTGTACTCTTCTCCTGGGTTTTGTTTCCCAGGTGCATTACCTTGCACTTCTTAGCATTGAATCTAAGCTGCCATGCATTTGACCATTCCTCTAACCTTGCCAAGTCCCTTTCATCCTTTCCACCCACCTTGTGCATCAATTCTGTTGCAGATCTTTGTGTCATCTGCAAAGAGACATACTTTTCCTTCCAGTCCCTCTGCAATGTAGCTACAAAGACATTGAAGAGGACCGGTCCTAATACTGAACCTTGCACCCACTAGTAACCCCCGTTCTTCAGAGTGGACTCCATTTACTATTACTCTATGTGTCTATTCTCCAGCCAATTCTTTACCCAGGCTATCATCTTGGGACCCTCCCAGGCTGGCTAACTTGTATATTAATATTTTGTGTGGGACTGAGTCAAATGCCTTGCTAAAGTCTGGAGGCCATGTCCACAGCCCATCCTGATCTACTACTGGTCACCCAGTCAAAGAAATCTATTAGATTTGTCTGGCATGGCCTTCCCACTGTGAATCCATGCTGCCTTGGGTCCTGTGCCCCTCTGGCCTCTAAGTACTCGACAATTCTTTCCTTCAGAAGTGATTTCATCATTTTCCCTATCACTGAGGTTAAACTAACAGGTCTGTAGTTTCCTGCTTCTGCCCTGCTCCCACTTTTGTGAAGGGGAATCACATCTGCCCTCCTCCAGTCCTCAGGTACCACACCATCCTCCCATGATTCGTTAAAGAGGGTAGTCAGTGGTGTCACTAGTTCTACCCTTAGTTCTTTTAGAATTCTGGGATGAATCCCATCAGGCTCCATTGCTTTGTCCACCTTCAGTTTTAAGAGTTCTTTCAGAAACCTTTCTTCTGTAAATGGGCTGGTATCAACTTCTGTATCCAGAGTGTTTCTATTGTTTGTTTTAGGTACCTCCCCCTCTTCATCTGTAAATACTGAGCAAAAATATTTGTTTAGTATCTCTGCCTTTTCACAGTCACCCTCTGCCCACCCCTTCCCCTTTATTAAGCCTCACTATCCCTCCCTTAGTCTTCCTTCGCTCCCTGATGTACCTAAAAAAGGTTTTATCCCTTCTTAACTGAGTTGGCTATCTTTTACTCAGTTCGGGCCTTTGCTGTTCTGACTGCCTTCCCAGCTTCCTTTTGCTTTAACTGATACAATTCTCTGTCCTGCTCCTTCTGTGATTCCTTGTACTTTCTGAATGCTTTCTTTTTCTCTTGAACCTTCCTGCCACCTCCTTTGAGAACCATAGTGGTTTCTTACATTGTTTTTGTTTTGTTTGTGAAACCACTGTGGTTCTCAAGGTCAATCAACGAAAAAGCTTTCAAAAGCACAGACTAAATAAATCTTTTGTCTGATGTGGCTTGTGGACTTACCACAGATCTCTTCCTTTTTTTCCCTCTATTGTCCATTGATTCTTTTGGTAATGTTGCTCCGCTTCAACCATGATTTATAGCAGATGCATTTTTTTTCCTCTCAAGTTCATTTTTCAACTTTGTTTCATCATTAGCCAAAGTTTGCAATTCTATAGTAGCCTCAGTATTCATTTCTATTTGATTCTCCTGTAAGCCATTTAAAGGATCATTTTCCTCTGCAGAAACCATTTCATCTTCAAATTCTAGACCATCCAATATCAGGAATGTATTTCTAGAATCCCCCTTGCTGTTGCTGCATCATAATACCTCCAGCCACTTCCAAAGTGCGTCTTGGACTGGAGCCCTCCATTCTGTCCACAGGAAGTCAAGTTCCCTGCTGGCAAAGATGGGGAATTTCCCCGGTGCCCTGGCCAAATTTACCCCCATTCACTAAAAATACCACCAACAGCTTAATCTGGTTCAGAGTCTGTTGGCATTCATCTGTATCCCCCTCCCTCGGGTTGTGCCTGAAAATAGGCAGGATTTGTCTAGTGCGCTTACTCAGTCAAAAAAAAATATTAACAAAATAAATAAATAAATAAATATTCCTCTCTGTCCTCTGCCCTATTGGCTCTCTGGTGGTTCGGAATGCATTTCTCTTATCCCACACCTTCTCCACTACCTCCCCTATTCATCCAACTTGGTTTCTTGGTCCTGGATTTCTTTCACTGCCTCTTAACACAAACTTTAGTGGACTCAATCAGTCCTAGCTTGAAGATCTCCCATTTCTGTTCAGCGTCTATGTCTGGGTTGATGCTAGCTATGTGTCTTCCCAGTATGTGACCCATCCTGCCAAAGTCTGCCCTTCTGAAGTCCAGGACCATAGTTTTTGTAGTGGTTGCTTTGCTAACCAGATCGATTGAGAACCACACTGTGCGGTGGTCACTACCCACAAGTGTTCCTCCACCCGAACATACTTGACATGTTTCCCATCATCCAGCACCAGGTTAAGAATGTTCTCCTGTCTCATTGGCACTGTTACCCTTTGGGTCAGGAAGCCATCCTGAAATGCTTCCAGGAGGATCTGCTCCCTGGCCCATGTGGTAGCTGGGATGCTGCAATCCACCCATGGTAGATTAAAGTCCCCCACCATCACAGTGCTGCCTTTGCCACTGAGTCTCCTTAACTGCTCCCCTAGTTCCCTATGCATGTCCTCATTCTGGGTTGGGGCCTATAAACAATCCCCAATCAGACCTTAGCCCACTTTGGGTTGTGAAATTGCAGCCAAATGACTTTCAACCCGTCCTCCTCCCCCTACTCCCTATTACATCCTAGCCCTTCTCTTACATAAATGGCTACTCCCCCCTTCCCTTTTTCTCTGTCCTTCCAGAATAATTTAAATCCTGGGATGGCTAAGTCCCAGTCATAGTTTGGGGTTCCCATATCTTGGTAATGGCAGTATGTCTACCTCCCCCTCTGCCATCAATGCCTGCAACTCAACCATCTTGTTCCCCAGGCTCATAGCATTTAGTGATACCACTTTCCACCCTGATCCTCTCCCTGCTGCCTCCTTACACTCCCCTCCATCCCCAATCCATGTCAAATTTGGCTCTATCCTTGCTACGGGGAGAGGTCCACTGGACCCCCTCTCCTGTTTTTTTCCATCTCCATTGCCCCCACAGCTAGTTTAAATTATGCCTCTCACTGATAAATTCCCCAGGTCTCTGCTTTAATGCCCGTGAACCTTCCTTACTGAGATGTAGCTTATCCTCTGCATATAGATCCTTGTTCTCCCATGAGCTACCCCACTCTCTCACCAATCCATACCCCATGGACTCATTCCATTCCCTCAGCCACTTGTTGAAGTCCATGATTCTGCACTTCCCATCTGTACTTGCTCGTGGCACTGGCAGGACTTCCAAGAACACTACTGCCCTTCCCCCTTCACTGCATAGATTCCCCACTTAACTGAAGCTATCCTAAACCTGCTCTATCCTTCTTTGAGTGTCCATGTCCCTCATTTCAGTAACAAAAGTGATGCATGGTGCATGCTTTCAAGGCCCTACTCAGCACAACGAGTGCTGAACATGGCCATAATGTACATGTGCCACGCAGAATGACAAAATGAAAGTAAGTGAGCCATAACAGTCATTGAGAAACACATATGGAGCACTAAATATGAATAAGTGGATTTGCATAGCCCAAAACAAAAAGGTCAGGCTTCATAACACAGAGGCCCCTCTCTGCACATCTGGAATGGGAGGGGTGTTGGCTGACTACTGAGAGCAAATATCAATGGATTCATATCTTAGGGATTTGATGCTGTATTAATGGCAATTTAATGACAAAAATCAAAAGTCAGTATGCAATTTGCAAAAGGATTTAATGCTGAGAATTAATTGGATTGCCTAATTTTAATCGGAAATCAATTGAAATTATATTTTAGTAGCTTTAATTGCTAGCAGATGCATGAGAAATAGAAACTAATGTTTTTCTAGATGAGATTTGCACTAGCTTAGCTGCTGAATGCATGTCAAGCATGCAACATGTGAACCAGATGTGATTTTTTAATAATGTTCACACCAGCCTAGCACCTGCATGCGTGTCAGGCATGCAAAATGCAAACCTGATGTGCTTTTTAGGTCTGGTTTGCTTAGGTTCACTTTGTGTATGCTAACCACATGCAAACATTGCACAATTAAGAATGTGGCATACATTGTGCATCTATGCAACACACTTGTATTTCTGTAGTGGGACCTTATTCAAATCCCACTGAAAATATCACACCTACAGTGAGACCTCATATAGAGTGTGTGGGTCTTAAGGGCCTGGTGCCCCTGTAAAAATCAGAATCTCATGTCCTGCCCGAGTACTGTACCGAGAACTAGACTCATAGTGGATTCCCTGCAGGGGGAGGGCCTCAAACAACTGGTACAGCAACCCACAAGAGACAGGGCTATCCTAGATCTAGTACTGACTAACAAAGAAGGGATCACAGATCTCCAGGTAGAAGGTCACCTGGGGGCCAGTGACCATCACATGGTATGGTTCAATTTGGCTACTACATCTAAATCATCCCATTCCAAGGCAAAAATATGGGACTTCAGAGGAGCTGACTTTGATAAGATGGCCAACAGAGTTAAGCTAGCCCTGGCAAAAGAAACACAGGTGAAGGGGTACAGGCAAAGTGGGCAAGCATTAAGGATGCAATACTTGAAGCAACATCCCATTGTGTTAGACAGAAAGGAAGTGCAAAGAAGAAGGAAACCACTTTGGTTCTCAAATACAGTAGCAGAAAGGTCAGAGCCAAAGGCTGGCCTTCAGGAAATATAAGGGAACACAGCGGGATGAAGATAGGGAGGCATACCAAACTGCCCTAAGGGAAGCAGGTAAGGCAGTAAGGCAGGCAAAGTCCCAAACTGAGGAAACACTAGCACGAACATAAAGAAGGTGACAAGACTTTCTATAGATACATTAGTGAAAGGAGAAAGTCCAGAGGTGTGCTAAGCTTAATGGAGAAAAGGGAGCATGTGAGGAGGAGGAGACTGTAAAGGCATGTATCCTAAATAGATACTTTTGCTCAGTATTTACTGAAGAGGTAGGGCAGGGCCCACAGCTCAGCATCATGGACACAGGGGGTAGGGAGGTGAGCACTACTCCTTTCACAAAAGTAAGGGTCCTACAAGAGCTTGCTAAGCTCAGGGTGGATAAGGCGATGGGACCTGATGGCATACATCCCAGAGTACTTAAGGAGCTAAAGGAGGAACTAGCAGAGCCATTAGCAGAATTGTTTAGTGAGTCTCTGAGCACAGGAGAGGTCCCAGAAGACTGGAGAAGGGCTCATGTGATCCCGCTCCACAAGAGTGGTAGCAGGGAGGAGGCGGGGAACTACAGACCGGTCAGTCTTACCTCAGTAGTGGGCAAGATTATGGAGGCACTCCTTAAGGAAAGGATAGTGCAACACCTGGAATCCATAGGGGCACAGGATCCAAGACAGCATGGGTTTACAAAAGGAAGGTCCTGTCAAACTAATCTCATAGATTTCTTTGACTGGGTAACCAGAGTGGTGGACCAAGGGGGAGCAGTTGATGTCGCCTACCTTGACTTCAGCAAAGCTTTTGACACTGTTCACATAGAAGATTGATAAATAAGCTGGGTAGGCTCGGGGTGGGTCAGAAGTTGGTCAACTGGGTGGCAAACTGGTTGACGGGCAGAAAACAGAGAGTGGTGGTAAATGGTATACAGTCAGAAGAGATGCAAGTCACAAGTGGGTACCTCAGGGATCAGTCCTGGGGCCAGTCCTCTTCAACATCTTCATTAGTGACCTTGCAGATGGACTAGAGGTAAGGCTTGTCTGTTTGCAGATGACACCAAGATCTGCAACAGAGTAGATGATCCAGATGGGGTGGGCAGAATGAGAAGAGATCTGGATAAACTAGCAGAATGGTCAGAAGAGTGGAAACTGGGTTTAATGCAAAGAAGTGCAAAATCATGCACATAGGGAAGAGAAACCCTGAAGCCACCTATAGGCTGGGAGGAGTTGCTAGCAGTCACAAAGGAAGAAAGAGACTTGGGCATCATCATCACTGATGACCTAAAATCATCAAGCAGACCTCTAAAGCAGTAGGTAAGGCTAGGGGTGTTAGGGTGTATTAGGAGGGGTATGACAAGTCGTAAGAGGAGGTAATAATCCTCTGTACAAGACACTGGTTAGCCCCATCTGGAGTACTGCGTGCAGTATTGAGCCACACCTTCACAAGGACATTAACCAAATTGAGGCAGTCCAGAAGGGCAACCCAAAATGGTGCAGGGACTGCATCAGAAGACATATGAGGACAGATTAACGGAGTTCAATATGTATACCCTTGAGCAAAGGAGGGAGAGGTGATATGATCGAGGCATTCAAACACCTTAGGGCATAAACAAGGTGAAAGAGTCTAACATGTTTAAATATAAGAAAAATAGCAGGACAAGAGGACACAGCATGAGATTAGAGGGAGGCCGATTAAGGGGAATGTGAGAATTCTTTTTCACAGAAAGGGTGGTGGATGCATGGAATGGCTTACCACAAGAAGTGGTGGCTATGAATACAGTGCAGGGCTTCAAACAGGCATGGGATAGGCATAAGGGAGCGATACAAATGACTATGAATAGATAGGCCACTGACAGAGCAAAGGCCGATGGCACATTTATAAGGTAGAAAAAGAAATGGGCAGACTGGATGGGCCTTGCGGTCCTTATCTGCCATCAACTTCTATGTTTCTATGTTTCTATGTATGCATATCCATTATTTTGTTTATAATGATACGAGTAAGCACCATTGTATCTGTTCTTTCAAGGTTCTGTTAAGTACCCTTTCCTCCATCAGGGGGTGGGTTGGGCATTCCTCCCAAGGCCGGCATCCTGAGAACATCAAACTATATATAGCATGTTCCTTTCTTTGTCTGGATATCAGACCACTTGTCCTGCCCTGGCAACTTAACATCACTCTGGGCACCCAAAAGCTACCACCCTCTGAGACCGTCGCTGATACATCCCTCCTTGTCTTAATGCTTAACCTAGTCTTCCAAACTGGCATCATTTCGGTGAGCACATGACTGAATGCCAGACATTCAGCATTAAGGGGTTGTTCCTTGTTTTTCCTCAGGAAAAGGTGATGCTTCACACAGTTTTCTTCTTTATGCCTGGGATGGAATCCCTCCTCCACATCAGTCAGGACATCTCCCTGCTGTCATTCTGTCCATGTCATCTAATGACAATAAAAATATTTTATGTTCTTTAAATGTCTGCAGTGCATATACTCTGTACAGGACAAGTGATTTCTATAATATGACTTGGCTGTCATTTTTGAAGGAGTGAAAAAGGGAGCAGCTGCTTCCAACTGAATGCTTACTCAATGGGTAAGGTCCTGCATCTGAATGACAAGTAATTCTTCTTCCTTTCCTATTGGCTGCTCTTGGCCCTTTTAAGAGACAACTCCGACTTCATCTCATTTCAACAAGTCATTGTGACTGTCTTGCCTAATCAGGGACACATCACTTTACTGCCCTCCACTTCAGTCTTGACAGCTACCTCTCCCCGCCTTGCCCCCTCTCCCTTTCCTCCCCCCAGGCATTTATTGACTTTTATCCATCCCCTCCCTCCCTTTTAGAGCTCTTACCCTCACCCTCTACCCTCCGACAATGGCCTTCCTGCCTGCATACCCCTTCCCTCTCACCTGCAGTGCTTATTTCTAAGATTGCCCTTGGCTGGTTTGTCATGCTACCTAACATTTGGCACATTTTGAATTACTGGAATTTCCTAAGCCTCAGTCTCTTACTTCTTTTTATTGTGTAACTATGTATTATTATGTTGACCTTTGTATGTATGTATACCCCCCATTCCTCGGTGTGGAACCTTTGTAAATGAGCAGTTCCTACTCAAAGGTATTTGTAATCCTAGATTTCAATAAAATAAAAAAAATTCTAGACAGAGTCAAGGCACAGCCTTCTGGGCCCGTGGTGCCTCTTGGTCTGAGGACGTTGAGGCTTTCCAGGTGGATGGGTGCAAAATGTAACTATTTAGAATTCTCCTTACATATTTACCAAGCACATTGTGCTCATCTCAGCTAATGTTGTGCAGCATTGAGTTTCACCAACTATTCTGCAAACCGCTATACACATCCCACCTGTCTATCACTGACTGGATGAACAAGAGCAGCTGCAGAAAACAAATTTTGTTCCTTGACATTAATTTGGTTCAGCAGTGCTCGTAGATTTATTTAGATATCATTCCTGCTTATACTATTCTAATTGTCCTACCTCATGCACCAGTTGGTACTGGAAATAATCAGTGAGTTCAGCATTATGAAGCTGGATGTCCGTAGCCTGAGATAAAATATTTCAGACACCAGCTAAAGGTTCAGTTAACAGAGTTATTTTTTCCTTCATGCTTGGGACAAGGGTAACAGTGAGTTAAGGGTGCCTGTCTTGGCGAAGAGTAAACCTAACAATCTGTCACAGCATGGACAGGAAATTATCTGTAATGAACACACTTCCAATTGTACAGTATTTCATACTTCTTCTAGAAATGCTCACTAGGAGGTGTTCTGCTTGTAGAGCAAAGAGGATTTCTTGGTGCCATTCTGTATACGTGGGGGTTTGTTGATCCAACCAGTGGCATAATATCACTTTCTTAGCACATAGGGAAATTAAAGTCATATGTTTCCTTTGGTTTCCAATAAGAGTGTCCCACAAGTCCCCTAGGATGCAAATCTCTGGTTGAAAAGCATTTTGTAGTCCTAATAAAGGGTCAAGTCTAGAGCGGATACTTTCCCAGAGGGGGGATGCCTTATCACATTCCCACAGGATGTGAAACAGCATGCCTCGCTGGATCCCACATCTGGTGCACAGATCTAACTAAAGCTTTCCCATTTTACAAAGTTTTACAGGAATATAATATAGATCCTGTAGTATCTGAAATTGAAGCAGTCTGTAGCGGTCCCACCTAACATCCTTATATAGCCTATTCCAGATTTATGACCATTGTCGGGGGACCATGGGTGTTGGAGGGAGTATCCTATCCCATACATAGTGAGGGGTACCATCTAGTTCCATGACTATTTTATGCAGCTCTTTATAATAAAAGGAAATTAGGTGAGAGGTAGGCCGCATTTGCAGTGTACTAAGGATGGAGCCAATCATGTGATGGTCCCATGGGCCATTACCAAAATGCCATATTAGGACCTGGGAAATTTGAAGGTATTTAAAACAGAAAGAAGTAGGCAAGTTGTATTTTGCCATTATGCCCAGAAATGTTAACAACCTATGATTCTCTGTTATGTCTATAACTTTTTTCCCCATTCCACCCATTAAAACAAGTGATTAATTACTCTTCCTCCAATTTTAAAGTTGGGGTTACCCAAAATGAGTTGTGAGGAATCCATTTCCATAGAGCATCTTAGAGTATTGTTTAGTTGCTTGTAAGTACGAAGGGTTCTTATAACGGGAGTGGTTTTAAGCTGTCCAGAAACCTTGTTAAGGGGAGATATGGTAATGTCCTGATATCTATACCAGATGAGACACAGAGTGACTTCTCTATTTGTAACCACAATGGAGCATAAGGTTTCGAGCAGGAGTTCGGGGCAGGATTCAACCACTGTGAGACAACTGAACAGTTAATGGAAAGATAGTAAAGATAAATGTTGGGGACTTGTAGGCCTCCTAGTTCTTTTGATCTCTGTAGTTTAAACAGCACCCTACAAGGGGGTTTATACTTCCAAATAAATTTGGATATAATGCCATGAACATGATTGAACCAGGCCTTAGGGAGGTATTGATGACACAACTGAAGGGGCTACAACAAACGGGGCAAACATTCATTTAATAGTATTAATTCGTCCCCACAGGGAAACACGGAGTAATGCCCAATGATTCAGGTCAGTCTTAATTTGTGCAATTAGCTGATCAAAATTATATTGCTTCATTTTGGAATTAGATTGAGATAGATATATGCCCAGATACCTTATTTTATCCTTTACACAGGAGAGCCCAAGATATTGAATATCAGCTTTTAAAGTCAGACTATTTAGTGGCATGACCTCTGTCTTGGATAAATTCAATTTGTAGTTAGACAAACGCCCAAATTCCTGCATAATATCAAATGTGGCTGGTCTAGATTTAGACGGGTGGGTAATATGAAGTAAAATATAATCTGCGTACACTGATAATTTGTATTGGAGGTGATTGATTGAGATACCAATGACTAAGGTTCATGTATTTATTTTCCTGATAAGGGGTTCTAAAAATAGGTTAAACAAGTAAGGGGAAAGGGGGCATCCTTGTCGGGTGCCCTGTTGTAATGTGAAGAGAGGGGAAAGGACTCCATTACAGAAAATGCGAGCTGACGGATGGGAATAAAGAACTTTTATCCACTGTATAAATTGTACTGGGATATGATATTTTGGAAGTAAATTAAATAGATAGTCCCATGACACTCGATCAAAGGCTTTTTCTGTGTCCAAAGATGCCAAGGCCAATGGAATATTGGAATCCCTGGACTCAGAAATAAGATAGGAAATTTTACGCAGGTGGTCCGACGACAAGCATCCGGCCAGAAAGCCCACTTGTTCGGGACTTAGCAAAGTCCGCCATACTTGGGCCAGTCGGTTAGCTAGAATTCTTGCTAGAATCTTCAAATCAACATTTATAAGTGATATTGGACGGTAATTTGGCAACATTGTAGGATCCTTGTCTGGCTTTGGAAGCACCATAATAGTAGTGGAGGTAAAACAGTGGTCTGAGAGGCCATGCTTATAGATATAATTATAGAAGTTGAGGAGTTTAGTACCTAATTGGGCTTTAAAGGATTTGTAGAAATTGGGTGTATAGCCATCAGGGCCTGGGGCTTTATCTAATGGGAGTGTATCAATGGCTTTTTAAACTTCAATTAGTGTCAGGGGAGCTTGCAAAATAGAAATTTGATGCTGGGACAGTCTTGGGAGATCTATACCTTGGAGAAATTGGTCTAACTCCGTATTTTTGAAAGATATGGGGGAACATAAATAAAGAGATTGGTAGTAAGTTTTGAAGCAGGAGACAATGTTCCTGGGAGATGTATGAAGGGTACTCGAGGTGTCTCGTATGGTTAAGACAATTCTATCCGACACTTGTACCCTGAGTCTCATTGCAAGCAGTTTTCCTCCTTTGTCTCCTTGGTAAAAGTAGGTGGTTTTAGAGCATAAAAGGAGGTGTTCAGCTCTGTCACTAAGAAGGGTATTATATCGGAAGCGGAGGCTCTCTAGTTTTTCAAATTCTACTGGGTTGGAATAAGCGGTGAGGGATCGTTCCAATACTCTAACTTGTTTTAATAGTTGGGAGGATTCTTGGGAGATTTTCTTTTTCCTGATTGAGGCTAAACGAATAACATCTCCTCTCAGTGAACACTTCAGTGGCCCCCATAATATGTCCAGTTTTGGCATAGTAGGGGCACTGTATTCATAGAAATTCTCTATGAAACTATTAAGCTGCTCTGTTAGGTATTCAGATTTTAGTAATTGGGTGTTGAACCTCCAGACTTTATCATGATCCGTTGAGGTAGGTACTGAACATTGTAAAAGAGTTGGGTGGTGGTCCGATATCACTTTAGCTAGATAATCACAGGTTTGAACCCTTGATAGGTGCTCAATCCCCAACAAGTAGTAGTCAATTCTTGATAGTGTGTTATGAGGCAGGGAGTGAAATGAGTAGTCTTTCATTGAAGGAAAGAGGGTCCTCCAGGGGTCCACTAGGCCCAGGGAGTCCATCATTTCCCTCAGCACCAATTGTGCAGGGGCAAGAGAGGAACATCTCGAGTTGGACCTATCCAGTTTGTTACAAAGGAGCAAGTTCCAGTCCCCACCAATTAGTATTGGAAGGGTAGACCTGGGAGCCAGACTGGTCATAAGATTAGTAAAGAATTGTGAGTCATCCCCTACAGGACCATAAACAGAGCCCAATATAAGCTCCATGTGGACCAAGATAGCTCTAAGCAATATGCACCTTCCCTGGGGATCAACTACTGATTGTAACAATTTAAAAGGTATCCATCATGCTACCAGCACAGCAACGCCACATTTGCGCATGTCCAGATCTGCACCCAGCAGTACACCCACCCATGTTCATCTTAAACTAAGAATCTGTGTTGTGGGTAGATGTGTCTCTTGGAGAAAAGCCACATCAACGTTGAGCTTGTGGAGATGCAAAAGGATCTTGGCTCTTTTAGTGGGGGATTGGGCACCTTTGACATTCCATGAACAGAACTTTAAGGGTGTTGCCATGACCAATTACAATCTACCCTAGAGTTCCTGAAGCAAGAATCAACCCTGTACAGGTAAGTTCCAGTTCCCGAGTAATCTGTAGTATCAACATCCAGTGGTGAATGGTGTATATCCCCCCCCATTCCCCTTCCATAATGTTAAATCCAGTATCCAGGTAATTATAATCCCCCCTACCCAACCCCCCTCCCCACCTTGTGATACAAATGTATTTATTAAAGACACACAAAAAATTTTAAACATCAAAAAAATGCAACTTAATAAAAAAAAAAATCTCCCACTCCCCTTAAACATTTCCTCCTTCCCATAACAAGGTAGTCAGTGTCCTTAATGGGTTGTGTGGGTGCAAAGTCCCAAGTGTTTGACAGTCCCAGGAGCATAACTATTGCAACCCACTGAGACCAGGCAATTCCACATGTTATGGTACCCCCCCCACCCTGTGCTGGAACATGGTGCACTGGTTAGACTGCAGAGTAGTACACAGACCTTGTCTCCCACCCCAACCCCCAACAAAGATAATGCAACTAGCATAGTAAACAGTTATCTTAACTAAGCAGTACTATGGGCGACATATTGAGCCCAAAAACTTGCATGTTTGGAGTAGGAGGGGAAAAAAGGGAAAAAAGAGAAAAAAAAAGAGAAAGAAAAAAAAAATGAAAACACCAGAGAACAAGCTCCCATCTGACTTATATTTCAGCCAGATAGTCTGAGCAGTCAGTCTGAACTTGTACATGGAAGTTCCTGATTGTGCCCGAAAGAACAGAAGAAAAGGAAAAAAAGGGGGGGGATTCCCCTTTAAATAGGCCTGTTTAATTTATAAAATAAATGTAAAGATTGCATTGCCTGATGCAAAAAAAGTAAAACAGGGCCATGTCCACATGGTGAGTATCTTCTGTCCTCTTGTGGTCTGACTAAATAAAGCTAAGCCATCGCACAGCACTCCTGCTTGGAAAGAAAGAGCAAAGACCACAGGGGGAAAGGCACAACTCCAAAAGGACTGGTTTTCTTCAGCAACAGGCTTACCAGCTTATTTATCACTTAATCTAAAGTCCCTCCTGATAAAAGTCAATGCAGTTCAAGTTATCCATCGCCTAGCTTGCTACAGATTGAGCTATGGGAAGTCCAGGGAATACCCGCAGCTTCTCCTCCACGAAGTCGCGGTCTTTGTCACCCTCTCGTGGATATTTACCAAAACTGCTAACAATCACTCAGTAGAACCATCCTCCCTTGTCAGGTGAATGGAATAAGAAAACATTTCCAGGGAGATCCTCTTCCAGTAATCTCAGCGGGTGGTAAATAATTCAGGGAGCAGAGAATGTAAGGCAGGGTTTGCTTGTTGTGCAGTATCATAAGAGTGCCATTTCCCCGCATGCGACATGGACGGCGAGATGGATATTGTACCCTATACTTAATCCCTGCTGCGATTAGTTTTGAAGCTAAGGGATGGTATTCCGATCTACTCTGTCTCACTGTAGCTGGTAGGTCCTACACAAATCTCAAGGGATGGTCCTCCTATAGTATTTGATGAAGGCTCCTGACGTACTCAAGGATATGTGTTTTATCCAAAAAATTGAGGAATTTTATAATCATTGGCCTTGGGAGCTTCCCAGCTGTTGGTTTGGGGCACAACGAATGATGAGCTCTCTCTGCTATGTAAGTAGTGTTGTTGGGGGGAGGCCCAGCGATTTTTGTGAGCATCTTTTACAGGAATGTGATAGGTGTGGATCCCTCAGCATCCTCTGGAAGGCCAAAGATTATAATATTATTGCTGCGGCTTTGGCCTTCCAGATCTTCTAATTTGGCTTCTATTTTATGTAGCCACTGCCTCAGGTTAGTTACTCCAGGTTCCATTCTGTCTTTCCAACATTCCAAGTAGGTAGCATGGGCTGCAACATCCGAGATGGCCCGGTTTGTGTCCAAAAGTTTCCCTCTGAGTGATCTGATTACTCCAGTGATCTCTTGTAGAGCCTCCTTAAATGGCTGTAATTCTTCCATAAACTTTTGCTCAGAAAGCGGAATCAGCATTTGTTGAATTGCTGTAGGGGCAGTGGGCTTCGAGGAGCTCCCCAACAGGCCCTTAGCTCATTTCGGCCCTTTCTCAGGGGTCTGTGGGGGGCGTGTGCCTTGGTAAAGCCTGGCACATTTCAACCTTCATTATAGTGGTAGGCCCCGATTCCAGGAGCAGATGCTTAGGTTTAATTATTTCAGTGCCAGCCCTCCGAACTGCTTACTGATCACACCAGGAGCTTTTAAGAGCATAGTCCACTGGTAGGTAGGTGAATAACTAAAGTTGGGAAGCTGTTTTTAGGCTGTAGATGAGAGCTGGAGCAAGAGCTCAGTCTAGGAGCCGCTCGTCTCACAGACACATCACATGCTCTCCAGGCTTCCTCTATTTAAATGAATGGAGTGTCTTTGTTTTCCTGGAAAGAAATAAGTAAAAACTGGTCTACGTGAGAAATCTAGTCTTTCTCTTAAACAGGAAGAGTTACTTTGGGAGGTTTCATCACTTTTGTGTAATCCATTTCCTGGGATTTCTGTCATGTCCATGCATAATTCAGGTTATGCCTATCCCATGGATTCACAATAAAATAGTGGTTAAGCCTAACCATAAATCACAGGAACTGATATTCTTTATTACCGTCACTGGTTCACAGAGAGGAGAATTCTCTCTACTCTTGTCTGAAACAAAATTGTTCATAGGTTATGCTTAGCTATATCTTAGCTGTGCATATTTTATCCTCATAAAGCAACTCCCTTGTATTAACAGATCTTTATTATGGTTATGTAATTTATTTATTTATATATTTAAAAGTTTTACCAGGAGGGCACACTGAGCAGATTACTGCTTGATTCCAGGTGCATCCTGTGTGAGAGGGACAGGAGAGAACAAATAAACACTGGACAGTTTGATACAATTAAATACAGAGTACAATAGCACATCATTGAACATGCAGAAAATAAGCATAGTACAATAGACAGAACACAACAGATGCACAACAGAAAGGTAGAGATTGGCAATGTATTCAATAGTAAGTAAATATGAATTAACAACTCGAGAAAACAGCAGCAGAATGAGTACGCAAACAACAATAATCAAATCAAATTCAAGTGCCAGGACAAGGGTAATGGGCTATTAAGACCAGTGGGCTTCAAAAAGAACACAATTTACAAATATGGAAATCTCCCTAGTCATCCTAGCTGGTTATAAATGTACATTATGCACACTGAAATGACAAACGCATATCTTTTTGACAATGTGCTGTATACAAAACTAGAGTTAAAATTAAGACACTGATTACAAGAGTGTTGTTAGATAATTAAACTGTTTACGCTAGTGTGTATCCTTAGTTGAAGCACCTCCCTGTACTACTGAATGATTTTTATGCATGGCTCCTCAGATATACAAATCTTTCTTTTCTAGTTCTGGTAATCATAGTTAAAAATGCTGGTATGGGTTCCATGTCATAATGGTAACTACAGAACAGAGGCCTGTAAAAAGGGTGTAAATCCAGCAGCACGATGACAGGGAACAAAATGTTTGGGGGGGGGCTTTGCCCCCCGCACCCACCCACGTGAGGGACTTTGCCCCCCACGCCCCTTTTATTTATTATAACAACTCCATGGGGGCATACCTCAGGAATGGGGAGAACTGCCAGTCACCCAGAAGTGTAGGTGCTGTGGTTCCATTGCCTTCTTCGTGGGTAGCTATTTCATAGTAGCTGTATAGATGGACTACCATTGGTATGCAGCCTGAAGTGAATATTTACTTTTATATTTGTTGATCTTTTCATCCAGCTGGACTGCTGACCAGGCTCCCATGTGGTCCATTCCCACCAGACCCATCACCTGGCTTCCCTCAGGCTTACTTGTGTATTCAGTTTTATTAAAAAATATACAATAGTATTACATATATAACATAGTACATACATATCATACATATAAAAACATAAAACCATAGACTATCCATAGTCAACAATCATCCACTTCTCATATAGACATACTTATCAGCAATCATGAATTTAGCTATTGAAGACAGCAGTGCATTATCTATATGATTTAACAGAGTGACTAACATACAAATCTAAGCTGGGTCAAAGTTTTCGTGTGGGAATTTAGCTCACAGGATAACAAATAACTTTCTGTATCAAATGAATTTTTACTCTGTTTATACAGGAAAAATGTACTTGTAGACCTTAATTTAGTTTGTTATGTTTGCTTGTAATTCTTTATCCTTAAATCTCTGGATAGTCTGCAGTTTATAAGAATACAACTCTCCTAAATTCCTATACAAAATATGGATGGTAAACCAGGTATTACCAATATCTTATTCAGTTGATTTATCTATGTATGGATTCCAGCATTTTCATTTTTGTGATATTACTACTCTACTGTATGCCCCCACTGCTTATTCGTCCCCATGGTGGGGGTGGCAAGGTCCCCAACTGCCACAGAACAGGATCCAACTTCAGTGGAGGGTCACATCACCAGTGCAGGGTGTGTAAGGGGTCAGACCATCATCCTGTCTTTGTAGGGAATTAAACAGGGTTCACCTGATACTGTGGGATGCAGACACTGGAGAATGAGCAAGCTATCAGCTCCCCCTGGTCCAGTATGTGACTCAGTGTGCACTGCCTCCTGTGTTCACTCAAGTGGCAGTATTGCACCAGAGTGAACTGTTCTTCCTCCCTGGAGGACACACAGTCCACCTCATTCCCATGGCCTGTTCCACATGACCCAGGCTCACTTCCATACCAGGGTCACCAGCAATGTAAGAGATAGTGTTACTACTGTGTCAGTGGGCTGAAATTATTATTAGCTTTTTAAAATAATCTTCTGTTACTTTACATACCTCAAGTAATTTTTCGTCTCTTTTTTCCCAATGAGAAGATATTCGAACAGGTAATTCTTCACAGAATGTCTAGCACTGTGTGAAATTGTATTTTTGAAAGGGAAAATCATATCTAACATAACTGTTATGCAATTTAGGTTTTGAGCCAAAATAATTGTATTTGCCCAGTTTTCAGCAAATGATGACATCAAGCAAAATTCACACCAAAATATGTGTTTTCAGTTTAATTACTACTTTGTCATAAACATTCTGCAATGAAAATGGCAGTTTTATTGCAAATACTGTCATTCTCTTTGTTTTTAGTGATAATAGGTGATTTTTGTAAGATTTGTGATTTTCATACAATTAAATGTGCAAAGCAGTTTTGCCCATCCATAATATCGTGTGAAGCATTATTCTACCAGGAGACTAACATATGTAGTTCTATTCCAATGCATAACTCATCAGCATTGTGACATCATAACTGATTGGGAAGAGATGCTCACCTACAGCAAGACTGGTCACTTGTGATATTATAAATTTCATATATTGCATAGATTTATACAAGTCAATTAGGCATTCACCAATTCACAGCTCACTCTTTTTTCAAAGAGAATAGCCACATATTTTATTTTTATGACAGTACTCATCCAATCTTGTCTTGAATTCTTCCATATTACCACTTCCCACTATTTCCAGATGGAGCTTATTCCATGTGTCCACCACCCTTTGATTTAACCAGCCTACTATTTTCATTGTGTTGCACAATTCTCCTCTTAACTATAATAAATGAGTTCTCACACTGTGATTATGCACCTTCAGTTATAGTCCAAGACATTCCCATAGATCTTCAGTTTTGAATGCCCCATATACCAAGCACATATCCCTTCTCATTCTCCTATACTCCAAGGTATACATTCCCAATGAATCCAGTCTTTCTGTATAGCTCAAATGCCCTACTGTCTTGATCATCTTGATGGCTGTCTGCTGTATCCCCTCTAGTAATGCTATGTCTGATAATGCTGATAAAGTATATAGAGGACTAGAACAAGACAGTTCAGTTTCCAGGTAAAGTTCTATCCCACATATTGAAACTAATACTATCAGGTTGAAAATCTTGACAAAAACAAAAGCACAAATACTTCAGAAATATGAATAAACTGGAGTATGCCCCATGGGGAGATTAAAAGTTATAAACTGAGTGCCACAGGCTCAAAGGGGTGATGACTGTTAACATAACTCTGGGAGTGTCTCACAGCAATTCTAAAATGAATATACTAAATAATAATGGACTTGGAATCCTGAGTGTTTTTTATGACATTTTGACCTCTATTTATATAATGCTAGTTCCTCTGTTAATTTCACTTGCCTCCAGCATGTCTGTCTGTTGGTGATGAACATGTAAAAGTGTTGTGTGGTGCCAGCAACTTAAAGTCAGGGTTGCCTGCTTATAAATAGTCAGAGTCCCTGATTACCATGGTAACATTAATAGAACCACATAAAGGCTCAGACAAATAGGGCAGCATGAACATCAACAAGAGATGATGTGAAGAAAATAAAACTTTGTTGGCAAAGATGTGGCACAGTAGCAAATTTGGTTCTTCACAGATATTGGGAGAATTTGGTTGGGGAAGGGGGGCCATAAGAAAATATTAATTATTTCTTGGACTGGAGGACAATCAGTCCTCCTGCCCCCATCCAGCCCCTAATGACCCCATCCCTTGCTAATTTCCAACCATGGGACATCAGCATTATGAGTAAAGGATTCATTTTTGTTGATTGCGCGCATGCACAAGAAACATGTTGCGTCAGCTTTCTCCACAAGCAGGTTGTGGAGGCATGGCACTGTTGTGCCCAATGCCTCCACAGCCTGCAAAGGCTTGTCCCCTGTCCTCAATGCTGTGGCATGCTGCTGCTGACACTAGTTCAGCCAGCGTGCCACAACTTTCTAAAAAATCAGGCGCTGCAATCAGGGGCCGCCTCATCACTGCAGCGTCAGCCATCCGCTGCAATGAGGGAGCGACCTGTCATTGCAGAGCAGGATGCAGGATCTGTGATATTGTTTGTGAACATGGGGGCAGCTTGCTACTGTATTCACAAACAGTATGTACCCTCCATGTTTATTTGCCAACAGGGGAGCCCACTCCCTGTTGGCATAATGTAACCCCAGTTTTATTGCTTGCCGACGGGTGCCCAACTCGTCAGCAGAAATTAATTCCCCACCCCCTTTGTTGTTTGCCAACAGGGGTGCCAAATCCCCCATTAGCTACAGCTGCCCCCTCCAAAACAACTCTGGTGGCACACTGGGAGCCCACCCCAGCATGCCACATGCCCTTTTATTGTTTGCAGATGGGGGTGCCCAATCCCCCATTGGCTACAGCTGCTCCCCCAAATCAAGAGTCTGGTGGCATGGTGGTAGCCCACCCTAGCATGCCAGATGCACTGTAAATGAAAAATGGTCCAGCAAAGTCTTTTTTAGTTTTTGTACCTGAAAAAAAGGAAACGGTCCCTCATAGTCTCCCTGCCCCCCCCCACAACCCGCACCCACCCACTGTGCACCCTGCCTCCCCACACACCCCCATACCCCATACTTACCTCCGGAGTCCAGCGCGATGATATTCGCTGGACCGGGAACACGTCTGCACTCTTCAAAGCCGAACTGAGGAAATGCCGGTAAGCTGTATAATGTAATAAATAGGGTTTTTTCAACTTTAGTGCATATCTCAGGCATTTTGGGGAATTTTTTCACCAAATTTTCAACATGGGGTTTTTGGGAACCCTCCTCATGAATTCTTGTACTGTCATGGCATTAATCAGCCCCAAAAGGTGTTTTTGCTTTCACTGTGTGGAATCAGCCTTCGGGGCCAATTAACAAAATGACAGTGCCAGTGTTCATAAGGTGGGCTCTCAAAAAGCCTATGTTGCAAATCCGGTGGAAAAATTTCAAAAAATTGACTGTTTTACAAGCATACGTTGTGCAGTTGTTACGTACGCTTGTAACTTCGGGAATTTACAATATTTTCACTCCAGATTTTCAACATTGGCATTTTGTCACACCTCCTTGTGAGCAGTACAGCTGTCATTGTTCACATCCTGGCTGAAATGTGTTTTCGCACTTCTGGCACAGAATAGCGTGGCAACTGTGGGAAATCAGTGTTTAGGACAGATTAAGAAAATGACAGTGACACTGTTCATGAGTAGAGGTCCTAAAATGCCTATGTTGAAAATTTGGTAATGATACTCCATAAAATGACTGTGTTATGAAGCGTGCATTGCGCAGTTGGCACGCACGCTCGTAACTTTGCAATTTCTAATATTTTCACACCAGATTTTCAACATTGCCATTTTCCCAGACCTACTTATGAACAGTACAGCTGTAATTTTTCACATCCTGGCTGAAATGTGTTTTCGCACTTCTGGTGCAGAATAGAGCGGGTTGCTGTGGGAAATCACTATTTGGGACAAATTAAGAAAATGACAATGATACTGATCATGAGCAGAGGTCCTAAAATGTCTATGCTGAAAATCTGGTGATGATAGCCCATCAATTGACTGTGTTACAAGTGTGTGTTACGCACTTTCCACGCACGCTTGTAACTTCGCAGATTTGTTATATTGTCACACCAGATTTTAAACAGTGTCATTTTTTCACACCTCCTTATAAGTAGTACAGCTGTCATTTTTCACATCCTGACCAAAATGTGTTTTCACAGTTCCGGTGCAGAATAATGTGGTCACTGTTGGAAATCAGTGTTCGGGACAGATTAAGAAAATGACAGTGGCACTGTTCATGAGCAGAGGTCCAAAAATCCCAATGTTGAAAATTTGGTGATGAAACTCCATAATATGACTGTGTTACAAGCGTGCATTGAACTGTTTCCACGCACCCTTGTAACTTTGCAAATTTATAATACTGTCATGCCACATTTTCAACAGTGGCATTTTTTCACAACTCCTTATGAACACTACAGCTGTCATTTTTCATGTCCTGGCTAAAATATGTTTTTGCACTCCTGCTAGACAATAGCACGGTCACTCTGGGGAATCAGTGTTTGGGACAGATTAAGATCGACCGAGTGAGAGGGGGGAGTGACCGAGCTCAACTGAGCTCTGTCGGGACTGCTGCGGATTTGTTTGTGGGCAGACAAAGACCCCAACACAAGAGGCCAGTACAAAAGGGCAGCCTGCAACACTGGGAGAAACAGAATGAGAGAGCAAGTGAGGGGGAGGGTGAGTGAACTCACTGAAGCGCTGTCAGGACTGCTGCGGATTTTTTTGTGGGCAGAAAAAGGTGTCAATACAGGCAAGGGCCCAGTACAAAAGGCCAGCCTGCAGCGGTGGGAGAAACAGTACGAGCGAGTGAGACAAGGGGACTTAGTGATCTCAACAGAGCTCTGTCGGGACTGCTGGGATTTCTTTGTGGGCAGAAAAAGGCACCAATGCAGGCAGAAGCCCAGTACAAAAGGGCAGCTTGCAGCACCAGGACAAACAGAATGAACGATGACAGAGGGAGACTGAGCGACCTCAACGGAGCTCTGTCGGGACAGCTGAATAGCGTGGTCACTGTGGGAAATCAGTGTTCAGGACAGATTAAGAAAATGACAGTGACACTGTTCATGAGTAGAGGTCCTAAAATACCTATGTTGAATATTTGGTAACGATACTCCATAAAATGACTGTGTTACGAGCGTGTGTTGCGCAGTTGGCACGCACGCTCGTAAGTTCTCAAATTTCTGATATTTTCACTCCAGATTTTCAACATTGCCATTTTCCCAGACCTACTTATGAACAGCTGTCATTTTTCGCATCCTGGCCGAAATGTGTTTTCGCACTTCTGGCACGGAATAGAGCGGTCGCTGTGGGAAATCACTGTTCGGGACAGATTAAGTAAATGACAATGATACCGTTCATGAGCAGAGGTCCTAAAATGTCTATGTTGAAAATTTGGTGATGATAGCCCATCAATTGACTGTGTTGCAAGTATGCATTGCGCACTTTCCACGCACCCTTATAACTTCCAAGATTTGTAATATTGTCACACCAGATTTCAACAGTGCCATTTTTTTCACACCTCCTTATAAGCAGTACAGCTGTCATTTTTCACATCCTGACCGAAATGTGTTTTCACAGTTCCGGCGCAGAATAACGTGATCACTGTGGGAAATAAGTGTTCGGGACAGATTAAGAAAATTTCCACGCATGCTTGTAACTTCGCAGATTTGTTATATTGTCACACCAGATTTTCAACAGTGTCATTTTTTCACACCTCCATATAAGCAGTACAGCTGTCATTTTTCACATCCTGACCGAAATGTGTTTTCACACTTTGCAGATTTGTTATATTGTCACACCAGATTTTCAACAGTGAGCAAAGGTCCTAAAATCCCTATGTTGAAAAGTTGGTGACGAAACTCCATACCATGACTGTGTTAGAAGCGTGCATTGAACTGTTTCCATGCACCCTTGTAACTTCGCAAATCTGTAATACTGTCACGCCACATTTTCAACAGTGGCATTTTGTCACAACTCCTTATGAACACTACAGCTGCCATTTTTCACATCCTGGCTAAAATATGTTTTTGCTCTCCTGTGGACAATAGCACAGTCACTCTGGGAAATCAGTATTTGGGACAGATTAAGATCGACCAAGTGAGAGGGGGGAGTGACTGAGCTCAACTGAGCTCTGTTGGGACTGCTGCGGATTTGTTTGTGGGCAGACAAAGACCCCAACAGAAGAGCCCAGGACAAAAGGACAGCCTGCAGCACTGGGAGAAACAGAACGAGAAAGCAAGCGAGGGAGGGAGAGTGAGCAAACTCATCAAAGTGCTTTCAGGACTGCTGCAGATTTCTTTGTGGGCAGAAAAAGGCATCAATACAGGCAGGGGCCCAGTACGAAAGGCCAGCCTGCAGCAGTGGGAGAAACAGTACGAGCGAGTGAGACAAAGGGACTTAGTGAGATCAACGGCACTCTATCAGGACTGCTGGGATTTCTTTGTGGCCAGAAAAAGGTGCCAGTGCAGGCAAGACCCTGTACAAAAGGGCAGCTTGCAGCACCAGGACAAACAGGATGAGAGAGGGAGACTGCGCAACCTCAACGGAGCTCTGTCACGACAGCTGCGGATTTCTTTGTGGACAGACAAAGGTGCCAATGCAGCCAGGAGCCCCATACAAAACTGCAGTCTGCAGCGCCAAAAGAAACAGAATGAGCGAGTAACTGAGTGGTAGTGAGCAAGCTCAATGGAGCTCTAGTGTGACTGCTGCAGATTTCTTTGTGGGCAGAAAATGCGGCAATGCAGGCAGGAGCCCAGTAGAAAAGGGCAGCCTGCAGCGCCGGCAGAACAGAATGAGCGAGTGAGAGAAGGGGAGTGAGCGAGCTCAACGGAGCTTTGTCGGGGCTGCCATAACATGACTGTGTTACAAGTGTGCATTGAACTGTTTCCACGCACCCTTGTAACTTTGCAAATTTGTAATAATGTCATGCCACATTTTCAACAGTGGCATTTTGTCACATCTCCTTATGAACACTACAGCTGTCATTTTTCACGTCCTGGCTAAAATATGTTTTTGCACTCCTGCTAGACAATAGCATGGTCACTCTGGGGAATCAGTGTTTGGGACAGATTAAGATCGACCGAGTGAGAAGGGGGAGTGACCGAGCTCAACTGAGCTCTGTCAGGACTGCTGTGGATTTGTTTGTGGGCAGACAAAGACCCCAATGCAAGAGGCCAGTACAAAAGGGCAGCCTGCAACACTGGGAGAAACAGAATGAGAGAGCGACTGATGCAACTCACTGAAGCAGTGTCAGGACTGCTGCGGATTTCTTTGTGGGCAGAAAAAGGCGCCAATGCAGGCAGGAACCCCATACAAAAGGGCAGCTTGCAGCACCAGGGCAAACAGAATGAGCGATGAGAGAGGGAGACTGAATGACCTCAACGGAGTTCTGTCAGGACAGCTGCAGATTTCTTTGTGGTCAGACAAAGGTGCCAACGCAGCCAGGAGCCCCATACAAAAGCGCAGTCTGCGGCACCAAGACAAACAGAATGAGTGAGTGATAGAGCGGTAGTGAGTGAGCTCAACAGAGCTCTAGTGTGACTGCTGCAGATTTCTTTGTGGGCAGAAAATGCGGCAACAGAGGCAGGAGTCCGGTTCAAAAGGCCAGCTTGCAGTGCCGGCAGGAATGGAATGCGAGAGTGACAGATGGGCAGTGAGCGAGCTCAGTGGAGCTGTGTCAGGACTGCTTCAGATTTCTTTCTGGCCAGAAAAAGCTGCCAGTGCAGGCAGAAGACCAGTACAAAAGGGCAGCCTGCAGCTCCAGGAGACACAGAACAAGTGAGGGAGGGAGGGGGAGTAAATGAGCTCAACGGGGCTTTGTTGGGACTGCTACAAATTTGGTTGTGGACAGAAAAAAGCAGCAATGCATGCAGGGGCCCAGTACAAAAGGGCAGCCTGCAGTAGCAGGAAAACCAGAATGAGTGAGTGATTGAGCTCAACAGAGATGTGTTGTAACTTCTGCAAATTTCTTTGTGGGCATAAGAAGGCAGTAACGCAGGCAGGAGCCCAGTAGAAAAGGGCAGCCTGCAGCGCCGGCAGAACAGAATGAGCACGTGAGAGAAGGGAAGTGAGCGAGCTCAACGGACCTTTGTCAGTACTGCTGCAGATTTCTTTGTGGGCAGAAAAAGGCACCAACAGAGGCAGGAGCCCAGTACAAGAGGGCAGCCTGCAGCGCCAGGAGAACCAGAATGAGTGAGTGAGACAGGCGGAGTGAGTGACCTCAACGGAGCTCTGTCAGGACAGCTGCGTATTTCTTCCTCAGCAGAACAAGGTGCCAACGCATGCAGCAGCCCAGTACAAAAGAGCAGCCTGCAGCACCGGGACAAACAGAGATAGCCAGTGACAGACGGCCACTGCGCGAGCTCAACAGACCAACACAATCAACATTCAGCATTGACAAATGCTTGTTTTTAATGGTACAATGCTGATTATCTGTAGTAGTGTGCCATACAACCAGCATCTTTATTTAGCCCTCTTCTTTTGGTGTCAAAAATACAGGTCATCATAATTTTAAATGTCCCTCATTTTTGAGGGGTTTTATAAATCTTCTTTAAGAGATGTGTGGTTAGATGTTCTTTTTTGTTTCTACTTCATTAATTCTTCTCTCATTCTTGTGAGTCTGGACTGAATTGTCCTGTCAATATAGCATAATTTGTATCTTTTCTGATAGGATGATTGTTTTAATGTGCAAAGGGATCTATCACAGTCTTTCTCATTTGAACATAAATGGTAATACCAGATGACCTTGATATGTATTATGGAGGTTTTGGTGTGGATAAGGTGGATGACTGAGCTGTGAAGGTATAGTAATTGCATCTGTTGGTAGGATTCCATTATTGTGTACAGATGTTTATATGTGACTGTGGTGTCCATAAAGTGCATGTGTTCTGGAAAGATTCTTTTGTTCATTTAATTGAGGGGCAGACTTTATTGAATTTATTCAATGTGACACCACTGATAATGAGCTAGTAGCTCCAGCGTTCCTCATACTGGGTCTATACAGTATATTTAAAATTGTTTAGTAGCAACACTAATTGCCACCCACTCCTCCTCCCCTTATAAACCAAGAACATGCAGTAAGTCAAAATGTATGCCACACACATGTGCTACGTTATCTCTCTCTCTCTCTCTCTCTCTATGTATACATATATATATATATATATATATATGTAATAGATATACCACTCTGAGGTGTGTGGTCGGCGCTCTGATATCACATGCGCCTTGGTGTGGGTGTGCACGAGGCCGCAGGCCGAGTGCGTCAACCGCACAAGGCGTGCGTATATCAGAGCTCGACCGCACACCTCAGAGTGGTATATCTATCTTATAAAATGGCTATAGATTTTTTTTTGGGGGGAGTAGTCCTTCTGTGTAGTTGGTAATTAAATGTTATGTTTGTAGAGGTGACACTTTTTGGTGTTAAAAACTGTATTTTAAATGAATTTAAGTTTTAGTAGTCCTTTGTGGTGTCAAAAAAAGTATGTGTTTATAGTACTGTCACTTTAATTCGCCAAATGTAGGCGTGACCGAGTGGTGCTCATTTTAGAAGAAATTGAAGCTGTTGGGTTGTGAAAGTAAGCGTGGTGTGTTTAAAAATTAGAAAAGTCTGTGCCTTTTATTAGTTTCTGTCCGTTTTCTTTAGTACTAGTTCCACATTGTATGCGGAAGCAGCGAGGGTAGATTGAGTGAGTCGGTAATTTTAGAAACGTAGAGGGAAGTGAGAGCGAGTGTTGCTATGGCAACACTCGCTCTCGCTTCCGCCTAGGTTTCTAAAATTACCGACCTGCCGGTCTGTCGCCGCCGCTTCGCATCGAAATGGAGCTACTTTTGGATTACGGAGAGAAACTAGTAAAGGGACTGACTTTTCTAATTTTTTAAACACTGCACGCCTTACTTTCACCAGCTAACAGCTTCTGACTTCTTTGTAAAATGAGCACCGCCTCGGTCACGCTTACATTTCGTATTGAAAGTGAAAAGGCACTGACTTTTCTAATTTTTAAACACTGCATCGCCTTACTTTCACCAGCTAACAGCTTCTGACTTTTAAAATGAGCACCGCTCGGTCACGCTACATTTCTGTACTGAAAGTGAAAGTACTGTGTTTAGGATCACGTATTGTCAATGTAAAGGCTTGAATTGAAGACAAAACTACAAAATAATGTATGTAAAGGCTTGAATGAGGAGAAGAGTACAAAATAATGTATGTTGTACTTTTATATATACAGTTAGGTTTATGTTAATCAGACTGGTCACAGTGGTTACAGGGTTGTCAGTTGCATATGTGTGTTAGTGTGGGTGTCTAGCTGCAGCAGGTGTGGAGTGGTCTTGCTGCTGGTGAAAAGGTTTTGAGGAATGGAAAGTAGTTTAGGCGTGCGGTCATAGTGCTAGGTGTGCGGTCGTTGGGAAATAATGCACGGTCATGTGACGTGTTTTGTCCAATTGTATAAGTGGGATTTTTATGATTTTACCACACCATTTTATAAATATATATATATATCCCCTCCCCCTTCTCCAGACACAGTACTACTAACTGCTGCCTATACCTCCTCCCCACCTTATCCTCCTGTTCCCTTCTTCTTCTTCCCCCTCTCCTCCCCTCATCTATCTTGTCTTTTTCCCTCTGTGCCTAATCCTTTCCTACCCCCTACCTCCATATTCCTTCCTCCTCTGTTGCTCTACCTACTTTCTGCTCCTTTCCTGTATTTGTAACTACTTAAAGGTATGCGGTTTACCACCTTAGTAGGCCCTAAGAGAGTAGCATTACTTGTTCTCCTTATTATCTACTTTATTTTATACCTCTTTTAGCTTTGTTTTTAAATAGGGGGTTTTGATGCACTTATACTTTATTATACATATACTGTACTCAACCACTGTAATCCAAGCATTTGCAATGGTACTCGTATTGTACGTGTACTATGTTTATTTGTGTATGTCCTCCTTGTCCCCTCACTTCCAGGATGCACCAGGAGATGAGCAACTTGTTGTTCAGCTGCCCTCCTGGTGAAACAATTCAATAAATAACTATATATATATATATATATATATATATATATATATATATATATATATATATTACACATACAGTGTACTGTATGTATAGGTGCAATGCACTCTATCAAGTAGGGTTCAATGATCACTTCTGTGTTAACTCAACATTTTCACTTTAATAACTAATTTTTCAGCCATTCAACTGATTCACATGAAATATTGCATGTGCCATCAGAGACCAAAGATTTCTGGATATGGTAAGTCTTGTTCCAGTCATTTGTGTGGCTGTGGAGATACGGGGTGTCAAACTATTTTTTATTTATTAAAAAAACAAAATTACAAACCTTTGAGCTAAGAACTCATTTACAGAGGGTCCTCATCAATCAAAGGAGGGGAACAATTATATGAGCTGGAAATAGCAAATGCAAGTAACAGGCATGGTCATAAACATACTAGTAACACATTAACAAACTAATATAATACAATAAATTCAGTATTAAAGACAGAGGCAAATTGTAAAGTACAGTCTTAACACAGAGTACATAAGGAAAAAAACACTGGCAGTATAAATAAGGTGCTAATAGTTCAGTTAGGTACTCACAAATAGCTGCTAAGAAGCCTTGTCATAGGCAAGAGGATGCCAAGGTAGAAACATCTCAGTGAATGTGTAGCAGGCAATAGGTAAGAGAGTGGGGAGGCTGATTCAGCAGAGTATGTATGGATGTATGGAGAAGGTTCAGAGGAGGGCAACAAAGATGGTGCATGGGTTGCATCACAAATCCTATGAAGTCAGGTTGAAGGAACTGAACATGTACTCCCTGGAGGAGAGGAGGGAGAGAGGGGATATGATAGAGACATACAAGTATCTTACAGGGAGGAACAGGGTGCAGGAAAACACTATTTTTAAGCGAAAAAGATGTTTCAGGACTAGAGGGCATGGGATGAAGTTGGAGGGAGGACGATTCAGAGGAAACATGAGAAAGAATTTCTACACAGAACGGGTGGTGGACAAGTGGAACACCCTGCCAGAGGAAGTGGTGGGGGCTGAAACAATCACGGGATTTAAGAATGCATGGGATAGACATAAAGGAATTCTAGAGGTCAGGGGTAAGGGGAAATAGACTTCTAGGAAAACAAACTGAACTTACAAGCTCAAATGGGCAGACTAGGTGGGCCATAGGCCCTTATCTGCCGACACTGTCTATGTATCTATGTATCTATGTATCTATTATATAGTCTAGAAGGGTACAAAGGTAATGCCCTGGGGGTTAGGTAGAGCAGTAGCAGTGTGTAGGTGAGGCAATGGAATTCTGAAGTTCAGATCTGAGGTGACTAATGCTAATGAGGCTTGTGATGGCTTGAGGGAGCTCGTTTAGCCAGGTGGGTGTCCTGATTGCAAAGGCATGACTCCCTATGGCAGTTCTTCTGAATGGCACCGCAAGGGCATGTTTTGTAACACTTCTTGTAACATGTTTAGAAGGGGCAGGGCAGAATAAAGCCTGTAAAGAAGGTGGTGCAAGTTCAAGCAGGGTTTTCATCCCCAGGAAGCAGAAGTGGAGTCAGACCTGGTGCTTGAGAGGAAGTCATTCTGTTCTAATGTGCAGATCGCAAGTGTGCATAAGGCAATCAGCATCCAAGACAAGTCTGCAGGCTTTTTTTACGGTGGTGTGGACTCTGTGTAGGCTGGTGTTCGAGGCTGCACCATAGACTACAATTCCATAGTCTAGGATTGGTAGGATTGTACCTCTGACAGCCTGCTACCCGGCCTCTGGAGAGAGACAAGACTGAAGCCTGTAGAGGGTCTACCTTCCTCACCCTTGATAGGACCATCTTGGTGGACACCTCCTCATTTACATATCTGGGGGTTTGGCTGGACCAGTGCCTCAACTTCTCTGTGCATATCGATGCTATCCTGAAGAAACTGCACCCCAAGCTTTGTGCTCTGCACAGGAATCATAGTTGCTTCCTGCTGACTGCGAGGTGCGAAATTGTCCGGAAGATGATACTCCCCATCTTTGACTACTGTGCTGTAGTCAATGGTGCTGCTCCCAAATCTACTCTGACCAAGTTGGACACTCTCCAACTCTTTCTGTTGCTTTGCCATCAATTCCCCTTCCCACTTCCACCACTGTGAACTCTATCACTCTCTAACCTTCCTTCCACTGTCTCACAGATGCATCTCTCACTGTGCCAAACTAACCTCCAAATTCTGGTTTGGGGGGCTCCCCTCCTATCTCTCATCCTCTCTCTCCACTCCACCTCCCCCAACCCACTCTCTCAGATCAAATGATGCCCGAACCTTGACGGTCCTTCACCACTCCATCCTCATCTGTCAAAATGGTTTCGTACATCATTTCCCTAAAATCTGGAATTCACTCCCCCCTGAAATATGACACTCCTCCTCCAACTACTCCCTTACCTCTGCTTGCACAATTGCCTTTCCCTCAGCTGTTCCTGCTATAATCCACCTTAATACCTATCCCAAGTTTCTACCTTTCTACCAAGGCACCCCCCAGCAGGGTTCTCAACATCTTGAAGGTGGAAATCAAGAAATGGCTACCCCTTCTCTTCATATTCAGTTCTTGCCTCATCCCCTCTTTTCTCTACCTGCCCTTCTGGGTCACCAGTGTGCACAACCTAACTTCATCCTTTTTACTCCAACAGCACTTGCGTACTACCTCGAGCTTGCTCCTGGCACACTCATGCGCTATAAATGGTTCATTACATTATTACTGTTTTGTACGTTTATATGTTCTTTTGTATGATTTGGGACATATATTGTAATTTACTCAATGTTCCACTACTGTTTATTGTACAATACATTGTGTTCCAACTGTTGCACAATCTTACAATGTTGAATTGTTGTACTACCCACATACTATTGTAACTGATCATCCTTCACAACCCTGTATAACCCATCTCCCCAGTTGCACCATGAGACAAGCAACTTATTGTTCAGTCTGCCCTCCTGGTGAAACATTTCAATAAAAAAATAAAATAAATAAATAAAAGGGCCCCTAACTTCCTGTTAGCAGCGGTGATAATAGTATGACTATGTTCGTTGAAGGCAAGTGATCCCCAGGTACCTGGAGGAGGGCACTTGTTCGAGGGTGGAGTGAAAGCTGTCATTTATGATGAAGGGTGAAGTAGTTCTCTTTTATGCCCAGTAAAGAGCACTGTCTTTGTTTTTTTGCTGATAAACACCAGTAGGCTGTCCTTAAATCAGTCCTGCAGCATGTCAGAGTTGTGCTGCAGGTGCCTGGTGAGAATCTCTTAGTACAAATCCCACAGAAAGACAACCGTGTCATCTGCATAAAGCAGGATCCTAGTCAAAAGGCATGCCTCTGGGAGATTGTTCACAAAGAGGCTAAACAACAGTGGGCCTAGTATAGAGCCCTGGTGAACTCCTATGGTGGCTTCACTATCCTGGGACACCACTCCATTAATTGTTACCCTCTGGGAGCATCCAGTTAGGTAAGTAGCAAACCACTTAACTGTGCTGAAGACAGCCCCAGGCACCCTAACATATTTAACAGCAACTGATGATCCACAAAGTCAAAAGCCTTGGTAAGGCCTCTATAGAAAGCTCCAACTAGCTGGCCTTGGTCAAGTGCTTCATGCATGTATCCTGTGAAATCAACTAAGGCAGTATTCCTGCTATGCATCTTGTGGAAGCCATGTTGCTGTGGGCAAAGGAGGCCGTATTAGTGCAGATGGTCAGTGAGTTGGTAAACTATAATTCTCTTTAGTGCTTTGGAGAGTGGGGACAGTATGGAAATAGGTCCGTAATTAGACACAGTTGCCTTATCACATCCTTTTAGCACCGTGGTTACAAGAGTGGATTTCCAGGTAGAATGGAAACTGGACAATTGCAGAGACAGAATAAACAGCTTTGTTATTGGTATAAGGACCTTAGGTAGAGCAATGGCTACCAGTTTCATATTGACACCATCGCTCCCCATCCTGGTTTTGCCAGTACTCTAGTTAGCAATTTTTTTGTTTCCTGAGCAGTTACATGTTTGAAGTAAAAGTCAGGGCTTGTACTGGTGTGGAATTAGGAAAGAGGTAGCTGTTACTCCAGTGAGGTACATAGCCAGTCTGGGGTGGATGACTGAGCTGTAATCTGAGAATGCTGTGTTAAAGATATTGGCCATGGTATCATCATCTAGTTCTACCTCACCATTATGCTGAAGCATGGGGGGGGGGGACCCGTCACCTGAAAATGACCACTTTTTGTCAAATTCTTTATCACTGTGTTTCTCAGAAATGGTATGGATGTTCAGTCTGAAATATTTAGGGTATATTGGTCTTGGGTCACAGATGTGCATTTTAAAGGGTTGCTGCAAACATATTAATCCATTCAAAAGTTATTAAATTTAAAAGTTTCCCATTATTTCCTATGGGAACATTTAGATGTGATGCTTGAAATAGGATTATACAATGGCAACAATCAATCCTGGGCTCTGACTGGTATTTCTGGGGCTGGACCCAAGATGTTATTGCAGTACAACATCACAGGTCTAGTCCCAGCACAGACATGACCACATCAACTGTCTAAAAAAATCACTCCACTGGACATGTACAAGTTGCTCACACTTGGCATGGCCGAAGTGAAGTTTGCCAGTACTCTACTTATTCATTTTTTTTGAGTGAAATACATCCCTCTTAACATCTCACAAAGTCACCAAAACCCCCATCAAATGCCACAAGATAACCCCTCCTGCAAAATCCTACACCATTATTCACATGATCTCTTCAACAAACAGAGAAAACAATGTCACATGAAACCGTCAGTGTGATCGGCTTCACTGTTGGCAGCTGGTGCTCTGCCTACAATGCTATGAGTGCATGTACTAGCCAATTTTTGCATTCACTCAGTTTTTCTATAAATCTTCTTCCAGTATAAATTCACCAGCTGTACCAGGAGAATCAAAATAGAGACATCTAAACAGATCAGGAGGATGCAGGGGTTGACGGTGGAGGATGACCACAAACTTAAAGCACAATCTGCCTTATACACCATTGCCCACACTTCACCTGAAAAGAGTGAGCGTATGTACATTACAGAAGTATACCGCACTTCACTTGCTTACCCAATTACTGTTTTCTGTTCAGTTTGTTCTCCTATTAAAACCCTGTACTGGGAGGAGAATGCACACAGCAGTGAAGATGAGAGCAGTTAGGGGAAAGGAATGGGGACTGCCAGATGAGGAGCCACAGAGTGGAAAAGAAAACTGCAATTTTGAGACCAGTGTGTATGTGTGTGTGGGGGGGGGGGGCAATCTACAACTTCAAGGTGGCAAAAGCAGGAAACAGAGAGAAACAATATTTGAAATACTGTGGAACATACAGTAACCACAGAGGAGAGGATATAGGGCATAAAACAACCCAAAAGGTTAATGGGAAGTACAAAGTCTGACAAAATACTGAGCCACACTATAACAACAAAGCAGCTCCACCTACTGTCTAAACAAGTCAGCACTATTTTTCTTAACAGTAAACCTACCCATTCAAAAAAATGACAACAATGTACTGTTAAATGTACATTTTCATCTATTTCCTTTTTTTTTTTTAAACAGGAGCAATTGTATAATTGCAGTAATGCACTTCAGGGTGTGTGTTGTGCTGGTGTAACATCACTTCTCGGGTGTTGGACACACTCGATCTGTGGCCTCGTGCCCAACCACCCAAGGAGTGACGTTATCTCAGCATAACACACACTCTGTCATGCATTATTGCTTAATTCTTGATTGCAAAACAGGATTCTTGATTGCAATATGTGCTTAAATAACTTTGCAGCCATTCACGATTTGCATGAAATGTGGCTTGCACCATCAAGAACCAAAGATCTCTTGGTGTGGCAAGTTTTGTTCCAGTTTGATGTGTGGGTGCAGCGATATGGAGTCTTAAAAAATGTGTAAATTACCATTTTTTTGTCAGATTCTTTCTTCACTTATATGTTAAACTGCACATGTTGTGTTATTTTTTTAAATTTAATAAGCTTTATTATATTTTCATTTTCACAAAATTATACACAAAACACTGTTGCATAAGAAGTTGTGAAACAATAATCCCACATACTGGATCCTATATATCACAATTTCATATAGGAATCATAGGTAAAATGTAACTATTAATAGAGCATTTTTGTATTATTTCTGATCTGCAGTAACAGAATACCATATTTGACAGGATTTTGATTTCAGCTAGTATTGACGTCTGCAAAAGAAGATAAAGCAAGATAAAATAAAATTAAGAATAAAAGAATGAAATAGTACCATAACATTACACCCCGATGACCTCCCACTCCCCCTCCTTCTTCTTCACCACTGGTGGGGAAACAAGGAAAGGGAAAAAAAGAAAGAGGTCTCTAAAAGTATACAGTTTATGTTACTTAAAAGTGGGATGAATCCAGTAAACCTATAAAATAAATAATTGTTACTAGAGTTGTTAAAATCTATAGAAATCAATTTAACCTAACCAGGCCATTCTCGGTATTGGCTTGAAAAATGCTAAAAAGTCAGTAGGGTATGCAGAGGAGCCCAAATCTCCTGATATTTTGTAGTGCATTTTGAGATACTCACCAAGTGGTGCTCTGCTTGTAAGGCAAAGAGAATTTCTTGGTGCCATTCTGTATATGTAGGAATTTGCAGGTCCAGCCAGTGACGTAAAATAACTTTCTTGGCACATAAGGAAATTAAGACCATATGTTTCTGTTGATTCCCAATTAAAGTGTCCCCTGAATCCCCTAAAATACAAATTTCTGGTTGAAAAGCATTTTGCAACCCTAGTAAAGGGTCAAGTCTTGAGCGGATGCTTTTCCAGAAAGGGGTCACTTTAGCACATTCCCAAAGAATGTGAAACAGTGTACCTCATTGGAGCCCACTTCTAGTACACAAATCTGATTGGAGCTTTCCCATTTACAAAGTTTCATCGGAGTATAATATAAGTCTTGAAATATCTGAAATTAGAGCAGTCTATAACAGTCCCACCTGACATCCTTATATAGTTTATCCCAGATTAGTGGCCAGTGTCGGGGAGCCATGGATGTTGGTGGGAGAATCTTATCCCATACATAATGGGGGGTACCATCTAATTCAGTAACTCTGTTGTGCAGCTCTTTATAATACAGTAATAGGAAACTAGATGAGAAGTAGGCCTCATTAGAATTGTGTTAAGGACTGGACCAACCATATGGTGGTCCCAGAGACCATTACCAAAATGCTGTGTTAGAGCCTGGGAGATTTGAAGATATTTAGAACAGAAATAAGTAGGCAAATTGTATTTTACTTTTGTATCTGAGAATGCTAACAACTTGTAATTCTCTGTTAAGTCTATAACCTTCATCCCCATTCCGCCCAGCCAGAAAGAGTGTGTAATTACTCTTCCTCCAATTTTAAAACTGGGATTGTCCAAAATAGTTTGAACAGAGTCCTTTTCCAAGGGACAGTTTAGAATTGTATTAAGTTGCATATGAGTACGAAAAGTTGTTATAATGGGTGTAGTTTTAAGCTGGCCAGGAACCTTTTTAAGGGAAAGATGTGGCAATGTCATAATATCTATACCAGATAGGGTACAAGGCAACTTTTCTATTTATAACCACAATGGGGAATAGTGGTTCAAGCAAGAATCTGGGGCAGTTTTCAGCCATTGCGAAACTATTGAGCAATTAATAGAGAGATAATAAAGGTAAATATTAGGGACTTGTAATCCTCCTAATTTTTTTGATCTCTGTAATTTGGAAAGTGCCCTTTGAGGGGTTTTATGTTTCCAAATTAATTTGGATGCAATACTATCAACATGGTTAAACCAGGACTTAGGGAGAAATTGATTACACATTTTGAGGGGATACAACAGGCGGGGCAGGACATTCATTTTGATTATATTTATGTGTCCCCACAGGGAAACAGGGAGAAGTGCCTGATGATTCAAATCTATCCTGCTATGCATTACTAGTTAGTCTAAATTATATTGTTTCATTTTGGAATTGGATTGAAATAAATATATGCCAAGATATTGCATCTTATCTCTTACCCAAGAAAGTCCAAGATGTTGAATGTCCACTTTTAGAGTCAAGTTATTTAAAGGCATGACTTCCATCTTGGACAAATTCAGTTTGTAATTGAATATTTGCCCAAAATCCTGAATAATATCCAGTGTGGCAAGTATGGATTTAGCTGGGTGGGTAATATGGAGTAAAATATCATCTGCACACTGACAGTTTGTATTGGAGATGATTAATTGGAATACCAGAGATTAATGCTGATGTCTTTATTTTCCTGATAAGAGGTTCTAAGAATAGATTAAACAAATAAGGGGAAAGGGGGCACCCTTGTCGGGTGCCCTGTTGCAATATGCAGGAAGGGGAGAAAACTCCATTACATAATATACGTGCTGATGGTTGAGAGTAGAGAAGTTTTATCCATTGAATAAATTGTACAGGCATATGATATTTTGGAAGTAGGTAAATAGATAATCCCAGGACACTTGATCAAAAGCTTTTTCTGCATTCAGAGACACTAAAGCCAATGGAATATTAGAGTCTCTGGATGCAGAAATAAGGTATGAAAGTTTACGCAGATGATCTGCAGATAAGCAGCCAGCCACAAAGCCCACTTGTTCTAGACTTAGGAGAGTCTGCCATACCTGAGCCAGCCGATTGGCAAGGATTTTTGCCAGGATTTTCAAATCAACATTTATAAGGGATATTGGACTGTAATTTGACAGCAACATAGGGTCCTTGCCAGGCTTTGGAATCACCAAATTAGCAGCAGAAGTAAAATTATAATCTGAAAGGTGATACTCATATATGTAATTGTAAAGGTTGAGGAGGGTAGTGCCTAGTTGGGATTTATAAGTCTTAGAAAAATTTGATCTGTAACCATCAGGGCCTGGTGGTTTGTCTAATGGGAGTGCGTCAATGGCCTTATGCACTTCCACTAATGTCAGCGGGCCTTGCAGAATAGCTATCTGATGTTGGGATAGGCTTGGGAGGTCTATACCTTGAAGAAAATTATCTAGTGCAGTGTTATGGAAAGGTAGTGGGGAACATGAGTAAAGAGATTGATAGTATGTTGTAAAACAAGAGACAATGTTTCTGGGAGAAATATGAAGGGTACCAGTAGCATCTTGAATGGCTGACACAATTCTATCCGCCACTTGTGCCCTAAACCTCATAGCTAACAGTTTCCTAGCCTTGTCTCCCTGGTCAAAATAGGTGGCTTTTGAATGAAAAAGGAGATGTTCAGCTTTATCGCGGAGAAGAATGTTATACTGGAAGAGGATACTCTCTAATTTTTCAAATTCCATTGTGTTAGAGTAGGCAGAAAGGGATTGTTCAGAACTCTAATCTGTTGCAGCAGTTGGGAAGATTCTTGTGACATTTTCTTTTTCCTGATAGAGGCTAAATGAATAGTCTCTCCTCGCAGTAAGCACTTCAAAGCCCCCCATAATACGTCAAGTCTTGGCATGGAAGGGGCATTGTATTCATAGAAATTCTCTATAAACCCTTGAAGATGATCTACGAGGTACTGGAATTTCAATAATTGAGGACTGAACCTCCAAACTTTATCATAGTCCACTGAGGTGGGTAATGACCATTGTAAGAGGGTGGGATGGTGGTCAGATATCACTTTGGCAAGGTAATTACAAGACTGAAACCTTGATAGGTGCTCGATCCCCAACAAAAAGTAATCAATTCTTGAGAGCTTATTATGGGGCAGGGAGTGAAATGAGTAATCTCTCATTGAAGGAAAAAGGGCTCTCCAGGGATCCACAAGACACATAGAGTCCATCAATTCCTTCAGCACCAATTGTACGGGAGTAGAGGGGGAATGTCGTGGACTGGACCAATCCATTGTATTACAAAGGAATAAATTCCAGTCCCCACCAATTAGTATTGGAAGAGTAGACCAAGGAGCCAGATTAGTCATAAGGTTAGTGAAGAATTGTGGGTCATCCCCTACAGGCCCATAAACAGATTCCAGTATGAGTTCCGTATGTCCCAGATTAGCTCTTAATAAAATATATCTTCCCTGAGGATCTATTACCAATTGTAGCAACTTAAAGGGCATGTGATGTGCTACCAGAACAGCAACACCACATTTGCATGTATCCAGCACTTCACCCACCCATGTTCGTCTTAAGCAGAGAATATGTGAGGTGGGTAAATGTGTCTCTTGAAGAAAGGCCACATCAACATTACATTTATGGAGGTGTAAAATAATCTTGGCTCTTTTAGTGGGGGATTGGGCACCTTTGACTTTCCAGGAACAAAATTTTAAGGAAGCTGCCATAACCAGACAAAGTATTCCAGTATACTCTGCAAAATAAAACAAGCCCATCGTTGTGAGTACTAAATCCCCAGTAAACTGTGTCATCAACATCCAGCGGTGAACAAAGTAAATCCCTCAACCCACTCCCCCTCCATATTATTAAGTCCAATTCCTAAGTAATTACAGTCCCCCATACCCAATACCCCACCCCATCATGTGTTATATGTATGAAGATTGAAAGTATAAAAATAATTATGAAAATAAAACAATTTACTAAGATAACACAACTAAACCCTCCTTCCTCTCCCATCAACCAATTTCTCCCTTCCACAACAAGGTAGTCAGTATCCTTAATAGGTTGATTTGGTACAAAGACCATCATTCTTGACAGGCCTTGGAACAGAAATATAATAAATCATATTATCCGGCCAAATACACCTGTTGTGGAACCCTTCCCCACACTGTGCCAGAACATGGTGCACTGGCTAGACTGCAGAATGATACAAAGCCCTTATCTCCCGCCCCAACCCCCCTCATATTAATACAACTAGCATGACTTAACTACAAATTTAACAAGCAGTAAAATGTGCTACAATATGACACCCATGGATCGCAAGTTTGGCGTGATAAAAAAGAACAAACAGCCATGAGACTTATATTTCAGCCCAATGGTCTGAAAGGCCAACAAAGACATGTACCTTTAATGTCTTTAATATGCTCATTAAAGAGGAAAAAACACTCATAAACTGGCCTCTGGGATTTAAATGAAATATAGAGAGTTCAATGTCTGATGCAAAAGGCTGTTACTATGCCTTGTCAAGACAGTAATTATTTGGTGCACTCTTGTGGTCCTGTCTTGATAAAAGCCAAAATAATCACACAGGACTCCTGCCCAGAAAAGAGGGGAACAAAGACCACAGGGGAAAGTACAATCAAAAGTAGGCAGGCTTCTCAGTAACAAGTTTACCAGACTACCAGATCCTCATGTCAATATCCCCTCCTAAAAAGAATCGATATATTCAGAAAATCAGTCGCCAAACCCGCATCGGGTTAAACACTAACAACAGCACAGAAAGGACAAAACGTATTCACATCTGCGAAGCCGTGGTCTGTGTCTCCCTCTTGTGGTCATTTAGCAAAATTATCAGAAGCCATCCAAGCGGACTCGCACATTCTCCTTTTCAGGTGAATGAAAAGAAAGGGAACCCCAGGAAGATCCTCATCCAGAAACATCAGCGGTCGGTGAATAAATCAGGGAGTAAAGAGTGCAGAGCAGGAGCAGCTTGATCTGCAGTGTCAAAAGAATGCCATGTACCCGCATGCAAAACAGCTAAACGAGATGGGTATTGTACCTTATATTTCATCCCTGCTGCTATTAATTTTGTAACTAAGGGATGATATTCCGATCATCTTTGTCTCACGGAGGCTGGTAAATCCTGTGCAAACCTCAGTTGGTGGTTCTCCCAGAGAACTTGCTGCAGACTCCTGACCTGTTCAAGAATATGTGTTTTATCCAGGAAATTAAGGAATCTTATAATGATTGGTCTTGGGGATTTCCCAGCTGTTGGTTTGGGGCGCAATGAGCGGTGAGCCCTCTCTATAATATAAGTAGTGTTTGTTAGGGGAGAGCCTCACAATTTTTGTCAGCATCATTTGTAGAAATAGGATAGGTGCAGACCCTCAGCATCCTCTGGAAGGTCAAAAATTATAATGCTATTTCTGCGACTTCAGCCTTCCATATCTTCTAATTTTGATTCTATTTTGTGTAGTCGCTGCCTCATATTTACTGCCTCTGGTTACATTTTACCCTTCCAGCTTTCCAAAGAGGTGGTACAGGCTGCAACATCGGAGATAGCCTGGTTTGTATCTGAAAGCTCCCCTCTGAGCAATTTAATTCCGCCATAATATCCTGTAGAGCTGTCTTAAATGGTTGTAATTCCTCCATGAACTTTTATTCAGATAATGGAGTCGGCGTTTGTTGGTTTGCTACAGAAGTGGTAGGTTTCGAGGAACTCCCCGACTGGCCCTTAGGTCGCTTTGGCCCTTTCACTGTAGTCTGTGGGGATGTATGCTTTGGTAGGGCCTGGCGCATTTCAACTTCCAAAGTGGTAGTAAGCCCCGAGAACAACTGACACTTAATTTTAATTCGGAGTCTCCAAACTGCACAAACTGCTTTCCAGTCTCATTGAGGCTCTTTCAGGGGCACAATCCATAGATGAATCAGTAGAAAACTGAAGTTAGTCGGCTTTAAGTAGATATTAAAGGAGAGCTGGAGTGGGAGCCAGAACTCAGAGCTGCTTGTCTCACAAAAGCACCACATGATCTCACCCACATGTTGTGCTTTAATAACTTCGCAAACTTTCAAGCAACCTTCATGAAATTTGACATGTTTCATCAGGGATCAAGGATGTCTTAATGTGGCAAGTTTTATTCCAGTTGGATATGAAAGTGTGGAGATATGATGTCTCAAATAAATGTGTAATTACCATTTTTGTCAAATTCCTTGTTACTGCATTGTGCAAAAATGGTGTGGAATTTTGGTCTGAAATTTTAAGGTACAGTAAATAGGTCTTGGGTCACAGTGGTGCCTTTGGAAGGATTGGTGAAAAATATTAATCCATCCCAAGGTTATTAGATTTTAAAGTTTAGCATTATTTCCTATGGGAAAAGTTAGATGTCAGGCTCGAAATAGGATTCTAAATCGCGAAACAGGATTCTTGATTGCAAATGCGGAATCCTAGTTCAAGCTACCATCACCTTGTTTTCTGTTAGCAAAGGAAACAAATTTAAATTTCAGGCCAATACCACAATGTACATAGCCACAATAAAGTGCCAAAGAAAACGACTCCCACAATGTCATCCTATGGGAAAATTCATAAGTTCAGAATGCCATAACTAGGTGAACGTTTTTGAAGCAAACCACTGAAAGGCACATCTGTGGCACTAGGGCTTGCCACCCTGATAATTTCAGGCCAGTATCACAATCCAGCTTGCCACAATCAACTGACAAAGAAAACAGCATTTCAGAAAATGTGGTTGTGCACTGTTGACATGGCTATTTAAAATATGATCTCGACACTCCTAACTTTATAATGGCAAAGCATCCGCAAATGTAAAAGATAGTGTAACGGTTGTATTTTTTATGGTCACACATATTTCTGTGACACTTTGTCATAGTGTCACAATCATAAAATGGCAACATGGTGGAAACAATCTGAAAACCACATTTGCAGACCAGCTGGTGAAAAACTAATGTCACATTCCTGTTCCTCATGCCCCGAATGGAACTGATTCCATCATTTTCCCTATCACTGAGGTTAAACTAACAGGTCTGTAGTTTCCTGCTTCTGACCTGCTCCCACTTTTGTGAAGGGGAATCACATCTGCCCTCCTCCAGTCCTAGGTACCACCCCATCCTCCCATGATTTGTTAAAGAGGGTAGTCAGTGGTGTCACTAGTTCTACCCTTAGTTCTTTTAGAATTCTGGGATGAATCCCATCAGTCCCCATTGCTTTATCCACCTTCAGTTTTAAGAGTTCTTTCAGAACCCTTTCTTCTGTAAATGGGCTGGTATCAACTTCTGTATCCAGAGTGTTTCTATTGTTTGTTTTAGGTACCTCCCCCTCTTCATTTGTAAATACCAAGCAAAAACATTTGTTTAGTGTCTCTGCCTTTTCACTGTCACCCTCTGCCCACCCCCTCCTCTTTATTGATCCTCACTATCCCTCCCTTGGTCTTTCAATCAACAGAGGGAGGTGGACCTTGCTCTACGTTTGTTACAATTGTTAAGATTTTCAGTGCAGGAAGAGTTTAAACCCACAGGGACTGAATACTGTTTACTGTGTCGGTCCTTGTGCACAGCTGACGTGTTTAGGGGGCTGACTGCTTTCAGAACACAAGTCACCAGGCTGTTTTGGGGCTGGGGAGGTTTACCTGTGTCTGACTTGGATGTCTGGATTTTTCTCTGTTTGATTAGCAGGGTATTTTTTCTGTCAAATTGTCATGTAGGACATTTTGCTGACAGGAAGGCACTCTTTGCAGTGGTAGGTCAGAGCTTTTAGCTGATTGTTTCATGAAGGCACAGTTTAGGCCCAAGTCCTTCCCACCCCTCGCCCCACCCACCCCTGGAAATAGTTCCTTTATACCTGGGGTTATGACACCATTTCCTCAAGAGGGAAAGGTACATATCACTGTCATATCCTCTCTAGTACACTGCACTGACAATATAAGCATACACATTATATAATATATACATATTTCTATATAATGAACCAATCACACACACACACAAAAAAAGCACATGGTAGACAGACATGTGGGGAGTAGTGCAATGTAATGGCTGATGGGCAGCAATCTTCCAGGAGTCTTTCTGGAGGCTGAGATGCTGCCCTGTTTGGAGACAACTCTCTGCCCTGAGGGAGGAAGTTGCCCATCTTCAGACCGCACTGGACAGTAGTAAGGGCACCTCCCCCATCCAGGGGGCACCAGAGCCACCACCACTACCTCAGAGATTGCAAAGAATGCACAGCAGTTGGACCACAGTGGGCTCAGTGAGGGTAAGGGTGGTGGAACTGAGGCACTCCCTGTCAGTTGTTCCACTCCATAATCCATACACCATTTGGGGGGAGCATAGTTCCCCTATGGATGCACCCGACAGAGGAGACTAAGGAGGTTGCAGACAACTGTCACAAGGGAGGCCCTCAGGAAGGAGGCAGAGGACACCACAGGGAAAGGAAGCAGCTCCTGGTGGGGGACTCAGTTATTAGGGGGATAGAACTGGGGGGAGCAGGGAAAACTGAAGTAAGGTGCCTGCCTGGTGCCATAGCTTGGAGGGACAGGAAGCGCATTCTTAGGATCACGAGAATAGTTTCACGGGAGTCTGAGCTGGACGTCATTGTCCACCTAGGTACAAATGACTTGGCTCATCATGAGATTAGAGCAGTGCAGAAGGACTTTGTAGAGTTGGGAGGGGCCTAAGACAAGTAGCACACACAGTATCCTTCTCAGAGGTGCTGCCTTTCAGTGGCATGGGTGAGGCGAGGGTACTTTGCACCATGCAGTTTAATGAATGGTTGAAAAAATGGTGTGGAGCACAGGGGTTGGGCTTCACTGGGAACTGGGGTTCCACCTGGAGGGACACCAGCCTATGCTGGCAGGATGGTCTGCATCTGTCCAGGAAGGAAACAAGTCTTTTGGGCAATCGGTTTAAATGATTCATTGGCAAGCTTTTAAACTAGTCAAGGGAAAGCACTGATAAGCAGCAGAAAAATCCCAGCCTCCCCCTACAAAACAGGGTACTAAATGAGAAAAAGACCAAGGTAGAAAGGTCAGTGGGGGATGCTGCTACAGAAGGCAAAACCATCAAAAAATGGAGAGCAATGAGTACCAATGCCCATAGTCTGGGTAACAAGCTTCCTGAATTAGTGGCCTTGATGGAGAAGGAACATCTGGATATTGTGGCAGTTGCAGAAACATGGTACACACAGAACCATGACTGGGACATAAACATACAAGGATACACTATCTACAGGAGGGACAGGGAGGGTAAAAGAGGAGGAGGAGGAGCAGCTCCCAACCAATGGTTGGTGTGTCGAAAAGTGCAATATTTTTTGAGTTATATTGTTTTTCTCTCTCGTTAACTGAAAACAAGATGGCAGCAGAACAACACTATTTTTGCCAAGCTCGACACTAAAAAATACAATCACGACACTTTTCGAGTTGCACATATAAATTTTCCCATAGGATATAATGGGACACTAAAAATGCTATAACTTTTTAAAAGAACCAGATTTTTTCATGAAACCTTCAAAAGGCACATCTGCGACCCAGGATCCATTTAGCCCACCCAGTTTGAACCCACTCACATGCATTCTTCAGTCCAAAGTGGACATCTAAAAACAAAATGCTGGGAATTTTTCCCTTTTTGAGCAAGCTACAATTCCACAACCATATATCTGATTAACACAAAAATTTCCAGGTCTGGAGAGCTACCATAAGTCTTTCTCCATTTCAAATTTTAGGCAAATCGTACAAATGATTGCAAAGTTATTAAAGTGCAAACATTGGAGTTTAACATAGAAATGGCTATGCAACCCTAACTATAGTGGCACTACCATGCCACTAATAAATATATATATATATATATATATATATGTATATGTATGTATGTATGTATGTATATATACACACACACACACACACACACACACACACACACCTAAAATAAAAAAATTCCAGCAAAGTAGTTACCGACATCGGGGTGCCCAATCCCCCTGTCGGCATTTACACACACAACTACTTTTGAACACTGGGGAGCCACTCCCAGTGTCCACAAATGATATTAATATTTTATCCCCCCCAGTACTGTGGGACACTGGGGAGCCCACTCCCAGTGTCCCCAAATAATATTTTTTAAATTACCTGAAAAGAAGAAAGTCCTGCGACATCTTTACTTTTTTCCCTAAAACAAAGAAAACAGTCACTCATCTTTGCTGCTCAGCACCTCCCCCATCTACACCCTCCCACTGAGCATCCACCTCCGTTCACCATCCCTTACCCTGTACTTATCTCTGGTGGTTGTCCACTGTCATCTTCTGTGGACTGGGACATGTCTGCACTCTTCAAAGCCAAAGCGCGAACTGAAGAATAAAGTTAAGTGCCCTATAATGGTGTTTTGAACTTATTTTGATATTGAGGCTATTTTTAGGTATTTTCACACCACATTTTCAACATGGGCTTTTTCGGACCCCACCTCATGAATACTGCCACTGTCATTTTGTTACTTGGACCCAAAATGTGATATCACGGTCACTGCGAGTCCTAATGATAACCCCATTCCAAGACTAAGTAAGGTAACATGGGTACAGAATAAGAGAATGGAATGAGCATTAGGGTTTGAAAAGCCAAGGTACCCTGTCACAATTGTTTCTGCATGCATGGTAGGGTAGGATGTTATGATTGGAAGCCAAAGGTTGGGATGGTGTGATGGATTGGCATCATACATACATATGAACGAATGAATGAAGATGCCAGCAGAAAAAGGCCATTTGGTCTATCAAGCCTGCTCATATTACAGGGTCCATAGCTTGAACTAATGTCCCTGCCTTCCCTCCTCACTCCTCCCATCCTCCCTACCCATGACCTTTACCCTCCCCTTATGCCTGTCCTAGCCTCTCTTAAAGCTGCCTACTGTCTTCAATGAGGTTACCGCTTCTAAGCCTAAGGTCTCCTCATGCCTGTTCCTGCATGCACAATGGGGGGGTGTCTTATGCTTGGGAACCTTAAGGTTGCATTTCCCTGCTTGTAATGGTTCAACCCTCATGGTGCATCAACAAAGTTTTTTAATCCAAGTTTCCTGATTGGCTAAAATGCATCACATGACCATGCATTATTTCACAATGACCACATACCTCCCATTATGACTGCATGCCTGAACTACTTTCTAGCCCTCAAAACCATCTCACCAGCCTTGAGACCACACCAAGCCTGGCACAATACCTGGCACAGACAACTTGTCACACATACAGCTAGCAAATATTAGCTGCCACCCACAGCCATAAGTAAATTAGTATACCAGTCCCAATCACTATACAACTACAGTATGTGGTTGATCCTGCCACAAATTTTAAACAAATAGCTAATTTAAAACAAACAAACAAATATCTGGTTGATCCTGTGATTTTCAGACTGGTCCTGACATAATCACATTAACTTTGCAATGTAGTGGGACCGAACATTGTTAATCTCGGTAAAAGAAGTGCAGGGACAGGTTTGGAATAAGCCATTCTGGGTGCAAAAAAGTATCTAAACTGCCTTTTTTATTTTAACTTAATGCAGATCTGTCCAAAACTAATTTCTGACTGTACACTTCAGGTCCTGTAATGTAGTGTGACCGAACAGTGTAAACAGAGCTGAAGGAAGTTGAGATAGAGGTATAAAACAAGTGATAGGCACATCAGAGAGTATGAGAACTCCACTTTTTATTCATCTTTATGCAGGTTACTGTAAAAGAAGTCACTGACACTACAAAGAGCAGAGTGAGTGGAGTACAAGCGAGTTGGCTGCTTTAGAAAGGTAGACACAAGGTGAGAGAGTGTTGCTGTAGCAAAAACCACTCAAGCATGTGTCTACCTTTATGAAGCTGCTGACTGTCTCACATTAACCCTGGGTTACTATATATATAGCAAAAAACTTCCATAATGCATCAGTTAGGGTTGAAGTGATAAATGAGGTGTTAGGGTTGAGACCCCAAAACTCCACCACCCTACCGCACTCCCACCCTTCACAGATCAACAGGCAAAAGAGTGTGCCCTTGGGTCATTGACCCTAACTCTCACCCCTTCAATGTGTAAGAAAGCTGACATGGTAAAGTATAGGAGAATGGGGTGAGAAGTTAGGCCAAATGACAAAAGGCAACCTAAATCCTATGTGTCTGGTGGCACCCCACCCACAATACCCATATATTTTGTTATTTTTTCCTTACTGTACTTTTTCAGCATTTTGTTACTGCTGGCACTGTGCCACTATGCCCCTTTATTGATGGTGTTTGGTAGTACCCTCCAGTCTAGTGATTCATATATGTAGCCAGTAAATTCCACTAGAGCAGTGGTCATACTATATCGTTTCATGAACGCATGCTACTGTGAGCATTATAGCTGGTATTTGTCATGGTGGTCAGTTATCTGGTCATAGACAATGCATTTGAGCACTTTTCAGAGTGGGGGTGTATAGAAATAGGTTGGTAGCTGGAGTGGATACTTCTGTCCCTACTTTTAAAGACAGGGATGACTACTGCGGCTTTCCAAAGTAGGGGGAATTTTGCGGTTATTAGTAAGAGGTTCAGAATTCTGGTTAAGGGCATGAGTACCTCATTAAGGTTGAGAGCAATCAGCTCGAGGTCCAGTGCATCTCCATTGTACCTTGTTTTACAAATTGCATGTTGGAAATATTTTTGGGCCTCTGTTTTACTAATAATCCTAAGATAGAAAGGAGGGACTGTATTAGCTTATGGGCAATTGTCTTTCATGTTATTAGAATCGTTCTGATGACTTAGAAAATCTGGGGGAAGCACACCGCTAAGGTCAGTAAAGACCTTGTTGAAGGTGTTGGCTATAAATTCGGGATCTTGGGTTACTATGCCCTCTATGTTAAGCACTGCTGGTGGAGTTTTGTTAGATTTCCCAGTAAGGGTCTTGATATTACCAAGAACTTGCAGCTATCACCCCAGGAGTTGGCCAGTTCCCTTTTAAAGTGCTGGTTCTTTGCTGTTTGAATAGCCCAAGTACATTAATTGTGGGCAGCTTTATAGTTTTGCATATCTAGTGGGGAGCCAGTAGTTCTTGCCTTGTGCCAGAGGTTGTCCCTTGCCTTTATTTGCTTAACAAGAGGAGGGATGATGCAGGATTTATGTGAACTCTGCACTATTCACTTGGAGTAAGGGGCGTAGATGTTGCATGCAGTATTAAAGATCTCAACAAAGAAGTCAAGCACTATGTCAACATTATCTGTGGTGTTTAGGGTTCATCAGTCTTGTTGACTTAGGTGCACTTTGAATAAGTGTAGCTGATCTTTTTTAAGGACTCTTGACGTTAGAGTTTTTGCTTGGATTTTTGGGGACTTATTCGTCCAGGTATAGAGGATAGGTAAGTGGTTGCTAATGGAGTCAGGAAGCACTACTGCTTTGATTATTCTCTCAAGGTGGTTGGTTATAAGACATCAAATAGAGTACTGGTACAAGTTTGATAGTTCACATGGGTGGAGGAGTCCACTAGTTGGGACATGTTGACAGAATAAATTGCATCTCTGTAGGGTGCTGCATCAGGGGATAGCTTGTTTATGCTGAGATCCCCAACCACTAGCACCTTGGTGTTGTTGCAAATTCCAAAGAGGTAGTCAAGGACCACTTTAAAGTCACTTGACAGATCTTTGGGGGTATGTAGACAGATACTACCATTAGCCCCTTTCTCCATGTGCCTATTATTTTTACTGCCTGAATTTGGATATTTCTGCCAGAGTTTAGGTTTGGGGCCGGGGTTAGGATGTATGTTCCCAAATAGCAGTAGTAACAGCCAGGCCATTCTTATTGCTTGCCTTTTTAGTTCCTTTATGAGCAGTGCAGGACATTTGCTCTGTTTTTGCTGTGATTGTGTATGACCATTATTGTATTTATGTATGTGGGAGAGAGGGGATAAGTGAAGGGCTCCTGCCTCAGTGTCCTGTCTAGCACGCATGCCTCCATGCCAAAAATAGGGACGCTGGGGATGATGTGATTATAATGCCCCTTTCAATGTGGGACATTCATAATTTTTGGCATCTTCACGCTGGTTAGTGCTAATATTTGCAAGGGGTGGGAATACCAGCCCTGCCACTAGACTGAGCCAGATGAATTGTAGTTCCATTATTCAGCAGCGTTTGAATTTCTGCTACTGCTGTGGGCTAATTACAAAGGCTTCTCAGAGGGTGAAGTGGGGTTGAATAGCTACGTGGTTAGGTATGGGGTGGATATTAGCACAGTGGTTACAGTGCCAGCTATTGTCAGTGGTTATAGTATTTGTAGTAGGTTGGTGGGTGTGACTTTGGGCAGTGAAGTCTGCCCCTTCTTGAGAAGTTAGTTCTCTAGATTTATGGTGGACAAAATTCCAAGGGCTAACAGGGCTACCTGAATAACATAGTGGTTATTGACACTGTCTTCAGTGTGGAAAGTTAAGGGCTCAAATCCCTGCTTTGGAACAATACAGGAGTACTGAAAATACAGTAGATCCGAGAGTGTTTCGAAAGGGGCAAGAATAGGTAGCAGGTCTAGTTGGTACTAATAATCAGGGCAGGGCTTAGGTAAATGGGTGTCCCACTAGCACCTCCTAGTGGTAGGAGAATATAACCTGCTAATAGAGAAGTGAGTGGCAGTCATGTGACATGTCATGTGACCAGTGCTACCATTAAAGGTGGGAATGGCTCAGGGTGGGGGGGAGCAGTTGACGTGAAGTGTTGATGGGCTAACACAGTCAACAAACTGTGTTCTCTCACAGGAAGATTCACTTAGTAGACATTAACATATCTGGAGAACAATAGAGACAAGCCACAGAGGTGGGAAGTGGAGAGGCTGAGAGTGTAGAGTTAGGGATTGGGGAGGATCGTACTGTGCATGCGTGAGCTCAGATCCAGAGACAGAAGGAAAACAGCGCAAAAACAGAATAAAACAGCACAAATCAAATCCTGTGAGATAAGAAACTCTATTCTCAGAAATAATGGTTATGGCAAATGGCAAGCATTTCTTAGAATCCCTGCTGCAGTAGGTTGTCTTAGAGGCCACTGAGATTAGGCAATACAATTACTAGAAACACCTACATCCCTTAAAGCTACAGTGAAAAAGCAGTAATCATAAAGCTAATCTAGTACAAGGCTGGTCTGAAAAAAAAACTGTGTCCTTATATCTGCCGATGTAAAAACAGTCAACAAACTGTGTTCTCTCAGGGGAATCTCTACCTTGAAATCTTGATGTGTTCTGCTCCACTGGCCTCAGGAGGGAGGCATGTGTGTATTGCGTATTGGTAGAAATAGTAAAGGAATGGGGAAGAACTTCAAATGACTCCAGAGTTATCTTTTACAATAGTGTGCCATGAGACTTTATATACTATTAGCCTGTTGGATATGTTGTGTGTTAGTGCTTCAAGAAAACATTTGCCCTTCTTTTCTTATGCTCAAAGTGCTATACAACACATTCGTAATGCTAAACTTCATCTTGGAGTTAGTGACTGATTGTGATATTTTATCACGGTCAGCCTGTAGATGGTTCACATGTTCAATCCCAGCAAGAGCAAAATATTCCTCCCAATAGCTCCACATTTTGTAGTTAATTCCTTCAAAACTAACTCTTCAATAAAAGCCCCCAAACCCACCATAGAGCATCTGAAATCCGACAGCTTCTGGAGGTCTAGTGGTCCCCAGACCCCCAGCCTTCATGTATCAGATGTCTAGGTTATGGCCTTGCCACTTTCAAAATGCTTCCTACTGGCCTGTCTGGTTTGAATATATATTTTTCAGTGTCTAAAAGAACAGTATCAAAGTGTTAAACCTTGTGACTTGTGCCTTGACACAGCATACTGTATGTACGCAGTTAAAGAAAACTGTTATCTCATGAAATAAACGATTTTATATGAGTTGAACTCTCAGGATGATCTAAAGATTGTCCATATTATCAAATTTCACAATATTGTGTCCTACAAACACTTTCCAAACATCAAAATGGAATTCAGCAATCACATAAAAGTATCATGAGATGAAACTTAACTGAAATTCTTTGATCTGCAGAATATCCGTATTATCAAATTTCACAACAATGTGTTCTACAGACACTTTCCAAACATCAAATTGGAAATCAGCAATAAGACCCATTATACCATTTACTAGACCATCTTCAAAAGAGAGATTTTGGAAAAGCCTCAAACAAGCATTTTTACATACAGTGAGAATGCTGTCAAGTCTAACCATTCTTGATACAACCGTACTGAGATCTTTTAAGTGACTGACCAGCTTTGACAAACATTTTGGTGGTGCAAGTCCCATCATTACAATCCAGTGATAAAAGCTACACAAGACAGCTCTCATTCTTCAGAGCATAATTGTACTGAATGTATATCATGAAGCCAATTTTAGCATTAAACACACAGGTTTGGAACCTATGAAACTAGAAATGACTCAGTCAATTCTTTTGTGATCAGTCTAGACTCCAGTAGTTCCACAACCTATAAAGATAGCTTTCCAATTCTCAAATCACACAACAGACCCCTATATATATGATCATCATTGAGTCTCAGTTTGTGTCAGCTCTTCATGTGTGAAAAGATGCCACAAATTGAAAATGCTAATGGATCCTACATTTTTCTTCACCTCAGCTGCAGTCAACATACACAATAAAGATTTACCATTTACAGGAGTAAGCTGAAGTTGTTCCACAAAGACTACTACATGCTTTGCTGAAAAAGGTACATTGGTGTCACCTCCCACAATTTTATCAAACCTCAAATGTAACCAATCCTGAGATTGGAAACCATATTTACTTCATCTACCACTAACAATTTCAAATTCTCATAAAATCTCAGTGTGGTAGCAAGGTCTCAAGACAGTTTATGATAGTGACTGGTTCTGACATGCTCAACTGGCAGCATAAAGAATCTCTGCAAAGTCACACCACCAATGTTATAAGCTGGCAATTCAGTCAGAACTGTGATCACACAGGAGTAAGACAATTTTGTGAGGTCCCTAATCTTTGTTCATATGGCAAGGATAAAATGACTTTTTCCAGTACCGATTTCACCACTGACAAACATACACACCTGTGCATACTGTATTTAGTACAATTACAAATTTTTGCAACATGACTTAAACCATGAGAGATTTGCAATTATCATGTGACTTATTTCCTGCTGCCGTACATTCTGTGTGTTTTCTAACACGGCACATTCCACTTCATCTTGGAAAGCTTATTTTTTTTCCCATATACTGTAGGTGTTTGTATCTCCTTCGGCAGGCTACAGCTGCCATCCGCCAATCTATTGGACTCCAGGGGTCTTTCAGAATCTTATGATGCTTATACATGTCCCAGTGGACCCCACCCCCAGAACCAGCCAGAGGCATCATCCTGCTGCAGCCCCCAACCTTTTTCCTGGTTTACTGTCACATTACCCCAGGGCCCCAGAAAGAGAGGCGTATGTGCATGGATGTGTGCATGCACCCTCTTGCTCTGGTGATGGCCCCATCCTCCCACCCCATTGGCCTAACACCCCAACCTCCCTCAGCTGCGCTGACCAGTAGCCTTCACCATGAGGCAGCCAAGCACCGAAGTAGGCTGAGGTTCCTCCCTGGAGAGGAGGTCTGCTTGTTGGCAGCTCATCCTGCACTGCATCCTCCCCCCCATGCCGACCTCTGGTGACCCGCACTTACTCCTGAACATGGGTCGTTGGCATGGCGAGAGGTAAGGCATCCAGTTCCTCAGTCATCTGCACCAACGGGCCTGCCTCAGAAAGCTTGTTTTATAAAATCAGTGACTTCTGCCATGAGGTCTGTCACTGCACATAATGGAAGAAGATCACTTAAAGCACACATTGTGTCTGTAGCAACTCACTGTAGGAACAGTTGAAGTGTGTGTTTCTGAAGCTCAGCCAGAACTCTTTCCTCTTATTCTTGTTTCAGTTCAAGTCTTTCAACATACTGCTGGAACTTTGGATAAGTGATACTATCAACAGATGCTTCAAATACCTGCTGGTAGTTCTCATATCACTGTTTCAGTTATTCTTCCTTTCTCTGTGGCTAAAATGGGAAAATAAAGGCAAAGTAGTAGAGTTCATGTTTTTCAGATGTGGCAACAGACAACATCATATTATCAATTTATTTATTTAGTTTTTTGTTTACCAGGTAGATGCATTACCCATGGACATGACTATTTGCAGGCACAACCCAGGATCTTACAATACAATACAACTAAAACAGCAAACAATCAGTACAAAAGAAATCAGCCTTTGTGATACAGGGAATAGCAACAATGAAGCCTAATAGTTACAGTGACAAGTGTTGAGACAAAGTTTTCCAACAGAGAAACAATCAGGTGTGGGTAACAGCAGAATTAGTTGAAAACAAGTTACTGACAGGTAGGCTAGAGTAGATGAGGATAATACCAATCCACGTGACATTTGACCATTTGATCAATTCTGTGTAATTTATCTTACATAGATATATAGACAGTGTTGGCAGATAAGGGTCTATGGCCCACCCAGTCTGCCCATTTGAGCTTGTAAGTTCAGTTTATGTTTTCCTAGAAGTCTGTTGCCCCTTACCCCTGACCTCCAGAATTCCTTATGTCTATTCCATGCATTCTTAAATCCTGTGATTGTTTCAGCCCCCACCACTTCCTCTGGCAGGGTGTTCCACTTGTCCACCACCCGTTCTGTGAAGAAATTCTTCCTCACGTTTCCTCTGAATCGTCCTCCCTCCAACTTCATCCCATGCCCTCTAGTCCTGGAACATCTTTTTCACTTAAAAATAGTGTATTCCTGCACCCTGTTCCTCCCTGTAAGATACTTGTATGTCTCTATCACATCCCCTCTCTCCCTCCTCTCCTCCAGGGAGTACATGTTCAGTTCCTTCAACCTGTCTTCATAGGACTTGTGATGCAATCTATGCACCATCTTTGTTGCCCTCATCTGAACCTTCTCTACCCTGTCTATGTCCTTACATAGGTATGGTCTCCAGAACTATACGCTGTACTCCAGGTGGGGCCTCACTAGTGTCTTGTATAGTGGAATTATGACCTCCCTTTTCCTGCTGGTGATGCCCCTGCCTATGCATCCCAGCATCCTATTTGCTTTACCTGCTGCCTTGTCACACTGTTTCCCTACCTTGAGGTCATCAGAGATGATAACCCCAAGATCCCTTTCCTGCTTGGTGCATGCTATATCCTCACCCCCCAACTGATATATTGTGCCAGGGTTTTTGTGCCCCATATGCATTATCTTGCACTTCTTTGCATTAAATTTCAACTGCCAAATCGTATCTATCTATAAGTGCTGAGAGTTGAGAGAGAGGTTTATGGTGGAAAGTGTAAGGGGAGATGATATGGTGAAGGAGGAGGGGCTAAGGGGGTCTGAAGCATTGGCACTGGTTAGAGAACAGGAGGTAGTTGTGAAGCTCACTCTTAAAGACGTTATGCATGGGAGCCTGGCAGATAGTCAAGGGAGACAGTTCCAGAAATTGGGGGCTTGACAGACAAAAGCACTGGCACATTTAGAGGTACTGCATTTGGGGACACTAATGAGGGACTTATCCACTGAGTGTAAGCAGTGGCAGGATGTATGTTGGAGAAGAAGTTCAGCGAGGGCCTTGGGAGTTTGTGTCCTTATGACAGTGTCAAGGATTGAGCCAAGTGAGTAAAGCCTGGATGCAGTAGGTGGCAGCCATCTCAGGTCAGAGTAGAGGAGACAGTGGTGTTTCAGATGATGGGAGGAGGCACATAACAACAAATGTTGTTGTAAGTGATGTCCCATCTGTGAAGACTTGACTTGGATGCTGCAGCTTATGCAACAACACCGTAGGTAGGTGACAGTAGAAGTATACCACTAGCAATGGCAAGGCTAGTGGAGGGTGTTAATACATAGCTAGTGCAGTAGGCAATGCCTAGTATGGGGTTTACAGACTTACAGGTGTTCTGTATATGGAGATCAAAACTGAGTGCTGGGTCCAGAGTGACACCCAAGTATTTAAAAGAGGTCACCACTGCAATAGGGGAACTGTCCTAGGCAGAGATTTTAGAGTAGTTTTGGGAGAGTTTTAGTTTGGGACTAGTTCCAAATAAAGTGGCCTGGCCTTGAGTCCACTTAGCACCAGTTTGTGGTTCACTAGCCAATCTTGGGTTTGTTGGAAGTCCGTGAAGCATCTATGGTTGATGTCAGCAATGCTTTTTGCACTAGTATATAGGACTATGCCATCTGCATATAGAAGTGAGGAGGTATTTGAGAGGCTTAAGGTTATGTTGTTTATAAATATTGAATCATCCATGGTTTCTGTTGTCTCACCAGGAATCCCTCACAATCTAAGACAGAAAAATGCTTCTCTCATGATTTCTAATTGCTTCTGGTTTGAACTCAAACCACTGGGCAATGTCAAATAGAAATCTACAAACTCAATAGGACAAAGGAGATAATAGGTGTCAACCAAATTTCTGTAAAGTACTGTATAGCAGTTGAAAGTAACTCAGTTTCTTTTATATCTTTTAAAACAATGCCAGTTTTGTTTGAGATTTACAGTAGTGTAACAGCCCTTACAGAAATATGTGTGCTGTGTACATGCAGAATGCATGCCACATGCTTAATTGTGCAATGTTTGCGTGAAATTAACATACACAAAATGAACCTAAGCGAACCAGGTCTAAAAAGCAAATCAGGTTCACATGCTGCAAGCTTGACATGTGTGCAGCAGGTAAGCTGGTGTGAAAACCTTCTAAAAATCACATCAGGTCCATATGTTGCATGCTTAACATGAGTGCAGCAGTTAAGCTGGTGTGAACATCATTTCAAAATCACATCAGGTTCACATGTTGCACACTTGCCATGTGTGGAGCAACTAAGCTGGTGCAAATCTCATCTAAAAACACATCTGTTTCTAATTTTCATACTACTGCTAGCAATTGGAACCATTAAAATACATTTTCATTGATTTACCATTAAAATTAGGTAAACTCATGAATTCTAATCCTTTTGCAAGTTACTTAATGGCTTTTCATTTTTGTCATTAAATTGCCATTAATTTGTAAAGTATTGTTTGCTTACTGCATTAAATGCCTAGGATATAGTCAGCCAACATCTCCCATTCTAGATATATGAAGAAGGACCTCTGTTTTGTGAAGCCTGACATTTTTGTTTTGGGCCATGCTAATCCCCTTATGCATATTTAGTGCTACAAATGTGTTTCTCCATTGCTGTTTCAGTTCACTTACTTTCCCTTTGTCATTCTGTATGGAATATAAACACAATGGCCATGCACAGCATGCACAGCATTATTTGTGCTGAGTAGAATTTTGGCAGCATACATCATACCTCACATTTTTTCACTGAAATGAGGGACATGGACATTCAAAATGAGGGACACTAACCATCACAATGATCAAGACACATCCAGAAACATGAAGATATAGTACTTCAGAACACAGTGGAAACCATTGAATTTACTTGTACCAATGTTAGCACTTGAGACTGAATTTCTACCCTAAAGCAGGGGTGCCATTTATGTATGGAATTGGGAGGGGCAGTTGCCCCCCTCTGCATTTGTGCCTAGGTTGTTCTTATGGTGTGGCAATAATGGCATTAAATTTGGATGTAATCTTTTGCACAATAAGTGCCCCCCTGGTTTGTGCACGCTCATGCTGCAGGTGCACTTCTGACTCGACTGTGTCTGTATTGTGTTGTCCACTCTTTCCACCTATTAGCAGCGGTGCTAGAACATGTGACATGGTAGAACTCCAGCCAAGCAAGAGCACATAAGTCATGTGAGTGTGACAATGTCTTTCCCACCACAGAGTAGACAGGCTGCACACTACAGCTTGGAGGAGTCAATGAGCACTGAACTCTCAATAGCAGTATTGTGGCAGCATATTTTTATTGGTATACTCTTAGTGAGTCTCCATCTCCCTTGGTGGCTGAAGGGACAGAGGGTGATCTAGAAGCTAACTCGAGACTAGGCTACCTACTTACTCTACTAGGCTTGCTTTGCATAAAAAATAGCACAGGCCCCCCTCAGCAGCAAGCTAGGCCTAGCAGCATGGTGATAGTGCTGTGGGTGGCCTTCATAAGCTTTGATCAGTGCAGTGTGGCAGCAGCCAAGCAAGAAGCAAGCAACACAGGTTGGGTGGGTTCGGTTGGTGAGCTGACTTAATCATGGGCCACGTTTGGGACCTGGGATGACTTGTTCTAGCATCCAGCTTCTGGAAAAATGACGGAGGAGGAGTGGACTGAAAACTGGGCTAGTGGCACACAAGGCCAGGCTGCAGGTTCTGGCCAGATGGCCAGGTAAGTAAAAGTAAATTATTTATTTATTTATTTATTTTTTACAGGGGTATTGAGGAAGGAGGAAGGACTGGAATATTAATGTGTTTTTCAGACATCTGCACTTTTGGGCAGCTTCATAACCTATGTGGTATGGATATTGAATGGAATCGATTCGGGAAGAGAAATTAGGACAAAGGTTTTTTTGGGGGGGGGATCAGAACTTGAGCCAGGAAAAAAATTGGTTAGTAACTGGTTGGATTTAAACCCAAATCTGATGCACTGCTGCATGGTATATAGAGATGAATCTTACACATTTGAAGTTTTCCTGATTTGCATATCACTTTTCAGTCACAACAAATAAGTTTAACCTTTTAAAGATGTTCCAGATGTTCTAGAGCTTGCCACCTAGGAACTAAATAGCACCTGGCCTCCAATGGTTGTTGGGTCCCTGCTGCTGAAATCTTAAATGGTGCCCCTGCCATAAAGCCAAAATGTATAGGACATCCTCTGTGTGAGCAGCATATTTTCCACGAGGGATGGATGAGGAGCAGAACAGTTTTCAGGGATGAAATAAGGTCTGTCCCTTACATTCAGGAACAGTTTGGCAGTATGGTATGCACAGACTACTGGAGCCCCACCTATAGTCAGGCATACCCCCCCCCAGTGAATCTGATCTCCACATCCCCATGCTCAGGCACATTATGACATAGGGAAAGGGAGACTGCAGGAGTGCACCATTGAAATGAATTTTTTTTATTAATATTTTATACATTATTGATGGAGAGTTGGAAATTAATGAAGACCACTGCTCGACTAACAAGGGCCTTGCTAGTAGAACAGTGGCCTTCATTATTCTCCAACTCACCGTTATAATGTATAAAACAGTAATAAAAAATAACTCCATTCATTTCAAGGGGGCACACCCCAGCACTCTGACCCATGGACATCATCTCTTAAAAACTCTTGCCTCTGTCCCTCTAGTACTCAGATAGGAGACTTGACTTATATCTATACTTGGTGATCTGTCAGTAGCAGCATGGTCATACCAGCTACAGTGTGTGTGCATGGGAGGGGCTGACCATGTTGGTGGGTGTCGAGTTATTGATACTTTTGTGTTTGCTCCTTGAAGTCTGTTTGCATAGAAGCATTCAAAACTATGAAGAGAAAATAGTAGAAGTACAGGCCAGACAGAAGTAATTAAGTAGTTTTTTTGTTAAGCATGTGTATTGGGGTGGGAAGGACCACATGTGTTTCCATTGGTATGCGTGCTACAGTTCAGCTGTGCAGCTGAGATGAGGGGGGACAAGAAAACTAAAAAGTGTAACGGTGGCTGTAAGTATGCTGCATGTGTGTAGATGTATGCAGATTTGTATTGGCATTCAAGTGAGTTATATGTATGTAGGCAGTATGGCTTAGTGGTTAAAGACACTGAACTGCAAACCATGAGACCTGGAGACCTGAAGATCTGGGTTTGACTCTCATCAACTCCCACTTGTATACTGTGTGATCCTGAGCAAGTCACTTGACTTTTATGTGTGCAGTTATCAGTGACTACTTGAGTTTTGCATGCATGCCACATGCGTGCAGTCTGTTCCGATTAACATTTAAATCATGCTTGCAGCATGCATATCATATGAATAGTTTTATGTGTGCAACATGAAAACATTTCATATAATTATTTCTGTGATGGAGATTCCCAATGACTTACCAAACAAAAAAGTGTGTGTTACTCTACCACTGGCTTCAAAGACTCCACACTCTATGTGAGACAATGTTTTCAAGCCCAGTGACCTCAAACAGGACGTCAAGGATCTGGAGCAGAAATCTCTTCCCACATCTCCTGAAGTGGCCCCCTGACAAACAATCATGCATAGGATGTGAAGCAATAAGGTTAGTGCTGTCCCCTAGTTAGAAATGTTCTAGCAAAAAAGTTCTAGCTGCCTTAGTCAGCTGCCTCCTTGCTCTGATAGCAAGATTGCTGTCATTAGCATGGGAGCACACAGAACAACCCACTGTCCCATCAGTTGACCACCATTATGTAACAAATGTATATTTTTTCAATCTAATAATCAATAGAGATGATGACGGGGAACACCCAAATGGAGTCCCCAGGAGTGGGGAAGTAAACCCCAGAGAAGGAGGGCGCAACTTCTAAGGGGGACTCTATAGTCAGGGGGATAGAATTGGGGAAAGGAAAGGAAGTAGAGAGGAAGGTTAAGTGCCTACCTGGTGCATTGGCTGGGAGGTATGGAAAGCATATCCAGCAGCACATGAGGGCCATAGGAAGGAAGGGGAGTTGGATGTTGTCCACCTGGGGACAAATGACCTAGCTTTGGTAGGGACAGGGCAAGTAGCACTCACTGTAGCTCTTACAGAAGTGCTGCCTGTCTACAACAGGGTGAAGAAGAGGGAGCTTCGCACTAAGGTCTTCACCTCATGGTTGAATGTATGGTGAAAAGAGGAGGAGTATGGCTACGTTGAGATCTAGGGCCACACCTGGACAGATCTGAGCTTGTACTGGTGGTCAGCCTGCACCCATCTAGGAAGGGAATGGCAGTTCTCAATAGATGGTTAAAGTGTTACCTCAATGGGCATTTAAACTAGACGTGGGGACTGACAGAAGGCAAAGGGGTGGCAGAAACTGCCCCCAGGCTGTGATGGAGAGTGGATAATTTCTGGGGAAAGGATTCCCACCAAAATGAAAGACAACCAAGGGTGCAAGGGATCAGCATGGGAGGAAGGGAGGAAAAAGTAGGCAGTATGCAAAGGAGAAGAAGGAGAAAAACTAGACAACATGAGAAGGGACAAGAGTAGGACTAACAAAATTCAGACATCCATGTATGCCAGTGCTAGAAGTCTGGGAAATAAGATGTCAGACCTGGAGGTCACCATGGCCAAGGCAGGCCTGGATATTGTGGCCATTACCAAAACAGGGTGCACAAACAACCATGACTGGAAAATGGTCATATATGGTTAAGCAATGCTTGGAAGGGACAGGATAGGAAGGAATGGTGGGAAACTGGTGATTTATTTTAAGGAAAACTTCAAAGCGATGGGGGTACAGGGAGGATGGGGGGTTGAGGCATTCTAGGGCAACATCAAGTCTGAAAACAGAGCCAGCATTCACATGGGAGTGGTATACAGGCCTTCAACACAGGGAGAGGACACAGACAAAGAGATGTTGGAAGACAGGCAAAATGGCTAAGAAGGGGGAGATGGTGCTGGTGGGGGGCTTTAATTTGTGAGATGTAGAATGAAGTCTACCTGCTGTAGCTTCAGCTAAGAGCAGAGACACCTTGGACTCCCTGCATGGAGCATTCCTCAAGCAGTTGGTTAGTGAACCCACCTGGGGTGGGGCAATACTTGACCTGGTACTCAGGAACGGGGACAGTGTGGCGGATGTCAGAGTGAAGAGTCATCTGCGGACCAGTGATCATCACACAGTATGGTTTAATATAAGAACAACAGTAGAATCCAGCTGCACATGAGTGAGGATCCTGGATTTCAGAAGGGCTGACTTTACAAAGATGGGCGAATGCATCTGAGAAGACAGGGCAGGGGGAGATGTTGAGGGGGGCTGGAGGAGAAATGGACCAGCTTAAAAGAGAGCATAGTAAAGGCTAAACATTTGAACATCAGGCAAGTACACAAATGCAGGAGTAGGAGGAGGAGGAGGAGCTCATTATGATTCTCAAGTGAAGTTGCAGAAAAGGTAAGGGCAAAAACAGTGGCATTCAGAGGATAAAGCTCCAATGACTAGCAGCATTGCACTTGAAGAGAAAAAATACATATGAAGCAATTTTTGATATTCAGACAAAGTTTTTACTGAAAAAATGCTCCAAAACCACAGCTGTTACAGCAATTCAGCCACTTCCTGCTAGTCCTTGGAGCTTTGTCTTTGTGGAAGTAAGCCGCCTCTAATCGCAGCGCAGTGCTGCTCAGCCCATTTTGTTGATTTGATGGTGTTCCTTGTTGGACTTTTCTAGCATTCAGAGGGTATAAGGAGACCCACAGAGAGAGAGAGAGAGAGAGAGAAAGAGAGAGGAAGACAGAGAAGTATATCTGGGGAAATATATGGAGGCAGGCAAGGCAGTATGAAGCACAAAAGCTCAAGCTGAGGAAAGAATAGCCCAGACAGTTGCAAAGGGGAGCAAGACAATTTCCAGGTATATCAGCAAGAAACGATAGACAAAGAGATGGACTGCACAGTTAATAAAGGAAGCAGGGGGTTATACTGATGAAGATCAAGAAAAGGCAAATATCTTAAACCAATATTTCTGCTCAGTATTCACAGTTGAGTGGGAAGGGGGGGCCACAAATAAGTACCAAGAGATTTATGAGGAGTGGGTCAGCAAAGCACTCAATAATCTGAGGGTGGACAAAGCCACAGGGCCAAATGGGGTGCATCTAAGAGCATGAAAGGAACTAGCTGCACACCTGACAGACTGTTTAATAGTTCACTGGAGAACGGCATAGGCCCAGAGGACTGGAGAAGGGCGGACATAGTTCCACATCACAAAAGTGATAGAAAGTAGGAGGTGGGAAATTTCAGGCCTGTCAGCCTGACATATGTAGTAGGGAAACTGATGGAAACACTATTAAAGAAAAGAATCATGGAACAACTGGAATCCATTGGACTGCAGGACCTGAGGCAACATTGCTTTACATAGGGGAGGTCATGCAAAACAGATCTAATCAAATGTTTTGACTGGGTAACCAGGGTGTTGGGTCAGCGGGGGGGGGAGGGGCAGTGGATATGGCCTACATGGACTTCAGAAAGGCCTTTGACAACATTCCACATAGAAGGCCAATAAACAAGTTGGATAGCAGGGGGATGGGCAATAAGGTGGTAACCTGCGTAAGAAACTAGTTAGGGAATTGGAGTCAGTGGGTAATGGTAAATGGATTTCATTCTGAGGAGGGGAGAGTGACCAGTGGGGTACCACAGGGGTCAGTACTGGGGCAAATTCTCTTTAATGTATTCATTAGTGACATAGCATAGGAACTGGAAGGGAAGGTCTGCCATTCTGCGGATGACACCAAGATATGCAACCGGGCGGACACTCTAGAGGACATGCAAAGGATGGAAACAGACTTGAAATGGCTGGAGGAGTGGTCAAAAGTTTGGCAACTAAGGTTTAATGCAAATAAGTGCAAAATAATGCACTTTGGTCACAGAAACCTGGGGGTACATTACAAAATGGGGGGAGGGGAAGATACATGCAGTGATCAAGTAGGAAAGAGTCCTGGAAGCAATCATATCAGATGACCTGAAGGTGGCATGTGACAAAGTAATTGGGAGAGCTAGTGGGATACTGTATAGGTAGAGGTATTACCAGCAAGAAGAAGGAAGTGGTGTAGCCACTATATACTTAAAGTCTTTAGTAAGACCCCACCTGGAGTACTGTGTCCAGTTTTAGAGGCCACCACTCAGGAAGGACATAGACATAATGGAGGCCAACCAAAGGAGAACTACAAAGATGGTACAGGGTCTGCATCAAATATCCTATGAGGAGAGGCTAAGGGAATTAAACCTTTATACCTTGGAGGAGAAGAGGGAGAGGGGAAATATACTAACATACTGAAATGCCAGCAGAATAGGCCTAACGGTCTTTTATGTCTGCTCATGTGGTCAGCCCCCACCCTGGGAGCTGAACTTGCTGCCCCTTTACCTTCTCTGGCTTCTCTCTTCCCAGTCCCAGGTATTCTTGCTGCACTGGACTTTGCTTCCAGAACCCTTCCTCTGTACCTGTCCCACCCACCTCTTGAACCCCTCTACCTTCTGTGCCTCCACCAGCTCCCTGGGTACTGCATTCCATGGCTCCACCACTCTCTCAGTGAAGTAGCACCTCTCCTTTTCCCCTAAATCTCCCCCCTCCAGCTTCCACCCATGCCCTCTAGTTGCACCCCCTTCCTTCAGAGCACCCTGACTGCTCCTCCCCTATTTACCCCCTTCATGTACCTGAAGACTTCTATCATGTCCTCCCGGTCCCTTCTTTCTTCCAATGCATACATATTTAGCTCTTTGAGCCTCTCCCAATAGGTCCTGTCCCCCAAGCCCCAGATCAGCTTGGTTGCCCTCCTCTGGACCCTCTCCAGGAGTTCAATGTCCCTCTTTAAGTGTGGCCTCCAAAACTGCATGCAGTACTCTAGGAGCAGCCTCACCAAGCAGTTATACAGAGGGAGCATCACTTCCCTCCTTTTGGAGGTGATCCCCTAGCGATGCATCCCAGCATCCTGTTGGCCTTGGCCGCTGCCCTCCAACAAGCCTCTGAGTTGTTCATCTTGACATCCGTCACCACCCCCAGGTCCCTCTCAGCCATCGAGACTTGTAGCATCCCCCAGGGTGTACACTTGGCCCAGGTTTCTGGCTCCCAGGTGCAGTACCCTGCATTTCCCTGCATTTAACCTCAGCTTCCACTTTCTAGACCACCTTTCCAGAGCCTCCAGGTCTCCCTGTAGGGCCTCCCTCCCCTCCTCCCCATCCACCACCTCCCTCAGTTTTGAGTCATCCGCAAAGAGATTCATCTCATTCCTGATACCCTTCCTTATGTCAGAGACCTAGGCATTGAACTGGAGGGGCCCAAGGACTGATCACTGAAGGACCCCATTAATGACCCTCCTTGGGGATGAGACTAACCCACCAACCACGACCCTCTGGGTCCGGTCCTGGAACCAATTGCCTCTCCATCTGATCATTTGGTTCACCACCCCAATTTCTCCCAGCTTATTCAACAGGCCCCTGTGAGGAACAGAGTCAAATGCCTTACTGAAGTCAAGAAAGAGGACGTCCACTGATCTACCCAGGTTCAAGGCACTTGTCACCCAGTCATAGAACTCCACAATGTTTGTCTGACATGATTTCCCCAGGATGAAGCCATGCTGTCTATCGTCCAAGGACCCTGACTTTTCCAGGTCCCCCTCCCCAGCCTCTCCTTGACAATACCCTCCATCACCTTGTCCACCACTGATGTCAGGCTGGCAGGCCTGTAGTTCCCTGCCACCTCCCTTGATCCCCCCTTGTGGATAGGCACTATATGCACCAGCTTCCAATCCTGGGGCACCCACCCTGTCCTCAGAGAGATGCTGAAAAGCTCCACCAGGTGTTTTGCCAGGACATCTGCCAGTTCCTTCAGCACTCTGGGATGTAATTTATCCTGCCCCAGTGCTTTCTCCATCTTAAGGGACCTGAGGGCTTCCCTCACTCTCTCTGCCATGATTTCCACTTCTGCTACCTCGTCCCCCTGCTTTGCCTTTCCCCCTCCTGCCAGAGATGGCCTTCCTCTCCCCAGACACGCCTATTGGTAAGGGTCCCCCCCCCCTCAGTTTCAACGTCCCTTCCCATGTATGATGCAGCCCTCCCATTTTCCTTGGTGAAAACTGAGGCCAAGTACTCATTTAGTACTTCAGCCTGCTCCCCCAGGTCTTGTGCCCATCCCTCCCCTGTTTTAATCCTGCTAATCTGCCCCTGCACCCTTAGTTTTTCTCCCAATGTACCTAAAGAACTCCTTATTCCCTCTCCTAATTTCCCTGACCAGGTTCTGCTCCTTCCTTGCCTTAGCCACTCTCACCACCCTAGTGGCCCTTCTGGCCTTCAGCTCCTACTCCCCTTGATCTCTTTCACTCTTTGAACACTTAAAATGCCTATAGGCCGCCTTCTTTCCCTCTCACCACCTCCTGAATCTCCCTGGTCCACCAGCAGGGTTTTTGGGCCCTACCACATTTTTGTCTTACTCTTGTGCAGGTGCTGGTAGCATCCTGCACCCTCCTCCTCATGATTTCCCACCTACTATCAGCGTCCATGTCTGGCCCAATCCCATCCAAATGCTCCTTAAGGATCCTTCCCATTTCCTTGAAATCCACCCCCCTGAAGTCAGTTACCTCTGTCTTTGTGCAGCCTTCTACCACTCCTTGGTCCAGGCAGAACCAGACTGTGGCATGGTTGCTTCCCGCCAACGGGTCCCTTACCTCAAGGCCCCCAATCTGGTCACTGTCTGCCAGGACCACATCCAGTATCCGCGCCTCCCTGGTTGCTTCCCCCACCTGCTGAGTTAGGAACGTGTCCTGAAAGACATCCAACAACCTCTGTTCCCTGGCCACTGAGGATGTCATAGTCTCCCAGTCCGTTCCTGGCATATTTAAGTCCCCCAACACCACCACACTTCCTCTTCCCAATCTGCAGTGTCTCCCAACATCTACCACCAGCCTACCATCAGCGCAGGGGGGTCTATACACCACTCCTATTTTTACTCTCCTGACCCCCCTTGTTATCAAGGTGACCCAAATCACCTCTAAAGTTCCCTCTGCCTCCTCCACTCCTCCTATGCTAATGCTGTTTTTGACTATTATTGCTACCCCTCCTCCCCTTCCTGAACATGGTGTAACCCTCCAGGTTCAGGTCCAAGTCGTGCCCTGTGGTGGTCCAGATCTCAGTGACCACTACCACATCCACCTCTCCCTCAGTTAGCATTGCCTGGAGCTCAGGCATTTTACTGCCCAAGCTCCTGGCATTTAGCAAGACTACCTTTCACCCTTTCCCTATACTTTCATTTCCCCTACTCATGTTCCCATGGGGATTCCGTCTTCCCCCAGTCTGCACCTTACCAGTCGGCCTTTTCCCACATTCCTCCAGCTCCCCAGGAGGGTGGAGACAGAGTCCCTCCTTTATCCGACCCCCCTCAACAGCCTTTTCTCCCATCCCTCCCCTTCACAAGTTTAAACCCCACCTTTCACCAACGAACCCCTCTATTTTCAACTTAAGGATTTCCTTCCCCTCCAAATTGAGATGGAGCCTATCTCTAGCATACAGCCCTTTATCCTCCCAGGTCTCCCCCAATCCCCTATCAACCCACACCCTCTTACCCTACATCACTCCCTGAGCCACTGATTTATCTCCTTAGCTTCCTCTTGTGTTCCCCACTAGCGCTTGGCACTGGCAGGCTTTCCAAGAAGGAAATTGTGCATCCTATCTCATGACAGACCCTGGCAAGCTCCCTGAACCTTGTCTGTATCTCTAGCTCACTATTTCCCTCAATGTCATTTGGACCCAGGTAGACCAGTATGTCCGGGGAACCTCCACAATCCTTTGCTAGCTGATATACCTCATGCTTGGCCCTGTGCACCATTAGTCCAGAAAGTATTTTGTTCTAACTTGGCAGCCTTCCTCCTCCCTATCTCATTTGATACCCCTGATCATGGAATCACCTAACAGGAGCGCTCTGACTGCCCCTTTTCCTCCATTTTCCCCCTTCCATGTCCCTCATCCTTTCTACTGGTCCCTCCCCCCAGCTGGCTCCTTGTGCCTCCCTCTATCTGGGTGCCACCTGCCGCCCCGTCCTTATTTACCCTGTCCACCCCCTCCCCTCCGATCCTATGCCTCTCCTCCTCCAGAGTATCCTTCTGTACCCTGCTTCCCCTTATCACTGCTCATGACCGGTCCTCCCCCCCCATCTGCTAAACTAGCCTGGCTCATTCTCCCTTCCTTCCCATCTCTGTTCAGCCCCTCCTTGCCTGTTGTGCTCCCCTGGCATAAACCCTGAGCTGCCTTTACTGTATCCTCCTTGTACTTCTGGTCCTTCTCCTTGCCCTTTCCCCCCAACTGGTCCTTCTCCTTGTGCTTTCCTCCCTCTACCCCCTCCTCCTCCTGCTCTGCTCCCCCACTCCCCCTGATTTCCCACATTCCAAGTTCCCCTATTTTCTTCCTGCTATTCAGCCCCAGCCTCCTGCCCCCCACTCACTTTTCATCTCTAACTGCCCGTCATGGCTACATCCCCCCCATCCCCAAGCAGAAGAAGAGAATTGAAGTGGTTACTGAGCTTAAGGTCCAATCCACCTCCCCCCTTGCTTCCTTCTGTCCAGCCCCAACCATCTGCCTACTACCTTGAGAATGTCTTCTCTTTGGCCCCCCTCTGTGAGGGTCCCCAAATACCCACCTGCTTCCTTGATAGTGTCTTTCTTTTGGGCCCCCTCTGTCAGAGTCCCTATGCAACTCCAGACTACTCTCCTGCACTCCTTTCCCTATGCCCCCACCCCTAGTGCTTGGTGCAACCCCGTGGAAGAGCCCCTGCCCTATTCCCCAACCATACCTCCCTCCCTCCAGCTGTCTCCTAATCTCCTCAACCTCCTCCCTAAGCTGTGCTGGCTGGTAGCACACTGGGCAACCACTGAACTTCCAAGCCCAGTCCAGTATCATGGCTGCCCCACACCCTGTGCACCCTACCACCCTCCCAAAGATGCTGGCCCTAATGATGTGTGGTCCCATCCCCCTCCAAGTATATTTCCTTGGGTGAACCACCAGTCTCCCCACTAGTCCAAGATACACCCCTACCCACTAATCAGGACACCCACTGTTCCTAGATACAGTCCCACAGTAAACAGGTACCCCCATTACTAGGTGCAGTACTACACAGTAAACTTCTAGGGGAAGTGTACAACTCCCTAAGCTCCTCTCACCAAGTCTTTAAACTCAACCCCCAGTGGCTAGAACTACATGAGTTGCACCCGAAACTCCCTTCTCCAACTGCAGGGTAGGTGCCCCCTACAAAGGAGCCGAGCTCCGAGGAGGAGGGGGGGTGGGGGAGGGCAGGAACAGGGCCCACACCTGACTCCCATGAGAGTACACCAGCCCTGTGTCTGCCCCTCACTGCACCTTCAAACACTGCAACCTGCCTGTTGTATATGTCTGTATATGCCCCTTCCCCCTTTCAGCAGGCCAAACTATAGCTTCCTGTTTGAGCTCCACTTGAGTTAATCTCTCAGTAACAGCCCAAACTTTTCAACAGCACAGATTAAATACCATAGCCCAAAATCTCAGAAACAGTTGCACTCACAGTACTGATTGTAAATCCTCACCAATCTATCCTCTCACAACACAAACAATTTCAATATCAAAATACACTGTAAAAAAGAGAACTAAACTAATGCACTTCCCTGAACTTCACTCCTGATGTAGCTTCTCCCTAGTATGATTGAGACCTTTAAATACCTCATGGGGGTGAATGAGGTACAAGTGGGAGGTATTTTTCAGAGAAAAAGGTGCTCCAGAACATGGGCCATGATATAAGCTGGAGGGGGGTAGGTTTTTAGGAGAGATGTGAGGAAATACTTCTTCATGGGAAGGGTGATGAATGCCTGAAATTGTTTTCCAGCTGAGGTTGTGGGGGTAGAAACAGTGGTGGGATTCAAAAGTGCCTGGGATTAGCACAAGGAATCATAAGGGATAGGTAAGGGGTGGAAGAATAACAACCAAAGTCCTGGAAGGGTCTACAGTGTAAGCAATACAACAAAAAAAGTCAGCCTGGATGGGTCATGCCACCCTTATCTGCCATTAGCCTCTATGTTTCAGTGTTTCTATGATGACTGGGGTTTGAAAGTGAGTGAAGGAAGGTAATCAAGCAATCCTGAGGGCTGCAGAGTCACTGCCAGGGAGGCAATCTTAGGGGAGCTCCAGAGCCAGTTAAGAGCTGGGAATGGTGGGTGAAGGGGCTGGATGGGCCAGGTGGCTAAAAGGGGTGGGGCTGGTGGTGACAGCATAAATAAAGGATAAAAAAAAGTTAGACAAAGCCAAATATAAATAAACATAACCTTTTCATATTTAACATTTTATTAAGTTACCCTGACTTTTATATTATTATTGTTTGTCCATGTTCATCACCCTGACATCAGGGTTGGTTAATTACAAAGTATGATCCCACTATGTAGTCTTCCTTCCAACACTCTCACTGCTTGTAAAGCACTTTGAGATGCAATGAGAATGAAAAGTCAGCAGCCAGTATTTGGCTTAAGTGGGATTTCAGCCTGTTACTTGCTTGCTCCCAAGATGATGTTCAGAGTGATAAGTCCCTTGCACAGGTCTCCTCTGTCCTTTCCCAGAGCTATGGCAGTGCCTATAGCTGGTTCATATGTAACTTGTTGTTGGTCAACGTTAAAAAAAAACAAATCCATGCTATTTGCATCCAAACCTAAACTTGCCATAATTCTTAGCTCAGGCCCCTCCCTCCAAATCCTATCACCAGATGGTATGGTCCTTGATGATGTTCCCTTATTCAAATACCTGAGGGTAACTCTCGACCCTGCATTAACCTTCTTTGACAACATCAGTAACGTGGTTTGCAGGGTAAATCAAAAGCTTTAGTGTGCACCTTACTTGGTGGCCCCGTTGTGTGCCTTTAAAATATTTCCCCAGTCCAGTCTGTTGTGTCTGATCACAGAACTGCTAAAACAATTCCTGGAACAATTCCTGCCTGGATTTACCAGGTGATAACCTAGTGGCAGTGTGCAGGAGGCTGCGTCCAGACTTGCAAGGGCTGCAGTGACTCTGATTACCATTTGCACTTTGGTCCCTGATTCCTTTTCTGACTGGTTGCATATAATGCTGGGTAGAAAATGTGAATCCTGATGCTGCAAAACTTGGGTGAAATGTTGCAAATTCCATTAAATTTCATGAAATTCCAGTCTTGCTGAAATCTGAATCTTCCAAATCTGTTCTGTGAATTTTCATACTGTTCCGTGGTACTTTCTGGCTGGATTGTAATATGATACATATGAATTATGGAATGAAAGTTCTGCAGAATTCCAATCAACAGTTTGATACATTGATCCACAGTGCATCCAATCATTCTGTATTTCTTTAGAAAATGGGCTAAGAAATCTCCAAGCTCTGATGACGGGAAGATGACTGGCTACACGGAGTGAGAGAAATCTAGCGCTTGTTCATCATTATAACTAGCAGGTTATAACGGGTGAATTATAATCGGATTCCACTATAGAAGAAAATGTTCCCCAGTGATTATAAGAATCTAATGCACACCCATGGTGTGGGATGCTTTAATAAACCCCTTGGGCTTTGCCCTCGGGGTTCATGTAGCATCTCATACCGAGGGTGTGCATTAAGTTTGAGTTTTGCAGTTTCTCCGAATTCTTGTTGTATGTAATTGCTAGGTAGCATTTTCTCACCTTGGAAAGACTACTCATCAATTACAGAAATCAGTTGGCCAGTGGATGGTGCTGCTGTTCAAAGCATTTAAGCAGCATTGGTGGTGGTGGTGGTGTTTAAGGCCCACCGCCCTAATTTAATTCTCTTCCCTTTTAAGATTGCTGCAGGTCCTTCTCTTCTGTCTGTATTGTGGTTGCGGTTGTATTAGTTGAGGTGTGGTGGCAGAAAGTGATTTTTTTTTTTCTGAGTATGAACCATGAGAAGCGGTTTTATCACAGCACTTCGGCAGCACTAGCACATCCCCTTCAGTGACAACTACCATTCCAACTGTCGGTATTGTAGCCTCAGGGATGTTGGTGCACACAATCGGGTCGCTGCTCCTCCCAAACTCCCACACCCCCCGATTCCTACTCTGAGTCAGAGCTGGACCGCGGGAGGGCAAAACACCCAGCGAGGCTGTCCCAGTCACTGCATAGACCATCACAGCGATGAGCAGGTTTTGCCCGATTCCTGTCACTGTGATGGTTTTCGTGGAGTCGGAGTCGCTGCGATAATGGTATACCATGAGAAGCACAATGTGTAGTTTCTTGGGTTATCACATTATAAAATCAAAAAGTGAAAATCCTTCAAAGATTAAAAACCTGTCCTGAAATAAGTCCTTGTGGCACTGGAGGGATAGGGTATGCGTGAACAGTAAACAGCAAGCGCATGCACAGAACAAGGGAAACCCAGCTTGTGTTCACTGTTACAGCTGATTATAACAGTGAATTAAAACTGAGATATGGGAGAAAACATGCCCCAGTAATTATAAACGTTAATATTCATGCATAAAAGGAGAATCTATTTATGGCAGAGGAATTCTAAGTAATACAGTTTATTTGAGCCATGGAAACAAAACTCTTTCTTTCTTTCTTTCTTTCTTTCTTTCTTTCTTTCTTTCTTTCTTTCTTTCTTTCTTTCTTTCTTTCTTTCTTTTTCTTTCTTTCTTTCTTTCTTTCTTTCATTTTTGTTAATCAGCTAGGTGTGCTACATGAGAAAATTCTATTATCAATCACAACCCGGGAGACTACAAAGACAATTGAAATTACAGAAGGCAGCAATGCAACAGCATAGCAGCATAACAAAAGTGAAAACAACATAGGGTAACAAAATGTATCCTTGAACAGAGTCACACTGAGCAGACAATGAACAAAACAAGTTCAGATGAAACAGCAGTTAGTGCAGTGCCTCAAGGACACACCTGAAAATAAGCTAGTGTAGCTCAGTGTGCCTTTCCTGGTGAAACTTTTTCAAATAAATAAACAAAATAAATACAAGCAATTAAACATCCCAAATCAATTTCACAATTAGGTCAAAGATAGTATTTTTATAGTGTATTGCAGAATGCAGTTGAGCATGGAATTGCATCCCTTTAAAAGACTTGTTGTGCTGCAGTAGCAACATTGTGATTTTGTTGCGCTGCACTAAAGATGTCACTATTACAGCACAACAAGACAGAACATCTTTGTGCAGCCATCTTATTCAAACCACAGCACCTGATGAAGTGGTCGTGATGTTGAGAGCTGGACCTGGCAGTTAGCAGCACCTGAAAGATCCTGTATAGTAAGGGCATTAGGAGAGCTTGGGTGGGGGTACCTTTATCATACATGCTGCACACAGGCTTAATGATTGCCCATACACATTAAAAGATAATGCAAACTGTACAAGACTGTGTTTCAATCTTGAGGTTTCCATGGTAACAAGAGACCTCTTGAGCTGTGCTCTTAGGTTAGGTTCTTAGGTAGATAGGACAAGAGAGAGCATATTATGCCCAACCAGATTGTCCCCCATTCTTAAGGGTATTATACCATCTTAAATTTGTTGTAGTATATTAGATCAAGCATATGTTTAAAACCCTCTAGGCTGGGTTGTTCTTCAATATCATCATTCAATCGATTCCAGGCTTTGACGGTACATATAGTGAAAAGGTTTTCTCTTTTATTTGATCTTACTCTAGGTAATGATAATTTGTTTTGGTGTGATCTCGAATTTACCCTGTTAGAACCCAAGTGTAAGTCACAAAATGGCATTAGATCATTAGAATGAAAGATTTTGTAGAGTAATAAGAGGTCACCCACTTGCCTTCTGGCTTCAAGTTGGTGGAGTCCGGTAGCTTTAGTTTTGTACATATAAGATAGATGTTTAATAGAGGGAATTATTTTAGTTACAGTTCTAATGGATACTTTCTACTTGTTTAATTTCTTTTTTTAGGTAAGGAGACCACATATTAGAGCCATATTCAAGAACTGGACCAACATAAGTGTTATAAGTTGGTATGATAAGGTGTTTGGTGTTTATTTTTACAAGTGAATGAGTGTCTAATATTATTAATCAAAATATTCTAGATTTCTAATAACAGATTTACAATGATCTTCAGTGGGTAATTTTCTTCAAGTTTCTTGTTACCATTAAAGTCTCATGTTTGAAACACAGCCTTGTGTATGGTTGCTCAAACACAATCCCATATATGGTACCCATATTATAATTGCAGTGACACACTCCAGGGTATGTATCATACTCTACTGGTGCATGTTCCGAGTGGTTGAAGGATCCCAACCTTTAGCCATGTGTCTCACAATACACTGGAGGAGTGTATCAGTATGGCTCAATGCACACCCTGTCATGCTTTGTTTGCTTATCTTTTGGTAAAGTGAAAAAAAGAGTTTACATACATGGCAAACTTTGATATCTTTCTTTTCAAATTTTTCCTCAAACAACAACCAAAATCAGTGCCATTGAGCTGGGATCAAATGCACTTGAAAGTTTCAGGTGTCTGTTCTGAGTCTTTTGTTCCTCCCCTATGTATAAAACAGCTAAACAGATTTGTAGTCAATTTCAGATGATCCAATACCTTGACACTTAAGTTGTGCTTATTAATTTTCAGGTCCCTCAGCCAAAAGGTGGCTGAGTTCTAGTGTTGTGTGGAATATGGAATTCTGCCAGTGGAATTCATACAGAATGGCAATTACACTTCGACATTGCATATTTTTTTATTTCATTTTATTTTAATTCATTTATTGATTGATCAAGTTGATTGATTTTTTGAAATTCACAGAATTTTGAAAAGCATGCCTGTGTAAACTGTGTAATAACTTTCTGTGAATCATGGTAACCCAGAAATAGTTTTCCATGGATTGAAAAAAAAAGGAATCCATGGTTAATGTAAACTGCAGATTACAAATCTACAAAAAACATTCCACTTTCAAAATTTCAGAATTCCTTTACCAATGGAATTCCATATATTTTTGTTTCAAAGCTCCAAAGAAATCCAATCCATCACAATTTGAAAATTCCACACAGCACTCATGACTTGTAAGTAGATGAAAATAAGATTTAACACTAAACTGCCTACATACTGTATGCCTAACAACTGTATAGTTGCACTATCATTAACGCTTAGGCTGCCAGTAGATTTAGAACATATAGGTTTTTAGGACGTGTATACACGTCAGTGGCACAGCAAGGGCTAAAATAGTATGCAATGTGTAATTACACCTACAAAAGTTCTGCAGAATGGCAGTTCTGCTTCCAAAGTGCTCTTCAGATTTTTTTTTAATTCCACGAAATCTTAAAAACATTGCAGTGTAAATCGAGAATAATACTCCACTGATTAAGTAATCCACAAAACGTTATTCCATGGTTTGTGGAAAAAGAATCTAAAGTTAATGTAAACTACTGAACACTTTTCTGTGATATATGTAAACAATAGATTACTAATTTGAAGTTTATAAAAATGTTCCACTTACAGAATGTTGGAATTCTGCTTCTAATGGAATACTATGGAATTGGGGTAATTTCTGAAATTCTTTGGCGTTCTGGTGGAAGAGGAAATAGAAGCTATAGTACTTCATGGCCAGCCATACACAACAAGCCTGTGTCTGCATCAAGAGGTTTCATGGCAACCAGGAATCTGAAAAGCAAAACTCAAGAGGTTCCCTGTTCACCATAGAAAACATGGGATGAAGACACAGATTTGTCTGTGTATTGTTGGCCATATATCATCTTTCATAGAATATTGGCATCCATGACCATTTTGACTCTCCACTTCCTTTCAGTGAGGTAATTATTCCATGCATAACAGGGTTCCACCATACACTAAAATTCTGCACAAGGGGTGGGGAGGCACATGAGGATTGGTGGCAGCTTAAATTACTGATTTAGTACGCTACTGCTAGCTTCCTGCTCAATTGGATAGAGGAAACCAGCTGTGCTGTGGTATTCTATGTTGTGTTGCAGTAGTGACATTAGTATTGCAGCATAACAACATAACAATGTCACTACTGCAGCACAAGCATATAGTGTACTGGAGAGCACAACATTACCAATAGAATTCATTAACTTCCTAGCATTGCTGTACCATTCTAGTGATATCAGAATATTGTTGTACTATCCTGAGTACGCCACTACGATGATACATGTTAGAACATCTTTGTGCTCCCATTCCTGACACCCTCAACAATACTTCCTTGTTTTTTTTTTTAAGTTTTAGCTTTCAGTCTCTTTTGATAGTTGAAAGAAAAAAAATGAGTGATCACAGGTACCTTTACCACAGATCTGTCCACAGTGATTTCTATATCCTGTAAGACTGAAGTTTCACCCTTAAGTTTTCTCACTGATAGCTTGCAACACTTACGGCTGATGGCTCAATTATGCACAGTGAATGGGGCTTAATTTCAGGCATGGGGGTTGGAAAGTTAGAAACAGCTGCAGAATTCCTGCTTTAAATTTGTTTCTCAAGAAATACTCCGTTGGTGTTGAGCTGTTGTCCATATACTGTAAAAGTCAATGGATGGGCAACAATACAACAATACTGAGTTCACTTCTTGAGGTTTCCTGACAACAGTAAACCTCCTGAGCCACTCTTGAGGTTTACTTGGTTGTTATGACAACCTCTTGAAGTGAACACAGCTTTGTTGTACACTGTTGCCGATCCATTATCCTCTCTATTCCAGGCAAAGAATTCCATGCATAACAGGGTTCTGTCATACACTATAAGCCTATTCCAGGCATAAAATTCCAGGCGTAACAAGGTTCCACCATACACTAAAATTCTGCACAGCTCTACCTGCCATGCCACAATATATAGAATATCATATGGGCGACTACACACAACAAGTCTATGTTTCCATTAAGGGGATGTGATGACATCATACAGACCTCGAGAGTGAAACTTGAGAGGTCTATATGATGGTATCACATCCCCAAGATCAAAACAATCTTGTTGTATGTGGTCACCCATATACTGTTTTGTATAGTATATGATTCCCTGAAAATTTGAAAAATTAATTTCATAAGGTTTCATACCTTGTGTTCACAGTCCACTTTTTCCTGGTCCTCACTGCTGACCTGCTCTGCTCCCAACTCCAAAGATCCTGGTCCTCACTGTCATCCCACTCTGCTCCTGACCCTGAAGATAAACAGCATCAGTTAAAAAACAAGCATCTGTCAATGCTGAATGTTATTGCTTTGCTCCGTTGAACTTGTTCAGTTCCCCTCCCTCACCCGCTCATTCTGTTTCTCCCGGCGCTGCAGGCTGCCCTTTTGTACTGGGCTCCTGCCTGCATTTGTGCTTGTGTCTGCCCATAAAGAAATCTGCGACAGTCCTGACAAAGCTCAGTTGAGCTCAGTCACTCCCCTTCTCTCACTCGCTCGATCCTAATCTGTCCCAAACACTGATTTCTGAAAGCGACTGCGGTATTCTGCTGTATTCTGTGCCGGAAATGCAAAAACACATTTAGGGCAGGATGTGAAAAATGATAGCCAAGGCCACTGATTTACGGTGATTAAAACAATTAAATTCTGTTTTCAAGACTTAGGATTCCGGAATTTCACCGGTGATTGTTACTCTAATTTCCGGATTTTACCGGGATTCTGTTATCATTCTTTTAGTATGTACATAAATAACCAGAATTAAAGAAAGCTTAAAATACAGAGCATTAAATAAAGCAAACTGAAAACAGTACAGGAAGGAATTAAGAGAAAAACAAACTTTTTTGTAGATTTACTGATCTGATAGAAAATGCCAGATTCCATGAAATCTTCATTTTTACCGGTTTTCAGGCAGCCCTAATTCCAGAATTATACCGGATTTTCCAGTAAAAAATGAAAAACAGTGGCCTTGATGATAGCTGCACTGTTCATAAGAAGGTGTGGAAAAATGGCAATGTTGAAAATCTGGAGAGAAAATATTGCAAATTGGTGAAGTTATGCGAGTGCGTGGAAACTGTGCAATGCACGCTCGTAACACAGTCAATTTATGGACTTTCATCACCAAATTTTAAACATAGGCATTTTAAGACTTCTTTTAATGAACAGTGTCACTGTGATTTTTGTAATGTGTCCCAAATACTGATTTCCCACAGTGACTGTGCTATTCTGCGCTGCAAGTGCAAAAACACATTTTGGCCAGGATGTGGAAAATGACAGTTGTACTGTTCATAAGAAGGTGCAGGAAAATGGCAACTGCACAATGCATGCTCATAAAACAGTCATTTCTTGGATTTTTTACACCAAATTTGGAACATAGCCTTTTTGAGAGTCAACCTCATGAACACTTGCACTGTTGTTTCATTAGTCGGTCCCGAAAGGTGATTCCGTGCAGTGAACTAGAAATCACCTTTCAGGGCCGAATAACAACATGACAGGGTCTGAACTCATGAGGAGGGGTCCCCAAAACCCCATGTTGAAAATTTGGTGCCACAATCCCAAAAAATGCCTTGATATACATCAAAGTTGAAAAACCCTATTTATGCCATTATACAGCTTATCGTTATTTCCTCAGTTCGCTATCGGCTTTGAAGAGTGCAGATGTGTTCCCAGTCCACTGAAGATTGTAGCGTTGGACTCCACAGGTAAGTATGGGGTGAAGGGGGTGTGGGGAGGCAAGGTGCACAGAGGGTGGGCGTGGCTTGTGGGAGGGGGCAGCGATATGGCGAGGGACCATTTTCTTTTTTCACAGGTACTACAAACAAACAAAAAACATTGCAGGGCTTTTTGTTTTTTTACAGGACCCTTTGGCAGCTGGGATGGGCTCCCAGCATGCCAACACAGTGTTTTGTTTGGGGGGGCACCTCTAGCTGACGGGGGATTGGGCAACCCTGTCAGCACAAAAGTGGGGCGCAAGAGCTGATGGGGATTGGGCACCCCCTTGGCACAATTGCAGTACATGTTTGGAGGAGGAATTATGCCAATGGGGAGTGGGCTCCCCCATCAGCAACATGAACATTACTGTTATGGCCACTGAAACTGAAGGTGATTGGGGCCCCCATTGGCAAATGATACTTTTCGGGGGGACATAATGCCAATGGTGAGTGTGCTCCCCTGTCAGCAACATGAACATTACGGTTATGGCCACCGAAGCTGACGGAGATTGGGGCCCCCATTGGCACACAAACACTGGGGGGACATGCTGCTGAGGGGGATTGGGCACCCCCTCAGCGTGGAGGGCTCACTCATATTGTTTGTGAACACAGCGGCAAGTCACCGCCATGTTCCCAAACAATATCACAGTATCAAGGTTCCGCTCAGCAATGACAGGTCGCTCCCTCATTGCAGCAGAATGACTTATGCTGCAATGATGAGGCAGCCCCTGATTGCAGCAGCTGAAACCTTACAAGATTGTGGCATGCTGGCTGAACTAGTGTTAGGAGCAGCGTGCCACCACATTGGTGAAAGTGGGCCAAGCCTCCAAAGGCTGTGGGGGCATTGACCACGGCAGCGCCGTGCCTCCACAACCTGATTCTGCCGCAAACTGCCACAATATGTTTTTTGTGCATGCGCACAATCAACATAAAAAGGACAAATTGAATGTTTGGAAACACAGAGCTGATTATGGTAGTCCGTGTCAAAACTTTCTTTGAACCGCTCACCTGGCCACTTGCTAAGCAGACCTGCCATTTTTGTCTGAATTTATTTGTGATGAGCTCAGGTTCCACCAATCAGGTGGCAGGACAATGCTGAAAAGCTGTTGTACTATTGATGTGAAGTCAGATTGATAGTAGAACTTTTTGGACCTTTGAAGTCTCTTACAAAATTATTTTGAAAGCAGTCATTTTCAAAGCATAATAAGCTCTAACCATACTGTATTCTATAATCTGCTAGAACAGTTTTTAGGTGCTAAAACTAACAGTCTCTCCTAGTAATGGTGTTTGCCCCCTTTTTTCATGAGCAGGATGTTAACGGGACACTGTCACCCCATTAAGCATCAAAATGTCTTGAATTTAAAAAATGTATTTTATGACTGGTCACATTCTGTAGAGATTGTTCATATAAATGGTGGTTTAATTCGGATTCCTCTTTCTTCTAAAAAGTGAAAAACAGACTGCTGACCATACTGGTGTTACCACACAAAAACATGTCAGTTTACTGTACATTACCTTAAACAACACCTACTGTACTGTTCCTGGGCTTGGGAACACTCTTAACACAACTTAGCCACTCATGATGAAGTGGGAGGAGAGAAATCTACAAAAGCATCAGTGACTGCACTGTTTAAGGGTTTCCTCATGTTCTGAAAGTATGTAATAACAGCAGATTAAGGTTTTGAAACAAAACAAGGTTGGGTATAATGACACCAATAGCATCCATTTCAGTTTTTTTTTAAAAAGGAAGCAAATAAAACAACCAGCGATCATCAGTGAATTTTAGAGAACCATAAGCAATCATAAAATGTGGGGCTTTGCCTAGAAATGGCCAAAAAGGTTAACAGTGTCCCTTTAAGTTTTAATTTTTTTGGTAGGGGAGGGATCTGCAGTGTCTGTAATCTAAACATTTAAAAAGCTGCAAAACATCAGCCCTGTATTTGCAAACTTGAACATAATAAAGATTTAAGACTTATGGATGAAATATATATTTTTTGTGAGAACTGTCCTTCTGGTGTTTATTGAATGAAGTTATTTATTTAAAGATATTTCCATATGCCATCTCAGTTATTGTAAGCTAAATAGCTTCTTACAATGATATCCTGTTCAAAGACTGTTTAATAGCAGAGTACTGCATATTACATTACATATGACAAAACAGACATGGTATATAATGCAGCATACATACATATTTAGATACACAAATTATAGTATTACTTTGTATAACAAATTTTGTTTTCCATGAGGATAGTTATGCACACATACATACAACTGATAAGCAGAGAAGGACCTCTAGGCCCACCTAGTCTGCCTAATTGAGCCCCACCTAACAAGAAATCCCTAGTCTAACTCATATGCCGGAAACCTCTCCCCTACATACCAGAATCCCTTTGTGCCTGTTCCACACATTCTTAAAGTTAATAATTGTGTCTGCCCCTACCACCTACTCTGGTAGACTTTTCCAAGCATCCACCACCCTCTCCTTGAAGATGAACTTCCTTGTGTTACCCTTGAACCATCCCCCCTCTAGCTTCCAGCTATGATCCCTTATCTTTTGGTAACTCTTCCTTTGAAAAACACTCCCCCCATGTACCCTATTTATGCCCTTGAGATATTTGTAGATCTCTATCATATCACTCCTCTCCCTCCTTGCCTCCAGGGAATACATATTCAGTTCCATCAGCCTCTTCTCATAGGACACCCTCTGCAGACCCCTCACCATTTTTGTAGCCCTCCTTTGCACCACCCTTGTTCTGTTTATGTCCCTCTTTAGATGAGGCCACCAAAATTGAATGTTGTACTCAATATGAGGCCTTGCCAGTGTCTTGTATATGGGTAACAGGACCTCCCTCTTTCTACTGGTAATACCCCTCCCTATGCATCCAAGCATGTGGCTAGCCTTCCCCTCGCATTGCCTAGCCACCTTTAGGTAATCCATAATAACAACCCCCAAGTCCTTCTCTTGTTTCATTGCCGTCAATTGTACTCCTCCTAGTTCATATGTCACCCCTGGTTTTCTGCTTCCTATGTGCATAATCTTGCACTTTTTCACATTGAACCCAAGTTGCCAAGCTTTAGACCATTCCTCAAACCTTTTAAGGTTCCTCCTCATCTTGTCCACCCCCTTGCTTGTCCACTCTATTGCATATCTTGGAATCATATATAAATAAGCATGCCTTCCCCTCCAGACCCTCCATCATATCACCTATGAAAACATTGAAGAGGACTGATCCCAGCACTGAACCCTGTGTCACTCCACTTGTCACAACCACCATGACCAATTGTACCCATTTAGCAACACCCTTTGGCTCCTTCTACTTAACCAGTCTCCAACCCATTTTACTATCTTATGATCCACCCCTAGGCTGCTTAGTTTGTTTATCAATCTTCAGTGAGGGATGGTGTCAAAGGCCTTCCTGAGGTCCAGATAGCCCACATCCACTGCTCCTGCCTAGTTGACCACCCTGGTCACCCAGTCAAAGAACTCAATGAGGTTTGTCTGACAGGACCTCCCTCTTGTGAAACCATGGTGCCCAGGGAGTAATAGGCCAGAGGTTTCCAGGTATCCAACTATTCTCTCCTTCAGTAATGACTCTATCATCTTGATGTCAGGCTAACTGTCCTGTAGTTACCAACCTCCTCCTTATCACCACCTTTATGGAGTGGAACCATGTCCACTCTCTTCCCATCACTAGGTACCTCCCCTGTATCCAATGATAGGTTGAATAACACCATTAGAGGTTCAGCCAGATCCACCCTGAGTTCTTTTAACATCCTGGAATGCTCCCCATCCTGTCCCATTGCCTTGTCCAGCCTAATGTTATTTAGCTCCTTTAGGACCCAATCTAGCAAGAAGGGGCTGGTGTCCATTACCCCCCCCCCATGTTCCTGTCCTTCAGTTCCGGCTCCTTTCCCCTCTCTTCTTCAGCTAACACTGAACAGAAGTACTTGTAAAGCTCATCTGCTTTCCTAAGGTCATCCTACACAGGGTCCCCCCTCCCCCTTTAACCTGATTATCCCTCCATTAGTTTTCTTCTGTTCCCCTATGTACCTAAAGAATGTTTTATGTAAGAGGGCGTCCCCTGGGTAGGAGGCTGAATTCTTCTGTTCTGTCCCCCCCCCAAAGAGAGAAGTTCTGGTTAATGTGTGCTGCTTACATAAATGGGCAGCTATGACCTTCATGAGTGCAGAGGAATTAAAGTGTTTAAAGTGCCTAAATGAAGTGAAACATTTAGAAATGTAGAGGCTAAGCACAGAGCCCTTACAGGGGAAATATAGAATGGTACTGTGTGTTACAAAACCTCTCAAAATGATTCAGTAGATTTCTACTGGTTAAAGTAAGCCTGCTCCTAGAGTTGGACCTTCTCACTCTTTAAAAACTACTGTTGCAACAGTTCTGTCCTGTCTTTATACTGTCCTTTATGCTATTAGTTCAGATGGTTGGCCACCACTGAGCCCCCCCCCCATCTAAAAGCTTTTCTGTCTCTGCTGTTTTTCAATTTTTCTGTGGTCCAAAAATAAGGCTAGGTGCAGTCAAAACATGGTGATAGAAAAGGGACTGGCATTGTATAATTGCCTGGCAGGTAAATACCTGAATGTTAGAAGCCACCTCACTATATTAACAAGTGTGGTAATTTAAAAATCAGACTGGTATTTAACCCGTAGCTAAAAGTTTTGAAGTAGCTACATTTAGTGCTATATTATCAGAAATGGGTCTTGAGAAAGAATCCCTTTAAGTGTGTTGAGCTTTTTGATATTTTGGGCTTTACACCAAACAGACCTCAAATAGATATTTATCATGCGCATAGGTAAAAGCACATAGCAACCAGCAAATATGTGCTCCTGCTGACTTAGCAGTGGGTTGTTTAAATAAAGTAATGTTATTCCCCTGCTGAAATGAAATGGGAGAGGCTATCCTGAGTTACCTCCCCATTAGAGTGTGTGAGTAACACTCAGGTTGTTAGTTGAAACACAAGCCATCAGGAAGGGGCTAAATAAATATGTTTCTCCCAAGGAATACTGGTTAAAATGCAACAGGAACCGCTCTATTATTTTAAAATATAAATACTTTAAAAGGGAAACATGCAGGCTGCATTTAGAAGGGGAAACAACTCCTTCAGGACTTTTTTTAGCTACTTCCCTGTTCCTCAGCTGTTCTGACTGGAGCTACATAATTAAGCTTTTCTCACTAGGAAGTGCAAATTTTGACACTGGTGAATCCGCCCCCCCAAGTTTTAAAAACAAACCTCAGTTAGTCTCCTTTGCTTGGTAACAAGGCATTATTGTATTAAAATAATAAATAACCAGACAGAGTCGAGAAAGAAAGCAAACTAAGTTAAAACTTACTTCCAAAAGAAGCAAAGCTCTGCAGACTCCTGCAAGCAGGGCGTGTGCTCTGTTTGCCTAGTTGCTGTGTTCTTGTATTATAGGGCGGAGGCGGCGGCGGCGTCTTGTGTCTACCTTTATACTGCAACACCTTACCTTAGACCTGAATGAAATGTTTTCTGTTTGAAATTAAAGTTCTCCATAACTAAAAATATGTTCTGTTTGCTCAGACCTGATATAGTGAATATTAATATGAACTCCCTATATTATATAAATTAAATGGAGTTCTAAAAGCAAACTCATATGAACATGATGATGCTGTAGACACACGACTGTGTAGGCAGGTATAAAAGGGCTAACCTGTTCAGCATTTAGCCAGATAGGGTCAGTGTTTTTTGACCAGGGAGTGAGAAGGGTTGATAAGACCTTATCACACGAGTGGAAACTGAATGCTTGAGTTTCCCGCAATTGTACAGAATGTTGTTTACTTTATATAGCCTTTATTTTGCTCACAGGTTGAGCCTTTTACTTTATTTCTTTTTTGTTGGTTTTGGAACAAATAAACATTGCGCCTTGCCAATGGTGCAATGAACGTTATACCAGACTGCTGTGTCCATCTGTTATCCCACACCCTATTAAACTTTATCACTGTCTTTTATTGACCTGCCTAAGTTTTCTTCTGCTAACTCCTTTTCCCTTTTAAATGACCTCCCTGTCAACTTTTGCTTCTTCAGGTAATGTGCCATGTCCTCTTCCTTCTGAGATCTCTTGTAGTGCAAGAAGGCTAGCCTCTTAACCCTTACCTGAAATCCTATCTCCCTGGTGAACCAGATTGGTCTCCTCCTCTTCCAATTTTTTGGGAAGTCTGTTTAACTTATAACTTGGAAGCCCCATCTATTGAAAGTTTTATCGCTACCCACTGCTACTCTACTCCCCTCAGATCCCTCATTTCTGCTAGGTCATTCCTCCTTGTCCTCACAAAGTCAGCTCTCCAGAAGAACCCTTGTCCTTGTGTGACTCGACAACGGCCCAGTTTTAATGTTGAATCTAACCATCTTGTGATAGTTGGATGCCAGGTGATCAGACACCTCTACTTGGTCTACACTGTCCGTGTTTGTTAGGATTAGGTCCAACACCGCACCCTTTCTAGTATGTTCCTTCACAACCTGCCTGAGGCACACCCTCTAAAGTGTATTCAGGAAGTCCCTACTTTTTGAGGTTGTTGCAATATAGTGGCTCCTATCAGGTAGGTTTAATTATTTGAGTAAAAACTGTCATGTAGGCAAAGGACAGATAGTAGAAGGAGAGTGTTATACAGACTTACCCCTCTATACATTAAGGATGAGTTGCCAAAGACAGAATTTATGGAGCTTTAGGAATACTGTATTTCCCTTTAGCGTTTACTCTGGTGTCATGTTCATGAATTGAGCTTAGTGGCTGGAATTTATTTTTCAGATACTCTAGAGAAGTAATAAACTGTACACCTCTGTATCACTGGTGTCAGATGCATATCTGTCTTCTTATATTAAAGGGCAAAATAGGTTAGAATGTAATTTGGGAGGAAGTTGTAGAACTGTAAGTTATGATACAATTCTGGCAGTGTTATTTTGCAAAATTTGCAATGTGACATTTATTGATCAGTTCCAGAGTTTTCCAACATCTTGAGTGGAGGTTCTGTAGTGAAGCCTGTGCTGTTTGGTTCTGCCCAGTTGTCACAGAGTACTGGAACTGATCGAACAGTAATTGAAAACAAACTTTAGACAGAGCCGATAGGGCTGTGAAGAGCTACCAAATGACCAAAGTTACACACGTACATAGAAATTATTCAACACCCAGATGTCACATGGCCATTTTTTGGAGATATTGCACCACATTTTCAACATGGCCTTTTCTGGACCCCTCCCCATGAACAGTGCCAGTGTCATTTTGTTCACATGTCCCGAAATGTGATTTTGCAGAGCAAACGTACTCTTCTGTGCCGCAGGTGTGAAAACACATTTTGGGCAGGTTGTGGAAAATCACAGCTGTATTGTTTTGAAGGAGGTGTGGAAAAATGACAATGTTGAAAGTGTGGAGTGAAAATATAAAAAATTGGTGAAGTTGTGAGTGTGTGTAGAAACTGTGCAACGCATGCTCACAATGCAGTCTGTTTTTAGAAATTTTTTCACCAAATTTGCAACATGGACTTTTTGGGATCCCACTTCATGAACAGTGGCGCTGTCATTTTGTGACTCAGTCCTGAAAGGTGATTCTGCACAGTGACTGTGAAATCACCTTTTGGGACTGAGTAACAAAATGACAGTGACAGTTTTCACGAGCTGGGGTCCCAAGAACCCCATGCTGAAAGTTTTGGGAAAAATTCTAAAAAATGGCTGAGATATCGGCATAAGTTGAAAACCCCATTAAATGGCATTATAGCAGGCTTACCTTGATTCTTCAGTTTGCAGTTTTGCGGTTTGGCTTTTGAAGAGTGCAGGCGTGTCCTGGTCCAGAGAAGATGACAGCGCTAACCTCTGGAGGTAAGTATGGGATACGAGGTATGTGTGAGGAGGTGAATGTTCAGTGGGAGGGTGGGGATGGGGAGGGACTGCAGCTATGATGAGGGATCGTTTTCTTTTTAACCGGGATAAAATAAAAATTATGGAGCGACGATGAGGGATCACTTTCAATTTTACAAAAGAAACAAACAATTGGGCACACTGGGTGGGCTCCCAGTGTGCCACATGACTGGGGGTATACACACACATGGGGATTGGGTACCCCATTGTTGGCAGTGGTGGGGGGGGTAGGAAAAAAATTAGGCACACTGGGGTGGGTTCCCAGTGTGCCACATGACTTTGAGGGGCACAGAAACGCAGCTGTATGAATTGTCAAGGAGCTTCAGAGCAGTTTTCAAATTTGAAATAGAAAGAAAAGCAGCTTCACTACTGGGATAAAATATTTTAACATGCAGGTGGGCAAAGAAGCGAGTGAGAGAGAGAGTGAGCGAAGAGTTGGCATGTTCTTTTTATTTTCTCTTGCTCTCTCTCAGCATTATACATTTTTAACCTGCATTATTTAATGGAGCTTCAGGGCGGCTTTCTGCATTGAATCAGAATGTAAAGTCACTCCACTCCCGGGTTTAGTATGAGCAGGGTTCTTGTCTATATGGAGAAGTGAATGCTGCGGAGCTGGTGGTGGTGACACAATTGAGCATGTGCGACACTCATGCATGTGCAGTTGTGATGAATGGTTTCTTGCAATACGACACTGCCAGCAGAACTGCACATGTGCACGAGTCACACACATGCAGTCCACGCCAAATAATGTGGAAGTAACAGGCAAAATAGTGCAGCTGTTATTCCGTAGTGGCCGATCGTGGCAGAGGGTGTCAAGCTCCATTAGGCATTTGGAAGGATACATCTGAATGTCCAATGGAAGGTTCCACTATAGGCCATTTTCAGAGCTAAAATTGCAAAAGCGCCACACACAGCCATAAAAAGAACAACAGGTGGGGAAAACATCAGTATCAACAAGGGATTCTACAAAAGAGAAAAAGCAAGACTATTTCAAACTGAACACAAAAACACACAGTGGGGAGATACAGGAGGATACACACACATGCACCAATTTTCAATAATATTAAACTATGCTGAAGAATATTTATGTTCCATTAAAAATATTCAAAAGGTAGGCACACACAACATGCACATTCTGAATGCATGCTAGCTTCTGGGATTGTTTTAGTGGAGATATAAGTCTGCCAATAATTAAATTATAATATCTTCTCAGTACGATCACTGTCCAAGCAGTAATGGTCACATGTACATTTGACTGTCATTAACCTGCTGAACCACAATGTAGTTTTCACCAAAAAGTCCCACATCAATGTGACAGTGTTTCTTTAGAAAACAAAACCTCCTCTAAGTGCTTTAAACAAATCATTTATTATGGGGGGTAATCTCTGAGGCACTCAACAGTCATTACATCATGGGTTGTGTTCATCTGATAGGTTGCTTGATGCACATGTGACTTTTAAAGAAGTCCAACCCCTTTCCTCTGAGATTCTTTCTATCTTGGATCAGTTTTCAATGTGCATCAGAAGAGGTTGCACCACAGCTAATCAAATCCTGAATATACAGTGCTACATCTACTATAGATACACAAAAGGATCCAGGGTAAGAATGGGATGGCTTGTACTAGAAATTGAAACTAAGGAGAAGGAAAAAAAAAACATTTTAATGCCTTTATAGAGTTACTGTATCTCTCTACCTGATAGTTGGCACTGCATTGGAATTGACAATATACAGTCAGCACTTAACTTTCTATTATCAGGAATTTTTATGCGTGTTTATTTTTTATTTAATATGTTTACAATGAGCTAGACAATGTGCCTGGGAATTATCAGCTCAGCAATAGTAAACTTGGAAAATCTCTAGTCCATACCCCTACTAGAGAATTTATACCAGCACTAGTTTCTGGTGTCCTGGAGCCCCTTCCTAGTGATTCCAGGGACAGCATGACCAAATAACCAATATCCTGCAGAGAATAACATCAGCATTAAGGATACTGTGACCCCTGCCAGTGGTCACAGGTGAATCCAGCCTAAGAAAATGAAAAAGGCTACAGTATTATGGGCTGAAGTAGCAAATACTTCAACTGGCCACTGTTACTAGCCTTAGGGGCATGCTGGGATCCCTGCTAGCAGTCCCAGAGCCAACTCCATAAAAGTCACACACAAAAATCCAGACAGGAGATATAATGCTGAACCATGAGTTACCTTTCTTTGCAAGCTGGCAATCCACTCCACAAAGCACAACGTTTGCCTTTTTAGTCCAGGAATCCCCATAAAATGGTGCCAGGTACAGGGACAGTTATGAGTAATCAAACTTGAGACACCCTTCTTTTATGAATTACATTTCTGCCATGGCCCAAATTCCTGTCTTCAGAGTGTTTACTTGGCACTAGTACATACCCAGATGTATCCTCATGTCTGCACATGCACCAAAGCACTTCTATCCATGCATACACAGATTAAGGTAACCATAAGCTTATTCTTCTCAATCTCTTTCATCAGCTTTTGATACCATGGATCACATTGTGCTTCTAGATCACCTTGGAGAGTATTGTGGGCTTGCTGGTAATGCCATCAACTGGTTTGAGTCCTATCTCTCTGGCAGGGTGCAGCCGGTAGTGATGGGTAATTTCTCCTCTCCATGGCCCCTGTCATGTGGAGTACCTCAGGGCTCAATCTTGTTGCCAATGTTATTTGCATTATACATGCTTCCCTAGGACAGCTCATTCGGCATTATGGTGTGGGTTTCCACTGTTATGCAGATGACACCCAACTGTATTTGTCTTTCTCCCCCAAAACACACAATGCCATGGAAGTGATTAACAACTGCCTGGATGTCATCCAGTTGGTTGCGACTAAATACAGACAAGATGGAGGTACTGGTGATTGAGCCAGGCTGTGGGCATGATAGTAGGGCCTCCAGAGTGGTTACATGATTGTTTCTGTGGCCCTATCTGTTGATGGCTTCCCCTAGGGTGTGGGATCTTGGTGTTATCCTTGATAGCAGATTGGCACTTGAAGCTCGGGCATCATCTGTGGTCAAAAGGTTTTTTTTTACCACTTGAGGAATATTGACAGGATTAAGCCCCTAGTTCTGCCCAAAAACCTGCCATCACTGGTGCATGCCTTTGTCACTTTGAGGATTGATTACTACAATGCTCTATTACTTTGGGGTCACTGGAGGGACCCTCTTCTAGCTGTAGCTGGTGCAGAGTGCAGCAGCTTGGTTGCTGACGGACCTGGCTAGGTCCAGTCATGTGACTCCAGTCCTGTGGGCTCTGCACTGGCTACCAGTCAGGTTGAGGGTCATCTTCAAGGTGGGCTTGTTCACCTACAAAGCCCTATATGGGCTGGGCCCTGGCTATCTGGCCGATCTCCTTACACCCACCTCCTCAGTTCACTCTCTCCACTCTTTGACTAGGGGCCTCCTTGATGTTCCCATGGTCAGACTTAAAACCTCTGGCAACCATGCATTAGTGTCGCTGGGCTGACCCTGTGGAACACATTCCAGCTGTTGTCAGGGAGGCCCCCACAGTCGAGGTATTTAAGAAGGGGCTAAAGTCATACCTGTTTTGTCTGGCTTTCCCTAGTGAGGGGGACTGATCTGCATTAATTACCTGAGGTTGTTTTAATTAGTCTGAGAATTACTTATTGTTTTAACCTTTTATGCTTGCTTATGTCTTATAGAGTGTTTGTATTGTGTTGATCTTAACTGTTCTTTTAATGTGCAGTGCCCAGATCTCCAGGGATTGGGTGTCATAAATACATATAAGACCATACCCTAATAGCTCCACTTGTCATTCTCTCTCTCAATCGATACAAAGGTGGACCCAAAATATGGCCAAGACAAAGAGCTGCAAGCATGGTAATGTGCCAGTCCCTCTGGGCCAATTAGGCTAGTTTTGTGCCTCCTGTATGGAAGAACCTCCACAGTTAAATGATGATGAGAACCCAGTGGAGAGCACTAGTGG